>JAVANC010000009.1:18171437-19483937 GCA_033319125.1 Parnassius glacialis
TGCAAATTTTTTAGCATGCTGGTTTGCAGATTTTTGTTCTTACTTAATCATGCTATAACGGCAGAAGAGATTCATATGAAAGGAGGATGGCAAGAATGCATGTATTTTGGGATCCACTGATAGGAGTAATGTTCATCATGGAAACTTATTAATAGTTGTAGATCGTTACAAAACTAACAAAAAAGCAAATGGGATGTAAAAATAAAAAAGTGGGAGAAAAAAGATATACTTAAAAATAGCAAATAACCTAAAACTAGAAACTATCCTAAAATTATTATTCAAAAAAGGATCAGGATCGTGCCAAATGGAAGTCCGTAGTCTCTGCCTACCCCTCTGGGTGACAGGCCTGACTGTTTGTATGTATTATTCAAAAAACACCCATTATGAGTATATGTTATTGCTCAATTGTATCTGAATATTATTTGTATTAAAAAGTACATATAAGTACCTATAATAAGTACTTTTATATGTATATGTAAAAAAGTATAGGTGTAGTAAAGTATAGGTGACATGGAAGTACTAAAGTTTATTCCATAGTCAATGGTATTTTGTTAGTAATCAAACTCTTACACATAATTATTTATGTTGTCTTTACTTAATTATTGCTTGCTCGAAGAGAGATGTGAAAGGTTGACCAGCTGTGGGACAATTTCGATTATTGAAGAAAAGGTACCTACTTTTACTTTGAATACAAACTAGTTACAATGATGAAAGCAATAACAATTAAAAAATTATAAGGGCTGTCATGTCAAAAAATGTCTGGTGAACAAAGTATATAATATAATCACTACATTAATTGGCAAATAATGTTCTGCTAATGCAAGATAACCTATTTTTTAATAAATTAAATAATTTATTTCTTATGACTTCCGTATTCTAGAGCCCCAATATTTTTTACATGAACTTATAATTATAATTAATATAAACTTGCATAGATACATTGCTTCATTAATTTTAAAATATAAAGGTCCATTTTTGTCATTGTCCTTTGGCACATAATATATAGAGCATATCCTGGATTAACACAGGATACTTCCCATCTCTTATATAGTAGATAAAACAGAAGAGCACAGAAATATATAATGTAAGTAGGCATTAAATGAATAACAAAGCTCATACTTACTTATTTGTGGTGCTGGTGACTGCATTATTATTTCATGCACCTGTTGTTCAGTGGTAATGCCTCAGTTGCTAGTCTTTATCCTTTATTTCCTTAACTTTGTTACTTTAGTGAGCCCCGGCTTTTAGTCTCTACGTACCTACAAAATAAATCATTATGTATTCAAGTAAATATTAGTTACACTAATACTGCACAATGTGCTGGCTGATTTATGTATAAGCTATTAGAAGAAAATCTAGAAAATCCTTTAATAGAAACTTAACTGTTATCCACTGCTCTAGCGTCTTGAAAGGGGGAGCTGGTTGAAGTCGTCGGCTACTTTCTTCCAGCCCATTTTAAAATTCTTGCCCTGCAGGCCGGTAATGTTTCTTATAAACAAAAATGGACGAGCTGCTGACTTCGACAGAAGTGGCTCAATCTGCCACCTTGTTATGCGTGGTGTCCGTTTACGTCTGAAAAATACATAGAAGCATATTCAAAATGTAAACATTACATAGTCTTTTAACAAAGCATTGAATATAGGTACAACGATAGATTCGAAATTAGGTGTAGTAGGTTGTACTTACGTGCAGCTCGAAACCGGGTCTGCGCCTGCATAACTGTTCTCCACCATTGAAAATATCACGAACATGATACAAAAAAGAACATGATACGTAGGTACTAAGAATTAATTATTTTTGCAATCAACAAGAAGTTAATGAGACATCGCATTGTCAACTTTTGTTTTGTACTGATTTTGACATTAATACAGTGTTGCAAGGAATCAAACTTTTATATCCTTTGATATTTAACAAGTTAGTTAAATTCTTAGAAACGGTAAAAGCTGCTTGTAAGTTGCTATGAAAATTATTTTTATAAAATAATGTTTCTACTGTTTCTGTACAATTTTCAAAGAGAAGCAATTATTCTTATAAAATTATGTCTACCAATTTTCCCTGTGATTCAAAGAGGTTTTTTAACAGCCAATATTTTTTTAAGAAAACTCCGCACTATGAATACGTTTTTTCTTAGCGTAACAACATCATATAGTGAAGATATGTCAGAATTTTGATCGGTATCTCGGCTGTAGAGACTTGCATTTATCGTAAGCATCGTTACGGCAAACATTTTTTTACGTTATTATTTAGCAATCGGCAGTTAGCTATGGCGTTGTTATCTATGTCGAGACTGCAGGCACTGGTGTGTGTTCGCCGCGATTCGGCACGTATCGCTCGCAATCGGCTTGCTACCGCAAGCTTGGCCACAGGATAAATAACGACTTGGCGTAAATTGGTTTGAATTCGACGCGCATCGATCGGCTTTCTGTCGCGTGTTCAATGTGAATCGGCTTGCTTTCACGAGTTCTATGCGAATCTGCTCGCTCAGCTATTTTTATAAAAATTAAAAGCTTTCAAACAACTAAAAAGAAAAAAGTAATTTCTCATTCTGAAGTCTGGGCTTCAATTCTTCTATAAAATATGTCTTAGCACATTCTAAAGGCAGTGCTAAGAATAAATAATAAATAATATAAAAACAGTTGAGCGAGCCGAAAAATATTTTTATTAAACCTTATTTTTTACCCTTTTGAGTGGAATAAGAAAATATAGAACAGTGAGAGTTAAAATAGTGGAATAATGTTGATATAATATAATAATGTTGTTAATAATAAATGTTATCTTAATAGTTCCTTCAAAATGTCATCCCCTATTTTGTCACCCATACAGTGGATTGTTTTCCATTTATACGTGGTAGAGCCATGCTGAAACTATATTAGTAGTACAATTGTAGCACGAATGGGTCAGCTCGACCAGAGAATGACCACCCAAGCGTAAAATAGCAGCTTAACACTGCTGTGTTTCGTATGGTGAGTGTAGAGAACCAGAGACCCTTTTTACTGGAAAAGAGGCATTCCATCTTAGTGCTCACGGGTGACAACGTATCCTTGATTCTTTATCGAGGATAGATGTAGATGTATATGGGTCACAACAACCACTTACCATCAGATGGGCTGTGTGCTCATTTGTGACCTTATCCTATAAAAAAACTCTTAAAATTTATATAAGGCCACCCCTAAAGTCACCCCATTTAATAAAAAGAATCATCAAAATCGTTTACAAATGACAAAAATATCGCGTTACATACATACAAAAAAAAATATTAAGACGCTGACAAGTTGGATGTCATAGAAAGGTAAGAAGCGTAATGACACCACGCTTGTACTATACCTACCGATTGAAAACATAAAACAATTAATTACATAAAATTAAATAGTGTACTCGAAAATGAAAAGTTATATATTAATAAGTATATTCCAACAAAAGATTAAAGAATAGGCTTATTCTTTAATCTGAGATGACATGATAAATTACTGTGATTTATCAACGTATGTTGATAAAATTAATTGTGGGTTTGAATGTTCTCGACTAGACACGATCCTAGTTTTAATAAATAATTATTTATATTACTTACATATTTATCTTAGTCCGGGTTCAAATGGGCGACTTACTCGGTCAAACGACCATAGAAATAAAGCATGTTATGAATAAACGATTTATATGTATACCGGGTGTTTATGAAACACTCCCGAAAACGAAGACTGATGATAGTAAATACTACACCTTAGCACATGGTTCACAAATAAATTTGATCCAGAGGAAAAAAAATCATCTTTTCACAACGTTTTATTAACTTTATTCACGCTCCATCATGTTAGTACAGCTAAATGAAACGATAATTTCATAAAAAAATCATGAAAATACTTAAACATAAAACCAGCAGTGACACTTAAAAATAACATCAGCTGACAATAGGGTCAATATCCTCGCGGGCACCGAACTCTTATAGGTCCCGTCACGTAAAAACGCTGACCTTGAACCTGGGCGCTGAGGGATTTATCGATCAAATTGGTGTTACAAAATTTCATTTTTTAGTTTCATTTTTCATTTCTATTTTCTTATACAAAATCAAAGATAACGATGAAATAATGTTTAAATTGTGTAAGTCCTGAGTACCTAATTAGGTACGTTTATTAATTTCAATAATGTTTTGTAGTAAATAACTGCTTGTTGATTCAGGGTACAATTGATTGTGTAATTGTATTAAACATGACAACCATAACTTTTAAATTCCATATGAAGATTAGTCGTAGGGATAAAACTTATAAATTAAATAAACGTTGGCGATTTCTTAACATACATAACGCTTTAATGGTGTGTGGAAGGTTCCAGTGCTTCAAGGACTTTACATTGTGCGCATTTGTTTTAGCGTGTTTGAATAATAATTTTAGTTTTTGAGACAGTTCCGTGTTGACTATAAAAAAGAGACAGTTCAATTGTTTTGTTTATTAAATTATTGTCGTTATTACTTGTTTATTTATTACTTAATGATATTGTTCTTGTTGTTACATTTTAAGTTTCTTGTTTTGTTTTTATAATGCCTAACGCGTACGTTTATAGTGCTCGTGAATACGGCAACATGTTAATGTGCCTTGTAGAAGCTCGCGGGAATGCTTCGCATGCATTGCGAATTTACTGAGAGAAAGTCCCGACCGCTCGACATCCAGCTGAGTCTCGCCCGATAACAGCACCATTTCAGCGTGTTGTAAAATCGGCCCATTGCTCTGGTAACGGCAGGAGGTGGAAGTCAAGTGGCTGTTCACTCAGAGGAGCGCATTTTAGATGTCGTTCGCCGGAATCCGAACCTAGGTACACGAAGTATCGCTAAATTGTTAAGACGTCGGGACGGAACAAATTTATCATATTTAACAGTTCACAAAATGTTAAAGTGTAACCGAATGTGCCCATACAAATTGCACAAAGTGCAAGCTTTAGTTCCCGGCTATTACGAACGCCGGCGAGTTTTCTGCTGTTGTTTATTAGACCAGCAACAAAGTGTGCCTTGTTTCATTGAGCACGTCACCACTTTAGAGCGGTAAGCTGTTTCATACCTAATTTTTTTAAGTAACTTAGTACTGAACTGGTCTGAATAGTAAATAATAACTAATAATAAACATACCTACAAGATGAATAAAAACGCATGACACTAACCTTGGTTACATTTCATTTAAGTATTTTGTTCATTAGCGGGGAATCGAACCAGTTGTTTGGGTTATATAACCTGTAAATTCAAATTAAAGTGGCTACGTGGAGACAAGCATAGTAGCAAAATAGTAGGTTAAGTGGATAAGTTAGGTATTTAGAGAAGTGTTGTAAATTATTAGGTATTGTGGTATGACCCACTAGGCTAGAGGCCACGCGTACATTGAACCCTAGTCAGCTGATTGTATTTCAGTAATTATTCCACTGCTGGTTTTATGTTTAAGTATTTTCATAATTTTTTTTATGAAATTATCGTTTCATTTAGCTGTACTAACATAATAGAGAATGAATAAAGCAAATAAAACATTTCGAATAGATGATTTTATTTCATCAGGATCGATTTTATATTTCACCCATCATCAACGGTATAATTGGTACTGTCGTCTGTCTTCGTTTTCAGGAGCTTTTCAAAAATACCGTGCATATTTTATACGAATAATAGTTTTTGACTGTAATAAATTTTATTTAAAACATGTAAACTTAACTTTATCGTGCAAGCTGTCTAGTAATCTCCTGAAATTATGAGTCTGACACGTGATTAGCAAATTATACATTATTCTTATTAATTTTTATATACCCTTAAACCACTACCTAAATTTACTACACATAAATTTATTATCATAATATACCTGAATTTCTTGCATTCTTCAATGTTATTTATGTCATTAATCATTTAATATGTGAGGCACTTTGAACTATATTACACTATTATATGATTTATAATGAAGAACGAACCCGTGGCTAAGTGATTATAATAATATAGTAAATCTTAGTAGCTAACTAATATTTACTACCACTACTACTACTTTCTAATTTCTAATATTATGGTTTCGTAATTGGCTTTGTGTTTCTTAAATCCGAGTCTATGTATATCTGATTTTGATACATCGGGTTCTTGTGGGTCCGAACGAATGAACACCTCTATGTTTGCGCAATACTTGTGGCCTTGCCCTGCGCAGCCCTACGATTATAGGTAGCTTTCAAATTATGTTGCGAGATTAATTTTTAAATAAAACTAATTTTACAGCATCAGAGGCAGCTGAAGTTTTTAAGAGATGACTACATATTTGTGCCATTTGCTGTAGACACTATCGGTGTGTGGGGTCCACGTGCGGTGAAGTTCCTAAAGGAACTCCATCCGCGGCTGGTAGTTGCTGCTGGTCATAAAAGGGCTGGTTCTTTTCTCGCTCAAAGGCTAAGTATAGCCATTCAGCGGGGAAACGCAGCCAGCATTCTTGGCACGATACAGCGGGGAGTAGGGCTATATGATAATTAAGTTTCTACTTTTAGTTTTGTTTGTTTATTATTATAGTTTTTACAGATTTCGTTTCATTTTTTTACTTATTTCTAACTACCCACCCTTAAAACATCGAGAATAATCGCGATACAGTGGAGACGTAAGAGAATCCACTAATACTTTCAACACAGTTCACAGGAGCAGTCTCATAAATATATTTAAGACTCTGTCTAGATAAATATGGATTCGTTTGGCCCAAAAACCAACCTGCTTAAGGTATTTATTTCCTTTTACGTTTTCAACATTAATAAATTTCTGAGAAGGTGTTGGAAAATGAAATATCTCAGAAATCTTTCCTTTTACGCTTTTTCATATTAATATATTTCTGAGAAGGTGTTGGAAATTGAAATCTCTCACAAATCAGAGACAGGCTATACCCACACTAGAACGCATGTTGACTGATTTACTACTTTGGTATTCACTTCTATTTCCATTTCATCTTAAATCACCTTTATATATTAAAACTTAAAGCAGATCTTTACATAAGGAGTTCTTATAAAATGGATTTATATTAAGTTTAGTAGTAGTGATTGCACATTATTATTAATTAAAAACCCTTCTTTAACCGAGTTCATAAAACTTTATATTTAAATAAGTTGAGTTCAATTTCTGCACACTGCTCAAACAAGTTTTCGGCGGTGGTTCATTTTGAACGAAGGTCCTGCCACTAATACCGTTCTCTAACACTAACGTATAAATGGATACTTCTCACTTGTTAATAAGCAAGTTAGTTAACAGGTCAGGAGCTAAGCATTTGTTACTGAGCTCATGTAAACTATGCATTAACTTCACTGTCTTCAATTTAAAGTATTTTAATAGTAGGAATACTTAACCCATATACGGGCTGTGGATTCAATGGGCTGTTTACCAGATGATAGGACGTCTTTTCTCCCTAGGAGTTGGTCTGAGTAGGTACCAATGCTCTTACCTGTTTTGCCGCAAAAGATCAGTGCGTACAAAGCCGGTCTAAAATGTAAAGAGAGCCAGTATAGAGGCTGTGAGACATTCTATCTTAGTTCTCAGAGGTGAAAACGCATCTGTATCCGTCTTTGTTTGAAATTGGTTGCAGGTGTCCACGGGCTACTGAAGCAACTTGCTATCTGGTGGACTGTAAGTTCGTTTGTGACTTTATGAAATAAAACTCGCATGCCCACGTCACAAGGATCTACACGGCTTATTCCCAGCACATCTTACTCACCCCTTTCACTGCTTTCTATATATCATATATACTGTATATCCTTTAAACCTGGTAAAGCCATGCTGCAGAAATATTATGGTTGTAGCACAAATAGGGTCGACCGCGGAAGGACCACGTTCTCAAAGATTACGAGCGTAAAATAGCAGCCTAACGCTGATGTGTTTCGTATGGTAAGTGTAGAGAACCGCAGACCCTTTTTACTGGAAACGAGGCATTCCATCTCAATCCTCACGGGTAAAACAACGCATCTGCATTTTGATTCGTAATCGAAGATAGATGTAGATGTCTATAGGCCACAGCAACCACTTACTATCAGGTGGACTGTGTGCTCGTTTGTCACCCTTATCCTATAAAAAATTATCAACAAATCACTTTCTTAAAGAATTAAAAAAAATGGAAAACTTGTATGCTGGTTGATGATACGAAACACGCGAGTTCTGGATGATTCGCCAAAGTTTGAAAAGTCAGTTACAGCCTATATACGGTCCATAGCTGGGCCCTGGCCTTCTCTTATTTCTGAGAAGGTTTTGCTGAAAGTCGCTACAAATTATGCAAAATATGGTTTTTCAAGTCTATAATATTCTTGTCAAAACATACTGCCTTCGATGTGTCATGAAAGTCTAAAAATAAATGATTCTTTGTTGTTGTTATTATTCTTGTTCTGTGTAGACTTTTCATGAAACGTTATTTAATCAATAAGTATATTTTTTATCCATATTCTATCACTTTTTGTGGCTAAGCATCTATTGTTTCAAGTTCACGTTTTATATAAGACATTTTTCTTGAATCTATGTTACTATTTGAGAATACTACGATCTGTTAAGATCATGTGTGACTGTGGACTCATGCTATTAGTCTGTAGCTCATAATATGTGGTCTGTGAGCAGTGAGCCTGAACTATAACTAATATTCAGTAACCTTAATGATTTCCTATATTTACGCGAACACTACACATTGGATAAAACTACTTTTACGGATTCTATCGCATTTCTAACTTGTATTTTTATTGATCCCCGGCGCTTCGGGTACTTTACAGCACACATCGTCACAGGTGACGGAGGTGATTAACGTCCCGTTGTCAGAGTTAACTCGGAGTACCTTCAGCTTTTTTAATTATTAATTTATAGTAGATCGGACCAAAATTGCTGTTCTATTCGTTAAAGAGTTCCAGTAGCAGTTACCGAAGTACACTTTCAAGTCACTCCGTCAAGTCCGGAGGTAAGGTCTATTCATAACTAACAAAACGAGCCCAAACTCGACACATCTCACCACATCACATCACATTTCACCATCGCACATCGCGACAGAACTTGCGATACCATCCATATCATCTGGATGATTGGCGGTCCACCACTGTGCGCTTCAGAAGAAGTTTTCTCCCTCGCACAACTTCCGTGTGGAATCGATTACCACCAGCGATTTTTCCGGACCGATATGACTTAGGAACCTTCAAGAAAAGAGCCTACCCCTTTTTAAAAGGCCGGCAACGCATCTGCGATTCCCCTGGTGTTGCAGTTGTTCATAGGCGGCGGTAGTCACTTACCTGCAGGTGAGCCGCATGCTCGTTTGCCCCTCTCCTATAAAAAAAAAAACATCTAGTTCTCCTCGTCGAGGAGTTCCAGTAGCAATCATCCAAATTCACCTTTAAGTCACTCTATCAATCATCTATCTATCTACAAAACGAACCCGAAATCGGCACATCTATTATTACTCGTCTATTACTCGTATAGGAGTTCCAGTACCAGTCATCGAAGTACACCTTCAAATCACTTTTTAGAGTCCGGAGGTAAGGTCCATCCTCAGATCATAGAAACAACAGGAGATATGCCCGGTACATTAAAATGTATCGGCACCTGTTGTCGCCAGTTTGTCCCCGCCACTCGCCAACTACTACACATGCAGTTCAGTAAAATCAATAGATACACAGTCGCGCACACATCCGCATTTAATAAATCAGAACGTACAGCACAACCAAATATAAACTTTATCCTATCAAACACAGCGTGCATTTACCATGAACCGTACAACTTACTCATCCAAAAACATCTGTCCCTATCGTTGTGCTGTGCAAAGGCATGGATTTTACGTAAACGCTAGTGATTGACTAAATCGGAAAGTTGTCGATTCTTCTATTTATAATTGTACTAAAGATTTTTTGGGGTCATGATAATAAAATAAAATAAATAAAGAACGATATGTTCAGAAAATTTTATAATAAAAATGTACAATATGTAGTTAAAACAAAATATTAATAAATATAAATTATAATTAATATTGTGGTTCAACAATATTAATCAATACAATGGCCTTTTCAACTAGTTGTATATAAAAACCTTGAGGCTTTATGTGTACACTAAAAAGTTAATAAAACCGGTTTTTCTTGGTATACTGATAGCCTTTTTACCGTTCGGAAGCTTTATACAAGTTAAATGCCGTTTCGCTTTTTCTAAAGTTTCTTAGTAAGTACATATTATAATAGTAAAGAATATTGATTTTTCTTATTTCCATTTAACGACAACTCTCATTAACGCCATAAAATGCGCAGTTACTTATACTGTAGTAACAAATTATGTTTTACAATAATTAATAGTATCATGCATAATTATTCGTACTTAACAGAATCGTATAAAATATCGACAACCACAAACATCACATTACATCTCTAACTCACAAAAGCCGACAGCGGCCGCTTCACGAAATTATCGTATGAGTGAAAGTATCAGTAAAACACTTATCCATTGCGCTATTAAACCAGCCGATTCACTAGTCGATGTGTACTAAGCAAGCAATGGTTTTTGTTCCTAATGAAAATATTTGATTTGGTTTTTCATCGTGTTTCTAGTACCACGAAGTTATGTTTTAATTAATTTAATAAGAAAAACATTAATATTTTAGTATTTACGTGTGAAATGAGATGCCATCTTTCATGTAATTCACAATATAGTTGTTAGTTTTGCAAACGATCACTGAACAACGCGGCATTTTGTCAAAAATCACGAGCAGTAAACACGTCGCAAGTTGACATTCGACTAATTACTGAAACTGGCATCAGGCCGCTTTGCGGCCAGATGCGTTCGCAAGCGCCACGCCTCCTTGCCATATCTCCTGTTGTTTCTATGATCTGAGGGTCCATCATAACATGAACATAAAACAAGGCCAAACAAAAAGTTCTACTCTTCGAAGAGTAACAGTAGCATTTATCGAAGTACACTTTCAGGTCACTCTATCAAGACCGGAGGCAGAGGCGGATTAAATGTCGACTGTGCCCTAGGCTAGCCTACTACCTTATCGGTTCCCCTCTAGGGGTCATATTATATCTATTAGAAATTAAATATACTCATTTTGGTAATAAACTATATTATAATTTATAATATAGTTTAATAATTGCAAAATAATTAGGATACGAAAACCATTTACAGAGGGGTATAAATAAAAAAGAGCGATTTAGGAGTAATCATATACGACGATTTTTTTTTGTTTAAAAACTTCTCGCGTGCCTTTTTACGGCTAGCTATGACAACTATGCTAACTATGACATCGGGACATCAAATACCTCAATAACCATGAATACTAAACGCGATAAAACAGGTAAAATTAGTTTCATTTAATCTACAAGTTCTTTTTCATTTTTAATGCTTGGTGAGAAGTTCATTTATCGTCATTACATTCAATGAAATTAAATTGCATTTAAACATCTTGGATGCTCCAACATTTTCCTAAGATAACACTCACTGCTTTGTAATTTTGAAACGACGTCAAGCATCATTAACTCTGCTTCGTCTGGTTCGAAGTCAGAGCTTATTTTAAATTTCTTTTTCTTTTAACATCTTTCCGTTTGAGGACTTCCATCTAAGTGTTTATAGATATTTATAGTCTATAGGCTGGTAAAATCATCCGATTGAAAGGAAGCGTTTATACATCTCTTTTGGAAATATTGCTTTATACTATACTACAAAGTATGAAAACATAAAAATATTTTAATTCTTTCAGCTAAAGACGCAGATTATCTTTTAGTTTTAATTGAGACCAAAAAGAAGCATACCTTATTTGCTGCAAAGAACATGCTAATAACATACCATTGTCTAACATTGCAATTTTAAACTCTTGACACAAAAACTATATTAACAATTTTAGACTACTTTCTTCATTTCTTTATACATTTCATTTGTTTATAGGGTCCGATAAAATGAAGTAAACAAATTCAAAAAAATACATTACAATACGAGCGGTAGTTAATGGTACAAGCGTTCATCTTAACATTTTATATTACGCGAGCAAGCCGAGTTTATTCCCTGCACCAATGAGATAATTGGCAATTTAAAATTCTGAGTCAGAATGAAGAAGCTGATTTCAGAAGCATGACTTAATAAATATATATTTATATACTATCAGTCTAAAATAAACTTGCCTTACCCTAAAAACCCTTTCAGAAATGAGAAGAGTCCTGTGCTCAGTTGTGGGACATGTATAGACTGTAACTTTATTTTATTAGCAGTCTTGTGAATGAGAGACCACGTTTCAGTTTCGTGTCAAAATATTTCGTTTCAGGCTATGAAACTGGTTTCTTCAAGTTTTTGACTTAGTTTTTACGTGGAAGAGCCATGAGCAACTACATTATGATTGTAGCACGAATAGGTCGGATCGACTGTGGAAGGACCACGCTCTCACAGAATACCAGGGTAAAATAGCAATAGCTCAATGCAGCTGTGTTTCGTATGATGAGTGTAGAGAACCGGAGATCCTTTACACTGGAACCGAGGTATCTTAGTCCTCAGTGGTGGCAAAGCATCTGCATTTTAATTCAGAATCGAGGATAAATGTAGATATATATGGACCACTGCATCCATTTACAATCAGGTGGACTGCGTGCTCGTTTGTCAGCCTTATGCAATAAGAAAAATTAAAAAAAATTGAAATATACCGTTGAACATAATAAAAGTGTTTAATACCTATGTATACAAATATAATAACTGTGAATTCCTACTTTACATAAATAATATTGATACTATAACATTTGCTCATTTGGCTCTTCCGTACTCAATAAAGGCCTATCACAGGGCGTACTATATTTAATGAAGAAGTTTTGCTTGAAAGGGTTTTGAAAAAAGATAAAACAGAGTATGCGCAGAGGAAACGGATACGTTTCCATACATTCTTTGGCCCAGATGTTAACAAGATGAATATTGGATCATTTGAAAGCATATAAAAAATTCATAGTTGAAAATTTGGCAAGATTTGTCAATCTAGGAGCTATTTAAGATTAAGTAAAAGTGAGGTTATATTTTACCTATACTATAACAGTCGATTTTTAACTATAGAAAAAATAGTTATTTAACTACAAAATAAGTATTTTTCACGTGTTAAAGGTGGTAGGAGCTTTAAAGAATAATTATATTTATAAATTCTCATATTATAAGCGTAAATGGAGGTAAATGCCTACTTACTTCGCCTGTAATGGTTTGCTCAAATAACATCAGCTCTTATATTATAAACTGCCCCAATCTTTCTAGTAATTCAAATAATAAATAAATATTTAACCAAGCTGACTAAACTTGGAGAACACTCAGGCAACTTATTTATTTTCACAAATATCCCTTAACCCATAAAGAGAGTGACAATCAATTTTGTATACGAAAAAGAGGTAACTAGGAATCGAACCCGACAGCTCTGACTTTGATAGGGTTTTGTAAGCACACATTAATATGTCTCAATTACATATCTACTTAATTACCTAGTTCTCCATTGTAATATATTATTAATTTAGGCAGATAAGAATATGGGTTTAGGTGGTTATTTCAAAGAAATACACATTTTCAGGTAAGTATTTAATCGTCTTCAATAATTATTAAGATATCGTATATATATATATATATATATATATATATATATATATACCTTGCCAAACTAAGGAATCACACAATCGACATTATATGGGCTCAGCAGCCTCCTGTAGGTTTCCCTACAATACAATTACAATAATATTGAAGAATAGATCCTCGGCCTCTGTGAGAGCTGTCAACCAACATGTATACAAAGTATATTTTGCGGCTAATGTGACTTGAATTTGAAACAGACGGCTCTCGCAATAGACAGCTGGTATAGCCTCTCTGTACACTTCAATTATATAAACATCATTTGCTCTTATGCGTTCACCATAGTAAGAACGTGCCTTCAATTGCTTCAATTGGTATGTACCAAACGAAATTAATATAAGTTTACTATAAGTAAGCTGAGGTAAATCGTTCAAATTGTCATTTTGTATACTTATTGTTTGTAAATTAGCCCTGAGCTTGTTGTAATTATTTCTTATAATATATTGGGCTAGTTCGTTTCCAGTGTTCATAAATATATTTATTTGTTGAATTATTCTCCCAGCATCGACACGGTTTACTATGGCAAGGTGAAAAGCATTTAAAAGAACAGCAGCCGCTTCAAAATGTAACATAAAATTTTTAGCCATTGTATTAGAATAATTTTGTCTTAACAATTTAAAATCACGTTTGAATCTTCCATTGACCACCTCCACAACCCAATGGCATATGGTGACTGCTCTGGAATTATTAGGTTCACTAGTTGATAGTTGTGTTTCACTGTCCCTTAAGGACACGTAAATTCTGTACCCACATTGGTTTATTATAGGTAATGAATCACGAAAGCCCTTATCCAGGATTAAAGCATCACCTAGCTTAAAATATTCTGCAGATATCACGAGAAAATTCTTTTCTCGTGATATCTGCATTTGAAGTTGTAGCTGGATAAGGGCCTAAAACATCTATAACATATCCATCAGTACACACAATTAAAAGTGATTTAACTAAGTTTCTATATTTATGTCAACTATATGTCCTCTTTTGGTACAGATAATTACAGCTTTTTTTCAATAAAACGATATGTCCTATCAAATATAGCAATAAACCTATTTTCACCTTCAAAATCACCAAACAAAGTATTAGGTATTTAAAGATTTCTTTCTATAATTTCTTGTCTATTTATATGGTTTAGACCTAGGTGCTTAGGCACGAAAAATTCTGTAAGCAGGTGGCGGATTTCTTTCAACCATTTTTCCAGAGTTCTTCTGGATACATTTAATAATGACGGCAATCTATCGTTAGTCACCTTTCCTCAGTTTAATTAAATAAGCAGCCAAAGCAACTGACTCTTTAAGTACTTCCGTTAACGCAGGAACCTCATCAAATATTTTACAAAACTGTACTTTTCAACCAACCCAATTCAACCCAGTCCAAGTATGAATAACATGGTCTTCCAAATCATCAATACTTTCAAAATTAAGGAATAATGAGGAAAAAGAATCTTTTAAGAACAGCATATCTATAATAAGAAATAAAATTGGAGTGTCAGTTTGTAATGTAGAGGTATGGTAGAGCAATTCTGCAGCTATATTAGTAGTATAGTTGTAGCACGAATGGGTCGGCTCGACCTGGGAAGGACCACGCTCTTACAGAATACCAGCGTAAAATAGCAGTTTAACACTGCTGTGTTTTGTATGGTGAGTGTAGAGAACCGGAAACCCTTTTTACTGGAAAAGAAGCATTCCATCTTAGTCCTCACAGGGTGACAACGCATCTGCATTTTGATTCGCAAACGAGGATAGATGTAGATGTCTATGGGCCACAGCAACCACTTACCATCAGGTGGGCTGTGTGCTCGTTTGTCACCCTATCCTATAAAAAAGTCAAAATAACAGCTTTTCACTAAATGTATATGAAAGTATATACAGTACTTATAGCAACAACACAATTTTTTAAATTTTTGTCTGTCTGTTTGTACCGGCTAATCTCCAAAACAGTTGGACCAATTTTGACGGGACTTTCACTGTCAGATAGTTGATGTTATAAGGAGTAACTTAGGCTAATTTTATTTCAGAAAAATAATGAGGGTTCCGCGCAGAAAAAATCAGAACCTAAATTACATGCAGGCGAAGTCGCGAAGAACAACTAGTACTGAATATGACTTACAGTAAAAATTTGCTGGTAATTATCTCTTAACCTGTAAGGAAATCCCATGACTCAATGACTAAATGAAGATCGCAAAGCCGATTGTTCCCAGATACATAATAATTATAGCGGTTGAGTAACATTAGTTTTGTGGGAAGAGGAACTCTATGCCCTTCTGTTATGTGACATCCTTCTATAAAACACCTACTTTCTGTTTTAATAACCCTCGTGTAGTCTGGTAACACAATAGACGATTTAGATTGTGGCAGAGATTGAAGCACAGGTTCAGGCATAACTTCTGGTATAATCTGAGGCGTAGGTGGAGATTGCAATTGTTATTCCAGTAGTGTAATTCATAAATAAAACAATTTATATGTAACCTAACATATTTACTGTTTTTCAAAGTATTCTATATTACATATTAAACACTTTTTAATTCGTTCTATCTATTTTTGCAAACATAAGGAGGATTCACGTGCTGGTTGAAAGCTATCATGGCCTTTTCTGCTTGCGTAAATGTCAAACCTCTCATCAAATGTATTGATTTTTGGGAAACAAAAAGAAAAAGGTCCGGACTATATGCGGGATGCGTCATAAGCTCTACCTTTTCAGAAGCCAAAAATGACTTTGCTTTCTTCGTGGTGGGTGTCGAAGCATTGTCAAGAATATTGCTTACTTTCCGGATCGTAACAATATATCCATCAATGTTTCATCTCCTGTCACAGAGGTATATGGCTCTGTGACAGGAGCATTTGAATATCCGTGATCATACTTCAACAACATATTTCTTCATCAAACAACTCAACCAAGTTTTTGTTCTAGGGTGAGTTTATAAAGAATGCAGCGGCAACAAATTTTTCTAACTTTAAATGTTAATGTAATTTTTTTTATTGGGATCATCATCATCATTATCATTACAGCCCTTCACAAGTACACTGCTGAACATAGGCCCCACGAAATGCCACAAAGCACGGTCCTGAGCCACCTGCATCCATGCTCCATCTAGCGGAGGGACGCCCCACAGTTCATCCGCCAGTACGAGGCTGCCACTCAAGAACATTTTTACCCATCGGTTGTCGGTTCTTCGAACTATATAACCGACCCAATTCCACTTCAGCATACTAATCCTTTGGCCTATGTCGGTAAATCTGGTTCTACTGTGGATATCCTAATTTCTAAGTTTATCACGCAGAGAAACCCCGAGCATAGCTCTCTCCATAGCTCGCTGAACGACCTTGAGCTTCCTCATACGGCCAGAAGTAAAGGACCACGTTTCAGTTCCAAAGGTCATCACTGGCAACACGCACTGGTTGTACGTACAGTCTAGTTTTTAAGTTTTGAGGTATACCTGACGAGAACATATGCTGTGATTTCCCGAACGGTGACGTCACCCTGTCTTACACCTCTCTGCGGTTAGATAGGTTTCCTACTCTGGTTCTGTACTCGGATAGCCATCGTAGCCCTACTGTACAAACACTTCAGCACTTCGATATACCGACAGTCAACTTGGCACCGTTGAAAGAACTGCAGCACCGTCCAAATTTCTACGGAATCCAAGGCTTTCTCATAATCCACATACGCCAGACATAGTGGCAAATTATAATCCTCGGACTTCTGTACAATTGGCCGAAGGGTACGTATGTGGTCTTTGGTGCTAAAGCCTTTTCAGAAACCGGCTTTTTCAGGAAGCTGGAAGTTATCGAGTCTGCATGTGAGACGATTCGTAATAACTCTCGAAAACAGCACGTAGTCGCGGCTCAGAAGGAAAATCGGTCTGTAGTTCTTCAAGAGAGCATTGTCGCTTTCATTGGAGGAAAAGACCACCGCACTTATGCTCCAAGCCTTCGTTGTAGTGCGACCATAGAAGATGGAATTAAAGAGCTTCTGAAGGACTTCAAGTATCGGTTTTGCACCCGCTTTCAGAAGCTCCGTTGTAATTCCATCCTCGCCTGGGGACTTGCCGTTTTTAAAGTGCTGGAGAGCCAGTCTAATCTCGCTCACGCTGACGTCTAGGATATCATAGGAATAGTGTCGGATAAGATTTGCTCTTGGATCTATACTCACACTTACGTGGGGTTCCAACGATGATGTGTACAGCTACCCGTAGAACCTCTCAATCTCAGTCAAAATCTCAAGTGTTCCGGAAACGACGCTCCCATACTCGGTCTTCAGCTTTAACAGTTGGCTCTGTCTGGCAGACAGATCTCAAGCAAAGACTTTGGAGCCCTGGTTCCATTCGATCGCTTCTTCGATACGTGGTATATTGAAATTGCGTAAGTCCCACCGCATGCATTTGGAGATATGTCTGTTCAGTTGCCTGTACGCTGTCAAATCTGCTGAAGACAGCAGCTTCATTTCCCGTCTAACAGCCATGAGATTAAGAGTGTGGTCACGGAGTTTTTGTGTTCTTCTGCGGCGGGTCTTGCTAAACGTAGCTCCGACCGCATGGACAGTTTCCAC
Organism: Parnassius glacialis; assembly: GCA_033319125.1. Lineage (NCBI taxonomy): Eukaryota > Metazoa > Arthropoda > Insecta > Lepidoptera > Papilionidae > Parnassius > Parnassius glacialis. The sequence goes on from JAVANC010000009.1 coordinate 18,189,544, forward strand.
TGTCCACAAACGGATTTGTAGCTCGAGGTGAAAGGTTTCGGGACTTTCGGGACGTTGAATTAGAGCGCAAGGAAAACTGAGCGTTGACTTCATTAGACTACATCTCTCCAACTTAACGTTTAAGTTCAGTGTACCTCTAACCGAATGGTGATCGCTACCATTTTTCTACGAAATTAACCATGGAGAGAAAACTTTTTTAATCATTAAATGCGTTTCTTATGTTTTGAAAAATATGTCATTCGAAATTCAAACATTTATGACTGGTGTTTTGTCTGTTCATATCAATAAAACTTAAGCTTAACTTAACTAAAAACGTGTATATAGCGGTATCATAGCGTGTATATACCTAAATAATCTTAGTTAATCTTAAACCATTTTTCAATACTCGATTTTTCTCGTCATAATTGTTTAATATTTTTTTATGTATGAGTTTTATATAAAAATATTTTCTCTTATAATCAGGCCATCATGAATGATAACTTAAAGAACATTCAAATACAGTCACAATCAACACATATTTTTGTATACATAAAAATAATAAATTGAAAATAACAGTATTCTAACAGAAGCATAAGCTAATACCGGTACTAGTCCTTTCAATGAAAGTATAAATACAGCAAAACAAAATAATTTAGTAATATTTTGCTTTTTATCCTTACACGAGGTTTCAGTTTAACTAAAATATATAAGGCAGATCATTAATTAAATTGTATATGAATGTTATAATAACTCGGGTATTATTTAAATGGGCTTTCCATGTTTCAAATGTTTCAAAACATTTAAACAATCAACATTTCATATTAATGAATTCATTCCTCCAGTACCCACTAAAGTTTACCCGTGTTTATTGTTTCCATTTTTTTTTTTTGTATTATGAAGCGTCTCTTTACAATGAGCTATTGTTATATAACTCTTTAAATAATTTTTCAACTAAAATCAATGTCGTTTTAGGTGAATGAAAAAGAATCTTTTGAATGTCATCGTTTTTTATTTTAAACAAAAGTCAAATCTTCCCATCCGATGTAATTCCTACCATGAAGACAACAATGTGCAACCAGTGCGTGATAGTGGTACGAGCTCGTTCTTTTCATTCTCATTGAAGTTTTTATGTATGATAAAACTCATACTAGAAAGAACAGTGTTGGACGGCTCCCCACTAGAAGGAGTGAAGACCTGATAAAACTTTGGAGAGTTTAATAAACAGGTTGCTCAAAGCCGTGTCTACCGGTTCCACTTTATAAAAATAGTCTATATTCAGAAATGGACTTGAATAGTAAGCTTTGTTATAAAGATAAATAATAACGAAGTAATAGTTTAAATTAAAATTTATTAAAAATAACATCTTCTTTTCGTTCGGAGACTACCTTCTTTCAAGCACTAAAACAAATTTATTTCACACAAAAATGCAAAGCTTGGAAAATTACTTTTTGTACCTCTATTGCCTTCCTTTCTGATTTTACTAATTTGCTCTCGTACATAATTTAACTTTTTTGTTTTACATAATTTTTCCTTAGCACAATAAAGTTTCGCTTTATTTGAAAGTCGTTTAAGAAGTTACATTTTTACTTTTGGGTGTCCCGTACCAAAGTTAGCAAAACAGAAAACTTTTTTCAAGACTTCTTACCTACGTAATAATTTGAAATTTCAATACATCGTGTATAATTTCAAGATAAAGCTTACTAAAGTATAAAAAGTCTAAACTTATTGAAAAGGAAATAGGGGAAAAATTTGAGCCAAAAATATCAAGACCAGTAATACAAAAAGCGGATTTGACTTCTACTTTACATATAAAGCCTTTGACGAGTTCGAAGTTTTAGACTTTACACGTAAAGCCGTTGGTCTTTCGCCTGATCCATTTCTGATCGTATTGGATTGCCATGCCATCAAACTATGAGAGTAGGGGAACAGAGAGTACACCTTGAATAAAACTATTTTTACGAATTTCATCGCGTTTAATTTTCAGTTATTAAAGTTAACATTAATAAAATATTAATTTATAATAAAAACTGTTAGTACGGAATCACTATACCTGCTAGATGCCCCGTTGTTTTTCGATAGTACTAAACCTGTTTTAAAAATAAAATTTGATCAGTTTTTAAACCATGTTGTTAAATTGTATAAATTAAACTCCCACATAGCTCTTACTATTTTAAAATATTGTCTTCTTGTACCTAGATTACTCATACTTACTCTGCTCGAGTCCAGTCTGGAAATGTTCGGATATTTTAAAAGATATTGATAATAATTATAAAATAGCTATAGAAAAAATTCAAAATTTAACTTTAATTACAACATTCTGGACTCAAGCTACTTTACCTATAAAATTTGGTGGCATTGGTGTCAGAAATCTTTCTAGCGTTGCATTGCCTGCTTTCCTTGCTTCCGTGCATATAGTTATAGTATATATATAGTTGCTTCAGAGAGTTACATAACATAATTTTACTTACTTATCGTCACGCACAATCCCTGACGGGGTAGCCAGAGAGAACAGATCGCCAAGTGTCACGATCCTTACATACCTCTTTCGCTTCTTTCAGATTCATTATCTTCTTCATACATGCACGTCTAGGTATCCGAGTACTCTTGACCCTCCCCTAATAATAATAACATAATTTTAAATAATAAAATAGACTTATGCTTTTCTACGGAGGCAAGGCAGACATGGCAAATGCTCTGTTCCGGTGAAAATGTTCCACTAGAAGTTAACCAACAAAAAGTGTGGATATACCGTTGATACAGGGTGTGCAGAAAGATTTGTTTCATAATTTCCATAATAACCAAGATAAGGCACGCCTTCTAGCTGTTTCCACTAAAGAATCTAATCACTGGTTAGACGCTTTACCATCAAGTAATCTCGGGACATTACTTGATGGGGAAAGCTTGCGCATTGCCGTAGGAACCGACTAGGAGCGGCGATTTGTCAACCCCGTCAGTGCCCCTGTGGTAGCAGCGTCGACAAGTTTGGGCTCCACGGACTTTCTTGTAAGAAAAGCGCTGGTAGGTTTTCACGACACAATTTTTCTTTGAACGATGTCATCCGATCTTGTCTGTATATCTATATATTGTTCCCTCGGTTTTAGAGCCTTGTGGAATATTTAGAGATGACGGCAGGCGACTCGACGGTATGACATTGGTCCCTTGGGAGATAAGTAAAACCCTAGTATTGGGTGTTATTTGCGTAGACACTCTGGCAGCCTCCCATCTCGGGGGTACCTCGTTTAGAGCCGGGGCGGTATCAGAGGCAGCTGAACTAAGTGGCGCAAATATGAGTCTCTGAGAGATGACTACATATTTGTGCCGTTTGCTGTAGAGACTATCGGTCCGTGGGGTCCACGTGCGGTGAAGTTCCTAAAGGAGCTCCATCCGCGGCTGGTCGTTGCTGCAGTATAGCCATTCAGCGGGGAAACGCAGCCAGCGTTCTTGGCACGATACCGCGGGAGTAGGTATATATGATAATTAAGTTTCTAGTTTTAGTTTTTTTTTCAGTCAATAAAATTTTAAAGTAAATTTATAATTATAGCTTTTAAATCGGGACGTCAATCACATCAGTACCCCCCGTGACCATGGATGCTGCGCAATCATCATTTTTTAATACATATTTTTACATCATGTTAATTATTACACTGTGTCCTACGCGAGCGATTTTGACAAGAACGTGATGTGATGCGGCGCGGCGCAAAAACAACACACAGTCGGTGCCTAATGCCTATTGACGTAGCCTACGTGACCAAAAACACGGGTGCGTTGCGGGGCTGGCGAAATAAAACGAAGACGATCAAATTGGTTTGATATGTAATAGTGCCCTCCAGACCAAAATTCAGTCTCGAACAATCTACTCTGGACAACATTACAGTGCTCGAGTATATGCGCAAGCACAAGTATACTCTCTATTTCTTCACTCTAATAGTCCGAGTGGACGGTCATAGACACGGCAGGAAAGAGATCAGTCGCAGTACCAACGGCTTTACGTGGTTTCCGAGGTACGGGTTGAAACACAGCCAACTTCCTGATATTGAGCTGCTACTGAGAATTACAAGACAGAAAAACCCAATAACCTACTTTTTGTTCTGACCGGAACCTCATGATCAGCAGACGCGTTTATAACCAACCAGACCAACGTGGCAGTAACTGCCACTGCTTGATACAAGGAATATGTTGTTATTATATCTCATGATATTTTTGCACTAGCCGGATGTCGTGCCCTTGTTTTGAACGCGGGCGATGAACACGATTTCACCTAATTTATTCAGTGATTTCACGTCGAACAAAGCAACGCGTAGCAATAATTCGCTTTGCATCCGCGTCGCGTCACAAATGCGTTCGCTTTGTCTATCTTTACCCAAACTTATTTATTTGAAAGGTAATTTACACTAAATATTTGACTTATATAATGCATAACATTTTATACTATGTATGAAACCATTTTAAACGTTTAGGGTCATATTTCATAAAATTCCTTATTATTGCTTGCCTGTATTGTACAAGAAGTATCTGTAAAAAAAAATATTTATGGACCCAACAATTTGAGCTGTGCGTTATTATATGTTAACGATATATTTTCTTGTAGTCTATTTAATTAAGTTAGTACTTTTTTTTATAAATTAAGGGTGACAAACAAGCACACAGTCAACCTGGATGTGTGTGACCCATAGACATATACATTTACCTCGATTAAGAATGAAAATACAGATGCATTGTCACCCCTGAGGACTAAGATGGAATGCATCGATTCCACTAAAAAGTGTCACTGGTTCACTACACTCACCGTACGAAACACTGCTATTTTACGCTGATATTCTGTGAGTGTGTGGTTCTACCCTGGTGGGGTCAACCCATTCGTGCTACAACTATAATATAGCTGGACCGTGACTCTACCACGTTAAGTAATTGTAAATAGTAGTAATTGTAAATTTACAGGTCTATAGTCTACAGGAATACAACTCTGTTTTCTCCATTAAATACCGTCTTTAAACTAATGACCTTTTTTACAACAGCTAAATAATTAAAAATCGGTACAGTATTTCATGGGGTTACCTCATATAAAGTCGCAAATTAACTTGATGTGAATATATCTATGTATTTAAAATTAAGTTACAGCCTATATACACCGTGTGTATATATATATATATATATATATATTTGTGTATGTATATATACAACGTGTCCCAAAATTCAACGATAAGCCAACACCGGAGGATAGACCTGCCCCGGACTAATCGGGGAAAATAAGAAAAAAAAATATATCCCAATTATATTTTAAGTTATATAAAAAAAATGAAATTCTTCAGAAATTAAGACCGTTTATGATATTTTTCACTACCATGACCACAATTTTTTAAATATTTCTTTCTTTTTTTTTATAAGCAACCTGAATAGTACTGCTATCTACCACAATTCTTAAAAACTCCAGAATAACTCTTGTTTTATCACGAAAATTAATGAAACTTATTTTATTCCCTAAATTTTTTGAAGACTTTTACTTTTAATCAAATTTAACTTATCGTTGTGTAAAAAAAAGTATGAACACTAGTATGGCAAGTTTTTTTTAAAAATTGACGCAACTAACCAACATTCCAAAATGGTATAATACTCTAGGAAAACAAGTTATAAAAAAATATGGGCCTATTATTTCTAAACAGGGGCCAAATTCCTTAAATTGTAATTGTCAGTAATCACTTTTACTACATGCCCAAAATGGGTTCCTGTTACAATTTCTAGGAATTCGAATGGGGCATTAATACCTTAGATGTTAGAGAGAGATAGATAGATAGAGATAATTACGTTAAAAAGAGACAACAACAGGGCAGGTAGAGAAGCTGTTATTATTCTCACCAAGTCGGTTCAGTACGCTCTGCTCCTTTGTTTACTGCGCACCGTTCCCAATTCAACTTACGTGGCCCTCGTACATACTATCGACTTTTGGCTTGGCTTTTTGGACTGGAATCGACCTGCAAACTTAACTGACCTGGCATTATTTTGACTGGAAGTGATCTGCAAACTGAACTGACCTGGCATTATCTTGGACTACGATTGTGTGTTTTGTGATTTAGAGTTCTGGCGCATTTTGGACTGTTTGGCGTTTAACATGCCGCAACCGTACACACCACAGGAATACGCTAATATGCATTTAATCTATGGAGAATGCCGATGTAATGCTAACGCTGCTAGCAGACTGTATCGAGAAAGATACCCAAATGCTCAAAAATATCCTGATTATCGAGTGTTTATTAATGTGTATCAAGCGGAGGGTCGTATGCCATCCAATAGGAGAAGCACTGGAAGACCTAGATTGGATCGTGATGAAGAAGTTCTCAATGAGATAGAAAATGACTCGAGTACTTCGGTACGTGCCATAGAAGAAGCTACAGGAATCCCGAAAAGTTCTGCACATCGAATATTAAAACGTCACAAGCTTCACCCACATCACTACAGGCGTGTGCAGACGATATTTTTTTTTATAGGATAAGGGTGACAAACGAGCACACAGTCCACCTGATGGTAAGTGGTTGCTGCGGCCCATAGACATCTACATCTATCCTCGTTTGTGAATCAAAATGCAGATGCGTTGTCACCCGTGAGGACTAAGATGGAATGCCTCATTTCCCGTAAAAAGGGCCTCCGGCCACCTGCACTCACCAAGCGAAACGCAGAGGTAAACCTCTACTTCACGCTGGTTTTCTGTGAGGTCGTGGTACCACCCCGGTTCGAGCCGGCCCATCCGTGCGACAGCAAAACTGCCGCGTGGCTCTACCACTGTTAAAAATTACTGTTATTACCGCGGGACTATCCGCTACGGGTCATATTTTGCCGTGTAATGCTGCAAAGGCACAGTGAAGATCCCCACTTCCTAGACAAAATTCTATGGTCGGATGAAACTACGTGCAAGAAAGATGGGTATTTAAATCTTCACAACCTACATAGTTGGAGTAATGAAAATCCACACTTGATGAGACAAGACAAATCCCAATATCAATTCAAGGTTAACCTATTGACCGGCATATTAAATGGAAAAGTAATTGGGCCCTTTGAGTTACAAGGAAACTTAGATGGCAATAGTTATTTAAACTTTTTACAAAATGACTTGCAAGAATTGTTAAACGACGTGCCCTTAAGTGATCTTCAAAACATGTGGTTCCAAAATGATGGTTGCCCAGCACAATATGCCCGTCCTGTGCGAGAATATTTAAATCAAGAGTATCCAGGGCGTTGGATCGGGCGACTTGGTCCTATCTTATGGCCACCCCGTTCACCCGATTTGAACCCCCTGGACTTCTTCTATTGGGGTTGTCTTAAAAACAGGGTCTACTCAAAACCCATTGTGACATTAGACGAGCTTCGTCGAAATATCACTCAGGCTGCTGATTACATTAATAGCAGAAGATATGCAAGACAAATAAAACGATCATTTTTAAGGCGATGTCGTGTATGTATTAGTGCTGGTGGCAAACAGTTCGAACATTTGCTATAATGTTAATAACTTAATAAATTACACGTGAAACTGTTTGTACCATTTGTTTTGAAATATTAAACATTTTTCAAGAACTAATACTTTTATTACACCCGACCGTCATTTGGCCCCTGTTAAGAAATAATAGGCCCATATTTTTTATTACTTGTTTTCCTAGAGTATTATACCATTTTGGAATGTTGGTTAGTTGCGTCAATTTTTAAAAAAAACTTACCATACTAGTGTTCATATTTTTTTACACCACGATAAGTTAAATTTGGTTAAAAGTAAAAGTCTTCAAAAAATTTAGGGATTAAATTAAGTTTCATTAATTTTCTTGATAAAACAAGAGTTATTCTGGAGTTTTTAAGAATTGTGATAGATAGCTGTACTATTCAGGTTGCCTATAAAAAAAAAATATTTAAAAAATTGTGGTCATGGTAGTGAAAAATATCATAAACGGTCTCAATTTCTGAAGAATTTCATTTTTTTTATATAACTTAAAATATAATTGGGATTTTTTTTTTTTTCCCCGATTAGTCCGGGGCAGGTCTATCCTCCGGTGTTGGCTTATCGTTGAATTTTGGGACACGTTGTATAGAGAGAGAGAGAGCAGTAATAAGAGTGACAACCTTAACGCTCCATAAGGGTCGTCACTCTTATTTTTCGTACATTGCACATTTTCTTATATTTATTAAATTAATTGATTTGGGTTCTAGGATGTTCAAGTAATCGAAATTAAAAAATAAGATTCATCATTACAGCCCTTCACAAGTCCACTGCTGAACATAGGCCTCCCCCAAGGAATGCCACAAAGCACGATCCTGAGCCACCTGCATCCATCGACTACCATACATATCTTACCAGGTCGTCACTCCATCTAGTAGGGGACGCCCTACACTTCGTTCGCCGGTAGGAGGCCGCCACTCGAGAACCTTTTTTCCCCATTAGTTGTCGGTTCTTCGAACTATTTGTCCGGTCCATTGCCACTTCAACTTACTAATCCGCTGAACTATGTCAGTCACTCTGGTTCTACTGCGGATATCCTTATTTATAAGTTAAAGCCGAAGTTACACGGATCAACCAAATTGAAACAATTCCATTGAAAAACATTGAATATTGCACATTGAACGGCTTTACCAATATACACGTAAATCATTTAAATGACGTTCAATGTTCACAGCGCAATGAGATGTCGCGCCAACTTGTACGTGCGGGAATTTCGATATACTCCTACTACATAATAAATAAGTTGCATAATTAAAAAAAAGAAAATCTTGGCGTTGGTGACTGCGCCAGTGGATTGCGAGAAGGATAATTAAAGGAGCCTCAAGCACCTTATTACTAGAATTGGCAGAAGAAGATCCAAATTCTTATTTGAACCATTTGCGAATGACAGAAAATGAATTTAATGAAGTTCTTAATACCCATTTTCATGCCGCTTAAAAACCATTTTCGAAAATCCCTGTGCGCACGCGAAATAAGTGCCGTGCGGTGCGCGGACACTTCATTCAATTCTTTACAATTTCAATCTTCATGTATACACGTTTCTACCGCATTGAACAATGACCAATATTGCTACCATTGCATTGAAAGCGTTCGGTGAATTTAAACTTTCAATGAGATTGCGCAATCGCATTGAAATGTATTTAGATTTCTCAATGCCATTGAAGTAATGAAATTGATAGCAGTATTGAACCGAAATTGATCCGTGTAATATCGGCTTTATCACGCAGAGAAACTCCGAGCATAGCCCTCTCCATAGCTCGCTGAGCGACCTTGAGCTTCCTCATCCGGCCAGAAGTGAAGGACCACGTCTCAGTTCCATAGGTCATCACTGGCAACACGCACTGGTTGTACAGTCTCGTTTTCAAGTTTTGAGGTATACCGGACGAAAAGATGTGCCGTAATTTACCAAACGCTGCCGAACCGAGTTCAATCCATCGATTGACCTCTCGGTCGAAGTTGGACTCCCAACAACTACCGGCATAGGTGTGACATGGACATTAAACATTATCTTTGTTTTGTCTATGTTCATCTTAAATCCTATAAAAATAAGATTAAACGAAACTAAAAATCTATACTTGTTTTATATATATACTGTATATGTATATATATACTGTATATGTATACTGATTAAAGTTGCCGCTATTCTGAAAACTCTTGTTTCAATATCTATATCTAAAAGTTCTCCGATCGGAAAATATAAATTTGTCGTCAAATTTTTAAATAATAATAGAAAAATAATCGCCATTTCTATTGAAATTCTTTGTTTCTGGACTGATTGCTTTTAAAATTAATATTCGAGAGTCCCCGTGGTCTATGATTACAAATTAGTCATCAGTAGAGAATAATGGGGCTGCCTGCTCTGTGTGCGTGCGTCGATTCGCACGTTTCTATGGAGTTGAGTTCTATTTAAGTTACAAAATTTTACTGTGCTATATAGGTACAGCCCATCCTGGACACAAGCCTCCTCTCCTTTCTGAGAGGGTTTTAGGGCAAAAGTGTTCATTGCGATGCCTCAATGCATGTTGGCGGACTTCACATGTCTTGGAAATATGTTTTATTTTCTCAAACATACAGAAATCCATACCGAGCCAAAACTTACCTCTTTATAAAATTAGTGCCTTGCAGTGGCGACATAGATTTTTTTTATAGAATAGGGGCAAACGAGCATGCGGCTCACCTGATGATAAGTGACTACCGCCGCCCATGAACAACCGCAACACCAGGGGAATCGCAGATGCGTTGCCGGCCTGTTAGAAAGGTGTAAGCTCTTTTCTTGAAGGTTCCTAAGTCGTATCGGTCCGGAAAATTCGCTGGTGGTAATTGCTTCCACAAAGAAGTTGTGCGAGGGAGAAAACTTCTTCTGAATCGCACAGTCGTGGACAGCCGATTATCCAGATGGTATGGATGGTAACGCGAGTTTTGTCGCGATGTGCGATGGTGAAATTGAGCGGCTGGAATTAGTCCGAACAATTCCTCCGAGCACTCCCCGTGATAGGTGCGATAAAATACGCAAAGAGATGCAACATCTCTACGCAGTGCCAGTGTATCTAGCCGATCAGAAAGAACTCGGTCGTCGACGATTCGAATCGCTCTGCGCTGGATGCGGTCAAGTGGAAGGAGCTGGCACTAGGGTGCCCCGGCCCAGAGATGAGAACAGTATTCCATGTGGGGCCGAACTTGCGCTTTGTAAAGTTGCAAGCGATGTGCCGGCATGAAATACTGTCTCGCTCTGCTGAGCACGCCAAGCTTTGTAGAGGCCAATTTGGCCTTCCCTTCCAAGTGACCTCGAAACTGCACACTATTCGATATGTCGACGCCAAGGATTCCGATACTGGCTGAGTCAGCAAGGGGAGTGCCTTGAAACTGAGGAGATACGACAAAGGGGTTCTTTTTAGCGGTAAACGCGCAAACTTATGTCTTCTGGGGATTGAACTGGACTAGATTTAGTCGGCCCCAATCCGAGACTTTGTTAAGCAAAGACTCGACTTCAGACACAAGTTTGTCCCGGTACTCGGCGACGTTTTCCCGAGAAATATTGGCACGGCCGGTATATAAGGCATCACCAGTGCTGTCGTCTGCATAGCAATGAATGCTACCAGTTAGCAACATATCATTGATATGCAGGAGAAACAGAGTTGGTGATAGCACGCAGCCTTGTGGAACACCAGCGTTGATAGGCTTGAAATCAGAGCATGCACCGTTTACTACGACCTTGATGCTCCGATCAGCAAGGATTTTTGAATCAATCCGATCAATCAAGGAGAGATTAATGATCGAATGAAAATGACTAAGATTTCGTCACCCCATTTCGTCCCGTAAGTGTCAAAAGGGGTGCCTATGAAAAACTCCGATAGACGGTTATATAACCATCTCGTTTCAGCCGTCCTTAAAACATCCATTTCAACGAAGGGAAATTGTTTAGTAAGCCACCAAGCATGGCAATAGGGCAAATTATCAGTACAACGGGAGATATTCACGTACAGCAGTGAACTTTTACGAACTCTTGAAGAAATACAAATTAAGGACTTTTGTTCATCAAGGACGTTGAATTTTCATCTTGTAATGACGATGTAAGATATCCACTAACAAATATAGTCCCGCGGGTGTCGTAAAACGCAACTGATGAAAATAAAACATGAGATGGGCAGCAGCGTCTTCATTTTTAGAGTAAAAATAAAAAAATAAACTGTGGTTGAATAAAACTACTTTAATTTATCGCGTTTAATTGAACTTATTTTTATTTCCCGACTATTGAGGTGCTTTCCAGTAGCCACGGTTACGGGAGACCGAGGTGATTGACGTCCCGATGTCAGAGTTAACCCAGAGTACCTTAAGCATTATAATTATTAATTTTGGTCCGATCTACTCAGAGTACAGTTCTGTATCTAGTAGTAGTACCCGACTTGTCTAGTAGTACTTAGTTTAACAAACGATGACTTACTTATCTTAACAAAAGTTTATTTCTTGCTTTGTCCACAACGCAGGTTTAAGTTTATTGTTACATTCGAAGCCAATATTTGTGTTATATACACTTTAATATTATGTCCCAAGCAAATACTAATTTCCGAAAATGTCAAATGTTTTTCCTTGGCAAGATGGGCCAAAAAGAACATCCTTATTACATAACTAACTATCCACATTTGACATGAATAATTTTTATGGCGTTAAAAGAACTTTAATTAGAACCTAAATAATTAATGTCTTGATAATTTCCATTATTTAAGCTAAATTAAATCTGATTTCATTCCAAATAGGAAAAAACTGAAAAAGTTTAACAGTGGTAGAGCCACGCGGCAACTTTTGCTGTCGCACGGATGGGCCGGCTCGAACCGGGGTGGTACCACGACCTCACAGAATACCAGCGTGAAGTAGAGGTTTACTTCTGCGTTTCGCTTGGTGAGTGCAGGTGGCCGGAGGCCTTTTTTACTGGAAATGAGGCATTCCATCTTAGTCCTCACGGGTGACAACGCATCTGCATTTTGATTCGCAACCGAGGATAGATGTAGATGTCTATGGGCCGCAGCAACCACTTACCATCAGGTGAACTGTGTGCTCGTTTGTCACCCACATCCTATAAAAAAAAAGAAATACTTCTTTAATACTAAGTATTATTAGATATCATTATAGTAGACTATCTTATATACTTATATATACTTTTTCTCTCGAATATTCTCCCGCATCTTAAGAAAATTAGTACATTTGTGTTCTTACTTCGTTGCCATTAAAAATCGATTAGCGTTTTTTACTTTTTATACCTTTCTTGAATTAAGTCGCTTAAATTAGTGCCTTGTTATAGAAAATTTGCGAAGTATGTTTAAATAATACAATTTTTCTTGTGTCCACATCATTATACTCGTCAATGTAACGAAACGAGCGGTACAGAAAATTTAAATAGAATATTTCATGTATTAAATTCACGTAAAAAAAAAGGTTTTATCATCTTTTTTTACACATTTTTTACACACACATATTCATAGTTTAGTTGAAAAATAGTGTTGAATTAAAAAAAATGTTTAAATATCGATTATGCAACAAAAAAGCTTAGCTTCTATCTCTTAAAGATATATTATTTGTTTAATAAGAGAAGAGTGTGGTTTGCAAGATGATGTTGTGACCAGGATTAAGAAAGGAATGCTTCGGTAGTTTGGTCATGTAGAAAGAATGAATGAGGAAAGAGTGACAAAGCAAATTTATGTTGCAGAGGTGAACGGCAGAGTCGGGAAGGGTCGCCCTAAGCGAAAGTTCACCGACCAAATTGGCGATATATTGAAAATGGGCCAAATCAAGAGTACCTTTAACCGACGAGCGTGTATGCGTAGGTATATGGATGTGGAGGAAGCGAGAGAGGTGTGTCAGGATCGTGCCAAATGGAAGTCCATAGTCTCTGCCTACCCCTCTAGGTGAGTGAGTGTTTATATTATATATATATATATATATATATATATATATATTAGCCTAGATCACTCATAGCATTGCTCTCTATCTGTTCTTGAAGTTTCATCCAAATAATCGGTTCAAACATCCCGCAGATTAGCCCGGACAGACAAGCAAAACTTTAAAAATGATTATTCACGTTTTAATAACATGCACACAAATACATTAATAACATGCGCACCTAAGCGATCACCTCGGGAGGACCTCTTTCTTCACCATTATTTCGATATTACAGACAATGTTGATTTATTAAATTACAACGCTTTGTTATAATTGCTAAACAGATATCCATTGCAGTTTAGAATCTGAGATGGTTGGTTTTTTTTTTCCTTGAATTCATAAAAAAAGTTATTCCGTTTTTTTTCTCAAACGGCGAAAAGGCTTTTGTCAAGTTTATACGGCGATAGTTGACTTAGAGTTTTATCTTTTATTTATTAAGTTGTGCCTGATCCCGATATTCTATATTCAAGAAACGTTTCGTTCTGTTTACGATCTGCTTTATTACATACGAAGTGCACGTAAAATTGTTTATATTAGGAACAATTTGTTTGGTAACTTACGTCGACATAAATATAAAACAACTATAAGCCATCGCATTATGTTTTTAAACCACGTTTTGTCTTATAAATGTTTTATGCTTTTTTGCATCGTAAAACGCAGAAGTAATAACTTTTTTCTTAAATGTAGCAACCGATCCTTAATGTAATGTATTTTTTCCATATTTATATTTTTCCATCTGTTTTTATTCTTGAAGCTTATGCAGAGTGAATTTTTCCTGTTAATTCCTTCATTCATTCATTTATTCATTACAACTCTACGCAAGTCCACTGCTATTCTACTTCAGATACTCCTTACCATTTGTTGATTTCCCAATTCTCGATTTAATACCTACAACCCCCTAAAACTACATACATATGTGTATATCGTCTTATTACAAAAAGTGGATTATAAATAGTCACAGGCTTAAACTAGAATTTGATTCACGTAAAAATTTTAGAACTATTATAAAATAGAAATTGACAGCAAATGTCAAATTCTGCGAAAACGGCAAAGTCTGAGAGCCGGAGGAAGGGACATCATTCATGAGAAAGACTCTTCTTAAACTTAAATCATAGTTTAAAACCACTATCACTAAACTTTTCTTATAATAAGACAGAAATAGATTGTATTTCTATTAATTTGTCGTAATTCCATTAAGTTATAAAATTACTCTAATTGACATCAAAACGTCCGATCGTCTTTGAAATTATAATTGCAAAATGTGGAGTAAGCAATAGAAGCTTGAATAATTTAAAACTTTTTGATAAGTATTGGATAAGGAAATTGTCGTTCTTGGGATAAATTCCTTTAATAATTAAAGTAAAAGCTTGGAAAGTTATTTGTGAAAGGTTTATATAACAACTTTGTCATTATAAACTTCGTGCAGTATGTATGTTGGTGGTAAGGACATCAACTTCTTGCATGTTCTTTAAATTCAGTTTCATCGTAATGTTCTAATTTATCTTTGTCAAACACGTTCATTGTTTACAGAGTTAGAACCTTACTAAGCATCAGATAACTAAAAGAGATAGCTCAACACGCCCAGTCCACACTTTCAGTTGTAATACTGATTGATAGACCTTATACTGACGGTTTACTGCCAACCGCACGAGAACGTACGATAGTCGGTGTTGGCCGTGTCGGCACGTCTATAAAATACCGGCTGGATCGAGAGTGAGCAAGAGATAGCGCCTTTCTGAGGGTATATCGAGAACCACCCCCCACCCCCCACTCGTTTGTGCAGTATAATCTTCACTGCAGGCATAGTGCGCGAGCGATTTCGCTTAAGTTATTCTGCGAGTGAAGTCACGCTACGAGTGCTAAGACTCCTAGAATGACAGTGTCGTGGTTCTGTTCGTAATAGTAATTCTTCTAGTGCAGGCAAGGAAGGATCGTGTTGCTGGGAAGCTGCTCAGTCTTACAATGAAATTGGTAGTGTTGCTGTTGGTTTGCATACTTTTTGGTATTGTCATGTAATTGTGACTGGGACATATTATGTTATGGCCGAACTGTAATTTTTCTAAACTGAATATTTTTATTTACAGGATAGGGTGACAAACGAGCACACAGTCCACCTGATAGTAAATGGTTGCTGTGGCCCATAGACATCTTCATTTATCCTCGTTTGCGAATCAAAACGCAGATGCGTTGTCACCCCTGTTGCAGGACTAATATGGAATGCCTCTTTTCTCTACACTCACCATACGAAACACAGCAATGTTAAACTGCCATTTTACGCTGGTATTCTGTGAGAGTGTGGTCCTTCTCCGGTCGAGCCGACCCATTCGTGCTACAACTATACTACTAATATAGCTGCAGCATAGCTCTGCCACGTAAAAAAAATATAGTGCAGTATGCTGTTTTATTGCTGATAATGGTTAATTGCGTAATCAGGAGAGCAAATTGAACATCCATTCTCACACCACGATATTTCCAACAAGTTTAAACGACTGTTGATTCGACTCTACACTTCACCTACCGGTACGAATCTGCCACTCGAAAACTTTTCTTCCCCATAGGTTGTCGGTTCTTTGAGCTATATGACCGACCCATTGCCACTTCAGCTTACTAACCGTTGGTCTATGTCGGATACGTTGGTTCTACTGCGGATATCCTCATTTATAAGTTTATCACGCAGACAAACCCTGAGTATAGCCCTCTCCATAGCTATGGAAGCGATGGAGGAAGCTCACTGAGCGACCGCGAGCTTTCCCATATGACCTGCAGTAAATCACTACGTCTCAGATCCATAAGTCATCACTGGTGACATGCAAGTGTAAGCTTTATACTAATTCATTTACCTAGCAAAAATTCTGAATCAACTGTGTTAATACGATGTCAAATAATTGAGATCTTAATAATTTACCCCGTATAGTGGCGGGTAAGAATACCCACTACCCCATATCTTCACGTGGGTGTTGTAAAAGCCAACAGAGGGAAACTGAGGCAGAAGCTGGGCATCAGCATCTTTCTGATAACAGCAAAAAGCAATAAAATTGAGGTTGCCAACCCGCTCGTCAAGCGTGGCTACTATGGCAATATACCTCCATGAAAGTTACAAAGAGACGGCCCCCAGTCCCCGGCGGCCCCGCTATTGCTGCTACGGTGGCGACCATGATAACGGCGGGGAAGGATGTGCTAAGAATTTCCGGTGGAGATTCAGTTGCCATCTACAACGACTTGACCTGGCAACTTATAACGCACGCAACCCGAGGACTGACGAGAAGATCCTGAAGCTGGAAGAAGAGATAGACAAGTTGCGCTGGAATATTATAGGATTATCCGAGGTCCCAAGAGCGGGGAAGGACATGTAATCCTCTAATCCGGCAACTTGTTCTATCATTGAGAGGGGCGACCATCTGTCCCAAGGAGGTGTCGAATTTATCGTCCACAAAAGTCTCGTTAACAATGTGTCGACGTGGGTTGCGTACCTTATACTCAGAATCATCAAATGATATTCGCTAAAGGTGACATAGGTTTACGCACCAACCTCGGCACATCCCGATGAAGCGGTGGAGGAAATGTATGAGGATATATCTAGAGCCATGCATGAGAGAGGGAGTCTTTATAATGAACTCTTTCTTCCAGAAGCGGCCCCATAGGAAGTGAACCTGGTCGAGCCCCCTATCGTTCGACAAAAAAATTACATTGACTTCATTATGACGACTAGACGGCAACTGTTCAATGTTATCTCGGTGATCACGAGGGTGGAAACTGGTAGCGATCACCGAATGGTTAGAGGCACACTGAACCTAAATGTTAAGTTGGAGAGGTCTCGTCTAATGAAGTCAACGCTCCGTCGCCCTCGTACTCTAATTCAAAGTCCCGAAACCTTTCAATTCGAGTCATAAAACCGTTTTCTAAATATTTTAATGCAGTGGACGATATAAATGATAAGCTCACCTCGTGCAAACTGTCCATGCGGTCGGAGCTAAGTTTTGCAAGACCCGTCGCATAAGAACGCAAAAGCTCTGTGATCACACTCTTAATCTCATGGCTGTTAGACGGGAAATGATGCTGCAGGCTTCAGCAGATTTGATAGCACACAGGCAAGTGAACAGACAGATCTCCAAATGCATGCGGCGGGACTTACGCTACTTTAATATTGCTCTTATTGAAGAAGTGATCGAGTGGAACCAGGGTTCGAGTCTTTTCCAGAGATCTGTCTACCAGAAAGAGCCAACTGACGAAGCTGAAAACCGAATGTGGCAGCATCGTTTCCGCGACACCTGAGATTTTGAGGGAAATTGAGAGGTTCTATGGGCAGCTGTATACGTTATCGTTGGAACCACACGTAAGTGTGAGTAACGATCCAAAAGTAAGTATTTTCCGACACCATTCCGATGATATCCCGGACGTCAGTCTGAGCGAGATTAGAATGGCTCTCCAGCACCTTAAAAACGGAAAATCCACGGGCGAGAATGGAATTACAACAGAGCTTCTGAAAGCGGGTTAAAAACCGGTACTTAAAGTCCTTCAGAGGCTCTTTAATTCCGTCCTCCACGGTGGCATTACTCCGGAGGTGTGGGGCAGAAGTGCGGTGGTCTTGTTCTTCAAGAAAGGTGACAACGCTTTCTTGAAGAACCAAAGACCGATTCCCCTTCTGAGCCGCGTTTACGTGCTGTTTTCAAGAGTCATTACGAATCGGCTCGCATACAGACTCGACGACTTCCAACCTCCCGAACAATCCGGTCCGAACAAGGCTTTAGCACCATTGACCATATACATACCCTTCGGCAAATTGTACAGAAGACCGAAGAGTACAATCTGCCTCTTTGTCTTGCGTATATGGAATATGAGAAAGCCTTTGATTCCGTCGAAATTTGGGCGGTGCTGCAGTTCCTTCAGTGGTGCCAAGTAAACTGTCGGTATATCGAAGGGCTGAAGTGTTTGTACAGTAGGGCTACGTGGCTATCCAAATACAGAACTAGAGTAAGAAACCTATCCAACTGCAGAGAGTTGTAAGTTAGGGTGACGTTATATTCCCGAAACCGAAATAGCATCTGAATGCTGCTGTGTTTCGTATTGTGAGTGTAGAGAACCGGAGACCCACCCTATTTACTAAAACCGAGGCATTCCTTCTTAGTCCTCATGGGAGAAAACGCATGTGCATTTTGATTCGTAGTTGAGGAAAGATGTAGATGTTTATGGACCACAGCAACCACTTATCATCAGGTGAACTGTGTGCTCGTTTGTTACCCTTATCTTATTTTTAAAAAAAACTCTGCCTCATGATAAAATTGGGCCCAACCAGGCATTACTAGTAGTTCTTGCATTTGGGCAACACTACAGTAAGGATACGCTATTATTAGATTATTATTTTATGCGGTTTGTCACCTAGTGTCCTAAAATATACATAAGCTCTACATTACACCCAATAACATTGCGCCAGACACCCACCGCATAAATATAAATGTTGCGATCGTAGCGTAACGTGCCACAACTGCGACACAGAATACACAATAATGTAATTCCCTCTCAGAAATTGCAAGTAGGAATGTTTTCATCTAAAATATAAGTACTGTTCTTACCAAAAGCAGTACCTATTCTTTTATTTTTCGACTGTTGGTTTAAGTCTAATGACAGATTTTTGTAGGACTAAGAATAAAGACAATAATAAGGATTTGAAAAAAAATTCTTCGTTTAAGATTAAAACACCAAATACTATATTTTAACCAGACATGATCATAATTGACAAAAAAATTGCTAATAGGCCAATTCATTGAGTCTGTTTCTTGGAACTTCAGTTCGAAATATGCATAGACTCGCTTAGGTACTAATGCAATCAAATATATAGGTACTATTGGTACAAATTACAATATATAACAATATAGTTTGGTAGGTGGGGGCTGATGGCAAATTTTCCAGGGAAAATAATAACAGGTAGTATAGGAAGTATTGATCACTCGAACAATCCTAATCTTTCCTCAATTAATTATCCTCACTCTCTTAACAATTAATCATAAATATTAATTAACTAGCTGTTTGCCGCGACTTCGCCCGCGTGTAATTTAGGGTTTTAATTTTTTTTGCGCGGAACCCTAATTCTTTTTCTAAAATAAAAGTAGCCTAAGTTACTCCTTATAACTTCAGCTATCTGCCAGTGAAAGTCCCGTCAAAATTGGTCCAGCCACTTCGGAGATTAGCCGGAACAGACAGACAGACAGACAGACGGACAGACAGACAGACAGACGGACAGACAGACAAAAATTTTAAAAATTGTGTTTTTGTTTTAAGTACCGTATACACTTGCATATGTATATAGTAAAAAGCTGTTATTAGGATATTACTAACAGACACTTCAATTTTATTTATTTGTATAGATAACTAGCGCAGCACTTTCAGAATGGTGTATTTAAACATTTTTTCACTATTAAGATTTGAAGGATGACATGAAATACAACAAAGGAAATTAATAGAATCCGGAAAAACTCGGTGTCGTAATGTCGCATGTTCAAATAATAAAGGGATATTTGTTGTCTATACCGTGCGTATGTAATATAGTTTTGTAGTTCAAACAAAAGCTCGAAGCCCTTGCCGTATATATTTCTGCAAAATTCAAACATGCCAACTGGTCTGAGCAAGAAACTTATGAAAACTTATGTAGATATAATATCTGCACTTATATTTCACCCTAAACTCTCGCTAGAGAGTATTATTGTTCTGTGATTCCAATTAGACAGATACTTTGTAAACAAATCAATGCCAATATCAGTTAAGAAATGTAGTGATGATATCTTATCTCCTTACAATATATCATCATCATCATTATCATCATTACAGCCCTTCACAAGTCCACTGCTGAACATAGGCCTCCCCCAAGGAATGCCACAAAGCACGGTCCCGAGCCACCTGCATCCATCGACTTCCTGCATGTCTTACCAGGTCGTCACTCCATCTTGTGGGGGGACGCCCTACACTTCGCCTACCGGTACGAGGCTGCCACTCGAGAACCTTTCTTCCCCATCGGTTGTCGGTTCTTCGAGCTATATGGCCGGCCCACTGCCACTTCAGCTTACTAATCCGTTGGGCTATGTCGGTTACTCTGGTTCTACTGCGGATATCCTCATTCCTAAGTTTATCACGCAGAGAAACTCCGAGCATAGCCCTCTCCATAGCTCGCTGAGCGACATTGAGCTTCCTCATACGGCCAGCAGTGAAGGACCACGTCTCAGTTCCGTAAGTCATCACTGGCAACACGCACTGGTTGTACAATTTTGTTTTAAGGTTTTGAGGTATTACTGACGAGAAGATGTGTCGTAGCTTCCCGAACGCTGCCCAGCCGAGTTGAATCCGTCGCTTGACCTCTCGGTCGAAGTTGGACTTACCTAGTCGGACTTTTTGTCCCAGGTAAACATACTCGTCAACAACTTCGAGCTTAGTGCTCCCAACAACTACCGGCATAGGTGTGACATGGACATTAAACATAATCTTTGTTTTGTCCATGTTCATCTTAAGACCTATCCGTTGGGAGACACTATTGAGGTCATTGAGCATAGTGCTTAGTTTCTCCAGCGATTCTGCCATGAGGACTATATCGTCGGCAAATCGAAGGTGAGTGATGTACTCGCCATTGATGTTAATTCCGTATCCTTTCCAGTCCAGAAGCTTGAAAACGTCTTCCAATGCAGCGGTGAAGAGTTTCGGGGATATAACGTCACCCTCTCTTACACCCCTCTGCAATTGGATAGGTTTCGTACTCTGGTTCTGTACTCGGATAGCCATCGTAGCTCTATTGTACAAACACTTCAGCACTTCGATATACCGACAGTCAACTTGGCACCGCTGAAGGGACTGCAGCACCGCCCAAATTTCGACGGAATCAAAGGCTTTCTCATAGTCCACATACGCCAGACATAGTGGCAAATTGTACTCTTCGGACTTCTGTACAATTTGCCGTAGGGTATGTATGTGGTCTATGGTGCTAAAGCCCTTTCGGAAACCGGCTTGTTCGGGAGGCTGAAAGTCGTCAAGTCTGCGCGCGAGACGATTCGTAATGACTCTCGAAAACAGCACGTAGACGCGGCTCAGAAGGGAAATCGGTCTGTAGTTCTTCAAGAGAGCGTTGTCACCTTTCTTTAAGAACAAGACCACCGCACTTCTGCTCCACGCCTCCGGTGTAATGCCACCATGGAGGACGGAATTAAAGAGCTTCTGAAGGACTTCAAGTACCGGTCTTCCACCCGCTTTCAGAAGCTCCGCTGTAATTCCATCCTCGCCTGGGGCCTTGCCGTTTTTAAGGTGCTGGAGAGCCATTCTAATCTCGCTCAGACTGACGTCCGGGATATCTTCGGAATAGCTTCGAATAAGACTCGCTCTTGGATCGTTACTCACACTTGCGTGTGGCTCCAACGATGACGTGTACAGCTCCCCATAGAACCTCTCAATCTCACTCAAAATCTCAGGTGCCCCGGAAACGATGCTGCCACATTCGGTCTTCAGCCCTGACAGTTGGCTCTTTCTGGCAGACAGATCTCTGGCAAAGACTTTGGAGCCTTGGTTCCGCTCGATCGCTTCTTCAATATGAGCTGTATTGAAGTTGCGTAAGTCTCGCCGCATGCATTTGGAGATCTGTCTGTTCAGTTGCCTGTATGCTGTCAAATTTGTTGAAGAATGTAGCCTCATCTCCCGTCTAACAGCCATGAGATTAAGAGTGTGATCGGAGAGTTTTTGTGTTCTTCTGCGGCGGGTCTTGCAGAACTTAGCTCCGACCGCATGGACAGTTTCCACGAGCTTGTCATTCATATCGT
The DNA here is from genome assembly GCA_033319125.1 of Parnassius glacialis. Lineage (NCBI taxonomy): Eukaryota > Metazoa > Arthropoda > Insecta > Lepidoptera > Papilionidae > Parnassius > Parnassius glacialis. The sequence goes on from JAVANC010000009.1 coordinate 18,211,723, forward strand.
CTACTTCATTGCAATCTTCCAGGCACTGAAAACGGTTTTGTAACTCGAGCTGAAAGGTTTCGGGACTTTGGATTAGAGCACGAGGGGGACGGAGCGTTGACTTCATCAGACGAGACCTCTCCAACTTAACATTTAGGTTCAGTGTGCCTTTAACCATTCGGTGATCGCTGCCGGTTTTCACCCTCGCGATCACTGAGACATCACTGAACAGTTGTCGTCTGGTCGTCATAATGAAGTCAATCTCATTTTTGTCGAACCGTCGGGGCCGTTTTGGATGGCCTCTTCAATCTTTGTCTTGGTGAAGTGCCGATTCTGTCGATTTGCCTAAACTGTAGACGTGTTGTTTGTCATGTAGCGGTAAGTTCATTTTCGTCGACTTCCTTAATTCCCTTTCACACATCCTTCCACTTACACTTCCCTCCATCCCCATAACATATTTAAGAGCCAGACAGGCTCTCGTTATGGCAACAAGCTGACTATTAGTGATTTACTCCCCCCCCCCCCCCCCCACCACCAATTGTAGGAGGGCCGGGAATATACCGTCAGGTCTTGCCGCCTTATAGGGGAGGAAACTGTGAATGGCCCAATGGATTTTATCCATCGTTACCACTCTCTGTGCTCAATTCCAATCTTCTGCTGTTGGTGTCAGTGTATCTTCAAGCCGGTTTACCTCATGAATTTCACAGCAACCAGGGAAGTGCGTTTTAATTAGGATGCATTGGGCTTCATCCGACGATGTTGAGTAGCTTTCATTTGGTTTCTTTAGAGAAATGGATCCCGGCGTGTTCTGTTTAGATAGATTATTCCTTGTCCTATTCGCTTGTTCACAGGTTTCTATATTACCACAGAAATTACACCACCCTGTCGTACATCGATACCTGATACATTTTTTGTATTCCGACTTAGCTTTCTTGTATGGTAGAAAGTCTTCGCCCATTGAGGTATTCATGACCCTATATAGGGCTTTTCTTACCTTCTTACGTTTTCTATCTAGTTCTTTACCCCACTACAATTACTTTCCCTCGGCATAACTTGATGGAGTGATTTCTGGACATGATACATGGTAGCTATCCATAATGGCTTCAGTAACAGCAGCTACCTGTTCTTCTAGGAGCGACTGGTCTGCTATAGTATTTGTCCGCTCAAAACCAGCTAGCGAAGACGTCAGCCTATTAAGGTATTTTGCTTTATCCGTCTTGCGGGCATATCGACCTATGCCCGCAAGACGTACGTAAGTGCGAAGCAGATCCATCTATAGTCTGAACATGAGGCCTCTATCGACACATGCCATTCCGTAATTAGTTTAGCTGCTCCTTATGTTGCAAGTGTGAGATCGATTATTGTGCGACAAGGTTTGGTTAGATTAGTGCTAAATAGATATTCAACTAACACCTTACCTCGTTCATTGGGTTTTTTCATTACCCAGAGGGGATAATACGCGTTGCAGTCCGTCCCGACAACAACCTCTAGTCAGGTCCTCTCGCAGAAATTCACAAGCCTGACGAGGTCATAAGGGGAAGGAGTGTTTTCCTCTGGCATATAGACCGAGGCGATGACTAATCTTCGCTCCTGTGTAATTTGTATTGCCAAGGCATACATGTCTCTGAAACAGAAATATGTTAATGGTTGTGCACAGATATCTTTAGTAGTGTAAATACACGCTCTAGGCTTGTCGTTGCTTGAGCTTCCTCATCCGGACAGCAGTGATATGATTCCGTCGAAATTTGGGCGGTGCTGCAGTCCCTTTAGCGATGCCAAGTTGACCTTCGGTATATCGAAGTGCTGAAGTGCTTGTACAGTAGGCCTATGATGGCTATCCAAGTACAAAACCAGAGTACGAAACGTATCCAATTAATCTAATAATTGACTGGCGCAAAGCCGTAATAGTCCCAATATATAAGGGAAAAGGATCACAGCAGGACTGCAAAAACTACCGTGGTATCAGCCTTCTTAGCATTGTGGGAAAACGTATGCTAAGGTACTAATTGAAAGAGTTATGAAAGAAACTGATGGAACAATTTGGGATGTGCAAGCGGGTTTTAGAAAGTTAATGGGATGTACAGATCAGGTCTTTTCCATGCGCATGATCGCGGAGAAGTTTTTGGTCAAAAACCAAAAAGTTTTTTGTGCCTTCATGGACTTGGAGAAGGCTTATGACAGAGTGGACAGGGGTGTGTCATGGCAAACTCATTTGGGTTGAGCGTTGGGTTGATACAGGCATTGAAGTCTCTGTATAGGGACTCTAGTGCTTGTGTCAGGATCAACGGGGCCTATTCGGACTGGTTTGGCATCCATAAAGGTGTCAGACAGGGCTGTGTGGCTTCCCCGTGGCTGTTCAATCTATTTATGGACAGTTGTTTGGAAAATTTGAAAGTAGAAGAATGTGGTTTAAGAATGGGTCAGTTAACCGTCAAATGCCTTTTGTACGCCGATGATCAAGTCATACTTGCGTCGTCGGCGGCCGAGTTACAAATGATGGTTACATAAATGAATAGGACATTAAAAGAAAAGGGAATGAAAGTGAACTCAAGTAATACGAAAGTTATGGTTTTTGAAAGAGAAGAAAGTAATACGATATGTGAAATAAGAATAGAAGGGAGTTGGTTGAGCAAGTAGATGAGTTTGTGTATTTTGGATGTATATTTAGCAGGGATGGTAGACATGATAAGGATATAGAGCGACGAGTGAATGCAGGAAATAGAGTGAATGGGGCTCTACACTCTATTATGAGAAGTCAGAATATGTCCAAAAAGGCACGTATGGCAATTCGTGTTGCAAATTTATGTTGCAGAGGTGAACGGCAGAGTCGGGAAGGGACGCCCTAGGCGAAACTTACGTATACACTTAAAAACAGGTATGGGCCAAAAATCGAGCCGTGAGGGACACCCATTAGTAACAGTGGTAGAGCCACGCGGCAGCTTTTTCTGTCGCACGGATGGGCCGGCTTGAACCGGGGTGGTACCACGACCTCACAGAATACCAGCGTGAAGTAGAGGTTTACCTCTGCGTTTCGTTTGGTGAGTGCCGGAAACCCTTTTTACTGGAAATGAGGCATTCCATCTTAGTCCTCACGCGTGACAACGCATCTGCATTTTGATTCGCAAACGAGGATAGATGTAGATGTCTATAGGCCGCAGCAACCACTTACCATCAGGTGGACTGTGTGCTCGTTTGTCACCCTTATCCTATAAAAAAAGTGACCCAGAAGAACTTTACCCTTGATAATAACCTTCTGCATTATATTACTTAAATATGAAATAATAAGTTTAAGCGCTGTGTTCTTTACACCATAGTATCTTTTCAAAATAGTGTCCATTTACATCAATACATCGCTGCATCCGATGGAACCACTGAGAAAAGCACTTTGCCCACTCGTCCTTAGGGGTGTCTTCGACGGCATTTTCATACGCAGCCACTCCTTCCTCGGAGTCCATAAAACGCTTTCCTCGAAGTTTTTCTTTTATTTTCGGAAAAAATCAAAATAGCAAGGTGCAAGGTCGGTTCTATAGGGCGAATGACTCAGTAATTCCACGTCTGACGTTACCAAGACTTGGTACTACTTAGTAGTCGATTGTTTGCTTGGCGGTGTGCATCGAAGCGTTGTCGTAGTGAAGGGGGATCCTGCTGCAAGGTCGTTTCTCCCGATCTTTTTCCAAGACAAGTGGCAAACAATTATTAGTGTACCACTCTGCAGTAACTGTTTTTCGATCCTCTAAAACAATTGTTGCGTAATGACCTGTCCTTCCGAAGAACGAGGCCACCATCTTTTCGCCCACGCTTCGACCTCTCTTCACTTTAGTTGGCAACTCCTCGGAAGGAAACACCCAGACAGCAGACTGTCTCTTAGTTCCAGGATCATAATAATAAGCCCAGCTTTCGTCACCCGTAAGTATGTCGAACACAGCATTTGAGTGACCTCCATTAATTCTTTGAACCATTTCCCGACACCAATCAACACGATGGAGTTTTTGGGCCTTTGTCAAATTTTGATGTGTTCACCAGGCACAAAGCTTCCTACCGCTAAATGTTCATGGAGGATTTTGTGCACTTGACTCATACCAATGCCTAAGTTTGTCCTAATATGCTGATAAGTCACTCTTTTGACAGTTTGTCAGATGTTCAGTTGTCGCCGTAGAAGCCCGTCCCTCACGCAGATCACCAGTGAAATTAGTGCGAACATGTTTTAACTCATTAAACCAGTTGCAAACAGTGGCACACTATGGGGGCTTCATCGTGAAAGGCCAATAATCCATGTCTATTATAACTTTCTTGTTGACTTAAATGACATTGAAATTCATAAAAAATCATTGTACGAAAATTTTCTCGCGTTAAATTTATGCTGATGTGACACAGACAATTTTCAGTTAGCTGCCAAATCAAAATTAATAAAATACATACACAATAATATTGGCAAAGAGTTCCCTTTTCAAAAGTTGAACTTATTTTCTTATTATATCGTTTACAAGTGCCAGTTATAAAAACATTCAGTGTAGCCCTCGTATGTCGTGTCAAACCATGTTTGGTAGGATAAATCTATTGGGTAGATCTTTGGAACGAAAGAAAAGGGGCCTTGCTAATGCAACTTCGTCCACGTTTATACGTCCACGCTACGCTTCTGATTGTAAGCTGTTATTTAAAAAAAAGTCCCGCTGGGTTTCTTACTGGTTCTTCCAAGGACAAAGGCTTTTTTCGAACTAGTGGTAATTAAACAAAACAGTAACTTTCAATGAGTATTATTTACAATCTATATTGAATAAAAAAGTTTCTGTATAATTATGAATAATACACGAGTCACGAACTCATCCGAACGACGCACGATAACACACGAACACTGAGTTTCGGCGCCGCCGAAGGTTCGGCAGATTTTTTGCCGAAAGCGAAACTATTACCGAAACTAGATTTTTTGCCGAAAATTGCCGAAACCGAAACCGAACCTTCCGTCGGTCACTACCTTAATCATTAAACACTACGGTAAGATACATAGCGATATATCATTGAAACAACGTCAGGCAAAAAAGTTGACTCTGGTTAATTTTTTTTATATTTTGCTTTTTCTGAAAGATTCGAACTTGAATAAGTGATAAAGAACTATAGTGTTGTAATGAAATATAGATAACTTCATAATTCTTTGGATTTGCGTAAAAGGTTATTTTAAATCTTGTGAGTACGCTTGTACAAAGTTATAGCGGAATGATTAATGTGAAACGTCAAAACGTATTTCTTAGATTTTATGTTTTTGTTAGTGACGATTTAACTCGAGTTACTAACTCGAGTTAAATCGAGTTTGGTCTGCTGTACATGAAAGAATCAAGTGAGCCAGCATAAGAGTAAGAGCGCGATTCGTTCGTTGTGGGCGCGCTTTGTGTTTCAAATAGTATTTAGCTACAGCTGTCATGAAAGCGAACGGATGGAATAAAAGTCAGGCCATGACTGCTCTCACCCTAGGCCTGCGCGACCAGGCCTTCGCTGTTCTGGAAGCTCTCGGTAAGAAAGTGACTTACGAGCAGCTCCTTGAGGCATTGGAGGCGCGATATGGCGACGCTCACCTGGAACACGTCTTTCGTGCGCAGCTCAAAGATCGCGTGCAACGCAGTAACGAAAACCTGCAGCAGTGGGCCCTTGAGGTGGAGAAGCTGGTTCGAAAAGCATACCAGTCTGTACCTGCGCTCATTGTAGGGAACCTGGTGCAGACATTCATCGGCGGCATCCACGACCTTAAAGTCAGAGCTGCTGTGAGGCTCGGGCACCACGAGACGCTTAAGGACGCCTTGACCCATGCACTGGAGGTGGAAGCCGTGTGGCAGGATCATCGTTCCCATTGCGTCAGGGAGGTTGCAGCAGCTACAGTTCGGGACCGCAATTACGGCTACCGCCCTAGGTGCTACGGCTGTGGGGAAAGGGGCCATCTGCGATACAGCTGCCCTAAGCGAACTGTAAAAAGGGAAGGTGATCGATCTCGAGAGGGTAGTGCGGCTAACAGCACCGCCCAGCAGCAGCAGGGAAACTGGCGGGTGCTGGCTGATGTTAAAAGAGCCCCAAGGATTTCGATCTCACAAACCCGTGATGGGAACAGCCTAATCATCAAGGGCGAGGTCAATGTAACGCCGTGTAAACTGACCATAGACACTGGAGCCTCTCGCATGGTTGTCAGTTCCCAACTTATAAGTCAGTTCCTTGGGGACTCCGCATACAACCGCGAACGTATTAATTTGGTGACAGCCACTGGTCAGCACATACCCGTCCGTGGAGAGAAGGAGATGGAGTTGAAGCTAGGCAACATGATCTACCTGCATAATGTCATCGTGGCTGATATAATGGACGACTGCATCCTGGGCCTAGACTTTATGAGGACGAATTGTTGTGAGATCGGCGTAAAGCAAGGTGTTTTGAAATGTGGACAAGAGAAACTGTGTGTGGAAGGGGCGTTACCAGGGAATGTGTACAGCCTTAAGAACATTGTTCTTCCGCCGAGATCGGAAACGATTGTGCCGGTTAGTCTTCCTTGGAATCCTGGGCAAGCTCATCGTTGTGTACTCGTGGAAAGGGTAGACAATGACCTTCTATGGAGAGTGGCTCGAATCTTGGTCAGAACCACCGACATCTCAGGAGTACGTGTGTTGAACCTTTGTGATCAGGAATAGATTATAGAAAAAGGCACATTGGTTGGTACTAGTGAGGAAGTGGATTGGTTGCGTCGGTGCCAATATCTATCAACTGGGACCCCCAGCAAGGATGGACAAACGAGAGTGACCACACTTTTAGAAGACTGTCGCGGCGTTCTCCCACCGAATGAAATGGTAAAGGCGAAGAAGTTGTTACTCAAGTACGCCAATGTTTTCTCGTCAAACGAAGCTAACATAGGAAAGACTGGCTTGGTTCAACACAAAATAAACACAGGACAAGAATTGCCTATTCGTCAGCGGCCAAGAAGATTGCCTGTAGCACGTGAAAAGGAAGTGGAAACCATGATTGAGGGAATGGTGAAGGATGGTGTTATTGAACCTTCATCTAGTCCATGGTGTTCACCTGTGATGCTGGTAAAGAAGAAGGACGGCAGCATGCGGTTTTGTTTTGACTACCGCCGCCTTAACGACGTTACAAAGAAGGACAGCTATCCCTTGCCTAGAATTGATGACACGCTGGACATGCTCACAGGCGTAAAGTGGTTTAGTACGCTGGACCTGAAAAGTGGCTACTGGCAGGTTGAAATTGACCCTAAGGACAAGGACAAAACTGCATTCTCCACCGGAAAGGGTCTGTGGCAATTTAAAGTCATGCCGTTTGGATTGTGCAATGCTCCAGCAACGTTTGAAAGGTTGATGGAGCTTGTACTTACCGGGCTAATTGGAGATGCCTGTCTGGTCTACTTGGATGACATCATCATCGTAGGCCGTACGTTTGAGGAACACCTTCAAAACCTGAAACGCATGCTCATGAAGATCCAGAGTGCCAACCTCAAGTTGAGTCCGAAGAATTGCTCACTATTCAAACGGCAAGTTAGCTTTTTGGGATATGTAGTGTCGGATAAAGGTATCCGCACGGATCCAGAGAAAATTGCCGCTGTCAAGGAGTGGCCGGTTCCAAAAGACATAACACAGGTTAGAGCATTTTTGTGTTTGTGCTCTTATTATCGGCGATTTGTGAAGAACTTTGCAGATATAGCCAAACCTCTGCACAAGCTAACCGAGGAGAAGCGACATTTCTGCTGGGATGAAAGTTGCGATATTGTATTCCAGGAGCTCAAGAACCGTCTGTGCAAAATACCTATTTTGGGGTACCCTGATGCGGGTAAGGAATTCATAGTTGACACAGACGCAAGTGATATAGGACTTGGCGGTGTGTTGTCTCAACGGAATGGTGAAAACACGGTATGACCGCAAAATGAACAACAAAGGGTTGGACGAAGGTTCACTAGTGTGGTTACACAATCCAGCTCGCAGCAAAGGGAGATCTCCTAAGCTTCAAGCTAAATGGGACGGACCGTACCGGATTGTGACAAGGATCAATGACGTAACCTACCGAATACAGAAAGGTGCTAGAGGTACTCCTAAGATCGTCCATGTGAATCGACTGGCGCGTTATTATGGGGCCAATAATGTTCGGGACGAGCATGTCTCAGGAGGGGGCAGTGTTGCGCGCCACTATTAATGTCTTGTACATGGCAACACTAGTACTAGCGCCCTCTAGTATCGAGTAGCAGAACTAGGAGAGTCAAGATCCTTCTAGAAATTTCGGGACCGATATGTACTCGAACATTCTAGATGTCGCTACAGTAGAAGGTTCTGGAAACTATCTGAGGCCCTAAATAAAGCCGGTATAGACCACGACCAAGGCAGTATTGAATTCGCGATACAAGAGAATACTTCGAAGCAAAATAACTGCGAACTAAAGTGATTGTGTTTTATTATTAGTGTGGTTTTTGATTGTAATTAGTGTTGTGTAATTAAAGTGTCAATTTTGGTAATTCAATCGGCAAATTTTAATTGTCTCGAACCCCAAGCTCGTAACAATATTAAACCTGTTGGTGGCGTTAGTTGGCAGCTGTCAGTCCCTTAGCGGGATCAAGAAATTGAGATTGGCTGGTTGTGTATTAAAGAGAATCTAAAGAAAATCGTCTGGTCTGTCTCGGTCTTAAGGCGGCCACTCATCTGCGTGCCGCAGGGGCAATCTAGAACGAACAGCGATCGAGGCGATATCAGTACTGTCTCTACACACATGCCTGCGATTCTATGTGAGAGTGTACGTCTCGCTGGACACACGCGTTGAGAATGTTGCCAGTTTTATCAAAATATAAATACGTTTATTTCGGTAATTTTGTTAACAGAATAATACTGAGACTTCCCAGTGAGTAATCAAAGGATACTCGTGTTGGGAATGACCTGATACTTCAAATGAATCGGTAAATATAGCCTTGGCTCTTTTTTATATAAAATAAAGGTGAAAAATGAGCACAGTCCATCTGATGTTAAGTGGATACTCTGGTCCATAGACACCCATATTTATTGATAAAATAACTAATCAGTTATTAATTACACCCCTAACACAGTCCTTAAAAGCTGCAGCATGACTCTATCACGTTTAGAAACGTTACGACGTTCAAATAACGTTCTTTCTGCGGTGCTACCACAAAAAAAAGACAAAAAGGAGATATTGGGTGAAGGAGCCGCTCTATATACACTTCTATCACCAGTGTCCGAATTTCATATTTTTTATTGGTATCCATGGTGACATGTGCTGCGCGCGAAAGTCGCTAACGAACTGATTGAAATTGCCCCAATTGCGCTACACACGTGGCAGCGGTAGCTGCGATCTAGGGAGCAAGGAAGTTCTGGCGCCCATGTCGCTCTGCCGCAGGGCCGTCTTAGATGATTGTCCCTGCTTTCATACACACATCGCAACAAGGAGGCAATTAAAGGTCATTCCCAATCCATGACCCTAGATTGCCCCTGCAGCAGGCAAGTGAGTAGCCGCCTTTAGACCATTTAACCCAGTGGACTCCTCTCGCATAATTATTCCCCTCTGCCAAGGTATTGGATTTAAAAGCTTGTGCGTTTATAAAAAATGTTTACGAAATCGATTTTATCATTACAAGAATCGTTTCCGTCGAAGTAGGTGCTCTTTAAAAAATGCCGATCGGTGCGGTTAACATAAAAATACCTAAAATATACAAAAAGATGGAGTTATATTTCATATGTGAGTATTTTTATTGTGATGCATGCTTTTTTTCTATTAAAAGCATTTAAAATAATATCATAAACATTGACCTACTACTAAATGGACCTTGGCTCTGCGCTCAAGTGTCTGAGTCAAAAGAGTTTTAGAGTTCCAAAATGCAAAAAGACTTCCAGTTGTGTTCCAAAATACCGAACTGTGTTCTTGTTCACTCCCCCAGTTGCCCCGACAAGGTCGACTTAACCAGGGCCCATGAGTCAATCCATCGACGAGCAACCCGACGGAGGAGCCCAATGGCCTATGGATAATAATTATGTGATGGCGGGAAATCAAACACAAAACTTACCGAGTTCCAGAGGTAGGGTCGACCTCAAGGTAGCGTCAAGGGCAAGTAGGTGATATGTAAGTGTAAAGGTAGTAGTGTGTAAGTGTGTGTGTAAAATGTAACCTGAATTCCCCGATGTAATCGGTCCGCAAATCCACGTGCGCTGCACTACAAAGATACAAAGGCAAAGCGTTATTTAACTAACACGAGGTATCCAACCCGAGAAGGATCCTTCTTGTGAGACACTTAACGCGCTGCTGCAAAATATGTAGGTACTCCAGAGACCATCGGTGCCAAAAACTCTGAGTCATCTGTTGCAGCAGGTCAAATCTGCTCAACCGCGAAGAGTTTATTTCCCTGAAGGGGTACTCGGGCAGGGCGTTAAGCGACTGGCCAATCAGGAAGTGGCCCGGGGTTAGAACCTCCAAATCATTCGGATCGGACGAGAAGGGATAGAGGGGCCGAGAGTTGAATACCGCCTCAATTTTACAGAATACAGTGAAAAGCTCCTCAAATTTCAAAATATTTTCGCCAATAACGCGACGGAGATGCGTTTTTGCAACCTTAACCACCGCCTCACGCGACGGAGATGCGTTTTTGCAACCTTAACCACCGCCTCAAAAATACCGCCCCAGTGTGGGCAAGCTGGAGGGTCGAATTTCCACTGGATGCCCTTCTTAGACATCGCAGTACCTAAATAAGTCCTGTTGCTGGACAGAAATTCGACGACCTCTTTCAAATATCTATCCGTGCCCTTATAATTCGTTCCGAAATCAGACCGGATCAGGTCCGGCAAACCGCGACGCGATACGAAGCGGCCCAGCGTGGCCAAAAAGGCTTCAGTGCTGAGGGCACCTGCAAGTTCCAAGTGAACAGCCCCAGTGGAGAAGCACACGAAAACGCACAGATAGGCCTTATTTGAACGCGCGTTACGAAGGTTAGAGGACTTGACGAGGAAGGGTCGGATGGCCCCGACGCGGTTGGGTGGTAGTCACCCATCATAGGCTGCGACATGGTGGCCTTCAGTTTATAACTAGGTATGCACTTAAAGAAGACGCTCCGAAACTTAAAGAAGACGCTCTAGAGGGGGAGGCCCCCAGGGCCTCCCCCTCCAGTGAGGCCAGGAGGTACGCCATCTTCTGGCTTTGTGTCAAGTCCCTCCGGGCGTCCACTAGGCTATCAAAAAGACCAACAAAGGTCAGTCAGTCGGAGAGGACCCCGGAGAACCTTGGCAGGTCCAGAGTTGGGAGTCGTCCCAACAGCTCCGGCTGAGTAGGCTGCTTCCGAGGGGACTCGGACAGGCCACTCAGCCCAGCTTCACGCGCTTTATTGGCATACTTGGCCCCCGCCTCGATCAAGTCGTCCGTGAGCGAAAAGAATTGCTCGTAGTCCGCGAAGCAGGAGTCTAGGACTCCCTGTTCCACATCCGAGGCCATGAGCTCAGTGTAAGTCTCCTCCACTACGGCCCTTCGGGCCGTGACCTGCTCGAGCCGCTTCTCTAAACTATGGACCCGATCGGGTCGCCCTATCAAAGTATGGGCGTTCGCGGCCCAGCGCAGCTCCGCCTGCAGGCGAAGCGCCGGTGGTTTATGCGATGGCATCACTTTAGTAGTGATGCCATCGCACAAGCCACCGGCGCTTAAATTACTATTAAATTAAATTAAATACAAATTACACTACACGGCAAACTAATACAAATTACTATTAAATTAGTTAAATACAAATTACACTACATGGCAAGTACACACTACAGTCGGTCAACAAAGATGCCTCGCTCAGGCAACCGACCCTTCGGCAATTTAATCCACCTACCCGAAATACCTGACGCGTAGGTACCTAACCCTAAACTACAATCCTGCTTACGCCGCCTAACGGTCGTGGTTCTACCACCGATCCGCTAACAAACAAAAGAAACAAAAAAAAATTATTACGTAGGTACGTATTTAAATTACGGCCGGGCGAACCACGCTCTGCCACCAGAAATTGTTCACTCCCCCAGTTGCCCCGACAAGGTCGACTGAACTAGAGCCCATGAGTAATTCCATCAACGAGCAACCCGAGGGAGGGGCCCAATGGCCTATGGATAATAATTATGTGATGGCGGGAAAGCAAACACAAAACTTACCGAGTTCCGGAGGTAGGGTCGACCTCAAGGTACCATCAAGGGCACGTAGGTGATATGTAAGTGTAAAGGTAGTAGTGTGTAAATGTGTGTGTAAAATGTAACCTGACTTCCTCGATGTAATCGGTCCACAAATCCACGTGCGCTGCACTGCTACACAACTTCGATCACTCCAATGGGTTTTCACTTTATCTGAACTCAAGTCTGACGTCACTTAGCACAAAATTATTTATCGAACACGAACGAGCCCTTCTCTCGGGTCACAAAATGACATCTCCGTGGCGCAGTGGCTTAGCAATCAGATGTTGCGCTGGGGGCCGCGGGTTCAATCCCGCACGGAACAAGTATTTGTATGGCCTACAAATAATTGTTCCGGGTCTGGATGTTTGTAAATGTGCAATTTATGTTTGTAAACTGCCTCCACGACACAGGAGAAAATCCTAGTGTGGGGGTAACGTTTTTAAAACAAAAAAAAAGTTTTAGCGTTTACCAATGTACCTTTTTATTTCAATCCTACATAATAAGTTTGGTAATTATGGTATTAACTCGAGTTGCGAGTTGTAATTTTTCCATGTTGGCTTGTTGTAGAGGTTAGAGATGCTCGATGATCATCGATGTCAAGAATGAAAACATCGATGTTTTAACATCGATGTTGCCACATGTCAAACATCGAAACATCGATGTCAATAAACCCATAATCGATTATTGGGTACTTGCAAATCCGCGAAATCAATATCAACTAAATCTTGCATCTCCTCTAAAATATTTAAAATTTTGAATAATTCAGAATACTTGAACGAATCGATAACCTAAAAACATATCATTATGGGGTATCAAATTTAACTGTCAAGTGTTAACTGTAATGTCGCAGTTGTCACTGATTTCCTTTGTTATTGGTGTGGTTGTTGGTTACCTATTTCTTTATCGGTTGTTTTTTAAAAAAATTCGATGGTTAATCCTAAACACGATCCAATGCAAGTTTAGAACAATGTTATCGATACTACCTATCTAAAATGAAAAAGAAAACTTGCGTTGAGATATTTGACCACAATCGCTACATCAGCGCCATCTGAGCGGTTATCTATCGACTTCAAATAGGAGGAGGTACTCAATTCCACTGTGTTCTTTTTTTTAATGTGTGTTACCTCATAACTTTTTCTGGGTGAACCGATTTCGACGATTCTTTTTTTTATTTGAAATTTGGTGCTTCACATGTGGTCCCATATAAATTAGACCCATGTAAGTCTGACCAATAATTTTCCTTAAATCACTTGTACAAAATTTTATTTTTAAATTATTTTCAATAGCTGGTTCAACTCTTTATCAACAAAGAAACAGATTGAAAGGTACTTCTTTGTCAAAATTACTATTTCTTCAATCAATCGGCAAAAAATATTGGACAATATAACAAATTAATTAGATATTTGTGAACTTCTTCCAATTTTTTTAAATTCCTGTTTTATTCTACATTGTTTATTAATTTCTTTTATTTCATTAATTATAAACCATAAACAACATGACAATTTTTTATTCATCTATTTCTAACCTATTAAGTACATGTTCAAAAAAACATCGATAATGACCAACATCGATGTTTTGAGTAGGATAAATATCGAACATCGATGTTGAGCTGTCGATGTCAACATTGATGTCATCATCGATGTTTCTACAACATCGACTAGTAGAGGTGTGCCAACTCGGGAAAATCACGACTCGAGTTAACTCGAGTTAAAATTCACACAACTCGAGTTTAAACTCGTGTTACGCAACTCGAGTTAACAGTACGAAACAGAGTAAATGATTTGTTGCAAATTACTTTTTTATAAATTCATTTTGTTTCTAGCTCTTTGGTGAGTTGGGATAACTACAATTACCAAACTTATTATGTAGGATTGAACTAAAAAGATATATTTAGTATGTATACCAGTCTTCACCTAACAATATTATTTTACTTGTACAATTTTATTTGTACACCACACTGTGGTAGAATACACGATACCTAATGTAAATTTTACGAACACCTAACTTACTGTATTCACAAATAAATAAATGAATTTGAATTTGAATTTGAATATTAGTCTAGCTTTAAGATGTAGATACATAAGCTATTAATAATTTATTCATCACAGTCAAAATATTATTAAATGAATTCAAAAATAAATATTTATTGTAAGCTTATTGTTACATTTGGCGTTAATTTAAAATATGATGTATCTCATAACTTACTACAATTTTTGGGTAATATAATAGGTTTAAAATAATAATGTTTATGGCTGTTCAACCTATTTATGGACAGTTGTTTGGAAAATTTGAAAGCAGAAGAATGCGGGTTAAGAATGGGTGAGTTAACCGTCAAATGCCTTTTGTACGCCGATGATCAAGTCATACTTGCGTCGTCGGCGGCGGAGTTGCAAATGATGGTTACATTAATGAACAGGACATTAAAAGAAAAGGGAATGAAAGTGAACGCAAGTAAGACGAAAGTTATGGTTTTTGAAAGAGAAGAAATTAAAACGATATGTGAAATAAGAATAGAAGGGGAGTTGGTAGAGCAAGTTGATAAGTTTGTGTATTTGGGATGTGTGTTTAGCAGGGATGGTAGATATGATATCCTTATATCCTTATAGAACGACGAGTGAATGCAGGAAACAGATTGAATGGGGCTCTACACTCTATTGTGAAAAGTCAGAATGTGTCCAAAAAGGCACGTTTGGCAATTCACAATGCTGTGTTAGTGCCTACTTTAATATATGGTAGTGAAAGTTGGGTGTGGCAGAAGAAGCACGAGAGTAGAATTAATGCTGTAGAAATGCGGTCATTACGTTGTATGCTAGGACTGAATCTGAATGACAGGGTGAGAAATAGTGTGATAAGAGAAATGTGTGGTTTGCAAGATGATGTTGTGACTAGGATTAAGAAAAGAATGCTTCGGTGGTTTGGTCATGTAGAAAGAATGAATGAGGAAAGAGTGACAAAGCAAATTTATGTTGCAGAGGTGAATGGCAGAGTCGGGAAGGGTCGCCCTAGGCGAAAGTTTATCGACCAAATTGGCGAAATATTGAAAATGGGCCAAGTTAAGAGTACCTTTAACCGACGAGCGTGTATGCGTAGGTATATGGATGTGGAGGAAGCGAGAGAGGTGTGTCAGGATCGTGCCAAATGGAATTCCATAGTCTCTGCCTACCCCTCTGGGTGACAGGCGTGAGTGATTATGTATGTATGTATGTATGTTTGTGACGTAAATAACTATATTGATCATAATTAATCAAAATTATAAAAGAAATTAAATTACATAACTTAGCTATTATAAAATCCTAAATAACAAATTGTTTTGGTTGTAGCTAAATACTCTTATAGAGCTTTTGAAAGCGGGCGGAAAACCCATATTTGAAGTCTTTCAGAAGCTCTTTAATTCCGTCCTCCATGGTGGCACTACTTCGGAAGCATGGAGCAGAAGCTGTGTGGTCTTGTTCTTCAAAAAAGGCGACATCGCTCTCTTGAAGAACTACAGACCAATTTTCCTTCAGAGCCGCGTCTACGTGCTGTTTTCGAGAGTCATTACGAATCGTCTCGCACACAGACTTGACGACTTTCAACCTCCCGAACAAGCTGGTTTCCGAAAAGGCTTTAGCACCAAAGACCATATACATACCCTTCGGCAAATTGTACAGAAGATAGGAAAGTATAATCTGCCACTTTGCCTTACGTATGTGGACTATGAGAAAACCTTTGATTCCATTGAAATTTGGGCGGTGCTGCAGTCCCTTCAACGGTGCCAAGTTGACTGTCGGTATATCGAAGTGCTGAAGTGTTTGTACAATAGAGCTACGATGGCTATCCGAGTACAGAATCAGAGTACGAAACCTATCCAATTGCAGAGAGGTGTAAGACAGGGTGATGTTATATCCCCGAAACTCTTCACCGCTGCATTGGAAGACGTTTTCAAGCTACTGGACTGGAAAGGATACGGTATTAACGTCAATGGCCAGTACATCCTCACCTTCGATTTGTCGACGATAAAGTCCTTATGTCAAAATCGCTGTAGGACCTAAGCACTATGCTCAATGACCTCAATAGTGTCTCCCAACGGATAGGTCTTAAGATGAACATGGACAAAACAAAGATCATGTTTAATGTCCATGTCACACCTATGCCGGTAGTTGTTGGGAGCACTAAGCTCGAAGTTGTTGACGAGTATGTTTAACTGGGACAAATAGTCCGACTAGGTAAGTCCAACTTCGACCGAGAGGTCAATCGACGGATTCAACTCGGTTGGGGAGCATTCGGGAAATTATCGCACATCACCACCGCGTCAGGTATACCTCAAAACTTGAAAACGAGACTATACAACCAGTGCGTGTTGCCAGTGATGATCTATGGAACTGAGACGTGGTCCTTCACAGCTGGCCGGATGAGGAAGCGCAAGGTTGCTCAGCGAGCTATGGAAAAGGCTATGCTCGGAGTTTCTCTGCGTGATAAACTTAGAAATGAGGACATCCGCAGTAGAACCAGAGTAACCGACATAGCCCAACGGATTAGGAAGCTGAAGTGGCAGTGGGCCGGCCATATAGCTCGAAGAACTGACAACCGATGGGGAAGAAAGGTTCTCGAATGGCAGCCTCGTACAGGTAGGCAAAGTGTAGGGCGACCCCTACTAGATGGAGTGACGACCTGGTAAGATATGCAGGAAGTCGATGGATGCAGATGGCTTGGGACTATGCTTTGTGGCATTCCTTGGGGGAGGCCTATGCTCAGCAGTGGACTTATGAAGGGCTGTAATGATGATGAAATACTCTTTGCAACACAAAGCACGCACACAACGAACGAATTGCGCTCTTACTTCTTTGCTGGCTCACTTGATCGGCTTATGTACAGCAGCCCGGACTCGAGTTAGGGAGATCCAACTCGAATTAAATCGAGTTAAGCGCAACTCGAGTTAACTCGAGTTAGTAACTCGAGTCTCGAGTTGACACAT
Organism: Parnassius glacialis; assembly: GCA_033319125.1. NCBI lineage: Eukaryota > Metazoa > Arthropoda > Insecta > Lepidoptera > Papilionidae > Parnassius > Parnassius glacialis. The sequence continues at coordinate 18,228,817 of JAVANC010000009.1, forward strand.
CACTAGCTTGTTGGCACATACCATAGTTTTTATCGATATTGGATATTGTGTTTTGTTTATATTTTATAATACTATTATTTTTAAAATACTGTATCTCTGTTAAGCACATTAAAAAAAAAACTATTTTTTCAATGTACTTATAAATGTTAAAAATGATACTATTACCAAGAATCCCTAGCATAGGGAGTATACTACAGACAAGATTGTAAGTTTTATCAATATTTTGCTACAAATATTTTTATTTATATTCCAAAATAGTTTTAATTGCATACAAATCTAATACATAATAATATAAATGAAGAAATTGTTTATAATTTTGTGTATTGAATTATCATATCAAATAGATTTAAGTAAAGAAGAATAATAATGTGTAAGCTTGAATAATAGTCAGTTAACATTGAATAGTCATTTGATACCTTAAATTATTTAATGCATATTAATAATAATGTATTAAAAAGATTACATAGGTTTTGTAATTTTAGTACAATCAATGTCAAAAAATGTCTAATGCATGGCTCACCCAGCTGCGCTCAACAGAACCAAAAGAAAACAAACACAACTATTGATCCCGAAGATGTACATAGACATGCACAGCTTATGAAAGACTGGTGGGATGAACAAGGAGCAATAAAACCTCTTCACAGTTTGAACTTAATACGGTATGTTAGAAGTAATAGAACAGTAAGAATATGACTTTTAAAACTTTCATTTTAATGTATGAAAAAGAGTAACATCAACAACAAAATAATATGTTCTCAATTTTAAAGCTGTCAATACATATATATCCATCCATCCATCCATTACAGCCTATAAAAGTCCACTGCTGAACATAGGCGTGTTCCATAGATTGCTTCATAGGAAGGATTTTGCCATAGTTACCATGCTTGGCAGGTAGATAACAACCGCAGTCCTTTATTATTTGAGTTGTTGTCAGAATATTACTGCTGCCCATCAGTTTTAATACATAATATTATGTTCTCATTAAACTATAGACCAAATTTTTCCCATGTTCTCATAAGTCTTAAATCTAGTTTAATCTACCACAAGAAGGCACTTATCCTCCTTCAGGCTATCTATAGAGATTTTGATAATCTTTTATCCATATATAGTAAAAACAAAGATTAAGCAATATTGAAAATAACCCTGATTTCTCATTTATCAAACAAAAAGGCTTCACTCACATCATGCAGCATGTCTGCAAGTTTGGAGAATTCCAGGATACTCTTATCAATTATTAAATTTAAGGTGCCTGACACTGGAGTAGCGTGCCTTACAGGGGCCCTGTATCAAAATTTGTCGGGGGCCCAAATGAAGGGTAAAGATTTTTCACAAAAGGAACAAAAACTCTCGTATTGAATTAAAATAATTATATATTGATTACTTACAATTAATACTCTTAGGAACTAAGCTAGTCAAACAATTCAACCCAACATCCTGTCCCATAAAAGTCCTTAGAAGTTTTGCTTAGATACTTTCGGGGCCTCTGTAGTCCGGGGGCCCGTATCATTGATACGGCTGATACGGCGGTAGCTACGCCCCTGGTGGCTGAACTATTACTGCTCCTTATTTTTCTATTGTCTCAAATTTAAATGTGATATTATTTTCTTATGGCATGTATTAAAAAATTTCAGTATACCCTTTGTAAGAGATGGTCTGGTGCAGTGTTCTCCAGATGAAAGAGATCCTACTCCGTTAAAAGATAAAAAAATATTGGATGTTGGTTGTGGAGGGGGCATTTTATCTGAGGTAAGAGTGTTATTTCTTTTTAAATAAGTGAATTTTTGACCATATGCATATGTAATCAATATTAGCGTTAACATCATCATCATTACAACCCTTCAAAGGTCCGCTACTGAACCTGAGCCAGAAGCATCTATCGACTTCTAGCATGTTTTTAACAGTGGCAGAGCCAAGCGGCAGCTTTTGCTGTCGCACGGATGGGCCAGCTCGAACCTGGGTGGTACCACAACCTCACAGAATACCGGCGTGAAGTAGAGGTTTACCTCTGCGTTCCGCTTGGTGAGTGCAGGGGTGGCTGGAGGCCCAATTCGCCCCCCCCCCCATCAACATGGTAGTGGAATTGAACAGAAGACTACCCCAGGAGGTTGCAATATCAGGGGACTTCATTCCAACCTTAACGCTGTCCATTACTATCTAGAGACGGCAAAGCCGGCCTTGCTCTTTTTAACCGAGACTCAGGTGTCCTCTCCGACTGATACTTCATATCTCTCTTACCCGGGGTACAAATTTGAACACACCTTTGTGCCCCGGGCTGGAGTTTGCGTATACGTCAGGGAGGACATCTGTTTTCGACGCCTCGGCAGTCTTGAAGGTACGGACCTGTCCATCCTATGGCTGCGCGTAGACAGCGACGACCATCCCCGCGTCTACGGGTGCTTCTATAGGTCCCATAGCGGTAATGCCGACACAGACCGACTCATCGACCACGTCCAAATGGCTGCAGACTCCGTACTACAACAGGTCCCATCCGCAGAGATCGTGATACTCGGTGATTTTAGCTTGGTTCTCGTTTAACTGATCATGCGGGTAGATCTGTCTATGACTTTGCGTTGGCATATGGTCTAACACAACTGGTTACTTCGCCTACGCGGATCCCAGATGTGGAGGATCATGTACCTTCCCTGTTGGACCTTCCGCTGACCTCTCATCCGGACGGATATCAGGTCTCCGTCGATGCCCCACTGGGCTCTTCGGACCATTGTCTGATCCGGAGTACGGTGCCACTCATGCTCCCATCGCAGTTGCGATCTGCAGCTTGCCGCCGTGTTTGGCACTATAGGTCGGCCGATTGGGACGGGATGCGGTCTTTTTTTGCATCCTACTCTTGGGGGCGGGTTTGCTTCTCGCCGGAAGATCCCAGCGTTGTTGCCGATTCTGTTGCTGATGTGGTACTTCAGGGTATGGAACTTTTTATTCCATCCTCTGTGGTGCCCATCGGAGACAGATCCCAGCCATGGTTTGGTCGCTCCTGTAAACTAGCATCACGCTATAAGCAGGAGTGCTACCAGGCCTGGGCTGACGCATCAACGTCCCGGGATGTAAACACCAGCGCTCTTAAAAAGAAGTACAATTCCGCCTCCAGGTCCTTCAAAAGTGTCATTGCCAAGGCAAAGTCAGAGCACATCGGCAGAATTGGCGAGAAACTAGTTCGCCTCCCTTCGGGAACACGTGCATTCTGGTCTCTCGCCAAGGCTGTCCAAGGGAACTTCTGTCAGCCATCTCTGCCATCTCTGCACAGGGTGGACGACTCACTGGCCCATGACGCAAAGGAGAAAGCCGATCTGCTAGGCTCTCTTTTTGCTTCCAACTCGACTCTAAATGACGGGGAGAATACACCGCCGAACATCCCGCGGTGTGGAGTGCTCCATGCGGGAAGTACTGTTTACACAGCGCTTGGTGCGTAAAGCACTCCTCTCCCTGGACGTCAACAAGTCGAGTGGGCCTGATGGAGTCCCATCTATTGTGCTGAAGACGTGTGCTCCGGAGTTGGCACCGGTTTTAACGCGTCGTTTTCGGTACTCCTACTCCCTAGGCGTAGTCCCGGACTCATGGAAGACAGCTTTGGTTCACCCGATCCCTAAAAAAGGCGACCGCTCAGTTCCGTCCAGCTACAGGCCTATCGCCATCACCTCCTTGTTCTCCAAAGTAATGGAAACTATTATTAACAGCCAGCTCATGCAGTACCTTGAGGATCACCAGCTGATTAGTGACCGCCAGTACGGTTTCCGTTGAGGTCGCTCAGCTGGTAATCTTCTGGTCTACCTGACCCATAGATGGGCGGAGGCAGTGGAGTCCAAGGGGGAGGCGTTGGCCGTTAGGTTGGACATAGCGAAGGCTTTCGATCGGGTTTGGCATAAAGCGCTTCTTTCGAAGCTGCCTTCCTATGGGCTTCCCGAGAAATTGTACAATTGGATCACCAGCTTTCTTGCAGATCGGAGCATGAAGGTCGTAGTAGACGGTGCATGCTCCGATTACAAGCCCATTAACGCTGGTGTTCCACAAGGCTGCGTGTTTCTTCACCAACGCTGTTTCTTCTGCATATCAATGATATGTTGCAAACCAGTAACATTCATTGCTATGCAGACGACAGCACTGGTGATGCTTTATACACCGGCCGTGCCAATATTTCTCGGGAAAACGTCGCCGAGTACCGGAACAAACTTGTGTCTGAAGTCGAGACTTTGTTGAACAAAGTCTCAAACTGGGGGCGACTAAATCTAGTCCAGTTCAATCCCCAGAAGACACAAGTTTGCGCGTTTACCGCTAAAAAGATTCCCTTTGTCGTATCTCCTCAGTTTCAAGGCACTCCCCTTGTTGCCTCAGCCAGTATCGGAATCCTCGGTGTCGACATATCGAGTGACGTGCAGTTTCGTGGTCACTTGGAAGAGAAGGCCAAATTGGCCTCTAAAAAGCTTGGCGTGCTCAGCAGAGCGGGACAGTATTTCATGCGGGCACACCGCTTGCAACTTTACAAGGCGCAGGTTCGGCCTCACATGGAATACTGTTCCCATCTCTGGGCAGGGGCCCCCCAGTGCCAGCTCCTTCCACTTGACCACATCCAGCGCAGAGCGGTTCGAATCGTCAACGACCGAGTTCTTTCCGATCGGCTTGACTCACTGGCGCTGCGTAGAAAGGTTGCATCTCTTTGCGTATTTTATCGCATCTACCACGGGGAGTGCTCTGAGGAATTGTTCGGACTAATTCCAGCCGCTCAATTTCACCATCGCACATCGCGACAGAACTTGCGATACCATCCATTTCATCTAGATGATTGGCGGTCCACCACTGTGCGATTCAGAAGAAGTTTTCTCCCTCGCACAACTTCCTTTGGAATCGATTACCACCAGCGATTTTTCCGGACCGATACGACTTAGGTACCTTCAAGAAAAGAGCCTACTCCTTTTTAAAAGGCCGGCAACGCATCTGCGATTCCCCTGGTGTTGCAGTTGTTCATGGGCGGCGTTAGTCACTTACCATCAGGTGAGCCGCATGCTCGTTTGCCCCCTCTCCTATTAAAAAAAAATGTCTTACCAGGTTGTCACTCCATTTTGTCACAGAGAACATTTCTTCCCCATATTTAATTTAAAAAAATGATTTAGATATTGGAAGTTGTTGAGCAACATGAAGGCTGGATTTAGTGCTCGACCGACAGTGAGGGCTGACATCGGTTGAGCATAGCTATATCAATGAAAACCTATTAACGGCTACAGTGCAGCGCTGATGAAGTACTACGCGCGTACGGCGACCGTCGGTCGAGCTCGTCGGTCCGGCGTACGTCGGTTGAATGACGCGATATGGCGGTATATGCGTGAGTTCAGTGCGACGCTGACAGAGCGACCGACCGTACGGGCGTACGCATTACCGCGAACAAAAATGACTGTTCTCGCAATTTCGGATACAACGAATAAAATTCTCCTTCAATTAAACGGTCTACAATTATTGGGTGCACATGATATCTTCTCCGTCTTTTATGCCGTAATCGTTTGCGTAAATAGTACGCACATATTATAGAGTTAACAAATGGATTCATTTTTCTTCGTAATTGTACACGTCTGACAAAGCTTGCCGTCAGTTAAGCACTAAATGCTTGGCCTCGACCGACGATTAAGACGTACCGTCTGCGTGTACGGTACGTACTGACCGTCGGTCGAGCACTAAATCCAGCCTTAGACTCACTTTTTAGGAACTGGCTTCAAAAATATCACTAATAGCTCCACTATTATATTAATTTGTGAAGGAATATCTTTGTATTCCCTTTAAAGCATATTGTATGCATGCATGTGTGGCATAGTAAAGGTTTTTATGGAGAGGGAGTAAAGAAAGCTATACTCCGGCCGCTGAGTTATTACCGATTTGACACATGACGAATTGACAATACTAGTGAAGTGACTGAACCAGTAACCCTAATATCATTTGGGAACAGTTTGTTTTTAAATATTCTAGTATAGTGTGTAATTAAATAAAATCAAAACAATAATAGTTAAAGACACAGGTTCTTTATTAGGTGGAGTATCCTTGATGGGCGTAGATAATTGGTCGAGGACATATCAAAATAAAACAAATTTGTAAACACTGTTACACATTTTAATGAATAGAGTAGGTACAAGATGTTTTAATAAATGACTACCTATCATTTATTAAAACAATTATTCAGACTCTGAACCAGATTCGCCAGAGCTGTCATCGCTATCAGTCACTTGTATGACAATTTCATTGTCTATAATGGTGTCCACTCTTATATCGCGTTCATAATCTTCTGTTATTAGTTTTCGAGTCTTTTCGACGACCTTGACCCAATCTTCTTTCGTTATTTTGCTGCAAGCATCTTTTAATAGACCCATCATTTTATTAGTACTGAATGGCGGAGTCGTATTATTACCAGCTGCGTAACCTGTAATGTAAACATTAAATAACGTTAATTTATTACATTAAATAAACGAAATGTTACACAATTACCTACATGTAAGGGACATGAGATATTTATTTCTTAGTTATGTATCTTTTTACTTATATGCTGAATATTGGATGTTATAATAGTACAAATTATTCATATTCATAACTTATGCGATAAAAACAATACCTTTGATTTGTGCCCATATTAGCTCAATGGCATTGTACTGGCAGTGATAAGGCGGAATTCGAAGTACCCGATGTCCATGTGCTAGAGCTATCTCATCTACTTCATAACGGACTCTTGATGTTTTATTTTCGCGTACCAACTTTACTAAGTCAGACTTTAGCATTTCGGCAGTAGTTTCAATTCCATTTTGGTGTAGCCATGCTACGAGATCAGCTTTCTTGTCGGCCTGAGTAGGCGCTTTATTCACTTGTTTCGAGTGATATGAAGCGTTGTCCATTATTATGATAGAAGGCTCTGGCAGGCTGGGTAATAATTGATTTTCGAACTAATTCGTAAAAGTGTCTGTATCCATCTCCTCGTGGTAATCGGAAGTACTTTTTGACGCGAAAGCCAGCAGTCCATTTTCAAAGAAACCACTTCCAGCAGAACCGGCGTGACAAATTATCAGTCGCGATCCTTTTCCAATTGGAACCTTTGAGGTTGATGCTTTTGTTTCGTCAGTCCAAGAGCGTGACACAGTGTAGTTCGCATTTAACCATGTTTCGTCAACAAAAACGACGTCCCAAGACTCGATTTTTCTGGCTTCTCTTAAAAACTCGCTCCTTTTAATTATTAAATCAAATATTTCCATTAATATTTTCCTTTTATTCGTTTTTTTATATTCAAACCCAATTTCGTGCAATAGTTTTGACAACGCCGTTTTACCGCCTTTAAACAAGCCAGCTTCTTTTAAAGAGACCAAAAGCAAACGTCTAGTTGGAAACTCGTTCCTAGTATAATAACCATATATGTGGTTTCTTATTGCATCTGCATCAAAAACATCAATACCTGTCACGGGCTTTTGTCTTCGTTTTTTCTTAGGAGTGCGTAAAACATTATCTTCACTTCCAGAAGCACCAAATTTTTCTTTATTTATATTATATAGTGTTTATGCACCAATTCCAAGAGCTTGTGAAACCCGATCTTTCACTTGAGTGACAGGAATCAAAGGGCCGCCATTTTGTGACTCACGCTCAAAGTAATCCTGTAGCTTTAGTACAAGCTCACGACATTGACTATTCAATGTTTTTCCTCGTTTCGGCATTTTCAACAAAATTACCAAACACAAACAAAATTAGTCCAATAAAGCGCAACGATAAACAGGAGAAAGCCGAGTCAAAAAACAACGGTTACACAAGAGAACGTAGTCTGTGCGTACGAGAGTACGGAAGACGACTAAACAGATTAAAATAGCGGGGGTAAGGGTGTTGCCAGAATAGTATCGCCAATTACTTAAAAAAATACACCTATAACATTGCTTAATTGAGGGAGAAAATTATATTTATTAAATGTTGTTTTATATATTATGAATGTTAAAAATTATACATAATCATTTTAATTGTATTTATTTTTAAATCATAGAAAACAGTATTTCTGTCTTTGGATCACACATAAATCTTAAAAATCATAGAGATACTGGCAACACAGTGCAATTAGGAGGCGCAAAAAAAATGGTAGCATTATAGTCTAGTTGCTCGAAGGAATAAGTAAAATAAAAATATCCAAATAAAATAAATATCATATCTATTCCAATGAATTCGGACCGAACACTATCAAGCACATCACTATGAAAACTAGACGCACGATGTAACTTTGTACAAGCGCGCCAAAGAACAAAAAATAAATGTTTTCATGTTATTTACAAACTATTTTAAGTTTTGAAACAGAGTTTATTGGAAAATTACTTGTTCTGACATTTTAACATAAAGTTTTATATTAAAGAGGTATTCTAAATCATTCGGCAAATGTGTCGCTCGTGCAAGGTTATATCGATTAATTTAAGAATAATCTGTCAAATCGGTAATAACTCAGCGGCCGTACTATAAAAAGAAAGAGAAAATATATTTAACATTAATAACAAATGTTATAAGTACATGCAGTATTTGAAGTTAATACTGAATCTACATAGACCTGTCAAAGAATATGCCAATTGTCATCAGTTTACATCCTACATACACAAAATGATGTTGTCGAAGTTGGCGGCTCCGCGGCGCAGTGGCTTAGCAATGAGTTGCTGTGCTGGGGGCCGCGGGTTCGAATCCCACACAGAACAAGTATTTGTATGGCATGCAAAAAATTGTTATGGGTGTGGATGTTTGTCCTTGTGCAATTTATGTTTGTAAACAGCCTCCACGATACAAGAGAAAATCCTAGTGTGGGAGTAATGTTTATTAAAAAAAAAATTATACTGTCATTACATCAATTAGGAGAGCAATTACTGCCAACATTTACTATCTCACTCTTACTCGTACAGCACTCGCTCTCATACTCATCTGTCTCTTCTAATACATTCACAAGAATGGGATGAAGTTTCTCTTACCCTGCCTCTGCAAACTGTCTTCTTCATCAACCCTTAAAAGTTCATTGCTGAATTTGGACGTATTCCATGCAGCAAATTTTCTCTTGTAAGTATTTATTCCGTTGGTGAATTAAAAGCAAATCCTCCCTATGATGATGGTCTGGTTGTTTAGCGTTAGTGGAATAGTTATACTGCTAAGTCATGAGATCTCTCTGGAATTCCTAATGGTCACCTCTAACGACCATCACGAAAAATGTAATGTGATGGATTCTCAAACACCGCCTCCACTCAGCAAGCCATATTACTCCACATATTTTATTCTTTATGAATAATATAATTGAAGAAACATTATTATATATTTTTTAGGGTTTGGCGAAATTAGGGGCAAGTGTTACTGGAATTGATGCAGGAAAAGATCTTATAGAATTGGCAACGGAACATAGTAAAAATAATCCGAGATTAGCAAATAATCTGCCTTCATATTTCTGCACTACTGTTGAGGTAATTTTAATTATTTAAAATACATTAAATTGTTTGGTTGTGTGTGGTATGTAAAACTTGAAGAAATTGACACTTGTGTTCTGGTAAATTTAAATCAATCAATTTCTGTAATTTCAGGAGCACTCTCAAGAACGTAAAGATTATTATGATGCCGTTGTTGCCTCTGAAGTAATAGAACATGTCTACAATAAAGAAATATTTGTGAAGGCGTGTGTTGAAGCACTTAAGCCTGGTGGAAAAATATTTGTTACTACGCCAAACAGGTCAAGAATCACCCAAATATTAGGAATATATGTTGCAGAATATGTTTTAAATATAATACCTCGAGGCACTCATCAGTATGATAAATTTATGACATCGCCCGAGCTCACTTTTATGTTGGAAAGAAGTTAGTAATATATTTTTAATTCGTATGTTTTAAGCTAAAGTACACGATGGATCAGTAGCGCATTGGCTCTGGGTATGGCTGCTACGTTCTATATTAAATCAACTATTTGTAAAGCTTAAAAAATGTTTTTTCTAGCTTAGTTTTTTTTTTAAATAGAATAAGGGTGACAAGCGAACACACTGTCCACCTGATGTAAGTGGATGCTGCAGCCTATAAACATCCATATCTATCCCCGATTCAGAATCAAAATGCAAATGCGTTGTCACCCGTGAATACCAAAAACATGCCTTATTACCATTAAAAAGGGTCTCCAGTTTTAACTCACCATAGAAATCAGCATTATTCTTCTATTTAACACTGGTATTCAATGTTTACCGATGATGCAATTTATTTATGTTAAATGATTCCACAATGTGGGTGAAATTCTTGTGTGGGAGTGGGGGCCTTCAGTCTTTTTTTTATAGAATAAGGGTGACAAACGAGCACACAGTCCACCTGATGGTAAGTAGTTGCTACGGCCCATAGACATCTACATCTATCCTCGTTTGCGAATCAAAATGCAGATGCGTTGTCATCCGTGAGGACTAAGATGGAATGCCTATTTTCCAGTAAAAAGAGCCTCCGGCCACCTGCACTCACCAAGCGAAACGCAGAGGTAAACCTCTACTTCACGCTGGTATTCTGTGAGGTCGTGGTACCACCCCGGTTCGAGCCGGCCCATCCGTGCGACAGAAAAAGCTGCCGCGTGGCTCTACCACTGTTAAGTCTAATCTAGATCCCACTCCATCTAGTGTGGGGACGCCTTACAGTTCATCCGCCGGTACGAGGCTGCCACTCGAGAACATTTTTCCCCATCGGTTGTCGATTCTACGACCTATATGACCAGCCCAATGCCACTTCGCCTACCGTTACGAGAACCCTTCTTTGCCATCGGTTCCTCGAGCTCAAAGGCATTGACGAGTATGTTTATCTATGTAGGACAACTTGTCTAACTGGATAAGTCCAACTTCGACCGAGACGTCAATAGATGGATTCAACTCGAATGGGCAGCGTTCGGGAGATTACAACAACATTTTCTCGTCAATGCATGTTGCCAATGATGATGATGATATATCGATCTGAGACATGATCCTTCACCGCTGCCTGTGTACGGAAGCATAATATAGATGGTGCAGCACTATTTGTCACCCACACATACACATTACATGCACACTGGTGTAGTTTGATTTTGGTCTCGTCCAAATCATTCCATCGCCAATCTATACTATGCTCTACATCTATGGTATATTTCTGTTATTATGCATGTGATCTATGAGCAATAAGGAACGAAATTTATTGATTAGAAAATATTTAAGTACTTACGCTGATGACATTGAAAACTTGTAAGTCTGTAATATCTTATCTAATGTAATATGAAGAATAAAATGTAAAATAATTTTTAAACTTTGTAACAATATAAATAAATAAAACTAATTTTACGGATTTTATCGCGTATATTAACTTATTTTATATTCCCGACGTTTCGAGCACTTTACAGCACCCATGGTCACGGGGGGGACTGTCTGACTGAACGTCGGGAATATAAAATAAGTTAATATACGCGATAAAATCCGTAAAATTAGTTTTATTTAAATGTGTAGTGTTCGCGTAAATATAAGAAATCATAATATAAATAAAGTCTACAATTATCTTACTCCCGATACTCTGCATTAGCCCCGTTCTCTTGAAGTTTTTTTTCTGCTGGATACACTTCCACCGCATGTGAACTGGACACGTTTTTTATTTTTCATTTATTTTTTTCGGGTTACCCCAACAGTCTTGTATGTTTATATTTGCCGCCTGTCGCCAAGTAGCAGCGCATCCGCTTTTGTGTTCTCGTTGGTATGTTCATGTTTAGTTTGGTGGGTCCAAAGCCAGATATATTCCATCTTAGTGTTCAGAAGTGACAATACATCTATAGCAATGAATCAATCATAATGAATGTTAGAAGTTTGTTACAGTTCCATTGTCTGCAGTAGCTACTAACCGTCTTTTGGATTACTATCTCTTTATTTATAAATAAGAAATTAACAATATTTTCTAACAGTATTTTTATAATTATTTATATCGACGACGCGTCTATAAAATACCAGATGGATCGAGAGTGGGCGAGAGGTTGCATGACTAGGTGTCATATCAATAGTTGCGTGGTAGAATTGATGGTATATCGAGATACCCCCACTCGTTTGTGCAGCATAAACTTCACTGTAGGCGTCGTTCGCAAGAAATTCGGCTTAAGTCATTCTGTGAGTGGTAAGATAGTGTCATGGTTCTGTTCGTTGTGGTGGTTCTTCTGGTGCAAGCAAGAAGGATGGTGTTGCTAAGAAGCTGCCCTGCGTTACATTGAGAGAATTCACACACACATTTACTATTTTTTAACAACTAACCTTTCTTATGTATTCACGATATTTCCGACATATTCAAGATATTTTCGACACATAAATAACTCGGATTATTTGTTTGTTTCAGATAATTGCCACGTTGAGTTGACTTATGGAATGATATATTATCCATTTTCTAATAGATGGGAACTATCGAAGTCGCAACTTCTAGCTTTTGCCACACAAGCAGAGAAATTGAAATGATTACTCTATGTTACGATGTATTATAAATAAGAATTTTGTGATAATTCTGTGTACAAGTGTCAATAAAATCTATGTAATTTAATATTGCCGACTTTGCGGCTACATAATTTTTGTGTTAATTTTTTACACAAAGAGAATAAAAATGCATTTTTGCTTGAATATATTTTATTGAACATAATTAGAATCGCTGATTTTGAATGTACCTCCCTATAAGGAATATAATAGGAAAATTTTAATAATTATTATAAACTAAAAATCCGGCCCGGCTTTGCACGGGTGATTTCTGGATCTCGACAACAGCGACACCTACCAGGGCCAATTGTGATTCATAACAATCCCAATCAAACGCACACAAAAATTTCATCAAAATCGATCGAGCCTTTTTTTAGTTTTAGCGAGACTAAAGTACAGCAATTGATTTTATAATGTATAGAAATAAAAATATTTTGTAATATTATTTTCTTTGTATCGGCTTTTTGTTACTTTCTTAATTATAATCTGCTTAAAATAATTATATTAACGTAAACTAGATGAAAAAAATGTCGGTGAAACAGTGTTGGTGGAGTGTTTAGGAGTAGTTAAGTAAAACCTATTTTTACAGCACTCATGTTTGCAAATAAGTAAAAACAGCTATAAGTACTGTTAGTTGTGAGTGTATGATATTTTCACAGTAAAAAGGTTTGAAACTATTGTCTCTGTTTAAAATCCCTTCCCAAGGAATACCTCGTATGTTTTTCATATAACCGTCTCAAATTGTTTTTGGTTTCGAAATTTTATGGGACTACTTTATAAAGGGTACTTTTTGTTCGAATTTATATTTGAAGTGACAAACGAGCTTTCAGCTGATAATAAATGGCTATTGTACGCTCATGGGCCACCGCAACCAACTTCAAACAAATAAAACTACAGAAGCATTGATACTGATGACTAAGATACAATGCCTCTCACCAGCCTGTAAGCACTGCTGTTTGGCGATACAAATAGGCATGAGGAGGCTACCTGCCCAGACAGACTCTTAGACATTATAACAGACTCTTAGATATTATATTCTAGATAATAAGTTACACGCTTTACCGTCAAGTAATCTAGGCACATTACTTGATGAAGAAAGCTTACGCATTGCCGTAGGAATCCGACTAGGAGCGGCTATTTGTCAACCCCATCAGTGTCCCTGTGGTAGCAGCGTCGACAAGTTTGGGCTCCACGGACTTTCATGTAAGAAAAGCGCTGGTAGGTTTTCACGACACAGTTCTTTGAACGATGTCACCCGAAGGGCTCTTGTCTCTATAAATGTTCCCTCGGTTTTAGAGCCTTGTGGAATATTTAGAGATGATGGCAAGAGACCCGACGGTATGGCATTGGTCCCTTGGGAGAGAGGTAAAGCCCTAGTGTGGGATGCTACTTGCGTAGACACTGGCGGCCTCTCATCTCAGGGGTACCTCGTTTAGAGCCGGGGCGGCATCAGAGGTAGCTGAACTGAGTAAGTGGCGCAAATATGAGTCTGAGAGATGACTACATATTTGTGCCATTTGCTGTAGAGACTATCGGTCCGTGGGGTCCACGTGCGGTGAAGTTCCTAAAGGAGATCAATCCGCGGTTGGTCGTTGCCGCTGGCGATAAGAGGGCTGGTTCTTTCCTCGCTCAAAGGCTAAGTATAGCCATTCAGCGGGGAAACGCAGCCAGCGTTCTTGGCACGATACCGCGGGGAGTAGGACTATATGATATTTAAGTTTCAAGTTTTAGTTTTTTTTATTATTATTATAGTTTTTAATATTGTAGATAATAATAAGTATTATGTAAATAAAGTCTTTAGTTTAATTTAAATAAAAGAATAAGAGTGTCTTACCACCTAGTAAAGTACTTTATGGGTACATTAAAAAAAATCACCTTTATTACTTAACTAACTTCGGAGATATCGCTTTTTCACACATAACTGATTTTTTTTTTAATTTTGTACTAAAAAAATTAATATACCACGTTTTTATTTCTACATTGTCATCCGAGTCTGAGCCGATGTTAAAAATTTAAAGTCTTAACTCTGATGAGTTATCTGGGGGCACGGCAGTGCCCCCGCCAAGTCGAGCAAAAAAGCGGCGCGGCCGTACCATCCTTTTCTCGAAGCAGTTCAGGCCATTTCCGAAACCCTATAACTTCATTATGGATAAAACTAGAAGTCTGAATTTTTATTAACCAAGTAGGCATTGTATAAAGTCGGTATATTTCAAATTTCGTTGAATTTGAACCAGTAGTTTAAGAATTATAACTAGTCAAAGTTTCTTAATTTTGTCACTCACTGACTGACCGATCATCAAAACTCTAAGGCACTTCTAGCATACATAGAAACTTCAAATTTGGAATACAATTATTGTTTAATATATAAATCAAGGAAAAATTAAAATATTTTACAATTTCGGTCCACTTTTCAAGATACATCAACTGCATAAATAACTTTGTAATCCCATATAAACATATAGAATTACAAAGTTACATTTGCAGTGAATGAATCAGTGTACTCATATATGTATAATGGAATAATAGGTGTAAATAGCTACCTAGATATAACTATCTACAAAAAGAAATGAGATGCCATCAAAAACATAACTTGTAAAAAAAGCCAAGTCTCGCAACTCAGTTCTTCTACCGTAAAAAGTTGTGAGATCCATGTAATACCAAGTCGGTTAATTTATTCAGTCCATAGATTGATATATAGATTGACTTGGCAATCGCACTTAACAGTCTAATTTAATATAATATGTATTACTTGTGAGATATATTGTGTTTTCATGCGATTGCCAAGTCAATTTATGTATCAAACTATGGACTGAATAAATTAACCGACTTGGTATTACATGGATCTCACAACTTTTTACGGTAGAAGAACTGAGTTGCGAGACTTGGCTTTTTTTACAAGTTATGTTTTTGATGGCATTTATTATATCAGGAAGTGCTCGAAATTTGAGTTGGAAGATTCCACCCGAAACGACGGATAAACTAGAAAGTGACTTAATACAGATGTGAAATGTAGGTACTCTATTTTGAAAAATTTATAAGTGGGACTTTTAAATAATAATAAATAATCAGAGAAAGAATTACAAGTTGCGTTACGACATGATTCGTAATTATCCGTGAAAACAGCAAATAGATGCAAGTTAAAAAGGGAATCTATACTTCTTCAATAGTACGCCTTTCTTGGAGAACAATACCACTTCACTTCTACTCTGCACTTTCTGCTCTACGCCTCGTGAGTAGTGAACCACCATAGAGGAAAACATTTAAAAGCTAGTCTCGACGCATGCATTTGAATATCTCTTCAATTTTATGTAATATTATTGAAGTAAATACTTCTTTAGAATTGGTATGATTTGGTACTCTATGAAACGAAAAAGCGATACTAAAAAGAGACAAATATAAACATTTACACGTGTATAGGATTTAGCCTGCGAGATAATGAAATATAGTAGAATATAATCATATATAGTTTCCTATTATGTCTGTCCCTCTGTGTGCGTTGTTTTATAGATGATTAATATAACTTTTAACAGCATCATCTTAACCAATCCACAACTTCATAACTTACCGATTTATATTCAATTAGTCGTACTTTGGTCAATTTTCAATTTTTGTTCGATAAAATGATTTTACTAGAATGAAGTACAACGTCCATTAACACAATAGATCTAAACTTGCTGTTCCAACTTACTATCTGGGCGGCTTCATGGCATGGATTGGCATTGAGTTGCAGTACTGAGGTCCACAGGTTAGAATCCCGCACAGAACAAGTATTTGTATGGCCTACAAATAATGGTTCCGGGTCGGGCTTGCATTAAAATTACTCCAATTTACTTTAGAGGAGCATGTGGAGTAAAATAATAAATAAATATATATATATATATATATATATATATATATATATATATATATATATATATATATATATATGATTTTATATTCTGAAGGGTATATTGTTTACAAACTGTACATAGCGATTGATTAATTGTTAGTATTTCCACACATGATATTCGAAATACATAAATAAGTTTATATGTTGTTAGAAAGTTATCATAGCAAAATTCGCATCGTGAAAAGTACACAAAAACGTAATCTGAAACAAATAAAATTCTAGTCAATATTAGTATTAATCCCTACAAATAACGAATAATAAATTCAAAATGTACCTATAGACTAAGGTACCACAATATTGTCTTAGGCATATCGCACGCCTCATAACGCCAAGCGTTATAAAGCCGCGTATCCACCAAAAATGTTAACAACATTTATGTTTCCAACAAGCGTCTCCACTGAGGGAACAAACGTTTGCAACAAGCGTATTCCTTTGATATTGCCGCCGAAAATGGAAACACGGTCCCCGACATTTTTTTTGGAGTTTATGGCCTGGTATCTAGACCTTTAGGCCAAACACGGTTCCCGACATTGTTTCAAGTTTTGTTACCAACAGGTGTGTTGGCAACAAAACTTTGGTGGAGACGCGGCTTTAGTTAAATGGAACGCACATGAGGCTTGCAACTATCTTTTCCTATTTTAAGTAAGATACTAAGTCTTTGAATTTAAGAAAGCTGCCGAATTTTTTTATATTCCGTGATTAATACTGTATAAAATCGAACTATTACATTGACACGGGTCACACACTCAAGTGTACGCACGGTTAGCTGCGGGAATCGTAATCAAGTAAAACATTTTTATACTTTGAAAGATTGATTTTTTTTCTCATGTCTTATACTACCTACATAAATATATTTATGTAGGTAGTATAAGTGTGATAATATAATATACCTGTGTAACCTGACAGTGTACTTCAGTGAGTGCTACTGGAACTCCTGGACGAGTAGAATAAGGTCTGCCGAGTTTAGGCTCGTTTTGTTAGTTATGATGAGACCTTACCTCCGGACTTGATGGAGTAACCTGAAGGTGTACTTCGGTGACTGCTACTGGAACTCCTCGACAAGTAGAACTAGGTGTGCCGAGTTTGGGCTCGATTTGCTAGTTATGATGGGTCGTTACCACCAGGCTTGATGGAGAGTTCTGATGGTGTACTTCGGTGACTGCTACTGGAACTCCTCGTCGAGTAGAACTAAGTGTCCAAGGGAACTTCTGTCAGCCAACTCTTCCATCTCTGCACAGAGAGGACGACTCATTGGCCCATGCCGCAAAGGGGAAAGCCGATCTGTTAAGCTCTCTCTTTGCGTCCAACTCGACTAGATGACGGAGGGAACACACCGCCGACCATCGCACGGTGTGAGTGCTCTATGCCGGATGTGCGGTTTACACAGCTCTCGGGTCGCAAAACACTCTTCTCCCTGGACGTCAGCAAGTCGAGTAGGCCTGATGGGATCCCTCCCATTGTGCTGAAGACGTGTGCTCCGGGGTTAGTACCCGTTTTAACGCGTCTTTTCCGGTACTTTTACTCCCAAACCGTAGTCCCAAATTCATGGAAGACAGCTTTGGTCCACCCGATCCCTAAAAAAGGCGACCTCTCAGACCCGTCCAACTGCAGGTCTATCGCCATCACCTCCTTGTTCTCCAAAATAATGGAATCTATTATAAACTGCCAGCTCATGAGGCACCTTGAGGATCACCAGCTGATTAGTGACCGCCAGTACGGTTTTCGTCGGGGCGCAATATGCTTGGCCACTATTATGTCGAAGTATTAGAGAGACTGCTTGATAACATATTAGTATAATACTACACTGCCAGAAAAACGCCTGCATTCGCATGTTTTATGTGTTCTATGGTTTTTGATCTTGTAAATTATGGCAGTAGCTATATGATGAGTCTAATGTATCCAGGGAGATTATATCGTTATTCCAGTACTGGTACGGGTACCAGAAAAATATTGTGAAATGGGATGCTTCTTATTCTGAAGTGTAAGTATGGGTTACAATGTGGCGAAAGGCAGGGTGGGTTAAGCTCTCCAAGACTGTTTAACCTCTATGTAAACCAACTGAGCAGCTGGGTCTACTCAACAGAGCCAACGTTGGCTGTTACGTAGATGGTGTTTGTGTGAATAATATCAGTTATGCTGATGATATGGTGCTGTTGAATCCATCTATTAGCGGATTATACGACTTCTGTCTATTTACGAGGGCCACGCAGCAGCTCACGAGCTTAAGTACAACACCAGTAAAAGTGAGTGGATTTTATTTAAGTCTGAATCAATTAAGTACACTAAACTTCCGGAAATATCATTGTTTGGGAAACCTTTAAAGCGGGTTGCGAGTTTTAAGTGCCTGTACCACGGTTAAATTTGATTTGAAAGATGATATGAACATGGAGAGGGAGAGTAGATCGTTGGTGGTTCGTTATAATAGGCAGTTTAATATAACGCTTTTTAAAGCTTTTTGTCAGTCGTTCTACTGTTGCAGCTTGTAGGTTAGCTATACCCAGCGATCTACGTGTCCCATATAACAATGCTTTACTGTTGGGGCTGCCTGGCGATGCAGCGCCTCAGGCTAGTTTGCTGAAACTCGTATTGACGGCTTCGCCACGATATTTAGGAAGCGGTGTGTCTCCGCGCTGGTACCCATTTGCAGAACAGCACCAACAGTATCCATGGGTATTCGTTGATCGGTGAGATTTGCCACTTCAACAAGCGTGGGTGTGGACCCGCACACAGCAGCATAACAGTGTATATGTTATTGTGCATCTATCCCACAATTGTCTGCTGACAACCAACAATGAGGAGAACCAGAACCAATGACGAAGAGAAACCCAGGTGACAAAATATACACACACTACATATAGTAAGTTTATACATAAAGAGGTTAGTAATAAGTAATATGATTATAAAATACCTATAACGTGACCAAAACAATTAGGTGCATGACAGCTAAGATGATATTATTAGAACTACAGGGAGGAAACACCGGAATGTTGGCTCGAAAGAGAGTAATTGTGCTCCGTGGTTTTAGCCAAGTTGTACCAGATGTTACAGAAAAAGTAAACCGTCTATTGATAAATTGATAATTTACCAAGGAGGTTATAATATAAGAATTTACAGAGTAACATTTCATTTTGACATTTTGTTTCATCGAAATTCAGTGCCACACCGTGGTACAAATAAATATAATTTATCTATGCAATGGCATTTCTGTCAATTTAAAGCACAAAATTTATTAATGCAGAGAAAATATTTATAACGACAACGACGGCGATGTCCTTTATAAAACTTTTCAAAGGACCTAGTAAAATATTCAAGAAAGATGTTATTACATTTTTGATGATTCGCCGTCACGATTTGGGAAGTAAGCTTAAACTCATTATCGCATAATATTGGTCGTCGCTGCTGGTGACTAGCGTACCTAACTATTTTTTAATTCACACCGTGTTAAAAACCTTTCTTGAATTATCCCAATAAATATAAACTTCCACCATGGAATGTCTTTTCAAAGTCCACCTAATGGTAAAGTACCTAGATGTTATAACCCATAGACACTTATATCCATCCTTGACCTATTATTTATTCTGTGCCTAGACTAAGAATTTTAGTGCATGTTTTTTAATCCCTGAGATATACGATGATGAAGATGATGATGACGCAAAAGCTAATCTTTTAACTACGTCGTTGCAGGCCAACAAATGTGTCGGTTCGACCGAATTAGGACCACGATCTCACAGAATACCAGCGTAAAATAGCAGCTTAATCCTGCTGTGTTCGTATGGTGAGTGAAGAGAACCAAAGACTTTTTTCTGAAAACGAAGCATTCTATCTTAATCCTCAAGGGTGACAACGAATCTGCATTTTGATTTTTAATTGAGGATAAATGTAGATGTCTATGTGCCACAGCATGTCCGCTTATCATAAAGTAGACTGTGCTCGTTTGTCACCCGTATTCTATAAAAAAAGGCCGCGGATTCGAATTACGCACATAACAAGTGTTTATAATTATATGGATTACAAATAATTGTTCCAGGTCTGAGTGTTTATCCATGTGCAATTTATGTATGTAAATTGCCCCCACCATAGCTTGTTTTTTTTCTCAATTGAGCCGACGCAGGGCTCTGATAACGGTATATATTTTTCGAAACGGTTTCGCCATAAATACCTAAAAACTTATTTGTTTCGTTTATATTCGAACGGAATCATAATAAAAACGTTTGTGAAGAGAACGAAATTTTAAATCGTTTTTTTTTTCAATAAAACGTTTTTAACCATTTTAAACAGTATTTTCCCATTTTTGGCCCTGCGATACGAAACAAAAATTATACACATCCAGTCCAGTCGTAATTTTACGGCCGCGCAAATAGGTGTATGAATTATTATATATTTACAGTAATTTATTTAAGTACTGTGAATGATATACATTATTCTGTATGTACGTTATTATTATCAAATCAAATATCTGTTTGTTCCACAAAACTTTAGAGTACTTTAGAGAATTAATAATAATAATAAATAATACGTTTATTTCGGTAATCTTGATAATAACATAACTTGACTTGTTGACTGGGAGAGAATGCCCTATGGCATTAAGTCCGCCATTTGTACTACTTTGTGCATTAAAGATTAAATAAATAAATAAATAAACATAATACATTTATGTAAAAACACCAACAAATTTTTTTGAATCATTCATTATTATCAAAAATAAATAAAATTAGCGATGCCGATGCCCAATGTAGTTAATCTCATGTGCTTCCACAAACTATATAGAAACGCGTGTGTGCTTCTGACCCTCATGTAGGTACCTACATAAACAATCTACTAAAACTACGACATTCTTCCGTCTAGGGTTTGCCATCTTTTGTATTTGAACAAATATAGTATTTTTTTTTCCAAAAAAGGTGCAGAAATATATTACTTTTGAGAAATTCAGAAAAGTAAACATTTATTTTTAATCTTTATGTATTTTTCCATATAAATAAGTATTATGGCTCTCCGCTTTAACCATCAATATTACCTTTAAAATAATTATGGTAATCTGAGCAATTTAGATTCATATTAAAATATAATAAAATATAAAAGGAATAGAGTATGTAGCTCTATTTCTTTCTTCTTTACATTTTAAAACATTGATGACTGATTCTTTCCGTAAAACTTACTTGTTCCAGACTTCCAGCATAGTATAAAGACAGGATGTCTTTATACTATGCTTCCAGTCACAGTTAATATAAAAAAGTGCGACATTGGAATTATGGGTAAAATATAGTATTTTTCGTACTATATTTTTTTTTCTATAATATATAGTACAATTGACTGAAATATAGTGTTAAATAAAAAGACGTTAAATTACAATATTATCCTATAATAAACATAGCCATTCGGCCTAAAAAGCCTTTTTTATGTAATAATTCCTTTTTTTACCTATTTTAATGTTGCATAATTCATTTTAAAATTTTCTTTTAAGGGTGGTGGCAAATCATTCCATATTTTTGCGGTGGAATATGTAAAACATCCCTTGAAGTTAATTTTATGGCATGGAATATTCAACATGTTTTAGGCTCTTTCATGTGTATGTACTTCATGGGCATTCTTACTCCAATTTAATTTAATAAAGTGGTTTTTTATTACTAATAATTTTGCGAACTAAGCAAACCAAGTGGGGCTTGCTACGTGTCCATTTTGAAAATATTGTATTCATTAGGATATAGAGTAATATGGGCTCTGTTTGGGACGTTAAAGCAGAAACAAGTACAAGTATACAAGCGTTTTGATCGCGTTGAATTGCTTTTTTTTGTTTTTTTTTTCCTTAGATTATTTACTCTCATAATCTAAGGTTTCTTCATACAGTCGTGGGCCACGGTATTGCAATAATTAAAATGTGATAATACTAACGACTCATCTAAGGTCTTCCTGATCGTTACTGTTTAGTATTTTCTTATGATATATAAGTAATACTTATAAACGATAAAAAGCATTACGTATTTCAATATTTAGTTGGCTATCGAGTATAAGACCAAGGTTATTAGCATGATCGACTCTGCGTACCATTTTATTGTTGATGAGCATTTCCGGTTTCTTACTTAATATTTTTTACACTGTGTTTTACTTCTTAGCACCATATATTTTCCTCATTCAAAGATTGGCGCCAAATCTGGTCGCAAAAATGGTTTGAATGCTGAATGATAAATTTGAGTATCGTCAGCATACAGATATATATTTTGGTATGCTTTAACACTTTGCTAATATCCGCTGTGTACAATATAAATAGAATAGGGCTTAAGATGGATCCTTGCGAAATGTCTCTGGACGTTCTTATACATGATTACTTCGCCTTGGTCTGTGTTAATTTTAACATATTGACTTCTTCTACTGATACTCCGTTGAATGACAATTTTTCCAGAAATATAATAGAAAATATATACGTGGTAATATTTCCAGAATATATTTGTGATAGAGCCATGCTGCAGCTATATTAGTGGTATAGTTGTATCACGAATGGGTCGGCTCGACCGGGCAAGGACCACG
Source organism: Parnassius glacialis (assembly GCA_033319125.1). Classification (NCBI taxonomy): domain Eukaryota; kingdom Metazoa; phylum Arthropoda; class Insecta; order Lepidoptera; family Papilionidae; genus Parnassius; species Parnassius glacialis. The sequence goes on from JAVANC010000009.1 coordinate 18,251,692, forward strand.
CTCTCACAGAATACCAGCGTAAAATAGCAGCTTAACGCTGCTGTGTTTTGTATGGTGAGTGTAGAGAACCCGAGACCCTTTTTACGGGAAACGAGACATTCCATCTTAGTCCTCACGGGTGACAACACATCTGCATTTTGATTCGTAATCGAGGACAGATGTAGATGCCTGTGGGCCACAGCAACCACTTACCATCAGGTGGACTGAGGGCTCGTTTGTCACTCTTATCCTATTTAAAAAAAGTATATCATGGTTTATGTAGCCGAACGCCCTAATAAAATCTAACAGTACCATTATACTATCCTTACCTTTATCAGAAGCTGCAGTTATATCATCCGTGACGTGGAACGGCGCTGTTTCCGTACCGTACCCTCGACCCCTGGAACCCGGATTGTATTTCTGGTAAAATATGACTAGCTTCTAGATATCTCGTTAACTGTGAACATACCTACTACCCTCTCCAATATCTTCTTAAGCATTACTAAAATGCTGATTGGACTAAGGTTTTAAATTTCCTGTACATTTGGATTCTTAGTTATAGGTTTAATTTTGGCTAGTTTCCAAGTATCTGGAAAAATCTTTGTATGAAATTCTTAATAATCTTTATATTTTTATACAGTTAGTTTGCAATAACCGACCAAATTTGCAAAGAAGGTTCAGAATAAGTAATACGAGGGCGTCACTGAAAATTTCGGGAATCAAGGAAGTGACACAACATTACTATTTAAAAATGTATTTATTGCTTTTCGAAGTATTCTCCGCGAAATTTAACACATTTTTCCATACGATGGAACCAATCATTGAAGCAACCATTCCATTCGGAAGTTGGGGTCTCCAAAATGGCCGTTTTGTAGGCGTCCACAGCTTCTTCAGGTGATGAAAATCTCTGTCCACGCAATTTATTCTTTATTTTAGGGAAAGTATAGAAATCATTAGGGCTTAGGTCGGGGCTGTACGGCAGATGGTCTAATAATTCTATGTTTTCTTGCTCTAAAAACTCTTTTGTTCTGTGTGCGGTGTGAGAACTCGCATTGTCGTGATGGAGGATGATGCGGCGGTTGCAGTTCTCTTTACGGAGTTCAGAAACGACCTGTGGCAAACAAATGCTAGCATACCATTCTGCATTAACCGTTCTTTGTCCCTCAAGAGGAATAGTCGTAACATGGCCGGTTTTGGAGACAAACGTGGCCACCATTTTTTTTTGCAACACTCCGTGAACGATCAATTTTTGTTGGCTTTAACTCATTTTCGAACACCCAAACTCGTGACTGGTTTTTTGTTTCGAGTTCGTACGCGTATATCCAGGATTCGTCACCTGATACGATGTTGTATACAGCACTTGAGGATCCTGCGTGGAATCTTTCGAGAGTTCTGACGCACCAAGTAACGCGAGCCGCTTTTTGCTCTACACAGAGCGAATGCGGTATCCATCGGGAAACAACTTTTTTACACCTAATTGTTCATGCAAGATTATTTGTATTTGACTCATGCCAATGTCTAAAGTTGCCTGAATTTCGCGGCATGTCACATGTCGATTTTCCTCAATCAGCTTACGCACAGCATCAACGTTTTCTTGGGTGACTGCAGTTTTTGGACGACCTTGACGGGGATCATCACTGAGCTTGACACGTCCACGTTGAAATTCAGCAAACCAGCGATAAATTGTGGTTTTGGATGGGGCTTCATCACCAAATGCAGAAATCATCCGGTCAACACACTGTTTTTGTGTTAAACCACTTCGAAAGTCATAATAAATCATCGCTCTTGAATTTTTTCGAGTCAATTCCATTTTCTCAACGACTAAACAAGTTTGACAAAACCTTGTGACAAGAGCGAGAATCTTTTTTTAAATAAATAAATGGTATTCGATTTTTAAAACCAAGGACTTTTCAATTAAAAAGATTTAATTTGACAGGAACAGTGGAAATATTCAATTCCCGATACTTTTAGTGCAGCCCTCGTATAGGCAAATGGTGAAGAAAACTTAATTAAAAAAATCTCAAACATTTCGTCTTTTTATCTTTTAAATCATTTAAATTCAGAATGCGTTGTTTTAACTGATTTTAATGCGCATGCTCACATTCGTAGATAAAGGTCGCTCGGTAGGCAAAAAACGTTGTTGCCCATAAATCACATTCAATTCGGGATAATTTCAAATAAAAATGGAGCCTTATTTATTGTTATTTTCGAAAACTGTTATCGAGATATATAAATGACCCGTGCGGAGAAATACAGATGAATAGAATAGAATAAATTTTTTATTCAATATAGATCACATGTGTATTTATTTTTGAACTTCATTTTTTACTTTACCACTTTACCAACTGAAATTCATTTTTTACTTTACCACTAGTTCGAAAAAACCCCTCTGTCCTGGAAAGAACCAGCACGAAACACAGTGGGACGATGATTATATTGCTACCTGTCTGAGGCCACAAAATCTTCTGGGTGTGGAGGTCCTGGGGCGGGAGGATCCTAATGATTTTTTAAACAAGACAAAGTATACTTTCAACAAACATATTATGCAGATATTATTAAATACAAGAAATATGTACTCTATCTATTAAAAAATCTTTAGGCATGTAGGTAATGAAATCGTGAGGCAAAAAGAAATTTACGGTTTTTATCATTATCACTTTCAATTCTATTTAAGAGCCCTCTTACATTTCGGCGTTTCGCAAATTTAGGTATTTTACGCACCGAGCGGGCGGCAAGTTAAGCGACCGATACTTTCTTTCATATCTATTCACTCGCTCGCACTATAATACTGTGAGTATGGCGATTAAACGATCTTGATCTTCCATAATACAAAGTTTTCTTAGGATGGACTTCAGTGGATGGAATATTTTGTGGTGTGTCATTTTAATGTTATCTTATTAATTTATTATTATGTAATTATATAATTTATTATTTATTATTATATACCATTTTGATATATTATTCATTATTTATGAAATTTAGTGTCAAAATAAGTACACATAAATATTTTAATTGTTACGCTGTAATCGAATGTTAATAATCGATTATGTCTACTACCGGTAGAATAGTGGTATAAATGAATAAACGGTTGCAACCTGTTTTAATAAATATAACAACCAAATGTAACTAATATTTTTTAATCGGTACTTACAGTCAATTACTATATTTTTTATAAGAAAAATATTTGCTGCGACGGCATTGACCGAACTTTTCTCGATTCGATAATTTCAGGCAGTACACACTTTTCATAAAAAGCTTGTAACTTGGGTAACATATTGAAAATCTAAAATTGGTCGTATTTGTAAATTTTTAGTACTTTCAATGCATTAATCTGGGCCAATACATATTATGGCAAGTATTCAGACATTTTTATTTGCTAAATGAAGCTGGCCTTCGATTTGGTAAAACCAGTCATTATTTTGATTTAATGTTACACTTGAATCACTGAATTTATAACCTTTAACTTTTTTTTGTCGAAAGGCCGTATCAAAATCTATTCCGAAAGCTGAAATAGGACATTTAACTTCAATAAGACCGTTGCTGTATAAACCATTAGGTGAAGCCCTCAAATAACAATGATCTAAGTCAATGAATAGACCACATTTTTGAAGAGACGTAATCTAAATTATAACTATATAAAATAGTTTTAAACCGATCGATCAAAAATTGCGGTCGTAGTTGACGATTTTCTAGTATGCAGGTAATCGACGCACACTACAATAGCAATCGACGCACACTACGGTAGTATCGAAACGATGCAGCGCCTGAAATAAACTGACGCAGGTCCACCCTCGGCAAGCGCTCGCGCGTTAATGATCGCAGATGGCCGGCACAGTGAAATATATAGTACTTTTATTTAATTAATTAAAATATAATAGTAACGATTTACAAAGTAAAAATAATAGCATAGTGTAAGCAAATGTTGATGATTATTTTGGTATAAATTTTACTTCTAAATGATGTAGAACTTCGGAAATATAGGGGGTTGTATCGAAGCTTTTTTGGTCGTTTTTTGAATTATGTAAATTTTTTTTCCTAGCGTGAAAAGCATATAACGACTTTAAGCACTTTAATAATAATGTATTCCATTATTATTAAAGTGTAGGATATTTGGGAGATAAAAATATTTTTTTTAGATGGTCGATATTCAATAGAATCTACAAATTAGAGCTCCCAAATCATGTCTTCGAGAGTTTTTGCCTAAACATGCTTTGGGAGAATGATTATTACTGATTAAATAAATAAGTTATCTAAAATCCATTCCGAGCTTATTTGAGGAGAGAAAACGAACTATTTTTACCAAGTAATTGTTATTTCAAGCAATGAACGATAAACATAAAATTTCAACGAGGAAACCTTGAAATTTCGTGATTTTTTGTAATACGCCCCTTAAATAAAACTTTACCAACTGTTTTATCTCATCATAGATTTTTTTTACATTTTTTCAGTATTATATCGTCCTCCACTAAATAAAAAGTTATATTGTGGAGTCACTAAGTCTTTTGTTGCGATATTCTCCATCCGGGCCTGGATGTGGTGATGGTTTCACTTACAACGGCACCATACATACATTTAACAGTGGTAGAGCCACGCGGCAGCTTTCTGCTGTCGCACGGATGGGCCGGCTCGAACCGGGGTGGTACCACGACCTCACAGAATACCAGCGTGAAGTAGAGGTTTACCTCTGCGTTTCGATTGGTGAGTGCAGGTGGCCGGAGGCCCTTTTTACTGGAAATGAGGCATTCCATCTTAGTCCTCACGGGTGACAACGCATCTGCATTTTGATTCGCAAACGAGGATAGATGTAGGTCTATGGGCCGCAGCAACCACTTACCATCAGGTGGATTGTGTGCTCGTTTGTCACCCTTATCCTATAAAAAAAAATACAGCAGGAAATAATTTTGCAATTTGATTTCAGTCTTAGAAGAACGACTTCGTTATGTGGCTGTTAGGCCGAATGCTTCAATAATGAAGTTGAGAGAAAAAATATGGCATCTTCTAGATCTTCCGGACTATTGTGACGAAATAATAGTTCTTAAATCGAATGACGGAAAAGAAATACCATTAACAGCTTTATGTTTCGGTAACGACCCGCAGCATCCTTACATTTTGGAGGTTTGGCTGCCTGACAATCAGATTCTATGTTAGTAAATTTAGCACGGTTTAAGAACCAGTTATAGTAGGAATACTTCTTAATACTATGGCGGTTTATGAGTTTTATATCACAAAAGCATTGGCCATATACGTCCAGTAGAGCATAGCACTGGCCTCCTCTCATTTCTGAGGAGGGAATAGAGAGTTGTGTATCGCTAGCAACGCAAAGTCGGGAATTTGCATTTGAAAAAATCCAAAATTAGGGGCTTATTAGGTGCTAATTAGGTGCCAAGTTTAAAAATTAGGTGCTCTAAAATTTTCACCGCAACGAACTGTTGAAATTTGCGTTGCTAGCAAAACGTCTCGCTAGCAACGCAATGCAGTTATTGTATATAAGATAAATATTAATAGCAAAGAATTAAGTGCTAATTAGGTGCTGCAAGTATACGCAATAACAAGGCGCCCCTAGTAAAACTAAAGTCGTTATTCAGAACATAGCAGATGCAAAATTCAGATTTCCTGAAAATCAAAATAGAATCAAAATTGCTTTCAGAAAAAGTCCAAATTAGGGGCTTTTTAGGTGCTAATTAAGAACCAAGTTTAAAAATTTGTTGCTCTAAAATTTTCACCGCAATGAACTGTTGAAATTTGCGTTGCTGACAAAACGTATCGCTGGCAACTGCAATGAAGTTATTAGATATACGATAAATATTAATAGCAAGGAATTAAGTGCTAATTAGGTGCTGCAGGTATAGGCAATGACAAGGCGCCCCAGATAAAAATAAAGTCGTTATTCAGAAAATTATTCGGCAAAGCAAATGCAAAAATCAGGTCTTTGTGTTTGTGCCATCTAGCGTCTATCATACTTACCACCTTGAGAGTCCATCGATTTTGATTCGATAAAATGACTAGAACTATAGAACTTTGTAGATGACGATATTTATTACAAAGCAATTTACTGGAAAGAAAATATCCTTTCGATTTAGTACACTAAAGTTTAGGCTTCACATGTCTAAAAATAAGAATTGTAACATTTATTTGGTTGAAAATTATATTGAATAATATTATAAATCTATAATATTATTTAATATAACTTTCAACCAATTTTCAGCCATTTTCAAATATAATCATATTAAATCTGAAAAACAAAAAATGCCGTTCATACCTTATAGTAAGGTAATGGTGGTTTTAAAACCGATAATTTTCAGAATATTACCGTCATCTACATGCGACCTCAATAATCTTTCAGCACCTAATTAGCACTTAATTTTTAGGCATTGATAAAGAACATAAAATACCGTTCATACATTATGATAAGGTAATGGTGGTCGTGGACCCCATAATTCCCAGAATAATATTTAATCTGTATCGGGTTTCAATAATCGCTCAGCACTTAATTAGCACTTAATTCCTTGCTATTAATATTTATCGTATATCTAATAACTTCATTGCATTGCTAGCGATACGTTTTGCCAGCAACACAAATTTTAATCGATCGTTGCGGTGAAAATTTTAGTGCACCAAATTTTTAAACTTGGTACTTAATTAGCACCTAAAGAGCCCCTAATTTGGGCTTTTCCTAAAAGCATTTTTGATTCTTTTCTGATATTCAGAAAACCTGAATTTTGCATCTGCTTTGTTCTGAATAACGACTTTACTTTTATTAAGGGCGCCTTGTCATTGCCTATACTTGCAGCACCTAATTAGCACTTAATTCCTTGCTATTAATATTTATCGTATATCTAATAACTTCATTGCGTTGCCAGCGATACGTTTTGTCAGCAACGCAAATTTCAACAGTTCGTTACGGTGAAAATTTTAGAGCAACAAATTTTTAAACTTGGTTCTTAATTAGCACCTAAAAAGCCCCTAATTTGGACTTTTTCTGAAAGCAATTTTGATTATATTTTGATTTTCAGGAAATCTGAATTTTGCATCTGCTATGTTCTGAATAACGACTTTAGTTTTACTAGGGGCGCCTTGTTATTGCGTATACTTGCAGCACCTAATTAGCACTTAATTCTTTGCTATTAATATTTATCGTATATGCAATAACTGCATTGCGTTGCTAACGAGACGTTTTGCTAGCAACGCAAATTTCAACAGTTCGTTGCGGTGAAAATTTTAGAGCACCTAATTTTTAAACTTGGCACCTAATTAGCACCTAAAAAGCCCCTAATTTTGGATTTTTCCAAATGCAAATTCCCGACTTTGCGTTGCTAGCGATACACAACTGGAATAGAGCAAAGGAGAGCAATAACTGTACGTGCAAGTTGACGGGCTTCACAAAAATATCTTTGAAAATATAGAAATTTGTCTTGCGCTGAGATGGATTTTTTTACGCTGCCATTACACGGCAGCAATAGCAGCTTAACGCTGCTGTGTTTTGTATGGTGAGTGTAGACAACCGGAGACTGTTTTTACTGGAAACGAGGCATTCCATCGTAGTCCTCACGGGTGACAACGCATCTGCATTTTGATTCGTAATCGAGGATAGATGTAGACGTCTATGGGCCACAGCAACCACTTACCATCAGGTGGACTGTGTGCTCGTTAGTCACCCTTATCCTATGAAAATAAAAACACGGCCAGCAGCAGCCACCATTAGCACTTAAAATTGCAATTAATACTTTCGTTCGTCGGCATCAAAGGCGAGTGTATTAGTACAACGTTTTCCTACTTCGTTTTTTTTTTCATTACAGTCTATCAAAGTTATCTATAGTTGCTGCGTTTGGCAGGCGAGTTGGCAACCGCAGTTTTTATTAGGTAGATGCTACTGCCCGTATCCTGATTTGCTTCCCTCTGTCGCCTTTTACGACATTCATGGGATGTTATGGTGTACAATATAATACTTAATAATCTGTGTTAGATACTAGCGCATTTTGAGGATACCTGCATGTTTAATTAATAAAATATTGCAAGGACGTAGTCTAATTTGTCCATAATACGCTCAGAAGTGATAGTAGACCTGTGGTCACTTGTGGGAAATATACGAGTATTAAAGCCCTAACTATACTTTAGTATCCTATTATCACAGTAGGTATAATTTTTTTTATTAATTTAAATTATTGAAGTGCTGCAAAAAATAATGCACGCAAATATATGTAGGTATACCGAATCGTAGCTACCACATTCCTTATTGATGATGTAATGGAAGAAAGCTGGTAAGACCAGTACTTACTTTATTGTTAACACAGTACGCGTCACCTAGTCGTTTACAATGCCGAACCATGTGTGCCTTTTAAATTTCTTTTACCAACGTGTGACGGAGACCCACAATCACACTGATAGAAAATTCTTAAAATTGCAGCTCTTTACAAACTCGTAGAGTTAATTAAATACTTTTTGTTAATTATTTACAAATAAAATATGCTAAGGAGTAATGCCGTTAAATAGATAATAATGTTTTAATAAGAATTCTCTAAAAAATCTGAAATGATATTTCCTACCTATGGAGGCAATAACGTAGGTACTATAAGTAAAAATTACATGCAAGTTTTTTCGTGATCAAGCACTTTGAAAATTAACAATTAAATTGTACTGAATAACAATTCCAGTGATGCCAAGTGGGAGTCGAACTCGGGTTTCATAATAGGTACCAAGGCGAGCAATCAGATGTACCTACTACACACTGGATATTTTTTAAATGAGGCCATCACTGAGCTCCCTAATTTCAACTAAATTTTATTATATTTAACTGTGTAAATGTACTATTGCAGCTTCGTTAGCAATTAACAATAATAACATGTTAACTATGGGTGACAATGAATCGCTCTCAGACGGTAATCATATCTCAGCATGTAATATAAGAGAAGATAAAACGCAAGATAATTTAGGAAAAACATGCGGTAAATAATACTATTTCTATAACATTCGCTATTATTTATATCTAATCATTATTTAACATACACTATCGTTATCACGACCGCATGTCGTGGTTCCGAATCCGATTTAGCCGAAGTCAACATTAAAAAAAACAAATTTCGGAAAATTCTGTTTGTATTATAATTATCGGCCGTGCCTCGTTGACATTACAGTCTAGCCTGCCACCGGTCTTATTACTTAAAGGATATAAGTATGTAAATCGGGTACCAACTTTGTATTATGACGAGTGCCTGTATCGGCGAGAACTCTTTTTAAGCAGTTTTATAACCCACGGAGTTGCTACTTGCTAGCTTACAATAATATTGGTAGTAGTAAGTTTAGTAGTCACCTCACTATTTAAAGCCTCGATCTTTGCTATTTAGCCGCGATCTTCAACTTTACATTTCAAATTCCTGCCAGCCTTGCCAGATTAATTTAATACTAATTGTAATCACACTTGGTGTTAATATGGAAAAATTGACACATAATATAAAACACTTACAATAATGTTACTTGCTTATTTATTTAACCGACTACGACATATTCCGTGTTCCAAAGGATAATCCCAAAATTAATCGTAAAATGTAAGTTTGCTAAAATAATTCCTGGACTTTGGATTGTGTAGCGTTTGGCGGCAGTGCATGCGGATTAGTAATATGTATAGATACATAGTAATATGTAGATCTACATTTTGAGCGGCCGCTACTCAAGATACAGTCATAGTATAAAGAGAGGCCAAGTAGGTTATCTGCGGCCTAATCCGCGATATAATTGCCTACTGTCTCAGGGTTGTCACTGTCACCAAATCATTAGTTTAAAACCCGGCCCTTGCCAAAGATAATACATCTCTGTATAACTAATTCAGTGATCATTAGTCGATAAAGTTCAACAATGGTTTTCCTAACAAATACAGAAATGTATTAAGATTCAGAGCAGTATAATAAATATATATAATAATAATAAAATTGAATAAAGCGACTAAAATATTGTAAAAAAAAAACATCGTACAATAACATAAAATTACTAACGCCAGCCTCTTAGACTGTAATCAATTTTTTGTTCTGTTGTTATTATTCTAACTGCTCTATTTATCTGATTCACAATTAGTCAATTACTTATTTTTAATTACGATTTTAAAACCGTAAGTAGGTACTTAGTTACTATTCTTCCTCTGTCTGATAGACAACTAATACAACAAAAATAAGTAAGTAGGTATCTCATCGTCAAGTAAAAATTATATGCTATAATAAGTGACTCGCTTACGTGACGCGCGAACCTCGTGCGGTGTTAGCCTCGACTGGCGCATTGAGAAATACTTCGAGATTGTGTTTAAGTGTGCGTGCGGCGCCTCATAGATACTATGGCGCACACATACAAGCCGCGCGCAGTGCGTTTGTATGAAGATAACGTACTTCCCATCTCTTTATACTATGATACAGTTGTCACAGATAACGTGATATTTTTACTAACTGCTCGTCTGAGAGTCTAGTGGTCGTGAGTACGGCTGCTGATCATGTGCACTCGGCTTCAAATCACGTGTCAAAATCAGTTATTAGGTATTTCTTTAAAGAAATAGGTACTCAGCCCAAAGTCAAGAAATTAGCGGTGTTTTATCCACAGCCTCAGAGAGCACGTGAAACAAATAAAATAATAAAAGAATTTAAGGCTTCAGAAACAATTCTATTTTTATAAGTTTGAACTCATCTATATAAATGGCGTTTACTTATTTTGTATATAAAAAAACATTTTCATGCAAAAAAGCAAATATCTGCACCGAAGTTAATCGCGTGAGAGATTATCTATTTATCTATTATTTTTTATGAAAACAATCAAACGGATGGAGAATGCTACTAAAACCACAAATCACGCCGAAGCTATACTCTTGGAACTGGAATAGCAATGAAGCAATGGACGCTATTGCTTGGTAGCATAAATGGCTTGAGTATTGTCCGCCCCGATGATCTCTTAGGCAAATAAGGAACCATTTATTACTTACCATACGGCTAAACCAACCCACTTTTTTTTATTTGCAAAGTATAATTTGTAGTGAACTATATCACAAAGTTATGTTGCAGAAACTCAAAAAAGTGATGAAATTTCAGACTTTAATAAATCGGGAGTTGTAGAAAACAATCACCTGAAGAATTTACTACATCCAGACAATAAAAGACAAGACCTTTCACATAGAATTTCTAATACATCTCTGTTTTTTAAAATGTCAGGAAGAAAAGGCGTCGACAACTTTACATGCATTTTATTAAAAATGCAAAGTGACTTGTCCACATTAAGCAATAAATTGTCAGAACTGGAAAATAAAATAAATTTTTGAAGGCATTTTTATTTTTAATAAAACAGTTTTAAACAAAAATATGGATATATTTTTTAACTCATTATACAATAAATATTCAAATAAATAAAAACACTATTGCAACATAGCCATTTAAATGACTGTATATCAAGTACATAAGTTATTAAATTAATAATGTACAAAATGTATTTAATATGTGCTAGAGCCAAGCTGCAGCTATATTAGTAGTATAGTTGTAGCACGAATGGATCGGCTCGACCGGGGAAGGACCACGCTCTCACAGAATACCAGCGTAATATAGCAGCTTGATACTGCTGTGTTTCGTATGGTGAGTGTAGAGAACCAGAGACCCTTTTTACTGGAAAAGAGGCATTCCATCTTAGTCCTCACGGGTGACAACGCATCTGCCTTTTGATTCGCAAACGATAATAGATGTAGATGTCTATGGGCCACAGTAACCACTTATCATCAGGTGGACTGTGTGCTCGTTTGTCACCCTATACAATAAAAAAAAAACAAAATACACATTCATAATTGAAACTACCTACATTAAAATAGAATTATTTACAATTCATGCCAACTGTCTTTTATGATTTAAACACCATTAGCTTATTAATAGTTAACAAAGTTAACATTGTGACTAGGAATTTAGTTTCCTGAAATACTAAAATTCATAAGTATATTTTATACCCATCTTTTTTTTATAATTTATTAAATTCTTAAAAAATTTAAAGAAATATAGAACATACTGCACAATAAACATTTTTGGTAATCTCCGACTGATTTTTTTCATATATTACAATATAAGTCTGTGCTTATCATATTATATTTAGTGCCTTGTACTAACTGTACATTATAAATTTTTCTCTTAATTTCAAAAAAACGTTATAGAGATAAAGTATCAATAGTGACCACACATAATTCGCATTTAAATACTGCCTTCTAATTAGCGATGTTTCTTTCTGGAACAAATATAAGAAATCACTGTTAAAAAAATTGTTGTGTAATTTTAGTTTTTTGTAGTTTCTGTGGATGTTGTAAAAAGCAACTAAGAAAAGTCCTATAACCTTGAAAAGGTGGTGGTATTAACATCTCATGCAGATAAAGAAGAAAGACCAGTTATAGGGAGCACCCTTAAAAGTTGGAGACATGACCGGAGAGAGATTTGGCACAGAACATCTTCCTCAGTCTACATAGAAAAAATCCAATATTTATTTTTAGCCCAACGCGGGACCACGTGATCTAGTCATGTTTACGGTCACTAGACTAATAAGGTAGTCTCATTGAATATGACCTCATAATATCAGCAATCAAATAAATATATAATGTGTGAAAGACAAGAAACGGAAACCCTTCTTACAGCTAATGAGACATCTGATTTAAATCCTCAGATGTAGGTGTCTGTGGGCTACTGTATCCACTTACCATCAGGACTTGCCTGTTTATTAATTTGACACTATTACTTGTATAACAAACTACCTTCAAACGATGTTAGAATAGCAGTCATGATAACTGATTTAATAATTTATCAAATAATATATAAAGTAACTTAAACTGTTATCAGATCAAGCTAATTTTTTATGGAATCAGTTACATTAAAAAAATACTTTCTCAACAATCAGCAATATGGTAAACATGATCAAGCTATAACCTTGGGAATATTGTATTATAGCTTGACCGCAAAGAATATGCCACAATTTGGGCACAACAAATTTGGTGCAGAAAGGGAAAGCAAGAACTGGCTTTACATAAATTCAAAATACTATATACATACATAGATTGCTTGGCACGTCTTACATAAAAATCAAATTGATTATCCTTTTTTGAATACTTATTTGAAGTTTTCTTATTTCTATTATTTTCTTGTTAAATATTGAACAGAACCATGTTCTACATTTACGTCTTATCCTCATGTCTCAGAAATCAAAGCCATATTAATTACAATTTATTTATTGCACTTCATCCTTATAACAACCTTGACTCACCTTATATTCAAGCTGGTAAATACTCTTTGTGCAGCATTTAGTCATGACCATGAAGCCACACATCCTTTCCTGCATACCCAATGCATATTCAATGCTACGAATCAAATCATTTGTCTTGAGTACCAATAGTGCCTCACGATTCACATGCTCCAAGCATTGAGTTACATGATGTAAGAAATTTGGTAGCTCGTTTTGGAATGTTGATTTCTGAAAGATTAACAGCTATATTCTAAATGAATGTTTATTTTCAACACAATTATAATAATTGTAAAAACACAATAATACAGTTTTGTGGTCAATGCATATCTATAGATCAATTGATAGTGATAATTGTTTGTTCCAAGCCAATTTTTTGGTATTATAAAAAATAATTAAGGCAAAATGTAATTCAAACAAAATATTTATATTCTTGTTTACTTGAGGAAAATGTTGGCATCCATTGCACTGTAATTTCGATCAACGGGCAAATGTTAGTGGGCATTTAATAAATTGTATAATTGCAAAATTGTTTTGAATTTGATTAATTTTTATATCATACTCAGGTCAAGTCAAGTAATGGATTAATTTGTTGAGTGCTCAATATAGTAGTAAAGATGTATCCTAAGAATAGGGCCAAACAATTGAATACAATTACTGGAACAAACCTCTTGTGATGAGGGTTTTGTTCTATCAATACCCTTCAGTATGACATCCCATGGTCTACCAGTTACCATGCAGGCAAATAAACCATATAAGTCTTTAGGTATGCCAAGTTCCTCTGCATGTATTTTCATCTCATCTCTATCTCTTCCTATTATTGATAACCATAATTTAGAATAATGGTAACGAAATTTCTCAGAAAGTTGCTGTAATATTAAAATATTATCAGGTTTCACATTTACATTGTAAATTTTATTTTAAGAAGTGTAAATAAAAATCATTTAAAATAATAAATAGATTTTTTTAAATAAAACACCAGTAATGCTATTAAACATTACTTGCTTATTCCCTTTAACCACTTTTGGTAAGCTTAAAATGCTTGTGTTAGAAGTGGTTCACAACAGTAGTCGAATGGCGGATTCAAACCCACAACCTTTCGAGTTCACAGTCTGCACCCTGCCATTAGGCTACTGACACTTCTAGATTATTACAATTAATTCTTTCAGGGTATTGAATAAGAATTTTATGTACTGATAACAACTCAAAATTATAAAAAAGCAACCTGTTTACCAAGCGTGCCAACTATGGCAAATTCTCTCCTATGAGGCATTCCTTGGGGGGCCAAGGAATGCCTCATAGAGGAGAATTTGCCTATGTTCAGCAGTGGTCTTGTGAAGGGCTGTCATGATGATGATGATGATACGGCTTATAAACATCCCCCCCTTGCTGGTCACAGACTAACTTATTTCTAGAAAGGTTAGGGGCAATTAGTAAACCTGTTGTGACAGGTTCTGCCATCTGAAATTAATATTATTTTCTTACAGTTCCATTTGTATAACTATTATAATAAACCTAGCAAGCTAACAATATAGCAAAGTGGCGAAGCAATCAGATTTGTAGCGGTTTCTATGGAAAAAAAAATTCAAAATAGGAGGTTCAGATGCCTGGGTGATCAGTAATCGATTGCTGAAAACAGAATTTGAAAATTCGAAACCGTTCTCGAGATAATCGTGGGACAGACGGACGGACAGACGGACAGACATTGTGAAATCAATAAGTGACTTCACAAGCTTCGCCACTTAATAATCACTGACTATTATACAAATATTGATTATTTTCTAAACTTATTACACAGCAAGTATATTCAACACATTTCATTAAATTTTAATGTTTATTTTAGTTTTTTCTAAGATACTTTAATAAACAACTTACAGCATACAAACCATGATCCAGTAAATATACAGTAACATCTTTATCTTGTGGTTCTTTTTTTACAAGTATATTTCCTGGATGTGGATCACTATGTACAAATCCACTTACAAAGATCATGTTTGAATATAAATCACCAAGTTTCAAGCAAAGGTCATATTTATCTATTTTGTATTTCTGAAAATAAATCAATAAGGTAAATACATCACATGTACACAACAAATTCCATGTAACATAAAAATAAAGATTATGGACAATCTTTTCTTAAAACTTTTTTATCAATGTGTTTTTTTTACTTACATCAATATACTTAACATCATTTACTTGTCCACCAGTAACATATTCCATAACCAACACTCTCTCTGTACTGTAATCCCAAAATATTTTAGGCACCTTTAACCACTTATAATCTTTGAACAAAGCAGAAACTTTCTCAGCATTTTTACCTTCTTGCAAAAAATCCAATTCTTTAGTTATATTCTTCTTTGTTTCATCAACTAGCCATTGCATTTGGAAATCAGGAAACACCTTCGACATTGTGTTTATGATGAACTCCATCCATTGAAGATCAATTTTTGTATTTTTTCTCACAAAATGGTGTTGCACTTTTACTGCTACTTCAGTTCCATCTTTCAGTCTAGCTCTATGAACTTGTGCGAGAGAAGCTGTGCCAAGTGGTTCTGGGTCAAACTCAATAAATAATTCACTAGGCTAAAAAATTTGTACATAAATAAACCATTTTAAGATGCAAAAACAAATAAAGTATTCTTTTATACTCACATCCTTTTTTAAGTCTTCTTTTATAACTTTGTAAAGTTCATCAACCGTATTTTTTGGGGCATCTTTATGCAAAATACGCATTGTCGTTACATATTCAGTAGGCAACAGATAGTCGAGAGCTCCTACGTGTTGTCCAACTTTTATGTACACACCTTTATTTGCTATGCATAGTTCCAGCAATTTCTCAGCACCGATTTGATGAGCTTTACTTTTTGTTTGAATATATTCCTTAGAACTTTTGTCCCATTGTCTGCTATATAACATGGTCTTATAAGTTTTGCCTATATCAAACGCTGTATATGCTGCTCTCGTGAGCCTTACAATAGCCAACGAATCATAGTCAGTCTCATGATATTTCATAACAACCACAGCACTCCCTACTGCAACACCCCCACAAAGTCCATATCGAACAAATCGTGATAAATTTCTATAAACCATCTTGATCAATCACATAATAACACTCCAAATATAACCTGTAAGACCCATGCAAGATTTGGAAATTATAATAAATGACACTCCCAAACCCTCTCACTTCAGACAACTTATCATTTAAATAATCACAATGTTTTAAATTTAAATGAACTTACTTTATTTATATAGTTAATAAACAAATTCCTGAAAGCCTGAAATTGAACTATAGACCTAGAGCCTAGACCATGTATATACAGTCAGTAATCTATGACCTACCTAGACAAAGAGTATAGTAATATATAAGGAAGGACCTAGACCTACCTATGACCTATACGCATCGTAGTACGAAGTTCGTACTTAGTTAATGTTTAATGTCACAAACTATGTAGTAGGGATATTCGATATACATCGATGCACCGAATTCACTCGATGTTTACAATACGATGCATCGAATCGATCCGATGTTTTGGAAAGTTATTGATATACTCGATGTATCGATGTATTTTCATAAAACATCGAATCAATGATAACCAGTCAATTGTAAAAATGTATACTTATATATCACTATTAATATTATAACGTATGTTCTGTTAACAGGTTTAATATTATATTAAATTTGTTGGTGGCGTTAGTTGGCAGCTGTCAGTCCCTTAGCGGAATCAAGAAATTGAGATTGGATGGTTGTGTGTTAAAAAGAATCTAAAGAAAATCGTCTGGTCTGACTCGGTCTTAATTTGCGTCATTTGCGTGTCGTAGGGGCAATCTAGAACGAACAGCGATCGGGGCGATATCAGAACTGTCTCTACACACATGTCTGTCATTCTATGTGAGATTGTACGTCTCGCTGGGCACACGCGTTCAGAATGGTGCCAGTTTTATCAAAATATAAATACGTTTATTTCGGTAAAATTGTTAACAACACAATACTGAGACTTCCCAGTGAGTAATCAGAAGATACTCATGGTGGGAATGTACCGCTACTTCAAATGAATGAAGAAAAAAAGAATAAATAATAAATAATAATCATAAAATAAACTTCAAATGAATCGGTAAATATAGTCTTGGCTCTTTTTTTATATAGAATAAGGGTGACAAATGAGCAAAGTCCACCTGGTGTTAAGTGGATACTGTGGCCCATAGACACCCATATTTATTGATAAAACAACTAATTAATTAATAATTACATCCGTAACACAGTCTATAAAAGCTGCAGCATGATTCTACCACGTTTAGAAACGTTACGACGTTCAAATAACGTTCTTTCTTCGGTGCTACCGCAAAAAAAGACAAAAAGGAGATACTGGGTGAAGAAGTCGCTCTTTATACACTTCTATCACCTGTGTCCGAATTTCATATTTTTTATTGGTATCCATTGTGACATGTGCTGCGCGCGAAAGTCGCTAACGAACTGATTGAAATTGCCCCAATTGCGCTACACACGTGGCAGCGGTAGCTGTGATCTAGGGAGCATGGAAGGTCTTGCGCCCATGTCGTTCTGCCGCAGGGCCGTTCTAGAAAATCGCCCCTGCTTTCATAAACACATCGCAATTAAGGAGGCAATTAAGTCATTCTCACTCCTACACCCTAGATTGCCCCTGCAGCAGGCAAGTGAGTAGCCGCCTTTAGACCATTTAACCCAGTGGACTCCTCTCGTATAATTATTCCCCTCTGCCAAGGCATTGGATTTAAAAGTTTGTGCGTTTATAAAAACTGTTTACAAAATCGATTTTATAATTACAAGAATCGTTTCCGCCAAAGTAGGTGCTCTTTAAAATATGCCGTTCGGTGCGGTTAATGTGTGCATAAAGCAGTCAAAATACTTAAAATTTACAAAAAGATGGAGTTATATTCCATATTATGTAAGTATTTTGATTGTGATGCATGCTTTTTTCTATTAAAATAATTTAAAATAATATCATAAACATTGGCCTACTACTAAATGGACCTCGGCTCTGCGCTCAAGTGTCCGAGTCAAAAGAGTTCCAAAATGCAAAGGGAGTTCCAATTGCGTTCCAAAATACCGAACTGTACCACAAAACGAGCAAAACAATTTATATTTATAGTTTATATATATATGTTCGATAAGGACTATTAATATTTAATAATTCAAAAGTAATATTTTGCTTAGATACAAGATACATAGTATTTGAATTAAATTCACATTAAGTAACTGTAAAAACAAGAAATCATGCCGATAATTTTCGATAGAAGCTGCATAACATGAAAACAGCTAACAATTTAAATTATATATATATGCAGTTTGGTCCTACTTGAGAGATAGGATAGATATCTCTCAAGTAGGACCAAACTGCACACAGTGTGCAAAATTTCATTGAAATCAGTTCAGTAGTTTAGGAGTTCATCGCGGACAAACAATGTGACACGTAATTTTTATATATATAATATACGCTTATATAGGTTGAATCGGGACATATTTTTCGTAAATTTTGTTCTAGACCCGCCGTCCATTTAGTAGTAGGTCAATGATCATAAATAATAATTTATTTATTCTTTATTGCATTCCTTAATATAAAAGAATACAAAGGGCGGACTTCATGCCTTGAGGCATTCTCTACCAGTCAACCCATGGAGTGCTGAGAATTTGACGTAGATGTATGGAATAAAAACAAAATAAAAAATAAATAAATACACACAGACATCTACATGCATATATACGTCTGTTAACAATACATTAATTCTTAAGATTAAGATACTTTGTGTTTCGTGCAATAAAGAATATCTATCTAACTGTTTAACATCCTTGAACACACACACACACTCACAAAAGGCGTGCGGACAGAGACAGTGCCGATGTAAGAGGAGATCATTAAAAATTGTCGGTTGTTTGAATGGGGTGTCAGGAAGTTGACTATAAAGTTATCGAGTTGATTTATAATGTAAAGTCATAAAAAGTACTCGATGTTACAAAAACATCGATGTTTTTAGCCGATGCATCGAAATACATCGATGCACATTCTCGATGCATTACATCGCAAAAAAACATCGATGTATTTTCAAAGTGGACACCCCTACTATGTAGAAACACTACGCGTAATTAATGTTAATGTCATTGTCATAGATTACTGTCACAGACTACTTAGTGGATACTAGTACTACGTATATTACTGTATTGCACAAGCAAAGAGTATAGTAACCATAGATTACTGTTAATGATAGCGTAGATCATAGAGATATATACTTCTAAGTCAGAATGATAGTAACCATGTGTGTGAGTGTTTCTATATAGTTTGTGATAGTAACTGTCCTATACTCCTATACAGGAAGTCTTGTGCAGGTATTAGGGCTACCAGACGTCCTTTTGATCTTGTCCCCAATTTGAAATCTTTAATTAATAGCGGACAAGGCAATTTCGCGCCTAATCGATATTCCCTCTACTATTGAGGTCAAAGTTGAGTTACGTATTAACATTCTTGTTTATTAGCTAATGTACCATATTTTATATGATACAATATTCAATTATGGTATATATTTTATATTTCAATAGCTGTCCAGGCAGATGTTCTACCCTTTCCGAAAACCCTTCCTATAAAAAAATCTTAAATTTGCAATAAAAAAAAACGATAAAAACTATCCTATCTCTCAAGTTGGACCAAACTGCACACAGTTTGAAAAAATTCATTGAAATTAGTTCAGTAGTTTAGGAGCACATCGCGGACAAACAATGTGACAGGTAATTTTTATATATAAACTTATACACCATATATAAAGATTAACAATTGTATTGAAAACAATATGATATTCTCTATTTTTATCCTACGCCCTATATTTAATTCATAGAATTGTTATTATTAGAAGTAGGAGGCTTACTTTGCAATAAGTATGGCCCAAAAAGAGCGATTCTAACAAGGTACTTTGTCTCTTTCTAAAAGGGTACCCATAATTTGAAATAATAACGGAAAAAATAACAATTATTTTTACCTGGCTAAGAAAAAAGGAGGGTATTGAATTTGGCAGTATATACGAATGTGTACTATATAATAAGTTTGTTTGCCTGTTCATTGATAGCTCTAAATAAAATAATAAAAAATTAAAAATATTCTATAACCGACTTCAATATAAATTATTATCAGTAACTCAAAAACTATTGGTCAGATCTTGATCAAATTTGTATGGGACCACATTAGAAGCACCAGCTTTCAAATAAAATGTGAAGCATCGAAATCGGTTCAGCCTGAAAAAAGTTATGAGATAACACACAAAAAACGTACAGTCGAATTTAGTACCTCCTCCTTTATGAAATCGGTAGACGAATGATGTGCATATGACCAAATAATAGGAATATGACCGTATAAATATGTCACCCAATAATAGGAAGAAAACAGAAATGTCATTTTGAACACATACTTTATTATTTGATAATTGATAATATTTCCTCATAATTTTACATTAAAATTTTTGGAATCATTTTGATATTGTGCAGTGAATTAATTTTGGTGACAGAAACTTTAAGTAAACAGATTTTAGTACCTTAAGTTTCATAATTATATCTTACAAGAGGAAGGCTATAGCTGTAGCCTTCAATTTGCATTCCTACTCTTATGTAAGAATGCAAATTTCAGATTAAAGGCAATGTAAATAAGTGCTATAAAATCATTATAAATAAAAACATAAGTTATTGACGTAAATTTGTGTTTCTTCAATTTCTATTTCTCGAATGCACAGAATCAGAATTCATTTATGAGGCAATACACGCTATTACAACAAAGTCCCAGAAAATATACAATTACTCTCTATTACCTAGTCTAAATATTTCATTAAACAAAAATTGTATAAAAAGGATTCTGATATTATAAATGAATACATGGTTGATAAAAACCCCTGGGTGTTAGGTGGTCGCTTCCAAGCTGCTTCTAAAATAAATTTTGTAAATTGATTATAGTACATATAGTAATACCTTTCTTATTTTGAAACAATAAGTCACGCTGGGTTTCTTGCTGGTTCTTTCCAGTTGTAAAAGTTAAAAGAGCGTAACGTACTGCAGTATTGCACAATGTGCCTTCGCATCCCTGTTTTGAATAATAAGAAGAAAATATAAATGTAATTTAAATTTTAATGTAATTGATTAAATAAACTTCCTTCTTTATTATATGTTTTATTAATCAGGTTTACAGCTTTTCACAACATAACTTTACTTTTATTAACTTAAACTTAAAGACAACTATGAAAATCACACATAATGGCGCGTCTCCACCAAAGTTTTGTTGCCAGCACAACATTTGTCAACACGTGTTGCCAACAAATGTTTCTGTCAACAAGCGTCTCCACCGAGGGAACAAATGTTGGCAACAAGCGTATTCCTTTGATGTTTCCGCCGAAAATGGAAACATGTTTTGTTGTGTTGACAACAAAACTTTGGTGGAGACGCGGCTTTACACATTACAAGATATACTACCGCAACTACATTCGCCAAAGACACTCAGACCATGCTTCTATAATCAGTGTTGCCAATATAAATGTATAATAACCATGCATAAGTATCATATTAGTCTGTGATAATAACTAACGCGCCTCCTTACATTTAATATTGCAACACAACACATCAATATCAGTTACAATACTACCCAATGAGGTTATAATATAAGATAGGGAGTGAGCGCTTAGAACATTATAACCATTCCTCATTTTTCTTAGAAAGAGAGGCACCGAGTTTGGTATTTTACCCCCTTCTAACATTGATAAGTGTTTACACAAGATAAAAACATTACCAACGTTTAGACAGTTATTGACTTAAAGAAATATTTTAGACGTATGTTAGAACGATAATCTTATATTTTTTATCGCTAATCATAGTTGGTATATTCCATATTGTATTTTTATTAAGCTTATTATTAAGTAACACGAAAAAACCACTAAAATACTTTAATGTATGAAATTTATAACTCCAATTTTCTAACAATTAAATACTAATGTAATTTTAAATGGAGAGAAACTGAGTCTTGTAGATACCACCATTTTTCTTGGAATCAGATTAGATGTCAAGCTTCAGTGGAGCATCCATATATCAAAATTAGCAGGCAGACTTAGCTCTGCAGCAAATGCTGTAAAAAAGTTTAGAAGTCTCACCAGTGTTAAAACAGCTAGACTAGTATACTGTAGCTATTTCCACAGCATAACGTCGTATGGTATTTTGCTATGGGGATACGCAGCTGACACTGAAATTATATTTGTTTTACAAAAGAGAGCTATAACAGTAATTTATGATTTACAGCCTTAAGAGTCGCTGCGACAAAAATTTAAAGAAATTAATATATTAACTTTGGTCTCTTAATTCATTTATGAAAATGTTATGTACGTACACAATAATAAAAGTGGTTTCACAAAAATAAGTGATATTCATTCTGTAAATACTAGGAACAGACACAAGCTAGTAGTACCAGTTACTCGACTCCACCGAGTCAGTAGTTCATTCTTGGGGCACGCATTACGCATTTATAACAAAATTCCAGAAAATATACAAAATTGGACCTGCTCAAAGTTCAAAAACTTTAATAAATTAAGTTTGTATAAAAAGGGTTATTATAATATTAAAGAATTTATGGATGATAATAACCCCTGGAAATGAGGTAATCGCTACCAAGCTATTTCTAATTTGTTGTGTTGTTAATTTGTGTAACATTGAATTTGATTGTTTGATTTTGATTGATTGTAAGCTGTTATTAAAAAAAAAGTCCCGCTGGGTTTCTTACTGGTTCTTCCCGCTGGGCAGGACAGAGGTACTTTTTCGAACCAGTGGAAATTAAATAAAATAGTGACTTTTAATAAGTATTATTTATAATCTATATTGAATAAAAAAGTTTCTGTTTCTGTTATACGAATGTTCTTTCCCTAAAAACTAGGAGGTGAATTTTACGCTATAGATGACAACACTATTTTAAAATTTGACGTTGTCAAATGAATGAGTATATTGTTTTTTTTTATATAGAATAGGGTGACAAACGAGCACACAGTCCACCGGATGGTAAGTGGTTGTCACCCGTGAGAACTAAGATGGAATGCCTCTTTTCCAGTAAAAAGGGTCTCTGGTTCTCTACATTCTCTGGTTACTACTTTACGCTGGTATTCTGTGAGTGCGTGGTCCTTCCCCGGTCGAGCCGACTCATTTGTACTACAACTATACTACTTATATAGTTTTATGCTAATTATTCACTAAATCTATGTGGATTGCACTCACTTAGGGAGCATTAATCCAAGTTTAACTTTTTTTCGGAACAGTAGAAAGAGTTTACATGTTGTTTTCATCATCCACATGTCAATGGGAAACTTTAATAAAAAGACTCTCAGAGACAAGATAAATTGCTCATCATGACGCTGTTAAATCATTGCAGAATTATTTTAAAAAAACTAGTATAAACACTCGAAGATAAATATGATCCCAGCACCAACAGAGAAAACGTCGATACAAAAGAAGCAATATCTACACTCTTATCAGCTTTGTGTGACTTCAGTTTTTTATGCTATCTTTCCTTTTGGTGTAAAATCCTAAAAGAAGTTAGTCACACACAAAAGCAAATACTAAATAATATAAAAATAATCTAGATTATCACTTGGAAAGGATGAGATAAAAATCAAAGCCCAAAAATTTTTTCTTCAAAGCCAACGTATTCAACTAGTAGAAAAAGCTATTTCCTACGTAACAAAAAATGTGAGAATTTGGACATTTCGTTTGAAGGAAGAAGAGGAATGAGGGAGATATGGAAAACGTTTACCAGGAAAAATGACCGGATATGCTGGACTGGTAGCTCACATGGTTAGCGCTCGCTGTAAGCTTTACAGTACTCGAGCAACCCGAGTTCGATCCCCGCCGGCACCAATGAATTTGTTAATTGCAATTTTAAGTGCTGATTTACCACGTGCCCGGCGGTGAAGGAAAACATCGTGAGGAAACCTGCATGTCTGAGAAATAAGAAAAAAAAATATTTCGAAGACATGTGAAGTTCGCCAACCCGCATTGGGGCAGCGCGGCGGAGATTTCCTTGCCTTAAAACCCTCTCAGAAATGAGAGGAGGCCTGTGCCCAGCAGTGGGACGTAAATAAGCTGCAACTTTACTTTTTTTACTTTTATGCTGGACTAACTTTGCCAGAGGAGCTGCAGAGAGCTATGTTAGAATGTCTTGACATATTTTACGAGGAACTAGACCATCGCTTCAGAGCAATGGATGATATTCTCGTATCATTTAGTGTTGTTCAGCCTTACAATCTGCTAAAGTCACCAGATGAAGATCTTCGTGCAATAGTTCAAAATCTGACAAAAATCTACGATCATTTTTCTGCAGGATATATGATTTTGGCGATTTTTCGACTTGAAAGCTGCCAGTATTTCTTCCCAAGAAGCGGTTCAATGTAATTCATTGGAGTTTTTCTCGTAAAATTGGGCTATTCTGAATCTGTTCCGAATCTCGCGCTGTGTCTAAGATTTTTTTACTATTAAGTTTCATGTGAAAGAAAATTTTCAAAACTCAAGTTTATAAAATCTTACTTAAGGTCCACAATGAGCCAAGCGCGACTTACCAATATTTCCATTATATCTATCGAAAATGACAAGAAAGTAAACTTTGATAATGTATTAGAATATTTTAACAAAATAAAGTCCCAGTAGCGTGTATAGCATTTTTTGTTTTATTTTGGGGGGTGATTCATAGAAAACTGCCCTGGGTGTCAACCCACGCTACGCCGCCACTAGTTACCGTAAGGTTTGATACTGTAGCGAAGCAATAATATAATCAAAATATTATACGGAGTTTAATTATAACACTATTCAGCACTTTCCATGTTGAGAAAAATACGCATTTCGTTTTTCGTGATGCTATATACACTAATAATATCTTAAAAATATCTATATAAATCATGTATATAAATCATGTATATATATCAAAATATCTATATATATATATAAATCATGAACACTATTAGAAATAAATGCAACGCCTAACTCGGTGCCTTTCATTCATTTCAAGGTCACTGATTTAGGAAAGTTTCTCTAGTATGAAGTGCGCACTCCCTATATTTTACAATCTTCTTGATACTACCACATTAAATGTGTATAAATGTGTAATAAATTTTATTATTAACTTATCAAAACTATTTTCAAGACATCTTAATTTATTCTTTAAAATTTAACATTTCTCTGAATTTTATAAAATTTACATTTCCTAATGCTTTTGTAAATATCATTGCGATATTATTTTATCTTCACTTCTTCAATACCTCCTTGCTTTACGTTTTCATGTATAAAATGATAGTGAACCTCAATGTGTTTAGATTTTTTTGTAAAATTTCCATATTTAGAAATAGCTACTACCCCTGAGTTATCTTTATATATCCTAACTGGTTTACAAATTTTAGTAAAAATTTCATTTACTAAACAGATTTTAAAGTTTATATCTGTTACAGCTTCCGATAAGGTAATGTATTCAGCAAATGTGGAGAACTTTGTTACACTAAAAAAAAAAACAAGAATACGCGTTCATAGTCATGGTTAATAGATGAGTTAGAATAGTTGAGTTTACCATTGATTTGATTAGTTTTATTTTGAATATGAGCATTTCCCTCATTCTACCTCGCAAGGTACTACTCATGAAGTACCCCTCATTTGAGGTGAGGAATCACTTCACATCACTAGGCGAGTCGCCTCCTTCTGAAAGGGTTTTATTGAAAGTAGGAAATCTTCCAAAAACTTCACAGTATGATGCGTTAGCATATTATGAAAAGCTTTGTGAACAAAATAAATATCACAAAACATATCAGGCTGTATGGTCTAAGACCTTTGCATGCCTTAATTGGTGAATCGTAACCATGAAGCTAATACAAAGGGGAGACGGCATAATCAACTGTGCACTGTGATTCTAAGTAGGTCCTGACGTCATCATAGTGGGCGTGGCTTTAGTTAGTATACTGTCAGCATTCGTCCTGTGCGCTTATGTGTTGAAAAAATTGCAAATCGGTGTATTTTCGTAGTATTAAGAAGAAAAGGATGAAGTGTTGTTTTATTGTGTAAAAACTACTTAGATAGACGCTCTGATGTTATGGATAGCATCACATTTCATTTGTAAATAATTTTACACCTAATTTATTAAAATAGGTCTAGAAAAATCTCTTTGCGTCGGCTTTCAAATATAATTAAATATATTCGACACTAGATGGCGACACTTTGTGTCATGTGAACTAAAAATATAAAAGTCCGTAGAGCTCAGTATTGGTAAAATAATCATACGAAGGTGCTGAAATTTGTTTTGCATTCAGACATAAAGAAATTTTTGATCGCAAAATATTATTTTTATAGTTTATAGTCATTTTGAGAACAGGCCGTATTCTCGTCAAGTAAACCTCATAAAAATAACCAAAAGACAGGGCCCTAATTAGAATTCAATTATTTTTCCCACTAATCCAAATTTTAATACTAAAATGCAGGAAATTGTACCTGGGCTGATTTTTACGAAATGTTTAAGTTATATTTAAGTGACATTCTAGATGCAAAGAATCACTTAAATACAATTTAATGTTCTTAGATTGGCATTCAAAAACTGCATTCGGATGCCTAATTTGGAATAAAATTTTTATATTTTAATTGATTTGTAAATAAAATTATATTAATTATAATAATTTGTCTATTATTTGTTCTTCCTCAGAGCCCACACATAAATAATAGTTCAGCCGTTACTACGTGAAAAAATTACACATACACAGTACGTACTTAGGGTGGAATAAGCTCAAGGAGACAGAAAGAACACACAAAATTTCGCCTTTATAATATTAGTGAGATAAGTAGGATATTTAGTTCAATATTAAAAATCCTACTTAACATTGAACATAGAATATTTAGTTTCAAAGAGACTTTATTTTATGGATAAAATAAATATTTCTTGAAGGTTGACTTTCACGAAATGATAAACATATTTAAATTGTATTTAAGTGATTTTTTGCATATAGAATGTCACTTAAATATAACTTAAACATTTCGTAAAAATCAGCCAAGTACAATTTCCTTCATTTTAATATTGAATGTCGGTAAAATAATTGAATTCTAATTGCGGCCCTGTCTTTTTCTTATTTTTAAGAGGTTTACTTGACGATAGATGGCGGCTTGTTCCCAAAATTATTAAGAAAACTATGAAAATATTACTTTGGCGATTAAAATTTCTTTGTCTGAATGTACTTGCTTCATGAGGAAGACGCTCCGATGCTATGGATGGCATCACATTTCATTTGTAAGTAATTTTACACCTAATTTATTAAAATAGTTCTAGAAAGATCTCTTTGCGTCGGCTTTCAAATATAATTAAATATATTTCACACTAGATGGCGACACTTTGTGTCCAGTGAACTAAAAATATAAAGGTACGTAGAGCTCAGTAATGATAAAATAATCATACGAAGGTGATGAAATTTGTTTTGCATTCAGATATAAAGAAATTTTAATCGCCAAAAGATTATTTTTATAGTTTATAACATTTTGTGGACATGCCGTCATCTGCCGTCAAGGTAGCTAAGCTACATAGCAACATCGATATGGAAAGATTCGAGTAGTTTTACTATTTATCGGTAGATGTAGATAATGTAAAGGGGGCGGGGCTTTGCATCCCCTCACCCCGCAAATTGTCACGCGTTGTTACATAGTAAAATTTAATTACAACGTCTCCTCTTTATATTTGCTTCATGATCGTAACAACAAACTTGCATTGCTGAAGTTTTGGCGGGAACTTGATCGGCGGCGCTTTGCTGCTCCTGTATTATAGTTTAAATAATAGTTTGAAGTTGATTTTGATATGTAAAAGTAGTGGGATTTTATGTATTAATATCTGTCTACACATGTGATCTATTAGTGGAAACGGTGAAACAAGTGCTCTGATGGTGATGGATTCTCAAGATAAGCTGTTTGCATAGGCGCCTTTAGATACCATCGCCAACTATTAGCTGCCTGCTGGCTCAAGTTGCCGTCAAAATCTCCCAAGGGCTGCACAATGTTACGCATCAACATATTGTGAAGCAGTGAACTATGAAGGATAATAATACATAAAGACAAGGCTTGGGGAAATTATAATAAACCGAATAATAATACTCAAGACTTGGCCTAAAGGTCTAGATACCAGGCCATAAACTCCAAAAAAAACTTGCTTTGCTTTGCTTTGACAGCTCTCCATCTTTCTTTCGTATGTGTTCCGTTTCCGTTGACAGATCCTTTTAGGTTTGATCATCAAAAATGAAGGCGAAAGGAGAGGTATGGAATTTTAAAAAGCTTGCTTTTCTGGAAATATATGTAAATTCTTTATCAGTAATTTGAAGAAATGTGTTGAATCGTGTTATATTCGTTAAATTAATCGTAATGCACTTAAGAATGTTTTGTTGAGCTTTCGGTACACGTTGCCTCACCGTGCGGTTTTGTTATTTTTTCATAATTCTTAGCTTACATTTATCTTAAAACTATATTTAATCGACAGTAGTACCTAATGTAATAAACAAATATTACAACTTCGAATGAAATAGTTATCAGTTGCCTTAAATATAATTTATAGGTTATGTCTGGCATGTCGTGTTGCGATTTCAAATCTTGAACTTGTTTTTATTTTTTATGGGTGAAATGTATGATTTTGAATAATAAATTAAAATAATTTATAAACGTCTTTTATATGTTTAAAAGTGCTATTGATTTTTTAGTTAAAGGAATACGAAGTTATTGGCCGCAAGCAGCCGTCAGACAATGAGCCCAAGCCGCCGCTGTACAAAATGAGAATTTTCTCTCCGGATCCAATTGTTGCAAAGTCCCGATTTTGGTACTTTTTGCGACAACTTAAGA
Organism: Parnassius glacialis; assembly: GCA_033319125.1. NCBI lineage: Eukaryota > Metazoa > Arthropoda > Insecta > Lepidoptera > Papilionidae > Parnassius > Parnassius glacialis. The sequence goes on from JAVANC010000009.1 coordinate 18,280,772, forward strand.
AATTCAAGAAGACAACAGGAGAAATTGTCTCTATTAAGGTGAATTTCAATGCACATTGCATTTTATTTTATTTTATGAAATGTTTGATGGGTATGGAAGAAGAATGCGAGTCTTTCAATTTAAATGCTCAAAGTTAAACAACACATATGTAGCCTTTATTTAATTAAAGATGATTGCAGGTAGCTTGCATTCAGCCAGTAAGTGTGAACCATTTTTTTTCTTAAATTTTTTTTTTTTTATAATCATGCCTTGATTTAGGACACATTTATGATTAAATATTTTTATTTTTTCATTAATATTATATTAATGGTAATAGACAATTTATAGTAATAAGTCTCATTTTATAGTGGAAACTTATTATTTTTCCATCTTTTTACTTAATATAGCCTTAAATTTAAAAATTACATGTTTATATACAGTCCCTGGCCAAATTATTAAACATAGTATAGATATTTTATAATAACAGGTTTTATATGCAATCTGGTTAATTTACCTTATAAATAGTAATTTTTATTATGTAAATGCATACATAATAAATTTTCAGTTCTGCTTTATACCCTTTTTTCTTATGTTGCATTTTAACATTATTATATTGGTATTGGAGCATATACGAGTACGGACTTGGCACTAGTCATATTCTCACGTGCAATAGATGTGGTCGTGTTTTATTCATTTGGTTCGCTTTGTTTGTTTATTACGTAGTTTAAAACTACGCAATTATCTTTTTACTTAAATCACAGTATTAAAAGTATCTACAAAATAATATTCAGACCTTTTAGTCATGGGTAAAAATGGAGACCTTTCACCATATAAAAAAACTAAAGCCGTCATTAGTACTAAAACTTATTCTGAGAAATATCACGAAGGAAGAAAGTTAAATTAGTCACTTGACCCCAAATAGAAATAAAAAATGCAGAATAAAGCCAATTTTCACTCCAAGGGCAAAAAGATATCTAAAGAAAATTTGCTTAGAAAATAGTTTTGCTAGTACGAAAGTGATAAAATCTCAATTGGAAGATGCCGGCGTATAACTCGCCAGTGCTCACTGACCCGCCTGAAAACCCAAGTTGACAGCTGTAATGAAAGCAAAGCGTCTGAAGTGGGCCAAACAGTTGTGTGATAAAAAATTTGACTTCTAGAGATAGGTAATTTTATATTCAATTTATTATATACTTTATTTTATTTAAATTGGTTGCTGCTGCAGATCAGAAAATGGTTTCCAAATGGTGCACCATTTATCTTTATGTAAAATGGAGCTCCTTGTCACATTCCGGTCAGTGAAAACCTTTTTACAAGAACATAGCATCCAATTGTTGGATTGGCCAGGAACAACCTGGATATGAATTGGCTAAAGATGTAGCCACAACAAAACTCAACTGATAGAAAAAATTATCCATGTATAGAATAATCATCCACGAATGCAACAAATACGGTCTTCCATCAACAGCATGCCACACTAAATTGAGGCTCTTATAGCTGCAAAATGTGGCTCAATGAAATATTAGAATGTTAAGACAAAATCCTCCAAAATTGCTTGAATTGCAAAATATTTTTCATTAAATATTTTTGTTTGTTAAATGTTTCATTCACAGATCATATTGATTATAATTAAATCATCAAAAACTTGATTTTAGTAGCTGTTAATTAAGATTTCACTTTAAAAACAATGTGTGTCAAATAATTTTGCCCAGCACTGAATGCTGTAAACTTATAAATTATCCAAACTGATTGTGCTATATTCAGCTTTTTGTGCTTAACCACTTTGAGTTTGAGAGTAGCAAGTGGAAACCCATTAATTTTCTTTTGCTACTAAACTTGCGGGTATTTAACTTAAGCTTTCAGTTCATAATATAGTCTGTTAAACTGAAGTAGAGCTTACTTTGTTTATAGTTTATTTTAATTTTGTTTTTTATTCTCAATCTTATTTCAGTCTTTTCAGTGCATTATTTTTTTTTTATAGGACAAGGGTGACAAACGATTATACAGTCCACCTGATGGCAAGTAGTTGCTGTGGCACATAGACATCTACATCTATCTTCGATTACGAATCAAAATGCAGATGCATTGTCATCCGTGAGGACTAAGATGGAATGCCTCGTTTCCACTAAAAAGGTGTCTCCGGTTCTCTACACTCACCATATAAAACACAGCAGCGTTAAGCTGGTATTCTGTGAGAGCGTGGTCCCTCCCCGGTCGAGCCGACCCATTAGTGCTACAACTATACCAGTAATATAGCTGCAGCATGGCTCTACCACTTTTTGCAGTTGGGTTTTTGATTTTTTAATTATTTATTTATACTTTATCCCGACACACTGAATTAAATTTCATATGAAGCATGAGGTCTGACAAACATGGCCCATTTTTACGCTCTCCAAACTTTTAAACAAATTTTTTATTTCTAATTAAATTTAGACATTTATTTATCGTCATGCACAATCCCTGACGGGGTACCAGAGAGAACAGATCGCCAAGTGTCACGATCCTTACATACCTCTTTCGCTTCTTTCAGATTCATTATCTTCTTCATACATGCACGTCTAGGTGTCCGAGTACTCTTGACCCTCCCCTCTTCGAGCAATTTGCTCACATGGTCTTCGAAAGTTAGTCTCGGTCTACCTCGACACCTTTTAATATTAACTTTCGCGCTATATATTTTCTTCACCATTCGGTCTTCACTCATTCTCTCACTTACTTACTTACTTATCGTCACGCACAATCCCTGACGGGGTAGCCAGAGAGAACAGATCGCCAAGTGTCACGATCCTTACATACCTCTTTCGCTTCTTTCAGATTCATCATCTTCTTCATACATGCACGTCTAGGTATCCGAGTACTCTTGACCCTCCCCTCTTCGAGCAATTTGCTCACATGGTCTTCGAAAGTTAGTCTCGGTCTACCTCGACACCTTTTAATATTAACTTTCGCGCTATATATTTTCTTCACCATTCGGTCTTCACTCATTCGCTCAACGTGCCCAAACCATCGAAGCACGCCCTTATCAATTTTTGTGATAAGGTCATCTTTCAAACCTGCCATATTGCGAATCTCTTCGTTTCGCTTTCGGTCAGCCATGGTGACGCCGCACATTTTACGAAGAGATCGCATCTCCACTGCATTCAACTTGCTTTTATGCTTCTTCTGGCATACCCAGGTTTCGCTGCCATATAACAAAGTCGGTACCAACACTGCGTTATGTATTGCAAGGCGTGCACTCTTCACTACGCCTTGCCTTTTGACTAACGCAGTCAGGGCACCATTGACTTTGTTCCCGGCAGCGACACGCCTGTCCACATCTAAATCACATCTTCCATCCCGGCTAAAAGCACTCCCCAAGTATACAATTTCATTTACCTGTTCTAGACATTCCTGATTTACCCATATTTCACACTTCGTTCTCTCTTCGTCCCTTTCAAATACCAGAACCTTAGTTTTATTAGCATTCAAGCGGAGACCTTTAATTTCACATTCCTCTTTCATACACGTGACTAATGCCTGCAGTTCTGCCTCTGATGGTGCAATAAGCACTGCATCATCAGCATACAGCAGACAATTTACTTTAATGTCACCCAATTTCACACCCAAACAGCTATCTTTCAGTTTCTGTAAACATCTGTCGAGATACAGTATGAACAGCCAGGAAGACATGACACAACCCTGTTTTACGCCCGTTTGGACGCTAAACATGGGTGACAGGTCATGCCCTACCCGCACACAGGCTTTACAGTCACAGTAAAGTGACTGCACAGCCCTTAGCAATCGACCATCCACACCATACCCCGGCAACAGTTCCCACATTTTCTTCCTTACAACCTTATCAAATGCTTTCTCAAGATCCACAAAAGCACAGAAAATCCTCTGGTTAGCAGCCAGAAGCTTTTCCGTGATCATGCGGAGAGAAAACATTTGATCCGTGCATCCTCTTCCAGGTCTAAATCCGCATTGTGCCTCCCATAGAAATTTTTCCGATTTCTCTTGCATCCTACGTGTCAAAACCTTCGAATAAACTTTACTTGCTAAACTGGTCAAGCTGATCGCCCGATAGCACCCGCAGTCAAAATGTGAACCTTTACCTTTATATAAAGGCACAATGACTGCGGATCGCCAATCATCCGGGACATCCCCCGTCCGCCAGCACAAATTGCACAGCAGATGAAAGCTGTCCCAGACGCGAGGCCCACCATACTTGACCATTTCAGCAGTAACTCTGTCTAGTCCCGCAGCCTTACCACATTTCAAACTTCGAATCGCATGTTCAATCTCTTTCATACTAATGACCTCAGTGTCATCGAGGTCCGGGTCTGGCGTACCAGTCTCGACGTCATCCCCGGATCCCTCACTAACATCATCACACGCATACATTTCTCTATAAAATTCGCTCCATCGCTGCATGACGTCCGATTTTTCTGAGAGGACGTCATTAGTTCTCGAAAGCACTTTGTTCATTCTTAAGGCCGTCGCACCACTTCGGGTCCTTCCAACCTCTTTCCAGAAGAGTTTGGAGTTCTCCTTAAAGTTGTGCGACAACCTTTCGTCCGCTTCTATTCTACACCTTTCACGCACTTCCTCAATCAATGCTTTCGTGTGAACTTTCTGCAGCTTATATCTTTCTTTCATCTTCTCTCTCATATCCTTATCATTACTAGAGGCCAAGTAATCTAACCATGCTTTCTTCTTCTTCTTTACAGCTTCTTTCACTTCATCATTCCACCATGCATCTCTTCTTTTACTACTGCCTCTTTTAATCGTTCCACACACTTCTTCCGCTGCACTTACCATTCCATCCCTAAGGTTCTGCCATGTTCTTTCAACACATTCTTTTCTGCCATCGATGTTGTCAAGCTTTTCGGCTACCCTCGCATGATATTTGTCCCTAGTATCCGCTTCCTGAAGCTTCCAGCTTCGGATGCGACAGACCGACTGTGGTTCTGTTACTGCCGTCCGGTAGCGCCAACCCGCGAACAGACCCCTAAATCTAGTAATCACTAGATAGTGATCTGTTCCCAGGTCAGCACCCCTGAACACTCGCGTATCCATCACCTGTTTTCGCAGTCGGTCATCCACCAGGAACAAATCGATCATACTTCTCTCATTCTTACTTTCTCTAGTATACATATGGATCTTCTTGTGATTAAACATAGTGTTTGTCACAAGAAGACCCTTTTCCTTGCATACCGCCAGTATAAGCTTGCCAGCATCATTAACCCTTTTATCGCCAAACTTTCCAAGCACCGACTCGTACCCTGGTCGAGCGGTACCAACCCATCCATTCAAATCACCACATACAACAATTCTTTCGTTTCCCCTAGCCAAATCTAGAACTTCTCTTACATTTTCCCAAAACTCCTCCAGCTCAGCCCTGGACGACGAAGCTACCGGCGCATAAACAGCCAAAAGGAATAACTTCGTCAGTCCTAATTTAAAGCGAACCCAGAGAAGTCTTGAGTTCACAACCTTATATTCAGTCATAACATCGACCAACCGAGACGACAGCAGCACCCCCACTCCCTGGCGGGCGCTCTCGCTCTCCGGGACTCCGGACCATAGAGCTAACGCCCCGCCAGGGAGCTCTTCAGTACCACTGCCCTTCCGTTTGGTCTCCGACATACACACGACATCTAATTCTCTTTCTTTCATTATTTCGATCAACTCATTCGTCTTATCTCTCATGCCTCCTCTAACATTCCACGTGCCAACTCTGCACTCTGTCCTCCACCTTCCGCCGTGTCGGGCTGTGCGTGACGGGTGGCGGTCCCCATCGCCGCTTTGCGCGCTGCATTCCACACCAACGGGGACGAGCTGGTGTGCGTCGCCTTGGGGGGACGCCCTAACCCTCGTTGACATGGGTGCGCAGCTAAGTAGAATTGCAGCCCTGAAAAGGGCTGGCAGGGGTCGCGACGAGCACGCTTCTACAGTGACCCCCACTCATTCTCTCAACGTGCCCAAACCATCGAAGCACGCCCTTATCAATTTTTGTGATAAGGTCATCTTTCAAACCTGCCATATTGCGAATCTCTTCGTTTCGCTTTCGGTCAGCCATGGTGACGCCGCACATTTTACGAAGAGATCGCATCTCCACTGCATTCAACTTGCTTTTATGCTTCTTCTGGCATACCCAGGTTTCGCTGCCATATAACAAAGTCGGTACCAACACTGCGTTATGTATTGCAAGGCGTGCACTCTTCACTACGCCTTGCCTTTTGACTAACGCAGTCAGGGCACCATTGACTTTGTTCCCGGCAGCGACACGCCTGTCCACATCTAAATCACATCTTCCATCCCGGCTAAAAGCACTCCCCAAGTATACAATTTCATTTACCTGTTCTAGACATTCCTGATTTACCCATATTTCACACTTCGTTCTCTCTTCGTCCCTTTCAAATACCAGAACCTTAGTTTTATTAGCATTCAAGCGGAGACCTTTAATTTCACATTCCTCTTTCATACACGTGACTAATGCCTGCAGTTCTGCCTCTGATGGTGCAATAAGCACTGCATCATCAGCATACAGCAGACAATTTACTTTAATGTCACCCAATTTCACACCCAAACAGCTATCTTTCAGCTTCTGTAAACAGCTGTCGAGATACAGTATGAACAGCCAGGAAGACATGACACAACCCTGTTTTACGCCCGTTAGGACGCTAAACATGGGTGACAGGTCATGCCCTACCTGCACACAGGCTTTACAGTCACAGTAAAGGGACTGCACAGCCCTTAGCAATCGACCATCCACACCATACCCCGGCAACAGTTCCCACATTTTCTTCCTTACAACCTTATCAAATGCTTTCTCAAGATCCACAAAAGCACAGAAAATCCTCTGGTTAGCAGCCAGAAGCTTTTCCGTGATCATGCGGAGAGAAAACATAACTAAAATAATAATATAAAACATTTGATCCGTGCATCCTCTTCCAGGTCTAAATCCGCATTATTCCTCCCATAGAAATCTTTCCGATTTCTCTTGCATCCTACGTGTCAAAACCTTCGAGTAAACTTTACTTGCTAAACTGGTCAAGCTGATCGCCCGATAGCACCCGCAGTCAAAATGTGAACCTTTACCTTTATATAAAGGCACAATGACTGCGGATCGCCAATCATCCGGGACACCCCCCATCAGCAGTAACTGTCTAGTCCCGCAGCCTTACCACATTTCAAACTTCGAATCGCACGTTCAATCTCTTTCATACTGATGACCTCAGTGTCATCGAGGTCCGGGTCTGGCGTACCAGTCTCGGCGTCATCCCCGGATCCCTCACTAAGATCACGCATACATTTCTCTATAAAATTCGCTCCATCGCTGCATGACGTCCGATTTTTCTGAGAGGACGTCATTAGTTCTCGAAAGCACTTTGTTCATTCTTAAGGCCGTCGCACCACTTCGGGTCCTTCCAACCTCTTTCCAGAAGAGTTTGGAGTTCTCCTTAAAGTTGTGCGACAACCTTTTGTCCGCTTCCATTCTACACCTTTCACGCACTTCCTCTATCAATGCTTTCGTGTGAACTTTCTGCAGCTTATATCTTTCTTTCATCTTCTCTCTCATATCCTTATCATTACTAGAGGCCAAGTAGTCTAACCATGCTTTCTTCTTCTTCTTTACAGCTTCTTTCACTTCATCATTCCACCATGCATCTCTTCTTTTACTACTGCCTCTTTTAATCGTTCCACACACTTCTTCCGCTGCACTTACCATTCCATCCCTAAGGTTCTGCCACGTTCTTTCAACACATTCTTTTCTGCGATCGATGTTGTCAAGCTTTTCGGCTACCCTCGCATGATATTTGTCCCTAGTATCCGCTTCCTGAAGCTTCCAGCTTCGGATGCGACAGACCGACTGTGGTTCTGTTACTGCCGTCCGGTAGCGCCAACCCGCGAACAGACCCCTAAATCTAGTAATCACTAGATAGTGATCCGTTCCCAGGTCAGCACCCCTGAACACTCGCGTATCCATCACCTGTTTTCGCAGTCGGTCATCCACCAGGAACAAATCGATCATACTTTTCTCATTCTTACTTTCTCTAGTATACATATGGATTTTCTTGTGATTAAACATAGTGTTTGTCACAAGAAGACCCTTTTCCTTGCATACCGCCAGTATAAGCTTGCCAGCATCATTAACCCTTTTATCGCCAAACTTTCCAAGCACCGACTCGTACCCTGGTCGAGCGGTACCAACCCATCCATTCAAATCACCACATACAACAATTCTTTCGTTTCCCCTAGCCAAATCTAGAACTTCTCTTACATTCTCCCAAAACTCCTCCAGCTCAGCCCTGGACGACGAAGCTACCGGCGCATAAACAGCCAAAAGGAATAACTTCGCCAGTCCCAATTTAAAGCGAACCCAGAGAAGTCTTGAGTTCACAACCTTATATTCAGTCATAACATCGACCAACTGAGACGACAGCAGCACCCCCACTCCCTGGCGGGCGCTCTTTATTATTATATTTATCTTCTATATAGTTTTTTAATCCCATTTAATGTCCTTTATTTTCATACCCTACTTGATAGGTTTGGTTAATTTTCTTTTAATTAACGTATTACTATTTCGCGCCAAAAATCAGCATATTTGTTTTTTTTTCAAACAGCTACCCAAGAACACTTTGGTTTTTAAGATGAATATAACGATATCGTAACTGTCGAAATCCATCTAGCCGTTTGGAAGATAAGAGACAATAAAGAATTTACAAACATACGTACATACATATAAGATACGCGCGACAAACATAACCCTTCCTTGGCAGTCGGGAAATAAGCAAATTTAAAAGAATACCACATTATAGCTGTTTGCTTTTCTTTATACATGATTTTAACAGGTGTCCTATGAGTGTATCTTCTTATTTTGGTTAGAGGAGGTTGTTATAAAATAAATGCTTAGTTATATTAAGGATCATTTTATAATTACAAACACCTAAAGGGTATAAAGCATTTGTTTCAGTTTGTACTTAATATTTAAGTACATACTATAATCCCACAGTCTTATATGGTATAAAATTGTTATTTATTTTTATTCAGAACTTTTATATTCCATCCTAAACGGAACATAATATAACAATTTTATAATAATCTTATGTTATAATAATTAATTTTGTGTCTGCCTTTCTGTAAAAGCTTAAAATTTTACAAAATGTGGTAATTTAAATACAGCCAGCCACATACATACTGGGTTTAGGCTGGATTTAGTGCTCGACCGACGGTGAGAGCTGACATCGGTTGAGCGTAGCTATATCTATGAAAACCTATTAATGGCTATAGTGCAGCGCTGATGAAGTACTACGCGCGTACGGCTACGTCGCGCCTATAAGGACCGTCGGTCGAGCTCGTCGGTTGACTGACGCGCTATGGCGGTACATGCGAGCGTTCAGTGCGACGCTGACAGAGCGCCCGACCGTACGCGCGTACGCATTACGCGAACAAAAATGAACATTGTTCTCGCAATTTCGAATACAATGAACAAAATTCTCCTACAATTGGTCTACAATTATTGGGTGCACATGATATCTTCTCCGTCTTTATGTCGTAGTCCTTTGCGTAAATAGTACACACATATTATAGAGTTAACAAATAGATTCATTTTTCTTCGTACACGTCTAAAAAAGTTTGCCGTCAGTTTCAGGACGTACCGTCAGCACGTACGGTATGCGCTGACCATCGGTCGAGCACCTAACCAGCCTTAGAGTTTGTATTTTTGGTTTAGCTTTGGGAAATTTCAGTCAGTCAAATTTCCACACGTCATTTTTCTAATATTATCTTCAGGATTCATCCACACAGTTGATGTGGATAGTTATGTCACTTTATATTAAAAGCTTTGCATTTATAAGTTAGGCATAAATTAACACCTAATATACTATTCCTAATGACAGCTGTTGGTGTTACCGCATTCCATCCCTTGCCAAATGCTCTCACAGAGCTTTACTCTTAGATATAAATATTCATTATTAAGTGGCGAAGCTTGCGAAGTCACTTATTGATTTCACGATGTCTGTCCCACGATTATCTCGAGAACGGTTTCGAATTTTCAAATTCTGTTTTCAGCAATCGATTACTGATCACCCAGGCATCTGAACCTCCTATTTTGAATTTTTTTCCGTTCGAAACCGCTATAAAGCTGATTGCTTCGCCACTTTGCTATGCTGTTAGCTTGCTAGGTTTATTACTTTATTGGTTCTAGTTCCTTTATCTATTATTTTCATATAATGAAAATACTTGGCTATTTGACCAGTAATATTAATAGGTGTAAACCTATTAATGTAAGGGTGGATTGAATTAAATTTATTGTTGCATTTAAACATTTGTATAAAAATTATTTTTTTCTCTTATTACAGGAAATACCTGAAAAAAGTCCTATCAAGATCAAGAACTTTGGAATTTGGCTGCGTTATGAGTCTCGATCTGGTGTACACAATATGTATCGTGAATACCGCGACCTAAGTGTCGGCGGAGCAGTCACGCAGTGCTACCGTGATATGGGTGCTCGGCACAGGGCGCGCGCGCACTCTATTCATGTATGTCGAGATAATTTATCATTTAAGATATTTTATATTGATGTAATGTTAACAAAAGTAAAAACTGACATAGGCCAACGGATTAGTAAGCTAAAGTGGCAATGGGCCGGCCATATAGCTCCAAAAACCAACTGATGTGGAAGAAAGGTTCTCGAGTGACAGCTTCGTACCGGTAGGCGAAGTGTGTAAGACATGCAGGTGGCTCAGGACTGCTTTGTGGCATTCTCTGAGAATGGACTTGTGATAGGCTGTAATGATGATGATGATGAATGTTAATAAATGCATTTCCAGATGTGCATTTTGAAACCTGTGTAGTGTCGCGTAAGGTCCCGTGGGTGTCGTAAGAGGCGACAGAAGAAACCTGAGGCAGGAAATGTACAGGAGCATCTTTCTGATAACAGCAAAATAGTAAAAAAAACTGCAGTTACCAACCCGCTCGCCAAGCGTGGCAACTATGGCAATATTGCCATATACCCATATTGCCATAGATGTTATATGGGGGTCCATGGCGAGAGTTACGAAGAGACCGAGTCCTTGGTGGGCTCGCAATTCCTGGCTACGGTGGCGCCCATGGTAACGGCGGGGTAGTGGGTGTTCGGTATCTCCGGTGGTGTTTGTTTGCAACCTAAGACGACTCAACCTGGCAACGCATAACATACGCATGCTGAGGACTGACAAAAAGATCCTGGAGCTGTAAAAAGAAATGACAAGTTGTGGCAAAATTCGATAACTTGTTTTATCACGAAGAGGGCAACCATTTGTCCCAAGAAGGTATTGGATTTATCGTCCACAATTTTCGTTAACAACTTAGTAAAGATTGAGAGTGTGTTGACGAGAGTAGCGTACCTTACCTTATATTTAGAATCACCAAACGTTATTTGTTGAAGCTCATACCGGCTACGCACCAATGAGATGTATGAGGATATCTCTGAGCCATGCATTCATCCAAAACTCTAGAATGTTAATGGGAGATTTTAATGCAAAACTAGGCACAAGAGAAATCGGTGAGCTGAAGGTAGGTAAAGTCGGAATAGGGTAACAAAACCTTAAGAGACCAGCAGCTGCCCAATTTCATAGAGAAAGAAGGACTCTCCATGGTGAACTCTTTATACCAGAAGCGGCCTCATAGAAAGTGAACCTGGTTGAGCCCCGACGGTTAAGTTGAAGAGGTCACGTCTAATGAAATTTAATTTAAAGTTCAGAAAACTTTCAGCTCAAGTTACAAAACCGTTTTCAGTGTTTAGAAAACTGAAATGCTGTGGATGATATGAATGACAAGCTCATGCAAACTTTCCATGCGGTTGGAGCTAAGATCTACAAGACCTGTCGCAGAAGAACACAATAACTCACACACTAGATCACACTCTTAATCTCATGGCTGTTAGAAAGGAAATGAAGCTGCCGTCTTCAGCAGATTGACAGCATACAGGCAACTGAATACACATCTCCAAATGCATGCATTTCAACAGTGGTAGAGCCACGCGGCGGCTTTTGCTGTCGCACGGATGGGCCGGCTCGAACCGGGGTGGTACCACGACCTTACAGAAAACCAGCGTGAAGTAGAGGTTTACCTCTGCGTTTCGCTTGGTGAGTGCAGGTGGCCGGAGGCCCTTTTTACTGGAAATGAGGCATTCCATCTTAGTCCTCACGGGTGACAACGCATCTACGTTTTGATTTGTAATAGAAGATAGATTAGATGTCTATGGGCCGCAGCAACCACTTACCATCAGGTGGACTGTGTGCTCGTTTGTCACCCTTATCCTATAAAAAAAAAAATGCGGCGGGACTTATGCAACTTCAACACAGCTCGTATTGTAGAAGCGATTTAGTGGAATCAGGGCTCCAAAGTCTTTGCCAGAGATCTGTCTGCCAGAAAAAGCCAAGCTGAAGACCGAACGTGGCCGCCTCGTTGTTGGGACACCTGAGATATTGTGTGAGATTGAGAGGTTCTATGGGCAGCTGTACACGTCATCGTTGCCATATGCAAGCGTGAATAACGATCCAAGAGCAAGGCTTATCCGACGCGATTCCAATGATATTCTGGACGTAAGTCTGAGTGAGATTAAACTACTCTCCAGCACCTTAAAAGTGGCAAGTTCCTGGCCGAGGATAGAATTACAGCAGAGCTTCTGAAAGCAGGTGGAAAACCAGTACTTCGAAGTCTTTTAAAAGCTCTTTAATTCCATTATCCATGGTGGCACTATTTCGGAGGCATGGAGCAGAAGTGCGGTAGTCTTGTTCTTCAAGAAAGGCGACAACGCCCTCGAGAAGAACTACTCTCCTTCGATTTGCCGATGATATTGTAGTTCTTATGGTGTTCTCAATGACTCACTCAATAGTGCCTCACAACTAAGACGTCTATGTTCAACAGTGGACTAGTGAAAGGCTGTAATGAATGAATGAAAGAAAAATTAACAAGAATTTTACTAATGTTAAGGATCTTCAATATCGAAATTACTAAGTCTGCTTCGTAAATTACATGTTTTCTCCACGGGTGTTGGTGGTTTATGCTTGGGAGAACCATATTGCCTATAAAAACTGCGAGCAATGCTTTGACTAAAGTAAGGTTTTCATATAGAACATGAGTATCATTACAATTATTCAATAATTATTTTAAGAAAAGAATGCACTTAACCTAATATATAAATAATTAAAATGGTTTTGATGGAAGAATCCTTTGTTACTTTTCTCGATGATATTCCAGAAGTCTGTCTGAGATAGTTTTGAGGATCATTAGCTGATAGTGGTGTATTATCGTCCTCTTAATCAGAATAAAATATCTTGGCATCAACTTCACTCCTTGTAACTATCACTTCAGGTGTTTAAATGATCATATTTTTGGCCAGATTCCTATTATAAATCCAACATAATCAGAGTCAGTCATCATTTTTGTCTAGAAAATATTATATATTAGATAAGTAACTACATGTAATAATTTAAAATTAAAAATTTTGTACAACAGACGTCAATATAAATTATTAAAAATAACTCACTATTGGTCAGACCTTGATTAAATTTATATGGGACCGCATGTGAAGCACAAGCTTTCAAATAATAAAAGAATCATCGAAATCGGTTCACCTAGAAAGAAGTTGAGGTAACACACATTAAAAAACATACAGTCGAATTGAGTATGTCCTCCTGTTTGAAGTCGGTAGAAAAGAACTGAAAAGTAGAACAACTACAAATATGAAATCAGAAGGATAACAGTAACACACATCGTCTTTATATTAAATACTTCAGTGAACATAGAACTGTCATATAATGTATTCCATCAGTTTAGAAAAACGACTATTCAGGAGATGGGTAACACCTGATAGTCAATAAATGTCGTAAACACTAGGCTTGGGGCTCCTCATCATGGAATGGGAAAAATCGGATTTTACACATATTCTTGGAGCACTTAAATTATTGTTAATTATACTTTTATCCTAAATTTATGGACATGTAGTAAATTAAGCCAACACGTCTCCAACATTCATTTGTGTAAAACTTATTTTACTTTCATTGCAGATCATTAAAGTGGAAGTTATCAAAGCGTCGGCGTGCCGTCGGCCACAAGTGAAACAGTTCCACAACAGTGGCATCAAGTTCCCGCTACCAAAACGCGTCCATCACCACAAACGACTCAACACCTTTGCATACAAGAGGCCCAGCACATATTTCTTGTAATTTTATTGTATGCAAGTATAATAAAAACCATTTAAAGTGGGAAGAGCTATCTTTTATTTTATTCGTATTTTACGAATTTTAAAAACAAGAAGCCCAAAAAGGGTTGGGCTAGCATGCCACAAACAGACGTATAGTAAGTACTTCCTAATTGACTGTCATGCAGGCTTAAGGCTTAATATTGTCACGATACGAGCTGACGTGTCTTATTTTGTAAATAAATGAGGAGGTAACAATCAAAATGTGATATGTCACTTGGATATGGAACAAAGAAAAATAAACATTTTTGATTTTAGCGAATTGTGTAAGTCTAAGATTCATATAAAAGTAAAAAAAACAAATGATTACTACTGAATAATATTATTATATTTTAATGGATAAGTCAAGTCTCTATCTCTTTATTTTAATTTTTGAAAAATGGACAAAACACGTTATGCATGAGCCACATGGACAAAACATGTTTTGACTTGAAAACACGCAGTTGAAACGTGTTTTGTCCATTTTTGACTACAATCTTTTGAGTCTTAGATTAGTGTATGTTGTGGATCTGTTTTGATTAAAAAAAACAGTATTTTTGAAGACATGTTTATTACTTACTTATTTTACCAATACAATCAGTAATACTTAAATTCTCATACAAATCTCATTATCCAGACAATCACACTCATTTTCATTATCATCAATTGTTTCCTGGATAGTGGTTTGAGTATTGAAAAGAACTTCTTTATACCAGTTGAAACGGATGTCCTCAATCTCTTGCCAGTTTCCAAAAACAGACTGCAGTAATTTGTCTACATCCATCTTTTTTTCATTAGATAAAGATCTGCTTAAAGGCAGTGTTGTTGGTTGCATTCTGTTTAACCCATTCATTGCTATCAACGCACCATTAGCGTTTATCGAGATTGCAACGTCATGCCATCAACGCACCATATGAGTTTAGTGACTTCTTGAGATTTTTGTGGCATCACTTAAAAACTAGAAATTTATTTAAATCTGTGGCATTATTCACAGCTAGGAATAATTTTTAAATTTGGAAACTGACAGTTTTTGCTAAGTACTGTCAGTCTTGTTTTGACAGTGCAAAAAATTTTGGTGCTGAGAAGGTCTATTCTGAATTTGAAATAACTTAGGTTTTATTGAATGTTTATTATATATTTGTAAATTGGGAGATAAAGGTAAGCAATATTCTTAATTATATAATTCTTTTTCATTGTTTCATTGCGTATTTTAAAAATAAAATCACATGCACGCATTCGGTGCGTTCTTTGGCATAGCAGTAAAAATCTTTGATGGCTAGTTTTATGCATGAGGAACAAATCACGCCAAAATGTATGCATATCTAGTAATTTTTAATCTATTTAACACAAATAAAGTTAAATTTGCTATTCGTAATCTATTTACTTACTAAATAAATTAGAAGCTGGCCATTACATTTTACAAATTGAAAATGTAAGATAAAATTGTGAACCCACAGATAGAAACTTATTTTTATTACTTCCACAGTGGCATTTATAGTACCCAATGCAATTACGGCAGATCAAGATAAATCATTTCGGGATTCAGATATTATGGATGAAATGAGAAATAAACTTACAGGAGAATACAAAGAAGAAAAACCGAAAGCGAAACTACCATCTACAAAACTATTGACTGAAGAAGACCTTATTAAGATGCTGGAATTGGAAGATGAAGATTTAGAAGAAAAACGTGAGGGCAGAATGAGAAAAATTGACGTCGGTGTAGACAGTGCTGGGTTTCAAAAAAGATACCTTCATGTTTCTGTCCCGATTATCCCGAACAATACGGGTTTTGCTTGAATGATTGTTTCAAAGAGTACGACAACTGCTAATTGTTTATTTTTAATTTTTAATAATAAGGTATTATCTTCATGGTTTTATTTTTTAATTGCCGTAGTGTACCCTAATTGCCCAATGAAATATTGATTATCTACCTACAATCCATACCTACGTATAATAAAATATGGGTGCGTAAATGTAATAGTAGAGAAAGTGTATAAGAATACATTTATTAGATGTCGAACAAACATGCTAAATAATACTAATATTAAATTATATACAGACACAGATTATATGAATAAAGAATTCAACGGCATTTATATCGATATATCGGACATGAGCAGTCTTTCAGAATATGTTGAATAATACTATCCAAGCAGCAACGCAATGGGTGTGTTGAATGGCACTTGTGATTAAATTTCTCTTACCAGTGCCACCACCGTGTATGTTGCGTTTACCGTTTTTTTAGATAGGTTTTTGTTATTAATGTGGTTTTTGTAATTAAAAAACGTGCTCAATTACGCCTTTTCTATTGTATTCCACAAAAATATTAAGTGGCACTCAGTTGATGTTTTTAAAATTTTAGTGGCAATGAATGGGTTAACATGTTTATGGTGAATGATTTCTTGTAAATGTGTGAAATTTTCGTATGTTTCATTTCCTTCATAAATAAAGCTTTCCATCGCTCGAACTCTGACTGACCGTTTACCATTAACCTCACTGACTTTGAAGAAAATCCTTTTCATATTGCTTATGTTTTTTAGATCTTTGTAGAACTTCTTTAAGTCCTTGGTATCTTTGAGTTCCCAGTCTTGTCCTAATGAATACAACTGTCCCAGTTCTTTAAACATTTCTATATATTCTTTTGCGATAATAGTGGGCTTGTTTCGCAACAGTTTTTCAGCCCTGCCAAAAACTCTTATCGGCAGGCAAAAAGGAATGGCCTCGAGTTGGAAAATGCATATGAATTTCCTTAAGAGATGTTCTTGTAGTTTGCACATAGTACATAATAGTACATATTACAATATTATTTTTATTTTGAGAGATACATCCCATCAATAAACAGTCTTAAAATGGTGTGTGATTGGAAATCAGTATTCAGAAGGAAATGTAACAAAGCAGATGATATTTCTGTACTTCCTTTACTGGCTTGTTCTTCAGACCAGCAGTAAAACTGTGGTTTCAGTCCCTTTTAAATCGACTATGCAAAAGTTGTAAAATCCAAGTCTCAAATAGTATGCCTCCTGTACTGGTGCTTTTGGCAACGGTTGGATTTGTTGTAAATCAAAACAGTAGCTTATCGAATCTTCTACATCCTGCCTAATTAGCTGATAAAATGCATTCGCTCTCTTCTTATGAATTCTTTTTTCTATAATGACATCATTCCTCTCCTTTGACCCTGATGGATATGTTTTTATTTTGTGATTTAGAATTGTGCAATAACTGCACACATTGGTAGCTGGTGATTTAAAACCAATATTAAATTCACTAACAAAGATTCGTCTAAACATAAAAAGTTTCACTTTCAGTTCATCAGTGGTATTCGCATTGTATATTTTATGTAATTTTTTAATACTCAAGCCTGCCATCAAATAGATTAGTTTAGACTTATTTCTTCCATAATGACTTTCACAGTGGTAGAGCCACACGGCAGCTTTTGCTGTCGCACGGATGGGCCGGCTCAAACCGGGGTGGTACCACGACCTCACAGAATACCAGCGTGAAGTTGAGGTTTACCTCTGTGTTTCTCTTGGTGAGTGCAGGTGGCCGGAGGCCCTTTTTACTGGAAATGAGGCATTCCATCTTAGTCCTCACGGGTGACAACGCATCTGCATTTTGATTTGCAAACGAGGATAGATGTAGATGTCTATGGGCCGCAGTAAACACTTACCATCAGGTGGACTGTGTGCTCGTTTGTTACCCTTATCCTATAAAAAAAAAAAACCGAGGTTTTCCAATGAACTTTCTTACATTGTCTTTCTTCTCCCGGCTTAAATGACTTTTTCAGTCACCTCCTCTATTTTCTTTAATTCTTTCACCCTGAAACTGCTTTTTTTGCTATGTTTTGAAGCCTAGTACGCCCCATCTTAGATACTTCAAGAAAAAACTTCTTGCAAACTGGAACCCTCTGAGAATCAACTGTTAAGAAGTATTTCACATTGAATAGATGTTCTGACACAACCTTCTTGTTAGGTTTTACTCTAGGTCTCCTTCGCTTCACTTGGTGAGTCTGAATTAAAGATGAAATGATCCCATCTTAAGCAAGTTTTTCCAGAACCGAACACAACTTTGTTCGCATATGCATAACGTGCTTTGGTGTAACTTTTGAGCAACGAAAGATTTTCGTGTCGTGTGCATAAGGGTGAATAACATTAGAATCATAAAGTTTTGAATACTTCATCTTTTTGGCAGCAATTCTTTTTCCACCAGTGATACGTCTTTTATGGCTACCACTATTCCCCGCTTGTACTTCTATAGTATCCGTTTCGTCTACGATATCGTCCATTTTATATTGCATTAAAAATTAGCGTCACAATATTATTTTATTTTATTCAAAAATCGAAAAATACGACACAGTACACGACACATAGGTAATTAATGACAACAAGTGGTTCATTCAGATTCATTCAAACTGTGTTAAGTCAAATGTCAAAATGACGTCCACTTATTTTTGTGATTGGTTGTTTGGACAAAACATTTTATGATGTTAGCTCTCTGATTAGTATACAGTTATCTGTGATGTTAGCCTGCTGAAGGACAGAACGCGTTTTGTTTTTACTGCCTATTTTACTCATTAAAAATATTTAGAGAAAACATGTTTTGATGCAAACTGTTCTTTTAAAAAATATGGAGCCCATAGAGTAGAGGAAAATGGTATTATCAACTTTTGCATACCTTAAGCGAAAGCGCAAGGTATTGCATACCTTAAGCGAAAGCGCAAGGTAATGTTCTACTATCGCCTAAAAATTAAAATTCCAACATTTTATCGAATAAAATCGTATCTAGCAATCATATTATACATATAAATGATATAAAAAGCACATTCTTAGAAAGATAAATGATTGTTGAACTTATTAATAATATTTTTAAATCGATTAATTGCTATTTTTAAATAAAAAAAGGGGTTTTAGTGGCTTATGGTGTGGATTTATCATGTCCCTGTGGCTTGTAAACACTATAACTTTTGAAAATATCAATTGTTTAACTCAATCTATTTTTTAATCTCTTCATCTAGCATGTGGGAAGCCACTGAATGTAAATGGCAGTGTAATTTTGTTTTGTTTAGCTATAATTAATTTTTTTCGGCTCCAAAATGGCGAAATTTTCGTTCATTTGGTTGCCTCGTATATAAATTGTTTCTGTAAATGGGGATCTACAGCCACAGAGTAGTTTAGTTCACAGAGTACCTTTGTATTAAGTTTAGTTCGGCTTCAGTCGCCGTCGTGAGTCGACATTGTTTCGGTTGTTTTCAGCGGTTCAAAAAGATCGCTGTACAAATACACAATATTCGAATAATCAAATTTCTTAAATACTTGATTATAATAATAATAAGAGATTTTTTTATTACAATATTTAAAAGCACAATAAATAATAGTAGTACGTACTAAAAGTAAGTAGTATAATTTTTTTTGTCATGGGTGACATTTTCATGTTTTTCGAGGGTGTCGAAACCGATAGGGTTGTCGAAATGTAAATCCAAGATGGCGGCCGCAATAGGTATCAATTTTTTCATCATGGGTGTCATTTTCATGGTTTTCGAGGGTGCTGAAGCCGATAGTGCTGTCGAAATGTAAATCCAAGGTGGAGGCTGCAATAGGTATAAAATTTTTCATCATAGGTGTCATTTTCATGTTTTTCGAGGGTGTCGAAACCGATAGTGCTGTCGAAATGTAAATCCAAGGTGGCGGCTGCAATAGATATCAAGTTTTTCATCTTGGGTGTCATTTTCATGGTTTTCGAGGGTGTTGAATCCGATAGTGCTGTCGAAATGTAAATCCAAGATGGTGGCTGAAGTTGGTACCAATTTTTATATCATGGGTGTCATTTTCATGGTTTTCAAGAGTGTTGAAGCCGATAGTGCTGTCGAAATGTAAGTCCAAGATGGCGGCTGCAATAGGTATCAATTTTTTCATCATGTGCTGTCGAAATGTATTTAAACTACTTTAATAATTCCGTATAATCATGTTATACGTAATTTTTTTAATGCGCTTAAGGTATGCCCAATTGGATTTACCAATATATTTTTCTTTTTTTTTGTGACAAATCACGTTTTGATTGTTACCTCCTCAAATACAATACGGCCGACGTATCTTGGCGAGTCCGACCTTCGCGCAGAAGGTTGCGCAATAGCTTTTTTAAGGAACAAAATGGTGCCATGAGGCGACGTACGGGGGGCGGTGGTCTAGGCTAGAGATTGACCATAAGTAAACACAATCGACCCTTTAGTCATAAAATATCGCAATCGATTAGTTTTATTTAGAAGTTATTGATTTTTGTTTATATAAGATATTAAACGAAATAGATTTACAAATATAGTGAATTTTGTTGATAATAAACAAGATTTCGACTTAAATAAAAAAAAAAACTAAAAACATATTATTTTCTCAGCTGAAAGACATAATGTACTTAAATATCAATTATCTATTAACGTCTTCTTGAGTAACGACTATTTGAGAAAATTTAGAACCTCCTTATAAATTGCAAATAAATATATTTTTATGTCTTAATTTTAATCGATTTGAATAAAAATCGATTAAACAACACCCTCAGGCACGCGTGTTGGACATCCCTTTCTGGTTACTTCGTAAAGCTTCGTGCTTATTCGGCAATGCTCGGTACACGGTAATATTTCTCAGTCACACGTTAGCATTGGTGTCGTGTTCGTGTCGCTATCTCTGTCTTGAGCACAGTCGGTTACAAAAGTTTTCGTTGTTATTGTTGTTTGTTTTTATTAATAGTGTTAAGTTTGTTTTGTTTGTTTTATTTGTTTTATTTGTTTTATTTGCAAGTGTCAGTTAGCACTTATATTATTCGCCAAACATGCCACCAAAACATAACAGTGTGTTAAATCGCCAGGCGAGAAAAATTATTTACGATTTAACGCAATATATGAAAAAAGAAAAAGAAGAAGGCGTAAAAGATGTCGATAAAGTTTATTTAAGAGTTGCTAACGCAACTGGTGTGTCCCAACGCACAGTACAGCGGATCGCAACTGAAGGCAATATTTCGGGCTTACTTTCAGTATTCCGCACGCCTGGTAAAAAAAGGTCTAGATCAAAACCTATTACTGATATGGATAATTTTGACCAGGGAGTAGTAAAAAGATGCATACACAACTTCCACAAAACTGAAAAAGAAATGCCGACGATAAACAAATTACTAGCGAAACTCAAACGGGATATAAATTTTCAAGGTGGTAAAACGAGCTTAAAGACAATTATCAAAAACTTGGGTTTCAAGTGGCGAAAGACCGAAACCAATAGAATGGTTCTTATAGAGAAGACCGACATTCGCCTGAAAAGGATCTTGTACTTGAAGGCAATGAAAAAATACAGGGACGAAGGGCGACCAATTGTATTCACTGACGAGTCGTATGCCCACTCATCACATACAAAAGGTAAGGCGTGGTCAGATGGTTCCGCTCAAGGACTAAAGCGCCCGATATCAAAAGGTCAGCGGATAGTGATGGTACACGCTGGGTCAGAAGCAGGGTTTGTTCCGAACGCGCTACTAATGTTCAAATCTGGCAGCAAAACCGGAGACTATCATGATGACATGAATTTCAAAAATTATGAGAAATGGTTACGGACCCAACTGATTCCAAATTTGAGCCCTAACTCGGTGGTGGTTATCGATAATGCTCCGTACCACAACAAATTAATGGATCCTGCCCCTACATCTAATGACAAGAAGGCAAAAATGGAATCGTGGTTATTAGAAAAGGGTATACCATATGAAAAGGACATGCGTAAACCACAACTTTACGATCTAATAAAAAAAAACAAAGACGTGAATAAAAAATACGTAATAGATGAAATGTTTAAACAAAACAACCACGATGTCCTTCGTTTACCCCCATATCATCCCGATTTAAACCCCATCGAGATGGTGTGGGCTGCCATTAAAGGGCACGTAGCCGCTAAAAACGTCGACTGGAACGTAACCCGGACAATGGAGCTCATACAAGAAAAAGTAAATTTAATGGGTCAGAATGAATGGAGTGCTTTATGCAGAAAAGTGCAAGAGGTCGAACATGACTATAGGAAGAGCGACCATATTATTGACGAAATGACGGATCAATTATTCATCATTAATACAGCTTCAGATTCAGAAAGTGAGTCTGAAAGTGAGAGCGACGATTACGAAGATGAACCTATGCCAAGTACCTCACATGGTACACAAGGGGCCGACGACTTTATGTTAGGAATTTCCCCCCTCAGCGACAGTGATTAAATAATAATAAGTGTAAATAAATAAAAAGTATTAAATGTAAATAATATTGTATGTGTTTGTGATAAAATCTGCCCCTATCGAAAGGTGAGGTATCAAAATTGAATCTTTAATTTATAATGTCTCCAAAGTGTTTTGATATTTTTGGTCACTGTATTAGGGAAATTTTATTTGTACATTGGTATATATAAAAAAATGACAATAACAGTTTTCTTCACGAGTGTTCATGCGCTAAACTTCGCAGAGCCTATATTCAGACTCGCCAAGATACGTCGGCCGTATCATACGTAATTATGCCTAGGCCTAATTACGCCATATTGGTATACAAAAAATGAATGAGGGCATCCATGACTTTTTCTACCACCAGGGCGGCGCCACTTTACAGTGAGGTAAAATATTTGACAGATTTCATTGCGGGGATGATAATTTCTTACGATAATGTAATTTTTAAGGTTTCTTTCTGTATTATTAGTTATATTTTATATTAATTACATTAGAAATGAATAAACCAAACTATAAAATATATATATCGTCAGTGAAGTTCTAACAGTGCGTAAGTCATTTTTGGCGGTTTTATCATTTTGGCGCCATTCGATGAAGAAAGATAATGCGCTTTCTTTCGACCAATCAGAGAAGAAATAGCTAACCAATCACGCCGCATTTTTCGATAAAACTGACACCACGTAAGTAAACCTACGTAACTAGCTAATAATGATTTTACACAATTACTTTGCTCTCCTGTAAAGTGGACATTTTTGACTTTCGCACTGTTAGAACTTCACTGACGATATATATATATATATATATATATATATATATATATATATATATATATAATATACAGGGTAATTTTTAATTCACTGAAGACCTTTTGGGAATATATTATTTACATCATAACAATAACATCTGTAAGAAAAAAAAAATATTTCCTCAATTTATATTTTCATACAAAAATAAAAATATTTTAATTGGACCTTCTAAACGGCAATAGCCCTAGTTAGCGAAAGAAAGCGCGTGGCGGGATAGGGGTGGAGGGGTGTGGGAGGCGGCGCTTGCTCATTTGAACTTGACCTAATTACCTGTGTCGTCAGTCGCCTTTGGCTTTGGTGCGCCCGCGACGTTTCTCCTTCCGTTGTGAGATTAATATCGCGAACATTACGTTGTACCTTAGTATTGGTAAGCCATCGGGATTACCGATACTCAAATGTTGAGTATACCGAAATAGTGCGAATTTTAGCAATTTGCAATGATAACGTTAGTGAAGCCTGCCCTGAATATTCAAGGCGATTTCCCAACTCACGTGCACCGAGCTACGCTACGACACGCTGCCAGAGTTATTAAAGGACATACCCACAGAACACTATTACTCCTACGGAGGACATACCACTTGCATCTCTACGCAATATGTATTACCAACATGACGGTGCGCCGGCGCACTATGCTCGCCAAGTTCCTTAACTTTTTATTTAAACAGAATACCCTGGTCACTGAATCGGTCGTGACGGGGCTTGTGCATGGCCTCCCAGATCGCCAGATATCACACCAATGGATTTTTATTTGTGGGGGCATGTAAAGACATTAGTGTATACTGGTCGCGCATTCGAAACCCGTGTCAAAATGAATCATCAAGTATTATCTCGTGTCGGTGAACAGTTAAGTTTTAGGTGTCACCTATGCATAGAATGTGGATGTGATTATTTTGAACGCATGTGCGCGATACTCACCGCCATCCGCGGACAAGTACCTAGGTAAATCTAATTTTTAAATTTGTATTTTATAATTTTTATTGAACCATTATAACTTAATATCTTTATTCAATTACTGTTAATTTGTAGTAATCATTTATAAATATTTTATTGTAATATTTGTAATTATTTTAACCTGCATCCATTTTTAAATACAACTTACAAAAAAAATAGTTATTAATACTCATTTAATTTGCACGTGCTGCAAACATCGATCACCAAATCGATGGCTGCAAACCGAAAAGCGCAGGCGGCGCTTTTGATGTCAATGACACCTGTGTCGACGTCATAATATATCTTTGGCTTGGCCTTGGGCCGCTGCATGTGCGACGTTGATGCGTTGCTAGCAAACAGTATTCGTAAAAGAAAAGTACCTAAATGTCTTTTAAAGAATGTCTATTAATTCGTAAAGAAATTAATAAAAGAATCAAATAGTTCATCAAATGGCTTTATGCAAAATAAAGAAGTATATGAAAAGTTAATGTAGTCATTTTATTTAAAGCAGCGCCCTGGTGCAATAGGCACAGTGATGAATGGTTTAGTAGGCACTCGCAACGCAATCAGCTGAGCGCGGGCGTCGACCGGCCCGGCGGTCATACTTACTTATTATAAATTTTAATATTTGTGATGTTTTTTGAATGTCATTTGCTTATTTAATTATGTTTAATGATTTCAACACAATGTGTGATACTGATATCAAGTGTTAAATAAATAAGGCATTTTCTTTGACGATTTATTCTGACATTGTTTATGTACTACAAAATACAGACTTAAAAGGAGCCAGACATGACAACAAACACTTAAAAGTAGTTTTTTCGTAAATGTATTATATTCTGTAAAGAGTGATCTCGCTAAAATTGTTTGTAATGATGTAACCAATATATTCCCAAAAGGTCTTTAGTAAATTAAAAATGACCCTGTATAACTAATATATAACTATAAATAATAAATAGCTGTTATAGTCCCAATATATAAGGGAAGGGGCTCACAGCAGGACTGTAAAAACTACCGTGGTATCAGCTTGCTTAGCATTGTGGGTAAACTGTATGCTAAGGTGTTAATTGAAAGAGTTATGGAAGAAACTGATGGAACAATTTGGGATGTGCAAGCTGGATTTAGAAAGGGGATGGGGTGTACGGACCAAGTCTTTTCCATGATTGCGGAGAAGTTTTTGGCCAAAAACCAGAAAGTTTTTTGTGCGTTCATGGACTTGGAAAAGGCTTATGACAGAGTGGACAGGAATGTGTTATGGCAAACACTGAACTCATTTGGGTTGAGCGCTGGTTTGATACAGGCATTGAGGTCCCTTTATAGGGACTCTAGTGCTTGTATCAGGATCAACGGGCTCTACTCGGACTGGTTTGGCATACATAAAGGTGTCAGACAGGGATGTGTAGCTTCCCCGTGGCTGTTTAACCTATATATGGACAGTTGTTTGCAAACTTTGAAAGTTGAAGAATGTGGGTTGAGAATGGGTGAGTTAACCGTCAAATGCCTTTTGTACGCCGATGATCAAGTCATATTTGCATCGTTGGAGGTCGAATTGCAAATGATGGTTACTCTAATGAACTTGTCATTGAAAGAAAGGGGTATGAAAGTGAACGCAAGTAAGACGAAAGTGATGGTTTTTGAAAGAGAAGAGAGTAAAACGTTATGCGAAATAAGAATAGAAGGGGAGTTGATTGAGCAAGTGGATGAGTTTGTATATTTGGGATGTTTATTTAGCAGGGATGGTAGATATGATAAGGATATAGAACGACGAGTGAATGCAGGAAATAGAGTGAATGGGGCTCTACACGCTATTATGAGGAGTCAGAATGTGTCAAATAAGGCACGTATGGCAATTCATAGTGCTGTGTTAGTCCCTACTCTAATGTATAGTAGTGAAAATTGGGTCTGGCAGAAGAAGCATGTGAGTAGAATAAATGATGTAGAAATGCGGTCCTTAAGGAGTATGCTAGGGCTGAATCTAGATGACAGGGTGAGAAATAGTGTGATAAGAGAAAAGTGTGGTTTGCAAGATGACGTTGTGACCAGGATTAAAAAAGGAATGCTTCGGTGGTTTGGTCATGTAGAAAGAATGAAAGAGGAAAGAGTGACAAAGCAAATTTATGTTGCAGAAGTGAACGGCAGGGTCGGGAAGGGACGCCCTAGACGAAAGTTTATCGACCAAATCGGCGATACATTAAAAATGGACCAGATTAGGAGTACCCTTAACCGACGAGCGTGTATGCGTAGGTATATGGATGTGGAGGAAGCGAGAGAGGTGTGTCAGGATCGTGCCAAATGGAAGTCCGTAGTCTCTGCCTACCCCTCTGGGTGACAGGCGTGAGTGTTTATGTTTATGTATGTTATAAAATATAACTAAAAGCCGATTTTTTTTAAAAAAGAGTTATAAAGTGCAAAAAATTAAAAAGCAAACCACTGACGCATTGTGTTGTGTAAAGTAAAGTAAAGTAAAGTTGCAGCCTATTTACGTCCCACTGCTGGGCACAGGCCTCCTCTCATTTCTGAGAGGGTTTTTAGGGCAAGGAAATATCCGCCGCGCTGCCCCAATGCGTGTTGGCGAACTTCACATGTCTTCGAAATATTTTTTTCTTATTTCTCAGACATGCAGATTTCCTCACGATGTTTTCCTTCACCGCCAAGCACGTGGTAAATCAGCACTTAAAATTGCAATTAACAATTTCATTGGTGCCGGCGGGGATCGAACCCGGGTTGCTCGAGTACTGTGAAGCTTACAGCGAGCGCTAACCATCTGAGCTACCACGGTTGTGTTGTGTATTAATATAATATTCTAGATAATGATAAACTATTTTCATAAAACTAATTTCTCAATTAACTGACATTGTGTAACAAAAAACTTTACCTCAGTCGCAACTAGCGACATCTGGTGAGTGGAAGATTATTAGCCCTCATTACGAGGTGTTAGTAGTACATTGTTGCAATGTCCATTTTTTGTAAAGCTAATTTTATTTTCATACTTTAATTTGATTTAATAAAAAAGTTGTTCTTGTATTATTTGGTCATATAGTTGTCAGAGTAGTTAGTAATGTAGCGCAAAATCCACTTAAACCCGATCATTATCGTGCCTTCCTAGCCTGGCGTGAAGTTATTCATGTGACATCTAGCGTTGAGTAACGGAATTTGTTCGTCGATCAAATCTTTACCAACCTAGGAATTTGGGAGTATATATGAAAAAATACTTACAGACGTATTTTAAATAGCATATCTCAAACATATTCATTATTTATACTGCAGATATGTAGTTTGTAAATTATTAAATTACACGTGGTAGAGCCTTGCTGCAGCTATATTAGTAGTATAGTTGTAACACGAATGGGTCGGCTCGACCGGGGAAGGACCACGCTCTCGCAGAAAACCAGCGTAAAATAGCAGCTTAACGCTGCTGTGTTTCGTATGGTGAGTGTAGAGAACCGGAGACCCATTTTACTGGAAAAGAGGCATTCCATCTTAGTCCTCACGGGTGACAACGCATCTGCATTTTGATTCTTTATTGAGGATAAACGTGGATGTCTATGGGTCACAGCAACCACTTACCATCAGGTGGACTGTGTGCTCGTTTGTCACCCTATCCTATAAACAAAAAAAAAGGTAAACATCGCTCAACGTCGATACTGACCGCCATATATAGTATATATATATATATATATATATATATATATATATATATATATATATATATATATATATATATATATATATATATATATATATATACTAGCTCGCCAGGCAGACGTTGTTCTGCCCTTTCCAACGACCCTTCCTATAAAAATCCTTAAATTCGCAATAAAACATTTTGAGGGTCATTTATCGGGATAAAAACTATCCTATCTCTTAAGTTGGACCAAAATGCACACAGTATGCAAAATTTCATTGAAGTCAGTTCAGTAGTTTAGGAGTCCATCGCGGACAAACAACGTGACACGTACTTTTTATATATAAAGATATATATCTCCGCTTTGGTGGTGAAGAGAGTCAAGCCACAACTTTGTTCAAATTGAGTTTAATACTCTAGCATAATCATGAGAATACGATTTATATGATGGTGAAGAGATCTATCTGCAAAATTATTTTATCTGTCCAATAGTTTTGAAGTTATGGACTAATTATTATTTTTTGTGTAGTATCGCATCTTAAATGCTCATTATCTCAAAACTTGTAAAGTGTGGGTTGACTCTCTTCACTACCAAAGCGACGATATATAGAGTCAATTCTTTTGTTATACCGCAAAATACCTACAAGGCTGTCTCGACATCTAAAAAATAAAATAAAATCTCGTCGCTAAAAATACGCAAGTGCTGTTGCAAAAACATTTCCTTAGATAATAACATTAGTATTCCTCGTAATAATTTATTTTTCTATACAGAGATACAAACTATTTACTATTTTATAAAACTAGTTGCGTCCTGCAGCTTCACCTGATTCATCGTGAAGGGAACCAAGGCTTGTGCTGGTAGGTACCTACCTAATTTTACTATATTTTACCTATATATCGGTTCTCAGGTATTCCGCTTAAAATACATATTGGATAGGAGGTTGAACAGAATAAATAAAACTGGTTAAAATTATACGTTGGGTCTGTTTATTCAAGAGGCGGCATGCCTCGTTACAGATGTGCAACCAATAAGACATTTATTATTGGGTTTTTTAATTGTCTTTTTTTGAATTTAATGATATCATCCTTACATATCCTGTTAAATGTCGTGATGGAAAGCAATTACATGGTCACTCCTAAACGGGCGTACCGGTACGCAAGCGACGTCGACCGGTACTACCCCAGACATCGCGGTTAGGGGTGGGGACTCCGCCCTCCTTCATACCGCGCCCCATCGTTATTCCGTCTAGTCGCCGAGTTGACTCACTATTAGTATTCATTACATATATGATATAACTTCAAATTAATCAACAATAACACACAGCCAAGTCCTATATCACTAGCGTCTGTGTCAACTATAAATTCCTTGCCCGCACCAGAGTACCCCAAAATAGGTGTTTTGCACAGACTGTCCTTGAGCTCCTGGAATGTGATATCGCAACTTTCATCCCAGCAGAAATGTCGCTTCTCCTCGGTTAGTTTGTGCAGAGGTTTGGCTATATCTGCAAAGTTCTTTACAAATCGCCGATAATAAG
The DNA here is from genome assembly GCA_033319125.1 of Parnassius glacialis. Classification (NCBI taxonomy): domain Eukaryota; kingdom Metazoa; phylum Arthropoda; class Insecta; order Lepidoptera; family Papilionidae; genus Parnassius; species Parnassius glacialis. Next base: position 18,310,088 of record JAVANC010000009.1, read on the forward strand.
AGCACAAACCCAAAAACGCTCTAATCTGTGTCTTGTCTTTTGGAACCGGCCAGTCCCTGAGAGCGGCAATTTTCTCTGAGTCCGTGCGGATACCTTCTTACGACACTACATACCCCAAAAACCTAAACCTTCATGGCAAGGGATAGCTGTCCTTCTTCGTAACGTCGTTCAGACGGCGGTAGTCAACACAAAACCGCATGCTGCCGTCCTTCTTCTTTACCAGCACCACAGGTGAACACCATGGACTAGATGAAGGTTCAATAACACCATCCTTCACCATTCCCTCAATCATGGTTTCCACTTCCTTTTCACGTGCTACAGGCAATCTTCTTGGCCTTCGTCTCCTGTGTTTATTTTGTGTTAAACTAAGCCAGTCATTCCTTTTTTTTTACGTGGGGAAATACTCATGGATACCTTCCGTTGCGGGGGCAACGAAAAGGTTATGCCGGACTTATACCGGCTAAAACCCCACGGTGGTCACCAGCGTGTGACACCACACGGTGGTCACAGTCATCAGCGTATACGAGGGGTCCCGGGATCTCCGTTCGGAACGCAACAGGGGCCCCTCCATCGCTTTGCTACGCTTATAGCACGATCTCCGTTCGGAACGCAACAGGGGCCCCTCCATCGCTTTGCTACGCTTATAGCACGTCCCGGGGACAGTAATTGCTGCCCCCAGCACCCTCGCAGTGCTATCACGATGTCTCGAGACCACTTCCGAGTCATCGTCCTCCTCGGGGGTTACATTACTAGACGTTCGAGGCCCCCACCCCGAGCGTCTGCAACCCCGGAGGCCCCGTTTCTGGTAGGGGAACACCGTTTTCAAGAGGAGGGCCGTGACGAACGCCTTGGCGACGTCGACTCCGCGCGGGATCCGCCCTCTCCCGATCCCGCTCAGAAGCCTCCTTCTGAATCATAACAGATTCACAGAAGGTGGCTACGGCCCTCCACGCCGAATCCCCGCTCAGCATCGCCGACACGACTGCTGGCAGGGAGAGATTCCGTCCAATGCGTTTCAACAGAATTGTCCGCTCCCGTTCCCACGCTGGGCATACTGCGAGCGTATGGGAAGCGGAGTCTTGGTCCCGTCCACCTCAGTAGAAGCAGTTCGCCGTCGCATCGCGTCCGATCTTACACAGATAATCACCGAAACATCCATGCCCGGTAATTATCTGTGTAAGCTTCATGATTTGGAATGGCGTAGACTTCTGGCCACTTAGTGAAGTAATCCATCATAACCATGAAATACTTGTTACCACTTTCACTTTCCGGAAACGGCCCCGCAACGTCAATGGCTATCCTCTCCCATGATGCACCAACATTGTACAATTTCAATGCGCCTCTACTACGAGTTTGAGGTCCATTTACAGCCGCACAACTTGTACATTTGCGGCACCAGTCCTCGACATCGTCACGACAGTGGACCCAGTAAAACCGTTCTCGGATCTTCAGTAGAGTTCGTTTGACTCCCAGGTGGCCTCCTGAACAACCACTATGGTACAGCTGTAGAACATCCGGTACTTTAGCCTTAGGGACAACCATTTGCAAATGATATCTGTCTCCCCGACCATTTTCCCATTTACGGCACAGGACTCCATCCTGAATTAGCAAGCTGTCCCATTGGGCCCAATAGCTTTTCGTGGTTGAACTAATTGCTGAGACGTCGCTCGACTTGGGCTTAGGAGCACTGGCCTTCATCCATTCCAGAATCGGCTTAATGTCCGAATCTTCCTGATGTGCATGTTGTAGGCTGTCCTTCCACTCATTGCTGAGCTGGTCTGTCCTGAGCGTCCTCACAGATACCACTTCCTTACCCTCTTGCCTAGTACAATGCTTGCAATCTTCAGGGCAAGGCCTTTTTGACAATGCATCTGCATTGCCATGAGATTTCCCGCTGCGATGTTCGATCACAAAATCGTATTCCTGCAGTAGTTCAATCCATCTCGCAACTTGTCCTTCCGGATTTTTGAACTGCAATAGCCATTTCAGTACAGCATGGTCAGTTCGTAAGTGGAATTTCCGCCCCAGAAGATATTTGCTAAAATGCTGCAAGGACTTTACCACAGCAAGCAATTCCCGTCTTGTGACACAATAGTTCCTTTCCGGCTTTAACAACGACTTGCTGAAGTACGCTATCACAAAATCTTGATCACCATTCCGTTGAGACAACACACCGCCAAGTCCTATATCACTTGCGTCTGTGTCAACTATGAATTCCTTGCCCGCATCAGGGTACCCCAAAATAGGTGTTTTGCACAGACGGTTCTTGTGCTCCTGGAATGCAATATCGCAACTTTCATCCCAGCAGAAATGTCGCTTCTCCTCGGTTAGCTTGTGCAGAGGTTTGGCTATATCTGCAAAGTTCTTCACAAATCGCCGATAATAAGAGCACAAACACAAACATGCTATAACCTGTGTCTTGTCTTTTGGAACCGGCCACTCCTTGACAGCGGCAATTTTCTCTGGATCCGTGCGGATACCTTTATCCGACACTACATACCCCAAAAAGCTAACTTGCCGTTTGAATAGTGAGCACTTCTTCGGACTCAACTTGAGGTTGGCACTCTGGATCTTCATGAGCATGCGTTCCAGGTTTTGAAGGTGTTCCTCAAACGTACGGCCTACGATGATGATGTCATCCAAGTAGACCAGACAGGCATCTCCAATTAGCCCGGTAAGTACAAGCTCCATCAACCTTTCAAACGTTGCTGGAGCATTGCACAATCCAAACGGCATGACTTTAAATTGCTACAGACCCTTTCCGGTGGAGAATGCAGTTTTGTCCTTGTCCTTAGTTTCAACCTGCCAGTAGCCACTTTTCAGGTCCAGCGTACTAAACCACTTTACGCCTGTGAGCATGTCCAGCGTGTCATCAATTCTAGGCAAGGGATAGCTGTCCTTCTTCGTAACGTCGTTCAGGCGGCGGTAATCAACACAAAACCGCATGCTGCCGTCCTTCTTCTTTACCAGCACCACAGGTGAACACCATGGACTAGATGAAAGTTCAATAACACCATCCTTCACCATTCCCTCAATCATGGTTTCCACTTTCTTTTCACGTGTTACAGGCAATCTTCTTGGCCGCTGACGGATAAGCAATTCTTCTCCTGTGTTTATTTTGTGTTGAACTAAGCCAGTCTTTCCTATGTCAGCATCGTTTGACGAGAAAACATCGGCGTACTTGAGTAACAACTTCTTCGCCTTGACCATTTCATTCGGGGAGAGAACGCTGCGACAGTCTTCTAAAAGTGTGGTCACTCTCGTTTGTCCATCCTTGCTGGGGGTCCCAGTCGATAGATATTGGCACCGGCGCAACTAATACACTTCCTCATTAGTACCAACCAATGTGCCTTTTTTATAATCTGTTCCTGATCACAAAGGTTCAGCACACGTACTCCTGAGATGTCGGCGGTTCTGACCAAGGTTCAAGCCACTTTTCATGGAAGGTCATTGTCTACCCTTTCCACGAGTACACAACGAAGAGTTTGCCCAGGATTCCGAGTAAGTCTAACCGGCACAATCGTTTCCGATCTCAGCGGAAGCACAATCTTCTTAAGGCTGTACACATTCCCTGGTAACGACCCTTCCACGAAAAGTTCCTCTTGTCCACATTTCAAAACACCTTGCTTAACGTCGATCTCACAACAATTGTTTCTCATTAAGTCTAGGTACAGGATGCAGTCGTCCATTATATCACTCACGATGACATTATGCAGGTAGATCATGTTTCCTAGCTTCAACTCCATGTCAAATTAATATAATTAGAATTAGGTACTCTTTGCAAAATGAAAAAACTGCACCCGTTGTGATTTGAATTCGATGAAACGATAAAGCGACACTAAAAGAGACAAACATATACAGATGTATATAGGATTTAGCCTGCAAGAGAATGAGATAGAATATAGTGTGGTAAACGACTGTAGCCTAAAGACAGGTTGCGGAACGCGAACTCAAGAGGTTGTGGGTTCGAATCGACTACTGTCGTTAACTATTTACTTCATTATATAATCATTTAATCGAACAAAAATAAATAGACTCTCAAAGTGGTTCGTAACATAAGCGCTAAATGGCATAAACACGAATAATTTAATATAAAAAACTGGCTTAGTGCAAGTCGGACTTGCGCATGAAGGGTGTCGTGCCGTCGTACAAGATTTAATAGGTTAAAACACGTTTCTAGCAGGGGAGCCCACTTTAATGTTTAATTTATTTTCTATGTGTATATGTTGTAGCGGCAACAGAAATACACATTCTGTGAAAATTTCAACTGTCTACCTATTACGGATTATGAGATATAGCCTGCTGACAGACAGACGGACGGACAGCGGAGCTTTAGTAATAGGGTCCCGTTGGTTACCCTTCGGGTCGGAACCCTAATAAATCAGTAAGGTATGAAATCGTGGATTATTATGAATGAATTGATTATGATAATTTTTATCAATATGGTTAATTTTATTTATTTAATAAATTTGTCAATTTTTTTACTGTTTATTTTAACAGTTTAACCATCTTTAAACAACAAGAGGAGACCGAAATAATAGGAAACACTGTTATTAGAAAAAAAATTCTGGCAATGTTATTAACATTACTAAAATTCCTTTTAACCACTATAATTGGTAAGTACAAAAATAAAATATGCATGTGGTTCGAAAGCGCGGTCCGCACCCTGACATTAGGGTTAGGCTACTGTCGCATAATACACTGTATTCTATCTCATTTTCTCGCAGGTTAAATCTATATACTTAGATGTATACAATTGTCCCTTTTTAGTGTCGCTTTTTCGTTTCATCCAGTTTCAAAATCACAACCTTAGATTAATGATAGGTCTTCGCGCGCTCAGACTAGATACCGCCGGCGCTCTTGTAAAATGCGACTACAAATACTACGCCGAAATCGGCGTACCCGAGCCAGTCGCGTTGCAGGCGATATGTGATGTGGACGTACCGAATATTTTATTAAATTTTGATCATAATCCGAAATAAAATACCAGTTTGCGTAGTGAAACTGTGTAAAAATAATACTACAAAAAATAAGAAAAGACACTGGGATCACATACTATCAGTAAGTATCATACAATTTCGAAATTTCAACAGAAAATAACACGAGCCATAAATAAGTTACAAAATATGAAAGACGCCATTCAGTGTTGCCGTGTATACAAAAATAAAGTTCCCCGTGGCTAAGATTTTTATATGTGAATTTATTGTTACTATATTTTATAATATAATATATTTAACTTATTATAATATAACCTTATTCTGTATTATTTAATGTTTATTGCTCAAATGACCTAATAATTATATGTTGTTTTAATAATTGTTATTTTTATTATTAAACATTATTTCCATTTATTAGGGTTCCGTACCCAAAGAGTGTCAACGGGACTTAAGTTTCCACTCGTTCCGTCTGTCTGTCAGCAGGCTGTATTTTATGAACCGTAATATGTAGATACTTGAAATTTTCACAAAATGTGTATTGGCTATTATTGCTATAACAACATATAATAAAAATAAAATTTTGGTTACACCATATAATATATCGTGCATCGTTTCCGGGGCACCTGTGATTTTGAGTGAGATTGAGAGGTTCTATGGGCAGCTGAACACGTCATCGTTGGAGCCACACGCAAGTGTGAGTAACGATCCAAGAGCGAGTCTTATTCGACACTATTCCGGAGATATCTCGGACGTCAGTCTGAGCGAGATTAGAATGGCTCTCCAGCACCTTAAAAACGGCAAGGCCCCAGGCGAGGATGGAATTACAGCGGAGCTTCTGAAAGCGGGTGGAAGACCGGTACTTGAAGTCCTTCAGAAGCTCTTTAATTCCGTCCTCCATGGCGGCATTACACCGGAGGCGTGGAGCAGAAGTGCGGTGGTCTTGTTCTTCAAGAAAGGTGACAACGCTCTCTTGAAGAACTACAGACCGATTTCCCTTCTGAGCCGCGTCTACGTGCTGTTTTCGAGAGTCATTACGAATCGTCTCGCGCGCAGAATTGACGACTTCCAGCCTCCTGAACAAGCCGGTTTCTGAAAGGGCTTTAGCACCATAGACCACATACATACCCTACGGCAAATTGTACAGAAGTCCGAAGAGTACAATTTGCCACTATGTCTGGCGTATGTGGACTATGAGAAAGCCTTTGATTCCGTCGAAATTTGGGCGGTGCTGCAGTCCCTTCAGCGGTGCTGAGTTGACTGTCGGTATATCGAAGTGCTGAAGTGTTTGTACAGTAGAGCTACGATGGCTATCCGAGTACAGAACCAGAGTACGAAACCTATCCAATTGCAGAGAGGTGTAAGACAGGGTGACGTTATATCCCCGAAACTCTTCACCGCTGCATTGGAAGACGTTTTCAAGCTTCTGGACTGGAAAGGATACGGTATTAACATCAATGGCGAGTACATCACTCACCTTCGATTTGCCGACGATATAGTCCTCATGGCAGAATCGCTGGAAGAACTAAGCACTATGCTCAATGACCTCAATAGTGTCTCCCAACGGATAGGTCTTAAGATGAACATGGACAAAACAAAGATCATGTTTAATGTCCATGTCACACCTATGCCGGTAGTTGTTGGGAGCACTAAGCTCGAAGTTGTTGACGAGTATGTTTACCTGGGACAAATAGTCCGACTAGGTAAGTCCAACTTCGACCGAGAGGTCAATCGACGGATTCAACTCGGCTGGGCAGCGTTCGGGAAGCTACGACACATCTTCTCGTCAGAAATACCTCAAAACCTTAAAACAAAACTGTACAACCAGTGCGTGTTGCCAGTGATGACTAACGGAACTGAGACGTGGTCCTTCACTCCTGGCCGTATGAGGAAGCTCAAGGTCGCTCAGCGAGCTATGGAGAGAGCTATGCTCGGAGTTTCTCTGCGTGATAAACTTAGGAATGAGGATATCCGCAGTAGAACCAGAGTAACCGACATAGCCCAACGGATTAGTAAGCTGAAGTGGCAGTGGGCCGGCCATATAGCTCGAAGAACCGACAACCGATGGGGAAGAAAGGTTCTCGAGTGGCAGCCTCGTACCGGTTGGCGAAGTGTAGGGCGTCCCCCCACAAGATGGAGTGACGACCTGGTAAGACATGCAGGAAGTCGATGGATGCAGGTGGCTCAGGACCGTGCTTTGTGGCATTCTTTGGGGGAGGCCTATGTTCAGCAGTGGACTTGTGAATGGCTGTAATGATGATGATGATGATGATATAATATATAACTATTTTTTAAATATTTTTTTTATAGGATCAGGATGAAAAACGAGCACACAGTCCACCTGATGGTAAGTGGTTGCTTCGGCCCATAGACATCTGCACCTATCTTCCTTTACAAATCAAAATGCAGATGCGTTTTCACCCGTGAGGACTAGGATGGAATGCCTCATTTCCAGTAAAAAGGGCCTCCGGCCACCTGCACTCACCAAGCGAAACGCAGAGGTAAACCTCTACTTCACCCTGGTTTTCTGTGAGGTCGTGGTACCACCCCGGTTCGAGCCGGCCCATCCGTGCGACTTCAAGAGCTGCCGCCTGGCTCTACCACTGTTAGAAAATTTGTGAATATTAATCAGACATTTAAATATAAAAATTAAAGCGATAAAAATGAGGCTTTATCATTTATATGCCATTTAATCAGAAGAAAAACCTATACATGATATACACAAATATATTGATACATTCGCTATTAATAAATTATTCATTTTTAAGTATTTCTGGTCTACATTCATAACTATGAAGTTAACTACTAAGCTATAGCATAAAATAATTTTTCCCGTTAATCAGGTTTTTTCACGCACACTAGCATCCTTGCAATTGTCTTATACACACTAGAATATTGAGTTGCCGCATTCACGGAGCTGTTACATTCAGGTAGCGCGGTATCTAGTCAGAGAGCGCAATGACCTATCATTAATCTATGATCACAATGATGCTAAAGAAGTTTTCACTTAAAAAATACAGTGTTTCCTGTTATATCAGTATTCTCTTTGTAAAGTGCTAAAATTTAGAGATGTTACGGAGGTTCGATTCCTATTCCGAAAGTTCGTAACTTCCGATTGATTTTGCACCTCCGATTCCGATTGCGTTAAATTTTAATCGGAATATATCGGAGGTCAAAGCACAGTGGTGGCGGGGTTCGCGATCAGCGTGTACAAACAATTTTATACTTATCGCCCCGGGAACCTTCCTCCCTCCGTGCCTTCGGTCGATTACTCTTTAACTTGATGTTTTGTTTCGTATTTGGGAATTGGCATGTTGTGCGTTCGCACTTCATTTATACCTGTGCGAGTTTTTGATTAGTTTTAGTAGTGTTTTATTTGACGTATAACAAATTTATTTGAATTGGACAGTGAAGCCAAAATCAAGTGCCATTTGGAATTATTTCATTGAAGTTTCTGAGAATACGGCAAAGCGTTAACTTTGTGAGAAGATATATTCACGAAAGGGAAGTATGACTACTCGTTAATAGTAATTTAAAGTTTGTGCATACTACTGAATGCGAAGAATTCAAAAAATTTGAAATTGAAAAGAAAAATACAGTGCAATATACCTGCCTTTAACACATCTCTTCTATCTTCACCTCCGATTCCGGCTTCGATTTCGGTTCCGGTTCCAACAAACAAAATGCAAAAACTCCGCTTGCGAATTCGATTCCGATATAACCACTTCCGTAACATCCCTACTAAAATTTATTGTTACGGACGGTGAGGGGAGCTGTCGCTCCGCCACCCCGTATGCCCACCTCGCACGCGAAAACAACGCTCGACGCGTGCGGCCAATCAGCGGTCAGCGCGCTCCAAGCGAGCGTGGAAGTACGTCGATTGCACAACGCCCGCGGCGAGAATAAAAGGCTGCCACAGGGCTGACGGAAAGCTCCGACCATAGATAATACACTCTATCCTACACAGGCATTGCTAACTACCGATGATCTCTAAGTATTTCTAGGAAATGTCTCGGCGCTACTTCGAGAGTGCCGAAACACATCCCAACCCGCTAGTGGTAAACGCAGCCAACTACGACCCGTTACGAACCGTTACGAGATGTCTCCGGAGGCCCCGTAACGTTTTAATTGAATCCCCTGTTCTGCTAGATTCCGACAACCCAAATGTCGCCTGTCGGTCACACAAACACCACAGAGTACTTTTTATATACTGGACAAACACTACACACGCTCCTAGTGTCACAAACAACACCGTTAGAACAACGGATGGGGCGCAGCGCGTGCGTAAACAGGCGTGCCGCACACCTCTCCACACCGTACACCAAAGAGTATATTATAGTAACTGTACTTGCTGTACACTCGCGTCCTTGGGCGGTTCTAACCGCCCAGAACAACGAACTATATGAGTTAGTTCGGACGTTAGATAATTCATCTATGTCACGAAATGTTCACATATTAGGTGAAAAACGTTAACTTATAAGAGCGATGGCGGAAAGCATTCGCGGCCAAGAAGAGCTGCAGTAACAAACTAGCGCTCCCTAAAGTGTAATTAGTTAATGGCCAAGAAGAGCTGCAGTAACAAACTAGTGCTCCCTAAAGTGTAATTAGTTAATTAATTGTGCCGCGATATTGTAAATACTCAATATACCTATATCATATTTTGTCTTAATGATTTCTTATATTTACGCGAACACTACACATTGAATAAAACTACTTTTACGGATTTTATCGCGTTTAATTAACTTATTTTATATTCCCGAAGTTTTTGGGTGCTTGCCAGCACCCATGGTCACGGGGGACTGCGGTGACCATGGGTGCTGGAAGCACCCGAAACGTCCCGTACGTCAAGCCTATTCATTATCGTTTCGCATCTTCGATCAACAATCTAACTAGATAACGGGTCACGTACAAAATCATAGCTAAATGCTGTTCGCGTGAATATATAATTATACAGCTACATTTGTTTACTATAGAACTGAGACAAAAAATTAAAACAGTTTTATGTTCAACCCAAATAAAACCATGGCATCTAATAATAAAGTCACAAATCTTACGATCATTACGTACGATCATTAAAAGACATAGGTTAAATAACATTTAGTGTGAAATCAACCTTAAGTGAAAACAAATTAAAGTACTTTTTCCCGTTATGGCCTTGCAAGCTACGTCGTTTTGTTTCGTTTCTGTTTGCTTCTTCGAATTTAGCTACAAAAGTTATGGAGTCGCGGTGAACACTAAAATAATTTATAATATGATCACAAGTTTAGTTAAAATTATTTATATTTTGGGCATTTATGTTTGTTAGTATACATACTTTCCACACTAGCCATTGAATATAATTTAGTATGTAGCATAATTATTACATTTTATTAGATAATTCATTACATATTTATTTTAGTTTATGTATGTACATATGTTTTTTTTTTATAGGATAAGGGTGAAAAACGAGCACACAGTCCACCTGATGGTAAGTGGTTGCTGCGGCCCATAGACATCTACATCTATCCTCTGTTACAGATCAAAATGCAGATGCGTTTTCACCCGTGAGGACTAGGATGGAATGCCTCATTGTAGTATATGTATTATATACAGGGTATTTTTGGAACGCTCCCGAAAACTAAGACAGGCGATAGCACCAAGTATACCTTTGATCATGGGTCACAAATAAATCCGATCCTGATGAAAAAAAAAACATCTTTTTACAACGTTTTATAAATTTTATTTACGCGCCATCATGTTAGTACAGCTAAATGAAACGATAATTTCATAAAAAAAATCATGAAAATACTGAAACATAAAACCAGCAGTGGAATAACTCAATTCATATCAGCTGATTAAAGGTCAATGTACGCGCGAACGCAAATTCGCGCGGTCCGCAACTAGCGGGCCATACCACAATACCTAATAATTTACAACACTTGTCTAAATACCTAACTTATCTACTTAACCTACTATTTTGCCACTGTACTTGTCTCCACGTAGCCATTTTAATCCGAATTTACAGGTTAAATAACCCAAATAACTGGTTCGATTTCCCGCTAATGAAAAAACATTTAAATGAAATGTAACCAAGGTTAGAGTCATGCGTTTTTATTCATCGTGTAGGTATGTTTATTATTCTCATGTATTCAGTTATGTATGTATTCAGATTTATTCAGTACTAAGTTATTTAAAAAAAAAATTGTTATGAAACAGCTTACCGCTCTAAATCCTCCGTGGTCTTATGAGATGCGGCTTAAATTGTGCTTCATTCATTTCAAGGCAGACTCATGGAGGCGGGGCATCATCGTGTGGTCTTCGACACAGTCCGTACGTAGTTTGTCGAAAACATCCACGATCCTTTTGTAGTTTCGTCAGCACTATCACACTCACGATTAAAAACCCTTTCTTTCACATACCCCACAGAAAGAAGGAAGTCTAACGGGGTCAGATCTGGTGAGCGAGGTGGCCAAGCATTCGGTTACGCTTCAACACTTTGTGCACTGCACAGTATGACACACTTGTTCCATCCCGACGTCTTAACAATTTATTTAGCGATACTTCGTGTACCTAGGTTCGGATACATAACATGTTGTCGTATTCACAATCACTATAAACGTACGCGTTAAGCATTATTAAAACAAAAAACGTAACAAAAATAATACCAATACGTTATAACAATTTAATAAACAAAACGCTCGTGCACGCGTGTACAAAATCAACACGGAACTGTTTCAAAAACTTCAATTAATTAACACGACAAAACGGAAACCTACTGCGTCACAGCGTGAGGCGATACGAGCCGGCCGGGTTACATTCTCATGCGTCATAATAAAGAAGGACGCAACTAACAAAAACGTAAAATGGAAATAAAAAATAAATTGATGAATTTTTCTTTCAGACCCTGTGTCTATAGTATATTAAAAGGTTTCTATATGAAAATTGAAATATATACGTAGAGACATGAAGATTTTAAGGACGAACTTATTTTTTTGATAATTTGTTTATTTATTTAAATAAAAAGAATTTTCCTTTTCATCTTAGCTTAAAAAATACATCTAGCAACACAAAAACATCGAAGGAAAGACGCATATAACTATTTGCGTCTTTCCAACCTAATGAATAAAAAAAACTGCCATTCATTTAACATTTTTACATATTTTGGAAAGGTCATTTGAATTTGAAAGGACGCTAATAGTAATTTATTACTTTTTTCTTAGTAAATATTAGAGAACCATTGGTAGTGAGACACAAAAAATAACAACCCGCAACTCTTGAGTAATGATTTTAAAGGGGATATCATACGAGACTTAATACGATAATAATTAAAAATTAAAAATTTTGTACAACCGACTTTAATATAAATAATAAAGGATAACTCAAAAACTATTGGTCTGACCTCGATCAAATTTATATGGGACCACATGTGAAACACCAGCTCTTAATAATAAGATATAGAATAATAAGACAAGAATAATTGAAATTTAAGTAATCGATGCAAATATTGTTAAAGATGACGTAGCAACTGGTTAAATAAGTCTTTTCTACTAAAAAAATGTCATCTGTGATCAACAGTTACGTCTAAAATTCTTACGATAATTTCTAAAATATTGATATTTGTGAATATTAAAAAAAATAGTAGATGCGCCTTCTTATCATGAGACGAATGGTATATTTAACTCATTTATTCAAAAATTGTCAGATGCGCCCTTTTTTCTTATGACCGTAACATTGACCGAGCTAGATATAGGTCGGTAGCGAAGGGAGTGTGGGTACAGTCGCGTTCTAAAGTACTACATGGTATTGGGCTATTGTTTTATAATATTATAGTATTTAATTGTTTTATTGTAGAATCATACTAGGCGTTTTACTAGCTACTTAGAACTTTGGAAGAGGTTGGAATTAAAAATGGATAATGTTTACTTGAGCATTATTTGTTATTTCTATCGTAAAATATTTTTAAGTTTGTAAGAAGAAAACTTAAGCTAAGTGTGACACGCCGTCCATTATGTCGTCTTGGGTTACATGGAAGCCAGATGTTGATGGTGTGTTGGTGTTACTGGATGCTACTTCATCATCACTTTCATCTTCGCTTGAGCTTCCGTCCTCAGGTCGATCACATGGTAATTTTTTCGGTATTCTTCCTCAACACTTTTAAATTTACTGCACAATTTTCCCCATTCACCTTCTCCTATCATATTTACCTTTTCGTTCACTAGTTTAGTCATAAAACAATAGATATAAATAATTTTTCTTTCCTTCCTTTTTAAAACAACGCGCGAGTCGCAAAGTAAGCTGTGTATGCGACTGTATTTTTGGAGCGAACAAAGCGCGGGAACCAATAGCATGCAGGCACAGTTATACTGGCGGATTGTTCCCCCGTCGCGCCCCCTTCGTACCTATATGTGATAAATCGCTCAGTGGCCAAGTTCAAGGCCAGCGTTCTTTTTTCACCGTTCGCGCGTACATTAACCTCCATTAGTCAGGTGATATCAATTCAGTTTTCACTGCTGGTTTTATGTTTCAGTATTTTCATGATTTTTTTTATGAAATTATCGTTTCATTTAGCTGTACTAACATGATGGCGCGTGAATAAAACTAATAAAACGTTGTAAAAAAATATGATTTTTTTTTCATCAGGATCGGATTTATTTGTGACCCATGATCAAAGGTATACTTGGTGCTGTCGCCTGTCTTAGTTTTCGGGAGCGTTCCAAAAATACCCTGTATATAAAAATATGTGTATTCTTTTTTATCATGCTAATTTACCCTACCCCTGTTATCTTCGTGTAATCCTGTCCATTCATTGGTTGTCTCGAAGAAATTGTTGTTAGCAATAAGACCGCCCACTGCGTACTTCTTTGTGTTGGAGTGCAATAAAGAATAATAAATAAATAAAATACAATATATAATTGAAGGTTTGGTGAATAACACACACATACACACACACACACAAACACACACATATATATATATATATATATATATATATATATATATATATATATATATATATATATATATATATATATATACGGGTATTTTTGGAACGCTCCCGAAAACTAAGACAGACGACAGTACCAAGTACACCTTTGATGATGGGTGGAATATAAAATCGATCCTGATTAAAGAAAAATCATCTTTTCACAACGTTAATAAAACGCTTTATTCATTCTCTATCATGTTAGTACAGCTAAATGAAACGATAATTTCATAAAAAAGAAATCATGAAAATACTAAAACTTAAAACCAGCAGTGGAATTACTGAATTGATATCACCTGACTAGAGGTCAATGTACACGCAAATTCGCGCGACTCGCAACTAGCGGGCCATAAGACAATACCTAATTATTTACAACACTTGTCTAAATACCTAACTTATCTACTTAACCTACTATTTTGCCACTGTGCTTGTCTCCACGTAGCCACTTTAATCCGAATTTACAGGTTAAATAACCCAAATAACTGGTTCGATTTCCCGCTAATGCAAAAATACTTAAATGCAATGTAATCAAGATTAGAGTCATGCGTTTTTATTCATCGTGTAGGTATGTTTATTATTCTCATGTATTCAGTTATGTACCTATTCAGATTAGTTCAGTACTAAGTTATTTAAAAAAAACTAGTTATGAAACAGCTTACCGCTCTAAATCCTCCGTGGTCTTATGAGAAGCGGCTCAAATTGTGCTCCATTCATTTCAAGGCAGATCTCCTCATGCAGGCGGGGCATCATCGTGTGGTCTTCGACACAGTCCGTACGTAGTTTGTTGAAAACATCCACGATCCTTTGGCGCATTCCGTCAGCACTATCACACTCACGATTAAAAACCCTTTCTTTCACATACCCCGCAGAAAGAAGTCTAACGGGGTCAGATCTGGTGAGCGAGGTGGCCAAGCGTGTGGTCCTAGTTCGCCAAATTCAGCGATCATCAAATAATTCGGTGAGGCGCTCACGGACGAATCTCACGACATGTGGAGGTGCACCATCATGCTGGAACCATGTGCGGCGATATTCAGCCAACGATAGGTCGTCTAAAATGTCAACCAACTGTTCATTTATAAAGTTTAGGTATCGCTGTACGTTCAGTGGCTGTGGCAGAAACACTGGTCCCAGTATGCGATCCTTAAATAAACCTGCCCATACGTTAACGGACCATCGGGTTTGGTGCCCAGTTTGTCGAACAGCGTGCGGGTTAAACTCTGAATACATGTGTGTATTTTTTCGGTTCCACAGGCCGTTTCTGGTAAATGTCGACTCATCCTTCCAGATAATGTGCTCAATGGAACCAGGCACACGTTGTTGCTGGTTTAATAACCAACGGCAGAAAACTCGTCGGCGGTCGTGATCGCCGGGAACTAAAGCTTGCACTTTGTGCAATTTGTATGGGCGCATTCGGTTACGCTTCAACACTTTGTGCACTGCACAGTATGACACACTTGTTCCATCCCGACGTCTTAACAATTTATTTAGCGATACTTCGTGTACCTAGGTTCGGATACCTAATATGTTGCTGTATTAACGGCACTATAAACGTACGCGTTAGGCATTATTAAAACAAAAAAGAAACAAAAAACGTAACAACAAAAATAATACCAACACGTAATCACAAGTAATAACAATAACAATTTAATAAACAAACGATTGAACTCTCGCTCGCGCACGCATGTACAAAATCAACACGTAACTGTCTCAAAAACTAAAATTAAAAACGAACCCCGACAAAACTGAAACCTACTACGTCGCAGCGTGAGGTGACACCAGCCGGGGTTAGGCAGTCTGCCGTCATAATAAAGAAGGACGCAACTAACAAAAACGTAAAATGGAAATAAAAAATAAATAGATGAATTTTTCTTTCAGACCCTGTGTCTAAAGTATATTAAAAGGTATAGGCTATATGAAAATTAAAATATATACGTACAGACATGTAGATTTTAAGGACGAACTTATTTTTTTGATAATTTGTTTATTTATTTCAATAAAACGAATTTTCCTTTTCATCTTAGCTTCAAAAATACACCTGGCAACACAAAAACATCGAAGGAAAGACGCATATAACCATTTGCGTCTTTCCAACCTAATAAATAAAAAAAACTGCCATTCATTTAACATTTTTACATATTTTGGAAAGGTCATTTGAAGTTGAAAGGACGCTAATAGTAATTTACTACTTTTTTTCTTAGTAAATATTATTAGAAAAGCATTGGTAGTGAGACACAAAAAATAACAACCCGCAACTCTTGAGTAATGATTTTAAAGGGGATATCATACAAGACTTACTACGATAATAAATAAAAATTAAAAATTTTGTACAACCGACTTCAATATAAATAATTAAGGATAACTTTACGGCTCGAACCGGGGCGGTACCACGACCTCACAGAAAACCAGCGTGAAGTAGAGGTTTACTTCTGAGTTTCGCTTGGTGAGTGCAGGTGGCCGGAGGCCCTTTTTACTGGAAATAAACCTAGCAAGCTAACAGAATAGCAAAGTGGCGAAGCAATCAGCTTTGTAGCGGTTTCTAACGGAAAAAAAATCAAAATAGGTTCGGATGCCTGGGTGATCAGTAATCGATTGGTGAAAACAGAATTTGAAAATTCAAAACCGTTCTCGAGATAATCGTGGGATAGACGGACAGACGGACGGACAGACGGACAGATGGACAGACATCGTGAAATCAATAAGTGACTTCGCAAGCTTCGTCACTTAATAAGGCATTCCATCTTAGTCCTCACGGGTGACAACGCATCTACCTTTTGATTTGTAATAGAGGATAGATGTAGATGTCTATGGGCCGCAGCAACCACTTACCATCAGGTGGACTGTGTGCTCGTTTATCACCCTTATCCTATATATTAAAAAAAGGAAAACTCAAAAACTATTGGTCTGACATCGATCAAATTTATATGGGACCACATTTGAAACACCAGCTCTTAATAATAAGATATAAGCTCTTAATAATAAGATATAGAATAATAAGACAAGAATAATCGAAATTTAAGTAATCGATACAAATATTGTTAAAGATGACGTAGCAACTGGTTAAATAAGTCTTTTCTTTTATGTTGAATTTGTATGTCTTTTCTACTAAAAAAATGTCATCTGTGATCAACAGTTACGTCTAAAATTCTTACGATATTTTCTAAAATATTGATATTTTTGAATATTAAAAAAATTTAGTAGATGCGCCTTTTTATCATGAGTCGAATGGTATATTTAACTCTGTTCACTCCCCCAGTTGCCCTGACAAGGTCGACTGAACTAGGGCCCATAACTAATTCCATCGACGAGCAACCCGAGGGAGGGACCCAATGGCCTATGGATACTTATTGTATAATGGCTGGATAAGCAAACACAAAACTTACCGAGTTCCGGAGATAGGGTTGACCACAAGGTGCCGTAAAGGGCAAGTAGGTGATATGTAAGTGTAAATGTAGTAGTGTGTAAGTGTAACTTGACGCCACTGAAGTAATCGGCCAGCAGCTCACATGCGTGGCTAGGCTCCACAACTTCGATGACTCCAATGGGCGTTCACCTTATCTGAACTCAAGTCTAACGTCACTTAGCACAAAATTAGGAATCGAAGGCGAAACGCGATCTCCTCTCGGGTCACAAAGTTTTAGCGTTCCAACCGACAAAGCGAAAATTCTTTCGTACGATATTAATACAACACAAGCAACTCGTCGACGCAAATTAATGCCAATCGAAGTTAAATTAATCACTCAAAACTCAAAAATCAGCCTCGTTGTCACGTAACGTACAAAATCAGACAACGCGAAGAGAGGCACTTAACGTGACGTTACAATTCAATAGTAACTTCCAAAAACAATTAACCGACCCGGCGTACGCGCAGACAAGCAATTTTTCCATACTAATCTCGACCGCCGCGCCCTCAAATGGAATGCGAGCGGAAGAGGGGGCCGGCGGTGACCTTGGTACCATCGGATGCACGCGCCGAGTCACGAGTTTTGAATGCAAGTTTTAATTTTTAATATTATGCCTAAACAAACCCCCGTCCCGGACATCAGGACTTATGTCCACGAGTAAATTGGCAAACGGGATAGGGTCGCGACGGCACGTTACAAGACCGAATCTCCAACCAAAACCTCGGCTACCCTAGGCACCCCATCCGATCCATACGACAACTTAACAATGCGCCCACGGCGCCAATACAAAGGCAAAGCGTTGGGTTCTTTAACTAACACGAGGTCTCCAACCCCAGGAGGATCCGTCTTGTCAGACCACTTAACGCGCTGCTGCAAAAGATGTAGATACTCCAGAGACCATCGGTGCCTAAAACTCTGAGTCATCTGTTGCAGCAAGTCAGATCTGCTCAACCGCGAAGAGTTTATTTCCTTGAAGGGGTACTTGAGCAGGGCGTTAAGCGGCTGGCCAATCAGGAAGTGGCCCGGGGTTAGAACGTCCAAATCATTCGGATCGGACGAGATGGGACAGAGGGGCCAAGAGTTGAGTACCGCCTCAATTTTACAGAATACAGTGGCAAGCTCCTCAAATGTCAAAATATTTTCGCCAATAACGCGACGGAGATGTGTTTTTGCAACCTTAACCACCGCCTCAAAAATACCGCCCCAGTGTGGGTAAGCCGGAGGGTCGAATTTCCACTGGATGCCCTTCTTGGACATCGCCGTACCTAAATAAGTCCTGTTGCTGGACAGAAATTCGACGACCTCTTTCAAATATGTATCCGTGCCCTCATAATTCGTTCCGCAATTAGACCGGATCAGGTGCGATAAACCACGACGCGATACGAAGCGGCCCAGCGTGGCCACAAAGGCTTAAGTGCTGAGGGCACTTACAAGTTCTAAGTGAACGGCCTTAGTGGAGAGGCACACAAAAACGCACAGATAGGTCCCATGTGAACGCGTGTTACGAAGGTCGGAGGATTTGACGAGGAAGGGGCCAGCAAAGTCTGTTCCGACTCCAGCGAATGGTCGGATGGCCCTGACGCGGTCGAGTGGTAAGTCACCCATCATAGGCTGCGATATGGTGGCCTTCAGTTTATAACAAGGTATGCACTTAAAGAAGACGCTCCGAATGGTGCGTTGGCCAGCCAAAATCCAAAACTCCCGCTGCTAAATAGCCAAAAGCGCGTTACACCCAGCGTGGGCATTCTTAACATGATGGTGAGTCACCAGCAACCGAACAAAGGCGCCGTTCTCAGGGAGCAGTAACGGGTGTCGAGTCCCGTACGGCAGTTGAGAATTTTTCAAACGTCCGCCAACGCGCAGCGTCCCAGCGTCGTCCAGGAAGAGGGTCAGACGGGCCAGAGCGCCCTTGACAACGGAGCCCCGCTTCAGGTTTCAATCACGGGCTCAAAACGCTCCGCTTGGACCATACGGGTCCAATGCATCAAAGCTTCGCGACGCTCGCTAGAGGATATGGTAGACAAGCCATCGGGCTGTAGGGCTCGTATCTCGCCTAACAAGATGAATTACCTACTGCTACTAGCTACCTCCCAGCGCGTCGGCTCCCAGCAACAAATCTATAGACCCAGGTTGGGACCACTGAGGGTCTGCCGGTCTCAAACCTGACGCACAACGACCCGCGCTGTCATTTATACGGACGTTAAACCTACAATGTCATCGAGGATATCCACCTTAACTAGAATGTGAAGGTGTTCGCTGGCAGGGACAAACACCAACTCCGCTTGTCCCCTAGGAGCAGGAGGCTCGATACCTCCGATACCTACTTGGACGTGATTCGGAGCTCCAGGGGAGCCCTAGTCTTCCCACCAATCAAGTGGAGGCCACACAGCGTTGTGAACCCGAATCCAATAGAGCCCGAACCGTTAAATAGTCGCCACCCGGGTTGCACGCCTTCACTAAGGCCGTCGGCAATAGAACAGTTTGACAAGTGGACTGTTAAAGGCTCAAAGGCTCAGTGGAGGTGGCCGTGGTGGGAGCTAGGGCGGCAGCTACCTAGCTGGAGCTGCTTCCATCGGACCGGCACTCTAATCGGGGTCCTAAAAGCAGCATTCCGGCGGCATCTCAACGACCCGTGGTTGCAAATCACCAAATGGGCCGAACTGGGGAAATTTCTGGGAACCTCGGCCTTGAGGCCCGGGACAGTCTTGAGACCGCAGGAACCTGGTAGTATCGGTACCGACCAAAGGGGGAAAGGTGGTACTCCAGTCGCGGCCGCTCAGCTAACGGGGGTGAGACGGGTCTAGCTGACCGCTGAGTGGCCGTGAAGTTCCTCTCAACACGCTAAGAGGGGGTGACGACCCCCCCGCCCCTGGGGCAAAGACCCCCCGGCCTTAGGGGGGTTGGCGAAGACTTGCCCGGCCGATTCCGCCTCTCCCTGGGCACGGCTCGGTTCGCAACCCGTAGTTCGTCGACGGTGCCCGCGGCGTTCTCAACCTGCCGGCACTGCTCCTCCAAGAACCGCAGCAGGTCTCTGAAGGGCGAAATATAGGAGGCGCCGTCCCCGCCGTACCTCTCCTCAAAATGGATCCGAAGATCAAGAGGCAGGCGGGACAGCACGATGTGGAGCAACAAAAAGGACCATTCGTCCACCGGTAAATCCAGCCGCCTCAACGCATTACAGGCCACCACGACTGGATTTACGATGTCCGTACGTAGTCTGGCCCGGTCCCTAAGCAGCGGGAGGTTTAGCAGCTGCCTGACGTATTCTTCCGCAATTCGCCGGATGTTGGCGTACCTTCCGGCGAGGAGGTCCCGGGCAGTCTGGTAGGCGTCGTCTGACAATTTCAAATGGCCGACGACGCCCAGTGCCTCCCCCTCCAGTGAGGCCAGGAGGTACGCCATCTTCTGGCTTGGTATCAAGTCCCTCCGGGCATCCACTAGGCTGTCAAAAAGACCAACAAAGGTCAGCCAGTCGGAGAGGACCCCGGAGAACCTTGGCAGGTCCAGAGTTGGGAGTCGTCCCAACAGCTCCGGCTGAGTAGGCTGCTTCCGAGGGGACTCGGGCAGGCCACTCAGCCGAGTTTCACGCGCTTCCTCGGCATACTTGGCCCCCGCCTCGATCAAGTCGTCCGTGATCGAAAAGAACCGCTCGTAGTCCGCGAGGCAGGAGTCTAGGACTCCCTGTTCCGCATCCGAGGGCATGAGCTCAGTGCAAGCCTCCTCCACTACGGCCCTTCGGGCCGCGACCTGCTCCAGCCGCTTCTCTAAACTATCGGGTCGCCCTATCAAAGTATGGGCGTTCGCGGCCCAGCGCAGCTCCGCCTGCAGGCGAAGCGCCGGTGTGCGGCTTGTGCGATGGCATCACTACTAAATACAATTACTATTAAATTAAATTAAATACAAATTATACTACACGGCAAACTAAATACAAATTACTATTAAATTAAGTTAAATACAAATTACACTACACGGCAAGTACACACTACAGTCGGTCACCAAAGATGCCTCGCTCAGGCAACCGACCCTTCCGCAATTTAATCCGTCTACCCGAAATACCTGACGCGTAGGTACCTAACCCTAAACTACAATCCTGCTTACGCTGCTTAACGGGCATGGTTCTACCACCGATCCGCTAACAAACAAAATAAAACAAAAAGAAAAAAAAATTATTACGTACGTACGTATTTATATTACGGCCAGGCGAACCACGCTCTGCTACCAGAAATTGTTCACTCCCACAGTTGCCCCGACAAGGTCGACTGAACTAGGGCCCATAACTAATTCCATCGACGAGCAACCCGAGGCAGGGGCCCAATGGCCTATGGATACTTATTGTATAATGGCTGGATAGCAAACACAAAACTTACCGAGTTCCGGAGATAGGGTTGACCACAAGGTGCCGTCAAGGGCAAGTAGGTGATATGTAAGTGTAAATGCAGTAGTGTGTAAGTGTAACTTGACGCCACCGAAGTAATCGGCCAGCAGCTCACATGCGTGGCTCGGCTCCACAACTTGGATCACTCCAATGGGCGTTCACCTTATCTGAACTCAAGTCTAACGTCACTTAGCACAAAATTAGGAATCGAAGGCGAAACGCGATCTCCTCTCGGGTCACAAAGTTTTAGCGTTCCTACCGACAAAGCGAAAATTCTTTCGTACGATATTAATACCACACAAGCAACTCGTCGACGCAAATTAATGCCAATCGAAGTTAAATTAATCACTCAAAACTCAAAAATCAGCCTCGTTGTCATGTAACGTACAAAATCAGACAACGCAAAGAGAGGCACTTAACGCGACGTTACAATTCAATAGTAACTTCCAAAAACAATTAACCGAAGCGGCGTCCGCGCAGACAAGCAATTTTTCCAGATTAATCTCGACCAACGCGCCCTCAAACAGAATGCGAGCGGGAGAGGGGGCCGGCGGTGACCTTGGTACCATCGGATGCATCGGATATATATATATATATATATCATCTTTTTACAACGTTTTATTAGCTTTATTCACGCGCCATCATGTTAGTACAGCTAAATGAAACGATAATTTCATAAAAAAAAATCATGAAAATACTGAAAGATAAAACCAGCAGTGGAATTACTGAATTCATATCAGCTGATTAAAGGTCAATGTACGCGTGAACGCTGAAAAAAGAACGCTGGCCTTAAACTTGGGCACTGAGCGATTTATAAGTGAGTGGTACGAAGGGGGCGCGACGGGGGAACAATCCGCCATTATTACTGTGACCGCACGCTATTGGTTCCCGCGCTTTGTTCGCTCCGAAAATACAGTCGCATACACAGCTTACTTTGCGACTCGCGACGATGGTTTTAAAAAGGAAGGAAAGAAAAATTATTTATATCTATTGTTTTATGACTGAACTAGTGAACGAAAAGGTAAATATGATAGGAGAAGGTGAATGGGGAATATTGTGCAGTAAAGTTAAAAGTGTTGAGGAAGAATACCGAAAAAATTACCATGTGATCGACCTGATGACGGAAGCTCAAGCGAAGATGAAAGTGATGATGAAGTAGCATCCAGTAACACCAACACACCATCAACATCTGGCTTCCATGTGACCCAAGACGACATAATGGACGGCGTGTCACCCTTAGCTTAAGTTTTCTTGTTACAAACTACTTTGTATTTTACGATAGAAATAACAAATAATGCTCAAGTAAACATTATCCATTTTTAATTCCAACCTCTTCCAAAGTTCTAAGTAGCTAGTAAAACACCTATTATGATTCTACAATAAAACAATTAATTACTATAATATAAAACAATAGCTCAATACCATGTAGTACTTTAGAACGCGACTGTACCCACACTCCCTCCACTGTCGACCTGTATCTAGCTCGGTGCGAAACAATGCTGCCGTCATAAGAAAAAAGGGCGCATCTGACAATTTTTGAATAAATGAGTTTGTTTAGGCATAATATTAAAAATTAAAACTTGCATTCAAACCTCGCAACTCGGCGCGTGCATCCGATGGTACCAAGGTCACCGCCGGCCCCCTCTCCCGCTCGCATTCCGTTTGAGGGCGCGTTGGTCGAGATTAATCTGGAAAAATTGCTTGTCTGCGCGGACGCCGCTTCGGTTAATTGTTTTTGGAAGTTACTATTGAATTGTAACGTCGCGTTAAGTGCCTCTCTTTGCGTTGTCTGATTTTGTACGTTACGTGACAACGAGGCTGATTTTTGAGTTTTGAGTGATTAATTTAACTTCGATTGGCATTAATTTGCGTCGACGAGTTGCTTGTGTGGTATTAATATCGTACGAAAGAATTTTCGCTTTGTCGGTAGGAACGCTAAAACTTTGTGACCCGAGAGGAGATCGCGTTTCGCCTTCGATTCCTAATTTTGTGCTAAGTGACGTTAGACTTGAGTTCAGATAAGGTGAACGCCCATTGGAGTGATCGAAGTTGTGGAGCCGAGCCACGCATGTGAGCTGCTGGCCGATTACTTCGGTGGCGTCAAGTTACACTTACACACTACTACATTTACACTTACATATCACCTACTTGCCCTTGACGGCACCTTGTGGTCAACCCTATCTCCGGAACTCGGTAAGTTTTGTGTTTGCTATCCAGCCATTATACAATAAGTATCCATAGGCCATTGGGCCCCTCCCTCGGGTTGCTCGTCAATGGAATTAGTTATGGGCCCTAGTTCAGTCGACCTTGTCGGGGCAACTGTGGGAGTGAACAATTTCTGGTAGCAGAGCGTGGTTCGCCCGGCCGTAATATAAATACGTACGTACGTAATATTTTTTTTTCTTTTTGTTTTATCTTGTTTGTTAGCGGATCGGTGGTAGAACCATGCCCGTTAAGCAGCGTAAGCAGGATTGTAGTTTAGGGTTAGGTACCTACGCGTCAGGTATTTCGGGTAGACGGATTAAATTGCCGAAGGGTCGGTTGCCTGAGCGAGGCATCTTTGGTGACCGACTGTAGTGTGTACTTGCCGTGTAGTGTTATTTGTATTTATATAATATATATATATATATATATATATATATATATATATATATATATATTTGTGAGATCCATTCTGCACACATAAACGGATTGCTAGGAAAGCTAAAATAAAAATAATAAAGCTAAGTATGTAATGAAATTACACAAACAGAGACAAAAGTAGGAATTACCATTATTTACAGTTATGGTAACAAATTACTAAAAATGATTACAATACAAATCTACTCCATGTACTCTACTGTTCTGTTTCACAAATGTTTACACGTGTATTGGCCAACTTTAGTAAAACATTTGTAGGAGTGCTTTAAAATCGGTAATTTTGTTTCAAATATGATAATAGTTGTTAGTTTAGAGCTTAAAATATAACTTATTCTACACGTACTTACCGAAAGTAAGACACCCCGGCTGTTAAATTGCTTTTTCGGGCATTATTCTTGCAACTTTTAAATATACATTGCGGCATTGTGAAACGTGTTTACATTGGCTGTGTTTCAAGTCAACTAAACGAAATAAAAGCTCACGTCTCCAGTGCGCCGTTATTTACTTGGACGTATTTTTTGTGCCGACCCGATATCTAGTTGTATTGTTGATCGAAGTTTCGCATCGTGCGTCGTGCATGAGCTTTGCAGCCTGTACAGCAAGATGGACCGTAAATAAGACGCTTCATACTTCTCGCGCCAACTGTTTTAGTTGTGTATGTGTAGAGTGCCCAATCCAAAGATTCGCCCTATAAAATAGCGATATTCAAAGTCATGGTGTCTTTTGGCATGCAAATTGAATTTATGTTATAAAATAAATCCGAATTTATATTTTTATTAGACTACTAACTGTTCCCCGCAGACTTCGCCCGCGTGGAGTTATTTTTCGCGAAACCCTAAAATAAAAGCAGCCCAAGTTACTCCTTATAACATCAGCTATCTGCCAGTTTGTATAAATATTGACATTAATATTCCGGTTCCCGGAACCCCTCCACTAACACCTAAATTTTATGGTATGATATTAAAGTTCAAATTGACTTTTAATTATTATTACGAATCTTTTGTATGGGTATATAGAAAAGTGTTGTTTTTACGCCCGCCATACACGATCAAGTTTACCGTCAAGTTTGCAGCGCACTTGAAGCGGCGTCCGGTAAACTTGACGGTGTATGGCCATGGGTGTGCATGACAAGTCTACTTGAAGCAAAAATTTAATTTCGATTCTGCCGACTTGATCAAGCTTGCAGCGTCATGTAAACTTGAACGTGTGTATGAGCGGTCAAGTATGCATGACGTTAGTGGGCTTCGGCAAGCGAAGACGCGCGCATGCGGTATATAGTAGAATACACCGAGGTGTTATGCAATGTATTAATATTTTTTTTAATTTTGTTAAAAAAAGTTACTTCCACACTAGGATTTTCTCTTGTATCATGGAGGCAGTTAACAAACATAAATTGCTCAAGGACAAACATCTAGACCCGGAACAATAATTTGTAGGCCATACAAATACTTGTTCGGGATGCGGGAGTGCGGGATTCGAACCCGCGTGTCCAGCGTTGCAACTCATTGCTAAGCCAAAGCCTTATTGTTCAATATGAGGAAGGTTAATATGCAACATCGCGGAAAATATTATATTATAACAACGTGAACGTGTTTGAAACTCAGATAATTTACCTACTTACCATTTTAACCGACTTCAAAAAAGGGGGAGGTACTCAATTCGACTGTTTTTTTAATGTGTGTTACCTCAGAACTTAACTAACTCCGCCATTGCCGGTCCCAAGCCCGGGTGAGAAAGGAGGAGGGGACGGTTCCGCCGGAGAGAGTGGGTGTATCCGGTGGACTAACACACCCACCTTCACTAGGACCTGTGCAGTCGAGCGCCGTACGCGGGGATGAAGGAGTCCTGGAGGGTTGAGCCGATCGTAGCTGGGGTATATAGTGGCGAGAGGCAACACGCCCTCTTTGGTCCGGATTTCAAGCTAAACTGTGGCCCTATCTGCTAGCCACAGATAGGGAAATGGCCAAGCGTAGGGCTGCTTAGTTTTCCTGAAAAGGGGGCTGGGTGGTGGTAAAGGCCATGCTGACGGAGCAAGTGACAGTTTATTCGGGTGGTGGGGATGGGCCATGTCAGCCCCATCTACCAGCTGGATCGAGCTCCCGATGTCGCGCTGTGAGCCAACTTCGCGTCCCTATATTCTCCCGGTAATCCTAACGCCTGAATTTCCTTTTTTTTCTAAAGTAGGGCGTTCCCAAAGGTGCGGGCTTCATGGAGGGTGGGAAGCCGGGGGGATGAATTTTAAAGAACAAAAAATTATGGACAATTTAAGGCCCAATAAGAAAGAGGGAGAGGTGTCAAAGGTGCTTACCAGAGCCACCAAAGAACAAGGGGGAACCGTCACTAAATCGACGGTTCCACGGACAGTACCGTGGCGTAGGTGCCCCCACCAAAGGGACAACTACCTCGTTGAACGTTTCCAAAACCAGTTCCAAGGAGCTGGACGAGAAAAAAGAACAAGAGCCCGCGAGTAACAAAACTGCGTAGCCACTACGTACTGACGAACTTTTCTCTGCTGCCTGGCAAGTGGTGAGCCGTAAGGGGAAAGGCAAGGCGCCCAAAAAGGTGACTTGCTGACCTGACGGACCATCAGGAGGGTCCATCCCTGCAGGCAGTAGTGGAAAGGCCAAAAAGAAGAACAAGAAGCAGCGGGAAAAAGGCCGTAGAGAACGAGCTGCATTGGCTGCTTCCGAAACTAAAACCAAGGAGGCTGGGCAAGCTACTGCGACTGGGGTGCTTGGCGCTGGAACCAGTAGACGCGCTGAAGCTGGGAACAATAAAAATCCAGCCCAAGTGGAAGTCGCGGCCGCGGGAACCAGCTCTAGGATATCCGCCAGGAAGCAGCGAGCGGCCAAGCGTCCTGGGAAGAAGGAAAGAGCAGCCAAAAGGATGCTGGAAGAGTCCATCTCGCCTAGAGGGGAACACAAAAAAGTGCGACTCAAACAGCAACCAAAGACTGCAAGAACGAGCTACGCTTCCGCTGCTAAAGCAGATTTGGGTGTGGCCTTAACGTGTGCGCGTTCAGGTCACATTACGAAGGAAGTAGCAGACGACATCCTCGTGGCAATACATAGGAAGATGATCCGCGAGGCCTGGAGTAGCCAGGACCCTGATGCGTCGGGCCCAGTTTTTAGGGGCAAACCCGTTTATACAGAAGGTGTCCTGAAACTGTGGTGCGACGATCAGAAGGCTCTGGACTGGTTGAAAGGGAATATTGCTACCCTCGACCTTAAATCCGACACCTTGCTGACAATAAAGAAACAGTCAGAGATACCACAAAGAGTCAAATGTGGTATCCTTATCCTTGATGCCCATGGGGCCTGGAAAGACTCACGCGACATTGGTCGCGTGCTGGCGTACCAGAACCGCTGGGTTAACATCAGGGACTGGCTGTTACTCAAGGCTGATAAGCAGACGGACGGGTGGTTCCTCGTTGTTTCGGTGCTGGAGGATCATATCCCGACCCTGATGAAGGCCGGACGCCGTCTCGCATGTGTATGCGGGGCGGTATACGTAAAATTCCAGGGTCGTGAAGGTAAATTCTTTGACACTCCACCGAGCAAAGAGGTAAAAAACAACCCGTAAGTTATGGATACCGGAGCCATGGTTACCGGTACAGCGGAATTACTGGAGGCCAAGTCCAGTGAAAAAACGGCCTGCACAATTGAGCCGAAGCCCTCAATGGAGATCGGCCTCACCGGCAGTTCACTGAGTGACGAAGAGGACTGCATTTTGTCGACCACTTCCGACTCGGTGGCTGACGATGAAACCCGAGATCTTCTGGCAGGCCTATTTTTGGGCGGGGACGGGGAGGACGCGATCAACGATGGCGTGCCCTTCGTCCAAAACTAGCCTAGTGCAGGCCAACCTCCACCACAGCAAAACTACGTCGGCTCAATTACGTAAGTGGTTGGAGGTTCAAAGGACTGCCATAGCCTTAATCCAGGAGCCGTGGGTTGGGGCTGGTAAAATTGAAGGCCTAAACAACCTAAAAGGTAAGCTATTCTACAGCTCTGAACACGACAGGCCTAGAGCGTGTATTTACACTACTAAAGATATCTGTGCACAACCATTAACAGATTTCTGTTCTAGAGACATGTGTGCCGTGGCAATACAATACACACAGGAGAGAAGATTAGTCGTCGCCTCGGTCTACATGTCGGAGGAAGACACTCCTCCCCCTCATGACCTCGGCAGGCTGGTGAACTTCTGCGAGAGGACCGGACTGGAGGTTGTGATCGGGACGGACTCCAACGCACATCATCCCCTTTGGGGAATGGAAAAACCAAATGAACGAGGTAAGGTTTTAGTTGAATATTTATTTAGTACTAACCTAACCATTTTAAACATAGGTTATGAACCTACTTTCATAAACAAACGCTGTCGCACTATAACCGACCTTACACTTGCAACAGAAGGAGCAGCCAAACTAATTACGGGATGGCTTGTGTCGAAAGAGGCCTCATGCTCAGACCATAGATGGATCTGCTTCGCACTACAGGTCGATATCCCCTCCATACCACCATGGAGAAATCCCCGCAAGACGGATAAAACAAAATACCTAAATAGGCTGACGTCTTCGCTTGCGGATTTTGATTGGATAAATACTATAGCAGATCAGTCGCTCCTAGAAGAACAGATAGCAGCTGTTACTAAGGCTATGATAGACAGCTACCATGAATCATGTCCAGAAATCACTCCACCAAGACATGCCGAGGTAAAGCAACCGTGGTGGGGTAAAGAACTCGATAGGAAACGTAAGAAGGTAAGAAAAGCCCTAAATAGGGCCATAAATACCTCAATTGATGAAGACTGGCTACTATATAAGGAAGCTAAGTCTGAATACAAAAAATGTATCAGGTATCAACGCTCGACTGGGTGGCATAAATTCTGTGGCAACATAGAAACCTGCGAACAAGCAAATAAGATAAGGAATATTCTAGCTAAACAGAACACGTCGGGATCCATGTCTCTAAAGAAACCCGACGGTAGCTACTCAACATCGCCGGATGAAGCCCAACGCATCCTAATTGAAACGCACTTCCCAGGTTGCTGCGTAACCCAGGAGGCAAACCGGCATGACGACATACTGACACCAACAGCAGAAGACTGGAATTTAACACAGAGAGTGGTAACGATGGACAAAATCCATTGGGTCATTCACAGTTTCTTCCCCTATAAGGCGGCAGGACCTGACGGCATATTCCCGGCACTCCTACAGTGGGGGGTAAAGCCCTAATAGTGAGACTTGTTGCCATAATGCGAGCCTGTCTGGCTCTTAAATATGTTCCTAGGGGATGGAGGGAAGTGAAAGTTACATTCATACCCAAATCAGGTAAGAGCGACTACACTGACCCTAAATCCTACAGGCCCATTAGCCTCACATCCTTTCTCCTAAAGACGATGGAGAGGATGTGTGAAAGGGAATTAAGGGGGTCGGCGGTAATGAACTTACCACTACACGACAAGCAACACGCCTACAGTCTAGGCAAATCAACAGAATCGGCACTTCATCAGGTAATTACAAAGATTGAAGAGGCCATCCAAAACAAAGAAATATGTCTAGGTTCCTTCATAGATATTTTATATCTATGAAGGAACCTAGACATATTTCTTGCTTGCTTGCGTGCTTTTGACAGAACGAACTTCTCCAGCATAAAAGGTGCACTCAGTATACATAAAGTTGAACCGGCACTGATCGACTGGATAGTTTACATGCTCAGTACACGAATAATAAAGATTGCTGGTGAATCTCAACCAATCCAAATTAAGAAAGACTGCCCGCAGGGTGGGGTTCTCTCACCTCTCCTGTGGAATATGGTCATTAATGAACTCATCAGCAAATTAAATGCCAATCACTTCTATACAGTAGGTTATGCTGATGACCTGACAATACTGGTCTCTGGAAAGACAGCAAGCATAGTGTGCGACCTGACCCAAGCGGCTCTCCGTATAGTGGAGAGATGGTGCAGAGAATACGAATTAACCGTCAGTCCAAATAAAACGGTTTTAGTAATGTTCACACAAAAACGAAAGCTGAATAACTATCATCTTCCAAGTCTTTTCAGCACAAAACTCCAGCTATCCTCTGAGGTAAAATATTTAGGTCTTACCTTGGACAGCAAATTTAACTGGAATAAACACATAGAAAACAAAATCAACAAAGCTAGTATAACTTTCTGGCAATGCAGAAACATGATTGGCAAAAGATGGGGACTGACGCCAAAAATCATACTGTGGCTTTACAAAACTGTAATTCGGCCCATGATCACATACGGCGCTCTGGTATGGTGGACCAAGACAAATGAAGCCACCACAATTAAGAAGCTTCAGCGCTACCAGAGACTGGCATGTATGGCTGCCACAGGCTGCATAAGAACTACGCCAACAGCAGCCTTAGAAGCGATGCTGGAGCTAACTCCGCTTCATCTACATATACAACAAGAAGCGACTTTAGCTGCCATCAGACTCAAGACCCTAAATCTTTGGAGTAAGAATAGTGTCCCTCATACAGGCATAATTGAAAGAATTCACTCAAAAATTCCTATCCTACAAGCCAAATACGATAAGATTCCTAAACAATTTGTTTTCGATAAGAAATACAAAATTATATTATTAAATATATAATAAATATTAAATAATATTAAATAAATGAAAACAGTCAGCCGGAAGGATTGAGCCCAAAAGAGCTTAGAGTTTTCACCGATGGTTCTAAAACAAATTAAGGTGTAGGTTCTGGAGCTTTCTCTGAAGACCTCAATATTCACATATGCACACCGCTGGGTACCTATAACACGGTCTTTCAGGCGGAATGTATGGGTATCATTCAAGCGGCCATAGCAATAGATGCTAGGAAGGTTAATAACTTCCCCATCAGAATACTGACCGACTGTAGGGCGGTACTACAAGCACTGAGTTGCAATGTGGT
Source organism: Parnassius glacialis (assembly GCA_033319125.1). Taxonomy (NCBI): domain Eukaryota; kingdom Metazoa; phylum Arthropoda; class Insecta; order Lepidoptera; family Papilionidae; genus Parnassius; species Parnassius glacialis. The sequence continues at coordinate 18,341,325 of JAVANC010000009.1, forward strand.
GAACTCGAGACTAATATATAAATGCCATCAACGATTAAATGAGGTATGTAAAAACAACAATGTGACTCTGCAATGGATAAAGGGATACAGTGGATCCAGAGGCAACGATGCAGCAGACGAACTGGCCAAAAGAGGATCGGCTCTGGCCACTATAGGGCCGGAACCAATCATACCAATCCCCTTTGGTAACGTTCGTTCACTGGTACGTAGACACTTCACTAATCAACACGCTCAGCTTTGGAAAAATCTAGTAGACTGTAGACAAGCTAGGGAGGCCCTGCCTGAAATAAACAGTAGCTTAACCAAAGTTTTAATGAGACTGAACAAGCCGCAGATCAGGATAGTAACAAGTGCTATCACAGGACACGGCACCTTTAACAAATATTTATTTACTATAGGTGTTACAGATAGTCCCCTGTGCAGGGCATGTATGGGGGAGGAAGAAACGGCGGCCCACGTGCTACTAAAATGTCCGGAAGTCGCTACGTACAGGGCTTAACATCTCGGCACGCCGGGATCACTCCCCGAAGTTGCATGCAACATCAAGGGACTGTTGAGCTTCTTCGGGGAGATCTCATGGCTCGAATAATCACATTATTTCTGCCCTCACGCAAAATACGCGCATAGACGTGGAGTTGCGGAAAACAGCCCGTCGTAAACTAAACTAAACTAAAACTACCTCAGAACTTTTTTCTAGGTGAATCGATTTTGATGATTCTATTTTATTTGTAAGCTGGTGCTTATAATTTAAACATCCCATATAAATTTGATCAAGATCTGACTAGTAGTTTTGGAATTATCCTTAATAATGCGTATTCGTATTGAAGTCGGCTGTACAAAATTTTTAATTTCATTAGTTGTCTCTCTTCCTCTCTTTTAAAAAAATGGCTGTGACATACGGACGGACAGACAGACAGACATGACGAATCTATAAGGGTTCCATTTTTTGCCATTTGGCTACGGAACCCTAAAAACGTTACCTCCTCACTAGGATTTTCTTCTGTATCGCAGGGACAGTTTACATACATAGAACAGACCCAGAACAATTATTTTTAGACCGTACAAATACTTGTTCAGTTCGGGATTCAAACCCGTGGCCCTTAGCGCTGCAACTCATTACTAAGCCACTGCGCCACGGAGCCCTCACTTGTCTGTTTCGCATTTTTTGCTATTTACTATTGAGATATTTTTTTTAGTTTCATTAACCAATTTTTGCACCACACCGAACGATCTTTTCTTTTTGTTTTCTTAATTGCCAGCAATAAGCCTAGGATGGCTAACGCATCGTCGTCCGTCACTAGTGACGCCATGGTTTCAACTAATGCGGCATCATTCAAACTTGACGGCGAAATTGAACGTGAGTGGTCCATATGGATGCACTGCAAACTGGACGCCGCTTCAATCGCACTGCAAACTTGACGGTAAACTTGATCGTGTATGGCATCCATTAGACTTTTTCAGCCAATTTTGCATACCTTAAGCGAAAGCGCAAGGTATGTTCTACTATCGCCTAAAAATTAAGATTCCAACGTTTTATCGAATAAAATCGTATCTAGCAATCATATTATACATATAAATGATATAAAAAGCACATTGTTAGAATGATAAATGATTGTTGAACTTATTAATAATTTTTTTAAATCGATTAAATGCTATTTTTAAATAAAAAAAGGGGTTTAGTGGCTTATGGTCGAAATGTAAATCCAAGGTGGCGGCTGCAATAGGTATCAATTTTTTCATCATGGGTGTCATTTTCATGGTTTTCGAGGATGTTGAAGGTGATAGTGCTGTCGAAATGTAAATCCAAGATGGCGGCTGCAATAGGTATCAATTTTTTCATCATGGGTGTCATTTTCATGGTTTTCGAGAGAGTTGAAGCCGATAGGATTGTCGAAATGTAAATCCAAGGTGGCGGCTGCAATGGGTATCAATTTTTTCATCATGGGTGTCATTTTCATGGGTTTCGAGGGTGTTGAAGCCGATAGTGCTGTCCAAATGTAAATCCAAGATGGCGGCTGAAGTAGGTACCAATTTTTTCATCAGGGTGTCAATTTCATGGTTTTCGAGGGTGTTGAAGCCGATAGTGCTATCGGAATGTAAATCCAAGATGGCGGCTGCAATAGATATAAATTTTTTCATCATGGGTGTCATTTTCATGGTTTTCGAGGGTACTGAAGCCGACAGTGCTGTCAAAATGTAAATCCAAGGTGGCGGCTGCAATAGATATCAAGTTTTTCATCATGGGTGTCATTTTCATGGTTTTTGAGGGTGTTAAGTCCGATAGTGCTGTCGAAATGTAAATCCAAGATGGCGGCTGAAGTAGGTACCAATTTTTTAATCATGGGTCTCATTTTTATGGCTTTCGAGGGTGTTGAAGCCGATAGTGCTGTCGAAATGTATTTAAACTACTTTAAAAATTCCGTATAATCATGTTATACATAATTTTTTTAATGCGCTTAAGGTATGTCCAATTGGATTTACCAATATTTTTTAAATTTTTCTCTCCGTAAGAACCATCTTCGTACTTCAAGGAATATTATAAAAAAAAGAATTAGCGAAATCGGTTCAGCTGCTCTCGTGATTTGCGCTTAGCAACACATTCAGCGATTCATTTTTATATTATAGATTATTTGGCAATGTCTTCATCTAAGCTCGATCTTACGGCACCTCAAGTAGTATTCTATTCGAATCGAATTTAATCAACGGAAAGAAATAATTTACTAACAAGAAAATATATTTACAAAAATGATACGAACATTTTTGAAAACTTGTGGCTTTCTTTTGAATTTGCTCTCTACATAATTAGGGTTCCGTACCCATAAAGGAAAAAACGGAACCCTTATAGAATCACTTTGTTGTCCGTCTGTCTGACTGTCTGTCAAGACCCTTTTTCTCAGGAACGCGTGATGTTATCAAGCTGAAATTCATATCAAATACTCAAGTCTACTGTCCCTTAGAGCTGTGAAAAAACTTCTAAGCCAACGTAATCAAAAGATACAGCCGTTTATGCCGTAAATTTTCGACATTCGCAAGGGAATCAAAACCTACAGGGTACTTCCGTGAACTCAGAATCTTGAAATTTGGTACGAAGCAACGTTTTATAGCACAGATAAAGGAAAAATTGCGAAAAGCATAATTTTTTAGTTACATCATATAATAAAAATATTTTTAATAATTTTAAACTTATATTCCTACGGATTTGTTCGGAACCCTCGGTGCGCGAGTCCGACTCGCACGTTGCCGGTTTTTTTTCATAGTTTTAAAAATATTTAAAAATGAACATTACATCCCAAATATACATTACTTGAGTTAATCGAAAACGATACCGATAACCACAAGACGTTTTCTTTTTCTGCCGACTTCCTAAAAGGAGACGGTACTCAAGTCGAGTGTATGTTTTTTTTTAATGTGTGTTACCTCACAACTTTGTACTGTGCAAACCGATTTCGATGATTCTTTTTTTATATGAAAGCTGATGGTTCTCGTGTGGTCCCATATGAATTTGATCAAGGTCAGACCAATGGTTATTGAGTTATTCTTAAATAACCTATATTGAAGTCGCTTATATTGATGTCGGCTGTACAAAATTTTTTATTTTAAATTATCTAACTATACAGTTTATAATTTAAAATTAAAAATATTGTACAGCCTACTTCAATATAAGTTATTAATAATAACTCAAAAACTATTGGCCTGACCTTGATCAAATTCATATGGGACCACACGAGAAGTACCAGCTTTCAAATAAAAAAAGAATCATCGAAAATCTAAATATAAAATGACTTATTAAGTGGCGAAGCTTGCGAAGTCATTTATTGATTTCACGATGTATGTCCGTCTGTCCGTCTGTCCGTCCGTCTGTCCGTCTGTCCGTCTGTCCGTCTGTCCCACGATTATCTCGAGAACGGTTTCGAATTTTCAAATTCTGTTTTCAGCAATCGATTACTGATCACCCAGGCATCTGAACCTCCTATATTGATTTTTTTTCTTTTCGGTTAGAAGATCAGTGTGCATTTTGGTCTATACCGGCCTTATATAGGGCCTCAGATAGTTTCCAGAACCTTCTACTGTAGAAAACATCTAGATTGTTTGAGTACATATCGGTCCCGAAATTCCTGGAAGGATCTTGACTCTCCTAGTTCTGCTACTCGCTACTAGAGGGCGCTAGTGGTAACTAGTTTTGCAATGTACAAGACATTAATAGTGGCGCGCAACACTGCCCCCTCCTAAGACATGCTCGTCCCGAGCATTATTGGCCCCATAATAACGCGCCAGTCGATCCACATGGACGATCTTAGGAGTACCTCTGGCACCTTTCTGTACCCCGTAGGTAACGTCATTGATCCTTGTCACAATCCGGTACGGTCCGTCCCATTTAGCTTGAAGCTTAGGAGATTTCCCTTTGCTGCGAACTGGATTGTGTAACCACACTAGTGAACCTTCGTCAAACCCTTTGTTGTTCATTTTGCGGCCATACCGTGTTTTCATCTTCTCAGACGTTTGCTGGCCCGACTGTATGACGTGCTCATAAATGTCATTAATTTTGTTCCGCAAGTCATTTGCATAATCGGTTATACTGCGTGGGGCATCAGGTGGTATTCCGGTGATCAGGTCTGCAGGCAGCCGTAATTCTCTTCCAAAGTTTGCGAAAGCTGGGGTCACTGATGTACTTTCGTGAACAGCGCTGCGATATGACAACAAAAACGGTTGTATGTGCCTGTCCCAGTCTCGTTGCCGTTTTTCCACAACTTTTGCCAGGTATCTCTCCAATGTCTGATTAAATCGTTCTACTATTCCATCAGATTAAGGTAAGAAAGGAGGTAAGAAGTTGTTCTTGTTTTATGATTACCCATAACTCGGCAAGTTTCCTGGAATATTTGAGACACAAAATTCCTTCCTTGGTCGCTGTGAATCTCCAAAGGTATACCAAAACGACAGAAGACTTCATGAACTCGTTTATCTACAACTGTTGTAGCTTCTTGATTTGGATAGGCGAAGACTTCTGGCCACTTAGTGAAGTAATCCATCACAACCATGAAATACTTGTTACCACTTTCACTTTCCAGAAACGGCCCCGCAACGTCAATGGCTATCCTCTCCCATGGTGTACCAACATTGTACAATTTCAATGTGCCTCTACTACGAGTTTGAGGTCCCTTTAGAGCCGCACAACTTGTACATTTGCGGCACTAGTTCTCGACATCGTCACGACAGTGGACCCAGTAAAACCGTTCTCGGATCTTCAGTAGAGTTCGTTTAATTCCCAGGTGGCCTCCTGAACAACCACTATGGTACAGCTGTAGAACATCCGGTACTTTAGCCTTAGGGACAACTATTTGCAAATGACATCTGTCTCCTCGACCATTTTCCCATTTACGGCACAGGACTCCATTCTGAATCAGCAAGCTGTCCCATTGGGCCCAATAGCTTTTCGTGGTCGAACTCATTGCTGAGACGTCGCTGCACTTGAGCTTAGGAACACTAGCCTTCATCCATTCCAGAATCGGCTTAATGTCCGAATCTTCCTGCTGTGCATTTTGTAGGGTGTCCTTCCACTCATTGCTGAGCTGGTCTGTACTGAGCATCCTCACAGATACCACTTCCTTACCCTCTTGCCTAGTACAATGCTTGCGAGTTTCAGGGCAAGGTCTTCTTGACAATGCATCTGCATTGCCATGAGATTTCCCGCTGCGATGTTCGATCACAAAGTCGTATTCCTGCAGTAGTTCAATTCATCTCGCATACTTGTCCTTCCGGATTTTTGAACTGCAATAGCCATTTCAGTGCAGGATGGTCAGTTCGTAAGTGAAATTTCCACCCCAGAAGATATTTGCTAAAATGCTGCAAGGACTTTACCACAGCAAGCAATTCCCGTCTTGTGACACAATAGTTCCTTTCCGGCTTTGACAACGAATTGCTTAAGTACGCTATTACAACCTCTTGATCACCATTCCATTGAGACAACACACCGCCAAGTCCTATATCACTTGCGTCTGTATCAACTATAAATCCCTTGCCCGCATCAGGGTACCCCAAAATAGGCGTTTTGCACAGAAGGCCCTTGAGCTCCTGGAATGCAATATCGCAACTTTCATCCCTGCAGCAATATCGCTTCTCCTCGGTTAGCTTGTGCAGAGATTTGGCTATATCTGCAAAGTTCTTAGCAAATTGCCGATAATAGGAGCACAAACCCAAAAACGCTCTTACCTGTGTCCTGTCTTTTGGAACCGGCCAGTCTTTGACAGCGGCAATTTTCTCTGGGTCCGTGCGGATACCTTCATCCGACACTACATACCCCAAAAAGCTAATTTGTCGTTTGAATAGTGAGCATTTCTTCGGACTCAACTTGAGGTTTGCACTCTGGATCTTCATGAGCACGCGTTCCAGGTTGTTCCTCAAACGTAAGGTCTACAATGATGATGTCATCTAAGTAGACCAGACAGGAACCGCCAATTAGCCCGGTAAGTACAAGCTCCGTCGACCTTTCAAACATTGCTGGAGCATTGCACAATCCAAACAGCATGACTTTAAATTGCCACAGACTTTATCCTGTGGAGAATGCAGTTTTCTCCTTGTCTTTAGGGTCAATTTCAACCTACCAGTAGCCACTTTTCATGTCCAGCCTACTAAACCACTTTACGCCTGTAAGTATGTCCAGCGTGTCATCAATTCTTGGCAAGGGATAGCTTTCCTTCTTAGTAACGTCGTTCAGACGGCGGTAGTCAATAGAAAAGCTGCCGTCCTTCTTCTTTACCAGCACCACAGGTGAACACCATGGACTAGATGAAGGTTCAATAACACCATCCTTCACCATTCCCTCAATCATGGTTTCTACTTCCTTTTCACGTGCTACAGGCAATCTTCTTGGCCGCTGACGGATAGGCAATTCTTCTTCTGTGTTTATTTTGTGTTGAACTAAGCCAGTCTTTCCTATGTCAGCATCGTTTGACGAGAAAACATCGGCGTACTTGAGTAACAACTTCTTCGCCTTGACCATTTCATTCGGGGAACAAACGCTGCGACATTCTTCTAAAAGTGTGGTCACTCTCGTTAGTCCATCCTTGCTGGGGGTCCCAGTCGGTAGATATTGGCACCGACGTAACCAATCCACTTCCTCACTAATACCAACCAATGTGCCTTTTTCTATAATCTGTTCTGATCACAAAGGTTCAGCACACGTACTCCTGAGATGTCGGCGGTTCTGACCAAGGTTCGAGCCACTTTCCATGGAAGGTCATTGTCTACCCTTTCCACGAGTACACAACGAAGAGTTTGCCCAGGATTCCGAGGAAGTCTAACCGTCACAATCGTTTCCGATCTCAGCGGAAGAACAATCTTCTTAAGGCTGTACACATTCCCTGGTAACGCCCCTTTCACGAAATGTTCCTCTTGTCCACATTTCAAAACACCTTGCATAACGTCGATCTAACAACAATTCTTCCTCATGAAGTCTAGGCCCAGGATGCAGTCGTCCGTTATATCAGCCACGATGACATGCAGGTAGATAATGTTGCCTAGCATCAAAACGAGCACTTCATTATTGTCAGTGTTTACAGACCCCCACATTCTATGTATGATTGTTTTGAAAAAAAAATGGAGGAAGTTTTGCTTAAACTTAATAAACAGAATAAATCTGTCGTCGTATATGGAGACTTTAATATCAATCCCCTTGAAACTTCCTCCATGAGTATTAAGTTTAGTCATACAACCTTGTTCATTTGTTCTTGAGCCAAAACGTATTGCAAGACCTAGTACAATTAGTATAGATAATAAATATTCCAAAATATTTAAAAGAGTGTGTTGCGCAGCCAAGTCTTTATATTTAAGAAACAAAATTAAAAATGCCTCTAATAAAATTAAAATGACTTGGAGTATAATCAATAGTGAAACTGGCAAGATGAAGCTACACAACTCAAACGTTCAATTAAATATTAACAATAGTTTGACGAAATCAGATCAAGACGTTGCAACGGCTTTTGAACAATATTTTACCGACATTCCGATCCTGACTACAAAGTCACTCAATTCCTCCCCTGCTGTCGCCGAGTCATTACTCAAACAAAATCTGTAGAAAAGAATTTGCATTTCATAGAATATTATCAGGTGATATTGTAAAATATTTCAAAACTATTGATATTAAGAAAACAGCAGATCTATGGAGGATTTCTGTTAAAATTATTGCGTCTTTAATAGATGCGATCGCACACCAACTCGCTATTATTTTCAATGCTAGTATCGAATCTGGTGTTTCCCGATTTAATGAAACATAGTAAAGTTATACCTTTATTTAAATCTGACAGTACATTGGATAACCACACCCACTAATTTTAGACCTACTTCTGTACTGCCAACGTTCAGTAAAATTTTTGAAAAAATTATTCTAGATCAAATGTTACGTTTTTTTTAATGTAAATAAATTGCTACATAATCGGTTTCGATTTACAAGGGGTCGCTTGACAACTGATGCCGGTGTTGAGCTAATCAAACATATTTTCTGTGCATGGGAAAATTCACAAGGTGCTTTGGGCATATTTTGTAATCTTTCCAAGGCTGTCGACTGTGTTCACAATCAGGAAGCCACATCATTATAATAATAATAATAATTCTTTATTTCAGATATAATATATAAATATAGTGTAAAAAGCATGCCATCAAAAACTTTAACTTGTAAAAAAAACCAAGTCTCGCAACTCAGTTCTTCTACCGTAAAAAGTTGTGAGATCCATGTAATACCAAGTCGGTTAATTTATTCAGTCCCTACTTAAGGGTCCTTCTGTCTTAAGTTATTACGTAATTAGCTAACCTAACAACATCTTATAGTGACCATATCAATATTAAAAATCTTTTATGTTTTAAATAAATTAATTGACATGGCCATCGCATGATAACACAATGTATCTCTCAAGTACTACATATTATATTAAATTAGATTGTTTAGTTCTACACACGCTACACGCTGATAGAACTGCGGAGATCAGGAGGATCTCGCAACGCAGTTTTTAAAATTGTACGCGAGAATTAAGAAAAGGGCGTGTGGAATTCTCTACGCCACTATCGCAAAGGCGAAGAATTTCTTATCATTTGGATGATTTATAAAGGGGATTTTTATTTCTATAATGTATTACCAACAATCAGGGGATTAAGTTCTGGATGATGTGAATGATGACAATGAGACATTGGACGACCGAAAGTACTCACTAAAAGTTTACAACAATTTCAAATAAAGTATCCCAAGTGCAGCCGATAAGTTTGAGAACCACTGGATTGCTTGTTTATATTTTATTTTCTCGTATCTTGGATAGAGTCTAGTAGTGTAATAATTTGTCTCACTACATTAACGTTAACATTACAAGGCGATTTGGTTAGAATTAGTGTCCGACCGGAACAGGATTTTCAACCGAAACTGAAAACGAACCTTCGGTCTGGGTGTCAGTTTCGGTCGAAACCGAAACCGAAAATTATTTAGACATGTGATTTTTTTTATTGTATACTGAAATCTGGTTTATTTTATACATATACAGATAGGTAATGCATACTAATGAAAAACAGTCCTTGCAATATTCATGTAGCAATATATTTATTTTAAAGGAAATATCAACAATTTAACGTTAAGAAATACTTTTTAAGTCATTTTGTAAAAAAAAAATCAACACCTACACCCATAAAAAGATTTTGTTTTTTTTTTGAGTTTAATTGAGAACACATTTTATTGTGTCCATAATATTGTTAATATTATTTAAAGAGAGCATTAACTTAATATATATCACACTCAAACACTTACACACAATATACACACAACTTAAAAAAACCTCAGAAAATACTTATACTGCTCAAATTTAAAAAAACTTTAATAAATTAAGTTTGTATAAAAAGGGTTATTATAATATTAAGGAATTTAAGGATGATAATAACCCCTGGGAATGAAGTGATATCTATTGGGTAGATCCTTGGAACTGTTGCGCGCCACTATTAATGTCTTGTACATGGCAACACTAGTTACACTAGCGCCCTCTAGTGTCGAGTAGCAGAACTAGAAGAGTCAAGATCCTTCCAGAAATTTCGGGACCGATATGTACTCGAACATTCTAGATGTCGCTACAGCAGAAGGTTCTGGAAACTATCTGAGGCCCTATATAAGGCTGGTATAGACTACGACCGAGGCAGTATTGAATTGGCGATACAAGAGAATACTTCGAAGCGAAACAACTGAGAACTTAAGTGATCAGTAGAATTATAACAATACAATAAACTAAAATAAAATTTTATTGTTAGTGTGTCTTAAGGTGTAATTAGTATCCGTAATTAAAGTGTCAATTTTGATAATTCAATCGGCAGTTTTAAATTGTCTCGAACCTCAAGCTCGTAACAATTGGTGTCAGAAGCGGGATCAAATATGCCGATTTTACCTAAAGATGACACGGAGGGTATCCGTACCCGAAGTCAACGCCAACAGGAGACGGACCAGAGACGATTTGATGGTACAACGCCGCAAACATCGGAGGGCCAGCTGCTGACCACGGAGGCCGGTCCGTTATCAGCTCCTGCATCTACAGCACCTGACTTAGGTTATCTGATGATGATACTGCAGGAACAGGCTCGCCGACAGGAGGAACAGACTCGCCGACAGAAGGAACAGGCCCGTCAGTTGGAAGTGCAGCTGCAGTGCGGACAAGAGGAACAGGCCCGCCAACAGGAGGAACAGGGCCGTCGGTTGGAAGAGCAGCTCAAACGCAATAAGGAAGAGCAAATACTTCTCATGAAGGACCTTCACGCTACCTTCGGGAAAGAGATAAGGGAGGTGAAGGATAAGGTTGCTCAATATGATAACCGCCTGTCGGAAGCTGAAACCCGAATCGACCAAGTGTACAATCGGGTTGACAACGTGATGGTTGACGTGAAGAAAACGCTGGACGACCTCAAATTTGGGGATGGAGTTACAGCTCCCATGGTAGCTACTTCTTGGTCTTCCTACAAAATCCAATTCGAGGCTGTCATGAAGGCGAACGGCTGGAATAAAAGTCAGGCCATGACTGCTCTCACCCTAGGCCTGCGCGACCAGGCCTTAACTGTTCAGAAAGCTCTTGGTAAGGAAGTGACTTACGGGCAGTTCCTTGAGGCATTGGAGGCGAGATATGGCTCACCTGGAACACGTCTTTCGTGCGCAGCTCAAAGATCGCGTGCAACGCAGTAACGAAAACCTGCGGCAGTGGGCCCTTGAGGTGGAGAAGCTGGTTCGAAAAGCGTACCAGTCTGTACCTGCGCTCATTGTAGGGAACCTGGTGCAGACATTCATCGACGGCATCCGCGACCTTGAAGTCAGAGCTGCTGTGAGGCTCGGGCACCACGAGACGCTTAAGGACGCCTTGACCCATGCACTGAAAGTGGAAGCCGTGCGGCAGGATCATCGTTCCCATCGCGTCAGGGAGGTTGCAGCAGCTACAGTTCGCGACCACAATAAAGGATACAGCCCTAGGTGCTACGGCTGTGGGGAAAGGGGCCATCTTCGATCCAGCTGCCCTAAGCGAACTGCAGAAAGGAAAGGTGATCGATCTCACCGCAACAGCACGGCCCAGCAGCAGCAGGGAAACTGGAGGGTGCTGGCTGATGTTAAAAGTGCCCCAAGGATTTCGATCTCACAAACCCATGATGGGAACAATCTAATCATCAAGGGCGAGGTCAACGGAACGCCGTGTAAACTTACCATAGACACTGGAGCCTCCCGCATGGTTGTGAGTTCCCAACTTATAAGTCAGTTCCTTGGGGACTCCGCATACAACCGAGAACGCATTAATTAGGTGACAGCCACTGGTCAGCGCATACCCGTCCGTGGAGAGAAGGAGATGGAGTTGAAGCTAGGCAACATGATCTACCTGCATAATGTCATCGTGGCTGATATAATGGACGACTGCATCCTGGGCCTAGACTTTATGAGGAAGAATTGTTGTGAGATCGACGTTAAGCAAGGTGTTTTGAAATGTGGACAAGAGGAACTTTTCGTGGAAGGGGCGTTACCAGGGAATGTGTACAGCCTTAAGAAGATTCTTCTTCCGCCGAGATCGGAAACGATTGTGCCGGTTAGTCTTCCTCAGAATCCTGGGCAAGCTAATCGTTGTGTACTCTTGGAAAGGGTAGACAATGACCTTCCATGAAAAGTGGCTCGAACCTTGGTCAGCAGCACCGACATCTCAGGAGTACGTGTGTTGAACCTTTGTGATCAGGAACAGATTATAGAAAAAGGCACATTGGTTGGTACTAGTGAGGAAGTTGATTGGTTGCGTCGGTGCGAATATCTATCGACTGGGACCCCAAGCAAGGATGGACAAACGAGAGTGACCACACTTTTAGAAGACTGTCGCAGCGTTCTCTCCCCAAATGAAATGGTCAAGGCGAAGAAGTTGTTACTCAAATACGCCAATGTTTTCTCGTCAAACGAAGCTGACATTGGGAAGACTGGCTTAGTTCCACACAAAATAAACACAGGACAAGAATTGCCTATTCGTCAGCGGCCAAGAAGATTGCCTGTAGCACGTGAAAAGGAAGTGAAAACCATGATGGAGGGAATGGTGAAGGATGGTGTTATGGAACCTTCATCTAGTCCATGGTCTTCACCTGTGGTACTGGTAAAGAAGAAGGACGGCAGCATGCGATTTTGTGTTGACTACCGCTGTCTGAACGACGTTATGAAGAAGGACAGCTATCCCTTGCCAAGAATTGATGACACGCTGGACATGCTTACAGGCGTGAAGTGGTTTAGTACGCTGGACCTGAAAAGTGGCTACTCGCAGGTTGAAATTGACCCTAAAGACAAGGAGAAAACTGCATTCTCCACAGGAAAAAGTCTGTGGCAATTTAAAGTCATGGCGTTTGGATTGTGTAATGCTCAAGCACCGTTTGAAAGGTTGATGGAGCTTGTACTTACCGGGCTAATTGAAGATGCCTGTCTGGTCTACTTGGATGACATCATCATCGTAGGCCGTAAGTTTGAGGAACACCTTCAAAACTTGGAACGCGTGCTCATGAAAATCCAGAGTGCCAACCTCAAGTTGATTCCGAAGAAGTGCTCACTATTCAAACGGCAAGTTAGTTTTTTGGGGCATGTAGTGTCGGAAGAAGGTATCCGCACGGATCCAGAGAAAATTGCCGCTGTCAAGGAGTGGCCGGTTCCAAAAGACAAGACACAGGTTAGAGCATTTTTGGGTTTGTGCTCTTATTATCGGCGATTTGTGAAGAACTTTGCAGATATAGCCAAACCTCCACAAGCTAACCGAGGAGAAGCGACATTTCTGCTGGGATGAAAGTTGCGATATTGCATTCCAGGAGCTCAAGAACCGTCTGTGCAAAAGGTCTATTTTGGGGTACCCTGATGCGGGTAAGGAATTCATAGTTGACACAGACGCAAGTGATATAGGACTTGGCGGTGTGTTGTCTCAACGGAATGGTGATCAAGAGAATGTGATAGCATACTTCAGCAAGTCGTTGTCAAAGCCGGAAAGGAACTATTGTGTCACAAGGCGGGAATTGGTTGCTGTGGTAAAGTCCTTGCAGCAATTTAGCAAATATCTTCTGGGGCGGAAATTCCACTTACGAACTGACTATGCTGCACTGAAATGGCTATTGCAGTTCAAAAATCCGGAAGGACAAGTTGTGAGATGAATTGAACTACTGCAGGAATATGACTTTGTGATCGAACATCGCAGCGGGAAATCTCATGGCAATGCAGATGCATTGTCAAGAAGACCTTGCCCTGAAACTCGCAAGCATTGTACTAGGCAAGAGGGTAAGGAAGTGGTATCTGTGAGGATGCTCAGTACAGACCAGCTCAGCAATGAGTGGAAGGACACCCTACAAAATGCACAGCAGGAAGATTCGGACATTAAGCCGATTCTGGAATGGATGAAAGCCAGTGCTCCTAAGCCCAAGTGCAGCGACGTCTCAGCAATGAGTTCGACCACGAAAAGCTATTGGGCCCAATGGGACAGCTTGCTGATTCAGGATGGAGTCCTGTGCCGTAAATGGGAAAATGGTCGAGGAGACAGATGTCATTTGCAAATGGTTGTCCCTAAGGCTAAAGTACCGGATGTTCTACAGCTGTACCATAGTGGTTGTTCAGGAAGCCGCCTGGGAATTAAACGAACTCTACTGAAGATCCGAGAACGGTTTTACTGGGTCCACTGTCGTGACGATGTCGAGAACTAGTGCTGCAAATGTACAAGTTGTGCGGCTGTAAAGGGACCTCAAACTCGTAGTAGAGGCACATTGAAATTGTACAATGTTGGTGCACCATGGGAGAGGATAGCCATTGACGTTGCAGGGCCGTTTCCGGAAAGTGAAAGTGGTAACAAGTATTTCATGGTTGTGATGGATTACTTCACTAAGTGGCCAGAAGTCTTCGCCACAAATCAAGAAGCTTCAACAGTTGCAGATAAACTAGAACATGAATTCTTCTGTCGTTTTTGAGTACCTATAGAGATTCACAGCGATCAAGGAAGGAATTTTGCGTCTCAAATATTCCAGGAAACATGCAGAGTTATGGGTACTCATAAAATACGAACAACTTCTTACCACCCACAATCTGATGGAATGGTAGAACGATTTAATCAGACATTGGAAAGGTACCTGGCAAAAGTTGTGGAGAAACAGCAACGAGACTGGGACAGGCACATACAACCGTTTTTGTTGTCATATCGAAGCGCTGTTCACGAAAGTACATCAGTGACGCCAGCTTTCGCAAACTTTGGAAGAGAATTACGTCTGCCTGCAGACCTGATCACCAGAATACCACCTGATGCCCCACGCAGTATAACCGATTATGCAAATGACTTGCGGAACAAAATTAATGACATTTATGATACAATCGGGCCAGCAAACGTCTGAGAAGATGAAAATACGGTATGGCCGCAAAATGAACAACAAAGGGTTTGACGAAGGTTCACTAGTGTGGTTACACAATCCAGTTCGCAGCAAAGGGAAATCTCCTAAGCTTCAAGCTAAATGGGACGGACCGTACCGGATTGTGACAAGGATCAATGACGTTACCTACGGGGTACAGAAAGGTGCCAGAGGTACTCCTAAGATCGTCCATGTGGATCGACTGGCGCGTTATTATGGGGCCAATAATGCTCGGGACGAGCATGTCTTAGGAGGGGGCAGTGTTGCGCGCCACTATTAATGTCTTGTACATTGCAAAACTAGTTACCACTAGCGCCCTCTAGTAGCGAGTAGCAGAACTAGGAGAGTCAAGATCCTTCCAGAAATTTCGGGACCGATATGTACTCAAACAATCTAGATGTTTCTACAGTAGAAGGTTCTGGAAACTATATGAGGCCCTATATAAGGCCGATATTGACTGCGACCGAGGCAGTATTGAATTGGCGATACAAGAGAATACTTCGAAGCGAAGCAACTGCGCACTTAAGTGATCAGTAGAATTATTGTTTTATTATTAGTGTGTTTTAAGGTGTAATTAGTATCCGTAATTAAAGTGTCAATTTTGGTAATTCAATCGGCAGTTTTAAATTGTCTCGAACCTCAAGCTCGTAACAGAACTAAAGAGAATGGGCCTCGCTAATGCAACTTCGCCCACGTTTATATTAGTCCACGCTACGCCCCTGATTGTAAGCTGTTATTTAAAAAGAAAGTTCCGCTGGATTTGTTGCTGGTTCTTCTAGGACTCTTCTTCAAGGACACATGTTTTTTTTCGAACCAGTGGTAATTACCAAAAGAGTGACTTTCAATAAGTGTTATTTATAATCTATATTGAATAAAAAGTTTCTGTTTCAGTTTGTATAATTATGAATAATACACGAGTCACGAATTCATCCGAACGACGCACGACAATCCACGAACACTGAATTTCGGCGCCGCCTAAGTTTCGGCAGATTTTTTGCCGAAACCGAAACTAGATTTTTTTGCCGAAACTTGCCGAAACCGAAACTGAATCTACTGTCGGTCACTAGTTAGAATACTTTCAAGAAATACATAGGCTGCACTAAAAGTATCGGGAATGGAATATTTCCACTGTTCCTGTCATATTAAAATCTTTTTAATTGAAAACTCCTAGGTTTTAAAAATCGAATACCATTTATTTATTTAAGAAAAGATTATAGGTCTTGTCACAAGGTTTTGTCAAACTTGTTTAGTCGTTGAGAAAATGGAATTGACTCGAGAAAATTCAAGAGCGATGATTTATTATGACTTTCGAAGTGGTTTAACACAAAAACAGTGTGTTGACCGGATGATTTCTGCATTTGGTGATGAAGCCCCATCCAAAAAAACAATTTATCGCTGGTTTGCTAAATTTCAACGTGGACGTGTCAAGCTCAGTGATGATCCCCGTCAAGGTTGTCCAAAAACTGCAGTCACCCAAGAAAACGTTGATGCTGTGCGTAAGCTGATTGAGGAAGATCGACATGTGACATACCGCGAAATTCAGGCAACTTTAGACATTGGCATGAGTCAAATACAAATAATCTTGCATTAACAATTAGGTGTAAAAAAGTTGTTTTCCCGATGGATACCGCATTCGCTCTGCGAAGAGCAAGAAGCGGCTCGCGTTACTTGGTGCGTCAGAACTCTCGAAAGATTCCACGCAGGATCCTCAAATGCTGTATACAACATCGTATCAGGTGACGAATCCCGGATATACGCGTACGAACCCGAAACGAAAAACCAGTCACGAGTTTGGGTGTTCGAAAAGGAGTTAAAGCCAACAAAAATTGTTCGTTCACGGACTGTTGCAAAAAAAATGGTGGCCACGTTTGTCTCCAAAACCGGCCATGTTACGACTATTCCTCTTGAGGAACAAAGAACGGTTAATGCAGAATCATATGCTAGCATTTGTTTGCCACAGGTCTTTTCTGAACTCCGTAAAGAGAACTGCAACCGCTGCATCATCCTCCATCACGACAATGCGAGTTCTCATACCGCACACAGAACAAAAGAGTTTTTAGAGCAAGAAAACATAGAATTATTAGACCATCCGCCGTACAGCCCCGACCTAAGCCCTAATGATTTCTATACTTTCCCTAAAATAAAGAATAAATTGCGTGGACGGAGATTTTCATCACCTGAAGAAGCTGTGGACGCCTACAAAACGGCCATTTTGGAGACCGCAACTTCTGAATGGAATGGTTGCTTCAATGATTGGTTCCATCGTATGGAAAAATGTGTCAAATTTCGCGGAGAATAATTCGAAAAGCAATAAATACATTTTTAAATAGTAATGTTGTGTCACTTCCTTGATTCCCGAAATTTTCAGTGTATCACTGTGAATTTACATTGTACTGATTGCCCTTTTAGCAACACTGATAATATGGCGTCGCCGGATTAAAGAAAAAAAAATTGTGTGTAAAATTAATGTATATATTTCCTAAGTTCTAAATTTTGAATTTTCACTGGTAGTATGCAACATCAGCACCTAGCGTTGTAGTTTTTACACAATTTGATTGGGCAAATCTTATTTTTGAATTTTGCTCGCAGTGCAGTTTAATTAGCACCAAACTTATTGATATTTTATACTCTTTCATTAACACTAAATGGGCGCTAGGACATTACGGGCCTACAGGTTGTACGGTATTATCCTCGCTTGTTCGACCGCGTTTATCCATCTAGACATGTATAAAATCGTAGAAGTTTATGTACCTACCTCTAATTTAACAATTATCACTTATCAGTTAATATGTATACTAGAGCTGTGTTAGCGCGGACACTCATGGCATTAATAAACGTACAATTACCAATGTTAATGATCCCCTAAGATGAGCTCTATGAATTTGGAACCCGAACTAAAAAAAAAAATTGATACATATATTCTACAAACAACGCACATGATTGTAATACCGTTTATTCGTTTGTAGTCCTAAAAAATCTTCCGATAATTACTAAAATTTTTCATGAAATTGATAATTTTTGAAAAATCTTGATTACCAATGCGTTAGGAATCGTTTGTAGATGATTGTAATACTAATAATATTTTTATTACCGGACCTGAATCTTCAAAGATACTATTATTAAAAAAAATCTATCACCCGAATGAACTACAAATAATGCAGATGATTGTAATACCGTTTATTGGTTTGTAGTCTAAAAAAATCTTCTTATAATTACTAAAAGTTGTAATTTTTCATGAAATATGATAATTTTCGAAAAATCTTGATATCAATGCATTCAGCATCGTTTGTAGATGATTGTAATAACACGATTATTCTATCATAAGTCTTAGATTGTGAAGAAGCATTCTCACTTGGAGTTAGTTCATCAAACAACTATACCTGCAATCAATGAAGCCTATTCGAATAGTTTCAACTATGGCTCCATATTTTGTTTTATGTTCAATTACTGTTTGTCACAATAGTTTCCGGTAAGAAAGTTAACAATTTAACAATGGGGAAGTGCTTAGTTATTAACTGTATATTCGCGCGCCGATGTAGTCAACCACAGATATCTAGACTCTTTTGATGCAGTCAACATTCGCCCTGAAAGCTTATTATCTCCAATTGGACCGCGTTTGTCAATCCGCATGGTAGATAAAAAAGAAATTCAAAAATATCGAGCTAAATTGATGCATTTCGATTGAATTAACCCTTAATCCCTCGCGCTATTTTTTCAACCTAATTCACTAGCGCGGTGTGCACAGTGCCGCCGTATTGAATTGTGTGCGACGTTGCCAAATTTAGAGAGAATCGAAATAGATGATTGTAATACTAAAAGGTTTTTATTGTACAGTTTTTATTCTAAAAAGAGTTATAATTTGAAAAAAAAAAAATTGTAAAGATAATAAAAATTGATACATATGCTACAAACAACGCAGGTGATTGTGATAACCTTCATTCGTTTGTAGTCCTGTAAAATCTTCTGAAAATCACTAACGGTTGTAATTTTTCACGAAATATAATAATTTTCGAAACCTCTTGATTACCAATGCGTTAAGAATTATTTGTAATACTAAAAGATTTTTATTGTAGATTTTTTATTCTAAAAAGTTATAATTTGAAAAAATTTGTAAAGAGAATAAAAATTGATACAAATTCTACAAACAACGCAGGTGATTATAATAACCTTCATTCGTTTGTAGTCCTGAAAATTCTTCTGAAAATCGCTAAAGGTTGTAAATTTTCATGATATATGATAATTTTTGAAAAATCTTGATTACCAATGGGTTAAGAATAGTTTGTAGATAATTGTAATACTAAAACAAAAAATTATTACCGGACCCGAATCTTGAAAGATATTATTTTTTTTTATTGCGCCTCAAAACTAGAAGACTAGGACCACAAACGAATAAACGCTATTACAATCATCTGCGTCGTTTGTAGTTCATTCGGGTGATAGATTTTTCATGAAAAATTACAACTTTTAGTAATTATCAGATTTTTTAAGACTACAAACGAATAAACAGTATTACAATCATCTGCATTATTAAGTGGCGAAGCTTGCGAAGTCACTTATTGATTTCACGATGTCTGTCCGTCTGTCCCACGATTATCTCGAGAACGGTTTCGAATTTTCAAATTCTGTTTTCAGCAATCGATTAGTGATCACCCAGGCATCTGAACTACCTATTTTGAAAGTTATTTTTTTTCCGTTAGAAACCGCTACAAAGCTGATTGCTTCGCCACTTTGCTATGCTGTTAGCTTGCTAGGTTTATTTGTAGTTCATTCGGGTGATAGATTTTTTTTAATAATAATATATTTCAAGATTCAGGTCCGGTAATAAAAATATTATTAGTATTACAATCATCTACAAACGATTCTTAACGTATTGGTAAACAAGATTTTTCAAAAGTTATCATATTTCATGAAAAATTACAACTTTTAGTAATTATCGGAAGATTTTTCAGGACTACAAACGAATAAACTGTATTACAATCATCTGTGTTGTTTGTAGGATATGTACCAATTATTTTATTTTTTATTTTTTTTAGTTTGGGTTCCAAGTTCACAGAGCTCCTAAGATGCCGTACTGCATTAGCCGGGAGACAAAGAAAGTTTTCTTTTTGGGTATCTTTATAATAAAGTTAATAAAATTCTAAATTTTTATCTACTAACACTTCACGAATGTCAAACTAAAAAAGAAACTGGCTAGTTACATTAAACTATGAGGATACTGAAAAAATATTGAAATAGGTAGAACACACGCACGCACGCACTTGTTCTGCATGCCCACAAAAATTACCAAATAACATTCTTTAAGAATTACTGTTATTAGCTAATTCTGGAAACACTCGGAAAATTGTCTTGAATTGAATTAGGCTAAGAAACATGGGAGGTGCTGAATCCTGACATACAGGTTCTTACCTAGTTTAGGATTCAGAGGCTTCATAAGCTATTTGTAACTTCATATTATCTCAATAAATATTATTATTATTATTATATTGTTATATTGCTGTACAATTGTTTGCTTCCCACCAAAGAGTATAGGGAAACGCGGATTCACTAATCATCAAGCATCCATCTGCATGCATCCATCCATCCATCGATTCACACAGTGTTCGAAAGTTGTTACCAATTACCATCGTCCTAATTAGCCATGAGTTCGTCATCATTACTATTAAATCCTTTTATTACTTATTCAATTTTATATAATGAGTAATTTTAGAAAATAAAAGAGTAGTTTGTATGTCAATAGTTTATTAAAAAATTAAAAATAATAGTCTCATATCTTTAAGAATAGAAATAAAATGCCTTATTTTATCTATTACTAAAATAACAGTCTAATAGAAATTCTTTTTAAAGAGGATCATCGCTATCATTACACGTTACAGCCCTTCACAAGTCCACAGCTGAACATAGGCCTCCGTCAAGGAATGTCACAAAACGGTCCTGACCTTCTTGCATCCATCGACTTTCCTACCCTTACTTTTAGAAGGATTATTAAATTGAAAATCATGATAGCAAACTTTTAAAACAGGTAAATAATTTATGATTTTGGTCTTCTTAAAGTAGTTCCTACAAAAAGACGTTTTAAGCTGTTCTATTCATACAGTTGTTACAATTTTAATCGAAAGTTTAAAATTATAACATTAAATGACAGGTTTTTCAAAATTAGTTCAGATATTTACAAATCTTCAAACACGCGGGACGCGATTGTGCTATTCAGATTTTTGTCATGACAACAAAAACTTCTATTCTTATAAAACTCAGCATTAACGTCATTGTTAAGCAGCAACATTCCAATTAATTTATTCTAAATAAAAAAAAATTTACACCTGTAATATTCTCGACATGGGCAGTGTCTGTTAAATTAAAATTAGCTTCCAATCATCTCTCTCAGATACACAAGATAAAAAAGTTAACTTCCAGTAATTTAAACTACCATAACTAGTCCATACCATAAATAGTCCTTACATAGGATCAGTCTTTGAATCATAAAAGAAGAAAAGTAAAGAAATTACAATTGGAGAGCACTATAACGAGCAAAATGGCAAAGTGTATGTGCACAGCTTTAAAGAAGACTCGCAACTTGTTGGAAGAGGATCAACATTGTAATTATCCTATATCAATCATGATTTAACTCTCAGAGCCAACACTGTCACTGAAAGATTTTTAACTAATCCATTAGATAAATAAATATAGACATACAAATTTTATTATTATTATTACATTGTTTAAAAAAAGATGTACATTTAAATAATCATTTGTACTACTAAACAAGATAAATACATTTCATTTTATCTATTTATATAACATTGTTAGTATACATACAAGATAGACATGGATATTTTTTTACACAAATATAGCATTCCAATCCCTCGCACCATACAATAAACATTGGTTGTTATTAATTGCCTACATTCATCATTTAAAATTAACACGAATTCGAAAGTAGTACCATTTTTTTGTTAAAAAGGCATACCATAGAGGAATTAATAATATATAATATCTACCTATCTAATATCATATTTTGGTTTAAATATACAATTAAATTTTATTCCTTTTTTAAATTTACACTTATCACCCAAAACTTATTTCGTGTGTTGTTATAATTATGAATACCAAACATAAAGTTTTTTATTTTAAAATAAATTATAAAGTATTTAATCTATATATTATATAAAAATCGATTGCTGTCCGTTAGTTAAAAACCACTAAAACTAAAAAACGGCTCAACTGATATTGATGAAATGTTTTGTGGGTATGTATGTAGTATGTTAGTAGGTATGTTTTTGGCGTCATGTAGAAAGAATGACCGAGGAAAGAACAAGGAAAGAGCGACAAAGCAATTTTATGCCGCAGAAGTGAACGGTAGAGTCGGGAAGGGACACAAGTTTATATATTGATGAGCCAGATTCAGGCCTGCATTCCTCTTACGCTGACGTCGGTTGCGCGTACCAATGTACCTTGTGTTCCATATAGCCCCACACTACGACGCTGACGACAGCGGCGCGTAGTTTGCTACGTACGCGTACGCGACCGACCGTATGCAACCGACGTCAGCGTAGGAGAAATTCACTCCTAAGAGTACCCTCAACCGACGAGCATGTATGCGTAGGTATATGGCTGTAAAGGAAGCAAGAGAGGTGTGTCAGGATTGTGCCAAATGTAAGTCCTTATAGTCTCTGCCTATCCCTCTGCGTGACATGCGTGAGTGTTTATGTTTGTATTATGTATGATTTACTTATAAATGGGGCAGACCGAAAGGCCACTCTTAAATGTCTGATGGTAAGTGGCTGGCCCATAGACATCTATATCTATCCTCGATTACGAATCAAAATGCAAATGCGTTGTCACCCATGAGGACTAAGATGGAATGCCTCCTATCCAGTAAAAAGGGTCTCCTGTTCTCTACACTCACAATACGAAAAACAGCAGCGTTAAACTGCTATTTTACGCTGCTTATTTACGTCTTTATAGCATGCAAATAACCTCTGAACTTTACAGACACTACAATTTTATTTATGTGTGTATGTACGTATATAGATTCCTTATCACTCACAGTTAATAATAAGAAATTATTTTAAACGTAGGAAATCTTAGTCTTTTTATTGCTTACACAATTACCTAGGAGTTATAAAAAATCGCTTCATAACATTCAGAAATAAGAGGAGACACGTGCCTAGCAATGGAGTCATATACAGGCTGTAACTTTTTTTTACTATATTTACTATAGTTTAATAAAATCTCTCCCCATCTGATAAGAAATTCTGAGTGCATGTTTTAATTGACATCGCACAAATAATAGGTCGGGGGAAAAATTTCTTCGTATTTTGTTAGTATAAAATTGAAGAAAAATCTCTGATTGCACTGTTTGTATCTGGTTGGCTTTAATATCAATACATAAAGGACATTGAGAAAAAGAAAAATAAATAAAAAAACACTTTCCCGCCATTTTTAAATTGTTATTCTGTCCGCCAAAATCAATCAATCTAACGAAGAAATTCGATACATTCCTAAGTTTTATTACAAAAAAAAGGGTCAAATCCGCGACTCAAGCCGCGAAAAAAATTTGTGACGTTTTATGGACTTAACGCAGTGTCAGTAAGAGTAGCACAAAGTTGGTTCAAGCGTTCTCAATACGGGAATTTTGAGGTCAAAGATGCAGCTCGCTGTGGTCGCCCTCATACGAATAAAGTCGATGCCATTTTTAAAAAGTGCAACAAGATCGGCATATTTATGTGATGTTATGACATAGCCGAAGAATTGAGGATTGATCAAAAAACAGTTTTGATCCATTTGAAAAAGTCTGGCTTTACAAAATAGCACGATATTTGGGTACCACACGAGGTCAGTGAAAGAAACCTAATGAATCTGATTGTATTGAAAGTTGAAACGTAATGAAACCGAAACATTGTTGAACAGATTGATTACTGGTGATGAAAAGTTGATCACCTACGACAAGAACGTGCGAAAATGTTCAAAAGATAGTCAAGGTCCACGGACTGTAACGAAACCCGGAAAGGTTTTTGAAAGGTTTTTTTTAACACGCAATAAGGTGATGCTGTGTATATGGTGGATCAATCGGAAGGGCATCGTTTATTATGAACTTTTACTGCCGGACTAAATCGATTCGGATCTCTACTGCCAAATTGAGAAAAAACGGCCGGAATTGATCAACATAAAAGAGGTGGTCTTTCATCATGATAACGCCAGACCACACACATCTTTGGCCACTCAGCAAAAATTGAGAAAGCTTGGTTGGGAAGTGTTAGTGCATCCACCATATAGTCCTGACCGTGCACCCTCATATTTTCACCTGTTTCGGTTTCTTCAGAATTCTTTGGGTAGTGTTAGGTTAACACCAAGAGAAGACTGTCAAAACTACTAGTCGCATTTTATTGATCAAAAATCTACAGCAACGGGATTATGTCACTACCTACAAGATGGCAAAAAGTATATATATATATATATTATAATTAAAAGTAAAAAACTTTGAAAATATATGTCTTGAACGTGTATATAAAATACGATGTAACTTTTTCCCGGACCTAATATTTCACAGAATTCAACAGCTCAAAATCTTCAGGGCCAGTTTGGCCGCGGCTCGCTTCGCTTGGAATTTATTATTTCCCACTCCATACACTGTGTGCTGCCGGCCCTTCTTCGTAAAAGTAACTGGTATCATTACTTTGGGTATGTCAGAGTCGGTTAATTTTGCCTTTCTGTAATAAAATGTTCAATATATATTGGTTATTGACATAATTATTGTTTCCTAAGAAATAAAATGAAATAACAAAAAATATCCATAAGGCAATCACACATGTATTTTGCCACAAATCCAGATTACGTGCTGCTCATTGTAATCATGGACATACAGTATAATATAATATATTACAGAGCTGAGCTCTCGCTGTAAATAACACAGTACGCGAGCAATCTGAGTTTGATCAGCGCCTTCATCATTGTAATTGTTAACTGCAATTTTAAGTGCTGATTTTACACGTGTTCGGCCACCAAGCAAAGGATCCTAAGAAAACCTACGTGCTTACAGAATAAAAAATATATTCGCCAACACGCACAGGAGCGCACGGTTTGTTTTGCTCATCGAAATTAGAGGAGGTCTGTGCCTAGTTGACGTAAACAAGCGTTAAATTCATTTTAAGATAACAAATACCATCCATTCCATCCATTACTGTCTATAAAAGACCACTGCTGAACATAGACCTCCCCATAGATTGCACCGTAGGATGATTTTGCCATAGTAACATTTATTTTTATTATTTGAGCTGTTAACAGGAAGATACTGTTGCCTGCTTCACTTTCCCTATGTCGCCTCTTACGACACCTGCAGGATGACATGGGGTAGCGGACTTCTTCACGTCACCACCATACAGCACTGTAGCCCTTCCTTCCATTAAAAAGTTAATTTTTAAATAGCTTTTAACTTCGATTTGTCAAATTATAACTGAACATCATCATTACAGCGACTGCAACGCAGTTTATCGGATTTTAAGTGACTATTGCAGTCCATGAAAACCTGCAGCTTCAAACAAAAAAAGAATACAGATGCGTAATCAGCCTGTAACTATACTCATTCTTCTATACCCTTCAGGACACAAAAGTGCACTCACAAAAAAGTATGTAAGAGGAGAGTACCTACCAGGGCAGTCCGTCTGGATCCCTTTTAGAACGCACCTCTAACCTTTTTTGCTCGAAGATGGTTGCAGGTATCCATTGGCTGAAGTAGCCATTACTATCATACCATCATACCATCACCATCATTATAAGTTGTAAGTTATAAGGTGGGCTATTTGTTCGTTCAATTTTTAAAAAATCTTTAGCATTGTAGGCAAAAAAGAAGTCCTACCACGCCGTAATACATGTGTCCCTTACATTTAATTGCCATTAACAAGGAACTAATTAGCGTGAAAACATGTATAGAGTCATTATTCAGTTCAACAACAAAAATAAAATATTTTTAAGAACAATGATAACATGTTATTTTTGTGTGTCTATGCAAAACAATGAAATCACAGAATAACATACTTGAAAGAGGGGCAAGCGTATATATTTTCACTGAGCACACGCACTGGCTGCAGCGGTATGCGGTTGGAGAAACTGTTGATCTCCTTGTACATGATCCTGTATACGACGGACCAAACTGCTTCCAAATCCCCGCCACTGTCCAAATATATAGCGCCCGCCAACGATTCGAAAATATCACTCAGGGTCTGTGAAATAACAAGTTATGATTTATACACATTTACTTGTGTCATCCTGACTGATATATGGTTACGCATATACTGTTCAATTAGATTATTAACAAAACAAAATTTAATAAATCTATTGAGAATGTGGGAGTAAGTAAGTGGAACATTTTTAAAGGGAGAGTGCATTTACGACTAGGTAGTTAAAGAATATTAAACAAGTTCTCAGTTACCATGAGATTATTTGACAATAACATACATTTTATATCTTCTATTATAAAAGTTACACATCATTTACACACATTTTACGTATCATTCACTTTATCGCGATTCGCGACGACACAGTATCGAAAGTTTGATACAAAAGTGAAATTGGTATGCAAGGAATACCTTAGGCACTTCGACGTATTCAGCAACATTGCATTCCTCTTCTTCTATAAGATATAGAACATCTTCAACAATCTCGTGGTCCCTTTGTTGTTGATGTTCAACAAAAGCCAGTATAGCGCTATCCAGTGCTGGATTCAGCTGTGAGCAAATATATCTGGAAGAAGTTTTTATGTTAATAATTATTGAAGTGAAAAGTTCTTTAGGCACGTTGGTCACTTTTGGGATAGGAAAAATACTGAATTCGCGTGACCATCACCCTCTACATATATACATAGGTCTTTTGGGATGGGGGAAAAGCACTGAACTCGGATATAGTTCTGTTCTAGGGACACTTCCGATTTAGACCAAAATTTTTTTACATGTTTACCAACAAATGATGAAAAACCCCCAAAGGGAGGTCAATATTCCTGTGTAAAAAAGTGAGGTTTAGTCGATTTATCATGAAAAACTGCCTTCAAAATCTAAAACTTCAAACCCTCGTAAAAAATTTCAGGGGCATTTGCGTCAAAAAACCCAATGGGGTTTTTCATCATTTATGTTGGTAAACATGTAAAAAAAATTGGTCCAAATCGGAAGTGTCCCTAGAACGGTACTCTACCCCTGAATTCGCGTTACCATCACGGTTAGATACATATATTATACATATTATATATATGTTTGTGAAGCTAAGAAGTTTTTACTTTTGACGTGTAGTCCTACGACTAACAGTTTTTTTTTTACTTCCTTCTATAAAAGTAAATTTAACATATTTATGGGCGAATTAAAGAGTAAATTAAGGGCGCGGTAAAAGGTCATGGGTTGCAGCTTGATTGCCTTGAAGTATAAACGCTTCATTTAAAATTGTATTAGGCTCCAATACAACAACCAGTTGTGAGCTACATGTATATGTGGTCAGGTGAGGCCGCAGTCTGAAGAAGGCACGCACAATCATAATTAAAAAACCTTATTATATCCTTATTATTACCTCATTTTATGAGTTTCTATTGACGATTTTTTTATAGAATTATGGGTTTACAAGTCGGCACACAGTTCAGCTGATGGTAAGTAGATTTTTTGGCCCATAGACACTTCCATTAATTACTATACTAATTACTATGTCAAGCGACAGTAGCCTAATGGTAGGATGTGGACCGCGAACTAAAAAAGGTCGTGGATCGCATCCGATTGAATGGCAACTACTGTTGTGAACCACTACTAACACAATAATTTTAAGCTTACCAGGAGTAATTAAAAGGAATATTAGTGATGTTAATAGTGTTGCTGGTATTTTATTTAATGAAAAAAAAAAGAAAAAGAAAATTATCTATTTAGAATCAAAATGGAGATGCGGTGTCACCCGTGAGGACCAAGATCGAAGAAATAAAGCAATATGCTGCATTTTGCTCTGAAATTCTGTAAGAGTGTTATTTCCTAGGTAGTAGGACTCCTAGCCTAACGGATTAGTAAGCTGAAGTGGCAATGAGTCGGCCATATAGCTCGAAGAACCGAAAACCGATGGGAAAAAAAAGGTACCGGTAGGCGAAGTGTAGGGCGTCACCCCATTAGATGGAGTTACGACCTGGTAACGCATGCAGGAAGTCGATGAATGCAGGTGGCTCAGGACCGTACTATGTAGCATTCGTAAAGGGAGGTCTATGTTCAGCAGTGGACTTGTGAAGGGCTGTAATGATAATGAGATCTCTTCTTTCTGCCTAAATGTGCGGCTGGTAGGTACCACGCTCTTACCTATTTCTGCCGCCAAACAGCAGTGCCTGCACTACACTGTGTAGCCCGGTCCGAAGGGCGTAGAGAGCCAGTATAATAACAGACTGTTGGTTATTTCATCGTAGTCGGGTGAATCAACTTTTAAGGTACTCTTTTGCTGTCCCCATACTAAACTTGGAAATAATGACGACGATTCATATAAAATCAAGAATTTCTAAACCTTATAATAAAATTAGACATATTTTACTTCTACTAAAGTAATTTACTTTGGTAGATAAAATAAACAAAAATACTTCTTTATAGTAACGCTGTAGACAAAAACCGTCGCCCATACAAAACTTGTTTGTCCCTAAACGTAGGTTACACTATACATTCTTAAAGTGATTAAATTTTTTGTAAGAGAACACTGTTTCATTTGTACATTTTTTTAATTACAATTAATTAAACTTCACTATAATAATATAATTACGATTTCATTACAAATAATGTAATTTATAAAAATAGTTCAATCTTTGTCCCAAAAACTATTTCACATTACCGTTCTTCTAAGTTACTAGTCTAAGTAGTTCATACTCGATCTGAGTGATGGCGCACAACGCTCCACAGCTATTGTTTTGTGTCTAAGAATTCGTTGGTAACATCGATAGAGGGGAATTTGTCTCGAGCCGCCGGTCAGCCACCGGAAAGTGCTCGGAGAGGGTGTGTGGGTTTATTATGTTTCTGCTACGTTACCACATGATTCTGCGTAAGTATAACAGATATATTAATTTTACTTGTTGCCATTGAGTTTCGATCTAAGGTCAAGGTCAAAACACAAGTTTGTAGACTTGTTGATATTTGAGTCGTTAATTTCTTCTTTTCTTAAGTTTTTTCCCTTGTGTTACTGGTAACATCAGAGAATATTACTAGTAACGCAAGAGAATATTTCTCATGTGTTACCGTAATACACGTGACGCATCTGATCAACACCGAAAATGTGTTAAAATTGTTATCGGATAAATAGAACAGAGAATATTACTAGTAACGCAAGAGAATATTTCTCATGCGTTACCGTAATACACGTGACGCATCTGATCAACACCGAAAATGTGTTAAAATTGTTATCGGATAAATAGAATTACAACTGTTTAAAGTCAAGAAATCAGTTTAAGAAAAGTATACTTGAGTACAGTTTTATTTATTTTATTCAGGTGCCGTTAAAACTAGAAATGGGTCTCACATCGGTAGAAAAACAGAAAAGATATAGGTAGAGATTAAAGAATAATCCAGAAAAGTATGAGTTAGCAAAAGAAAAACAAAGTAGAAGATATCATAAGACCAAAAGTCTGGTAGAAGATCTGACACTAAAAGAAAAATATAACATTAGAATTGTTTGGAAATGAAGGTAAAGGCCGACAAAAGAACGTAAGAAAAAGTCAGAAACAGCTATACAAGCTATCCAAACGCCTCCAGATTCACCACGACCTGATTCTAGCCTAGACAGTTTTGCTCTTCAAGACCAAGACATTCCACGAATCACACCACTACTGCCTAATACGCCATCAGATATCAATGCATTAGAAATTCCACGAACAACATCTCTCCTACCGCCAACTACACCACCAGCTATCGATGCATTAGAAACGACTCCGTGTGTTACACCAAAATCACAATCTGCAAAAGCACGTGGAAGACGGAAAGTTAAAAAAGATAGGACCAAAGTTTATAGGGAAAACAAGAAACTATAGTACGGCCGCTGAGTTATTACCGATTTGACAGATTATTCTTAAATTAATCGATATAACCTTGCACGAGCGACACATTTGCCGAATGATTTAGAATACCTCTTTAATATAAAACTTTATGTCAAAATGTCAGAATCAAGTAATTTTCCAATAAACTCTGTTTCAAAACTTAAAATAGTTTGTAAATAATATGAAAACATTTATTTTTTGTTCTTTGGCGCGCTTGTACAAAGTTACATCGTGCGTCTAGTTTTCATAGTGATGTGCTTCATAGTGTTCGGTCCGAATTCATTGGAATAGATATGATATTTATTTTATTTGGATATTTTTATTTTACTTATTCCTTCGAGCAACTAGACTATAATGCTACCATTTTTTTGCGTCTCCTAATTGCACTGTGTTGCCAGTATCTCTATGATTTTTAAGATTTATGTGTGATCCAAAGACAGAAATACTGTTTTCTATTTAATTTATAACATTTAATAAATATAATTTTCTCCCTAAATTAAGCAATGTTATAGGTGTATTTTTTTAAGTAATTGGCGATACTATTCTGGCAACACCCTTACCACCGCTATTTTAATCTGTTTAGTCGTCTTCCGTACTCTCGTGCGCACAGACTACATTCTCTTGTTTAACCGTTGTTTTTTGACTCGGCTTTCTCCTGTTTATCGTTGCGCTTTATTGGACTAATTTTGTTTGTTTGGTAATTTTGTTGAAAATGCCGAAACGAGGAAAAACATTGAATAGTCAATGTCGTGAGCTTGTACTAAAGCTACAGGATTACTTTGAGCGTGAGTCACAAAATGGCGGCCCTTTGATTCCTGTCACTCAAGTGAAAGATCGGGTTTCACAAGCTCTTGGAATTGGTGCAAAAACACTATATAATATAAATAAAGAAAAATTTGGTGCTTCTGGAAGTGAAGATAATGTTTTACGCACTCCTAAGAAAAAACGAAGACAAAAGCCCGTGACAGGTGTTGATGTTTTTGATGCAGATGCAATAAGAAACCACATATATGGTTATTATACTAGGAACGAGTTTCCAACTAGACGTTAAAAGAAGCTGGCTTGTTTAAAGGCGGTAAAACGGCGTTGCCAAAACTATTGCACGAAATTGGGTTTGAATATAAAAAAACGAATAAAAGGAAAATATTAATGGAAAGATTTGATTTAATAATTAAAAGGAGCGAGTTTTTAAGAGAAGCCAGAAAAATCGAGTCTTGGGACAACGTCGTTTTTGTTGACGAAACATGGTTAAATGCGAACCACACTGTGTCACGCTCTTGGACTGACGAAACAAAAGCATCAACCTCAAAGGTTCCAATTGGAAAAGGATCGCGACTGATAATTTGTCACGCCGGTTCTGCTGAAAGTGGTTTCTTTGAAAATGGACTGCTGGCTTTCGCGTCAAAAAGTACTTCCGATTACCACGAGGAGATGGATACAGACACTTTTACGAATTGGTTCGAAAATCAATTATTACCCAGCCTGCCAGAGCCTTCTATCATAATAATGGACAACGCTTCATATCACTCGAAACAAGTGAATAAAGCGCCTACTCAGGCCGACAAGAAAGCTGATCTCGTAGCATGGCTACACCAAAATGGAATTGAAACTACTGCCGAAATGCTAAAGTCTGACTTAGTAAAGTTGGTACGCGAAAATAAAACATCAAGAGTCCGTTATGAAGTAGATGAGATAGCTCTAGCACATGGACATCGGGTACTTCGAATTCCGCCTTATCACTGCCAGTACAATGCCATTGAGCTAATATGGGCACAAATCAAAGGTATTGTTTTTTATCGCATATGTTATGAATATGAATAATTTGTACTATTATAACATCCAATATTCAGCATATAAGTAAAAAGATACATAACTAAGAAATAAATATCTCATGTCCCTTACATGTAGGTAATTGTGTAACATTTCGTTTATTTAATGTAATAAATTAACGTTATTTAATGTTTACATTACAGGTTACGCAGCTCGTAATAATACGACTCCGCCATTCAGTACTAATAAAATGATGGGTCTATTAAAAGATGCTTGCAGCAAAATAACGAAAGAAGATTGGGTCAAGGTCGTCGAAAAAACTCGAAAACTAATAACAGAAGATTATGAACGCGATATAAGAGTGGACACCATTATAGAAAATGAAATTGTCATACAAGTGACTGATAGCGATGACAGCTCTGGCGAATCTGGTTCAGAGTTTGAATAATTGTTTTAATAAATGATAGGTAGTCATTTATTAAAACATCTTGTACCTACTCTATTCATTGAAATGTGTAACAGTGTTTACAAATTTGTTTTATTTTGATATGTCCTCGACCAATTATCTACGCCCATCAAGGATACTCCACCTAATAAAGAACCTGTGTCTTTAACTATTATTGTTTTGATTTTATTTAATTACACACTATACTAGAATATTTAAAAACAAACTGTTCCCAAATGGTATTAGGGTTACTGGTTCAGTCACTTCACTAGTATTGTCAATTCGTCATGTGTCAAATCGGTAATAACTCAGCGACCGGAGTATAATAGAAGAAAACGAAAAACTGAAAAGAAAATACGAGAAGTACAAGGAAAATACACAAGAAAGAACCAAAATGGTTATACACAGAAACAGGAAGATTTAAGGTACAAAGTTGTTAGCTCAGCTATTCTAAAAACATTCAACACAACCAGATCAATAAAAGAATGAGAAATATTAAAAAAAATATTTGCTACAGCTGAAGTCGAGAACTCAAGAATGAAGAAGAAATTACTGAAGGAAAACCAAGACATTGATAAACTGAAGAAGAAAAAACTGTAACAACAAAGAAACAAGCTTTAAGAAGAAATTAAAACAATTATTTTAAGAGATGATGATTATTACGTTAATAGTATCGTAGTAGAATGAAAAAGATCTTTTTTTTATATTTTTAGTAATTTTTTGTGCAAAAAGGTTGCTTTTGTTTTAATAAACGTGTTTAGTTTATAAATACTTATACTAAGTATATTTTGTAGGGCAATATGTTAACATATTTTCTCATACGTTATCAAAAACTTCTCATGCGTTACCAAATGTCCCTTAATTTTAGCTTGAGTTTTTGTAGAATTGTTCTTCTTGTTATTTATTTTTTTCTATAAATGAATGCTGATTCAGTTGCATTTAATACTGACTTAATTTAAGTAAATTGTTACAAATGTCTAATAGATGTAGAAAAAAAGATATCAAAAAGTTTTTATTTTTATTTTGACAATAGTAACGCAGTAGAATAAAAAACATTAAATATTGGTTATAACTATTTTTCAATTAACTATTATGTTTTTTGTGCAAGAAGGTTGCTCTTATGTTTCAATAAACGATTTTAGTTGCAAAATACCCCAATTGATTTTTATTTATTAAGAAAAATTATTTCTATTTACGTAACGCAAGAGAAAATTTTCAAGCCCGGCTCGCGAAATTAACTTAATAACTTAAAAAATAGAAATTTAATATCGTGGCCAATGACAGAAATGGAAACTACGATATATTAAACTTCATATTATATAGGATTCCTTTTAATTTCAGTCCGAAAAAATATATAAGTTGGTTCTTACAAAACGTCGATAAAGGAGGTTCTTAAAAGTTGATTCACCCAGTCCTCAAAAGTAATACTTTAAACAAAGACCTGCAGCCAACATCAAATAAAAAAGGTTATAGATGCGTAGCCCATCTATAACCTTTTTTATTTGATGTTGGCTGCAGGTTTCCATGGACTGCAGTAGCCACCATCAGGGACTATGTCCGTCCCCGGTCAAGCTGATATTCATGCTGCAGGCATAATATAGTAGCAGCGTGTATTTACTGCTTAAAAATGACGAGCAGGAACATTGAGTACAATAACTATCAACTCCAATTATTCACCATACATAATTCAGCAACTGCGTTGCTAATTACGCTCTTGTAAGTTATGAGCGTTCGAATCACAAACTATCCGTAAATATTGCAGAACGTCCTATTTTTGGGTACAGGCCTTTCCTTATATCTATGAGGATTCGTCATAAATCTGTGATCTGGTGTATATGGTAGTTCAACAGTGGTAGAGCCACGCGGCGACTCTTGCTGTCGCACGGATGGGCCGGCTCGAACCGGGGTGGTACCACGACCTCACAGAAAACCAGCGTGAAATAGAGGTTTACCTCTGCGTTTCGCTTGGTGAGTGCAGGTGACAACGCATCTACATTTTGATTTGTAATAGAGGATAGATGTCGCATGTCGATGTGGCCGCAGCAACCACTTACCATCAGGTGAACTGTGTGCTCGTTTGTCACCCTTATCCTATAAAAAAAATAGGGTAAAGCCGCGTATCGATTACGCGCTCTTGGCGCACGCGACATGAATGACCGCGCCGACCAGTGCCTTCCGCGGAACGCGTTCTAAATGTTCCAAGTATATCCACTAAGCGCTCCTGAGGCGCGCGACAGCTGTTGCAGTGTTTGACCGTTCAACATGGATGTCGGTCGTGCACGAGGAGCTACCGCTTTCATAGTTCCATGCATCTTCTCTGAGCGCTTTATTACGATAAAAACAACTTGCTACTCCACAGTAGTTCTTTTGAACCATATAATTTAATCAATTTACGCCAACTTTGGTTATCCATAGTTCGGAACGCAACGAACATACGACTGATCAAAACAACCGTGCCAGCCGGCGCGCGCGCGAAAACTTAACTACTTTGATACGCGGTAAACAACCGACACCAGGTGGAACGGTTCGCTCTACGTTTGAGCGTTCCAACGAACAATTTGGCGCGCGTTCCAAGGCGGTATCCATTTCACGCGGCTGGAAAGTGCGCCAATTTTCGACCTCTTGGAGCGCATAAACGACACGCAGAACGCGTTTTAGAACGCGTTCCGCGGAAAGCGCTGGGTGGCGCGGTCATTTATAGCGCGCGCGCGCCAGGAGAGCCTAATCGATACGCGGCTTCAGCTCACTTGACATTCCAATATTATCAAACAACCTGGCTGCCTCGTTCGTAAGTCTTGTGGAAGTGGTTGGTATATGTTCCCGGGTTTGAATACAATCCAATCAACTATTGGGTTTATCCGTCAAGAAATTTTCAGTAGCAGCCCGGAGAAGTTGACGATGTTTCTTGTACCCCCCCCCCCCCCCCCCGTTCCTCGGAAAGCACGTAAAACTGTTAGTCCTGCGCCTGAGCTCTCTCCGGTCGTATATGATTATACTTAGAGACTTATAAGAGTAAAGGCATAGAGAGTGCACCTGTGCTTGCGCACACTCGTGCACCACTCGGGCTCCTTTGATCGAAATTTGCTCTGTAAAACATTATCAAACAACAACTTACTTGTGCAGTCCCAATTTCACAACGTACGCTGCGAAAGTGACGTTGTTCACAAGAGCTGACCTCAAGTCGGTCAGGTCACCAGGTTTCAGATCTCGACAGTTCTCGAATAAGTACGACGTTATCAGAAAATCTAGTACCGCATCGCCTATGAACTCCAGACGTTCGTAGGATAGTGTGTAACGGTTCCGTATATACGAGGGATGAGACAGGGCCTGGTGATATAAAAGCAACTTTAGAAGTAGACTATGTAGAGAGACATGTATATAGACTTGCAGACAAATGTCCAAACTAACCGTATTTTTGTTTAGCGTAGTTATGTCTGATTTATGAATGAATATTTTTTTTAGTTTTTTTATTTGCCCTGAGTGCCGTGTTATTTACTTTGATAACGTACCTCGTTTACTTCAGACGTAAAATGGACAGACCAGCGTAAAAGATGAGAGACTGTTGGTACTGAGCTTACCAATCCGCCTTCCAAGTGAAACGATTAGAGAAACTCACATCGTCCCTCTAACAAAAGAGACCCATGTCAGCGTGTACTTCCACGTGATTATGAAATAGTTTGGAAAACACAAAAGCGCACGCCTCATGAGCGTTGCAGGAAACCCCACAAAGATATCATTGCTTCCAATTCCAAGTTGGCGGTATGGCCATTTCGTTTACGCCAGAAGTAAAGTGTTCAGACAGCCGAGGGGAAGCAGCGTCAAAGGTTAGAAGCGTCAGTAGCCTAATGGCAGGGTGCGGACCGTGAACTCGAAAGGTCGTGGGTTCGAATCCGCCATTCGACTACTGTCGTGAACCACTTTTAAAACAAGCATTTTAAGCTTACCAGAAGTGGTTAAAGGGAATATTAGTAATGTTTATTAACAGCATTGCTAGTATTTAAAAAAAAAAAGGTGCGCGACGTCTAGTTCTGCAAACGCCAATCCGCATACAAAGCGTGCCGGAGAAGGGAATCCTTCATACAACAGGCACGGCTCTTGTTCACAAGTGGACTTTTAAGGACTGATAATGAAGAGAAATAAGAAGCAACGAGTAAAGTATTCAGACCAATGTCGAAAGCAATGTCCAAGATCCGGTATACGTCTTGTTGTCAATTGCAATTCGTAATAGCTGCATACAAATTGCTATAATAAGGGTTCAATTATTAACTTAAAAATTCATGTAGTGCTCCTTGCTATTCTTTGTTAATTAGTTTTATAACCTCAAAACTGTACACATAATTATATTATAAAAAGTAAAATAATTTTCAGTTACAATCACCGACCTCAAAGCCTGTTGCAGACGAGGTTTACAGTTTTTTTTTAAATAATTGACAAGCTTAAAACTAAAAAATCCGCACTCGATTTTTTTATCCGGATATTTCGGCCTATAATAAAATGTCTGGTTAAATTGTAACTTTTATCTTGCTTTCATCTTTCCATATTGCATGGCTGCTATTTGATTCTATTTTAAGCCATGAATACAAGCCAGCTCTCGTACAGAAAATAACTTAAAAGCCTATAATTTTTTTCTTCCAAATATGTGTAAGTCATTATGGCAACAGCGATATACCTCCAACAGAAGTGCCGGATCTTTAAACGTATAGTTCAGTATTTCTTGCACGTCCTCTCGTGTGTGGTTTAACAGGTGATCAATTTCGAACACGCTTGCCTTTTTTCGTGTAAAAGCCGTGGGCACTTGCTTGTGGAGGAGTGTATTTAAGCGTTCCTGTAACATTATTTAAAATTTAAGGTAACTAGTAGTCAACAGGCTCATAACCAGTTTTATAATTTGTTCAAAAAAATTAAATAAAACGAGTCACCTATAAAATTATAATTTAAACAAGAGACTTGCTAAGGAACATGACATTTACATGAGAATGTGGATGGAGGATTCCATTTGTATTTTTAGCCGCCTTAAAAAAGGAGGATTTCAATTAGAATATATATATTGTATGTGAGCGTTTTTCAAAAGTGTTCTAGAAAATTATGTGTCCTCCCATGACTTAAGACCCATATTCAAACTAAGGGTTTTAAAACTTTTTTTTAACCGAAAACGACGAAACAACTTGAAATTGATTATTAATGTATTCAAAACTACGTTAATCTGTATATTTTACATAAATATAAGCATTAAGAGAAAGAAGGTGATTTTTTTGTGTTCCACCCTCGTTTCGCAAAGTTCCGAACGAAAAATATTACTATTATCCTACCCTTTTCTTCAGTATCTTCAAAAGTATGTAATTTGGTAGGGTTATGTGATCCACATTCGATAGTATTCCTCATTTATAGCGCTTTAAAGCACAAAATAATATAAAATACTCTTTTAACTTGTCCCTTAAAATATTGTTAGTGTAAAATTCCATATACGCTACGGCGATTTTATGACTTAGAATGCAAAAAAATAATAAAATAAGTTTAGTGTTGTTTTTGGCTATTGGAAGTGATTTAGCAAGTAATGTTTAGTTTTGTGAAATGCAAGTGAGTGGTTGGGCGTAACGTCGTCTCGTTTTCATTTTCCACTACGAACTTGACTATTTGAGGTAAGTAATAATTTTTTGTTTTTTGGCTAATTAGAAAAGGTGTTAAAAATATTGGTAAGACTTTCCATTGACGTCCGTCGAGATGGGCATTTATATTTTTTTTTTTACAGAAAGGTTACATTATTATAATCACACATGCAAAGTTTCAACATGCGAAAACGCGTACTTTTTGAGAAAAAAATTATTGAAAATCAATTATTTTTGCAATATTTATGCCAATTACCATTGCCGTCCGTCAAGTTGGCGGTTTATATTTTTATTACAGAAAGGTTACATTATTATAAGCACACACGCAAAGTTTCAACATTCGGGGACAAGTACTTTTTGAAAAAAAAATTAAAACAATTATTTTTGCAATATTTATGTCAATTCCTACCGTAAAACTGACGCCATTTTTTATTGTTATTGTCAGTAGGGATGTCGATTCTTACCGAAAATGATCGATTTTTAAATAGATTCGACTTGTAAGCTGATTGTCGATTCCCAAAAAATCGATTTCTAAAATATCTATATTTTTTTCATGTTTGCATTTATAATGTAAATATAAATCCATTTTATGAGAAAAAAATCCCCTTCATCATAAAAAAATAAGGGGACTGATTCTGAAGGATTTCTGTATCTATTTTGAGACTGCTACGTCTCCGGCGCTACGGGATGAGCAGCCAAGCTTAACAAATCGCAGGCATCCCTCCTCGTCCGATGCCTACGAAGGCGGAGGCTGCTCCCCCTACGCGCCTCCGGCTTTATAAAGCCACTCTAGGGGTAGCACAGACTCGTACCAGGTGGAGTCGGGGTCAATCAATTCGGTTCTTTGACATAATTTGAACCTAACCTGTTTTATTTGTTATCTGCCCTAATAGGTACTGTTAATATAAAACAAATTTCAATAAGAAATGATTTATTATGGTAATTTTCTTGTTTTTCATAAAATGGATTTATATTTACATTATAAATGCAAACATGAAAAAATTATACCTAGATATTTTAGAAATCGATTTTTTGTGAATCGATACGATTTTAATCGATTTAAAAATCGACCTTTTTCGGAAAGAATCGACATCCCTACTGACGACGACAATGACATTACAAAATGGCGCCAGTTTTACGGTAGGATTTGACATAAACATTGTAAGAATAATTGATTTTCAATCATTTTTATTCTCAAAAATTACGCGTTTCTGCATGTTGAAACTTTGTGTGTGTGCTTATAATAGTGTAACTTTTCTGTAAAAATACATATTAACACCCAACTCGACGGACGTCAATGGAAAGCTAAGCCAAAATATTAATTGAGAGTAATTATTTTAGTAAAATTACATTGAAACTACTGAACTTAGAAGTTCGTTGCGTATTGTAATAGCGGAACACCAAATGTGACGTAGTGGAATTTTAAAGAATGGTTTGCATTGTGCCTGGTTTATTTTGAAGTTTTTTTCGAGCTGCTTTATGATAAGAATATAGAACTTATAGGTCTAAATTCATATCAACTAGATTTTATTAACGGGAAAATAAATTTAATTGATCATCACATAGCTACAGTTTTGTAATTATTTTCTTTGTTTGTCGAATACAGCATGTAAGATGAGAACTTGTACTTACAGGACTCAGAAAAACACAAACTTCATAAAAAAGTAGCTTGAAAGACTAAAGAAGCATTTTAAGAAGATAAGTGAGCTAACTGAAGAGCAAAAAAATAGTGTAGGCGATGTCGGGGACAAAAAAGAAATAAAAAAACAACAAAGTTTCTGTAAGCTCTACCTTATAGTTCTTACACATGATGCAAATTTTCATTAACGTCACTTGTCCTATTGCTGCTGTGAAATTTATATTTAATTTAATGCTTGGTAAGAATATTGCCTTGATGTAACTTAAAAAGAAATATATCCATTAAACCTTTGTTGAAAAAAATGTTATAAAAATGTTTAAGTAAAATTATAATATATTCTTGAAAGATAACTGAGTTTTAATAATTATCCAAAATTTGTGATGTAATGGAACTTTTCAGCTGACGTACCTTATTAAAATATAAATTTCTCGTTAAATAAAAGACTTGTCACATAATCGTATAAATTAGTATTTTATTAAATCACTTAATTATAATGACTGATAAAATACATATTAATTATTGAATATAATTTTTTATATCGGTGGAATTCCATTACGCAACGAACAGACTTTATTTTTGTCTATGATTAACTGATTTTAACGATTCTTTTTTATTTAAATAGTATATACTTCAGGAGTGGTCTCATATAAATTTGTAGAAAAAAATAGCAAAATGGGACATTGAGATTGTGATATTCTTTAGTCCACTCAAAAGGGTGAAATTTGTATTGTCTGCTTTTATTATCTATAAATACGTAGTTATTTTTTTAAAGCTACCATTCAAAATCGTAAATAAATATTATATTAAGATGCGTGTTGTCTGTGATGGTTTACGAAAACTCAAACGTGGCCCTTCACTGATGGACGTTAGGAAGCTCAGTCACTCAGTTCAGTGAGAGATCGAGACAGCTATGTTTAGAATTTTTCTGCATGATAAAATCCCTAAGGAGGACTTTCGCAGACAAGAGTAGCTGACATAACCCAGTGGATCAGTAAGTTCAATGGCAATTGGCCTACCTTATATCTCGAAAAACGGACAACCGATGGAGGAGAAAAGTTTTCGAGTAGCAGCTTCAAGCTCGCAAGCGCAGTGTTGAGCGGTCCCCCACTAGATGGAACAAGACCTGATGAAACATACAGGTAGTACATCCATAGACTACATGTCTATGGATGCAGGTAACTCAGGACCGTACTTTATGGTAATCTAAGGGGGAGTCTTATGTTCAGCAGTGGACTTGTGATGGGCTATCATGATGATGATGAAGATGATTCACCCTGTGGCTGTCAGTTTTACCAGTTAAAACACGTCAGTGACTCTTCATTCATATTCTTCAGACTTTAAAACTGACGAGATCATTTTCAGTACTTATGCTACATAAAGTTATTTTTAATTATTCATAAAACTCACCTCAGCCGGTATAATCTTCAGCCATTCCAGAACTTTGATAGCTCCCAAAACGCCTCCGTTTAAAAGATATGTACCTATTAAGGCTTCCACACAGTCGGCGACCGTCTATGGACAGAAAAGAAAATACAGTTGAAATTATTACAAATATACAGGGTATTTTTGGAACGCTCCCGAAAACTAAGACAGGCGACAGCACCAAGTATACCTTTGATCATGTGTCACAAATAAATTCGATCCTGATGAAAAAAAAAACATATTTTTACAACATTTTATTAGCTTTATTCACGCGTCATCATATTAGTACAGCTAAATGAAACGACAATTTCATTAAAAAAAAATCATGAAAATACTGAAACATAAAACCAGCAGTGGAAACTGAATTGATATCACCTGACTAATGGAGGTTAATGTACGCGCGAACGGAGAAAAATGAACGCTGGCCTTGAACTTGGGCACTGAGCGATTTATCACATATTGGTACAAAGGGGGCGCGACGGGAGAACAATCCGCCAGTATTACTGTGCCTGCATGCTATTGGTTCCCGCGCTTTGTTCGCTCCAAAAATACAGTCGCATACACAGCTTACTTTGCGACTCGCGACGATGTCTTAAAAAGGAAGGAAAGAAAAATTATTTATATCTATTGTTTTATGACTAAACTAGTGAACGAAAAGTTAAATATGATAGGAGAAGGTGAATGGGGAAAATTGTGCAGTAAAGTTAAAAGTGTTGAGGAAGAATACCGATAAAATTACCATGTGAGCGACCTGATGACGGAAGCTCAAGCGAAGATGAAAGTGATGATGAAGTAGCATCCAGTAACACCAACACACCATCAACA
Organism: Parnassius glacialis; assembly: GCA_033319125.1. NCBI lineage: Eukaryota > Metazoa > Arthropoda > Insecta > Lepidoptera > Papilionidae > Parnassius > Parnassius glacialis. Next base: position 18,382,940 of record JAVANC010000009.1, read on the forward strand.
TCTGGCTTCCATGTGATCTAAGACGTCATAATGGACGGCGTGTCACCCTTAGCTTAAGTTTTCTTGTTACAAACTACTTTATATTTTACGATAGAAATAACAAATAATGCTCAAGTAAACATTATCCATTTTTAATTCCCACCTCTTCTAAAGTTCTAAGTAGCTAGTAAAACACCTAATGATTCTACAATAAAACAATTAATTACTATAATATTATAAAACAATAGCCCAATACCATGTAGTACTTTAGAACGCGACTGTACTCACATTCCCTCCGCTGTCGACCTGTATCTAGCTCGGTACGAAACAATGCTGCGGTCATAAGAAAAAAGGGCGCATCTAACAATTTTTGAATAAATGAGTTAAATATACCATTCGACTCATGATAAGAAGGCGCATCTACTAAATTTTTTTAATATTCACAAATGTCAATATTTTAGAAATTATCGTAAGAATTTTAGACGTAACTGTTGATCACAGATGACATTTTTTAGTAGAAAAGACTTATACAAATTCAACATAAAAGAAAAGACTTATTTAACCAGTTGCTACGTCATCTTTAACAATATTTGCATCGATTACTTAAATTTCAATTATTCTTGTCTTATTATTCTATATCTTATTATTAAGAGCTTACATCTTATTATTAAGAGCTGGTGTTTCACATGTGGTCCCATATAAATTTGATCGAGGTCAGACCAATAGTTTTGAGTTATCCTTAATTATTTATATTAAAGTCGGTTGTACAAAATTTTTAATTTTTAATTATTATCGTAGTAAGTCTTGTATGATATCCCCTTTAAAATCATTACTCAAGAGTTGCGGGGTGTTATTTTTTGTGTCTCACTACCAATGTTTTTCTAATATTTACTAAGAAAAAAGTAGTAAATTACTATTATCGTCCTTTCAACTTCAAATGACCTTTCCAAAATATGTAAAAATGTTAAATGAATGGCAGTTTTTTTTATTTATTAGGTTGGAAAGACGCAAATAGTTATATGCGTCTTTCCTTCGATGTTTTTGTGTTGCCAGGTGTATTTTTTAAGCTAAGATGAAAAGGAAAATTCGTTTTATTTAAATAAATAAACAAATTATCAAAAAAATAAGTACGTCCTTAAAATCTTCATGTCTCTATACGTATATATTTCAATTTTCATATAGATTTTTACCTTTTTGACTTTTTAATATACTTTAGACACAGGGTCTGAAAGAAAAATTCATCAATTTATTTTTTATTTCCATTTTACGTTTTTGTTAGTTGCGCCCTTCTTTATTATGACGGCAGAATGTAACCCGGCCGGCTCATGTCGCCTCACGCTGTGACGCAGTAGGTTTCAGTTTTGTCGGGGTTCGTTATTAATTGTAGTTTTCAAAACAGTTCCGTGTTGATTTTGTACACGCGTGCGCGAGCGACAGCTCAATCGTTTTGTTTATTAAATTGTCATTACTTGTGATTACGTGTTGGTATTATTCTTGTTGTTACGTTTTTTGTTTTAATAATGCTAAACGTGTACGTTTATAGTGATTGTGAATACGGCAACATGTTAGGTATCCGAACCTAGGTACACGAAGTATCGCTAAATAAATTGTTAAGACGTCGGGATGGAACAAGTGTGTCATACTGTGCAGTGCACAAAGTGTTGAAGCGTAACCGAATGCGCCCATACAAATTGCACAAAGTGCAAGCTTTAGTTCCCGGCGATCACGACCGCCGACGAGTTTTCTGCCGTTGGTTATTATACCAGCAACAACGTGTGCCTGTTTCCATTGAGCACATTATCTGGACGGATGAGTCGACATTTACCAGAAACGGCCTGTGGAACCGAAGAAATACACACATGTATTCAGAGGTTAACCCGCACGCTGTTCGACAAACCGGGCACCAAACCCGATGGTCGGTTAACGTATGGGCAGGTTTATTTAAGGATCGCATACTGGGACCAGTGTTTCTGCCACAGCGACTGAACGGACAGCAATATCTAAACTTTATAAATGAACAGTTGGTTGACATTTTAGACGACCTATCGTTGGCTGAATATCGCCGCACATGGTTCAAGCATGATGGTGCCCCTCCACATGTCGTGAGGTTCGTCCGTAAGCGCCTCAATGAGCTATTTGATGATCGCTGGATCGGCAGACTAGGACCACACGCTTGGCCACCTCGCTCACCAGATCTGACCCCGTTAGACTTCTTTTTGTGGGGTATGTGAAAGAAAGGGTGATGAAATGATGAAGAAAAAAATCGTGAGTGTGATAGTGCTGATGAAATGCGCCAAAGGATCGTGGATGCTTTCGAGAAACTACGTACGGACTGTGTCGAAGACCACACGATGATGCCCCGCCTGCACCCAAATCTACCTTGAAATGAACGGAGCACAATTTGAGCCGGATCTCTTAAGACCACGGAGGATTTAGAGCGGTAAGCTGTTTCATAACTATTTTTTTTAAATAACTTAGTACTGGACTAATCTGAATAGGTACATAACTGAATACATGAGAATAATAAACATATCTACACGATGAATAAAAACGCATGACTCCAACCTTGGTTACATTTCAATTAAGTATTTTTTCATTAGCGGGGTATCGAACCAGTTATTTGGGTTATTTAACCTGTAAATTCGGATTAAAGTGGCTACGTGGAGACAAGTACAGTGGCAAAATAGTAGGTTAAGTAGATAAGTTAGGTATTTAGACAAGTGTTGTAAATTATTAGGTATTGTGGTATGGCCCGCTAGTTGCGGGCCGCGCGAATTTGCGTTCGCGCGTACATTGACCTTTAGTCAGGTGATATCAATTCAGTCATTCCACTGCTGGTTTTATGTTTCAGTATTTTCATGATTTTTTTATGAAATTATCGTTTCATTTAGCTGTACTAACATGATGGCGCGTGAATAAAGCTAATAAAACGTTGTAAAAAGATGTTTTTTTTTCATCAGGATAGAATTTATTTGTGACCCATGATCAAAGGTATACCTGGTGCTGTCTTAGTTTTCGGGAGCGTTGCAAAAATACCCTGTATATATTATATTATAATTGTTATTGAAATTTAAAAAGTATGGATACTTGTACATTAATCGCGTTTTAATCTGAAGACTTAATAAATACGTGCTACTTAACATGTTTGTTTTATTGTATCCCTGCAACGTCCGGCTTGTCCGATTCGATTATATCTAAGCTAAGTCCTAAAAAGCGCAGGAAACATTATTGAGTTTTCCGAAATAACTACGCATTTATTTTATTATCATTTAATAATTTTGTTTACGTGGTAGAGCCATGCAGTAGCTATATAACCGGTATAGTCGTAGCACGACTGGGTCTGCTCGACCGGGGAAAGACTATGCTCTCACAGAATACCAGCGGAAAATAGCAGCTTAACGCTGCTGTGTTTCGTATGGTGAGTATAGAGAACCGGAGACCCTTTTTACTGGAAACGAGGCATTCTTCTTAGCCCTCACGGGTGACAACGCATCTGCATTTTGATTCGTAATCGAGGATAAATCTATGGGCCACAGCTACCACTTACCATCAGGTAGACTGTGTGCACGTTTGTCACCCTTATCCTATTAAAAAAAATCTTGTATAAAGTCAGTCTCTCAATTTATCTCTACAATCTGTTGAGGTTTTTAGTGAACTTTTTAATGAAAATAGATTCGTAAAAAGTAAAACTACAGTTACAGCCTATATACGTCACGCAGCTGGGCACAAGCCTCCTCAATTCCTGACAGTGTTTCAGGACAATAAATGTTGGCGAACATCACACGTCTTCGAAATATTTTTGTTATCAGCACTTAAAATTATAACAATAATAATTTGATTGGTGCCGGCGGATATCGAACCCGGGTTGCTCGTGTACTGTGAAATTTACATGGTGCGTTTGGCCCCGCGGCGCTATAAATAGTATAGCGGCTATGCAAAAAGATATTAACAAATTTTAGTTGAGCGTAAACGTAATTAAACTAGAGTAAATCATTTACCTAGTTGAAAAATAATAGTAATTGAATACCTTGTCGGACACAGCCTGGGCTTGCACGTAACACTGCATAGAATTTTGCGCCCCCCATTTTGGTTCCTTCTCAGCAGCACCGTCGTAGTCATTATATCGCTTTTGTATCTGAGCACAGCTTTCTGCTGACAACTTACCGCTCAGAGCCTCTTCCTGCGAGAATTGCATCCCAAATAGAAATGACGGTCTGATCTGAAAAAAAAAACATTTTGTTAGAGAAACGGAACCGAGAGGGAGAGCGAGCACACTGTATTTTCCTCAAATTATCATGAACATTTAAGTTTCGCCAAATAATCTAAGATACTCCAAAAATGCTGGGCCATTGACCCAACTACTGTCTTGCTTCCACGAGTCCCTGGCGAAGCTCCATCTAAAAGCGGAGAGTTCATTATTTTCCGGCCTAAAATCATTAATAATTTTAGGCCATTACTGGTGGTAGGAATGATCCTGCAGCATAACAACAACTTAACACTGTTTGTTCTTCCTTGTTCACTGCTTGCTATTAGATCAACTTGCAATTTTCCAACTTTTTTCAGGACTCGTGATGGCTTTTTGGAAGATGTTTGCACTCCCGTTTCATGCATATTATACACAAACGAGTAGTATCGCTTCTTATCAATTTGATTCCTAGCTAATAGAAAAACCTGTATGGTTTCTAACAGGTCTTGTAATGTTAAAACGGTTTGTCGAGCAATGTGAGGTCTTGTGTAATCATGGAGCCATAATGGCGAAGATCGATTAATGAGTGGGGATTGTTTCTCTAAAAGCTTCGTGTCATCATTGTTCGAATTCTTCACAACACACATCTGCTGTTACACGGGATCTCGAAAATCAAATGACAGCTAAACAGTTACCATTACTTTTGTGTGGCGAACTTCGCTTTAGGGCATGGTTTCGGTATTTGACCAGGGTTCAGCCATGGTTTTTCGTTAATTATCGTTAATAATCCACTTTTTATCACGCGTCAAAGTTCTGTATACCGTGAAACCTGGCAACTTTGCCATTCTTGGAAGGACTTTAAAGTTTAGAGACAATTTTCCAACAATAAATGTACTGTCAGACTGGGCATCAATGTTAAATGTCGCATTATATTCTTTACAGATTTGGTATATATTAGTGATTTACTAACATTAAATAGACAAAATACTCAAAAATAGAAAATGGCAAAGTTAACCTCACTTTGTGGCAACTTTGCCATCGGGGTTCATAAAATAATAGGATATGACTTCAAGGTTGAAGATAAGTTTACCTCATAATATAATACACAACACTCAAGAGTTATGATTTGTTCCTTTATTTGTTGCCCTCCCATTCAATATTTCATTCAAACTTGAAAATATGTGTCAGGGTTGTCAAAAACCTTGATTACGTACTTAACTTAAATTTTTTATAATTAATAGAATTAGGCGTTACTTTGCGGAAATCCATTATATAAAAGGTTTTAAAAAGTTACTTCACACCATAGATTCTACATCACCTGAGGATGCCTCGTGTAGAGGCGAAACACGTGTCGTATTGTCGTCAGTGGTGTGTCTTAACTAGTGTAGTGGTATTGGGAGTAGTGGTGCTGGGATTAGTGGTGACGGGGATAGTGCACGCAATTGAGGGAGGGCGGGAGGTGCTCTTCATACTAGGTAAGACACATCATTATATTTTATAGGGCGGATTTTACGAAGTAACTTTTTAAATCTTTTAATTTTTTTATTTAATTCAATCTGTCACAATAATTTCTTAAGCAAAACTCTAAAATATATCAAACAAAAATACTCTGGTTTAAAATTATAAATCAAATTGGTGCAAAAATAATCTTAAATCAATTATAGTATAGATAAAAAATAATTTAAAATTAAAAAATTTGTAATGCCGACTTCAATATACGTTATTAAAAATAACTCAAAAACTATTGGTCTGACCTTGATCATATTCATATGGGACCACACGAGAAGTACCAGCTTTCAAATAAAAAAAGAATCATCGAAATCGGTTTACCCAGTAAAGAGTTATGAGGTAACACACATAAAAAAAACATACAGTCGAATTGAGTACCGTCTCCTTTTTGGAAGTCGGCAGAAAATCGTCACAATCATTTTTAACAAGTATTCGTTTTTTTATTACTCATCATCATTATCATTTTATTACGACCCGTCATAAAATAATAATAAAATGATAGTGACAGGTCATAATTATTGTAATCAATTTAATATTGTTTCCCACAACAGCAAAACATTAATAATCATTAAAATGACAATTAATGTTTTGTTTAATATCGATACAATAAGTTGAAATAATAAAAAATAATGAGTAGTAATAATATTATTAATGCCCGACAACTCAGTAAAAATAATATAGATTTCTTTTTTGCTGTCATTCTCTTTTGATAAACATGAATTGATTGACGACTCATTTGGTAAAATAGGTCTAATGGGCTGCTACGGTGAAACGTCGATACAAAACCTCATACATACATAGAATATCAACTACAAAACACGTTGTTTAAATAGTTGTAATCGGTTAAAAATATAGGTTCAAAGTGACAATTCTTGGTTGTAGCAAAACTTGGTTGTAGTTTTTTTTTTTTCAAGGGAAGCACTTAATTTTAGTCTAGTACATTACACATATTAATCTTACATTTAACAATAAAGTTTCCACAGTTCAGTAACTCATCGACAACAAGCGAACATCATGACATACTTTGGTGTGTAAAACTAAAGTTAAGTCAAAGTAATATTAAAATGAAATATTAATTTTAACTATTACACATTACAGTTTCAATTTCCTTTTTAAACTGTCCATATGACAGAAAAATCCATCAACATATGAAAATAAGTTATTAGGTATAAGATTTACATGCACGAGTTATAAAATTGTTCATGCCATATTTAGTGCGCATAGTAGAAGAACAAAATAAAAGTGTCTTTCTAACACTTATCCTTTGGCATTTGAAATTTATTTCACTTAAAAGTGGAATGGAGTCGAACCTATTATTTTTTTTATAGGATAGGGTGACAAACGAGCACACAGTCCACCTGATGGTAAGTGGTTGCTGTGGCCCATAGACATCTACATCTATCTTCTATTACGAATCAAAATGCAGATGCGTTGTCACCCGTGAAGGCTAAGATGGAATGCCTCGTTTCCAGTAAAAAGGGTCTCCGGTTCTCTACACTCACCATACGAAACACAGTAGCGTTAAGCTGCTATTTTACGCTGGTATTCTGTGAGAGCGTGGTCCTTCCCCGGTCGAGCCGACCCATTCGTGCTACAACCATAATATAGCTGCAGCATGGCTCTACCACGTTTAAAATTATGAATGATTTTATATAAAAACATGTGATCCCTGACAGTACGGCGAGATTTTAGGTCTTTTTTTATCAATATAGATTATAAATAAAAGTTATTGAAAGTAACTCTTTTGTTTAATTACCACTGGTTCGAAAAAAACCTCTGTTCTGCGAAGACACCCCCACAGCACGGTCAATACTGTAAGTCCTGTTACAATGTAAAAATGGTGCTATATATACTTTGTTTTTAAAATTATGCATGATATTCCGTATGGGATTCATTTTCAGTAGATTCATTCATAAGTATAAAAATGAAATTTTAGCGTAAGCCTTTGTTACGATGCTTGAACAAGGTCGAGGCCGAATTACACATTGGTAAGTAAGAGATAGGCATGCTCATATCGATACATCAACGAATTTATAATTCTGACATGCGACGCCGGCGTAAGCGCACGCACATACTATAAAAATGTTATTTATGTAGTATCAACAATTAATAAATTACTGACACGATTTTTTGATTTTACATATTTTTAATCAGTGATAAGTAATGTTTGTTTGTTTCATTCAGTTCAGTTTAAATTTAAAGTGTACTATTGTGATTTTTGTGTTTCTACCAGTGTGGTTATATTCTAGATAATTGGCGTATTTTGCCTATTTTTAAATACCTACATTAATAATTTTTAGCGAGTAGCTTTGGAGCTTAAACAAATTCGTGTCTCTGGGTTATTTAAGTAGGTACTTTAAATTTATAAACAGAAAGTTTTTTTTTGTTGTAAGTTTAATATTAAATTTATTAACTGAATGCCGGTTTTCAAAGTTGTAAAGTTTGGGATTAACCCTCGGCCAGCGAAAGTGAACTGAATTGTTGGTCTTGACCTACATTCGTGTTTTAAACACAATTGGTAAATAAGAACAAGAATTACACAGAAAAGGTAAATCGATCTGTATAAATTTGTCGCTTATGTTAGTTTAATTTTTTTGATTAATAATAAGTTCTTTATTTCCAAAATGTAGTACAACCAGATATTTGCTTAACACTTCATAAAGCTAATTTGGTATATATATTTGAAACATAGCATCTGCAGCCGAACTAGGAGACCTGTGCATCAGTAAATATCAATTAACAAGAATATACACAATATACTTAAGTCTACAATAGTTTCATACAATTGTAGAATTTTGACATATGATACAAACATGTTTGTTCTGTACAACAGTACAATTTCAGATTTACAGATTGTACTTACCTAATTGTGACAATATAACAGATTAGTTAATCTCGTGACGTATAAAAACAGGTGTATTTTCTACCAATATCTTATCACTGTAGAAATAAATATTGTAATGATTTAATTTTATTATTTTCATGGTGTGGGTAATTATTAATTTCATTAAAATAAATGATTTCTTTTATAATATGTATTTATTGCAACAATGACATAATTAATATGTTTTTATAATGGATGCTGAAAAGTTATTATTAAATTAAACTTACACCTGTGCTCTGTTGTTGTCTGTAAAAAAATTTATCATCAAGATGTGTATATCAGATACTTTTTATTTTTATTAGCGATTAAAGTATTTCGATAATGAACAAAAGTTGATGTGTGTGATATAATATATTCACATCAGAAATTTTAGCTAGCGCTTTGGCATAATCACCTTTTTATTGCATAAAAATACAGTTAAACTCTAACTTACTAAAGACAAAGCCGATTACTTATGAATATATACTGTGTAATACATTTGTCACCTTAACTCCACAAACTTCTAAAATAAGATTTGGAATCCGAACCTGAACAAAAATTCAATAATAAACAGTCTTTTGTGCTCTTTTATCCTAGTGCCTCTTTCCCAACATGAGACAAGAGGAACACTGTTAACTATATTATAAAATTATGAATTGCCGTATGTAACCGTTCAGCATTTGTTTACAAGTAAGGTTAACAAACGAATACACATTGCACCTGATGGTAAGTGAATGCTATGGGCCAAAGGCATCATGTCTAATTCTACACTTGCGATTAATTAGGTACCACGTTACAAGAAAAAAAGCGCCAGCGTTATTTTATCAGTAAGTATAAAAGATACGCATGGTTTCCGCTATAATATACAAATGTATATCTCTTACCAGTCGTATTTCTTTTACATCACAGGAAGCGATATAACGTCAAGCCAAGCCAAGCGTGGCAATTATGGCAAATCCTCCCAAAACGGGGAGGTCCCCTGTTTGGCAGTTGACTTTTACGAGCTAAAATACATACGTATCTATAAAATATGTAAATACATGAAATAAATAAAAATAAACTTATTTTACAATACGATAGATTTATTAGGTCTTTATCAATGACGTTGCCGTTTTTATGAAATAAGTTAACGTAATGTTTTTTCTATATTTTTTATTTCTATTAATCAAAGTAAATAATGCTCTCATAAAGAACTACAGACGGATTTCCCTTCTGAGTCGCGTCTACGTGCTGTTTTCGAGAGTCGTTACGAATCGTCTCGTACGCAGGCTCGAAGACTTCCAGCCTCCCGAACAAACTGGCAAAATGTACAGAAGACCGAAGAGTACAATCTGCCCCTTTGTCTTGCGTATGTTGACTATGAGAAAGCCTTGGGATTCCGTCGAAATTTGGGCGGTGCTGCAGTCCCTTCAGCGATGCCACGTGGACTGTCGGTAGATCGAAGTTCTGGAGTATTTGTAGAGTAAGGCTACGATGGCTATCCGAATACAAACCAAAGTACGACACCTATTCAACTGCAAAGAGGTGTAAGACAGGGCGACGTAGTATCCCCGAAACTCTTCGCCACTGCATTGGAAGACGTTTTCAAGCTACTGGACTGGAAAGGATACGGTATTAACATCAATGGCGAGTACATCACTCATCTTCGATTTGCTGATGATATAGTCCTTATGGCAGAATCGCTGGAGGACCTAAGCACTATGCTCAATCATCTCAATAGTGTCTCCCAACGGATAGGTCTTAAGATGAACATGGACAAAACAAGTCATATGTAACGGCCATGTCACACCTATGCCGACAGTTGTTGGGAGCACTAAACTCGAAGTTGTTGACGAGTATGTTTACTTGGGACAAATAGTCCGACTAGATAAGTCCAACTTCGACCGAGAGGTCAATCGACGGATTTAACTCGGCAGCGTTCGGGAAATTACAACACATCTTCTCGTCGGTGGTATACCGACGAGAAGATGTGTTGTAATTTCCTCAAAACTTGAAGACGAGAGTGTACAACAAGTGCGTTTTGCCAGTGATGACTTATGGATCTGAGACGTGGTCCTTCACTACTGGCCGTATGAGGAAGCTCAAGGTCGCTCAGCTAGCTATGGAGAGGGCTATGCTCGGGGTTTCTCTGCGTGATACACTTAAATACGGGTATATCCGCAGTAGAACCAAAGTAATCGACATAGCCCAACGGATTAGTAAGCTAATGGAGTGACGAGCTGGTAAGACTTGCAGTAAGTCAATGGATGCAGGTGGCTTGGGACCGTGCTTTGTGGCATTCCTTGGCCTATATTCAGCAGTGGACTTGTGAAGGGCTGTAATGATGATGAATCAAAGTAATCACCCATGTTGTCGATGCATCTTTGCCTACGCAGTGGCAATTTATTAATATCCTTCTTGAAGAAATCAGCTGGACGGGAGGCAACAAATTTTTCAAAGGATTTTGTACTGCCTCTCGGGTATTGAATTTTTTTCCTGCCAAAAAAGTAGTTCTGTATGCGCAAGGTCTGGTGAGCATAGCGGATGAAGGAGAGCTTCCAAACCCAGCTCTTGTAATTTGGAGATCGTTAGTTGTGGAGTAGAAGGTCGCATTGTTGTGTAGCAGCAGCGGGGACGAGCGGTTGATCAAAGTTGGTTGGAGACGTGCGAGCTTCTCCATCATTGTGTTCAGTTCTTCACAATACACATCTGCAGTAATGCTCATTCTGTTTGGTAAGAAGTTGTGATCAATCACAGCGGCTCTAGCCCATTAAATAGTGATCATCACTTTTCTAGGGGTAAGTTTTCATTTAGGGTATTGTTTAGGTGCTGAACCAGGATCCAATCAACTTACTGAGCGCTTGCGATTGTCAAACAGAATTCATTTTTGTCACCGGTAACAATGCGATTCAAAATTTCTTCTTTTGTGTGTCTGTTGTGCAGTGCAAGTCACGTCTCGACGCGTACTTTGCGCCGGCGATCATTGAGTTCGTGGGGCACCATTTGTCAAGTTTTTTTACCTTGCCAATTTGACGCAAATGGACCAATATTGTTTTGATGCTAACGTCGAAAGCTGCTGCCAACTCAGCCGGTAGATTGAGTATCATCAGTTTCCAGAATCGCCTTTAAGTTGTCATTGTCGACCAGTTTTCGGACGACTATTCTTGAGGTCGAAATTTCCAGAACGGATGCTGGAAAAACAGTAACAGGTGGTGCGTTCGTTTGTAGTATTCGCTCCGTAAACGTCGTTGATGTTGCGTGGCGCTTGCTGCTACGACGGTACTCATATTCCATAATTACTCGAATTTTTAACGTATTCATGATGACGAAAAAATAAATGCGATGAAAACATAACGCTAATCAATAAATAAATGACTAATTTTGAAAAAAGAATTCCTTGTTTTTAAAATAAAATTCTAAGCCAAACAAAAATTATTTTGATTTGAAATGGCCAGTGCTGCAGAACTTCAATTTAATAGGTAAATACCTATTATTATTGAATAAAACAATAATAAAATATTAATATGATGATAATGGCAATTTCTACGGAATAAGTCTGAATTTTCTCCTTACAAGTTAGTGTGTTGGTATAGAAATATAAGATAAATTATTTTCAGATGTTTTTGAAGTTATTCTCTATAATCTTCGCTGCAATTGCAATGTCGATCGGTGGTATAACTTACATGCTACAAGTGCCTGCTGCACCTAATGTTGATCTTCAAAAGTGGTGGGGAAATGGACCGAAACCTTCATATGAAGACAATTCTATTAGACCTTTTAAAATTGAATTTAATAATACGGTAATTGATCCTTTCATATTAATATCATAAACTTTGGATATTGTTATGTACCCACCCTATCATATTTATTGTTCATATAAATGTTTTGATGCAAGTATTATAATATTAATAATAATTATACGAAGACATTAAGATCACGATAATATGTATAATATTAGGTAATTTATTCATAAGTTTGCTTTCATTATACTAAAACTGTCATTTAAATTATTTTTAACAAGCCCAGTCGTCAAAACAGTATTAAAAACCAACAGCGTAAAATGTTTACTGAAAAGGAAAAAAATCCTATGCCATTTCCAAAAGAAACGAATCTAATGCACCCTTATGCACAGAATAAATAATAGCCATAAGTTAAAATATATCAGTCGTTTAGGCTACAGGGCGTGCCCAAGAAATAAGACATTTGTACAACAAATAATTAACCTCCTTTTGGAGTATTCGGATAACAAACGTTTTATTTATTTCTTTTAATTTTTTATTTTTTTTCAATATAAGAAAAGCATGTTATTCATGTAGGTAGTATGAGCTTGTAAACGAAGATAGTATTACTTGCAGATGATTGAAGATTTGAAACAAAGACTGAAAAATAGACGCCTATTAACTAAACCTTTAGAAGGTACACAATTCCAATACGGAATGAATACGATATATTTGGAAAAAATTATAAACTATTGGTTACATAAATACGATTTCAAAGGAACAGCTAATCGTTTGAATGAATTTCCTCATTACAAAACCCGGGTACAAGGATTAGACCTTCATTTTATTAGAGTGAAACCGAAGACTAATGGAGTTAAAACGTTACCTTTGTTGATGCTTCATGGATGGCCAAGTTCTTCGAAGGAATTCGAAAAAGTTATACCCATGTTAACGAGCCAAAAAAATGAATATGGCTTTGTCTTCGAGGTGATTGCTCCGGACTTGCCTGGTTTTGGTTTTTCAGAGGTACTTATATTATTATTTTTTATTAATTGTGTATAAGCCAAGAACAAATTTGAATAGCGTTGCTCCTACTTCCATAATATTTAAGAGGTTCACCAAAAAAGTACATATTACTGATTGAGAATTCCATATACTTGCTGTAGGAGAGTCATGTCAAAGCAATACATTCCTTCGCATAAGTTGCCGGGATTAAGATATTTATTTGTAATTTTCTTAGAAGTCTGGTCGGTGAAGATGATTTATTCAATATTCGATTCGTCATAAATTAAAATATTTATTAAGAACGCATCGCAATAGGACAGAGACAAATACTATCATTGAAATACCTATATTACGTTTGCAAGTCAGACAAAAAAAAATACGTTATTTCAACTTTCAAGTTAAAATTACTGTTTTCCTCTTTTACATGTTCCTCTTGCAGAAATTGTAGGTTTAAGTGATCTACGTAGGTACCATGAATCCATCATGAATGAAGATGATGATATTTAGTTTATCGGTAACCACACACTCTTTGAAACTTTGGTATGAAGAGAGCCCTCGATATTATCGACTCGATGATAAAGTTTTCTCGATGTTTCGTTTGTTGTTCATGCAGCTTTCGCTTTTATTATATTTTTCCTTTTTTTTTTTGTAAAGATCCGGAACATACATTTTCGTTGTATACTCGTATTTAGCTTTGGGTAAAGTAGTTTTAAGTTTAGTATGAGTTTACCTAACGTCCCATAACTGATCCTATTACCCAGTTCAGCAAACATAGACCCGAATAATACTCAGCACTAAGTTTCAAGCAAAAACATGTTCTCAACGCGTCTCGTTATTTTTATTGAAAACTAAAGACAGTCAAACCATGAAGCAAATACAAAACTTTGTATTTGCTTCATGGTCAAAACTATGATATTTTTCTCATCAAAATTATAGTGTTACGTACCTACCATTGGGTTAATACGTGATGGAGGCGAAAAATGGATAGTGAAGAATTCGGTCGCTTCTAATAAGTATATCAAGTTTGGCTCCAAGTGACTTTCGATGATTCCTTAACTGACGTACCAACTATGTATTACAAGTGTCTGAGGATGGAACCATAAGCTTGTTAGTTTTAAAGTGCGGATTATTAAAATGCATATTATTATTAACTGATGATTAAAAACACGTGTGCGATGTGCGTACACTACGTTGTTTAAATTTTATTATGAAACGTGTAACGTAATCGATACTATATAACACACGTGCCATGCACGTTCCTGTCATTGACCGTTAACTGAACGAGGTATACACATTTTTTAACTAGGGTCGTCTACTTTTTATATCAAATTACATTATTTTAAAAATAAAGAAATAAAAAAAATAAAAAAAAACTTTTAAAAAATAGAGCAGTTGAAGTTAAAATCACATACAATCATATATTCTCTCATCTATTTTTTCTATATGTATTTTTGAGGCTACTAATATAAATATAAGTACTTAAGTTATTTCATTTAATATATATTATAATTAATTATTTGTATTATGTTTATATATTTAAGCATTTAATATGTATATATACATAAGTAAAATATATATATATATATATATATATATATATATATATATATATATAAAGGTAATGTAATATATCATTCTACCTGACTATCTCTCCTGATCTGTAAACTTATGACCACCTTCATTACATTGAATTGCTTATAATTTTGCTTATAATTTATCTATTAGATTGTTCTTCTTTCCTTTTCTTCTAACAACAATACACCTACCATCAAGCAATATAAGGGAAACCTGTTATTGGCCATACTTTTAGTTTATTACATTAATGTTAATATTTTCTATATACGCTGTTGGTTTTCTAAATAAATAAATAAAAGAAATGAAGACAATGTATTTTTAAGACTATTCCTTGTAAATATTTAGTAGGATGGCGAAAAATAAAAAATATAATATATGTTTTTTTATATTCATACTAGCTGGCCGTCGTTCTGTCCTCTCCGACAACCCTTTGTGTTACCAAAAAAAAAAATATTAAATTCCTTATAAAAAACGTTCAGGATCACTTATTGGGATAAAAACTATCCTATCTCTCAAGTTGGACCAAACTGCACACAGTGTGCAAAATTTAATTAAAATCAGTTCAGTAGTTTAGGAGTTCATCGCGGACAAACAATTTGACACGTAATTTCTATATATAAAGATTTTATTTTCTAAACGAATATTTTTGTTGCTTTGAGCTTTTATTAACAGCCTCATCCTAAAGACATTTTGTACTGTTTGAAGAGTTGTTAATTTTTTTTTATAGGATAGGGTGACAAACGAGCACACAGTCCACATGATGGGAAGTGGTTGCTGTGGCCCATAGACATCTACATCTATCATCGCTTGCGAATATGCAGATGCGTTGTCACCCGTGAGGACTAAGATGGAATGCCTCTTTTCCAGTAAAATGGGTCTCCGGTTCTCTACACTCACCATACGAAACACAGCAGTTTTAAGCTGCTATTTTACGCTGGTATTCTGTGA
Organism: Parnassius glacialis; assembly: GCA_033319125.1. Lineage (NCBI taxonomy): Eukaryota > Metazoa > Arthropoda > Insecta > Lepidoptera > Papilionidae > Parnassius > Parnassius glacialis. The sequence continues at coordinate 18,398,703 of JAVANC010000009.1, forward strand.
GAACGTGGTCCTTCCCCGGTCGAGCTGACCCATTCGTGCTACAACTATACTACTAATATAGCTGCAGCATGGCTCTACCACGTATGAATTGTAATGAATTAACACTTTTATGGGATCTTTGCTGAATTGAATAACACACTCTGTTTCATAAGTTAACTTTATCGATCTTTATCTGTAATAATTAATCATAATATTATATTTAACGAAAAATACGGATTTCTATAAGATTAATTTGAATTTTGTAGTCGATAAGGTATTAATTAGTCTTTTTTTTATAAAACTGAAATGACTGACGATTTTGCAGTCCACCTGATTGTAGGTGGCTACTGCACCACATGGACACCTGCAACCAAGTTCAAACAAAGAATGCTACAGATATCTTCTCACCTTTGTGGATTGAGATGAAACGCCTCACAGTCTGCAATTATATTAAATAGCTTTTTACCCTTTAGGGCTCCTTGTGGAGGCCTATGATTAGCAGTGTACTTGTGAAAGGCTGTAATGATGATGATGTTGATGAGCAGGCACTCCTATTTGGCGGCACAAGTAGGTAAGAAGATAGCACCTACCAGACGTATTCGTATGCAGGCCTACCCTACCAGTGGACTTCTGATAGGCTGCAGTGATGATGACAATGAATCAAAAATTTCCGAAAATATCATAAAATATTTAAGTTATTTCTAGAGGATTGTTGAGAAAACTCGAAATTTCATTAATATCTACATTCTTACATTTAAAAAAAGTAACCAACCATCTTTTATAGGTATCTAAGAGACGGCAAGTGAACTTGTGTTATCACACTATTCATATTATAAATATAAACAATTACATAAACTATTTCACATAATAGAAAATACCTACAATGTAAAAAGTGTATTTGTTATCTGAAGCATAGTATAGCTGTTATGGCTAAAGTCAAAATGTGGGTACACCAAGTTTAACAGGCTACAACTAACTACAACCGATTGCGGGTGGTTAAATTTAGGTGTACCTATGGGATTAAAATTATAAATCATAATATATAATTATAATATTATATCTTATATTTAGATGTACCCGGAACTTCGGTTTTTAGTTTTTAGATTCAATTCATCTCATTTTATGACTAACTTTGACCTCAAATATAATACTGACGTAAAGAATAATTATGCCTTTGAACACTATTTTAAGCCTATTAGTACGAATTGATTTTCTTTGCATTCGCAGGGTACGAATAAACCTGGCCTTAATCCTGTGCAAATCGGAATAATGATGAGAAACCTAATGCAGCGGCTGGGTTTTAATAAATATTACATTCAAGCTGGGGATTGGGGTTCCCAATGTGCTACACATATGGCAACGTTATTCCCTGAAGATGTATTAGGGTGAGATACAACTTCTTCGCGTACCATAAAATTTTTATGGAAGAATGGAACACGTTTTATATAATTTTGACAATGTACTGCAAAATATATAATTTCCGTGTAATAGTGATTCGTAATTGTATGTAGATACATACGACTACATTGATTGCCTCGTTGGTCTAGTGATCGTAAACGTGGTTACTGATCATGAAGTCCCGGTTTCGAATCCAGGGTCGGGCCAAAAATCAGTTATTAGTTTTTTTCTGTTAAGAAATTCTCAAAAGCAGCCCGGAGGCAGGAAATTGGCGGTGTTTCCGTACCATGGAAAGCTCGTAAAACGGTTGGTCCTGAGTCCTGAGCCTGATTTCTCTACGGCCAGCACACTAGATGGAGTGAATCATACCAAGATACAGGAAGTCTATGGATGCAGGTGGCTCAGGATCGTGATTTGTGGCGTTTCATGGGGGAGGCCTACCTTTAGCAGTGGACTTGTGATGTGCAGTAATGACGATTATGATGATGATAGAGCCATGAGGTTAAAGCTATGACTGGAAAGTTCTTAACTTTTAATGTGGCTGCTCTTGCAACATTTAGATCCAATCAAATGGATAGTCCCCCCACGAGATGGAGTGACGACCTGGTAAGACAAGCAGGAAGTCGATGGATGCAGGTGGCTCAGGACCATGCTTTGTGGCATTCCTTGGGGGAGGCCTATGTTCAGCAGTGGACTTATGAAAGGCTGTAATGATAATGATGATGAAATGGATAGTTTCCAAGAACAAATGGCATAATTAATAATATAAATAAACCTAGCAAGCTAACAGCATAGCAAAGTGGCGAAGCAATCAGCTTTGTAGCGGTTTCTAACGGTTGCCGTTGAGCAATCAGTTTCAAAATAGGAGGTTCAGATGCCTGGGTGATCAATAATCGATTGCTGAAAACAGAATTTGAAAATTCGAAACCGTTCTCGAGATAATCGTGGGACAGACGGACAGACGGACAGACATCGTGAAATCAATAAGTGACTTCGCAAGCTTCGCCACTTAATAATTAAACATTAAGTTACGTGAAACTACAAAAAAAAACTGGAGTTGTAGTGGTATTACATAAACACTAAGTTGTACATTTTAAGATTATCTCATTAAAGGAACAAGTTTCGGACAAACCTAGTTATTGAGCCTTTTTTCTGCCGACTTCCAAAAAGGAGACGGTACTCAATTCGAGTGTATGTTTTTTTTTTATGTGTGTTACCTCATAACTTTGTACTGGGCGAACCGATTTCGATGATTCTTTTTATATGAAAGCTGATAGTTCTCATGTGGTCCCATATGAATTTGATCAAGGTCAGACCAATGGTTATTGAGTTATTCTTAAATAACCTATATTGAAGTCGCTTATATTGAAGTCGGCTGTACAAAATTTTAAATTATAAATTATTTCGTTTTTCTATGGCTGTATCATTATATAACTAAGTCTCCTAGGTTTGAATCCCAAGTACAAACAATATTGAAATACGAGTAGCTGTGAAATTTTGCAAGAACACCACCACCGTTATTTCGTTATAAATTTATCTACTTAATTTTAATTTATTAATAACTTTTGTAGGTTCCATACAAACATGCCTCTATCTTCAAGGTCCATCAGTTCCTTCAAAATGCTGTTAGGTTCTTTGTTCCCGACCTTTGCAGTCGACGCCAAGCACGCCCACAGATTATATCCATTAAGAAAATTGTTTTCTTACATTCTGAGAGAAAGTGGATATTTCCATTTACAAGCAACGAAACCGGACACTATCGGTATGTATTGTGTTTACTGCTCTTAGAAAAATAAGCGATTAAAAAGCTGCGAAGATAAAAAGAATCTTGGATGATATCAATATCGGGTTATTTTACTCTCTGTGTAAGAATGGTCAAAGAAAAATCTCATCGGCGAATCAAAAATCCAGTGTCACGGATTCGTTCACACTAATCTCCGAAACCACTCACACGATTTTAAAGAAGTTTTTAAATGTGTATTGCTTGCTACGATTTGATAGATAGGATAGTTTTGATCCCCGTAAGTGACTTGGGGTGCCACCTTTTTATTTTAATAAATATAGTATTTTTGCCAAAAAAGACGCAAAAACATAGTACTTTTGGAAAATTCAGGAAAAAAGTACCTACACATTTATTTTTTAATCTTTATGCATTTTTTCATATAAATTTGTTATTGCTATTCACTTTGGCCATCAACCTTTAAAATAGTTATAGAAATCTGAGCAATTTAGATTCACATTAAAATAAATTAACACTTCATTTTTAATTAATTTTTTTTCTTCTTTCCATTTAACATTCATGATGGAAAAATTCTTTCCGAAAAACTTACTTGTTCCAGACTTCCAGTCACAGTTAATATAAAAAATCGCGACATTTAAATTAGGGGTAAATATAGTATTTTTCGTACTATATTATTTTTCAATAATATATAGTAGAATTGACTGAAATACATCTTTATATATAAAAAGTACGTGTCACGTTGTTTGTCCGCGATGGACTCCTAAACTACTGAACTGATTTCAATGAAATTTTTGGTCAATGTGCACTTTGGTCCAACTTAAAAGATAGGATAGCTTACATCTCAATTTATAGTCGCAATACAATATTATTTTATTGAAAATTATTTGTCTATTATTTGACAGTCACAATTATCTGTTAGCTCCAAACGATTCTGTCAGATGACGATATCTGTTGACTGGATTGAGTAAATATTTAATAGATGGCGCTATGTTACAAATACAAACGTTTAATATAAGCTACAATTTAGTAGTATAACCACCACGTGTTGCTGTAAGTATTCAACAGATAGAATTCACCGATTTCAAAAAAAAATTGCAGACTGTCTGCAATTTGATCCAACTTGAGAGATAGGATAGTTTTTATCCCGATAAGTGACCCTCAATTTTTTATTGCTAATTTCAGATTTTTTGGAAAAGCAAATGATTGTTCGGAAAGGGCAGAACAACGTCTGCCTGGTCAGCTAGTCTTTATATATAAAAATTACGTGTCACATTGTTTGTCCGCGATGAACTCCTAAACTACTGAACTGATTTCAATGAAATTTTGTACACTCTGTGCAGTTTGGTCCAACTTGAGAGATAGGATAGTTTTTATCCCGATAAGTGACCCTCAATTTTTTTATTGCTAATTTCAGGAGTTTGTTTAGGAAAGCAAATGGAAAGGGCAGAACAACGTCTGCCTGGTCAGCTAGTATAGTATATATTATATACTGGTGGCAACCCTTTAAGCGACCCTCAATATTTTTTATTACGAATTTAAGGATTTTTTATACTACAAAGGGTCGTCCGAAAGGGCAGAACAACGTCTGCCTGGCCAGCTAGTATGTGTATATTTAATTGTATATTTCATAGGAAGTAAATAAAGTCATTGAACATTTATTTTTATTTCGAAATAAGCGATCCGCCCCGGCTTCGCACGGGTGATTTCTGGATCTCGACAACAATGCCACCTACCGGGTCCAATTGTGAATCTAAACCAGCCAAAGACCCATTCAAACACACATAAAAATCGAGTTTTTGCGAGACTAACGGACAGCAATAATTGTTTTCTATACGTATACAGGGTTATTTTTCAAAGAGTAACCAAATTTTAAACTTAAGTTCAAATATATAATGATATACCGTTATTGCAGTTTTTGAAAATACGAGTAAACAAGGCTTCTAATTTTATTTGATATTATCCCAAATTGAATACGATTTATGGGCAACAACTACGCGAAAGCGTGCGTTCTCTATGTGCGATTCAATTCATAACGTTTTTGCCGACGAATTTTTTTTGAAACTGCGAATGTGTGCGTGCGTAGTAAAATAGTAGGCAATCAGTTAAAATAATGCATTGCCGCGCATTTTGAGTTAAAAAATAAATAGGACAGAATGTTTGGAAATTTTTTAAATTAATTTTTCTTCACCGGTTATTGCAAAATAACCCTGTATAGAGATGTAGGTGTACTACTTGTGTAAATATTGAATAATTCAGTTCTAGTTTATCTACTAGTAAAGTGCACTGCTGGACATGGGCGCCTCCCTTTGTACGATGGATACGCATTAATTATCACGCTTGGCGTATCTATAAAGACTGATTTACACGTATGAATTGCAAAAGTAATTAACTAAATTTAAATTTAATTTAATGGGATTTGCACGTAAATAATGAATTTAATTATAAGTTTCAAGTCAAAAGGACCATGCCCATATTAGTATGGAGCTAAAAGTCAGCAATGCCATGCAATGCCCAAATTGCAGCTCTATCTCATATGACAACTTTTTAACAGTATTTATATGATATCTAGATTTAATGTCATATAAAGCACCGGTTCAAAAGATATTGGACATTAAACACGATAACTTCCTACTGGTTTTTTATACAGTGAAAGAATGAGCGACAGTCATTTTAGTTTTTTGGAATGTTTTTGACTTGGAGTTAAGCCTTTTGAGCCATTACTTCATTTTTTTGCTTGGTTGGTTTTTGCTTTAATTATATTTATTTATTTGAAGCCTAGATATACTTATACACTACCACAAAGTACTTTTTTTTACTTTTGTGTGTGTAGAGACATCATTTAGATCTTTATTCAACTCGTTGATGATTCAAGTGTAAAATAATAATCGATATTGGAATCGATTACTTAGATCAATTGATCAACAAAAAAACGATTCCTTTTTCGAAGATTTTATTTATCATGCCCATTATTTAGCCCCTAACTAAACAAAGCCTAAGATTTTATAATTTAAGAGACTGTCAATGAGGGATAGGTGAACAAACAAATAGTCCCATAAATGGCGTTGGTAAAAAACCTAGTCTGTCTCTGGCTTTTGATAACAAAAATGGATGCTTAACTGGGCCATGTTTTTTTCATCTGATGACGTTTATTATAAAATCATATTTTATTTGCTTTTGTTGTAAAGCAGTAAATTATTATTCAATTATGTTGAGTTTTACATGGGCCAAAGGACGTGATTCCAGACCGTAATAAATAAAGCATGAATTAATGATTGAAACGATGATACGTACTGCAATGTCAACAAACCGTCTTATTTTCTTTAATTTTTTATCCAGTGCTTCATATGATTTAAAATTAACAACATAATTCTAGTTTTTATTTATTAGAGTAATCTTGTAATATACTTTATCTGGGCATTTCTGGGGCACAGATGGGCATTGTCTTTTAGCGTCCAAGTAAACAAGTAGAATAATTTTTTTTTAATATTTTAGTTAAGTTAGTGGGCGTGGCAGTGGTATTTAGTTAGGTAATCACTTGACATATTAGGGCATTGTTCACGATTTAGTTAAATGCATAAATTTGGTGAAGCGTCACATTCGGAGATTGTTTGTAGATTTATTAAAAAAAAAATAGCGACTAGCCCCGGCTTCGCATGGGTGATTTCTGGATCTCGACAACAGCGCCATCTACCGGGTCTAATTCTGAATCGTTTAGACTTTAGATCATCCAGAGAGCCATTCAAACATACACAAAAAATTTCATAAAATCGATCCAGCCGTTTTCGAGTTGTAGCGAAGACCAAAGGAGCTTTAGATTAAAAGTTTAACTTTTTTTATTTTTAACGCCCCCGCACTGCCCTTTGTGGGTAGAATCCATCCGATATCTTGATGAGTCAGTACATAAGTGGAAATCTCTTATATATATAGATGTCGAAGTGAATGAAAAGGTATCTTCTATGATACTACATTATGGTTTGTTCAAGAATACTTAAAGACAAAAAACATGTCTGCAGTTGACGCGCAGCAGAAGTGAAACCTTCAAATGATATTGAATATAAATTAAAAGTATTTCACGACAAATGATTTATTTAATACGTTAATTTTCAACCACAAGCGGCATAAAATATAAGATAAAAGTTTAATTTTATAGCTTGTTAAATGTTACAATCCTTATTTTAAGACATGTATAGCCTAAGTTTAAGTGTAATAAATAAAAAAAATATTTTCTTTACAGTTAAATCGCTTTGTAATAGCGCCATCTACTTCATTCTATAGATAGTCATTTTATCGAACATAAATTTACTGACACTTCGTCCGCCGGTACGAGGCCTCCACTCGAGAAACTTTTTTCCACATCGGTTGTCGGTTCTTCGAGCTATATGGCCGGCCCATTGGCACTTCAGCTTATTAATCCGTTGGGCTATGTCGGTCACTCTGGTTCTACTGCAGATATCTTCATTTCTAAGTTTATCAGGCAGAGAAACTGCGAGCATAGCCCTCTTCATAGCTCGCTGAGTGACCTTGAGCTTCCTCATTCGGCCAGCAGTGAAAGACCACCTCTCAGATCCGTAAGTCATCACTGGCATCACGCACTGGTTGTACAGTCTTGTTTCAAGTTTTGAGGTATACCTGACGACAAGATGTGTCGTAATTTCCCGAACGCTGCCCAACCGAGTTGAATCCGTCGATTGACCTCACAGTCGAAGTTGGACTTACCTAGTCGGACTATTTGTCCCAGGTAAACATACTCGTCAACAACTTCGAGCTTAGTGCTCCCAACAACTACGGGCATAAGTGTGACATGGACATTAAACATGATCTTTGTTTTGTCCATGTTCATCTTAAGACCTATCCGTTGGGAAACACTATTGAGGTCATTGAGCATAGTGCTTAGGTCCTCCAGCAATTCTGCCATAAGGACTATATCGTCGGCAAATCGAAGGTGAATGATGTACGCCCCGTGTAGTGGTGGGTAAGAATACTCACTACCCCATATCTTCCCGTGGGTGTCGTAAAAGGCGACAGAGGGAAACTGAGGCTGAGAATGGGCAGCAGCAGCTTTCTGATAACAGCAAAACAACAATAAAAAAACTGCGGTTGCCTACCCGCTCGCCAAGCGTGGCAACTATGGCAATATCCCCCCATGAAAGTAACGAAGAGATGGCCCCCAGTCCCCGGCGGCCCCGCTATTCCTGGCTACGGTGGCGACCATGGTAACGGAGGGGCAGGGGGTGCTAAGGATCTCCGGTGGAGGTTCGGTTGCTACCTACGACGACTCTATTACACAATATATGATTTTACTTCTGGTTCTTTGTTTTGTAACATTGCATGACGGTATCTCCCTAATGGGTATTTTTACTGATATTTTTTGTACAGACTGGCTTAACGTGCTAGAGCCATGCTGCAACTATATTACTGCTATAGTTTTAGCACGAATGGGTCGGTTCGACCTGGGGAGGACCACGGTCTCACAGAATACCAGCGTAAAACAGAAACTAAAGGTTGCTGTGTTTCGCATGGTGGGTGTAGAGAACCGGAGACCCTTTTTACTGTAAACGAGGCATTCCTCACGGGAACGAATCAAACTATGACTACGAATCAAAATACAAATATGTTGTATATTTGTATTTTGATTCGTAATCGAGGACAGATGTAGATGTCTATGCGCCACAGCAACTACTTACCATCAGGTGGACTGTGTGCTCGTTTGTCACCCTTATCCTACAAAATATGTATGTGTTATTTTAAACAATATTTTATATAAAGCGACTAATTTTATTAAAGCAGCAACTACTAAACATTTATCCTTGATTAAGGGACAAAATTGAGATGCGTTTACTTTGCCTCTGAGAACTGAGATGAATGGCTTGTTACTCAACAAAGGCGCCTTCAATTCTCGTCGCTCGTTATACGAACCATAGGAAAATGTGCTGTTACTCCACATTTATATAATGTGAGAGCGTGGTCCTTTCCCTGTAAAGCTGATCCATTGGTGCTACAGCCATAATACGCTTATATAATAAATAAAGTTTCATATTTTGTACAACGCTTCATTCTAGGCGTGGCATTAACTGACTCTCCAGTAGGTATGGCGGCTTATGTTATGGAAAAAATGGGCGTATGCAGCAATAAAGACCAAATTAATACCATTCACGGGGGTATTGAGAACTTAGAACTGGACGATGTGTTGGACACAATTACTATATTATGGGCAAACAACTGCATCGTCACGTCAATGAGAATCTACGCCGAGGCTTTCACGGGAACAGAAGTTAATATAGTTCACAAGTGAGTACTTTATTCATAGCTTAACAGGCATCATTGCTTTTTTTCTGAATGACAGCGCAAAGTTTCGAAATTAACTGAAAATTTTAAACTACCATTAGGCTGCGTTTCCACCAGAGATGTGCGAGGATGCGAAGCGAGGGATGTGTTTGTTAAGAACCAATAGAATCACTTCATTTACCTAGCCTCGTTCAGCGTAACTCTGATCGAAACGGCTCAGTAGAGCGAGGTTTTTTTATATACAAAACAAGGGAAGGATGTGTGCGAGGGATGTGTTGCGAGGAATGTGTGCGAGGGATGTGTTGCGAGGAATGTGTGCGAGGGATGTGTGCTAGGGAAGGACGCAAGAAGCAGCGGGCAGTAGCGCGCGCGCTGCGCCCCCACTACACCTCCCCAGCTCGCATCAGCAACGAGTCCGCTACACATCGTCGCACCGCTCACCTGCGCACCGTTTCACAGCGTCACTACGCATCCTCGCACCGCTCAGCTGCCTGGGGGCTATACAACTTCATTTTATCTGCGATAAAACTGGGCAGTCGAACTGTAGGTACAGATAACCGTACGTCCATACAGCCCACACACGTTCAAGTAAAACTGCGCAGTTTATTAATTTCGCTCCGCGATGGCATTACCTGAGGCATTAGCTATTGTTGCATTATTGTTGATAAAAAAAAACAAGAGGCAGAAAAAAATCAGGAAGCTAAAAATAATAGGACCTAGAAAATAGAAGCTCATTCTCATGTAAATTCATCCAAAGAGACTGGCTGTCTATGGCACTGTTGTCTGTTGTCTATGGTAACGCCAATAATCGAAAAGCAAAGCACTGTAATGAGATATGGCGCTTGGCAAACACGTTACGATTAGCGCCACAGTTTCCTCCGATTCCGTTTTATATATTCAAATTTTCATATTACTCCGTTCGTACCGCTTTAAAAAAGAATCGTAAAAAATTTAGTTTTTATCACACACAAGTTTTGATTATCAGTGTAGTTTAAACGGAAGAGTGCAATCGAAACGAGTGGACGTGCAAACGCTAAGGTACTCGTACTCTGGCCAACCTATTAATTTCTATTACAGAAATTGGAAAATAGTGTGAGGAAAACACACAATACAACAAAACCCAACCATATAGCGATTTTTTTCACAAACTTTGGTTGGGCTTCAATAGTCGAAAATGCAACACAATAATAAGGGAGTCTCACGCTAAACTGGAGATATTTTGGCTATTATTTCCGGGTTAAATATTTTCACTTACATAAGCTTGCAATAGATTAATGGTGAAAATTACGTCACCCAAAATCGAACCTGTATGTCTAATTAGAGGATATGTTTATTATATATAATAGACTATTACATTGCGGTATAATAAACTTACTATACTGAAATGAACTATACGTTTATCAAACGTCAACATGTTTTTAATCTACTATCGATTTAAAGGACATTCCTCAGACCGGATATCCATTATAAAGGGAAGTGGATGACAGACGATTGCACGACACGACGTCACCGTAAGCAAAGATCTATGTGAGCTTGACATACCCGATTCTATCAATCTACCATTCACTAAGATGTTACTCTATACAATAAATAATAATTATAACGCAGTTAGCATACTAGCGATTTTCTATGGGACCATTTTACAACAAGTTAATAATATGTATGTATGCAGATAAGCGTCACACAATAATTTATATTCATTGAAAGTACCAATTACCTAAGTAACCATTTCTCAATTAACGATGATGTCTGTCATTGTTCCTTGTAAAACTAACAACTTTTATTTAATAAATCGCCGTTTACTGTCCTATAATTTAAATTAAATTTTTTCTTTTCAGTATTCCAACGAAAGTTCCTACAGCTGCTATTAACTTCTTACACGAAGTTCTATACCAGCCGGATTGGGTGCTCCGAGATAAATTCTACAACTTAATCCGTTCAACTACAGTGGAGTTCGGTGGTCATTTTGCCGCTTTGCATACTCCACGTGAATTAGTTGATGACATTTTCGCTTCGGTTTCAAACTTTATTAAATTCCATCAATCAATTAATAAAAACATCGAATAAGTACAACTACTAGAAGAACCTGACATTTTCGATTTTAATGCGATTTCTATAAGTTAACGGTTCTACACTTCAGTAGATCGTGCCGGTGTAAATAAATTAAAATTGTTTAATAAGAATGCGGCTAACATTTCTATAATAGAATTCAAATAGCATTCTTTTCTATTGTCACAATTGAATTTGCGTTATAATGTATTAAGTTATTAGAAATTAATCGTTTTCATACTAAAATAAATATGCAATTAGGAGCGGCGAAGTTTTAGGGAAAAAATGCCATGTATATTATTAGCGATGAACAAAATATAATATATATTTAAGTACTGCGATAGCTTGAACAGATCTCTTTAAAGTTCATTATTATTCCATTAGTTGTCAACGTTAAACTAATTTTTTACAGATTTAGTTGTACATAAACTTGCTTTAATTAATAAGTAACGACTTGAACATTAACTAGACATGTTATAGATGAACATTTTAAACGTATATACAAAATAAACAAGTGTCTGGGTTCTGTTGTATCTCTTAACTATATTTTGAATAAGTTAAATTGTAAAAATAAACGATAGTTTAAATTATAATTTTATAAGAAACCATGTTTTTCTCTTACTGTCTATTTCACCAGTCCATTAACTGTCCCACAACCTATAGGCTTAATTCTTTAATGAAGATTTGCTATGTGATAGCGCAATTTCTTACAGGACATTAGACTATGACATCTCTCATAGTTGCCTCTAACTACTATTTTTATTGACAGTGGTAGAGCCACGCGGCAGCTTTTGCTGTCGCACGGATGGGCCGGCTCGAACCGGGGTGGTACCACGACCTCACACAATACCAGCGTGAAGTAGAGGTTTACCTCTGCGTTTCGCTTGGTGAGTGCAGGTGGCCGGAGGCCCTTTTTACTGGAAATGAGGCATTCCATCTTAGTCCTCACGGGTGACAACGCATCTGCATTTTGATTCACAAACGAGGATAGATGTAGATGTCTATGGGCCGCAGCAATCACTTACCATCAGGTGGACTGTGTGCTCGTTTGTCACTCTCATCCTATAAAAACAAAAAAAACTACACCCACGTGACGAAATGTGATGGTAGTTTTTTACGTCGCTACCAGACGGCGACGGCCTACCGTTCTTCAAATATCCCAAAACTTAAACAAAATTTCTAAACGGATTTTATCTTCACATACTTATCGGACGGATACGACAGGAATTCGTTGTGGCCAGGTCAGATACAGAAAAAACTAGCACTAGGTAGACCCTGCAGCGGATCTGTTCTATGGCTCCGACACAATAAGCACTAAAGTAAGTGTTTTTATAGTATTGTTGCTTTTGAAATTCACTTAAATATCTAGTACCTAATATATAAAAATTTAAAGCTTTTAAAAAGTTACTTCGCAAACATCCGCTCGATAAATGAGCGATATCGAGCGGATGTTTGCGAAGTAACTTTTTAAAAGCTTTAATATAACGGATTTCCGCAAAGTAACGCCTGATTCTATTAATGAGTGCATCCACGACTTTTTCTGCCACCGGGGCGGCGTTAGAAAGACTAGAAAGTGAGGTATAATATTTGACAGATTTCATGGTGGGGAAGTTAATTTGTTCTGAAAATATAAAAGTTATTGTTTCTTTTTGTTGAGCAAACCACTGACGCATTGCTTTGCGTATTAATATAATAATCTAGAAACTGATAAAATGTTATTAAAAAACAACTTCTCAATTAAATTACATTGTGTAACAAAAAACTTTTCCTCAGTGTCAACTAGCGACATCTGGTGAGCATAAAATTATTAGCCCTCATTAGTAGTTGTAGTGCCTATTGTAGTCATCTCTATGACGTAATTATTGGATAGTATTTTTTCAATTCCGTACAGTGAAGTTATACTACCACTTACTTTTGGCAGGTGGGTTGGCAATCGAAGATTTTTTATTTTCTAGTAGTTAATAGAAAATCGCTGCTGCCCACTTCCTGGTTGGTTTCCTTCTGTCGCCTTTTACGATACCCACGTGACATATATTTAATAATAATAATAATACGAATAATATTGCACTTACTTGAGCATTTTCAATAAAATTCTTCACTGCTTCTGGCGCAAAGAAACCTGGTACGACGAAATCTGTTTTTGGACTGAACTGCTCAACCTTCATGCGACCGGCCAATCGCGCTTTTTCACCAGCATAGTAAAGATTCCTGTTAAGAAATAAAAGTTGGTAGTCGAATAGTGGATTCGGACCCACGACTTTAAAGATTTTGTAGTCCGCACATTTAACTATTAAGCTGCTGTGCAATATTATTTACGACATACAATTGGATATTTGTTGTATTAAGTACTAGATGATAAAAGTAGACTAGTACTAAATGATAAAAGTAGACTAGATTTTAAAAGAAGAATAAAAGAAGAAGATGCATATAAATATCATTACTATTCCCAAACTACTATAGTCTTGTTAAAGTTCATTTCCTTTTTATTTCGTAATAATAATCTGACAATGTGGTACTAATAGTTTTTACATACACTTCCGACTTGGAACACGGAACACGGATTGCAGCAGAGAACGAAATGCTTTTTGAATAAAAAGAAAGTGTTTGTTGTTGTCAAAACTACTTATTTGTTTCGATCAAATTTAGGAACAGGAAGCTGTCATTTAATAATATTCCAATTCAAAACGACATGGGCTCAGAGGTGTTGTCATTTTTGAGTATTATGACGAAATGCTTCTAATCCCCATCATTATTTTTAATTTCTGTTTTTTTTTTTAATATTTTCTTCTACCAAACTCATAGACGCCCTTTTTGCCTCGATATATTTGCGGTTATATATTGAATTATAATCAAAATAATACGAAAACAAACTATAAATATAAACTAATAATGCGCGGTTTTCCATCCTGCGCCGTGGCAGTGGAAAAACGAAGCCACGGCACTGTCGTCGTGCCGGTGCCGTGCCGGTGAATGGAAAACCGCCCATTCACTAGATAAACAACACCTCAAACCTTAAATATTGAAATTGAAAATATTTTGTTCTGCATTAAAGGTTTGTTTATGCAATATTTTTGTTTGACCTTCCAGAAGTTAACGTTGCTATAGTCTGATAAAGCGATCGGCTACTCGTGAGATAAGTGACAATTGAAAAATCGATAAACAATTATAGGACACTACCTCAAATCATCCCGTGGGTGTCGTAAGAGAAGACATAGGGAAATGAAAAAGGAGATGGATAGCAGCATCTTCCTGATGAGCATGAACAGCTGAAAAAAAGTTTGCGGTTGCTAACCCGTATGCCAAACGTGACAAATATACCAAAAATATCCTTCTTATCAGGCAACCTGTGGTGGAGGGGACAAATTTGGCACAGACAAGAGGTTTAAACGCTACGGCCGCTCTGTGGCTACTAAGTAATATTCCCCGCAATTACTGTCTACAAACTCATTATTTTATAGGTCGATCAAAATAATTATTAATTTTGAAGGAAGGTAGTTTAAATTTTTTAAATTTGTCTAATTGAACACTTGTAATTGAGAAAAAAATAATTATAGCATAAATGCTTACTTAAAGTAATTTGACCAAATTGAGACCTATTATTTAAGACAGTAAAAGATATTTAGAAAAGGAGGAAGCGTTTTGGAGGTTTTTTTATAGGATCGGGTGACAAACGAGCACACAGTCCACCTGATGGTAAGTGGTTACTGTGACCCATAGACATCTACATCTATCCTCAATAAAGACTCAAGATGTAGATGCGTAGTCACCCGTGAGGACTAAGATGGAATGCCTCTTTGCCAGTAAAAAGGGTCTCCGGTCTCTACACTCACCATACGAAACACAGCAGCGTTAAGCTGCTATTTTACGCTGGTTTTCTGTGAGAGCGTGGTCCTTCCCCGGTCGAGCCGACCCATTCGTGCTACAACCATAATATAGCTGCAGTATGGCTCTACCACGTAGAAATGAAGATGTTTAGCGAAATCTTTTCAGTGCATTAATAATGCGCTGAAAAGATTTCGCCATTTTATTACTGATTGCCTTATGATGGTACACGAACAAACCTCGAAATTGCGTTGCATGCGAGAGAGCTGTATTTTAACGTTTGCTTTAGCTTTATATACAAATAAATAAACCTAAAAAAATATGTATCCATTACTTATAACGTGAGTATTTTTTATGTGTTATCAAAATATTTTGATCTAAAACATTAGTGTTACGGACGGCGAAGAGCCGCCGCCCCGTCGCCCCCTCATACCCCGTTACGCCCCGCTCACCCCAAACACCGCTCGGACATCACGTGATGCCTGCAGCCAATGAGCGCACAGCGACACCGCGTGGGAACAAACCGAAGACGGAACCCCCGCCGCGACAATAAAAAAAGGGCATCTGGCCGCATCGACGTATTCGATTCGAAAGCGGCAAAGAAGACACTCAAGAAAGAAGACTCAAGACGCCAAAGAAATAATTCCCTCTTGTGTAGACATTAACTCTAATTGCCGCCATTGTAAATATTTTAATATATAATTGTAACGTGTACCACCTTTTCTTTAATAACGTCCCTAGCAGTAATCACCCTAACACATACAGTCCACTACAATTAGTTCGCTCTAAAAAAAATGGCGCTAATGACTCGATTCGAGTCAACTTTAAAAGACTGTTATTACTTTTTTACTTTATGTTATATATCACATTGGGCACTCGTTAATTTAAAACAGTATGTCCGGTTTGTAACAGTGATGGAAGTTATGCAAGCGAACTTCACAAAACTTACCTGTTTCCAATAAGGCGGGATTTAATGTTCGTAAGCTGGCCTTCGTTCAACTGAGGGAACTTGTGGTACAGATATAAGCTTGCGGCAAACTTAAGGAACGAATCCCCTAAGGTCTCCACTCGTTCCAAATTAAAGGTATCGTGCGAATTGATCGTAGTGAGGGCGGTTAGAATTTCCCTTAATTCTGGACCACGGCCGACGGGCTGCTTCTTGAGAAGTCCAATCTTTTCTTTATATCTATAAAACAACAACGGTAACAATATTGTAGAGGTGCTTTAGTTACTTACCAGTGACGAAACACCTGGCCTAAAGTTCAGAGTCATTTAGGTACACATATCCACTATTCCGCAGGTCCACAGTTCTCATCCAAATGAAGCCAACATTTATGCAAAATCAGAAATTGTTAATTTACGACTTTCGGACTTGTAGTAACTATGCCATGTGTTTTAAACTTTTCCCGGACAGTTGGGGACGGCTGAGGGTATCTGTAATAGCAGACACTTGGAGCACCAGCACAACCGAAAACACTACGATACGAGGGGTTGGGATAGGGGTGTTCCTCGATTGCCAACACATTTCTTAAGCATTGACGCAAAAGCTAACAATATGTTCAATATTGTGCAATGTAATTAGATCTCATAGTAATAATCAAAATAATATATTAAAATGAATGGAAATTGCACTACTGTTCGTTTGTTATGTTATTATATACCTTATAATATTATAAATGTGAAAGTATGCTTTTAGAATACAAGTTCATCAATCATGCACACACGAACAGCTTGAAAATTTGTAAAGAATTCAATTAAATCGTGGAATAGGACATATGGAACTCTTAGGGCGCATTCCCACGACACGCACACGCTACGCGCGTCAGCACCCGCGTCTAACTCGCTTTGAAATTTGTTGCATATAATTTGAGTCTTATGGCAAATCAATAAATTTGAAATTGCATTTATCGACGTTCAAACGCACACGCCTCGCACACGCCACGCGCCCGCCTCGTTCCCGTTCCGCGCTGATCCCACTCTCACCCCGCACACGCACTTTTTATACAATTTCAGATTTATTGTTATGTCATAAGACTCAAATTATATGCAACAAATTTCAAAGCGAGTTAGACGCGGGTGCTGATGCGCGTGGCGTGCGCGTAGCGGGTGCGTGTCGTGGGAACGCACCCTTATAATAATTATTACGTATTAATGCCGTTTTTACTCGTATGTAACGGGTAATAGGGCGAATAGTTCTTTAACCGATTTCGATGATTATATATTTTTTTTAACTTATTAAATTAAATATATTTTAAGATTGAGAAAATGCTGCCGATTACACTATGATAGATTAAAATATATGTCACTTACTTGATCGGTGGCGGGAGAAGGGCGCCTGAAGTTGGCACGCTCCTAGGCGGTGACCGAACTGTTGCATCGTCAGGGCTAGAGTACATGGGTCCCGTGATGAACTCGTCGTAGCATTCTATGTCCATAACGGTCACCGTTGACAGATTACGCTCGATATCGATTGGCTCCTTTTGTTCCTGATAAATTATGACAAATATCGTTATCTTTGGAAACGTAACATTTTTAAAGTTAAAAAAAACAATACATCTGATAGGTAGTTACAGTTAAGAATAAAAATGTATTGAAATTTCGATTCCGATTGCGTAATAAATGATTATGAATGAATGAATACGACCTAGCACTATAAACGGATGAACTGTGCGGTATTGGATTAATAGCTTTTGTTCGGGAAATTTTGATCTCACATAATACGAATCTCGTGGCCGCCCGGAGAAGAAGGTATATATATGAATGGTAATGACGAACTGAAGGGCGATGGTGGAAACTGAAATCTGGATCCATCTTAAATTATGGCAGAGCTAGCGTCGGCTTTTGATGTAGGTGGCACATCTTTATGTAAAAAAAGTACGTGTCACGTTGTTTGTCCGCGATGGACTCTCTAAACTACTGAACTGATTTCAATAAAATTTTGCACACTGTGTGCATTTTGGTCCAACTTGAGAGATAGGATAGTTTTTATCCCGATAAATGACCCTCAAATTTTTTTATTGCGAATTTAAGGATTTTTATAGGAAGGGTCGTTGGAAAGGGCAGAACAACGTCTGCCTGGCGAGCTAGTAATATTATATATTTTGCGGCAAATCGGTAATATAAAGAAACTTGAAAAATGGGTACATTCCGAACTAAATGATGCACAGGGAAAGGAGAGAATTTTGAGTCAAATTATTACCTGTGATAAGAAGTGGATCCTATACGACAATTAAAAGCGTTCATTACAGTGATTTAATCCAGAGTGCCCATCCAAACAGTGCCCGAAATAAAAGATTAGCCAGAAGGAGCTTATGGTGACAGTTTGGTGGCTTACTATTGGCACAGCGGTGACACTCTCTGTACGTGAGTGTTCAAGCGCCGGTGACATTAAGCCTGAGCGTGTAACGCTAGGGTTGATACCGAACCGAAATGGAATATTATAGACTTGTGCCAAAGAAGATACATAGTAGGTATATGTTATATAATGTAAACTTATGTATTTAGGTAGTGAAAGATACGATCAATTTTAAATCAACTTTTATTAAATATCTTTACAGATAGGGAAAATTAAAATTTCCGACAAAACAAATGCACGACAGTTAATGGTAATCTTAAATAATTAACCAACACTTAGTATTTCAGTACGCAGTAATCAGTATTACCTACTACCCTTTAAAAATTACTTGTTCTTATATATTTTTGGCTTTTTCGATGACTTTTATAGTTTTTATTATTATTTCTAACAATTGCAAAAATTCGTAGCCGTATGTATAATTTTTTTAGAAGATCCATAGGGAAGCATAGATAGATAGATAGATAACACTTTAAAGTACGCCAAAAAATAACATAAATATTAACAAAAAATAAGAAAAATAAATGTGGTACAATGGGTGGTCTTATCACTAAGAGCGATCTCTTCCAGACAATCTTTGGATGGACAGGATTGCAAGAAAACAGTAAAAACGCGTGTGGTTTGGCGACAAAAATAACATTACTTTTATTAAATTTATTAAAAATAGAAATATAGAATGGTATATAAGTAGATAGATAAGATAAATACATACATACATATTAATATATATACCTAGTCAGGTCATAAGTATTGTCACACAGTAAAAACTTTTCTTTTAGAATGCTGGCCACAAAAAAGTTTATTGAATGCGAATTTCGAATTGTTCATGAAAATAAAACCGTATACTTTTTAGAATTTTACTAAATTTTAAATATGGAGTGAACGCTTAAAGAAGACCGTGTTGCAGTTATTGCGTTGCATCGTTGCGGTTACGCGCCAATTCCAATTTTTGACATACTTAAAAATTTGAATATAACCAAAAGATTCGTTTATCGTACCATCAAACGATACAATGAACTAGTGTAGATGACAGGTCAAGAAGTGATCGCCCTCGGTCTGTTAGGACTCCAGCAGTGATAAAAGCTGTGAAGGCGCGAATTCAAAGAAATCCCAAACGTAAGCAGAAACTGTTGGTCCTTCAGATGGGGTTAAGCAGAACCACGGTGAAAAGGGTGTTAAATGAAGACTTAGGGCTTCGGGCATATCGAAGAAAAACAGGACATCGTTTGAATGCTCGTCTAATGGACTTGAGACTGAAGAGATGCCGCGCTTTGTTGAAGCGGTACGCGGGAAAAAAATATCGTGAAATTCTTTTTTCGGATGAAAAAAATTTTACCGTAGAAGAGAGCTACAACAAACAAAATGATAAGGTGTACGCACACAGTAGTGAAGAAGCGAGCAACCGTATTCCGCGTGTCCAACGAGGTCATTTTCCATCCTCGCTCATGGTATGGTTGGGAGTTTCTTATTGGGGCTTAACAGAGGTACATTTTTGTGAGAAAGGTGTAAAAGCTAATGCAGTTGTGTATCAAAATACAGTCCTGACGAACCTTGTGGAACCTGTTTCTCATACCATGTTTAATAACAGGCACTGGGTATTCCAACAAGATTCGGCGCCAGCTCATAGAGCGAAGAGCACACAAGACTGGCTGGCGGCGCGTGAAATCGACTTCATCCGGCACGAAAACTGGCCCTCCTCCAGTCCAGATTTGAATCCGTTAGATTACAAGATATGGCAACACTTGGAGGAAAAGGCGTGCTCAAAGTTTCATCCCAATTTGGAGTCACTCAAGATATCCTTGATTAAGGCAGCCGCCGATATTGACATGGACCTCGTTCGTGCTGCGATAGACGACTGGCCGCGCAGATTGAAGGCCTGTATTCAAAATCACGGAGGTCATTTTGAATAAACTTTAGTGTCATAAGAATCTATGTTTTGTTAAGTTCATTTTGGTATATAAATGGTTACATAATGAATTAACTTGTTTCACAACAATACACATACAAATATTGTAACTAAATAAAGGTATAAGTATAAGAATAATTATATACAAATGAATAGGCATTATTTTTGTATAAAGCGCAGTCAATCTGTGCTTGCGTGAGATTAGAGAGACGAGACGTTAACTACTACGTACGAGCCCTCAGCCAGAGCAGTCGGCGACGGCCCGTCCCACGCCCCGCGCGTCCCTCAAGCCCCCGCACACATCAAGACACCCACACATAGCCGCAAACGATTTTACGTGCACACATGCTTAACCGTCGTTTCTTTTCGCGTAGTGTATATTTTCTTTGCTATTGGTGTTATTAACCATAAAGTTAAGTTACTAGATCGTTATTGTCATGAAATGCAAATGACAGTGAAGAAGCTGGCACTCAAAATTCCTTCATGATGACGACCATGAAGCAAATACAAAGAGGAGACGTTGTAATTAAATTTCACTATGTAACAACGCATGACAATTTGCGGGGTGAGGGGATGCAAAGCCCCGCCCACTTTACATTATCTACATCTACCGATAAAAAGTAAAACTACTCGCATCTTTCCATATCGATGTTGCAATGTAGCTTAGCTACCTTGACGGTAGATGGCGGCATGTCCACAAAATGTTATAAAGTATAAAAATAATATTTTGGCGATTAAAATTTCTTTATATCTGAATGCAAAACAAATTTCAGCACCTTCGTATGATTATTTTATCATTACTGAGCTCCACATACCTTTATATTTTTAGTTCACAGGACACAAAGTGTCGCCATCTAGTGTCGAATATATTTAATTATATTTGAAAGCCGACGCAAAGATATTTTTCTAGAACTATTTTAATAAATTAGGTGTAAAATTATTTACAAATGAAATGAAATGTAATGCCATCCATGGCATCGGAGCATATATCTCATGAAGCAAATACATTCAGACAAAGAAATTTTAATCGCTAAAGTAATATGTTTATAGTTTTCATAATAATTTTGGGAACGAGCCGCCATCTATCATCAAGTAAACCTCATAAAAAATAACAATAAGACAGGGCCGCAATTAGAATTCAATTATTTTACCCAGTAATCCAACATTCAAAATTAAAATGAAGAAAATTGTACTTGGCTGATTTTTACGAAATGTTTAAGTTATATTTAAGTGACATTCTATATGCAAAGAATCATTTAAATACAATTTAAATATGTTTATCATTTCGTGAAAGTCAACCTTCAAGAAATATTTATTTTATCCATAAAATAAAGTCTCTTTGAAACTAAATATTCTATGTTCAATATTAAGTAGAATATTTAATTTGGAACTAAATATCCTACTTATCTCACTAATATTATAAAGGCGACATTTTGTGTGTTCTTTCTGTCTCCTTGAGCTTATTCCACACTAAGTATGTGCAGTGTATGTGTAAATTTTCACGCAGTAACGGCTGGACTATTATTTATGTGTGGGCTCTGAGCGAGAACAAATAATAGACAAATTAATATAATTAATATAATTTTATTTACAAATCAATTAAAATAAAATATTTTATACCAGATTATGCATCCGAATGCACTTTTAATAATAATAAGAACATTAAATTGTATTTAAGTGATTCTTTGTATATAGAATGTCACTTAAATATAACTTAAACATTTCGTAAAAATCAGCCTAAGTACAATTTCCTGCATTTTAATATTAAAAGTTGTGGATTACTGGGAAAAATAATTGAATTATAGAGCCCTGTCTTTTTGTTATTTTTATGAGGTTTACTTGACGAGAGTACGGCCTGTTCTCAAAATGATTATAAACTATAAAAATAATATTTTGCGATTAAAATCTCTTTATGTCTGAATGCAAAACAAATTTCAGCACCTTCGTATGATTATTTTACCAATACTGAGCTCTACGGACCTTTATATTTTTAGTTCACATGACACAAAGTGTCGCCATCTAGTGTCGAATATATTTAATTATATTTGAAAGCCGACGCAAAGAGATTTTTCTAGAACTATTTTAATAAATTAGGTGTAAAATGATTTACAAATGAAATGTGATGCTATCCATAACATCAGAGCGTCTATCTGAGTAGTTTTTACACAATAAAACACAACACTTCATCCTTTTCTTCTTAATACTACGAAAATACACCGATTTGCGATTTTTTCAACACATAAGCGCACAGGACGAATGCTGACAGTATACTAACTAAAGCCACGCCCACTATGATGACGTCAGGACCTACTTAGAATCACAGTGCACAGTTGATTATGCTGTCTCCCCTTTGTATTAGCTTCATGATGACGACCACCCAGAAATATTAGTAGGACTTTGTCCCTACAGTTACATTTTTGTGAAGCTTAGATAACTTTTTGATAGGGTAAAATTTAAAATTCCAAAGCATCAATAAAGAACTAAATGCACATAAAGCGGTAAGAAGAATACGTAGTTTGGGGAGAAATTTTTTTTAGTCTTATCGAAAAAAAATTAAAATACTTTAAGTTTCCAATAAGAAACGTCAAACTCTGAGAGATATAAAATTAGTAGTTCCTCTCACTATGGAAGAGATTCATGATCAACAGTGGACTGTAAGAACTGATGAGGTGCGAGCATTTTATTTTTGTATATGTAAATAGTTATTATTCTCTATTGGATGCAAAAACGCATACCATTGCTAATCTGACAAAATTATCAGTAGTATATTAAAGCAGCAGCCGTTTTTATTTGTTTTAATAAATATATATATACATATATATATATATATATATATATATATATATATATATATATATATCTTTATATATAAAAAGTACGTGTCACGTTGTTTGTCCGCGATGGACTCCTAAACTACTGAACTGATTTCAATGAAATTTTTGGTCAATGTGCAGTTTGGTCCAACTTAAAAGATAGGATAGCTTACATCTCAATTTATAGTCGCAATACAATATTATTTTATTGAAAATTATTTGTCTATTATTTGACAGTCAAAATTATCTGTTAGCTCCAAACGATTCTGTCAGATGACGATATCTGTTGACTGGATTGAGTAAATATTTAATAGATGGCGCTATGTTAAAAATACAAAAGTTTAATATAAGCTACAATTTAATAGTATAACCACCACGTGTAAGTATTCAACAGATAGAACCGATTTCAAAAAAATTTTGCAGACTGTGTGCAGTTTTGTCCAACTTACTACAGAGATAGGATAGTTTTTATCCCGATAAGTGACCCTAAATTTTTTTATTGCTAATTTCAGGAGTTTTTTTGGGAAAGCAAATGTTCGTTCGGAAAAGGCAGAACAACGTCTGCCTGGCCAGCTAGTATATATATATAACAGTTATCTCTACTAAAGCTCCCGTTAACTATAGCCAAAATATTTATCTTAAAAGTGGTTTACGACATTCGGTAGTCATATAGTGGATATGAACTTTAACAACAAGATAACAATTATGGCATAATCAGACAGGTATTACTTAATAATAGTGGTATAAATTTTAGCTTTTTGTACTCTTCTTTCATATTAACTTTTAACTATACCAAATCTCACATTCCGTGCGAGAAATATGATTAAAAAGGGGTACGAATTTTTCTCTTTACGTATATATTGATAAAACAAGATGAGATGATGTTGTAAGGCTAAACGCGTTCTATAGTGAATACAATAAAACATAAGGGAAACAAGTACATATGTCAATCAAAATTACAAATGGATGATCAATTCTGGGCTAATCAAATCAGGGCTAATAAAATAATGATTGAATATTTAATGCTTTCAAATAACTTATAAACATTATAATATATTATGATATAAAAGTCAATCACAAAAAAGTTACCTCCCAAGGGTACTCCTTGTTGATCTTCTGTTTTTGCAACTGATAGACACTATCCTTCATTGTAATTATTTTCAAAGGTTTGCGTGCCGCTTCGTCTATTGGATTATTGATCCTGAAATAAAGAAATTTTATAGATCATATTTTTTATTTCGTGTTTATTGTATTTGCTCCTAGCGTTCTAGCGGTTGTGAATACGTATAAGTTCCTTCTTTTAAAGCATGATGAAAGCATTAGACGTATTAAGTAGTGAAGTATTCAACTAAATGTTAAATTAATTTTAAGTGACTTAATTCGTGTAAACAATAAATTTAGCAATAAGTTGCAAGTTAAAATTTAACAAAGGCAAGTAAACAAGTAGAAAATTTTATTTTTATTTTTTGGTTAAGTTAGTTTATACATAAGAAGTTTTCAAAAAATAATACGACTAAATATTACAATAGTCTGTTCAAGAATACTTAAAGAAAAAAAATTGTATACAGTTGCGAGAAAAAACTACACACTATAATTGTAATTTTAATTGTAATGCATGTCGATGTCATATGTTCAACTTTAGACATCAAGTAATTTAAGGATTTTTTTGACATCCGTAGTGTAGAGAAAAACTCCTTACTATCTTTTCCTGCTAGTTCATGAAACATACTCGTAATTGCATTTGAGCCATGTTCATCTTTTCACCCCGTGTTTTAGGTATTTTCGCTTACCTGACTGTTTCATCCTTCATTTCGTTCAATATCTCATTACGAATTAAAAATTAATTATTACATATTAAATTTATGACTACAATATGGTTTTAATTGTCCATCTTGGGAAAAATAAAGAGCTTAAGAAAATTTTTGTGTTGACAGCGTGTAAATCTTTACTTAAAATTACGTTTTATTATTGTACACAAAAATATTAAACAAAAATCAAATATGTACATTCCGTTTTTTAGCCACAAGGAAATTGATTTCATGAGCCCTATAATATCATCATCATCATCATTACAGCCCTTCACAAATCCACTGCTGAACATAGGCCTCCCCCAAGGAATGCTACAAAGCACGGTCCTGAGCCACCTGCATCCATCGACTTCCTGCATGTCTCACCAGGTCGCCACTCCATCTAGTGGGGGGTCGCCCTACACTTCGCCTACCGGTACGAGGCTGCCACTCAAGAACCTTTCTTCTCCATCGGTTGTCGGTTCTTCGAGCTATATAGCCAGCCCACTGCCACTTCAGTTTACTAATCCACCTTTCTTCCCCATCGGTTGTCGGTTCTTCAAGCTATATAGCCGGCCCACTGCCACTTCAGTTTACTAATCCGTTGGGCTATGTCGGTTACTCTGGTTCTACTGCGGATATCCTCATTTCTAAGTTTATCCCGCAGAAAAACCCCGAGCATAGCCCTCTCCATAGCTCGCTGAGCGACCTTGAGCTTCCTCATACGGCCAGCAGTGAAGGACCACGTCTCAGATCCGTAAGTCATCACTGGCAACACGCACTGGTTGTACAAATTCGTTTTCAGATTTTGAGGTATGTCTAACGAGAAGATGTGTCGTAGTTTCCCGAACGCTGCCCAGCCGAGTTGAATCCGTCGATTGACCTCTCGGTCGAAGTTGGACTTACCTAGTCGGACTATTTGTCCCAGGTAAACATACTCGTCAACAACTTCGAGCTTAGTGCTCCCAACAACTACCGGCATAGGTGTGACATGGACGTTAAACATGATTTTTGTTTTGTCCATGTTCATCTTAAGACCTATCCGTTGGGAGACACTAGACACCCTGTCTTACACCTCTCTACAGTTGGATAGGTTTCGTACTCTGATTCTGTACTTGGATAGCCATCGTAGCTCTACTGTACAAACACTTCAGCACTTCGATATACCGACAGTCACCTTGGCACCGCTGAAGGGACTGCAGCACCGCCCAAATTTCGACAGAATCAAAGGCTTTCTCATAGTCCACATACGCAAGGCAAAGTAGCAGATTATACTTCTCTGTCTTGTGTACAATCTGCCGCAGGGTATGTATGTGGTCTATGGTACTAAAGCCTTTTCGGATATTTACTATAATAATTATACGTTAATTTAGTAATTTTTATCTAGTTATAGTTAATTTTTAAAAATAACGAAAGAATCAGTAAATTTTACCTTTAAAATAAAGAAAGCGACGTTGCTATTTCGACGTTATATTCTGACTTTCCAAAGATCAGTATGAATCCTACAAACGCAGCGGCATGTAACAGCAAATGAACGGACGAGCCAACGAACACGATATTGCCGCGCAATTGCGTGTGCGTGTTTATTTTTTATAAGATAAGATAAATTTTATTTTGTTTCATAATTCACTTTTTTATTTTTAAATAAGAACAAAGATTAACTATTTCGTAACACTTTTTTGAACCAGTAATGATGGAGTTTTCATTTATTACAAATTCCGCTCGCGACTAATACTGCTCGGGGCAAACGGAGCAATAAAACAAAGGCGACTCCTGCCACGCTATCCGTGAATTGCTTTCTGCAACATCAGGGGACTTCACTCGAAACCTAACGCCGTCCCATTCTTAGAGATTGTTATCCTCGGTGACTTTAACGCCCACCAGCAAATACCAGCGATCTCAGAAAGAAGTATTATACCGCCTCCAAGTCCTTCAAAAGTGTCATTGCCAAGGCAAAGTCAGAGCACATCGGCAGAATTGGCGAGAAACTAGTTCGACTTCCTTCGGGAACTCGTGCATTCTGCTCTCTCGCCAAGGTTGTCCAAGGGAACTTCTGTCAGCCATCTCTCCCATCTTTGCAGAAGGAGGACGACTCACTATCTCATGCCGCAAAGGAGAAAGCCGATTTGCTAGGCACTCTCTTTGCGTCCAACTCGACTCTTGATGACGGGGGAGCACATCCCTACCATCCCGCGGTGTGAGTGCTCCATGCAGGATGTGCTGTTTACACAGCGCTCAGTGCACAAAGCACTTCTCTCCATTGACGTCAACAAGTCGAGTGGGCCTGATGGCGTCTCTGCTATTGTGCTGAAGACGTGTGCTCCGTTTTAAGGCACTCCCCTTGTTGCCTCAGCCAGAATCGGAATCCTCGGTGTCGACATATCGAGTGATGAGTAGTTTCGTGGTCATCTGGAAGAGAAGGCCAAATTGGCCTCCAAAAGGCTTGGTGAGCACACCAGACCGGGACAGTATTTCATGCCGGCACACCGCTTGCAACTTTACAATGTGCAGGTTCGGCTACACGTGGAATATTGTTCCCATCTCTGGGCAGGGGCTCCCCGGTGCAAACTCCTTCCACTTGACCGCATCCAGTGCAGAGTAGCTCGAATTGTCAACGACGGAGTTCTGGCCGATCGGCTTCACTTACTGGCACTGCCAAGAGATACCCCAGGGAGTGCTCTGAGGAATTGTTTGGACTAATTCCAGCCGCTCAATTTCACGATCGCACATCGCGACAAAACTAGCGACACTATCCATACCATCTGGATGATTGGCGGTTCACCACTGCGATTTAGAAGAAGTTTTCTTCCTCGCACAACTTCTTTGTGAAATCAACTACCACCAGAGATTTTTCCTGACCGATACGACTTAGAGACCTTCAAGAAAAGAGCCTACTCTTTTTAAAAGGCCAGCAACACATCTGCAATTCCTCTGGTGTTGCTGTTGTTTATGGGCGGCGGTAGTCCCTTACCATCAGGTGAGCTGCATGCTCGTTTACCCCTGTGCCATAAAAAAGAGTAACACTGGATAATTTACAATTGTCCCTATGTCAAATAAATTACAAACCTGTCGATGTTGTTTTTCAAAGCACCTATCTGACCTTCAGGATTTTCAACTTGAGACAATAGTGACTTCATTGCAACTTGCAGATCCACTTCTATTGGCAGCCATTTCTCATCTGATAAAAAAAATATTTTTTATTAAATTAAAAATCTCATGTATTTATATCACCTTACAGAAAAGTACAAAAACATAAAAATGACAAAATAAGACCCACCTTTGGCCAATACAAGCTGTCCGTACTTAGTAGCTTTAGCTATTTCAACGCGAAGCTCTTCTGCGGTTAGTAACATCACAACTCTGTAGAAAAGAATGTATGCGAAATTATTTATTTATTGGTCAAAACAATGAAATGGAGTTAGATGCAAGCTTACGAACTTGAATGTTATTGTATATTAAGAGTCCAATTATTTTTTTTATTTATGAAGTAGGCCAAATAATTAAATATATATATAACGTGTCCCAAAATTAAACGATAAGCCAACACCGGAGGATAGACCTGCCCCGGACTAATCGGGGAAAAAAAGAAAAAAAATATATCCCAATTATATTTTAAGTTATATAAAAAATTGAAATTCTTCAGAAATTGAGACCGTTTATGATATTTTTCACTACCATGACCACAATTTTTTAAATATTTTTTCTTTTTTTTTTATAGGCAACCTGAATAGTACTGATCTACCACAATTCTTAAAAACTCCAGAATAACTCTTGTTTTATCACGAAAATTAATGAAACTTATTTTATTACCTAAATTTTTTGAAGACTTTTACTTTTAAGCAAATTTAACTTATCGTGGTGTAAAAAAAAAGTATGAACACTAGTATGGCATGTTTTTTTAAAAATTGACGCAACTAACCAACATTCCAAAATGGTATAATACTCTAGGAAAACAAGTTATAAAAAAATATGGGCCTATTATTTCTTAACAGGGGCCAAATGACGGTCGGGTGTAATAAAAGTATTAGTTCTTGAAAAATGTTTAATATTTCAAAACAAATGGTACAAACAGTTTTACGTGTAATTTATTAAGTTATTAACATTATAGCAAATGTTCGAACTGTATGCCACCAGCATTAATACATGCACGACATCGCCTTAAAAATGATCGTTTTATTTGTCTTGCATATCATCTGCTATTAATGTAATCAGCAGCCTGAGTGATATTTCGACGAAGCTCGTCCAATGTCACAATGGGTTTTGAGTAGACCCTGTTTTAAGACAACCCCAATAGAAGAAGTCCAGGGTCCAGGGGGTTCAAGTCAGGTGAACGGGGTGGCCATAAGATAGGACCAAGTCGCCCGATCCAACGCCCTGGATACTCTTGATTTAAATATTCTCGCACAGGACGGGCATAATGTGCTGGGCAACCATCATTTTGGAACCACATGTTTTGAAGATCACTTAAGGGCACGTCGTTTAACAATTCTTGCAAGTCATTTTGTAAAAAGTTTAAATAACTATTTCCATCTAAGTTTCCTTGTAACTCAAAGGGCCCAATTACTTTTCCATTTAATATGCCGGTCCATAGGTTAACCTTGAATTGATATTGGGATTTGTCTTGTCTCATCAAGTGTGGATTTTCATTACTCCAACTATGTAGGTTGTGAAGATTTAAATACCCATCTTTCTGCACGTTGTTTCATCCGACCATAGAATTTTGTCTAGGAAGTGGGGATCTTCACTGTGCCTTTGCAGCATTACACGGCAAAATGTGACCCGTAGCGGATAGTCCCGCGGTAATAACGTCTGCACACGCCTGTAGTGATATGGGTGAAGCTTGTGACGTTTTAATTATCGATGTGCAGAACTTATCGGGATTCCTGGAGCTTCTTCTATGGCACGTACCGAAGTAGTCGAGTCATTTTCTATCTCATTGAGAACTTCTTCATCACGATCCAATCTAGGTCTTCCAGCGCTTCTCCTATTGGATGGCATACGACCCTCCGAAAACGCTTGATGCACATTAATAAACACTCGATAATCAGGATATTTTTGAGCATTTGGGTATCTTTCTCGATACAGTCTGCTAGCAGCGTTAGCATTACATCGGCATTCTCCATAGATTAAATGCATATTAGCGTATTCCTGTGGTGTGTACGGTTGCGGCATGTTAAACGCCAAACAGTCCAAAATGCGCCAGAACTCTAAATCACAAAACACACAATCGTAGTCCAAG
Source organism: Parnassius glacialis (assembly GCA_033319125.1). NCBI lineage: Eukaryota > Metazoa > Arthropoda > Insecta > Lepidoptera > Papilionidae > Parnassius > Parnassius glacialis. Next base: position 18,429,074 of record JAVANC010000009.1, read on the forward strand.
ATAATGCCAGGTCAGTTAAGTTTGCAGGTCGATTCCAGTCCAAAAAGCCAAGCCAAAAGTCGATAGTATGTACGAGGGCCACGTAAGTTGAATTGGGAACGGTGCGCAGTAAACAAAGGAGCAGAGCGTACTGAACCGACTTGCTGAGAATAATAACAGCTTCTCTACCTGCCCTGTTGTTGTCTCTTTTTTACGTAAATATCTCTATCTATCTATCTCTCTCTAACATCTAAGGTATTAATGCCCCATTCGAATTCCTAGAAATTGTAACAGGAACCCATTTTGGGCATGTAGTAAAAGTGATTACTGACAATTACAATTTAAGGAATTTGGCCCCTGTTTAGAAATAATAGGCCCATATTTTTTTATAACTTGTTTTCCTAGAGTATTATACCATTTTGGAATGTTGGTTAGTTGCGTCAATTTTAAAAAAAAACTTGCCATACTAGTGTTCATACTTTTTTTTTACACCACGATAAGTTAAATTTGGTTAAAAGTAAAAGTCTTCAAAAAATTTAGGGAATAAAATGTTTCATTAATTTTCGTGATAAACAAGAGTTATTCTGGAGTTTTTTAAGAATTGTGGTAGATCAGTACTATTCAGGTTGCCTATAAAAAAAAAGAAAAAAATATTTAAAAAATTGTGGTCATGGTAGTGAAAAATATCATAAACGGTCTCAATTTCTGAAGAATTTCATTTTTTTTATATAACTTAAAAAATAATTGGGATATATATTTTTTTCTTTTTTTCCCCGATTAGTCCGGGGCAGGTCTATCCTCCGGTGTTGGCTTATCGTTTAATTTTGGGACACGTTGTGTATATATATATATATATATATATATATATATATATATATGTGTGTGTATATGTATATATATATATATATATATATTTCACTCGTCGAAACCGAAAATTAGGCACGAAATGCTTTTTTTTTTCAATTTTACGGGTGTTTGCGACTTAACGCATATGTGATAAGATAGACTCGGATAGTGTATGAAAAGTCCATTCAATACCGGTCACTTAATACGCCGATTTGTTGGTTTTTAGACGCACATCAAAGCACATGAACCTTATTGTCTCTCTCCCACAATCACTACATCTATACAATCTGTTCATCCGAATACGTCCTCTTTGCGACTCATGGTCCTATTTTAAGAGTAGTCTTCAATTTATGAAAGAATTATGGAGCACTTAGTTCACTGTACTGCTTCAGTAAGTGCTGAAGAAATATTTTGGAGATATGCAAGTTTCCTTATAAAAAGCGTTCTTTATAAAAAAAAAATTATAAAATAAGTGTGACAAACGAACACACAGTCCACCTGATTGTAAGTGGATGCTGTAGCCCATAGACATCTTCATCTATCCTACATTAAGAATCAAAATTGCCATGTTGCCACCTCTGAGGACCAAGATGGAATGCCTCGTTTCTAGTAAAAAGGGTCTCCGGTTCTCTACACTCACCATACGAAACACAGTAACATTGAGCTGCTATTTTAAGCTAGTATTCTGTGAGAGCGTGGTCCTGCCTCGCTCTAGTCGACCCATTCGTACTACAACCATAATAAAGCTACTTCGACGGGAATCTCACTCGTGCACTGTGAAATTTACGGCGTGCGCTTAGACATTGGCGGTTCTTAGTAAATCAACAATAATTACCTGTGTATAATACTCGGCAGTAAAATTGCCTTGTACCACAACACCCCAGGGAAGTCGTATTTGATGCAATATTCGGGTATGAAAAATTCAGCGAAGAACTTTGGTTTATCGTCACCTTGTGCGGCGCATACTAATTTCCGCTGTTTCTCTGTAAAAGCGCTGATTGTAGCAGATTTTGGCATTATACAGTTCATTCGTGTATTGATATTTCGTACCTGTAAATGAATGAAAATATAAAATTTTATGAGTTATGATAAAAAGTAGATTTTGTGGTCGAGTGTAAGTAAAATTGAAGTTGATTAAATAGACTAGATTCTAATTTCTTATGCAGTAACTAAATAGTAATGCTATTAAGAAAATAATAATTATAATTATATAATAAATAAATTTTTTAATAACCGCGTAATATTATCCGCTATCTGATTAATGTTTAGTCACGAAGGGGCTTACACACAAAATAGAGGAATTTCTTTTTTCAGGGTCCCTGCACTTTATCTGTGATATTTTTTCGCTTTCCTTTTCTTTCCTTATACAGAGTGGCGCAATAGAACGTGCATTTCGCATCTTTTTTCGAGGGGTTTTGGACGCGCGCATGGGGGGGGGCGGGGGAGGGGAGGACATAGTGTGTTTGGGTAGCGGCACAGTAGTCATGAGTCAGTTCGACGGGAAGCGTTGCGCATTTTGCGTTAGCACGTTTTATGAGAATGGTCGTTCTTTAATTACAACTAGGCGACTATATTGTCCTGAATATGGATTACAAAAAATTCAAGCTCTGACTGCAAATTTGATTAAAATTAGGATTAAGCGTTTTAAAGAGACTGGTTCAACATTTAAAACACAAGCTAAAGGTCGTCACAGAACATCTAAGACGGCAGACAATATTGACAGAGTAAAGCAGTCAGCACAAGAAAATCCACAAGTGTCTACCCACAAGAGAGCGTCCGTTTTACACTTATCGCGAAGAAGTTTGCAAAGAATTTTTAAACTGGGTCTTACATTGCATCCATATAAGATTCAATTAACGCAACAATTGTAAGAGAATGACTTTGGAGTAACGTTAGCGTTTGCTGAAGAAATGCTTGGACGATTTTCTAATTTTGACTTTTTTCTGATGAGGCCCATTTCCATTTGAATGATTTTGTAAATCGACAAATTTGTCGTTATCAAGGAGCAAATACAAAGAGGTGTTGTAATTAGATTTCACTATGTAACAACGCGTGACAATTTGCAGGGTGAGGGGATGTTAAGCCCCGCCCACTACTATTTTCATCTACCCATAAATAGTAAAAGTACTCGAATCGTTCGATATCGATGTTGTAATGTAGTTTAGCTACCTCGACGATAGATGGCCGACTGTTCACAAAATGTTTATAAAAAGTATAAAAATAATATTTTGGCGATTAAAAAATCTCTAGGACTGAATGCAAAACAAATTTCAATACCGTCGTATGATTATTTTACCAATACTGAGCTCTACGTACCTATATATTTTTAGTTCCCATGACACAGTGTCGCCATCTAGTATCGGACATATTTAATTACATTGGAAAGCCGACGCAGAGATTTTTCTAGAACGTTTTTAATAAACTAGGTATAAAATTACTTACAAATGAAATGTGATGCCATCCATAGCGTCAGAGCGTCTATCTGAATAGTTGTTACACGATAAAACACAACACTTCATCCTACTAATACTAGGAAAATATACCGATTTGCGATTTTCGACACATAAGCGCACAGGACGAACGCTGACAGTATACTAAGTAAAGCCACGCCCACTTTGATGACGTCAGGACCTAGTTAGAATCACAGTGCGCAGTTGCTTATGCCATCTCCTCTTTGTATTTGCTTCGTGGGGATACCTCCAGCACAAAGTCTACTTCAATAACCCGAGCAACATTGATCAGCTCAAAGAAAATATCCGAAGTGAAATGGCAGCGATCATACTGAATGCTGAAGAAAGTTTTTCTACAATTAAAGGAATGCCGATGCAGAAAGCCATCATTTAGATAATATTATTTTTTTTAAATAAACTGCATTTATTAAGCTATATATTCAGAGTTTTATTTTAACCATCTCCCATGAGCTTATATATCTATTTATTTTTACAATTTCTTCAAATATACATGTTCTATTCTGCCATCCTGTATAATCAACGCATTTCTTAATCCCGCATTGTTTCGAATTTGTCAACTCTATCTACAGGTCTGTATCTGCAGGAGATTTCTTATGAGGTCTATGTATAAAAATGATTAATTCAATATTTTCAGACTTACCTCAAGCAACGGCTGGTCTTTGCTGCCTTCAATTTCCAAGTTGTATTTACTGAGATAATAGTCCGCAAAGGTCTCGAATGTGTTAGATCCAAAACAAGACTGCGGGCTCATGTGTTCAAGCACATTTGAGACAATGTATCTGCAAATATAAGAGAAAGGTCAAATGTTATCATCTTATTCGTCAGGGGAAAACAGTTCACAGCCGGACATTAATCTCTCATACAGTATGAAAGTCTAGTAAGAAGAATTTTGCATAATTGTCACACATGGTAGTAGAAGTCTGGATGGTAGCGTGTATTATTAATCACCATCACATCTGGTGAGAATTTGCATTATTATGGACTTTATGATACCGTGTAGTGGCGGTGTAAGAATATCCGCTACCCCATATTATCCCGTGGGTGTCATAAGAGGCGACAGAGAGAAACAAATCAGGAGATGGGCAGCAGCATCTGCCTAATAACGACTAAAAATTAAAAAAATCTGCGGTTGCCAACCCACTTGCCAAGCATGGCAGCTATGGCAAATATCTCCACTATGAGGCAATCTATGGGGCAAGCCTATGTTCAGCAGTGGATTATAATAGGCTGTAACGGTAACGGTATGATGCAATCTCCAAACACTCGTTCCAAAGCGTCGTTTATTCATGGCTATAAATATAAGTAGTAAGGAAGCAGTTATTAAACCTGTATTACCTGTCTGGGAAAATAGTGGCGCGATACCACGGAGAAACGACGTAATGTTGGTAGTTATCTTTTGTCACCTTTATTGATTTACGTGTCTGAAAATGTAAAATAATAAGAATAACATTTATTTAATAATATTAGTAAACAGGAAAAGCCCCAATATTATATTGCTTTTTTTTAAATAGCTTGCCTCTCATTGCTTTTAAGCTAGAACACATCAGTGGGTATACTGCTGCTTTGCTGCAGTAATAGACTAGTTGTTACCAACCAAGACTGAAGAAAACCCTAGACATAAATGCCTCACCAACCCGTGGATAATGAAATAGGTGCAATCATGTAAGGAACGTCATCAGGAGGGGGGAGGACGAAACGTATTATTTACATATTTTTTCAAAAATAAAAACGATAAATGTCATAAAGTGGCCATTTAAGGTGAACCATAAGGTCTGTTCCCGGCCATATTCCCGCGAGATGGCGCTGAAGTCATCATTTTTTTAGTTTATTTGGGTTTTTGTGTAATTGGAACATTATTAAGTCCTAGAAGTAGCAATCGCGATACTCGGATATTATACTTTATTTTACTAGGTCATATCATTGCCTCAAAATCTACACAATTCAACACAAAGTCCGAAAATAACTTCTGTCATTGAATATAGTGTCTCTTCTTCTTTCTTCTTAGAATGAAAATGTAGGGAATTTACGAAAATTGAACACTAGATGACGTGAATGAAAAAAAAATGTTTTCCTTTTTTCTGTATGAGTAGGCAGAACTACAGAACGCCACCTGCTACGATATATATTATGTACGATTCATCATCTGCCTTTTTCCCGACTATATTGAGGTCGGCTCCCAGTCAAACCGGATTCAACTAAATACCAGTATTTTACGATTATGTTATAAAAATAAAAGTTATATTTGTAAAGTGAGCCGTGGTAACTCAGATGGTTAGCATTCGCTATAAGTTTCACGGCACGCGAGAAACCCGGGTTCGATCCCCGCCGGCACCAATGAAATTGTTAATTGCAATTTTAAGTGCTGATTTACCACGTGCACGGCGGTGAAGGAAACCATCGTGAAGAAACTCTGTGTATTTTTGTGTATTAAAATAGTTGTAATTATAAGCCAAGAACATCGCTAGACCGTGACCGGACACGCAGTATATTAAACTGGGATATTAAGGAAATTAGGATTCCAATAGAGAAGATGGCTGGGTGCTACCGTCTGCTAGGGATCCTATAATTAATAAAATTAAATCTTCCCCGTGACCAAAGGTGCTGTGAAGTGGTCGATACATCGAGAATATAAAAATAATAAATATACGCGATAAAATCCGTAAAAACTAGTTTTATTTAATGAGTAGTGTTCGCGTAAACAAAAGAAATCATTATATAAAAAAGTCCTTTGATATCAAATACTTATGACTTGTCACTTAATCAGTTTTAGAATAGGTGTGATGAACAAGTATACAATCTACCTGATGGTAAGCGAATGCTGCGGCCCATAGACAATTATATATACTCCCAAATCATGATCAAAAAAGCTTTTCGTTGTTTCGTTTCGTTATTCGTTAACGCCCATTCAAAGACTATGATGGAATGCCTTTTTATATGCAAAGTAGGTCTATGGTAAAATATGATATGCAAAATAGCAGTAAGCTGCTACTTTACAATCAATATACGCCCCACAGTTGGACACAGGTCTCCTTTCATTTCTGAGAGAGTTTTAGGGCAAGGAAATGTCCGCCGCGCTGCCCCAATGCGTGTTGGCAACTTCACATGTCTTCCAAATATTTTTTTTTCTTCGGTATTATGCTGCTATTTTATGCTGGTATTTAATGAGAGCATCAGTGGCGTAGCATGCGTCTCTGCTACCTGGGGCCGCTACAGACGGACATACCGTCCCCTACCTATTATCGCGAATATGTTACGAAAAATGTAAAAGCAGTAAAGTCTTGAAAGGCTATGTATATTCATTTAAAATTACCAAAACCAATGTAATGCGCTTTTATATTTATATCTAGTTTTATTTTTTATTGTATACCCTTGAAAATTGCGTGTGTAAATTATCTCTACTTTTAGAACTGTCAATACTACAAGATTCGTTAATATCTTAATCAAGTGTTCAGTGAGAGCTATTTTTTACATTTATTTTTTATTTCTTACAGGCAATATTCAAAAAGCTGACTCTACTTCTAAAATTTACCACTCAGGGCCGTGCAATGACTAAATGACTTTATCCTGTAAAAGTTAACAATAACCTGGTAAATAAAATGTGTAATTATTACCTCTACGGACGGCACCGCAACTGGTGGTATCTCTTTGTAATCCAGCATAACATCCCAATCGATGTCATATCCACCGCTAATTTTGACCGGTACCACATATAGGCAGTTTTTAGTACCATCGAAAACTACAAACTTTTTTGCCACTTCAAGCACTTGATCGAATACAAAGAAGTGGAACCTGCAATCAAAAAAAAAATGCACAAATAAGAGCAAATTATAGTAGTTTTATACGAAATCACAAAATGCGGAATTTTAGGAACATTTTGTGTCATAAAGTATGCAATAATCAGTGTAACAAAAGAAAACCTTTCGCTCATTGAATTCAGACTTTTAAGAGGTCGGGCTTTAATGTCGATCTGTCAAGGTCACGCTACTCGCTCACATTATAGGTGAACCACACTTGGAGCATCCGCCGCATTTGAATTCCTTATATGAAGTCGATAAAACGAGACTGTACACCCAGTGCGTGTTGCCAGTGATGACATACGGAACTGAGACGTGGTCCTTCACTGCTGGCCGGATGAGGAAGCTCAAGGTCACTCAGCGAGCTGTGGAGAGGGCTATGCTCGGAGTTTCTCTGCGTGATAAACTCAGAAATAAGGATATCCGCAGTAGGACCAGAGTGACCGACATAGCCCAACGGATTAGTAAGCTGAAGTGGCAATGGGCCGGCCATATAGCTCGAAGAACCGACAACCGATAGGGAAAAAAGGTTCTCGAGTGGCAGCCTCGTACCGGCAGGCGAAGTGTAGCGCGTCCCCCCACTAGATGGAGTGACGACCTGGTAAGATATGCAGGAAGTCGATGGATGCAGGTGGCTCAGGACCGTGCTTTGTGGCATTCTTTGGGGGAGGCCTATGTTCAGCAGTGGACTTGTGAAGGGCTGTAATGATAATGATGATGAATGATATGAAGTTCTATGTAAGCTCGCACAGTCGCAGCTGATGAAATCACCAGTTCCAGCACATTATAAATAATAGCACTAGTACTAGTGCGTCCGATGCGTCCGAATGATCAATGTTCTGCTGCAATAAAGATTTTAATGATGATTGATGTAGAGACAGATTGAAGTTTGCTCCGATGTTCGCAAGGGATGGATAAAAGAAATTGATTTCTAAATAAAGCGCTAAACCTAGATTTTCGGTGTGAGATTATGAGTTTACGCAAATTAAACAGCCGCTTTTTTTCTTAGAAATTGCCGTAGAATCGCTACTATTCGTTAAAAAATACAGCAACAACAATAAAAAAAAAGGTTGCAATATGGGTGTTTATTTTCATATAAACTGCTGGTTTGATGGCAGCAATAATGATTTATTTTGACTGCATAATTTTGAGGATTGTGAAAATAAAAATTAAGTCATTTGATCACGTTGCCTAGAGATATTTTGATCTATATTTATTATCTCTACTATTCTTTTTTAACCATAGACCAGTGGTGTGTCCAGGGTCTTGACAAACAAAGAGCGAGCCCAACTTCTTTATGTTAAATATCTGGCATTCAAAGCGATGATAATAGGAATACCATAAGAACTTTCTAGAATTTCCTTTTGTCGACTGAAAAAAGTTTATAAAAGGAAAAACAAAGCGCGAAGTACGTGTTTTGTAATTTCTATCCAGAGACCGATAGACGAGATATTTTTATTTGACACCAAACAAAGTTACAAAAATAAATAATGTTCTTCATATTTTTTATATGATATCATGTACCTTAAGGTATCAGGCATTTGTAAAATTATTGCGCTATAATATAACATAAAGTACTATATCCAACTAAATGGAATGGGAAAAATCAACAAACCAATGAGTTTACATGGATCTATTAAATTCTGTCTATTAAAGGGTCTCACAAATTTGAAATACAAAACACGCACAGGTTATGGCAAAGTTGGTTGTTTTTCTAAAAATTAAAAAAATATATTAAAACACGAAAACTCCCTAAAAGATCACTTTTTTTAATAGGAGAGGGATAAACGACCATGCGGCTCACCTCATGGTAAGTGACTACTGCCGCCCACGAGCAACTGCAACACCAGGGGAATCGCAGATGCGTTGCCGGCCTTATAAAAAGGAGTAGACTCTTTTCTTGAAGGTCTCGAAGTCGTATCGGTCAAGAAAAATCGAATTAAACTCCAGTTTCACTTTTGTAATTATTCAACTCTTCGTTCCAAACAAAAACAAAAATAGTTTAACAGGGCATACAGGACTTTCCAGTTTGTATGGAGGATACGGCCACTTCCACAATAAAATAACTTATTGGCCTCTTTTACAAAAACGCAACTTTGTCTACGAAAAGCACTTGTAGAACTGTAATAGTGGTTTTTACACAACTAATTGAATTATCAAAAAAACCACTACTTGCGATATAAAAATAGTTGAAATAAAAATTTAAAATTCCATTCATTTCATATCTTCACGTAAGAAAGTCTTATCGCCGTATTATTTAATGTTCAGTTTTATGATAAAATGGTGTTGAAGTAAAAAAATAAATAATAAAATGTCAGTTGATCGTATCTTCCAGAGGATAAGTTTTAAGATGAACACGGACTAGACAAATATATTTAACGTCAATGTTAGACCTACCCTAGAAATTGTAAAGAACACTAAAAGTCGAAATCATTGACGAGTATGTTTACCTAGGACACATTTTTAGAATAGGTTAGTCCTACATGTTCTGAAAAGTTCTAAAAAGTCTCGAAGAAAAAGAAAACTCGAAGAACTGACAACCGGCAGAGAAGAGAGGCTCGATTGACGGCCTCGTACCGAAAAGTAAAATAAAGGACAGCCCCCCATTACATGGAGTGATAATCTGGTAGGACATCTATCTCCTTAGTAAATCTACAACAACGTTACCTGCGACAATATGAGAAATGGCAAAAACAGAAAATGTAAGAATGTCGAAGTAATTCGCTTACCACATATTTCACTTGACCGACCAACAAATCCATCAACACTTCTCCATCTTGTAAACAGAATAAAATAAATTACGAACAAGTTGGAAAATAAAAAGAAACAGATTTACAACCAGATACTTACATAATCTATACCGACGGAAATAAACATGATAACAAATCAGGAGCAGCCTAAATAATTCATAACCCGAACAGTAAACAATTGTTAATAAAAAAAACTGCATAGTTCTTGTTCAATATTTCAAGCCGAACTCTTTGCTATTTAGCTAAGCTTGCAATAGGAGAAACATCAATAATATCAGAATAACCATAATAGCATCGGATAGTCAATCTAGTCTTATATAAATCTGTAACCGTAACAGTCGCAACTGTCTTGCAAATGACATTAGGCAATTAGTATTTTAAGCTATAGAATTAAACAATACAATTCACTTTGTGTGGGTCATAGGTCACACTGGTAATAATGGGAACAAGAATACCAAACCAGATTATGCAAAGTTTCCTGTTAGTTTTATCACAGCATTGCCTATAAAGAAAGCCAACATGTAGCCCACGATTACATGGATATAAACAACTGCACATTTACGAAACAATGGTGCCCGACATACGAATCCCTTCAAAAAGTGATAAAAAATCTTAGACCAAACTTACACACAGATTTTTATATAACATACAGATTTTAAACTATCATGGATTTCACAAAGAGTATTTATATAGATTCAAAATATGAAAAGGACAGTTGCCCATGCGACAGTATCACTATACAGTGATTCAATGTCATGGAATGTCGTAAATTTAAACAATAATAAATCATGAAATTGCTTCAACAATGCTTAAAATTAATCCATACAAATTAGAAGAAGTAGTATCCAAAGACACAACCAACACATCATTTACACAACATATAGAATACATAGTAAAAAACAAAAAATAATTTAATAACAATGAAACCTAAGAGTTGAATTACTATCAACCGACATACTGAGTATTAACAAATAAGCACATTGAATAATTGTCTTAATTATTTTAATGTATAACTACTAGTGCACTCAAATATCTTTTGTCAATTTTCAGTACCTATGTACTAAATATCTTCAACAGATTTGACAGCATACAGGAAACTCCAAATGCATGCGGCGGTACTTCAGCAACTTCAATACAGCTCGTATTGAAGAAGCGATCGAGCGGAACTAGGGATCCAGTCTTTGCCAGAGATCTGTCTACCGAAACGAGCCAACTGTCAAAGCTACTCGAACTAGGAGAGTTAAGATTCTTATAGAAATTACCATGGAAGAACTTTCTAGAACTATCGACACCTAGTCATGTACTAGAACATTCTAGATGTTTCTACAGTATAAGTTTCTGAAAATTACCTGAGGCCCGCTAATTACATAAGGCCGGTATAGACCGCGACTCAGTCAGTATTAAATTGGCGATACAAGCGAATACTTCGAAGCGATACAACTGCGAACTAAAGTGATCAAGTAGTACAATTGTGTTTTGTTATTAGTGTAGTTTTGAGTTGTAATTAGTGTTCTGTAATTAGTGTCAATTTTGGTAATTCACTCGGCAGTGTTTAACTGTCTCGAACCCCATGCTTGTAACAATAAAATCTTTGTCTAATCCGCGTTCATCTTAAAACCTATCCTTTGGAAGATACGATCAACTAATATTTTATTATTTATTTTTTACTTCAACACAGTTTTATCATAGAACTATAAGCGTTAAAGAATAAGGCGATAACACTTTCTTGTGTGAAGACATGAATGAAATGAATGGAATTTTAAATTTTTATTTTAACTATTTTTATATCGCACATGGTGGTTTTTTGATAATTCAATTAGTTGTCTAAAAACCACCATAGATCTACAAGTTTTCTACACGGAAACAGTCGCGTTTTTATAAAAAAAAAACAAGGCCAATAAATTATTTTATCGAGGCAGTGGCCGTATCTCCATACAAACTAGAAAGTCCTGCATGCCATATTAAACTATTTTTGTTTTCGTTTTGAGCGAAGAGTTGAATAATTACTACAGAAGTGAAACTGGAGTTTAATTTATGTGATATTTTAGCGAATTTTCGTGTTTTAACTTTTAACACGTTCACTGTCCGGTTTCCAGACCCAATAGTAAGACAATAGCAATGACCTATATGTAGTGCACGGGACAGCGAAAGGGTTAATTATATTTTTTAATTGTAGAAAAACAAAGAACTTCGCCATAAACTCTGCGTGTTTGAAAATCAATTTAATAGATTTAAACTCATAGGTTTGTTGACTGTTCCCATTCCATTTAGTTGGATATAGTATATTATGTTATAATATGTTCGTGTTATTACGTACGCGTTTTTGTTTCGAATTTAGAAAATTTTCAGAATACTTCTGGTTATTATAGCGCAATAATTTTACAAATGCCTGATACCTTAAGAATATACATGATATGATATAGAAATTATGAACAACATTATTTCCTTTTTTAATGTCATTGCTCTATTTCAAAGATTAAAACAAAAACTTCTTTTCAGTCAACAATTTGAAATTCTAGAAAGTTCTTATTGGTTTCAGTAAATGCCGGTATTCCTATTATCATGGTTTTGAATGCCAGATATCTAATATAAAGAAGTTGGGTTCGCTCTTTGTCAAGACCCTGGACACACCACTGGTCTGTGCAGGACCAGGCAACGTGATGAAATGACTTAATTTTTATTTTCACCATCCTAAAAATTATGCAGTCAAAATAAATCATTACTGCTCAAACCAGCAGTTTATATAAGAAGAAACACCCATTTTATAACTTTTTTTTATTATTGTTTCTGTATTTTTTAGGGTTCCGTACCTCAAAAGTAAAAAACGGAACCCTTATAGGATCACTTTGTTGTCCGTCTGTCTGTCTGTCTGTCAAGAGCCTTTTTCTCAGGAACGCGTGGAGGTATCAAGCTGAAATTCATATCAAATACTCAAGTCTACTGTCCCATGAAGCTGTGAAATCAAACTTCTAAGCCAAACACAATCAAAAGATACAGACGTTTATGCCGCAAATATTATGCCGCAAGGGAATCAAAACCTAACTTTTTTTTTAACAGTGGTAGAGCCACGCTGCAGCTTTTGCTGTCGCACGGATGGGCCGGCTCGAACCGGGGTGGTACCACGACCTCACAGAACACCAGCGTGAAGTAGAGGTTTACCTCTGCGTTTCGCTTGGTGAGTGCAGGTGGCTGGAGGCCCTTTTTACTGGAAATGAGGCATTCCATCTTAGTCCTCACGGGTGGCAGCGCATCTACATTTTGATTTGTAATAGAGGATAGATGTAGATGTCTATGGGCCGCAGCAACCACTTACCATCAGGTGGACTGTGTGCTCGTTTGTCACCCTTATCATATAAAAAAAGGGTACTTCCCGTGAACTCAGAATCTTAAAATTTGGTACGAAGCAACGTATTATAGCACAGATAAAGGAAAAATTGCGAAAAGCATAAATTTTTAGTTACATCATATAATAAAAACATTTTTAATAATTTTAACCTACGGATTTGTTCAGAACCCTCAGTGCGCGGGTCCGACTCGCACTTGGCCGGTTTTTTACCGAATAGTAGGGATTCTACGGCAATTTCTAAGAAAACAAAGCGTCTGATATTTTTTTATAAACTCATCTCACAGTGGGAATCTAGCTTCAGCCCTTTATTTAGAAATAAATTTCTTAAATGCATCCCTTGCAAACATCGGAGCAAAATTCAATCTATCTACACATTATTAATCATCATTAAAATCTTTATTATTCGTATTTACTTTTTATTATTGATAACAGACCGTTAACTGGAAGAAGTAATATTAAGTAAATTAAAAGAACTTACCGTTTAACACACTCGAACAACTCCAAATCTAACGGAATGACAGCGTAATTAAGCTTAATTGAAGTCATCACTTCGCCCACTGAAAGAAACATTGGGAAATCGCATATTTTGGGCAAAGGTTGTGCAGTCAGGAATCCATAGCCCTCTCCTTTTTGAAGAAGATTATATAATGCGCGCTCGCGGGAGTCCGTTGGTTCATCGAAAGCTGTTCTTAACTCTATGATGTGAAGATAGAATGTGTGTTGGTCCCATTTCAAATTACTTGGACCATTTAAGGCTTCTGGACACTGAAAAAATAAAACTGTATGTTTCTTCTTATTGTTTATTGTATGAATTAATATACCGGGTGACTTTATTACGTTCTGGAAAACTATATGGATGTAAGTGGTATAGGTGCTATCCTCAAGTATCCTTTGTTATGCGTACCACTGATCGATGATAAAGTCTTTTCCATAGTCACTAACAATTAAAAAACAGCGGGAAAACAAATGAACAATCAGTTTTTAAAAATAAAATGATGGTTTTATTATGTGACATTAATTTTAATTGAGAATTCCAAAAGGAATGCATGACAATAAATTCACGATAGCAAGTATCTAATACTTTTACAGTATTTTTTTTGCGATAGGGTCCCCACGCGTTCACTGTAGAGATATGGCACTGCAGCAAATAAGATTTCCTGGAGTGTTTCTTTACTATCGGATTGCCAATCACATAACTAGATGTCTCTCATCTATCGAAGGCCATTAGATCCTTCTGGCACTTTTCATAGTCACCTCTTACGACCCCTTCGAAACGCAATGGAGTGATGGATTCTCTTACGCATTGAACAACCGGTAATAAGACCAACCAGCTGCGCCACCAATGCCCAATAGAATTTAATCAATTCTAAGCACTGTGCACTTACGTTAATTAATTGTGTTAAAATATGAGTAAGTCAAACCGTGTTGTCACCCGTGAGCTAACTATACTACTAATATAGCTGCAGCATGGCTCTACCACGTATAAAATATCTATCAAACGAGCGAAGATTCCAATGTAACAGCTTGTATAAAGAGTAAAGCATATCCGCAAGGTCCACCCCTCCCATGTGCTTATTATATTCCTTCAATATCTGCGGGCAGTCAACATCTTATTTACTACGCCATTCCTTGCATTATCTTTTAATTTTATGAACTGCTTAGGCAAAGACGTAGACTTATAAGGGTTTGTTTTCACCGACAACAGATATACAGTTTTTGTTGCAAACTTTTTACCATAACTGCCCCGATGCTTTCTTTTTTTAATTTTCCGAAAATTAGGTATTTTAGCTTATTACAATCATTGTATTTAACCTAAGAAATCTCACTAAAACTCTGACTAAGTAGTGCACTTAATAATAATAATATAAATCTGTTCATATCGTTACGATATTGCCCTTGAAAAAACCCTAAAACATGAAGTTTTCAATGCGAATCAGTTACGTACTCTTAAGAACAGGATATGGTTTACTGTCAACTTCGCTCTCTAAAATCTAATTACGACAATTGACATTTAGATTAAATTTAGTGTAAATGTCAATTTTCTCGACAGCGACATGACACGCCGCTATTTTATGGTTATAATTTCATTTATTTTAAGGAAAGTAGAACAAATATTGTCACAATATGAAATTAGTGATATGTGGAACAACTTATACTTATAGATCGGGAGATGGTGACAGAAAATAGTCTCCCATTTTCTACTACATGCCTTTTTAAGAATTGATAACTAACCCTAAAATATGAAAGATAGAGGGGTTACGAGCCCTTGCGCGCTTGCACGTCATAAAGAAAATGGCTTCTCTTTGTGTAAAGAATTTTAGTATTTTTCCGTGACATTATATTGCATGCCTTTGTAATATAACGTAGTTGGAACAAATTTAAGCTATAATAATTGATGGCATGCAATCGCAACGGCCGACGGGGCTCAAAGGGTTAGTAGAAATGAAAAAAAAATAGAACATTTCCGTGTTTACAAATTGCATGCCGTTGTAAAAATTAGTTTCTATTTATCTCAAAAATACTCTACGAAAATTGGCATGCACCCTCATATGGCCAAGGGTGGAAAATATTAGGAAAATGTTGTGAAAATTCAATACAAATTTTCCGTGATTTTAAACTACTTCTAATAAAGATAAATATTAATTTTATGACCAAATAATTCTGAAATACAAATGGCATGCATGTTGCACATGATCATTATGTTTTTTCGTAGAGTATTTTTGAGATAAATAAAAACTAATTTTTTACAACGGCATGCAATTTGTAAACACGGAAATGTTCTATTTTTTTTTTCATTTCTACGTAACCCTTTGAGCCCCGTCGGCCGTTGCGAATTGCATGCCATCAATTATTATAGCTTAAATTTGTTCCAACTACGTTATATTACAAAGGCATGCAATATAATGTCACGGAAAAATACTAAAATTCTTTACACAAAGAGAAGCCATTTTCTTTGTGACGTGCAAGCGCGCAAGGGCTCGTAACCCCTCTATCTTTCATATTTTAGGGTTAGTTATCAATTCTTAAAAAGCATGCAGGAGAAAATGGGAGACTATTTTCTGTTACCATCTCCCGATCTATTAGCAAAACATCGACATAATAGTACAAGTATTCAATAAACAAACTTTTTTAGTTTGAGGTTTAATTATTTAAGTACATAAAGTAAATGATTTTAATCTTTTAATTTATATACTTATGTAATTAAAATTTTAAAGGTTAATTTTCTCAATTATGGTTTAATTTAATAAGAGCGTTTTTTAAAATATATATTCCTTGTTTAATAAAGTTAATAAAAAGTAAGTCATTGATGGATAATATTAATTATCTCTTATTGGTTATTGGATAACAATTGACGAATCTCACAAGCGTTAAGCGATAGTTGCAAGTGGCGCGGACAGTCAATAAAAATAGTGGAAGAGGGCCGTGAGATCGAGGTCGTAGTACTTAAGGTATGTAAATAGAAGTATTAGTATAAGCGTGGCGGGTCTGCACTTCTAAAAAGCCTATGACCAACAATTTAAATTTGAAAGGCTTTAATAAGTTACGTACCACTTTCATATGCTTCCGTACTCTTTTTTTAGTACCGACTGGTGGTGCATCTGCTGATTCATCTTCATTCTTTTCCCAGGGCCAATTAAGGAAACACTGTTTAACGTCAGGTAGGTCGAAATCGACTTTGCTGTAACAAAATTAGGAATTCAATGAAAACTAAATTTTCTGTTTTCAAGATTTAACAACGATTTTATTAGGAACGTAAAATATCAGCATAATGCTGCTGCTTTTTGTGATTTGTGACGAGAATCGGAGAATCGGATTTTTTATTGATAAATAAAAGATTTTTTTTATAGGATAAGGGTGACAAACGAGCACAGACTACCTGATGGTAAGTGGTTGCTGCGGCCCATAGACATCTACATCTATCCTCGATTACGAATTAAAATGCAGATGCGTTGTCACCTGTGAGGACTAGGATGGAATGCCTCATTGTCAGTAAAAAGGGTCTTCGGTTCTCTACACACAGCATACGAAACACAGCAGCATTAAGCTGCTATTTTACGCTGGTATTCTGTTATAGTTCGTCCATTCAGAGAATGCGTTCCTGACACCTATCAGTTAGTCACGACTAGTGATGAGCACAACATAACACTGAGTTTGTTACCGTTCCTCCAAAATTATTTTTATTTTATTAACCGCCGCGTTATTTTTAAGATTATTTTTGTTTTAAATTGGCGGAATCATTTAAAATTTATATTTTAGTAATTTAAGTGGAAACCAAAAAAAGGTAATATTAATAACGTGGTCTATGCGCACGAAACGACAACAGACGACTGTTTTAGCGTCACAAAATGGCAGCCCATAACGCCATTTGGGGTTGGGGTTACCATTTTCAACCTAAATATAAAATTGCTACTTTCTTTCTCGCGTTCGGTTTGGTCGTAGTTTTATTTTTATATTTAAAAAAAGTTATCTTATAGTCCATTATTTTCAAATTCTTAAAAAGAAAAAACAAAACGTATTATTTTATAAAGTATAACTGTATAAGAACAGATTACGATACCGTTATTGCCTGTTATTGTTAGCACAGCACTACAAATATAAAGCGCTGACATAACCTTGTAATAGCGCAGTATAGATTTAGAAAAATATTGTTTACCAAGTTATTTGACACTCAGTTTGGCACAAAATTATAACATTCATTGATTATTGATATAATAATGTTGTTTTAATGCTCATCAATTGTTAAAACGGTAAACAACCACAACAAAGTTACGTCGTCAGTTCAATCGCGACGTGTCAGGAACGCATTCTCTGAACGGCCGAACTATAGAGCGTGATCCTTCCCCGCTTGAGCCGACCCATTCGTGATACAACTATACCAGAAATATAGCTGCAGCATGGCTCTACCACGTGTAACAAATGTCTCCGATTCTCACAATACCATGTGGCAATCCATCTTAGTCCCCAGTGGTGATAACACAAGTTCATTTTGATTATTTACCGAGTACTGACAGGTGGCTTTCTGCCCGTTTCTTAATTGTATGAAGAAACCTAGTTAGTGAAAGTTAGCGAAAAGAATAATTTATCACAGAAAATATGCAACTGCTAGGAATTTTAAGGCGTACAATAAAAAGTGAGAATGATAATGATAAAGGCTTACAGGATTTTTATTTAAATATTATTATAAAATAAATTATTTATTTATTTTCAAAATAGTTACCGTTCATTGTTTATTACTATCACCATCAAAAGCCTATCAAACGTCCATTGCAGAACATGTGCCTTCCCCATAGATTGCCTATTTATATGCCTATACAACGATTAACTATTTGCCATAGTTGCCTCGCTTAATAGGCGGGTTGGCAACTGCAGTTTTTTTTTAATTATTTTGAATTGTTATTAGAGATATATTGCTGCCCATCTCCTGTTTCATTTTGCTCTATCGTCTCTTACGACATTCACGCTATGATGTGTTGGCGGATTCCCTTACGCCGCTGCTACACATCGATAAACGTAAGACACTTTAAATGTCGTTTTTCTAAGTTTGAAATTCCTTTCGTAAAGAACTATTCAACCCGAACACTAAAAATACTGCAGCGACTACTGATTCATTGTCTTCAAGTCTCTGTCCTCTCAGATACTTTATCAATCTTGAGAATAGATAGAAAACTAGTGGCAAGATATGGTTAATCTAAACATTTAAAGTTGCAACCATCGCAACGGCGGACATTTAAGCCGGAACGTTATCTTGGTGAAACAAAACAATCTATGCGAATTTACCTCGCCGTTTTCGTGGTTTCGTTTAAAAAAAATGTATACAAAATAATTTTCCTTGCAAACCATACTTTTTAAGTACCAGCTGTTCCCCGCGACTTCGCCAGTGTGGAAGTTTTTTTGCTTATTTTCCTAAAGTAAAAGAACCCAGTTAGTAGTAAGTTACCTTATAACATTTTGCCTGATGCGACTTCAGAAAGACGTCGTGTTAGTTTTACTATAGTATAGATATTTAGAAGTGAAAAAGTATAATATATTAAATGACAGTAGCAATTAACGTAACTTGTTAAGCGGTGGATCGCAGTGGTAAAAGTGATTTTGATAAATAGTTCACATACCCATATTTCCTTGGTAACAGCGTTATCCGATCTAATTCTTCTATTTGATGCAATTTTATGCAAGCTTTCAGCGCTGCAGAACGCTTAGCAGTTTTCAAATCTGACATTGGATCGCCCTTAAAATGCAATGCAAAAAAATGCAATTTTTTATTAGGAATAAATTGTCGAAATTACACACTAATTGAGATCAAAAATTGATTATTGATGCTTCAATTGCAATTGGTAACACAAAACACATAATCAAATCAAACATTATACGACGAGTAAAGAAACAAGTTAAGAATTTGAAAGTAGTTTATATTATTAATGCAAGCTCCGTCTGAAAATGTCTATAAACAAACCAAGCTTTGAGGTGAGCTTTATGGTAACCGTCTGCTGGACGGGATTGGAAATGTTCGGATTTGTTTACAATTGATCCACATTTAACGTATATGTAATGTTATAGCTTTAATGGCATAATCGGAAACGCTCAGATTCGCAACTTATAAAAAAATATTTGACTTTGTCTTCCGTTCAAGGGTGCCAGTGTTCCGCGTGTCAATAAACCATTTTACGTGATAGAGCCACGCTGCAACTGTAATACAGTAGGACATCGCTCTCACGGAATGCCAGCGTAAAATAGTTGAAGAATGCTACTGTGTTTCGTATAGTGAATGTGGAGAACCGGAGACCGTTTTTAGTTTCATCTTAGTCCTCAGGGGCGACAACACATCAGCATGGTTCCTAATTGAAGATATATAAAAATTAAGTGTCATATTGTTTGTCCGCGATGAACTCTTAAACTACTGAACTGATTACAATGAAATTTGCAAACTGTGTGCAGTTTGGTCCAACTTGAGAGACAGGATAGTTCATATCCCGTTAAGTGACCCTCAATATTTTTTATTGTTAATTTAAGGATTTTTATAGGACAAAGTCGGAGAGGGCAGTACGGCGTCTGCCTGGCCAGCTAGTTGAAGATAAATGTAAATGTCTATGAACCACAGCATCGACTACCATCAGGTGAACTGTGTGCTCATTCGTAACCCTTATTCTATGAAAAAAAAAACAATATAATTATGCAGGCTACTTATAATATTCAGGAGAAATTGCGTATTATCAAATTGCAAATATATTATCTGATATATGTGTATACTATATCTCAAATTTGTAATAAGACTAGTTTCACCATGAATATTTTGGGTAACCTAATGCAAACCTGCAGCATATTGGGTTACAGCGAGATTCGTTGTCGAACTATACAATACAAATGGCTTCATACCGATTTGTGTTTGCATGTTCGACAATATATTCGATATGCAGCTCAGCGCACGCTATTCGTCGACCTCTGTATAATGAAGGATTATACTATAGGAAGCCAGTGAAATAACCTCATCTGTAGATTTTTCTTTGCATGGAAGAGGGTTATATTAACCGAAGTGAAGTTGTTTGTGTAATCTCAAAGTTAGGTTTAATTTATGTCGCAACAAGGGAAATCGTTACGCGGAACAAAATGTGGTGTGGCCAGAATCCAAAGAGCCTAAAAAGGTCAGTGCCTAGTCAGTGCCTAGTGAATACGAGAGTAACGGCCTCATCGAATAGGAAATGAAAAAACTGCGCCTTCATTGTTTTACATACGTTATGACTTCATTTAATTTGTATATTTATGAAAGGAGAGTTTCATATAACTTAATACCTTAATAACTCTGTAACTAAATAACTCGTACTCATGTAATACTTATAAATCAATTTTATAACGCTGCGGTTGCCAACTTGCCTTGTGGCAAGTATGGCAAATTGAAGCAATTTATGGGGCCGCCTATGTTCAGTAGTGAATTTTTAGTAGGTTTAACGGTATGAATATATTATATAATATGATACTATTCCTCCCTAATTTTTAAATATTTTCCTAAGTATATATGAATAAAATAAGTCAATACTTTTTTAGTATCCAACTAGATATCTACAATTAGGAATAACAAAATTGTGCCATAAAATACATGGGGGTCATTGTAGAAGCGTGCACGTCGCGACCCCTGCCAGCCCTTTTCAGGGCTGCAATTCTACACAGCTGCGCACCCATGCTAACAAGGGTTAGGGCGTCCCCCCAAGGCGACGCACACCAGCTAGTCCCCGTTGGTGTGGAATGCAGCGCGCAAAGCGGCGATGGGGACCGCCACCCGTCACGCACAGCCCGACACGGCGGAAGGTGGAGGACAGAGTGCAGAGTTGGCACGTGGAATATTAGAGGAGGCATGAAAGATAAGACGAATGAGTTGATTGAAATAATGAAAGAAAGAGAATTAGATGTCGTGTGTATGTCGGAGACCAAACGGAAGGGCAGTGGTACTGAAGAGCTCCCTGGCGGGGCGTTAGCTCTATGGTCCGGAGTCCCGGAGAGCGAGAGCGCCCGCCAGGGAGTGGGGGTGCTGCTGTCGTCTCGGTTGGTCGATGTTATGACTGAATATAAGATTGTGAACTCAAGACTTCTCTGGGTTCGCTTTAAATTGGGACTGACGAAGTTATTCCTTTTGGCTGTTTATGCGCCGGTAGCTTCGTCGTCCAAGGCTGAGCTGGAGGAGTTTTGGGAGAATGTAAGAGAAGTTCTAGATTTGGCTAGGGGAAACGAAAGAATTGTTGTATGTGGTGATGTGAATGGATGGGTTGGTACCGCTCGACCAGGGTACGAGTCGGTGCTTGGAAAGTTTGGCGATAAAAGAGTTAATGATGCTGGCAAGCTTATACTGGCGGTATGCAAGGAAAAGGGTCTTCTTGTGACAAACACTATGTTTAATCACAAGAAGATCCATATGTATACTAGAGAAAGTAAGAATGAGAGAAGTATGATCGATTTGTTCCTGGTGGATGACCGACTGCGAAAACAGGTGATGGATACGCGAGTGTTCAGGGGTGCTGACCTGGGAACGGATCACTATCTAGTGATTACTAGATTTAGGGGTCTGTTCGCGGGTTGGCGCTACCGGACGGCGGTTACAGAACCACAGTCGGTCTGCCGCATCCGAAGTTGGAAGCTTCAGGAAGCGGATACTAGGGACAAATATCATGCGAGGGTAGCCGAAAAGCTTGACACCATCGATGGCAGAAATGAATGTGTGGAAAGAACATGGCAGAACCTTAGGGATGGAATGGTAAGTGCAGCGGAAGAAGTGTGTGGAACAATAAAAAGAGGCAGTAGTAAAAGAAGAGATGCATGGTGGAATGATGAAGTGAAAGAAGCTGTAAAGAAGAAGAAGAAAGCATGGTTAGACTACTTGGCCTCTAGTAATGATAAGGATATGAGAGAGAAGATGAAAGAAAGATATAAGCTGCAGAAAGTTCACACGAAAGCATTGATTGAGGAAATGCGTGAAAGGTGTAGAATGGAAGCGGACAAAAGGTTGTCGCACAACTTTAAGGAGAACTCCAAACTCTTCTGGAAAGAGGTTGGAAGGACCCGAAGTGGTGCGACGGCCTTAAGAATGAACAAAGTGCTTTCGAGAACTAATGACGTCCTCACAGAAAAATCGGACGTCATGCAGCGATGGAGCGAATTTTATAGAGAAATGTATGCGTGTGATGATCTTAGTGAGGGATCCGGGGATGACGCCGTGACTGGTACGCCAGACCTGGACCTCGATGACACTGAGGTCATCAGTATGAAAGAGATTGAACGTGCGATTCGAAGTTTGAAATGTGGTAAGGCTGCGGGACTAGACAGAGTTACTGCTGAAATGGTCAAGTATGGTGGGCCTCGCGTCTGGGACAGCTTTCATCTGCTGTGCAATTTGTGCTGGCGGACGGGGGATGTCCCGGATGATTGGCGATCCGCAGTCATTGTGCCTTTATATAAAGGTAAAGGTTCACATTTTGACTGCGGGTGCTATCGGGCGATCAGCTTGACCAGTTTAGCAAGTAAAGTCTACTCGAAGGTTTTGACACGTAGGATGCAAGAGAAATCGGAAAGATTTCTATGGGAGGCTCAATGCGGATTTAGACCTGGAAGAGGATGCACGGATCAAATGTTTTCTCTCCGCATGATCACGGAAAAGCTTCTGGCTGCTAACCAGAGGATTTTCTGTGCTTTTGTGGATCTTGAGAAAGCATTTGATAAGGTTGTAAGGAAGAAAATGTGGGAATTGTTGCCGGGGTACGGTGTGGATGGTCGATTGCTAAGGGCTGTGCAGTCACTTTACTGTGACTGTAAAGCCTGTGTGCGGGTAGGGCATGACCTGTCACCCATGTTTAGCGTCCAAACGGGCGTAAAACAGGGTTGTGTCATGTCTTCCTGGCTGTTCATACTGTATCTCGACAGCTGTTTACAGAAGTTGAAAGATAGCTGTTTGGGTGTGAAATTGGGTGACATAAAAGTAAATTGTCTGCTGTATGCTGATGATGCAGTGCTTATTGCACCATCAGAGGCAGAACTGCAGGCATTAGTCACGTGTATGAAAGAGGAATGTGAAATTAAAGGTCTCCGTTTGAATGCCAATAAAACTAAGGTTCTGGTATTTGAAAGGGACGAAGAGAGAACGAAGTGTGAAATATGGGTAAATCAGGAATGTCTAGAACAGGTAAATGAAATTGTATACTTGGGGAGTGCTTTTAGCCGGGATGGAAGATGTGATTTAGATGTGGACAGGCGTGTCGCTGCCGGGAACAAAGTCAATGGTGCCCTGACTGCGTTAGTCAAAAGGCAAGGCGTAGTGAAGAGTGCACGCCTTGCAATACATAACGCAGTGTTGGTACCGACTTTGTTATATGGCAGCGAAACCTGGGTATGCCAGAAGAAGCATAAAAGCAAGTTGAATGCAGTGGAGATGCGATCTCTTCGTAAAATGTGCGGCGTTACCATGGCCGACCGAAAGCGAAACGAAGAGATTCGCAATATGGCAGGTTTGAAAGATGACCTTATCACAAAAATTGATAAGGGCGTGCTTCGATGGTTTGGGCACGTTGAGCGAATGAGTGAAGACCGAATGGTGAAGAAAATATATAGCGCGAAAGTTAATATTAAAAGGTGTCGAGGTAGACCGAGACTAACTTTCGAAGACCATGTGAGCAAACTGCTCGAAGAGGGGAGGGTCAAGAGTACTCGGATACCTAGACGTGCATGTATGAAGAAGATTATGAATCTGAAAGAAGCGAAAGAGGTATGTAAGGATCGTGACACTTGGCGATCTGTTCTCTCTGGCTACCCCGTCAGGGATTGTGCGTGAAGATAAGTAAGTAAGTAAGTAAAATACTAGTGTTGATGTTCACTATCAATAAAATTAAACAGTTATAGTATAAAATGTATAATCACCATAATTGGGTCCTTTAACGGGCAACTCAGAGGCATTAATATGGTAATCTTTCGGTCTAATTCACCGGTTCGGTTTGATACCTTTTCTTGAATCCACATCGGCGTAATGAGGGTGAATTGATCGTGTGGCAATATTGAGCAGTAACGGCTGAGTAAACTTATAGCTGATATACTTGACAAGCGGTCTGTTGGCAATAAAAGACAAGGTTAATTTTTCTAAAATAGTTACAGATTATATACGTTCCACTGCTAATCACAGGTCTCCTCTCAATTCTGAGTTAAGGGGTTATAGAGCAATTAGTGTGCAGCGCTACTCAGTTCATGGGGACTGTCGGCACTTAACATCAGGTGAGTCACAAACTATTCCGTTTAATATGAATAAAAGAGATTTGAAGAAGGAATCATTCTTTCTCCCCCTAGCTATATGCGCTAAATTTCGCATAATCGATAGCTATCTAATACTCAGGAGAAGTTACAGTACCGCAACTGCATGCACTCACTCAATGACACAGGGGCATACATGTCCTAACCTACTTTTGCCGTAATAGGATGTATTGTTAATACACGGGAACAATTATATAAACTAGATCCATTTATCAGTTATTTGTATTTTAATAGAAACATTGACTCCAATATTCAAATCCAGGTGCAGCAGAGTAATCTCTAACCACTGCGCCACCCGGTCGTCTCTATATAATAATTATATATATATATATATATATATATATATATATATATATATATTTATATATATATATATATACAGTGGAGCGTCGATTATCCGAACGTCGGTTAACCGAACGACCGCTTATCCGAACTACTACACCCGCCCGACCCGCGCGTGCTTCTCTCCCGCCTCCCGCGCTACAGTGCTCGTGCACTTGTCGCGACTTGTTAATTGTACTCGTATATCAGTTCCAAGTAACCGCTAGTCGATAAACGAAATTTTGCCGCATGAAAGTATAATCTCGATTTAATATGTCTAAACGTAAACGTGTTGTCCTTTCTATGAAAGATAAATACGAAATAAATAAACAGTTAGAGGAAGGCGAATCTGCAACCAAGTTATCCCTTGAATACCAAGTTGGTAAGTCTACCATTACAGATATAAAAAAACAAAAGACGCTCGTACTACTTTATATCCCAGCTTGATTCTTCTGACGGATCCACAAGTCGTAAAACGATGAAACTCGCCTCAAACACGAATTTAGATGATGCTGTATATAAGTGGTTTACTCAAAAAAGATCCCAGGGAGAACCAATTTCTGGCCCAATTCTGTGTGAAAAAGCAGTTCAGTTTAACGAAAAAATTGGAGGACCGTCAAATTTTCAAGCAAGCACAGGCTGGTTAAAACGATTTAAGTCAAGACATGGCATTCGTGAGCTTCAAATACAAGGTGAAAAACTATCTGCTGATTCATCAGCAGCTGATTCCTTCAAAATCAAACTGAGGGATATGCTGAAGGAAGAAAATTACGCTCTCGAAAACGTTTATAATGCAGACGAAACCGGGCTCAATTGGAAAGCTTTGCCACGAAAAACTCTTGCTTCACGTCATGAATTAGCAGCACCTGGACCTAAAATAAGCAAGGACCGTATCACTGCCTTAGCATGTGCTAATGCTACTGGCAGCCACCGATTGCCCATGCTTGTAATTGGTAAAAGCAAGAAACCACGTTGTTTCAAACACGTTAATATGTCTGCGATGCCTATCGTTTACACTTCGCAAAAAAATGCTTGGATGGATAGTACAGTTTTCATGAAATGGTTTACAGAAACTTTTATACCCTCTGTAAAAACCCATCAATTAAAAAATGGTAAAAGAGAGAAAACATTATTGCTTCTTGATAATGCCCCAACGCATTCATCATTGGACATCTTAAATGAAAAAGACGAATTTATAAAAATCATGTTTTTGCCACCTAACGTGACTTCCTTATGCCCATGGATCAAGGCGTTATTGAGTCTTTCAAACGGTATTAATAAAACTAAACTTAAAATAAAACTTAAAAACGCAAAGAATTGTTACGTAAGTTACTTTTGGAAAAAGAAGAGGAGGGAGAAGAAAGCCTGATAAGAAATCATAAAAAGATTGATTTAAAAGATGCGTCCTACATGATCAGAGCAGCATGGGACAGTGTAAAAGAGCAGAACTTGAAAAAAGCGTGGAATAAAGTTTTGTGTATGGGGGAAAATCCTCAAAGTGAATGTGTAAATGAGAGACAGGAAGATATGTCTGAAATGATAGATATGCTAAAAAAGCTCGATTGCCACGAATGTGATGAAGTAGTTCAACAATGGATGGATATCGACGATGAAGATCCCGGGTACCAAATTATGCAGGATAGCGATATTTTAGACCTCATGACTAATAAAGCTGATGCCACCACGAGCACCTCATCAACTACAAGTTCAGATAATGAAGATGAAAATATAATTGGTGCTTCTGAAGCGTTTACTTGTTTAGATATTGCCTTGCGTTGGTTTGAAACTCAGGCCGAAAGCGACCAGTATCAAATATCTGTCCTTAAAAAAGTACGTGACTTAGCTGCTCGTAAGCGCTACCCGCTTACGGGGTGTAGGCTTACTTCGGCAGACGAAGATGTAAGATTTTTTTAAACGTTAATTGTACCTAGTACAAACATGTTCTGCCACAAAATTGTCTGCACTTTTTTGTTTAATTCCTATTTGTCATTAAAGATGTAAACATAAATATGGTTATCATTTACCTGTACGTAAATATGTATAGCTGAACCAATATAATATGTACATAGAGGAAGTTCGATTTTCCGAAAATACCAGTTTTCCGAACACCCATGTTCGTGGACGCTCTACTGTATATATATATATATATATATATATATATATATATATATATATATATATATATATATATATATAGTAATAAGTGATTTGCTTGGTCATACATACTGCCATATTCCGTAACATAGGGTGGTATTTCTTCGTCGTCATATAGGTTTTTCTGAATGTCTTCTTCTGTTGGCGCATCTCTTAAATCCGCCTTGCCTATTAACATCTGTAAATAAATCAAATCGTTTTAGATTATTCCAATGCTTCACTGGTATAATCATTGAAAATGAGCCGGATAAAGTAGCAAAGAAACATGCTGACATAAATATAAAATATCAACGAAGAAATGAGCCATGGAGCCTACGAGCACTTAACCATATAAAGGACTAATACATACGAATTTAAAAGAAAACAATTTTGTCAACTAGCTGCGGTGCGGGGGGAGTTGTGATCGCTCCGAAATACTCCGAAGTATACCGAAGAGATACTGAACGCGATCGCTAGGGCGTACGTTGTAATGACTTTATGCTTTCTATTGATATCGATAAGTTTTTTGGTATTTTTAATACATGCTTTCAGTATCAGTAACTAGATTTTGACTGTACCTTCAATTTTCCTGTGCAATTGATAAATGCAATTTTAAATGTACTAACATCTTCAAGAAGAATACTCAGGTAAAATATAAATGCCAACTTTGAAAAAAATTGAAGCATAAACTGAACGAGTTTAAAATAAACTTTTAGTGATTTGTCAAACTTCAACATAAAAATGGCCCCGTAGGAGATACGCAAGATAGTTCGGCTCGGGGTCGAGGCACTACGAGGCAGTACGGGTAGATTGAAATGGGCATAAATAAGGACATTTATTTATTATATTTATATTTATTTTACTAAGCGGTATTATTGATTTTTAAAATGAATTAATTTTGTATATATTCTCTTAACTGCACGTTTTTCTTCTAATTTTTGATTTTTAAATATAAATGTCATCCTTGTATCAATATATTTCTTCATTACACTTTTCGTTAAATCAATAATATGATTGGTTTCTTCGGATAAAATTTATGATATGTGTATTCCGGGAATAATTGTTCTTCTGTAAAGCTACTAAGAGCTTTATGGGTCAACTGTTCAGCAGTGACTTTTCCTTTAGAGTCACTACTGATAACATCTTTCCTGATTACGGACTCGCAACGCCGACATATTTTAACAACCATGTGTGTCGGATATATTAATCCTCCGTTATATTTGTAGAATATGAGACCCTTTATGGTAAAGTGCTCGTAGCATGGAGCTCATTGGCTCAGCGCTTGCCCTAAATTTCAGAGTACGCGAACGGCGAGTACTCGCCGGCACCAATGAAATTGTCATTTGCAATTTTAAGTGTTGACATACCACGTGCTCAACAGTGAAAGAAAACATCATGAGAAATCCTGCGTATTTTTTATAGAATACGGTGACAAACAAGCACACAGTCCATGTGATGGTAGGAGGATGCTGTGGCCCATAGACGTTTATGCTCAGTTAAAAATCAAAATGTAGATGCGTTGTCACCCGTGAGGACTAAGATGGAATGCCTCATTTCCAGTAAAAAGGGTCTCCAGTTCTCTACACTCACCATATGAAACACAGCAGCATTAAGCTGCTATTTTACGTTGGTATTCCATGAGAGCATGGTCCCCCCGTGTTACCCCGGTCGAGCCGACCCATTCGTGCTGTAACCATAATATAGCTGTAGTGTGGCTCTACCACTTTACTTTAGGACTGGTTTAAAACAAGACTATGAGATCTAAGTTTGTTACAGTATTAACGTTAACACTAGAATCAAAATGTGTGCTTATTACAAAACAAAGACTATCCGAGGATCTGTTAGTAACAAAGTTCGTACTAGTTTAAATAACATCCACAGATAAAATGGCACTCTTTCATTCGTTCATAGAGGTTTCATTCGAAGCAACGTTCAACAATTTAACGAGCACAACTCATTCTTATGACGTGCTTTTTTATTTTTTTTATGGAATAGGGGGCAAACGAGCATGCGGCTCACCTGATGGTAAGTGACTACCGCGGTCCATGAACAACCGCAACACCAGGGGAATTGCAGATGCGTTGCCGACCTTTTAGAAAGGTGTAAGCTCTTTTCTTGAAGGTTCCTAAGTCGTATCGGCCCGGAAAATTCGCTGGTGGTAATTGATTCCACAAGGAAGTCGTGCGAGGGAGAAAACTTCTTCTAAATCGCACAGTGGTGGACCGGCAACCATCCAGATGGTATGGATGGTAACGCGAGTTTTGTCGCGATGTGCGATGGTGAAATTGAGCGGCTGGAATTAGTCCGAACAATTCCTCAGGGCACTCCCCGTGATAGATGCGATAAAATACGCAAAGAGATGCAATATCTCTACGCAGTGCCAGTGTATCGAGCCGATCAGAAAGAACTCGATCGTCGACGATTCGAACCGCTCTGCGCTGGATGCGGTCAAGTGGAAGGAGCTGGCACTGGGGTGCCCCGGCCCAGAGATGAGAACAGTATTCCATGTGGGGCCGAACTTGTGCTTTGTAAAGTTGCAAGCGATGTGCCGGCATGAAATACTGTCTCGCTCTGCTGAGCACGCCAAGCTTTTTAGAGACCAATTTGGCTTCCCTTCCAAGTGACCACGAAACTGCACACTATTCAATATGTCGACGCCAAGGATTCCGATACTGGCTGAGGCAGCAAGGGGAGTGCCTTGAAACTGAGGAGATACGACAAAGGGGTTCTTTTTAGCGGTAAACGCGCAAACTTGTGTCTTCTGGGGATTGAACTGGACTAGATTTAGTCGGCCCCAATCCGAGACTTTGTTAAGCAAAGACTCGACTTCAGACACAAGTTTGTCCCGGTACTCGGCGACGTTTTCCCGAGAAATATTGGCACGGCCGGTATATAAGGCATCACCAGTGCTGTCGTCTGCATAGCAATGAATGCTACCAGTTAGCAACATATCATTGATATGCAGGAGAAACAGCGTTGGTGATAGCACACAGCCTTGTGGAACACCAGCGTTGATAGGCTTGAGATCAGAGCATGCACCGTCTACTACGACCTTGATGCTCCGATCAGCAAGGAAACTGGTGATCCATTTGCACAATTTCTCGGGAAGCCCATAGACAGGAAGCTTCGAAAAAAGCGCTTTGTGCCAGAGCCGATCAAAGGCCTTCGCTACGTCCAAACTAACGGCTAATGCCTCCCCCTTGGACTCTACTGCCTCCGCCCATCAATGAGTTAAATAGACTAGAAGATCACCAGCTGATCGACCCCGACGAAAACCGTACTGGCGGTCACTAATCAGCTGGTGATCCTCAAGATACCTCATGAGCTGGCAGTTTATAACGGCTTCCATTATTTTGGAGAACAAGGAGGTGATGGCGATAGGCCTGTAGTTGGACGGGTCTGAGCGGTCACCTTTTTTAGGGATCGGGTGCACCAAAGCTGTCGTCCATGAGTTCGGGACTACGCCTTGGGAGTAGGAGTACCGGAAAAGACGCGTTAAAACCGGTGCCAACTCCGGAGCACACGTCTTCAGCACAATGGGAGGGACTCCATCGGGCCCACTCGACTTGCTGACGTCCAGGGAGAAGAGTGCTTTGCAGATCGAGCGCTGTGTAAATCGCACATCCGGCATGGAGCACTCACATCGCGGGATGGTCGGCGGTGTTTCCCCCCGTCATCTAGAGTCGAGTTGGACGCAAAAAGAGAGCTCAACAGATCGGCTTTCTCCTTTGCGGCATGGGCCAGTGAGTCGTCCTCTCTGTGCAGAGATGGAAGAGATGGCTGATAGAACTTCGCTTGGACAGCCTTGGCGAGAGACCAGAATGCAGGGTTCCCGAAGGAAGGCGAACTAGCTTCTCGCCGATTCTGCCGATGTGCTCAGACCTTGCCTTGGCAATGACGCTTTTGAAGGACCTGGAAGCGGAATTATACTTCTTTTTAAGTGCGCTGGTGTTTACATCCCGAGACGTTGATGCGTCAGCCCAGGCCTGGTAGCACTCCTGCTTATAGCGTGATGCTATTTTACAGGAGCGACCAAACCATGGCTGGGATCTGCCTCCGATGGGCACCACAGAGGATGGAATAAAAGTTCCATACCCTGAAGTACCACATCAGCAACAGAATCGGCAACAACGCTGGGATCTTCCGGCGAGAAGCAAACTCGCCCCCAAGGGTAGGATGCAAAAAAAGACCGCATCCCGTCCCAATCAGCTGACCTATAGTGCCAAACACGGCGACAAGCTGTAGATCGCAACTGCGATTGGAGCGTGAGTGGCACCGTACTCCGGATCAGACAATGGTCCGAAGAGCCCAGAGGGGCATCGACGGAGACCTGATATCCATGCGGATGAGAGGTCAGCAGAAGGTCCAACAGGGAAGGTACATGGTCTTCCACATCTGGGATCCGAGTAGGCGAAGTAACCAGTTGTGTTAGACCATATGCCAAAGCAAAGTCATAGACAGATCTACCCGCGTGATCGGTTAAACGAGAACCAAGCCATTCAGCGTGGTGGGCGTTGAAATCACCGAGTATCACGATCTCTGCGGATGGGACCTGTTGTAGCACGGAGTCTGCAGCCATTTGGACGTGGTCGATGAGTCGGTCTGTGTCGGCATTACCGCTTTGGGACCTATAGAGACACCCGTAGACGCGGGGATGGTCGTCGCTGTCTACGCGCAGCCATAGGATGGACAGGTCCGTACCTTCAAGACTGCCGAGGCGTCGAAAACAGATGTCCTCTTTGACATACACGCAAACTCCAGCCCGGGGTACAAACGAGTGTTCTAATTTGTACCCCGGGTAGGAGAAATACGAAGTATCAGCCGGAGAGGACACCTGTGTCTCGGTTAGAAAGAGCAAGGCCGGCTTAGCTATCTCCAGATGGTAGTGGACGGCGTTAAGGTTTGAATGAAGTCCCCTGATATTGCAGAAATCCACGGTAAGCGTGGCAGGGGTTGCCTTTGTCTTCTTGCTCCGCTTGCCCCGAGCAGGTTTCGTCTTGAGCGGAATTTCGCCCCCCCCCCCCCCCCCCAGAATACGCAGGGCAGCCTGAGCACCCACGCCCAGGAGTGGAGTAGTTTGGTCGTGGATGCTCAGCGAGGGATTCTCCAGGGGTGCTGGTACCCTCCTGGGGTAGTCTTTTATTTAATTCCACTACCATGTTGATGGGTGGGGGGGGGGGGATTGGGCCTCCGGCCACCTGCACTCACCAAGCGCAACGCAGAGGTAAACCTCGCTAATTCACGCTGGTATTCTGTGAGGTCTTGGTACCACCCCGGTTCGAGCTGGCCCATCCGTGCGACAGCAAAAGCTACCGCTTGGCTCTACCACTGTTAAATATCAATAAATATAATAATCAAGTTGCTTTAAATTTTAACAACCCTAGCGTGAAAAGGAGTGAATTATATAAGTGTCGCTAGCGCGAGATTCGAGACTATCAAAAATGTTTATATTGCGTCCATAGAATAAATCAATGCTCTTGTTATTTTAATTCATTGTTCTAAGTATTGTGGTATTGCAGTTAGTGAGGTTTTGTTCGACGAAGACAACAACGCCCTCTTGAAGAACTACACACCGATTTCCCTTCTGAGCCGCATCTATGTGCTGTTTTCGAGAGTCATTGCGAATCGTCTCGCACGCAGATTCGACGACTTTAAGCCTTCCGAAAAGCTAGTTTCAGAAAAGGCTTTAGCACCATAGACCACATACATACCCTGCGGCAAATTGTATAGAAGGCCGAAGAGTAAAATCTGCCACTTTGCGTATATGAAAATTTAAATTTAGTCAAAATTTAGGCGGTGCTGAAGTGTTTGTACAGTACACACTACTGCAGGTAGGTGTAAGACAGGGTGACGTTATATCCCCGAAATTCTTCACCGCTGCATTGGAAGACGTTTTCAAGATACTAGACTGGAAAGGATATGGTATTAACATCAGTGACGAGTACATCGCTTACCTTCGATTTACCGACGATATAATCTAAAACTTTACGGCAGAATCGCTGGAGGACCTAAACACTATGTTCAATGGCCTCAATAATGCCTCCCAACGGATAGCTCTTAATATGAACATGGACAAAACAAAGATCATATTATGTAACGTCCATGTCCCTAGGTGGGGTAAGATCGAAGTTGTTGACGACGTGTATGTTTATATGGGGCAATTAGTCGGACTGAGTAAGTCCAACTTTGACTGAGAGGTCAATCGACGGAATCAACTCGGCTGGGCAGCGTTCGGGAGATTACGACACATCTTCTCATCAGGTATACCTCAAAACTTGAAAACAAGATTGTACAATCAATGCGTGGTGCCAGTGATGACTTATGGATCTGAGACGTGGTCCTTCACTGTTTTCCGTATAAGGAAGCTCAAGGTCGCTCAGCGAGCTATGTAGAGGGCTATGCTCGAAATTTCTCTGCATGATAAACTTAGAAGTGAGGATATCCACAGCAGAACTAGAGGAACCGACATAGCCCAACGGATTAGTAAGCTAAAGTGAAAATGGGCCGGCCATATAGCTCGAAGAACCGACAACCGAACGAGAATAAAGGTTCTCGAGTGGCAGCCTTGTACCGGTAGGCGACCCCCACTAGATGGGAGTGACGACCTGATAAGACATGCATGAAGTCGATGGATGCAGGTGGCTCAGGAACTGTCCTGAGCCACCTGCATCCAGTACTGTCCTTTGTGGCATTCTTTGGGGAAGGCCTATGTTCAGCAGTGGACTTGTGAAGGGCTGTATTGTAATGCAATTTGATGAAATATTACGTCTGGCTATAATTTTAAAGAAAAGTTAAATATTAAAGAACATAGAAAATTAGGTTTATAGAAGACGACAAAACCAAATCATACTCCCAATATAAAAACTCAGATTGGATCATAATACAACAAAACAGTCTCATTCATAAGTAAAGATTTACGGTTTATTTAAATATTATACCTTTTGTATGTATTCTTCGACTTTCTGGAATACCTTATATTGGTTCATAAACTTTACTTTATTTTTCTCTTCTATTAATATAACAAAGGCAGATTCCACATTCCTTGCGCGACCTGAAATAAATATACTTTAAAAGAAAACAGCATGGAGCTCTCGTGATCGGATCTATATTGTTATGAACAAATTTTTGGTCTGACGAAAGCGTTTTTAACATTAGTTTTTGTCACGTAAGCACATATACAACAGGAAAACGATTTAAAATGTAAAAATTTAATTGTCACGGAGCAGTGTGCGCTCCTTTCAACGGTCTGGGTAACTTAATTAAGGCGTAAATGGGTTCATTTTACCGCCATCTATCGGAGGCTGTAAGATCTACCTGGCATTACCCATAGTCGTCTCTTATGAAACCTATGGGGCGTAATGAGGTGGTGGATTTCTTCACGCCATCGTCACACGGCATATACAACATAAACGTCATACCATCCATTCTATTCATCCATTATAGCCTATAAAAGTCCACAGCCGAACACAGGCCTACTTTTCTTGCCACCTGTGAGACAGTCTATAGAGATTGCCTCATAGGGGGCAATTTGCTATAATAGCTACGCTTGGCAGGCGGGTTAGCAACCGCAATTTTTTTTCTAAGTTGTTACCAGGAAAATACTGGTCCCTTTGTCGACTCTTACGACACTAATGCATTGATATGGAGTAGTGGATATTCTTACACTGCCACTACACAGTAAACGTCATACACTCTACTGTATTATTAAATAGTAAATAAGCGTAACTTAAAAAAAAATATACCTTTGCTTTGTATGTACGATCTGTATTCCAAAGGTGGATCAAACCGCAACACTAAAAGACATTGAGGGATGTCAATGCCCTCTTCTATAACACTTGTTGATATAAGACAGTTGAGATCTCTAAAAAGACAAGAGAATTATATTAAACTTTAAATTAATAAGTGATTTTGATCACATAAACACAGACATTCCCGGTGCCAACAATTTCTTTTATATATCAATATTTGTTTATCTGCATTTTAAGTTGTCTTCCAGGGTTAACTGGCAGGTAATTTCACAATATCGCAATGAGTCCGTCCAATGTAATGCTTTTTAAGGTATTTAAAAATCGAAATTAATAAAAAAATAAACATTCTCGTAGATATAAGAAAAAAATCAACATTGATATATTTTTTTAAGATTCATAGAAGACCATAATATATTGGTGACCTGAATCTGATTGAAATCAATACCAGCCTCGTACAAAGGCGCAACGTCGCCATCCCTGCGGTTTTCTACAGGATGCATTTCTGAGTGTGCGCAGGAGTTGCATAACTTAATTCCTCCCTCTCCCTTCCACCATTGGAAAACCAGACGTTCGACCAGTCTCCACCTTTTCTTTGTTGACTTTCAAACTTGACGCATTCGAACCAAACGGTTTTTTTAAATAGGATAAGGGTGACAAACGAGCACACAGTCCACCTGATGGTAAGTGGTTGCTGCGGCCCATAGACATCTACATCTATCCTCTGTTACAGATCAAAATGCAGATGCGTTTTCACCCGTGAGGACTAGGATAGAATGCCTCATTTCCAGTAAAAAGGGCCTCCGGCCACCTGCACTCACCAAGCGAAACGCAGAGGTAAACCTCTACTTCACGCTGGTTTTCTGTGAGGTCGTGGTACCACCCCGTGGTACCACGCGGCAGCAAAAGCTGCCGCGTGGCTCTACCACTGTTAAAACTGTTTGCTACATCGTTTGAAATACATACAGAAAAGGAGTGGAATACGTTGCCAGCATCAATCTTTCCATCCGAATACAATGTGGGTGTCTTCAAGTCATGAGTGCATAGGTCTTTGTTAAGTCAGTGCGCTTCATCATCTTAGGCTACATCACCACTTACAAGCAGGTGCTATACAACTTGCCACAAATAATAGAAATACCCTATATTCGTTAATTCAATACAATGCGATACGCATTTCAGAGACGGCAACTGGACAAAGACTTCCACTAACTTCTGAGATGGTTTGAGGAAAGGATAGAGTTCGGCGCAATGCCCCAATACGTGTTAGCGCACTTCATATATCTTCGATTTTCTATAATTTCTGAAATATGTAGTTTTACTTTCAGTATTTACCTCGCTGCCGAACATAATGTAGTAACAAGTCAACCAAATCAGACGTAAAATGTATATCGCTACAATTTGAGAGGCATACGTACAGCCGTGGAATTTTACGGGCTGGTGATAATCAAAGCAATCGAAATATAATCAGTGAATGTTGATAAAGATTCAATATACCTACTGAGAAATATCCTACGTGGTAGAGCCACGCTACTTCACGAATCGGGCGGTTTAACTGGCAAAGGGCCACGTTTTTAAAATACCAGAGTCAAATTGTAGCAAAATTCTGCTGTTTTGTAAAATAATAGCAATGCTGCTGTGTTGAGTACCGAAAGCGGAAGACCCATTTGCAAACGAGAAATCCCATCCTAGCCCCCAGGGATAAAAAAACGCATCTGAATTTTGAACTTAATCATGGATAGAGTAGGTGTTAACAGGCTCCCCCCCGAACGGGTTCCCGCCTAGTCGTGGGGTGGGGAAGGGCTTAATAGCCGTGGCTTGATCACTCACGATGAACAAAGAAGAACCCCTTGGCTGGCCCGTAGTGTGGGGTCGGCCCGAGATGGCAGCTGCGAGTGGGCTTCGGGCCCACTTCAGATGTGTGTCGGTGGGCTGCGGCGAGAGGGGTGCCCTCTCCTCTCACCGCTGCTGCCGAGGTGGAGTGGCGGAGAGGAGAAGTGTAGTTGTGGCGATGCATCACTCGCCCTGTCCTCCGCGACTCTGACGGGGCCTCACCGTTAATTGATGCGGTGGTGGGGCTGCGGGGGGAGGGGGGGGGGGGTTGTGGGTTGTTGGTATTGCGAGGCGCCGGTCTCCCTAACCTCCGCAGCCGAATATTGGTTGGCGGCGAAGCCATGGACCGGGGATCTGCCGCTGGTGTCAGGAAGGCTGGTGCTCCTGAGTGCTGGTTTCTCCTGGCACCATGGCTTTCGCGAATCGGACATGGGAGGTCTGTTGCACGTGTGAAGTTGGAGGCCACGGAGAAGGGCGCGCTATGTATTCTGGTGCGTCTTGCCTTGGAGGGAGATGGGGGAGGAGTGGTCGTCTCTCGAGGAGGGGCAGCTATGGGGCGGCCAACGCTGGTGGGGCCGCGGATGTGTGCGAAAGCGTTCCCGTGGCCCTGCCAACATACGACGAAGGTGGAACACCATGGGGATTTAGTCGATGCAAGTCCGACATAATCCGTCCTTGCCCCCGCGAGGCGGGTATGCGTAGGCATTTCCCCATGTAAAAAAGAAAAAAAGGTGTTAACAGGCTATGGCATCTACTTACCATCCGCTGAGCTATGGTCGTTTGTCATCCTTACTTATATAAAAAACAAAATGAAAAATGTTAAAAACTTACTTGTTAGCAAACTTTAAAAGCCCCTGCTGACTTTGTTTCTTTGTAAAATATTGCTCTCTTGTGTTATTATATGGATTTATATTAAAGCCTACGATAAAATCGTGCTTCAAAAAGCCAAATGTCTGAGGATTTACATCAATTACGTCTTTTAGTAAGTTATACAGGACCTTTGCAGTAAATCTTTTTTTAGTGAAAATAATTGCAGATAATGGTTTTCTTGATAGGTTTACTTTTAATGGAGCTGAAATAATAATATTATAATAACTTTAATTATTTGACGATTACGGCAAACAAAGAGTAATTTTTTATATTCTTAAAAATCGTTAACCCCACACTAGGATTTTCTCCAGTGTCGTGGAGGCAGTTTACAAACATAAATTGCACGAGGACAAACATCCACACCCGGAACAATTATTTATAGGCTATACAAATACTTGTTCCCTGCGGGATTCGATCCCGCGGCCCCCAGCGCAACAACTCATCGCTAAGCCACTGCGCCACGGAGCTGTGAAATTATGATTAATCACTATGCTTAATGTACGTACAGTTGTTGTACGTACAACTGTTGTACAGTTTCTCGTGGAAATTATTCTCACAGGCACAATTAACCACCCACCCTTCTTAAATGGCACTTTTTTTTTGTAAGTTTATACATTTCATGATTACTATTTGGGTACATTTTGGAAACAAATTAAACAAATCTACCTTGTTTTTTTTGTTTTATCTTGTGGTTTTAACACCATTTTAGCCAACCGTAGGCATTATTTGGTGTTCGCGCCAAAGCGCTAATGTCAAGAATCGATGCTAGATGTCACTCGGCTCGGCGCGATACGGGATGAAGTTCGGCCGAGCGTGTTGAGTGGTGGGTGTCGAGAACGCGCGCGAGAAAAAATAAGAGTCCAAATTCAGCGCTGCGATAGGCGGCACGCTGTCTTTTTGTCGGGAAGTCGGAAGCGGAATACGACACGCGCATCTAGGAAATATACGGTTTAGGATACGTAACGCGCATTCCTTGCTTGATAGCTTCACCCGGGACTTATTGTATCTAACTGAGAATCTGTATAAGTGCATTCGACAATAATAACTAGTGCGGTATTTGATATTCTAGAAATAACTGTGGCCACGCGAAACGGTAGTGACCTTTGATCCGTACGTTCCGTGTTCGTTTCGCGGATTAAACGTTATAACAAACCAGAGTTAGTGGCTTCTGTAAGGTAGTTAATCGTACGACGGAGTTACTTGGACTGTCATCGTGACTAACGAAAAAGTGACTGTGGTCGGCGCTTTCGAAGGATACCGCAGTTTGGAGCGGTGCTGAGGTCCGAACTGCTGCCGATGGTAACGGTCTAATAAGGTCAAAAACACTACCAGCCACACCCAGATACACATCACTGACCCTTACTTTCCTAGCACTATACAACCACATGCGACCTGACCGAATCCTGAAGGACCAGTCGCCTTGGATAGAGGTAAGTAAGCTCGGTTTAATAGAATAGAACGCTCCCCCCTGATTGTTTATTGTAATTACAAACTTTCCACCTTTGGCCTGTAGGAGGCTCGACCAACATCTGCTTGTAGGTTCTTCCTCTATGGGCCCGGGAGACTCTACTGTTGGATAAGCAGCTGCTGGCCATAACATTTGGTAGCAGGTGCGCGATTCCGGGATCGATTCCCGGTCGATCCCGACCATAGTGTTTGATAAAAATTAAACAATTTGGTGGCAGGGAGCGTTGGGTTGATTGGTTTAATTTTGTAACTACAATCACGCCCGTCCGTAATACGTAAATATATTTTTTTTATTATATACGTAATAATAAAATTCTTTTCTTTTGTGGCTTGATTTTTTGTTGTTAGCGGGTAAATTTGAAAAGCCGCGCCCGTTTAGTGCGCAAGCGGGAGTTTGCTTCATGTAGGTAGATGGTTATTTTTACGTAATCGGTTAATTATCGTTGTCGGATAGTTGTACTGGATTACTATCGAAGGGTCGATTTCTGAGCTAGGCATTTTTGTTGATCGACCGTGATGTGTATCTTCGTTTATGTATCTTTCGTATTGTAATTTGTATTTGAACTAAAAAGTAGTAATTTGTATTTACGCAATTTGAATTTAACTTGATTTGATCGCACTAGTATTTGTTATTTGTTAATTTGGTTTATGTCTTTTCTTTTGTACTAACTTGTATTTGGTTTGATAAGTAGTAATTCGTATTTGTATAATTTCTATTCAACTCGAATTGATAGGAACTCCATTTGTTAACTGTTGACTTTTTGTTGTATTTGTTATTTGTTATTTTTGTAATTTGTGCTCGAGCCGCGTCGTAATTTGTATTTAGTAGTGATGTCCTCGCCCAAGATACTAATCCGTTGCCTGGGGACTGAGTTACGCTGGGCCACCAGAGCCCATACTTTGATAGGTCGACCGGATAGGGTCCATAACTTGATGAAGCGGTTCGAGCAGGTCGATGCTCGAAGGGCTGCAGTGGAGGAGGCTTACGCTGAGCTCGAGGATTCGGATGTGGAAAAGGGAGTTCTGGACTCCTGCTTCGCAGACTACGTGCAGTTCTTTTCGCTCACGGACGAGTTGATCGAGGCTGAAGGCAGGTATGCCGAGGAGGCGCGTGAAGCTCGGACGAGTGGCCTGCCCGAGTCCTTTCGGAAGCAGCCTCAGCCGGAGCTGTTGGGACGACTCCCAACTCTGGACTTGCCAAGGTTCTCCGGGGTCCTTTCCGAATGGCTGACCTTCGTTGGTCTTTTCGACAGCCTAGTGGACGCCCGGAGAGACTTGACCCCGAGCCAGAAGATGGCGTACCTCCTGGCCTCACTGGAGGGGGAGGCCCTGAGCGTCGTCGGCCATTTGAGACTGTCGAACGACGCCTACCAGACTGCTCGGGACCTCCTAGCCAGAAGATACGCCAACGTCCGGCGAATTGCGGACGAACATGTTAAGCAGCTTCTAAGCCTCCCGCTGTTTAGTGACCGGGCCAGACTACGTCCGGACCTGTTGGATCCAGTCTTGGTGGCCTGTAATACGTTGAGGCGGCTGGATTTACCAGTGGGCGAATGGGCCTTTTTGTTGCTCCGCATCGTGCTGTCCCGCCTACCTCTCAACCTTAGAATGCATTTTGAGGAGAGGTACGGCGGGGACGAGGCCTCCTAT
Source organism: Parnassius glacialis (assembly GCA_033319125.1). Lineage (NCBI taxonomy): Eukaryota > Metazoa > Arthropoda > Insecta > Lepidoptera > Papilionidae > Parnassius > Parnassius glacialis. The sequence continues at coordinate 18,470,051 of JAVANC010000009.1, forward strand.
ATTCGGCCTTCTATGACCTGCTGCGGATTTTGGAGGAGCAGTGCCGACAGATCGAGCACGCGGCGGGCACCGTCGACGACTTACGAGCCGTCCCCAGTGAGAGGAGGAATCCGCCGGGCAAGGCGTCGTCAACCCCCCCCCCCCCCCCGCTCCTATTGTCGAGCATTTGATCACCGAGTAACGTCTTGCCCAAAATTATTAGGTAAGCCGGTTCCGGCGAGGCGAACTATCGCCAAGGAGCGCCGCTGGTGCTACTCATGTTTGGAAAAGCACCTCCAGCGAGACTGTCCGCACCGGCGGCCCTGTCTGCATTGCCAGGGCAATCACCATGGCGTTCTGTGCCTGGGTGCGAACGGCGTCTCCTCTCGGGGCGCTGCCAGGCCCTCGACCCCCACGGGCGAGGGCGCTCCGCCACGCCCTCTGACCGGCGACGCTCGGCGCCCGCCGGCTAGCCACCAGGCCCCTAGGTTTGAAAGGGGTCCCTCCCCCGACCAGTCGGGGGGTAGTTCCCCAGGGGTGGGGGTGTCATCACCCCCCCTCAGCGTGTGGAGAGGAACTTCACGGCCACTCATCAGTCCGCTAGACCCTACTCACTCACGTTAGCTGAGTGGCCGCGACTGGTGTACCACTGTACCCCATTTGATGGAGGCGGCCCTAGCTAGCTGCCGCCTTAGCTCCCACCACGGCCGCCTCCACTGAGCCTTAAGCCGTCAACAGTACACTTGTCAAAACGTTCTGTTGCCGACGGCCTCAGTGAAGGCGTACAACCCGAGTGGCGACTGTTAGCGGTTTGCGCTCGATTGGTCTCGGGTTCACGCGGTGTGGCCTCCACTTGGTGGTGGGAAGATTAGGGCCCCCCTGGAGCGTTGAATCACGCTGTCAAGGGGTATTAGATTTGGGTTTGGTCGAGTACATAATTAACGGTGCTTTAAATTAAAATTAAAAATGCTTTTGGGTTTTCCGCGAAATTCATATTTGTAGCGGTTGTGATTAAAATATTGAATTTAAAATACTCCTTAAATTCTGCTTGCATATGTTTGGTAAATATATTTGATCACTGCGTTTGTTGTTGCACGGAAAATGAAATTAAATTGCGTGCCCTTTTGAATGCTTGTGCGTATGCTTTGTAATTGTATTTGATTGTTGCGTCTGTTTGCTGAAAGGAAAGTTTGAATTCATTTGAGATTGAATGACGCGATTTGGAAAATTAGGTATATGTTTTGTGATAGTGTTTAATCATTTTGCTTTGTGAAAAGGATAACCCTATTTGTGCCGAAGGGAATAAGAGTCAATTCTCTTTTGGTTTACATTTTGTTGGCAATGTCTAAGATATTTATTTGAAATGAGAAATGAGGCTGTCTCTTACGTCTATTGTTTTGTTTACTTCGTCAAGTTGACCTATGTGCATCGGTGATTACTTTGTTTTAATTAATTCTGTAATTGAACATTGATGCTTTTGAAAAATTTGTTGAAATATGAGCATAGGACTACCTGCCAAAAAGGGCTATCTGGTTTGTAGATTATCAGATGGAAATCAGCTGTCGCACCATTTGGTAAATGATTATAGGTGGATGGCTTCGTTATGCCTACTTGTTTGAAAATTCATACTAGGGACTATCTGTGCGTTTCGTTCGGCTCTCCACAGACGACGTTCATGGGGAATTTGGGGGTGCTCTCTGCACTGAAGCTTAGGAGGTCCCTCTGGGCCGCTTCGTGTCGCGTCGCTGTTTGCAGACCTGATCCGGTCGGATTGCGGAACTAATCATAGGAGCGCAGATAGGTGTTTGAAGGAGGTCGTCGGACTTCTGTCTAGGAATAGGACTTATTTATGTGCTGCGATGTCTAGGAAGGGCATCCAGTTCAACCCTCCGGCTAGCCCACGTTGGGGCTGTAATTTTGAGGCGTTGGTTAGGGTTGCAAGATCTGATGGGGTGCCTAAGGTGGCCTAGTTTGGTTGTAGATTCGGTCTTGCAACTTGCCGTCGCGACCCTGTCCCGCTGACCGGTTTGCTCGCGGACCTAAATCTTTATGTCCGGGACGGGGGTTTGTTCGCGCCAAAGCGCTAATGTCAAGAATCGATGCTAGATGTCACTCGGCTCGGCGCGATACGGGATGAAGTTCGGCCGAGCGTGTTGAGCGGTGTGTGTCGAGAACGCGATAGAAAAAAGTGGAGTCCAAATTCAGCGCTGTGATAGGCGGCACGCTGTCTTTTTGTCGGGAAGTCGGAAGCGGAATACGACATGCGCATCTAGGAAATATACGGTTTAGGATACGTAACGCGCATTCCTTGCTTGATAGCTTCACCCGGGACTTATAGTATCTAACTCAGAATCTGTATAAGTGCATTCGACAATAATAACTAGTGCGGTATTTGATACTCTAGAAATAACTGTGGCCACGCGAAACGGTAGTGACCTTTGATCCGTACGTTCCGTGTTCGTTTCGCGGATTAAACGTTATAACAAACCAGAGTTAGTGGCTTCTGTAAGGTAGTTAATCGTACGACGGAGTTACTTGGACTGTCATCGTGACTAACGAAGAAGTGACTGTGGTCGGCGCTTTCGAAGGATACCGCAGTTTGGAGCGGTGCTGAGGTCCGAACTGCTGCCGATGGTAACGGTCTAATAAGGTCAAAAACACTACCAGCCACACCCAGATACACATCACTGACCCTTACTTTCCTAGCACTATACAACCACATGCGACCTGACCGAATCCTGAGGAACCAGTCGCCTTGGATAGAGGTAAGTAAGCTCGGTTTAATAGAATAGAACGCTCCCCCCTGACTGTTTATTGTAATTAGAAACTTTCCACCTTTGGCCTGTAGGAGGCCCAACCAACATCTGCTTGTAGGTTCTTCCTCTATGGGCCCGGGAGACTCTACTGTTGGATAAGCAGCTGCTGGCCGTAACATTTGGTATCGGTATATTGGAGGCTTAAAATTCTTTAAATTGTTATCCTTATCAGTTAAAATGGCTGAAGTCAAATTCATAAGGTAAATTTTAGTGTATTGTGCTTAAAAATGATAGAGCTATAACTGAGATCGCTTTCATACAGCGGCTGAGGTTCAAAATCGTCTGATTGAAGTCAGAACGAGAGATCTGACAGCATTTCATCCAGCCCGCGCTCCAGAACTCGTCAGGTCGCATAGACCAGCCAGGTTACGTTTCGCGCGTGATCATACTAACTGGATGCACATGCAATGCAGGAATGGAAGAATGTTTTGTTCTCAGATGAAAGCAGAATTGCTTTAAGAGGTCCTGATGGACGCCAGCGTGTGTATAGACGCCCAAACGAGAGGTTTGCTCCGTGTGCAATAGTTGAAACGGTGGGATATCAAGGAGGCTCAATTATGGTATGGGGAGGCATCAGTTACGAGGCTCGTACCGACCTCGTTATCATTGAAAAAGGTGCTGTAAATGCTCACAGATACGTCGAAGAGGTTTTGCAAAAACATGTCATTCCTTTTGCCCCTTTTATTGGCCATACGGCCCAGAGTGTTACTGAATACCTAAATGAGGTCGGAATTCAAACATTGCCATGGCCCGCACGCAGTCCCGACCTCAACCTAACAAAATACATATGGGACAACCTCAAAAAACGTATTAAAGCCAGGATATCAGCTCGTGCCACCATACGAGAGTTGAAAGCATCTGCAGTAGAGGAATGTCACAACATTCCTCAATCTGATATCCAGGATATTATTGATAGGCTACCAAACCGGCTACATGAAGTCATTAGAGCCAGTGGAGGCAACATCCATTATTCAATTGGAAGAATTAAAAATGTTTTTATCAAAAATTGTTCTTTTTTCAATACTGTTTTTTGTAAAAAAAACACTTAGTTTCCGGTTAATAATTTTTTCATAAAAAATTCTCTAAAACACGGAAACAAAAATGAAGTTTATTTTTCGCAATTTTTGGAAATATTTAAAAAATATGTGATGGCCGGTTTTTTGTGCCTGTGAGTATATCTATTATTTTTATATATATAACACTTCTGTATTTGTGTGTTTGTCAAGTCTAAAGACTAAGATGACTTATTCTTCAAAGCGAAAATTAAAATGTGTGTACGGTGTAATAGAATGGTAACTACCCATACTAACAAAAAGGACCCCTATTACTGATTAAAAAAGTATAAAAATTCAATATATAAAAATAGAATAGTTACCAGTTATAAATCTACTTTTAAAACCAAGCCATGATAACTTAGGTGTTTATAACAGCTAAGGCTTTGCCTTATAATTTCATAGAAAATGTAAGCAAGCCAAGCAAGTTCGGTTTCCGCCGGTAACAAAGTTATGCAACCTGCAGTTGAGCAATTAATTGCATTGTATATGCCTATTCCGACAAATAATAATAATTATTATAATATCCCAACAACTATATTATACAATCTACTTTGCTATTATTAAAATTTACTATTCCAATTGTGAATCTAAAACATCCAGGGTCTCACTCAAACACAAAATTTCATCAGAATTGGTCGAGCCAGTTTCGAGGTTTAGCGAGACTAACGGACAGCAATTGGTTTTTATATACAGAGAAGACTAGTTGGCCAGACAGATGTTGTTCTGCCCTACCGACGACCCTTTCTCCTTTAAAAAATCTTTAAATTCGCAATAAAAATTATTGAGGGTCACTTATCGGGATAAAAACTATCCTAACTCTCAAGTTGGGGCAAGCAACACACATTTACAAAATTTCATTAAAACCAGTAGTGGTTTCAGAGTTCATCGTGGACAAACAATGTTACACTTAATTTTGTATATATAAAGAATATTAGACATACCATTTGATCGAAGGACATTAGGATTGTATTCGGTTAATATATTCAGCAACTGATTGACTTTGTCCGATGAGTGTTTGACGATTTTCTCATATCCAGTTTCGTGTCTCATGGAGTTTAATAAAACCATTCTTACTCTGAAAATAAAATATTTTTATGTATAATAAAGATCACTATAAATTACAAATTACTTCACTTAATATATGCCATGTAAGTTACGAATACCGCCACTACATGGAATGACGACCTGGTAAGACAGACATGCAGGAAGTCGATGGATGCAGGTGACTCAGGACCGTGCTTTATGGCATTCCTTGGGGGAGGCCTATGTTCAGCAGTGGACTTGTGAAGGGCTGTAATGATGATGATGATGATGACGAAGTTAGAATATATCAGTCATTTAGTTCTATGGATGTCGTGAGACGCAATTTATTGCATATAATAGGATTGCCAGAATTACGTATCTCATGGCCTACATTTTAAACAGATATACCTACCTACCAAGTCAATTTAATTGTTAATTTTTTTTTTAATAAAAAGCAGACTTCAAATAGTTAAAATAATGATATAATTTCGACGCTAAGACGTAGCATATATAATAATAAAAACACGTACTTCAGAAGCAATTGTGTGGATATTATTTTCTACCGATTTCAAAAAGGACGTCAAACTTCTATAAACGTTTTTCTGGGTGAACCGATTTCGATGATTCCTTTTTATTTGAAAGCTGGTGCTTCTCATGTGGTCTCATATAAATTTGATCAAGATCTGACCAATAGTTTTTGAGTTATTCGTAATAATTTATATTGAAGTCGGTTGTACAAAATTTTTAATATTAAATTATATTCTTTTTAGTTCTTTCAAGTTGGCTTTTACTTTTTATTAAGTTGAAGAAAAAAAACTTCAAATTTCTATTTTTACATCATTAAGGGTAAAATTTTCTTTAGAATTTTATTACTACTTAATAAAAAAGAACAATAAGATCTTTTCACAATTGATGAAGATATCACGTAACATTGAAAAAAGGTTCTCGAGTGGCAGCCTCGTACCGGCGTGCGAAGTGTTGGGCGTCCCCCCACTAGATGGAGTGACGACCTGGTAAGATATGCAGGAAGTCGATGGATGCAGGTGGCTCAGGGCCATGTTCTGTCTATGTTCAGCAGTGGACTTGTGAAGGGCTGTAATGATGATGATTATCGCGTAACATTCAAACAAAAAGCATACAGTCGAAATAAATACATTCATCCTCCTTTATTGAAGTTGGCTAAAAACAAATTAAAATTAATAGAAAATTATTATTAAAATAAATGAAACCACTTACTCAACTAAATGTGTAATCGTTAATTTGTATAACAATTCTTCTTCTGGAGAGAGAGCTCTACGCTTCAACTGCTCTAAAAGAATTATATAAGCAAGAATGCTTATGTTGGCACCATAAATTCCCAATTCCTCTATAAATTCAATTATTGCCATTATCATGTTCTTTACAAGTTTAACAATCTGTAAGAAGACTTAAGATAAATTATTTATTTCACTCCCCGCTGCCCCCTCCCCAAGTGCTTCCAGTTAGTAGCCGTCGCTTAAAACTTGGCGGCTGGAATTAATACGAACAATTTTTCTTAATATTCCCCGTGGAAAATGCGATAGAAAATACAATGGGATGCAACATCACTTCGCAGCGCCAGTGAATCGAGCCGATTAGAAAGAACTCGGTCGTCGACGATTCGAGGCACTCTTCGCTGGATGCGGTCAAGTGGAAGGAGCTGGCACTGGGGTGTCCCGGCCCTGAGATGAGAACAGTACTCCATGTGAAAATGAACTTGCGCCTTGTAAAGTTGCAATCGTTGGGCCGGCATTAAATACTGTCTCATGTGTACTTGGACTCTACAGCTTCCTCTCATCTATGAGTCAGGTAAATAAGAAGATTAGAACTAGAATCAGCTGATTAGTAACCGCTTTGGTGGTGGTCCTCAATGATCAAAAAAAATACTTTGGAGAAAAAGGAGGCGATGGTGATAAGCCTGTAGTTGGATGGGTCTGAGCGGTCACTTTTTTAAGGGATCGGGTGCACTAAAGCTGTCTTCCAGAAGTTCAGGATTACGCATAGGGATTAGCAGTACGGGAAAAGACATTTTAGAACCGGTGTTAATTCTGGAGCACAATAGGAGGGACTTCATCAGGCCCACTCGACTTGTTGACGTCCATGGAGAGAAGTGCTTTGCACACTGAGCGCTGTGTAAACTGCACATTCAGTATAGAGCAATCACACCGCGGTATGGTCGGCGGTGTGTACCCCCGTCATCAAGAGTCGAGTTGGACTCAAAAAAGAACTTAAAAGATCGATATCTGCTTTGCGGCATAGGCCCGTGTCTTTCTACCTGTGCAGAGGTGGAACAGATGGCTGACAGAAGTTCCCTTAGACAGCCTTGGCAAAACACTTTAATAAAAATAGAGGTAGAGAAATGAGCTTGAACAGTTTAAAATTTTGAATCACATTTAGCCAGTCAACGAAAGGCACCAAATAATTCAGCCTTATTTTTACAATCTATTTATTTGTTTTGTATCAAAAATAAAGAAAGAGCAAGAAGTACAATACTTGCGGCACTAAATTATTTATTGAGAATATTATATCAGATTTTATTATGTGGATAAGTGGTGCTTGCAAAGGCAAGCTCAGCGCCCCCTCCAACCTTGCGTTCTAGGCTCCAGCCTAGTTAGCCTGTGCGTAAATCAGTCCCTGCTTATGTACCCCACTATTTGTTCATTCCGATTCCAAGGAAGGTTAATTACTCTTTTAACAATAATTGATTTTTACTACTTTCAAAAGACACGTGTAACAACTGGGATACAAGCTGTTGGTATTGCTAATTAGTTTAACACAAACGAACCTTTTTAGGATCAGTCGTTATGTCCTGTTGTCCTTTCTTCAATTTTATTTCGTGCGCGGTCGCTACTTGTGGCAAATTAACAGAAATAACAAGATCCTGAAGTTCCGTAAGAAGTGTGGTAGCCTCTTCAGCAGCGCTAGTTTTCTCATAAGATTTATAAAACTCTACCAACTCATGGGGATTTGTTGAATAACTGAAAATAAATTGTATTTAAAATTTTAAGTCAGAATGAATTATCCACCATCAAAATAGTTTGGTTGTTTTTTTTTTATAATTGCTGCGGTCACATTGTCGCGATAAGGCTAAGATTTGCTTTGTTGCAACACGCCTGGCCAAGTAATACTAATAATAAAAATCCAATAAATAATTATCTGCCGATATGCAACGTGTAACAAAAACCCTGTGGTTCCCTTTAAGCGCGTTAACAGAGTCAGTATGCAAACGTCAAAAAAACCACATACAATTTTTTTTTAATTAAAATTAATTTTTTAATGTTCATGTTTTTTTTTAAAAGTTATGTCTTTGCTTTTTGAATTCTGTTGGTTTGAATACTGACTCTGGTAACGCACTTAACGGAAACCACAGGATTTTTGTTACATGTTGTATAATACAACAGTGAGCCGTCGTAACTCTCATCGTAACTAAGCGCTCGCTGTAAAATTCATACTACGCGAACAATCCGGGTTCGATCCCCACCAGCACCAATGAAATTGTTAATTTTTTTTTTATCTTTTTTTGATAAACGTTACCCCCACACTAGGATTATCTCCTGTATCGTGGAATTGCAATTTTAAGTGCTGATATACCACGTGCTGTCCGGCGAAGGAAAACATCGTGAGGAAATCTGCATGTCTGAGAAATAAGAAAAAAAATCGAAGAAATGTGAAGTTCGTCAACACGCATTGGGGCAGCCCACCGGACATTTCCTTGTCCTAAAAACCCTCTGAGAAATGAGAGGAGGCCTATGCCCAGGAGTGGGACGTATAATAAGGTGGAACTTTCTTTCAACTTTAGTATAATACAACGCAATCGCGTCTTGTATTATCCCATGTCTAGAACCAACGATTTTAGTTATGTATTTATTATCAAACTAGAGAAAATTCCAGTATCCTATCTTAAAAAATGGCTGAGATAATGACACCTAAATTGCGCGATGTTATCATCAAAATTCGGCCGGTCAGACAAAGCGCGGTGACGTCATAACTCCCACCTGGGCAAAAAACATGTATAATTAGTGTGTATTTAATCATCTGGCATAATCAAATTGTCATAAACATTATAATATGTTGAAGAGTTCTCGTCTGATTGCGAGACTAGCTTTGGCGTTAAAATATATAGAAAAAAGACGTTCAACTCCAGCGCTTGAGGGTATATCTGTTCTCCGAGTAATGCCGCATCTCAACGATGCAACAAGTCTTTTGATTTCATGTGTAGCCACATTTTCGGCTGCCATGGTCACTATTTTTTAAGAAATATTGTATTATATATGATCGTTAGTGTCTGTTAATGGCCGTGTAACTTCTCAACAACTTGACCAATTGAGATCAAAATCGTACAATATATATGGTTGTAGGTATGCTTGGATCCGATTGGTGGCGCTTTAGTCAAGTTAAAGCGTTGCTACACGACTGTCAATGTTTTTATATTGAAGACCACGCTAAACGAATAGTGTTAATAATTTAAATAAAATTATTTCTTTTCTGCCGACTTCCAAAAAGGAGACGGTACTCAATTCGAGTGTATGTCTTTTTTTTTTCGTTTTTTTTTTTTTATGTGTGTTACTTCATAACTTTGTACTGGGCGAACCGATTTCGATGATTCTTTTTTTATATGAAAGCTGATAGTTCTCGTGTGGTCCCATATGAATTTGATCAAGGTCAGACCAATGGTTATTGAGTTATTCTCAAATAACCTATATTGAAGTCGGCTGTACAAAATTTTTAATTTTAAATTATTATGGGGTAGGGTGACAAACGAGCACACATTCCACCTGATGGTTAAGTGGTTTCTGTGACCCATAGACATCTGCATCTATCCTCAATAAAGAATTAAAATTCAGATGCGTGAGAGACCCGTGAGGACTAAGATGGAATGCCTCCTTTCCAGTAAAAAGGGTCTCCGGTTCTCTACACTCACCATACGAAACACAGCAGTGTTAAGCTGCTATTTTCTGCTGGTAATCTGCGAGAGCGTGATCCTTTCCCGGTAGAGCCGACCCATTCGTGCTACAACTGTGATACTAATATAGCAACAGCATGGCTCTACCGCGTATAAAAACTGTATGTTAAACTGGAACACATTTTCTTAATAATTTGATATGTAAATATTTAAGCTTTATATATATATATATATATATATATATATTAAATTTGTGAAGTTAAGAGTTTTGACCAATATAACAATGATTCTCGAAACGTAAAATCAGAAACGAGGTGAGTATTGGAGTGTAGGATAACCATACCACATCGTAGGAGAGACAGTCAGGATTTGAGTTTGTGGAAATAATTAAATGCTATTACTATTGTAATAGTGTATAAAAGTAACATAATTGGTGGAATCAAGGGTCGGCTGCATATAACAGGAAAATCTAAGTATATGCTTGATATTTGGTCTGGGGAAAACTTTCCTGTAAAATAAATTTGATTTAAAATGATGACATTATTTAGGATACTGAAATGAAAAATAATTTGATAAAGTTTTATACAGAGTATATGCTTCCAGAACCGGTCGATCCTAAACTTGAGAAGAGCATGGTAATAAGATACTCCCTTCTTATATAGTAAGTGTCATACAGGGACGCAAAATAAAAAAGGAATAGAAAAAAGAAAATAAATAGAAACACACAAAAAACAAAGCGATGATGTTTTTAAAGGAAGACAAAAAAGATAAACATACACTTTGTGATCAAAATCATGGTAGAGTTGCTATAAAAATTCTAAATTATGATGAGCATAATTCACTTTTTTATTTTTTCTAGTCCAACATTATTATCAGATAGTCCTTACAACTTGAAAAGCATGGCTACTCTACGATCTTCGCGGGGGTGAAGCGCGTGCTCCTTCAACTCGCTCAAATTTGCTAGCGCTTATCGTCGCCTTAATAACAAATTATGTACCTACCTATTTATAGATCAAAATGACTCATATTCACAATAAATTGCTAAAAAAGAATACAAAATCACACGCACTATGGGAAAACCGGGTGTATTTCATCTCAAAATTTCATATTTCAGTTGTTTCAAAATTAATTAAGCTGTAATTTTACATATACCTGGATATATAGGGGTATTTATTGGATTTTTTTATTTTGAGTTAAAAAATTTATTTATATATATACAACTAAAAATAATAATTTGTCCAAAATAGATATCAAATTCAAGAATTTTTTTTGACCACAGATAAATTCGGTCTTGTGAATTGTTTAGCATACCTCATTTCAATAAATTTATAAATACATCGTAATCCATGCTATTTTATAAAGAAATAAAAGTTATTGAAAAAATTTATTTTTATCTCGCGATATCGTGCTTTCCGAGGCACGGGAGTAAAACACCGACAACTTCCTGAATCTAGGCCGCTACTGAGAATTTCTTGACAGAAGAACCAATAACTGGTTACTGGCCCGACCCGGGATTCGAACCCGGGACGTCATGATCAGCAATCGCGTTTACGGCCACTAGACTAACGCGGCAGCATTTTAATTCAGTATATAAAATATGAATGTCGGACAAAAATATATTATTATACTTTTTAAGACAATGCAAATCATCTTTCACCCAAAGACTTAAACGTTTATTACTTCAAGGACCTTCTACCACAAGTATCTTTATACTTAAAAGAAGTCCTCAAACTTGTACTAATTTAAGAATATGTTGGAAACAATAAACTTTCATTCATAAACTTTCATTCGTCTAGACGGGCTCTGCGGCGTTAATACATCGCGCAGTAAGTTACGGTCAATTCTCCGTAACTCCTTTAGTAGCCTGCGAATAGAATAGAATAGAATAGAATAATTTTTTATTCAATATTGATTATTACATAATACTTATTGAAAGTCATTTTTTATTTACCACTGGTTCGGAAAATACCTCAGTCTTTTTCTCAGTCATAATTTCACTTAACAATAATTTTGTTTATACAATTTTTAAATGATATTTTCCTAGAACCAGCATGGTGGCGATCACCCTATTCCCAGGGGTTATTTTCATTCATGTATTCCTTGATATTATAATAACCCTTCTTGTACAGTTTTTCTTTAATAAAACTTTTAAACTTGTTTATTGACAAACTTTGGATATGTTCTGGGATTTTGTTGTAAAAGCGTATACATTGCCCCATAAATGAATTACTGATTCTGTGGAGTCTAGTAACTGGAATTACAATGTTTGTTCCTAGTATGTAAAGTATGCACATCCTTATTCTTATTAAAGCTATTTATGTTTTTATGCACATACATTACATTCTCATAAATATATTGCGATGCAAAAGTTAATATGTTTATTTCTTTAAATTTTTCTCTGAGGGACTCTTTACAATTTAGGTTATAAATCGCCCGTACGGCTCTCTTTTATATCGGGAAATTGTCACCCTATCCTATAAAAAAAATAATAGTTGTTTGTTTTATAAACCGTAAACGTTATTTTCTACAAGCTAATACTTATTTTGTTTAATATGACTAAGAAAACGCTGTCATTATTTAAATGCGCACTACTTCAACGTGTGTTAATTTATCCATCTCGCTACCCACCCGCGCCCGCGCGTTCCACAAATGTGACATACTTTTTGTTTTCAATTGCCGGTCTGGTACCGGTCTAGTCGTATACATAGAACTCTTTGTAACTACCCACATTTTTACTATGAGCAAATTCAATTAACCCCGCACAGTATTATCTAAAGTAAAAGAAAATGCATTACGTTAATACTTCTCCAAGTTCGTTTACTGTAGCAATCGTTGCGTGAAAAGTCATTTCCAATTTGCGTAATGTGTCCTCAACTTTTGGCAGATTCACATTGGCGTTGAGAAGTGTTGCTGTCAATCCTGTAACAAATAAATTCCATATCATTTAGGCCGCGAAAGAAAATTAGACATGATGAACATATGTCAAAAGTACTATCAGATTGATAAATAGAGAAAAATATCACTCTACAAAAAAAATAATAGAGGAATATAGATATAGGTATCAATCCATATCTGTATAATCTATATAGTATTTTTGTTCTTATTATAGTATATTAATATAGTATAGTATTATATAGCAAAGGAAATATAATATTTTTTTATAGGATAAGGGTGACAAACGAGCACACAGTCCACCTGATGGTAAGTGGTTACTGCGGCCCATAGACATCTACATCTATCCTCTATTACAAATCAAAATGTAGATGCGTTGTCACCCGTGAGGACTAAGATGGAATGCCTCATTGCCAGTAAAAAGGGCCTCCGGCCACCTGCACTCACCAAGCAAAACGCAGAGGTGAACCTCTACTTCACGCTGGTTTTCTGTGAGGTCGTGGTACCACCCCGGTTCGAGCCGGCCCATCCGTGCGACAGCAAAAGCTGCCGCGTGGCTCTACCACTGTTAGCAAAAGCTGCCACGTGGCTCTACCACTGTTATATTTCCTTGGCTCATGAAATTCTGCAGTTTGTTAACATGTTCAAGATTCATTATACCATCAGCCCCCTCATTATACCACCAGATTTAATAGACCACAAAATACTTGCAAAAGAACACAAATTTCTACCATATTGTTTTGTTAGACTATTCTGAATTTCAATAAAAATGCCTAGATGCCACCATCTGCTCGTGTTACTATAATTATTAAAACTAAATCCCTATCCAAGCATACCACTGCAAGTCTCTTCTTGATTACTTTTCTTATTCTAGATACTAGATACTGCGTGTTCATTTTGGGTAGATTTAAGTAAATAATATGCGATAAAATTAGTCAAAAAAAATAAGTCTCATTGAATGATTCTTCGACTACTACACCCATGAAATTGTTAACTGCAATTTTAAGTGCTGATTTACCACGTGCTCGGCGGTGAAGGAAAACATGGTGAGGAAACCTGCATGTCTGAGAAATAAGAAAAAAAATATTTCGAAGACATGTGAAGTACGCCAACACGCATTGGGGCAGCGCGGCGGACTTTTTCCTTGCCCTAAAACCCACTCAGTAATGAGAGGAGGCCTGTACCCAGCAGTGGGACGTATATAGGTTGTAACTTTACTTTTTTACTTAATAATACTTTAATGTTTATGTTCCAAATAGAAATATTATGACTACACAAGCTTACCAAGCACTCTTGGTTGATCTTCCTCTGCGCAGTTCTCAAAATGCTTCATCACCATCCGCATAGGATGATCATCAATGGCATGATGACATTCGTCGAAAATTAGAAGATTTATGTCCCTTATGTGTATGTACTGGTGTGTGAGCATGTCACAGAGAATTTGACTAGTCATTACAATCACCTAGAACAAAATAATTAATATTTTAATATTTAATGACATTAAATATTTTTTTTGTTTCATATCAGGTTTTCTAAACCACTTTTGGATATACGAGTACATAATAGGGCTTTTCAAAATGCCTTTTAATGAGGCATTAAATGCCATTCCTGCAACTTAACTAACGGATACCTTACAGAACTTTTTTTTTTTTTAATGTACATTCCAATTTATTGATCTCTAGCATTATTGCGACATCCTTGCCTTATTGCTAACAATAAGCCTGTTTTAATGTTGATTTTACTAACTTACCAATTGTGCAGATAAGGCATGGTCCCTTACTATTGGCTATATGAAGAAGCTTAAGATAGTGAAATATGCGGATTAGTCTTTGTTTCTGTATAAAAAGTAGAACCGACATGCCCAGCAGGTCAGAAAGCTGAAGTGGCAATGGGTCGACCATATAGCTCGGAGAACCGACAACTGATAGGGAAGATGCAAGGGGCAATCTCCTACCAGCAAGCAAAATGTAAAGCAGCCCTCTACTTGTCAGTGTGGTGAACTGGTACGACATGCAGGAGATCGATGGATCCAAGTGGCTCAGGGCCGCGTTTTGTTGCATTCATTGGAGGAGGTCTATGTTAAGCAGTGAACTTGTTAAGGGCTGTTATGATGATGATGACATCAATATTCACAGCAGTCTTGACGGTAACATACGCTTCATTTAAAAATACCTAAATATCAAAGAAGTTGATTTTTTCTTTACCTGATACTTTCTTAGCTCATTGTCCCACTTTTCTTTGTTCCAAAAGTCCACTTTATCTTCACCGCTATACCCGGCTACGCCTTTTACGGGCGCCTTTTCTGAAATAGTTTTTTGCTGAAACAAAATGACAAATTATCTAGAACATCGCTTTGAAACACCATTAGTTTCAGCATCTATAGTCAAAGGCAGTACTGTAGTGAAAATAGGCATATGCTCTCGACGTTAACAATCTAAATAAAAATTACAAAAATTTCACACTACGACATTTATACTTGGCATTCGTTGATTCTCAACAAAATTCATATATTGTGTCAGCGATCCTGAGATATACGCTTAGGATCAAAGTGTAAGATTTTATAAATAATTTGTCAGCATACTTTACAATCTTCGACTACATCAACACTCATATTAGGCAGGGTAAATAAAACGACAAATTTACAAAAAGATGGCTTTATCTTTCATATGTATATGTAATGCCATCAAAAACATAACTTGTAAAAAAAACCAAGTCTCGCAACTCAGTTCTTCTACCGTAAAAATTTGTAGTGTCCGACCGAAACAGGATTTTCAACCGAAACCGAAACTTATTTAGACATGTAATTTTTTTTTATTGTATACTGAAATCTAGTATATTTTTTACACATATATAGATAGGTATTGCATTATGAATAACGGTTATTGTAATAGTCATGTCAGTATATTTATTTATTTTAAATTAAACATCAACAATTTAACATTAAGAAATACTTTTTAAGGCAATTTTGTAAAAAAATCAACCAGAAAAAGTTACTCGCTAATTGAGAATATATTTTATTGTGTTCACAATATTGTTAATATTATTAAATGAGAGCATTAATATGTCACACACACACTTACACACAATATACACACAACTTAACAAAATCCCAGAAAATATACAAAACCTGCCAAAAACTTTAACCCTTTCGCTGTCCTGTGCACTACATATAGGGCACTGCTATTGTCTTACTATTGTGTCTGCAAACCGGACAGTGAAAGTGTTAATAAACTAAGTTTGTATAAAAAGGGTTATTACAATATTAAGGAATTTATGGATGATAATAATCGGCATCGGGGGCATCGCATTTAAAGGAGCCTCGCGAGGCCCCCTAAAATGTGATGCCCCCAGACTTTACCACAGATGACTAATTAATTTGATCACTTTTACGCTCGAAAAAGAAATTCAAAAATTTAAGTAAACAATTAAATTTGGGGCCTCGCAAGAAGCCCCTCTTAAGTGCGACTGCGAGGCCGTTGTAACTACCTTCAAAGACCGCGACCGATACATTGACGGAATACGAGACTTCTCCGGAATTAATAGATATGAGTAGGTATGTCGTGTCAAAGCATGTTTGGTAGGATAGATCTATCGGGTAGATCCATCGAACGAAAGAAAAGGGGCCTTGGTGATGCAACTTCGCCCACGTTTATAATAGTTCACGCTACGCCTGTGATTGTAAGCTTTTATTTAAAAAAGTCCGCTGGATTTCTTGCTGGTTCTTCTAAGGACTTTTTTTCCAGAGGTTTTTTTTCGAACCAGTGGTAATTAAACAAAGGAGTGACTTTCAATAAGTATTATTTATAATCTATATTGCATAAAAAAGTTTCTGTTTCCGTATATTTATGAATAATACACGAGTCACGAACTCATCCGAACCATGCACGATAATCCACGAACACCAAGTTTCGGCGCCGCTGAAGATTCGGCAGATTTTTTGCCGAAACCGAAACTATTACCGAAACTAGATTTTTTTGACGAAACTTGCCGAAACCGAAACCGAATCTTCGGTCGGTCACTAAAAATTTGTGAGATCCATGTAATACCAAGACGGTTATTTATTCAGTCCCTACTTAAGGGTCCTTCTGTCTCAAGTTATTACGTAATTAGCTAACCTAACAACATCTTATAGCGACCATATCAATATTAAACATCTTTTATGTTTTATGCTGATGATGCAGTGCTTATTGCACAATCAGAGGCAGAACTGCAGGCATTAGTCACGTGTATGAAAGAGGAATGTGAAATTAAAGGTCTCCGTTTGAATGCTAACAAAACTAAGGTTCTGGTATTTGAACGGGACGAAGAGAGAACGAAGTGTGAAATATGGGTAAATCAGGAATGTCTAGAACAGGTAAATGAAATTGTATACTTGGGGAGTGCTTTTAGTCGGGATGGAAGATGTGATTTAGATGTGGACAGGCGTGTCGCTGCCGGGAACAAAGTCAACGGTGCCCTGACTGCGTTAGTCAAAAGGCAAGGCGTAGTGAAGAGTGCACGCCTTGCAATACATAACGCAGTGTTGGTACCGACTTTTTTATATGGCAGGGAAACCTGGGTATGCCAGAAGAAGCATAAAAGCAAGTTGAATGCAGTGGAGATGCGATCTCTTCGAAAAATGTGCGGCGTTACCATGGCCGACCGAAAGCGAAACGAAGAGATTCACAATATGGAAGGTTTGAAAGATGACCTTATCACAAAAATTGATAAGGGCGTGCTTCGATGGTTTGGGCACGTTGAGCGAATGAGTGAAGACCGAATGGTGAAGAAAATATATAACGCGAAAGTTAATATTAAAAGGTGCCGAGGTAGACCGAGACTAACTTTCGAAGACCATGTGACCAAATTGCTCGAAGAGGGGAGCGTCAAGAGTACTCGGATACCTAGACGTGCATGTATGAAGAAGATAATGAATCTGAAAGAAGCGAAAGAGGTATGTAAGGATCGTGACACTTGGCGATCTGTTCTCTCTGGCTACCCCGTCAGGGTTTGTGCGTGAAGATAAGTAAGTAATTAAGTAAGTTTTATGGTAACCCCGTATAACCCCATTATAATGGATTTCCGCAAAGTAACGCCTGATTCTATCAATTAGTAAGTTTTATGTTCTACATAAATAGATTAACTTGGCCATCGCATGAAAACACATTGTATCCCACAAGTAATACATATTATATTAAATTAGATTGTTTAGTGCGATTGCCAAGTCAATCTATTTATTTAAAACATAAAAGATTTTAATATTGATATAGGCGCTATAAGACGTTGTTAGGTTAGCTAATTACGTAATAACTTGATACAGAAGGACCCTTAAGTAGGGACTAAATAAATTAACTGACTTGGTATTACATGGATCTCACAAATTTTTACGGTAGAAGAACTGAGTTGCGAGACTTGTTTTTTTTAAAGGTTATGTTTTGGATGGCATCTCATTACTTTTTGTAGATAGTCCTACTTTTTCCTTTCCGGTACCAACTACTTCTTAAATACCAACTACGGATTTTCGAGCAATTTAGTCTACTTAACACCTACTTTGCGGGAATTTGGTACAACTTTATAAGGCATGTCCCATTCTTGCTTTTTCATTACATTTTACAAGTTACCTTTGAACATAATTATATCCAGGTACCTATTAATGTATATAATTATATTTGTATTATACATATTATATATAGGTAGACTGATTCATTCACTGCAAATGTAACTTTCCTATATATTTATATAGGATTACAAAGTTATTTATGCAGTTGGTATCTAGAAAACTGAACCGAAATTACACAATATTTTAGTTTTTCCTTGATTTATGCACTAATCACTATTTGTATTCTAAATTTGAAGCTTCTACGTCTGCTATAAGTGTCTTAGAGTTTTGATGATCGGTCAGTCAGTGAGTGTCAAAATTAACAAATTTTGACTAGTTATAATTTTTAAATTACTGGTTAAAATTAAATGAAATTTGAAATATGCCGTTTTTATACAATGCATGCTTGGTTCTCAAAATTCAGGCTTCTGGTTTTATCCACAACAAAGTTATAGGGGGTCGAAACTGGCCTGAACTGCTTCGAGAAAAGGATGGTACGGCCGTGCCGCTTCTTAGCTCGACTTTGCGGGGGCACTGCCGTGCCCCCAGATTGTTAATCACATTATTGCTATTTAGGTACTTCTTTTTAAACTAAAAAGTTCACATAATAACGGTCGTGTTGTTTTAGAATTTGCTTACCAACACAAGCCGTTTGCCCTCGTACAATATGCAGATCAGTCGAGCGACTGATCCGATTCTATAACCGAGTTGTCGCTGTCACGGAGCGATACTGTTATACTGTATATATGTATTTGAAATTGTAAGTTTATTGTTGTGTGAGTTTTGTAGTGACATAAGACTGTGTTTTGTGTGCGCAGAATTAACCCCGCAAAAATTACATATAATTGTGTATAGCTTCGGGATAAAACGTTATGACTACTAGCGTCACACGTCAATCAAAGAAAATATTATAATTACTTAGTATTTTTTCAATAATTTGTAGATTGAATAAATATGTATACTTAATCTATTCGTTCTATCCTCCCAAGCTGGTCCTCTTAACTTTTTATCTTTTTTAGCTTTAGCTAAAGTTTAGCTTTTTTTATTTTAAAAGTTTTTAAAGATTAATATTAGGACATTTGAAGGTTGAACGTAACCTTATTTTAAACAACGTTAAGAAAAGGTTCAGGTTCTCAATAGAAATGTATTTAAATATTTGTAACGCAATGTCCGACATATCTTAATATTGTAGACGAATACCTATATCTTATTTTTGTAGACGTTTTTATCGTAAGAGTATACTTTCGAAGTTATAAGTCTGTTTATATTTTTCAAGCTTCCCAATAATTTATTTGAGTGTCTCAGGGTTGGACAAAAATTTGGGAACAATTCATATCGATTCCTCAAGAAAATACCACAATGAAGACTAAGAGAGTGCGTTGCGAAAAATGTAAGAGACTTGTTGGAACGTGTAAAAAGAATGGAGGCACACTTTCAGAAATGTAGCACCGGTTCTCACACTGATGCAGATCTTGACGCGGTCGAGAACTGTGTGATGGACTTGATCTTCAGATAATTACTATTATAGGTACTCTTCAATGTAAAAGTGCCAGTGCCTGCAGCAGCAGCGCGAGCGTGAACTTTTCAATGAAAAAATTTACTATTACCACAAGTCAAGAGGATAAGAAGAAAATTGATTTACAATTATCTCGTTATAGGTTTACTACCATACGCCTTTTAACCACGTAGAACACCCACATTTCTTGTACAGTAGTAAATTAGTAAATTAATGGAAAGTTTACGCCCAGGGTATAAACCTCCCAACTGCAAATTGCTGGTAATCTACTCGACGCAGTCTACAAGTCAACCGAAGAGCGTAAAAAATGAGTTGAATAACAAAGCTGTTAAGCGGATTGTGAAGTGCCGATACGCGGCGCGAGTAGGTATTTTCAAAAATGCTATCTCTTTCATACCGTTCGCACCGTATCGCCTTATCGTGCGATAGAGAGAGTTGCAAGTCTTGAAGGCAATTGCCTACATTTCTTTTTTGAAATATTCCTTTCGGGCAATAATGTTTTCACCCCCCTAATACGATTTCACCAACCTTTACGAAATTAGACTATTTTTATCTCATTAGATTCACTTCACCATAAGCTAGGTCATACGTCGGCCTGTGCCCGCCGCCTGCCCGGAGAATCGGAAGTTTTAACATCTTCAAACCAACATGAATCAGCAAAAAAATAAATCTACAAAGAACTCTCCGTTTAGCTTCAAAAAAATCTTAGTTTTTGGATATTGCAAGCAGTGAACTACTACGCCCGAGATGCAAAGAACAAGCCTTCTGAGATAGCGTTTGTAATGATTTAGAAAAAATTTAAGAAAAGCAGTGCATAATTACAAAAAAACGAATTGCAGACATTCTATACCACGGTAGACTGGGAAACTTGAACGAGCAATGTAACATAACATCAAATACCCACCCATCACATGCTAGCCATACTTGTTATACATTACCCATACACGATTCAAATACAATACAACCAATTTCACAACAAGACTACAACTACATAAATTTTGGTACTTTCCAGCCATAAGCTACGCAGACATCATCAACAGGACAACGTTCTATGCGTCCTGATATCCGCATATTACAAGATGCTGCAATAGATGAGACTTGACTACAAGATTATATAAAATTTAAAAAGCAATGAATAAACCTTACCTTAAGATATTCGTTTTTAATGCATTAAATAATTCCCGGCAGGTTTCGGGTATTATTTTTCCCAATAGTTGTGGTATCGCACAAGTGAATTTCATATCTGCATACGTTCTTCCAGTAGCTAAATATCTTAGTATAGCAGTTAATATCTCTCTGGCACTGACACTGCTTCATTTGAGTGTTTTTCTTTCAATCGCAGGCTCTATTAATTGGAGTAGTCTCAAATAGCTCCATATCCATGCGTAAGTATAAATTATAATTGTATAAATCCCCTAGTTCTCGAACCTCCAATTCTTTCCATAAGGACATATGACTGTAGTTTATTTCTCTTTAGGTACCAGTTCTTGCATCATACTCTTTTCCTATTTATTTCTTCCATTATAATTACACCACCAAGTTTAGCAAGTCTCCGTCTTCTTTCTGCCATCGTGTTGTACAGTTGACCGAACTGCAGCTCTCAGAAAAACTAATGATGGGCCGTTATGTGTGTGTTCACTACGGGCAAGCGACAGACTGCCGGGCTGGTAGTGAATTCCCCGTTTTAACAAACTTAACTCATTTAATTTATACAATAGACACAGGCGTCAAAAACAATACAGCTGAGCAAAATTACTACTGCGGCAATAAAACAATGTGAAACTTTCAAATGCACGGTGCGAAGCGTGTCAGATAACGCAGAAAATATGAGCCGTATGAGACGAGATTTGGCAGGAGGAATTAGCATCTCATAAGGATATTCTTACATACGGCTGTTCATCACACATATTAAACCTTTTAGCGAAGGATTTGAACGCAGAAGGTATTACTGAGAGAGTCAAATCAATTATGGGGTACTTCAAATACAATCACTTTGCATTTGCCAAATACAAACAAGTCAGTGGAAAAGCAATTGTTATACCACAACAAGTACGGTGGAACACAATGGCTGACTGCCTAAATTTTTTTTTATGGAAAACTGGCATATTATGTTAGACATATGCTTAAATAATGCAACTGATATAGATTTGTTAATTTCATCGAAAGTAAATGACATGACGCTGAAAGAACAAGCCCAGACCCTCCATAGGAAACTGTAAAATATTGCAGTTACACTTGACATCTCCGAGAAGACATCCCGCTGTATTGGCGAAGTGAAGTAGACCGTATGATAGGGTGAGGCCGAGTTTACTGGATGATTTAAGTAAGTTCAATGCCCGGTTTGAGTGTCCAGCTCATTTTTCAGCAAACTTGCTACATCCTAAATACAGGAGCGAAAACCTCACGAGTTAAGATATTTCTGATGTTTTATCTTTTATTGAAGCTTATCACGATGAAGTGTGAAATGTTGTAAAATACAGGGCAATGACAGATCCATTTCATAACTTTTTATTTCAAGATCATGAAGTAAATCACCGCGGACTTCTCGAATGGTGGTTGTCATTAAAAAACCAAATTAATAGTCACACAATGGAGTTAGTGACACAACTGCACACTGCTGTTGCTTCAAGTGCTGGAATTGAAAGACTTTTCAATATTTGGATTTATTCATTCCGACGCGACGTACGAAATAAACTAGGTACCGAGAAAGCTACAAAATTTGTCACAATTTTTAAATATCTTAATAAGAAAAAGTAAGTGTTGTTTTATCACATTGTCTGTCTCACACAATTTAGATTTTTTGTTAATTTATTATAACTAGTTGTTTATTCATTGAAATTGTTATCATTTAACTTGTTAACTTTAAATTTAACGTGTTTTAAAAATAGCTGTTATCCTGTGTAACATAAATGGTTAATTAATGGTACCTACTTAGTTATCATTCACAATATTTGTTTGCTTTGTTTGCTTAAGATTATAAAAATTTCTTGTAATAAAATAATGTTTTAATTACATTTTCCAAATAAACTTTCCCTATAATTCCTAATTTAAATGAATAAAGTAAACTTAAACTCAACTTGTAAATTTATTTCAACTTATTTTGGGTCTTAATTATTTATTTGTTTTCATTTACTTCCATTCATTTGCATTTAAAAAAATTAAAAGTAGTTTCAAACCGTGATTCTTTCTTAATGTAGAAACAGATTGTTTAAAACTTGTATTAAACTGCGTTGTTAAACAATTAATAAAAAACAAAGTTTCAATTCAAACGGTTTTTTTAATGCGTGTTTTAAAACAACTTGTTTTATTCATGTCAACCCAGGAGTAGGAGCAAAACCAAACGACATAAATAAATGCAACATAGTAACAGCAGGTCTACTTACTGACCAGTCTCTTTGTTTATAGAACGATTTCTGATAACTAAGCAATGAACGATCCATTGTTTAGTGAAACAAATATAATCTATGTGACTGTGAGCATGTATGTGCAACATGCGTCACGTTTTTAAAAATAGAACTTATGGAGGCAAGTTCAATGGAGTCAATAGTGCCTCTTACGGACTTACCGTACAGGTCTTAAAATGAATAATATGGACAAGACAAAGGTCATTCGTAACGTCACATCACACCTACCTATGTATTTAGTTGGAAGCACTACGCTCGAAGTTGCTAACAAGTATGTTACCTAGGACAAATTGTCCGAATAAAACTTCGACCGAAAAGTCAAACGACGTATTCGACTCATCTGGATAGCATTCGGGAGATTACGACACATCTCGTAAAGTACACTTAAAAACTTGAAAACAAGAATGTACAAACAATGTGTGTTACCACTGATGACATATGATATATAATCTGAAACGTGGTCCTTCACTGTTGGTCATATGAAGAGGCTAAGGGTAGCTTAACTAACTATGGAGAGGATTTTCTCGGAGTTACTCTGCGTGCTAGACTTCATAATGAAGATGTCAGTAGTAGAACCAGATTTACCGACATAATCCAAAGAATCGGTAAGCTGAAATGGCAATGGGTCGGCCATATAGCAAGCAAAAATGACAACCAAGAGAGAAAAAGGGCTCTCGAGAGCCTCATACCGCTAAGGAAAATGTAACGCGTCCCTTACTTTACGCAGTGATGACCTGGTAAGACATACAGGATGTCGATGGATGCAGGTGGCTCAGGACCGTGTCGAGTAGCATTCCTTGGAAGAGGCCTTTTAGCGGTGGATTTGTGATGTGTATATTACGTATTGTTTTAAATCTTTAGAGGTTTTTCGGTAAAAAAAATACTCACACTTTAAGTACCATTACCATGTTACTGTTGTCACATTTATCGGTGAATAAATCCAGGGAAATAAGACATAAAGAATTAAATGAATACTTCAAGGAATTCGTCGAATCGGGGGATAAGTCGCTCGCGTCCGTAGGCTTCGACCACCTAACCCTAGGCCCACCTACACGTGTCCCCCGGGTGGTGCTAAACGAGCGACAAAGCCGAAACGACAGACTCGGCTCCTCGCCGTGTGGTAGCGGCGTAAAATTTACCACCCCTTATGTCGCACCATGAGCCAACAACTCAAAGAAATGGCCCCGAGTTCCCGGCGCCCCTTTAATGGGGCAGGGGTGCGAAGAATCTCCGGGAGGAAAACCGGCGACGAGGTTCGCCACCCGTCACGTCCTGTCTCCTGGAGGGGCGAAAAGTGGATTGCGGAGGCCCGTCTGGCTACGCTGAATGTATGTGGAGCAATGAATGATAAGATGGATGAAATATGCGAAATGATGAATGATAGAGGAATAGATGTATTATGTGTGAATGAGACGAAACGAAAGGGAAGAGATGTCACTGCACATGGCATGTATACCGCTTACTGGTCTGGTGTAGACGAGACCGAGCGGGCATGCCAGGGAGTCGGTGTCATCCTTTCAGAAAGAATGGGTCAATATGTGAAAGAGTATGAATGTGTAAGCCCAAGGCTGCTGTGGATACGAATGAAAGTGGGCTTAAAGAAGTTGTTTGTGCTTGGGGTTTACGCCCCAGATATGTCTAAGCCCACTTATATCCGAGAGCAGTTTTGGGACATGGTAAGGCTGGTGTTGACGAAGTGCAAGGAAAATGAAAATATTATTATGTTAGGAGATTTTAATGGAAGGGTGGGAGTGAAGAGGTCTGGTTATGAAAGGATATTAGGAGCGTTTGGCGATGAAAGAATAAATGAGAATGGTGAAGACCTCCTCACCATATGTGTGGAAAAGAATCTTTTTGTGGCGAACACTTTCTTTCGCCATAAGAGGATTCACATGTATACATGGGAAAGAGGGGATGATAGAAGCATGATAGATTTCATAATTGTGGATGGAAGAATGAGGAGCGCAGTGGTAGATACAAGGGTTTACCGGGGGTCCAACGTAGGGATGGATCATTACTTGGTCTTATGCCGAATTAATGGTCTATTCAAGCGTTGGCGGCATCGGACATCTGTGTCTACCACTGCGTTACAGCGTATAAGAATAGAGAGGTTACAAGATGAAGGTGTGAAAGAGAAGTATAAATGCAGACTGAGGGAAAATATAAGTGTGTTGAATGAATTTTGTATGAATGAGTTAGACTTGAAGAATGTATGGAATAATGTTAAGAAAGTTTTGGTGGATACAGCCACCGAAGTATGTGGTGTAAGTAAGAGAACGAATGAAAGGAAAAGTAATACTTTGTGGTGGGATGATGAGGTACGGATGGAAGTTGAAGCAAAGAAGAGGGCATGGCTAGATTTACTAGCAACCAAAGCTGGTAATTCTGGCGGTATGAATGATGGAGATTGAAAGAAAAAAGGCAGACTTTAGACGTATAAATAAGAGAGTAAAAGAAGTTGTTGAAAGGAAAAAGCAAGAAAGAATAGATAAGAATGATAGAAGAATATCTGATAACTTCCAGGCAAATATTAAAATGTTCTGGAAGCTCGTAAAAAATGCCAGGGGAATTTCAAAACATCCTAGAATGAATGCTATACGAGACGAGAATGGCTGCATGCTGAATGATGAAGTTTCGAATTTAATGAGATGGAAGGAATACTTTGAAAGCGTGTTTAAGAGTGAAGAGTCGTCTGAAGTAAGTGAAATGGAAATTCCGGAAGAAGTGGAGAGAGGTAGAGAAATAAGTGTAGATGAAATAGTGAAAGCAATGAAAAGCATGAAAGCAGGTAAGGCAGCCGGATATGATAGAGTATCACTCGAAATGCTAAGGGCTGGAGAGGGTGTGGTTGCAGGCCTGCTGTACACCTTGTTTAATTTATGTTGGGAACTGAAGCGGGTACCGGAAGACTGGTGCAAAGCTGTTATAGTCCCAATATATAAGGGAAAGGGGTCGCAGCAGGACTGTAAAAACTACCGTGGTATCAGCTTGCTTAGCATTGTGGGTAAACTGTATGCTAAGGTGTTAATTGAAAGAGTTATGGAAGAAACTAATGAAAAAATTTGGGATGTGCAAGCTGGATTTAGAAAGGGGATGGGGTGTACGGATCAAGTCTTTTCCATGCGCATGATTGCTGAGAAATTTTTGGCCAAAAACCAGAAAGTTTTTTGTGCGTTCATGGACTTGGAAAAGGCTTATGACAGAGTGGACAGGAACGTGTTATGGCAAACACTGACCTCATTTGGGTTGAGCGCTGGTTTGATACAGGCATTGAAGTCTCTATATAGGGACTCTAGTGCTTGTGTCAGGATCAACGGGGCCTACTCGGACTGGTTTGGCATCCATAAAGGTGTCAGACAGGGCTGTGTGGCTTCCCCGTGGCTGTTCAACCTATTTATGGACAGTTGTTTGGAAAATTTGAAAGTAGAAGAATGCGGGTTAAGAATGGGTGAGTTAACCGTCAAATGCCTTTTGTACGCCGATGATCAAGTCATACTTGCGTCTTCGGCAGCCGAATTGGTTACATTAATGAACAGGACATTAAAAGAAAAGGGAATGAAAGTGAACGCAAGTAAGACGAAAGTTATGGTTTTTGAAAGAGAAGAAAGTAAAACGATATGTGAAATAAGAATAGAAGGGGAGTTGGTAGAGCAAGTAGATGAGTTTGTGTATTTGGGATGTGTGTTTAGCAGGGATGGTAGATATGATAAGGATATAGAACGACGAGTGAATGCAGGAAATAGAGTGAATGGGGCTTTACACACTATTGTGAAAAGTCAGAATGTGTCCAAAAAGGCACGTATGGCAATTCACAATGCTGTGTTAGTGCCTACTTTAATGTATGGTAGTGAAAGTTGGGTGTGGCAGAAGAAGCACGAGAGTAGAATAAATGCTGTAGAAATGCGATCCTTAAGGAGTATGTTAGAGATGAATCTGAATGACAGAGTGAGAAATTGTTTAATAAGAGAAGAGTGTGGTTTGCAAGATGATGTTGTGACCAGGATTAAGAAAGGAATGCTTCGGTGGTTTGGTCATGTGGAAAGAATGAATGAGGAAAGAGTGACAAAGCAAATTTATGTTGCAGAGGTGAACGGCAGAGTCGGAAAGGGTCGCCATAGGCGAAAGTTTATCGACCAAATTGGCGATATGTTGAAAATGGGCCAAATCAAGTGTACCTTTAACCGACGAGCGTGTATGCGTAGGTATATGGATGTGGAGGAAGCGAGAGAGGTCTGTCAGGATCGTGCCAAATGGAAGTCCATAGTCTCTGCCTACCCCTCTGGGTGACAGGCGTGAGTGTTTATAGATATAGATTATAGATTCAAGGAATTGTTCAAGTATAGCTACTTGCTGATAAGTAATGTATAGATAGATATATGCCATCAAAAACATAATTGTAAAAAAAAGCCAAGTCTCGCAACTCAGTTCTTCTACCGTAAAAAGTTGTGATATCCATGTAATACCAAGTCGGTTAATTTATTCAGTCCATAGATTGATACATAAATTGACTTGGCAATCGCACTAAACAATCTAATTTAATATAATATGTATTACTTGTGAGATACGAGGGTGGATTGAAAAGTACTCGGCCTAACACAGATCCATTCAATTCTAAAAATCAAATCTACCCACATTATTTAGTTCAGTTCAGACTAGTTCATTGTGTGAAGTTCGAAACGTGTGCGATAATTAGTTGTGATTTTATAAATTTATTAACAAAGTAATCGGACATAATTTCCGCGAATGGAGCAAATCGAGCAGCGTGCCGTCATTAAGTACCTCCATAAGAAGGGGCTATCATCAAAAGCCATCCATGATGACATGGTCAGTACATTAGGCGATTGTGCTCTGTCATATTCATCCGTCAAAAAATGGATAGCAGAATTTAAGCGTGGTAGAGAGAGTGTGAAAGATGAACCCCGCTCTGGAAGGCCTTGGACGTCAACTACTGACGAAAATATTAAAAAAGTACTTGATTTAATAATGGGAGACCGCAGATTAAAAATTAGAGAGATAGCCGAGATAGGCATCTCTTATGAACGAACTCAAAACATCATTGTCAACGAGTTGGGTTTCCACAAGGTGTCAGCGAGGTGGGTTCCGCGACTGCTTTCAGTTGAACAAAAAAGGACGCGATTGACTATTTCACGGGACTGTTTGGAGTTATTTGAAGCCGATACAGATGATTTTTTTAATCGTTTTGTTACTATAGACGAAACATGGGTTCATTACTGTACACCGGAAACAAAACAACAATCAAAACAGTGGAGAAGACCTGGTTCACCACCCCCTAAAAAGGCTAAGTCGATTTTGTCGGCAAATAAGGTGATGGCTTCAGTATTCTGGGACTCGAAAGGTGTGATTATAATTGATTATCTTGAAAGGGGTCAGACTATAAACTCTGATTACTACTGCACCTTACTACGTCATTTACGAGAGGAAATAAAAGAAAAACGTCGAGGAATGCTCAGAAGAAAAGTCCTGTTTCATCAAGATAACGCCCGTGTTCACACGTCAGTACAGTCAATGGCTGAAATTCACAACTGTGGCTTTGAACTGTTACCGCATCCGCCGTATTCACCTGATCTGGCACCATCAGACTTCTTTCTGTTCCCTAACCTAAAAAAGCACTTGGGAGGTCAAAGATTTTCGACAAACGACGAGGTCAAAGCAGCTGTAGACGCATATTTTGACTCTAAGGAAGAATCATTTTTTTTCAACGGTCTAAATGCTTGGAAGGGGAGGTGGCAAAAGTGTATTGAACTTGATGGTGATTATGTAGAAAAATAAAAATATAACTGATTTTATTTTCTTGGTTATATTGTGTTTTCATGCGATTGCCAAGTCAATCTATGTATCAATCTATGGACTGAATAAATTAACCGACTTGGTATTACATAGATATCACAACTTTTTACGGTAGAAGAACTGAGTTGCGAGACTTGGCTTTTTTTACAATTATGTTTTTGATGGCATCTCATTTCTTTTTGTAGATAGTTATATCTAGGTAGCTATTTACACCTATTATTCCATTATACATATTGTATAGGTTCACTGATTCATTCGCTGCAAATGTATATTTGTATTACTATATGTTTATATGGGATTACAAAGTTATTTATGCAGTTGGTGTATCTCGAAAACTGGACAGAAATTTTAAAATATTTTAATTTTTCCTTGATTTATATATTAAACAATAATTATATTCCAAATTTGAAGTTTCTATGTCTGCTAGAAGTGCCTCAGAGTTTTGATGATCGGTCAGTCAGTGAGTGACAAAATTAAGAAACTTTGACTAAATATAATTCTTAAACTACTTGTTCAAATTTAATGAAATTTGAAATATACTGAGTTTATACAATGCCTACTTGTTTAGTAAAAATTCAGGCCTCTAGTTTTGTCGATAACGAAGTTATAGGGTTTCGGAAATGGCCTGAACTGCTTCGAGAAAGGGATGGTACGGCCGTGCCGCTTTTTTGCTCGACTTGGCGGGGGCACTGCCGTGCCCCCAGATTAGTGAGTCCCGAGTCGAGATGTATAACAACTATATTTAAGTAAGTATAAAAACTAACAACGAAAATTTCAAGAAACATTAAATATGTATTATCACTGCCGAAAGCGAGATGTATATGTACGAATGAGTCATGTGCTCATGAGTTACAGCTGCAGGTCACTAAGGAAAGCGCGGGGAAAGCGAGGGGCTGGGTTCGGGCGCCGAAATCCGAAACCGAAATTATTTTTGTCAAGTAATACATTATACTTTAATAATTACCTATATCGAATACCAAACTAGTCAGTATTTCTAAAATGCACAATAAGCACCTAGTATATATATTTATCTATGTATCATAATATTTAGAGGGTCACTATGTATTTTAATTAAAAAAAAAACTTTGCGATTTCAATTTAAAATAACAGCAAATATCAGCCCAGGGGGTTATTTGCATTTTACAAAGACTTTTTTTTATAGAATTAGGTTGACAAGCGAGCACACAGACCAACTGATGGTAAGTGCTTGCTGTAGATAGACATCTACATCTATCCTTAATTAAGAATCAAAATGAAGATACTTTGTCACCCCTGAGAACTAAGATGGAATGTCTCGTAACCAATGACAATGAATCTCACTGTAACCATCAAATATGCTGCGGGTCGAGTTATTAGGTTACCTAAATATTAATCGTATAACAAACTTGACAGCACTTTATTTACAATTCGATAATACTAAGTTTCCCTTGAATATTATTCTTCACCATCACCTGATAGTGAGTGGATGCTGAGGCACATATATTTATTCTCAATTAGGAACCCTGCAGATGTGTTGTCACCCCTGAGGACTAAGATGGAATGGCTCGTATCCAGTAAAAAGGGCCTCCGGTTCATTCACCTTACGATACAAACGAAACAGCAGCATTGAGCTGTATTTTACGTTGGTATTCTGTGAGAGTGTGGTCCTTCCCCAGTCGAGTCGACCCACGGAGCAAATACAAAATATCCGTGAGCAAATACATTCGTATTACAACCATAAGATACTCTTCCACGTTCTAGACATGAATAAACATGTTTTAGAATTTTTGTCCATTTGTCTGTCTATCCTCCTGACCGGGTTAATAAAGTAATGTTAAAAAACTATTTTGTACCAAAACTAAAAAGAAGATTAAGTTTAGTGTAATGGCCTTGTATGGATGTATGTATGTAATATGCATTGAGGTAATATGTTACTACGTAACTAACATATTACCTCAATGGTAATATGTCTATTTTTTTGCCACGCTCTGTATCCTAAAGTGCTACATGAATTTTTACATAATGGGGTCATTCGTCTTAGTTGTGGAAGTGACATAGGGTACCTATAAATCGTTCTCTTTTCAGTAAACTTTTAAACGCAGTCGGGTTTTTTAAACAATATTTAAGCTTGTTTTTGAAAATTGATAAGAAGCTACTTTTTTATACCTATATTATATTTTATTTATGACTACCTCATTGGTCTAGTGGTTGTAGTAGTGCGACTGATGATCATGAGGTCTAGGGTTAGAATCCCGGGTCGGGCAAAAAAAATCAGTTATTGAGCTTTTCCAACAAGAAATTCTCAGTAGCTGCCCGGAGTAAGGAAGTTGGCGGTGTCTCACACCAGTTCCTCGGAAAGCACGTAAAGCCGTTGGTCCTACGACTGATCTCTCTCCGGTCGTGTCGGTTTTTGTCCCATCGGACTACGAGAGTGCACCTGTGCTTGCGTATACACTTGGACACTATAATCCTGTCCTGCACATATGGCTAGTCTCGGTTGAGTCTGGCCGCCGTGACCAAATACAATTCTGCATGTGATTGGCTCAAATTTAGTCGAAATCACTCCACAAATTCTCTCTTGAAGTTTCATTACAACCAAATCAGTCATTGCGAATTAACCCAGAAAGACAAAATTTAAAAAAAATGGTTACTTTGTCTAAATGGCATGCAAATAAATCTCAAAGCTTAATATAAGGCAGTTACCATCAGTTCGTGAATTTTCATCACACGACACACAAGCACACACGATTACACGACGGACAGACAGACAAAAAATTGTTTCACAATAGCATGTTTATCAACTCCTGAGCTGAACAGAAGCCAGTTATATTGATATTACAAAAATACACTTATTTTTTTAGGTGCACAGTTGTATCTTGTATACGTGGTAGAGCTGCGCTGCAGTTCCATTACGGTTGTAGCACAAATGGGTAAATAGCGTAAAATAGCAGCTGAAGGCTGCTGTGTTTCTTATGGTGAGTGTAGAGAACTGGATACCATTTTTACTGGAAACGAGGCAATCCATTTTAGTTCTCAGGGGTGATAACGCATCTGCATTTTGATTCTTAATTCAAAGATAAATGCAAACGTCTACGGGCCACAGCATCCCCTTACCATCAAGTGGACTATGTGCTCGTTTGTCACCTTATTCTATTACAAAAAAAAACGTTAAATCATATAAAACTTTACCTGTTGTTTCACTAATGGTACCGTGTTCACAAGAAAAAAAGTTCTCTTCGCACCATCGCCCCATACTCCATTTAGAGTCTTTCTAAATCTGGTAATTAGGCCAATTGCAATAAAGGTCTTTCCTGAACCTAAAAGAGAGAAGACAATAATGATTTCTTATATTTATGCGAACACTACACATTGAATAAAGCTATTTTTTTATGGATTTTATCGCGTTTAATTTACTATTTTAATTCCCGACGTTTCGGGTGCTTTACAGCAACCCCTGGTCACGGGGGGGGGGGGGGACTGAGATGTTTGACGTCCCGATGTCACAGTTAGCCTGGCTACCTTCAGTATGATGGTTAGATTCTAGATGTTTTAGTCATTCGAAATCCCGATAACACTATTGGTCACATTGTGTATAGAAAAAAGACCCATACCAACCGATATTTAAACGGTGAATTACAACATCATCCATCACAGCTACCGTGGGAAAATCTTTGTTTCAGAGAGCACGAGGAATCTGTGACAGAAAACATCTGGCCGCCGAGCTTCAGCACGTCGAGCAAGTATTGCAAGACAACAAGCTTCGGTTCCCGCGCCTACTTCAGTGACCGAGTGAGGCCGACCACAGTCGAACGTGTGCCTGCTGTACTACCCTATGCCAGAGGAGTCACAGACAAGGTTGGCTACATTTTGAAGCGAGCTTCTATTAAAACATACTTCAAGCCGCCGAAGAAGTCAATTTTTACCATCCGTCAAGTGTAATATCCCTCTACAAGATGCAGGAGTGTACAAGCTTGATTGCGAATATGGTCTCTCTATTACATAGGACAAACAAAAAGATCCGTGAAGCACCGACGTTCTGGAAAATCTGCAAATCAAATCAAATTCATTTATTTGCATAATACAGGTATAAAAGGTGTTACAGAAAATTATAATATGTACACTGTATTATTACCTTATGAGGTGTGCAAATACAATATATGTTTTGTCTTAAAGACATACAAATATAATTGAGTGTTCTTTTGAAAAATCATGTCATAAAATATGATAAATATGATAAAATATGCAGTCTGTGAACATGTTCAAGATCGTCCCCGCCATTACATCAGATTTGATAGACCACAAATCCTCGCAAAAGAACACCGATTCCTAAATCCAAACCCAAGCATATCACTGCCCCCCCCCCCCCGTGACCATAGGTTGCTATAAAGCACCCGAAACGTCGCGAATTAAAATAGTAAATCGCGATAAAATCCGTAAAAAATAGTTTTATTCAAAAAGAAAAGACAATTTTATAAAGCGACAACTTGACATTTTATACAAAAACACGTGACTTACCAGTTGGTAGATATATTATAGTATTTTTTTTTATTGCAATTTCCTCAAGTTGCATTTGATATGGTCTTGCTTTCAGAACATTTCCTTCAATTGCTTCGTCCTCCATTTTAATTTTGAAACCTAAATCGTTAAAATTACCATTACTACAATTTTACGTGGTAGAGCACTGCTGCAGCTATTATTACTGGTATAATTGTATCACGAATAGGTCGGATCGACCGGGGAAGAACCACGCTCTCTCAAAACACCAGCGTGAAATATCAGCTTCAATTTGCTGTTTCGTATGGTGAGTGTAGAGAACCGGAGGCCCTTTTTACTGGAAATGGGGCATTCCATCTTAGTCCTCACGGGTGAAAACGCATCGGTATTTTGATTCATAATCAAGGATAGATGTAGATGCCTATGGGCCACATCAACCACTTACCATCAGGTGGACAATGTGCCCGTTTGTTATCCTTATCCTATTAAAAAATTACTATTACAGTCTTTAAAAAGTCTACTGCTGAACATTAGGTACCTCATGTAATCCATTATAAGTAATCCCTATTTGCCATAGTTGCCACAATTGGCAAGCGGGTTAGCAACCGCAGTTTTTTTTTAATTTTCATTCAGCTGTAATCAGGTAGATACTGCTATCCATATCCTGCTTCAGTTTCCCTATGCCGCCTCTTACGACACCCACGGGATGAAATGTTGTAGTGAATATTCTCACACCGCCACTTCAAGCAAGTATAATTTAAAATTAAAAATTTTGTACAGCCGACTTCAATATAGGTTATTTAAGAATAACTCAATAACCATTGGTCTGACCTTGATCAAATTCATATGGGACCACATGAGAACTATCAGCTTTCATATAAAAGGAATCATCGAAATCGGTTCGCCCAGTACAAAGTTATGAGGTAACACACATAAAAAAAAACATACACTCGAATTGAGTACCGTCTCCTTTTTGGAAGTCGGCAGAAAATGACAAAAGTTACGTTTTCTTGAGCAATTTTGATCACGATAACAAATTACGAAATCTATATGGAAGTACCAATTGCACAGAGCTGATTTTCGTGCTACACGTGGGTATTATTGGCACTTAATCAAAATGTATCTGCATGATGCAAAAATATGGGGATAATAAGAGCACATTCAAACTTAAAAACCATGTACTTTTCTTTTCATAACTGGTTCCAAATGAGTTAAAACTCAGGGCCTGGCCACAGTTAATATATTTCCTGAGCTTGTGATTTAAATCTAGTTAAAGCCAATCTAGTCAGTCTTGCACGGACGCAAAATAGCCATCCTCTCGATGTTCAATAGGATACACTTGCGAGGGAATTTCAATTCCCGTGGTGTTACAATTGTTCATAGGCGGCGGTAGTCACTTACCATCATGTGAGCCGCATGCTCGTTTCCCTCCTCTTCTATATAGAAAAAAACTTAATTTCTTCCTCTACATTCTACCATAGGACAAGCAGAAGCATACAAATACAAGAAAGGTATATGTTTTATTACAAGTTGCACTACACCCTGCAATATATGTAGCTTCAAAGAATAAATTATCAAGATTGTATGTGTTAAATATTTCTTGTTGTTAATTATGTATTATAACAAAACCAGTTTGTTTGTCACTTTATATCATTGTTTATTTTACTATAACAGATTTTTAGCTTAGATTGTTTGTGTGGAATGTTCCATGTGTCAGTTTGTATGTATGAGTGAGGGAGAGGAACAGTTATGTTGTTCATTACGATGAAATTAAGATTTGTTTTATAATCGTGATCCATGAATAATCCGTGTGATGCGAAGCTATGTTTGTGTTAATACATAGTTGCGTTTGTTGATTTGATTCTCCCATGCCTTGAATTATATGATGATTATAACAATATTTACAATTTAATAAACTCGCTAGATCTGTGGGTAATAATGTTTTCCTCACTTCCCGAGTCCAAGAGTGCTTGTGCGGAATGCCAGCGACCAGCAGAATCTTGAACCTTCACAATAGCTGTGGGAAGCAATATTTGGTTATGTTTACTATCTGAGTCTTTCATAAGATCATAGGCAGTAACTCTTAGATTTAAGAAATCTAACAGCTCTTTTAGTGTGGGAATGTTGGAATCCTTGCTACTTATTTCCCAAGAGGCACGCAATGAATTATCTAAGTTTTGTGTTATTAAATAAACTAGAATAAGATCCCAAGAATCTACAGTAACGCCTAGTGCTTGGAGAGAATCAAGACTTTGTTAAAATACAGTCACGTATTGTTTTAAATTATGTCTCATTATAGTAGGAAAATGAAATTTTTAAGATGATGGTTTACAACAATTGTTTTATTTTCATACCTTTTAGTTAATAATTCTAAAGCCTTATTATAATTTTCTTCAATAATTAATAATGAATAAATTAAACCAGCTGCTTCACCTTTAACAGACATCTTCAAATATTGAAATTTTTGTAATTTTGGAATATTTGCGCTGTCAACAGAACACATAAAAAGGTTTATGAAAGCAGGCCACTCTTTAAGATTACCGTCAAACGTAGGTAGCTCCAGCTTAGGTAGCCGAACCTGAGACTGCTTTTTCACGATGAGTCCCTGCACTGTTGTGATGTTAATTTTGTAAAATTAGCAGCTTTTCTATATCTGCTTTAATTGTAAAACATCTATTTTCGAAGAAATCCCGTTCTGCGTCGTGTACTGACGCTTTTGTTGGATCGTTGTCAATTAATTCTATTTTATATTGTACTTCATCATACTGATCCATTATACGAACTTATTCCTGTTGTCTGACTATGAGTTCCGATGTATTTTGTAATTCTGCATTAAAACTTAACAAAATTGAATATCCGTGTTAATTTACCTTTTAAAGAGCTTCTTTTCATTATTAATAATGAAAGATCTTCTCTATCTTTTTCCACCATATTTTATAATATTTATTGTATATCGAATCTCAAATAGTTAAGACTTTGTTCTTTTTTATTTATTTATGTTCGTTATATTTTTTCTGTTCTTTTTTATTGCTTTTGCAAGAAAATTATTATATTTATATTTTCATTTCGCTTTTGCGTCTTAAAAATTATTTCTATAATATATTGACAGCTGTCTAACCTTTTATTTTTTCGACGATGTTCTTATATCGTTGGTTCATTTCGATCGTGATTTCCTCAGGCCTTTCCAATGAAATGAAAATGGCCGACGTACTTACACAATGTTCACCGGAGAGAAGGACCACAAAAATGTTGAATATTTCTTGTTGTTAATTATGTATTATAATAAAACCAGTTTGTTTGTCACTTTATATCACTTTATATGTTTATTTCACTATAACACATATATGCTTTTATAATATATTATAACTATATGTAGAGAGAGGCGTTGAGCCTGCTAATGTATTGACTGAAGAGTGTGTCAAGAAAACAGAAGCGAGAAAAAGAAGACTAATTTGCGTTCTTAACTTAAATTTAATATTGTAAGTTATTAGTTTAAATATAATATTAAACACTATGGTTTGAACAATGAGCAAAATTTTATACTGTATGAAGATGAATTACATGGCGTTGATTTGTTTATTCACATCATTTGGATATACATACTTAAACATATGCATAATATAAATATAATAAGGCCAAAATAATATTAAGTCAGCTAAAAAAATGGTGAAGAGGTAGTGCAACGACGAAAAAGGTTTAACGAACACATTGTACATAAGTCTTGATAGCAATTAAAAATGGTATGAGCAAAAACTTGTTTCAGAAACATATCAGGTGCCAAAATCTAAACTGCATTTCAAATCGAAGTTCCTTGAAAAGAAATTTCGTCCAGGTCCACTGCATTCTGACCAAGACCTGACAGTAAGTTCATTCTGCGTAGATTGGACCAAAATTAATAATTAAAAAAGCTGAAGGTACTCCGGGTTAACTCTGACAACGGGATGTCAATCACCTCAGTCCCCCGTGACCGTGGGTGCTGTAAAGCACCCGAAACATCGGGAATTAATAAAAATAAGTAAATTAAACGCGATAAAATCCGTAAAAGTAGTTTTATTCAGTGTGTAGTGTTCACGTAAATATAATTATAATACATTGCACCGCTTCCATTACATTACCAGTTGCTTTGACTACAAAGGAAACAGTAAACCTATTTGCTAACTTTGTTGACATCAAAATGAGCCACTTTGTAGTAAATTATGACGTAAGTTATATAGCTTTTCTATAAGAGCTACTATAGCGCATAAAATATAACAAACTAATATAATACAAAGTGACTATCGTTTTGATGTTAAGATGTCAGTGAATAGGCCTGCAGATACAGACCACAGACAGTCTGCATGGTATTCACCTGTGTGTGTAGTTTGTCCCTATACCATATAACTGTCATTCAGGTTTAAACATCCTGTATTAAAACTTAAATTTCAAAAATTGCTACACCCAGTTATCTTACCATACTGCCTATGTGTGGAGTGAGCTTTAACCATTTACATTAAAAACTGCTATTAGATATTTAATTTTTTTTAAGTTTTTAATTACATTAAAACTGTTATTAGATATTTATGGATGATAATGACCCCTGGGTATGAGCTGATTGTGACCAGACTATTTCTAATTTGTTTTGTATTGTTAATTGTATAATATACATGATTGAAAGCTGTTTTTTTTAAAGTCCCACTGGGTTACTTGCTGGTTCTTCCCAGGACAGAGGTTTATTTCCGAACGAGTGGTTATTTAAACATAAGAGTGATTTTCAATAAGCGTTATTTATAATTTTTATTGTATAAAAAGTTTCTGTTTCTGTTAAAATGATCGTAGTGACATCTAAGTATGTGTTTCTTAAAATATGGGTTAACTATACAAAATTCATATATAAACTTATTATCATTTCATGATGTTGTTTAAAAGAAATAGCTAAATTCAATAACTTAAAGGATCAATATTAACTAAATAAAATAATATTTATGATAGATTTATCAACCTACTAATAGTATCATAATGTGTTCAAATTACTCTGATTTAAATTATTTTTGTATACAAAGAAGTTATTATAATGAGGAACAGTGTTTAATACGTTTTATAGTTTTATCTATTATAACCAACACAGCACAAACCAATAAAAGAAAATTTATTGGTGAATTTTTAGCATCATGGATTAAAAAAACTTTATTTAGGGATAAATTAAACCTCTTGTTTTGCAAAAAACATTACCTACATCCTTTTCTCATTTGTAAATGTATTGCTAAGTTTGTTTATAATCCATACTGTAGTTTGTTACAATAACTGTCTTACTTAATATATGATAGATACATTTTAATCATTCATAATAAATATTGTAAGCTTAAATTTCAAAAGTTCGGATTTAAGAATACAATACTACAGTTTGAAGATACAATACTAATCTTCACTACATTGAACTGTTCAGTTATACCTGGAATGACGATAGGAACACCGCACAAACACTAGGTACTTCGATTAATATTGAAATTTCAGATAGCTCTTCAATAACCTAAACCGGCAAAATTAATTTACTTGTGTATTTAAAATAAATAACTTCACGTCAAACAATTTGTAAATAAATAAAAATAAACATTCCTACTTACCACAAAACTGAACAATTTATTTACGCTGATATTAGTTTTCTTTATAATATATTGTACCCACAAACTAATTGTGTGAGATGAGAACTGTTGTTCTTGTTATTATCCAAAGTAGTAGCTATTTCTTTCTGTATATATCGAAGAAGGGAGCGGACGAGCGGACTGACACCTAACAGCCTGACAGACTGACTATAATAAGTGATACAAGATTATAATTTATAACTTCCTCAATTCCCCATATTCAATTTATTAACTTGGACTTTATTAATATATATATATATATATATATATATATATATATATATATATATATAATAGTCTGGCTACCTCTCCGGGTGACTGGCATGAGTGTTTATATATATGTGTGTATGTGTGTATTACTCAAATCTTTCAAAATATTCATCTTATTATCGGCTCATATCATAGATATATAAACTAATATAATCGGGAGTGTGTTTGGGAGGATTTGCCTCATAACTCAATCGTCACACTTGGCAAGTGTATTGAGAACCACAGTGCCAGACATCTTGCACCTTTGAAGGCCTGTTGCCAGACTGGATATATTACTTATAATATAAACGAAAAAGTAAGGCTGCCATTTATTTATCTACTATGCTATCATCACAACGCATTCCGTATTAGTTTTTAAAATTTGTCAACTCGATGAAGCTTTAATAGGTAAAAACAAACGGAAAATATGCATTGATAAAAACATAGGTATTTAGTCAGAAAATATTATCCTCCTCGTAGAGTAGTGGAAAATAAAGTTAGATGAATTTTTTTTCGTTAAAACTACTATCTTTCTTTGACAAACACTTTGGTTAGCGATTACCCCATAATTTGGTATTTATTGTCAGGTATTAAACATTGTCTTTGACATTTCAATATGTTCTGATTTTCGTTATTACAATTCAAAAATATTATTAAATGTACTTTGCGCTATGTATCACCATTGTAACTAAAATTTTGTTTGATTTAGCTTTAACTTCAATGGAAATGTTTTAAGTCATATTTGTTTCGAAATTTACTTTAAACTGTATTTAAACTACATTTGAATAAAACAAACATGCGTGAAATTATTCTGTAACATTAATTATGGATAACATCAATCATAGACTATAAGAAATAGTTCTTCCCAGAACATAGACATCAGACATTCATAAATTAATACTTTAGGACACGTGGCGCATTCATATTTGTCATATTTGTTTTGTATAGGTACAACTATGGAGTGTAGAGTAGAAGGAGAACCAGAACCATCTTATATAAGGTGCGAAAGTTGAAAAAGTGTCGTACTATATGCTGAAAATAGAGGTTCCAAACCCTACCAAAATAGCGCTGGCGTCTGAAAAACTACGATATGAATATAGCTGTTGTAGAGGGAGTGAAGTCAGCTGAATTTAAATATTTAAAAAATTTCATGACTAGAGTAGTTAGTAAAATGCTAGTATACAAAACCTCAACTATTTACGTAGTACAAAACCAAGCGGATTGGTCGGTCCTTGTTTATTTCTCCATCTTATTCTAACTAATTTTGGCGCTTTTTTTAGTTATCCTATGCTACTGCAGCACCACCCTTATTGGACTCGTTTTTAGGGACACTTTTCATATACAGAGATGGTCCTCCTTCTATTCTACACTCCATAGGTACAACATGAACTGGTACAAAAGCAAATATTAAAACGTCACTTACCCTAAAGCCCTAAAGTTTAACATAAAGAATATGTTACATTTATGCATAAGTTACATCATCATCATCATCGTCATTACAGTCTTTTACAAGTTCACTGATAATAAGTTAACACTACAATAAATTACATAAATTGGCGTAAATACTATCAATCTTAATTTTTTTTTATAGGAGAGGGAGTAAACGAGCATGCGGCTCATCTGATGGTAAGTAACTACCGCTGCCTATGAACAACTGCAACACCAAGGGAATTGCAGATACGTTGCCGGCTTTTTAAAAAAGAGTAGTGTTGGCAACTTTATTACTGGCAACATTGTCCGCCCCTCTTCGTGCACAACGGAAGAGAAGTGGAAAGGGAAATGTTATAAATAGGGTCCATCATGATTTTTAGGCATTCTGTTTTGAGAACACGTGTCGAATTAGTTAAAGTGTAATTAAGTGTCGTGATTATAAAAACTGTAATATTGACTGCTCTGTACAAACATTAATTGAATACATATATTGTGTTATAAGTGCATATTCATTTATAATAAATTATATCATTGTGTTAACAGTAGTCTCTTTTTTTGAAGGTCCCTAAGTCGTATCGGTCCGGAAAAATTGCTGATTGTAATCGATTCCACAAGGAAGTCTTAAATGTCTTAATTAACCGATTCGTTGCGGCACCGATTTTCGACAACTTTTAGCTGTGGCGGCGAACAAATATTTCATGATACGCCAGACTTGTTAGGCGCCACAGACATTGATGACACGCCTATTGTGCCTTCAGCCATGTGTAAAAGTAATGTTCTTTTTTATGCTTTTTTCACTTGTTTAGACCTAATTAAGTTTATTTGACATCAAACATAAGTTACAAATAGAAGGATACTTGTTTTTAGTGGGTAACTACGTGTTTTTTACGTGTTTTCTTTGAAATTGAGAGTAAGTGACTTTTTTAATGAAGAGATTACAAACCTTTAATACTATTTATTGATTTTATAACAAAATATTTATATAAGTAGGTAAAGCTAAATCACCCTAGAAAACCTTGGTTTTTACTAAATTAAATTTTCATCTAATAACAATATTTGTAAATATCAAACAATCAAGAACCTTAATTTGGAAAAATTAAGATTTATGATTCATTATATTTACAAATGTTAAATATTATTTAATTTTATACAAATGTAAAAGTAAAGTCGATTCAAAAACGTCTAATTAGTAAGAATAGCAAAAAAGTGTTTTCAAAAGGAAACAAACGCCGGCACTATACGGCGGCAGATTGACAAAAGACTATTTATTAGCGAACTCTTTTATGCATGAACGGTTTCAAGCAAAAATAAACCTTATACCATATCACAAGAGCACATGGTACTTCGTAGGTCTATTCGGCGATATGATAGTAATACGACGGCAGTTCAACCATTTTAAGCAAAATTAAACAATAAGACAAACGCATTGTTTTTTTTTAACAGGATACTTGTTTTCCAGAAATTTATTTACGACTAGAGTTTGTGAGCAATCGCAATAAGTGCTATTATTTGTTACTTAGACTATTTTTCCACAACATGATTGAAAACCTACAAAGTAAAAAGAGTACCATGTACAAGTTAAAAAAAGGTTGTCAACCCCTAAAAATTTCAAATTTTCAAAATATCCAGAAACGAAGCCGCGTGCATGAACTACTTGCAAAATAATGAATATTTTGTTTTGGATAAATTTTCCAAAAACGCAATTTGAGCGAGTTATAACGATTTTTAAAAAAAAGACACGCCTGGCGTGCTATCCGCACTGTACCGGTTGAGTTGCTTGTTTGTCTAAAGGAATTGTTTGTCTAAAAGATAAAATATATCTTGAAGAAAATACCAACATCTATGAAATAAAGTAATATTATAAATAAATAACACCTAAGTAGACGGTATCTCACGGCAAAATAGATCAAGCGCCAGAGCAGAGCTTTAAGGGTAAGGGAAAAGAAAGAAAAAAACCAGCGGACAATGCGGGCGGCGTCAAAGAGTATCGCTTTCTAAATTTGTACCGGACCGGTCCGTCACGTAATGCCACGCCTCAGATGGCTTGGGAGGCTGACCGGGATCAACCCGTTAGCAGAAACGACTAAAGAAATAATTTAAATGAGTAGACCACCCTACATATCGGTCACTTGAAGGTCCACATATTTTGTTTACTTACTTATCTATTTCAGTTTTCAGGAGGTTCTCGTTATACGGGATGGTAATGTGAACCAAAAATATTGTTGACTGTATCCAGTCCATTAACTATTCGTAAATATCAGGCTTATTCGCAAAAATAGTCCAGTCTGTGATGATAACCTGGGCCCAGAAGAGCCTGGTGCGGCCTTTTTTAAGCACGGCTTCCGACAAGTACTTATAATAATGCAGTTTATGATCCACGAGACCGTATTTCAGAGCGATCTTTTATTATTGTTGTTATTGAATATGTATATTTGATTATACAATTAACATTGAATAAATATGCACATTCAGATTTATTCCCAGGGAGATTGGACATTGTGAAATGGCAATTGGATAATTTATTAATCTTTTGTGCTAGTTTGTCTTAATAGCTAAATAATAAATATTATTTACTTTATATATACATTTAGCTAAAGTAATAACACTCAATTCCATACTATTGGCCGACACGACGCAAGCAGACATACAAGTACAGATGAGACGTATTTACGTTACCAGGTTTTAAAACCAGGTTTGCATTTCAAAGTACGGCGCCCTGGTATAAGCAAAAAATACTTGCAAGTATGAAAGTATGTGTTGTAAGACAGTTGCTCGGGGGGGGGGGGGGGCAGGGAGTGGGTAGGTATACGAAACAAATTAAGGGGCATAAATTGCTTAAACATACTATTCATAAAATTTCTTTTCACTATTTCGCACCATTCATCCTTATGTCTAAATCAAAAGAGACATTATTGCGTGTATATTATTTATTTGAAAGTAATAAGAATTATTGAATAAAACTATTTTTACGGATTTTATCGAGTTTAATTTACTATTTTAATTTCATATATAATAATAAAAATTAAAATAGTAAATTAAACGCGATAAAATCCGTACAAGAAATAGTTTTATTCAATGTGTAGTGTTCGCGTAAATATAAGTAATCAATAAGAATTATGTTTATATTCGAGGAAGTAAAAGTTTTGTTC
Organism: Parnassius glacialis; assembly: GCA_033319125.1. Lineage (NCBI taxonomy): Eukaryota > Metazoa > Arthropoda > Insecta > Lepidoptera > Papilionidae > Parnassius > Parnassius glacialis. Next base: position 18,513,963 of record JAVANC010000009.1, read on the forward strand.
CGATTTTTTGTAAATTCAATAGTTATTGTGAACTAATTACGTAATCTAATGAACGTGACCTAATTTTTAAATAGTTATTGCGCATGTATATTGAGTTTAGAGACAATTTTAAAACTTTTGTGTTTCAATCACAGTTTTAAAATTTTAAAACTGTGATTGAAAAAGTAGGAAGGTAAGATTTCATTTCTTTAACAAAAAAATTAAAAAACGTTCAGTCAAAATTGTGACCCGACTCGAATTAGTCATTCATATATATATATTGACACTAACAAATACTTTCAAGTATTTTTAAAACCTGGTTTTCGACCCTGGTATTTTTCCACATTCGTACTTAGAAGCCCTGGTAGTAACTTTTGCAAGTATGTCTCATCTCTACATACAAGCGCCGCTGCGACATATTATCTGCACTAGTACTTCTTAAGCTGAGAACAAACTATTGGATGGGTCCGTCGGCCGCGGCTGACAGACGCGGCTTGTTAAATAAATAAATAATAAAATTGTTAAATAAATAAATTGTTAAATAAATAAATAACGTGTGATGGGCGTTGAAATCACCAGCTATAAAGACTGTCTGTGGCAAACTTCGTATTAAATGACCTCATTTGGATTTATTTTAATTAATTGGTGAATTAGGGGGACAGTAAGCACTAACTAAAGTTAATAATTTATCATTATATTGTATTTGTACAGCTATATTTTGTAATGAGTCATCAGAGAATGTATTGATAACACGAAATCCAATTTTGTTAAATAGAAGTATTGCTACTCCATTATGATCATTACCTGAATCTAATCGTATAATATTACCTTTTACTCTAAAATTGTGCCTAGGTTTAAGCCAAGTTTCACATATGAGAGCAACATCTATAGTGTTCTCATATAAAAATTGTATAAACTGAAAGCTATTTTTAATTAAACTCTGTGCATTCCATTGTAAAATGTTAAACTGATCCATACAATATTAAATGTATTAGGTAGTATGCCCAGTCCATATACTTCTAAGCATACCTTCTAAGTATAGAGTGTAGAGTAAAAGGAGAACCATCTTATAAGGTGCGAAAGTTGAAAAAGTGTCGCACTATATGTTGAAAATAGAGGTTCCAAAACCTACCACAATAGTGCTGGCGTCTGAAAAACTACGATATGAATATAGCTGTTGTAGACGGAGTGAAGTCAGCTGAATTCAAATATTTAAAAAATTTCATGACTAGAGTAGTTAGTAAAATGCCAGTATACAAAACCTCAACTAGTTACGTAGTACAAAACCAAGCGGATTGGTCGGTCCTTGTTTATTTCTCCATCTTATTCTAATTAATTTTCGCGCTTTTTTAATTTATCCTATGCTACTGCAGCGCCACCCTTATTGGACACGTTTTTAAGGACACTTTTCATATATAGATGGTCTTCCTTCTCTCTGCACTCCATACATGGTATATAGTCCCTGGTATATAGTGTATTATCTATGCGCCATACTTCTAAGCATAGACTTAGGATATACGCCAGTATATCCTAAGTCTATGCTTCTAAGCATTGATATAACTTATTTTTCTTATATCAATGTTCTAAGCATAGATATAAGAAAAATAGGGGATGTGGCATGTGGTCACGTGATCTGAACTCAAGTGGTTTCTCAAATATGGCGAAATAGTGTTGTTTTTGTCGATATTTTCAGTATCGATGCTGTATAAATTATGACACAAAATATCAATTGTATTGTTTACAAATTTTTTTGTTATTTTGTTATTAGTGGTGAATGAGTTTTATTTAAAAATAAATAAAATAACAATAATGTATACTAATTAAAATCATTTATTCGTGACGAAATAATATTATTTAGTCAGATAATTTATTTTGGACACATGAACCAAATCACCCTTAAGCCGAACTACATCCAGCGTTGTATTTATACATTCTTTTTCAAAATGCAAGGAGCATATTCTTCTTACTACTGCAGGTTTTATGTTTTCCTGGCCTATATTATCAATCCACAATTTTTGAAGGCCTTCATTTTTTGGCAACCTAAAACAAATATTATGCATCCTTAAGTATCAATCAAAAATAATCTTAACATCATCAAATCTTTTGACGAAAAAAACTATTATAGAAAATTTAGGATTTACACTATTTTCAAGTTCTTTTCTTAAATGAAAGGCTCTCGATCGATCGTTTGATTAAATATACAGGTTACGTATCTAAAACGTTATTTGATCATAGAACTACATTAATATTATTGTTAAAATTTATATCGATAATTTCAAAACATGACAGCACGTAAGGGCAACAATATGTAAAAATGTAAACAATCAAAATGTTTACTTGTTTAAATTTACATGATAATAGCCATTGATCTATATGTTACACTAGATAAGTAATTGCCGCGCTCAGCGAACGTCGGTTCAGTGTTCATTGTTCAATGCGACGCCGACCGAATTGAGCCGAACAATTCACGACAAAAAATGGGTAAATGCGTAGTGAAAGAATGCGATCCAAGGTCACAAAAACACATAGACTTTGTATCTTATAGACTAAAGCTGAACGCACATATGTCCGCACGTACGCAACGTACGCGCCGAGTTTTACTGATGGCCTCGCACATATGCCCGTACGCATCGTCCGCACCGTCCGCAAATCTTTTGTATTACCAACAACTTTTGGAGTTTTTTCCAACCACTGGTGTGAAACGGTACATTGAAATTGATCGCTCGAAATCACTATGAAAAGAAATATAGTAATAGCCTGCTTATTGGCATAGGAAGAAGAAAAAAAAGTTCGGAGAAAAAGAAGATTCTGGATTCATAATATAAATTTAAAAAGGCAATTGTATGGAGAATATGAAGGGGATATCCTTTATATAAAGATTTATTAGGTGATGATGAAGGATTTTTCAGATATTTGCATTTAACATACAAGGCACTTCAAGAATTGGTACATGTACTAAAACATATCTTTCTATGGAAAACTCAAGATTTAGAAGACCAATTGAACCAGAAAAAAGACTTGTTGTATGTTTGAGGTAAGTATTTTTATTGATAATTAAGTAATCAGGTATAATTGGGTTTTTGAATTAAATTTAACCATTTTTTTAGTTCAGTGTGTAAATAATTTATTACTAAGTATTCATATTGATAACCGATGTAAAAAAAATCAAATTATGTATAATTAATTACGAATTAAGTTATAAAAATACAAAAACTATCACGTACTTAAGTCGAAACCACCAGTTTTAGTGGAAAATCCACTAAGTTGGCAACATTACACAACACTGAGTATCCACACGCGCCAAACGCGCCGCGTTATATGACGTCATCAGCATTCGTCGTTCGATATCGTATACCTACCGCATTTTATAAAATTCGGCGCGTACGGTGCGGGTGTAGTGTGCGAGGTTTCATATGATTTCATACAACGAATTCTAAAATTCGGCGCGTGCGGCGCGTACGGCGCGTACGGCGCGGACATATGTGCGTTCAGCTTAAACATTCCGTGACGTTATCAGCGTGTGAAAGGAATGCACGTATATAGTTAGACATAGGAGTAAGGGAGAAGCAAATCTATATTTCTTGTCTTTTTGTAGGTATGCGTTTTTGATTGTTTTCCCTCCTTTATTTGACATTAACGGCATTGATTTATATGTTTTGTATAATGCCGCCTCTACACGTTGGCCAACACGCTGGCGAATGTGTTGGCCAACAACGATGGCCATCGTGTGGAGCGGGTGTTTAAGCTACGTTGGTACGTATTGGGACGATGGCCCACAAGTTGGCGCGAGATCCGTCTGGTGTCGGTTTTTTACAAAAGATCAAAGGGTAGTGGCAGAGTATTGGCCGCCGCGTCCACACGTTGGGCGCACGTTTAGTTTGCTACGAGCTCTCAGAGTGATCGCACGCACGCACGCTTAAATTTTATATGCACGCATCGTAACTAGTGTCTACATAACGGCAGTAACAATGATCAATGCAGGGGCGTAGCTACCGCCGTATCAGCCGTATCAATGATACGGGGCCCCCAGGCTACAGGGGCCCCGAACGTGTGTAACCAAAAATTCCAAGGACTTCTACGGTACAGGAAAGGCTATCACTATTATCTATAGAAACAAAGAATTTAAAAAAACTGAAACGTCTTCAGCTATGAATGCCGCCGAATCGTTTTCAGCTGTTAGTATTGTTTGGGTAGGTTAGTTCCTAGAAGTATTAATTGTAAGTAATGACTTATAATCAATATATAATAATTTTAATTCAATTCAAGTGTTTTTGTTCCTTTTATGAAATATTTACTCTTCATTTATTTGTTTATTCGTATGACATTCTTACAATCGTTCACAATAAATTAAAATTAAAAATCAAAATTATAAAGTTATTCTATCTTTTAATTGCTGAATCCATGGGATAGCGTCGTTTTCGAGAGAGAACAGGTCTGTTGGGCAGCCGTGGTACTTTCGTTTACTTACGTTGGTCTCTAGCTATATGCTCAACATCCTGGACAGCAGCTCCACATTCACACCCCGGTGATTCCCTCCACCCGCACATGAAGGCATTGCTTCGCCCGCATCCGGTTCGTACCTTATTCAGCTGGCACCATTTCCTTCTTGGGAGCGCAAAACCAGCAGGTTTAAGTGTAGGGTTGATGGTAACTCCCATGCTATCAGGGGTTTTGCTTTCCATTCCTACAACCACTAAGCACATGTGTTAAATCCGCCGGACACAAGTTCACATGCAGTCTGGTATGGTGGGTGACGTGACTTCAGACGGTGGGGTGGCGGATCAGTCAACTCCGCGTGAGCTGGCAGGTTGGGAATTCCGTAGATCTTCTGGCAGTCTCGTAGTAGTATTTATTATATGGCTTATCTATTATATATATTATAGGGCTTATATGGCTTAGCACGGGGAGCCACTGGAGGGGGGTACATTTTAAAGTTCCAGATATGCATCTCATGGTCTGGTTTAGCTGAGTGTCCACATGCAGCACATGTGCACTATTTGATCATACTAGTGCACAATACTCTGCTGTTGAGTACACCAAACTGAGACCGGTTGTACGCAGCACATCGGCGCTGGCCCCCCAAGTAGTGTCCGCTAGCCTGTGCAAGATGTTGTTTCTTATCTGGAGCTTTTTGGATAATTTGTCCATGTGCGGAGCGTACGTGAGACTCCGATCGAGAGTCACGCCCAGGTATCTCAGAGTGGGGTTGTAGTGCAACATTGCTCCAGCAAACTCAACAGTGGGCTCGTATTTTGCCATTTGGTTAGCCAAGTGAAACGCAGTTACTTCGGTTTTGGCAGTGTTTGGTACTAGTATCCATTTCCTAAAGTATTTGTCTAGTATGCTTAAGTCCTCGTTAAGGATATCTTCGGATGATTTGAAGGTTTCTTGTTGGGAAGCTAGTGCTATGTCATCAGCATACATTAATTTACGACTCTGCGTTTCAGGTATATCATGTAAGTGAAGATTGAAAAGCAGCGGAGTCAAAACTGAACCCTGTGGTAATCCATTGTTCAGCTTTTTGGTACGGCTTTCACTGTCGCCAAGGAAAACCATGAACTTACGGTTGCTAAGCATGCTATTTAACAGCCCCACCATTTTTCTGCATGGTACCGCTTTGATGACCTTATAGACCAATCCTTGCCGCCAAACTGTATCGTATGCCGCTGACAGGTCTATGAAAACAGCAACCGTCTTTATTTTATTTTGAAACCCTGCTTTAATGTCGATTGTGAGGGATAACACTTGGTCGGTATAGTTGCGGCCACAACGGAAGCCAGCTTGTTCCACTGGAACAACCTTATCAATGAAAGGGCATAATGCGGTTGTAGATTAGTCACTTCAGAAGTTTGTAGACACAGCTCAAAAGGGCGATAGGACGGTAGCTCTTAGGATCGTCTGCAGGTTTTTGGGGTTTCAGCATAGCAATAATCTTCGATCTATTGAAGTCGCGAGGCAATTTGTTACGTAACAGGATATCTGAAAAGAACTCTTACAGCCATTTCCTGCATTTCGGGCCCAGATGCTTTAGAAACTCATTGTAGACTCCATCGAAACCAGCAGCGTTATTAGGGGGCAATAGTTTCAAGGCGCGATTGGTTTCATCTTGGGAAAATTCTCGTGACAGCTAGTAGTCAAACGGTACCGATGCCTTGAGCTGTTTAGCGCATTGTCGTGTCGCCCGGGTATCATCTTTCCTGCTTTTAACTCGGGACACCTCAACTATTCTGTTTACAATCGCGTTGGCTAGTGGAGCAGATCCGCCACGGGAGTTTGTTCCAGTCTTGCCTGCCAACCCATTGAGCACACTCCAAGATTTCCAAATCCATTGACTCCACGGTATCGAGCTACCTATTTCGACGCCCTTCGTCGAGAGATTTCAGAAGGTCATCACCTATTTGATAGTTAGTGTACTCATCAAATAGTTTTCAGCAAGGGATGTACGCTTTGCGGTAGCCTCGGGGAATGCTCCTTTTTGCTGTTGCTATAAGTTTAGTGAACCTCTTGTAGTTTTCGGCACAGTGAGGTATCTATCTGATAGCAGCATCGATGTCAGCGCTGAATTTGGACCAGTCTGCTTTGTGGAAGTTCCATTGAGGCAAAGGCACGGAGTTTGTTAAGGGGATCTTAATACCAACCTCCACAAGCACCGGTCGGTGCTGGATGTTCGGGAAGTCTGAGAGAATTCTTCTTGTGGTTTGTAATGGGGTTCGATTGATGTCACAGGTAGTAAACGCTAAGTCTGGATTATAATCCCATTTCCGTCTTGCTGACCTGAACGATCGTCTATCCTTGGCATTAAATACCAGGTGTAGGTTGTTCTCCGCCCATTGCATGAGGTGTTCACCATTTGCATCATTTTTGTTATATCGCCAGGTCGTGTGATGACCATTGAAGTCGCCGGCATATAGGTATATGGGTGTGGGAAAGCGGGGAGGTTGGTAGTTCATGAAGAGTTCGGTGGTTTGTATACGTTTACAATGGTAAGGTTATTGATCTTTATTGCAGAGGCAAACACACCCGGACCCCAAGGCAAGTCTCCGCAGCGACATGTTTAATACCGTCTTTAACATAAGTGGCGATGCCATATTGCGCGTGTTTAATTGAATGAGCAAGGTAGTATCCCGGGATAGCACAACGTTTATATAGATCCTGTTCATCTTATTTCGCATTTAGCTTGACTAATACTTTCTATATTAAGTTGGCCGATTCGGGTAATAGGTCCAATATCTCTAGTCCGGTGGCTCTCCGAGGAGAGCTGATCGCATTGAGGCATTTCAAGTGGGTAATTAAATGATACAATATTCTTTGAACGACTGTGATAGTTCTGTGAGGTTGCAAGATTGCAACAGTACAGCAGCCAGTAGTTTGTTGTTCGTTTAGCGCCACCCAGGGGACACGTGCAGGGTGCGGGCGGCAATTCCTGCAGACGTGAACAACTTCATCCCCTTACTCCTCATTAGGGCCCCCCAACAAATTTTGATACAGGGCCCATCTAAGGCACGCTACGCCACTGGATCAATGAATAAACTTTTCGCTTTATAGAGCCCTACCAAGCTGAAAATTGTTTGTAAAACACAAGTCTTTTTAAAAAAAATGTTATTATACACAGGATTTTCTCCTGTATCGTGGAGGCAGTTTAGAAACATAAATTGCATAAGGACAAACATTCAGACCTGGAGAAATTATGTGCAGGCTATACAAATACTTGTTCCGTGCGGGATTTGAACCCGCGGCCCCCAGGGCAGCAACTCATTGCTAAGCCACTACGCCACGGAGCCGTCAAGAAATAAAATTTTTTTTTTCCATTTCTTTTTGATCACCCTTATCTTATACACATTCACGTTGTAGTGATTGATGTATTCATTTATTTATTGATGTATTAATGCTATATTATAGGTAGCATACTAAAATCAAATTAAAAAGTAGGATACTAAAATCATGTTTTTACTGTCTTTATTATTCCCTATTAGTTTCTTTATTTCGTTAATAATACTTTAATTTTTAGCTATGGAAGAGCGAAGCCACCTGTTACAGGCATTATTTTGCTTACTAGGTGACCTCGATCACTGATCGTATAATGTAACTTTAATGTTTGACAAAATAAATTATTTATTATTATTATTATTTAGTTTTATTCTATAATTATATAATAAGAATAACCCTTTTTAAAAAGGCTTTGTTTAATAAAATTTTACAACAGTTTTATAGACAGGCTTGGAATATTTTCCAGGCCTTAGTTGTAAAAGTGTTAATTATACCTATGCCTAGGTGTGTTAATGTTTATATAGTTTACTTATCTGTATAACGTTAGTGTATAATAAAGAAATATTAAAAATTTATATTAAAAATATTAAATATTAAAAATAGTGAAAATTAAATAAAAAAATAGTGGTATGCTGTGAAAAAATAAACCGCAGCAGCCGTTAGCGCTTCAATAATCATTTTAATAAATTCGTCCGCACATTGGCCTGAACCGAAGCAAACTGAACGACCTTCCAACGTGTGGACGCGATCACAATTTCTTGGCCAATATCTCTGCCAACACATTCGCCACTGTGTTGGCCAACGTGAAGAGCCGCCGTAACTCAATGATTAACGGTGTCAAGCTCTTGTTAATAACATTGATATTATAAGCAAAGAGGTAATTGAATTTAGTTTTTTGTGGGTTTTAGTTATTAATATTAAGTAAGGTTAAAAAGATGGTAAGTTGTAGCATTTTAGGATGCAACAGCATCAGTCAACGAAAAGTTGATAATATTACCTTTCATCGGTAAGTTTGTTTTGTGCTTACATTTGCTACTTGTACTGATTAATATCTATTGTTTTGAATATAAAGTGTAACATTTCATGTGTTTAATGAACTTTGTGATGTATTTTGTCAAATATTTGGACTCGCAAATTGTAAATTCTTCATGATAATGCTCCTTAATTTGAACGGTCATTCGAAAGTCATAAAAAACGTGTACTTTTTGATTTGGTAGGATTATAGAAACTTTAGGGATATCAGCGAGTACAATAATGTTTTCGCATTGTTCAATAATAATTGTTATTGTGATTAGTATTTATGTCCATAAATATGAATCACATAATGTTATACATATACATACACTTTTATGTTCAGCTTTAAAGGAAACTCCTTATTGCCCTACAACTCTTCAATCTTTTTCCATATTACATAGACGTCACAAATAATATGTAAATATCAACTTGAAAACATGTTTGGATTCAAGTACATAAACATTGGGCAAAGTATATTTAATTTCACGAAATATGTATTGCCTGAAATCAGATGCACAAAACTTTATTGCATTCCATTAATTCTATTATACATTAGCAACAATTACATTACAATATTTATTAAAAAAATAAAAAAATATGTCATACTAATATAAAAATAAATATAAACATAGATAAAATAATAAATAAATAAATAAGTATAATTACATATCTTAAGGTACACAATAACACAACAACATAAGATAATATTCTCAATTAATGATGTAGAAAAAATTTGATGATAATGTACTTATAGTTACCATTAGTCAGTATCAAAAGTTATAAGTTTTGTGATAGTTGCCTAGCTTGTCAGGAGAATTGGCAACTGCAGTTATTTGGAGACAAACTGTGTGGGAATTCTATATTCAGCTGTGGAGGACATAACTATGTCAGGCTGTAAATGTATTAATTAACAATATCTAAAGCTTAATATGTACATAATTTTTTTAAATGTTTGTTATGAGTAATATAATCATTACATTTACATATACTTGCTATTTAATTAAATCAATTGATATTGTATTAATTGTTATAGGTATTGAATTTATGCACAGATACCCATACTTGTTTTTTTTTGTTAAATGCGTTGATATAAAAGTGTACTATATATTTAATATATTAATTTCTTTTAAATATATTATTTCACAGCTTTTCTAAGGAATCAACTATCCGTAACTGTTGGATAATCGCTACTGGTAGTAATTATAGGTAACCAACAAAACTTAGCAGTATATGCTCAAAACATTATGAGCCTCATTCTATTAGGTGGACTAAATACACTTAACTTTTGTAATTTATAATATAATTAAGATATTTTTTTTAAATGTTATAATTTCTTGTTGTATCTTGTTGTTTCTCCATAAGTGATATAAATTTGACCTTGTTAGTAGTTATGATTTTTGACATTGTTCTGTATATATTAAAAATTGACTAGCATTGCTTATTTCATTTTCAAATGCTGACATTCTGTATTATTATGAGTTGTAATAATTTGACTGCATGACAATGACAAAATATTTACTTATAGATGGATTGATTAAACAGGAATCCTCTTTTACAAATGTTGGAACTTTATCTGTACTACCATGTTTTATGCAAATAAAGATTTAAATAAAAGAAATAAATAAATAATTTAAAGTCCTGACCTAAATTTACAAATGAATAATTTATTATGCAATAATAATTGTAAAACTGACTGGGAATGCCTACCAATGGGATATTTAGTCCACCCTTAATCCCTTTTATAAAGGTGTTATAAACAATTATGTGTAAATAAATTAAGAAATAAATGTAATAATTATGATAATTTCTAATTTTTACATTTATTTTATTGTCATAAATAATGTAATAAAGATGTTGTTGACATATATATATATATATATATATATATACCCTTCATACATATATACACATATACATATATACACCCTTCTAATCTGATTCTAATAACCAGCACCCAATAATTTCTGCCATGCAAAAGTATAAATCAAGTTTACAAATGCATATTTTTGAGAAATTCTAAAGCTGCTCAAACCAAGAATTACAACGAATTCTCTAGAAAGAAGACAAAAAATTGTTAATTTTTTTGTTTATTAATGTGATGAAAAATTAATAAATAATCGTTTATTTATTTTAATTTTATTGAATTATATTTGATATATAATTGTGTTTTCGTTTGTTTTACTTAATGTAACATTGTATAAGTACACAAAATTTAGTTCTTCTTCCTTTTTATATTTCTATACTACTCTGTGTAAAAAGTATCGGGAATAGGGTTGCCAGATCGGAAGGCCAAAATATCTGGACAAAATTTGAAAATGTCGGGATTTTGGGGTTGTTGTCGGGAGAAATAAATTTGAAAAATAAAAACGTAAAAAAATATTTTTTAAATTAATAGGCTACAAAAAGACTTAACACTGTTGACATGTTACACTTAAATTTTAGGTTGTCACACGTATTTGGCATTGGACTTTACTGATTTCCCCACTTTAGGTCCTTTAGTAGTATTCAGAAATGATTTAAAATTCAATCAATTTACTTGAAATAAGTTCAATTCAAATTACTAACGATTTCTCTCTTTGGTATATAAATTATATAGCAAACTAAAAACCTCTTTACAGTATGCATTACTTATAGGAATTGGCAACACAAATGATATATTATTTTTCAAGTTTTAGGTCGTTTTGGTTGCATTTAAAAAACATGTCCAAATGTTATCATTTTAAATGTCCTTGTTTTTTGGAAGATTTTCAAGTGTTTCAGAACAGAATAGAATAGAATAATTTTTATTCAATATACATTACATGTGTAATTCTTATTGAAAGTCATTTTTTACTTTACCACTGGTTCGAAAAAATACCCTCTGTCCTGGGAAGAACCAGCAAGAAACCCAGCGGGACATTTTTTTTAAAATAAATTTTACAATATAAATGATTACGAACTATTTACAAAATTTATTTTAGAAACTGCTTGGAAGCGACCACCTCATTCCCAGGGGTTATTATCAACCATGTATTCATTTATACTATAATAACACTATTTATACAGTTTCAGCTTAATAAAACATTTAAACTTGGTAATAGAGAGAACCTGTACACTTTCCGGGACCTTGTTGTAATAGCGTATACATTGCCCCAAGAATGAATTACTGACTCTGTGGAGTCGAGAAACTGGCATCACTAGCTTGTGTTTGTTCCTAGTGTTTACAGAATGTATATCACTTTTTTTACTTAAACTATCTTTGTTTTTGTGAACATACATTAAATTTTCGTAAATATACTGAGAGGCCAAAGTTAATATATTAATTTCTTTAAATTTATCTCTAAGAGACTCTCTCGGTTTTAGATTGTAAATAGCTCTAATGGCCCTCTTCTGTAAAACAAAAATAGTTTCTGAATCAGCCGCATTTCCCCATAGCAAAATCCCATAAGACATTATGCTATGGAAATAACTAAAATAAACTAATCTAGCTGTCTCGACACTAGTGAGACCTCTAATCTTTTTTACAGCATAGGCTGCAGAACTTAGTCTGCTTGCTAATTTGGATATATGGGGGGCCCAGTGAAGCTTTGCGTCAAGAATGATGCCAAGAAAAACAGTGGATACAACAGGGCTCAATTCCTCCCCATTTAAAAACACATTGGTATTCAGATTTTTAACATTCGTTGTTGTAAATTTAACACAATTAGTTTTCTTTCCGTTCAAATGCAGATTATTAACGTTAAACCAATGCACTAATTTTGATATAGCATTATTCACTTCGTCACATTTAAATGATTGACGTTTAAGTTTAAAAATCAAGGAAGTATCATCAGCAAATAATACTATATCATGACTATCCCCTACAAGGTAAGGTAAGTCATTAATATACACCAGAAACAGGAATGGGCCGAGAATCGAGCCCTGAGGAACACCCATTAGTACAGGTGACCCGGAAGAACTTTTACTATTGACAATAACCTTCTGCTTTCTATTACTTAAATATGAAATAATAAGTTTAAGCGCTGTGTTCTTGACACCATAGTACTGTAGCTTCCTGATTAATGTCTCATGGTGAACACAGTCGAAGGCCTTGGAAAGGTCACAAAGTATACCCAAAGCATCCTCTGAATTCTCCCATGCACAAAAAATATGTTTAATAAGCTCAACTCCAGCGTCAGTTGTCGAGTGACCCCTTGTAAAATCGAATTGATTTTTATGTAGCAATTTATTAATATTAAAGAAACTTAACATCTGATCTAAAATAATTTTTTCAAAAATTTTACTTAATGTTGGTAGTACAGAAATTGGTCTAAAATTGGCGGGGTCTATTGTACTACCAGATTTAAATATAGGTATGACTTTACTATGTTTCATTAAATCAAGAAACACACCAGATTCGACGCTTATATTAAATATAGTGGCTAGATAAGGTGCTAATATATCTATTATAGATAAAATAACTTTAACGGAAATCCCCCATAAATCTGCCGTTTTCTTAACATCAATAGCTTTAAAATATTTAACGATATCTTTTGGCAGTACTCCATGGAATTTAAAAGTATTAGAACAAGCCTTTACATTTTGTTTGAGTAATGATTCGGCGACAGTAGGAGTTTCAAAGTCAATATCGTTTAAAATATTAAGTTCGTCAGGCAATACGGATAACTCTTCCTATGTAAATAAATTTGCAACATTTAAAGACACTACAGCGAGTTTTTATACAGAGTTCTCAGAAAAATAGTGTTCTTGCAAGTATCTAAAAAGTAAGCTCGTTTTAAAAATGTACGGCTTTGACGCAAAAAGGGCTTTTCTCACTATCGGAAACATTCCTTAATAAGGTTCTTTTTCTACTACCTAAGAATTTATCATACAACCTGTTTTTGCGATGACTCTTTAGCTTTTTCATTATACTTTCAAGTTCTAGGACAATGCATGCAGCACTTTCCAATCCTAAAATTGCTTCTTGGAACTCCAACATTACGTTACAAAGTATAAAGTATAAATACGTTTCTGAAAACCCCTTTCTGTTTGTATTCGTCAACCCGTTCACTATTATTATCAATATGGCTTATACTTTTTGTTAGATACTCCCATATTAATATCTCTTTTCGACATTCGTCTTCCCTTTTCAACATAAAATACTGCTTTACAGTAGACTAACAATACAGTAAATGATCTAAAGTGGGCAAAAGAAAGAAGAGAGAACTTTCCGTGAAGCTGTTTGTCTGGAGATTTTGAGTTTTGTCGGGAGTCTGGAGATCATTCAAAATTTCGGGAGAATCCAGACGAATCCCGACCATCTGGAAACACTAATCGGGAATATGTCAATAAAAAGACCCGCGTAAAAGAGGTCGTTCTAATTTTTTTACTGCATGTTGGTAGCACTGTACTGATTTAGCGCGCAAAGTTTGAGCGGGATCTGTCATTTAATTTGTTTTAAACTACACTTTTTGTTGGTCATAGTTTTTAGTTCTCGGCGATTTTTACAATGGAAAATATTGTTGAACAAAGAGTGTGCCTTAAATTTTGTGTTTCGAATGATATTTCATGTGGTGAATCACTAAACATGTTGCGAAATACCTACGGCGAATCGTGTATATCGAAAACAAGGGCTTATGAATGGTATAAGGCTTTTAAAGAAGGCCGAGAAGTAGTAGTAGACTTGCCTCGTTCTGGTAGACCTTCAACCGCTACGACCAAAGAAAACATCGACAAATTCAAGAAGCTAGTGCTCGAAAATCGACGTATGAGTCTGAGAGAGTTGGCTAGTGAGGTGAACATATCTTTTAAGTCCGTCCACAACATTGTCATTGACATTTTAGGCATGAAACGCGTCGCCGCTCGACTAGTTCCAAAAGAGTTCAATTTTTTTCAAAGAGCGCAGCGAAAGCATGTCGCTGAAGACATGGTTTCCCGAGCTTCTACGGATCCGACCTTTATGAAACGTATAATAACTGGCGACGAGACATGGGTTTATGAGTACGACATGCAAACAAGCCAACAGTCTCCAGAATGGCGTCTCGAAAACGAGCCGAAACCCAAAAAACCGCGGCAAAGTCGCTCCAAAATCAAGGTGATGCTGACCGTTTTTTTTGACTACTGTGGTGTGGTTTACTCCGAATTCCTTCCAATGGGAGAAACAGTGAATAAAGAATATTATTTAGGTGTCATGAAGCGTTTGCGTGAGAGTATCCGCCGAAAACGTCCAGATTTGTGGCAACACAACTCATGGATGCTGCACCATGATAATGCACCATCACACACAGCCATTATAGTGAAAGAGTTTTTAGCGAAAAATTCAACAAAAGTTCTCGACCAAGCACCGTATTCACCTGATATGGCTCCGTCTGACTTTTTTTTTATTTCCCAAGTTAAAATTACCACTTCGAGGAAAACGTTTTGAGTCGATAGAAGCCATAACAAAAAATTCGCTGAATGAGCTAAAGGCCATACCGCAAATAGCCTATGAAAAATGTATGGAAGACTGGGTGAAGCGTTGGAGATGTTGTATTGCAAGCGATGGGGCCTACTTTGAAGGCGATAAAATAAATTTAGATGAATAATTTGTATTTTTTGTTTTATTGACAAATTCCTGATATTTAGTACACAGAAGGTATATTTGTCTGCTCTTTCATTTCCTTGAACCCCAATATGTGACGGAGTCCATAAAAATTTTACTTCCAAATTATTTTCTTTCAATTTCCACCACAAACTTTTAATTTCATATATGATGAAAGGCGTTTTAGCATCTTTTGTCTTCAGTGCCTTCAAGACACTCATGCTATCAGAGATCAGTAACCATTTATTAGATACATGTGGATGTTCTTCTATATATTTGAGAGCAATTAAGATAGCATAACATTCTGCAGTGTATATGCTTGCTGATGCAGGAATGGAAAGGCCTTGTCCAGTTTTCAGATGAGGTATGTAAAATGCACAGGCTACTTTATTTTCAAGTTTTGAACCATCTGTGTAAATTTGTCGATATTCTTCATATGTAGATATAAGTTCATAAACCTCTACTTTTCTTTTCAATTTTTCATCTATATTTATGTGTATATCACTAAATTTACTTTCATAATTCCCCTTATAACAAGGCCAAGTGTGTGTGCTTTTGTGAATATTATATTGTTCATCATATCGTATCACTTCATGAAAGTCATGGAGTATATATGGGGCTGAGTTAGATATAGGAGACATACTATTATAGCAAAATAACACTTTTTGAAAAAGAGGATGATGAGACAAAGAATTAATATTTAATAAAAACCTAAATTTCAGATATTTAAACCTAAGTAAGATAGGAGGAGTAAGGCATTCAGCCTGTAAAGAAACAATAGGAGTTGTTCTCATAGAGCCGGTAATAAGTCTTAAATTCTTATTTTGTATATTATCTAATTTGTTTACTAGTTTTTTATTTGATGCAAAACAAAGGAAGCCATACTCAAAATGGCTCCTCACCAAAGACTTATATAACATTAATAATATTTCCGGATCAGCTCCCCAGTTAGTACTAGCCAAAGCTTTTAACACATTAAAGGCCTTAGAAGCTCTGTCTGTAATAGAATTCACGTATTTGGTCCAAGATAAATTATTTGTAAAAATTTCACCTAAGAATTTTGCACAACTTTCTATTGGTAAAAATGTATTATTATAAATTATTCTAGTGTTAAATGGACGAATTTTATTAAATATTACAACTTTACTTTTCTCAGTACTAATATCTAAATTTAAGTATGAAAAGTAAATGTGCAATTTCTTTAAAGCCTCATTTAAAATGGTTACCAAGTTTTTGACATTTGCTCCTGAGGCGTATATGACCAAATATTTTAGGATCAAATGTTACTAATTTACAATATGCAGATGATATTGTAAATTAGTAACATTTGATCCTAAAATATTGTTTAATTTAAATATGTATAAAATAAAGATAAGAGGACTTAATATTCCTCCTTGACAAACACCTTTATAACTGAGCCTAGGACCAATAATTGTATTATTATTATTAACTTTAGCAAAAACTCTTCTTTCATGTAAAAAGTTAAATATCCATTTTACAATTTTTTCAGGAATGGCCAAAGACCTCAACCATAGAGTAGAGTAATATATACCGGAATAGAGAGCCAGCTTCTACGATTTTTTGTCACCCAATACAAATAGTGGCACAGTGTCGCCGTCTGGTACCATATCCGTTGAACTTATCTCAATATTTTGACTATAGATAGTTATATGTAGTTATGCATATACAGCTATTTATACTATAGGCAGTTATATTTATATTTAAGGTATTAGGGTTCTATTAAATAAGTATTACAGATTTCAGTAATTTAAACATTTATTTGAAACATTTAAACATTTATTTACAACAACCTAAAATTATATAAAGTACAAAATAGTTCGTGAAAACGTATATTATTTATAACATCAATGAAATATTGATTTCACTTTGTTTTATGTACATCCAATAGCACAAGTCCTCGGCATTTTAACAAACAAGATGTAAAAGCATCTATTCCGCACAATACAGCACCAAACCAAATTAAATATTTCGCACAACACTACACATATGTACATACAATGTGGTTCCAGCATGAAAAACTAAACGATAAGACGGGATGAGGGCTAATCTCAACTCAACCAAACTTATTGTAATTACGAGTAGCAACAACAACCGAAAATTACATAAATGGCAAAAGCGTTCGTGACATGAAGCAAATAAAAAGAGGAGACGTTGTAATTAAATTTCACTATGTAACAACGCGTGACAATTTGCGGGGTGAGGGGATGCAAAGCCCCGCCCACTTTACATTATCTACATCTACCGATAAATAGTAAAACTACTCGAATCATTCCATATCGATGTTGCAATGTAGCTTAGCTACCTTGACGTTAGATGGCGGCATGTCCACAAAATGTTATAAAGTATAGAAATAATATTTTGGCGATTAAAATTTCTTTATGTCTGAATGCAAAACAAATTTCAGCACCTTCGTATGATTATTTTATCATTACTGAGCTCTACGTACCTTTATATTTTTAGTTCACAGGACACAAAGTGTCGCCATCTAGTGTGGAATATATTTAATTATATTTGAAAGCCGACGCAAAGAGATTTTTCTAGAACTATTTTAATAAATTAGGTGTAAAATTACTTACAAATGAAATGTGATGCTATCCATAGCATCGGAGCGTCTATCTCATGAAGCAAATACATTCAGACAAAGAAATTTTAATCGCCAAAGTAATTTTTTTATAGTTTTCATAATAATTTTGGGAACAAGCCGCCATCTATCGTCAAGTAAACCTCATAAAAATAATAAACAGACAGGGCCGCAATTAGAATTCAATTATTTTACCCAGTAACCCAGCATTCAATATTAAAATGAAGGAAATTGTACTTGGCTGGTTTTTACGAAATGTTTAAGTTTTATTTTATCCATAAAATAGTCTCTTTGAAACTAAATATTCTATGTTCAATATTAAGTAGGATATTTAATTTGGAACTAAATATCCTACTTATCTCACTAATATTGTAAAGGCGACGTTTTGTGTGTTCTTTCTGTCTCCTTGAGCTTATTCCACACTAAGTATGTACTGTGTATGTGTAATTTTTTCACGCAGTAACGGCTGGACTATAATTTATGTGTGGGCTCTGAGGGAGAACAAATAATAGACAAATTATTATAATTAATATAATTTTATTTACAAATCAATTAAAATATAAATATTTTATTCCAAATTAGGCATCCGAATGCACTTTTTGAATGCCAATATAAGAACATTAAATTGTATTTAAGTGATTCTTTGTATATAGAATGTCACTTAAATATAACTTAAACATTTCGTAAAAATCAGCCTAAGTACAATTTCCTGCATTTTAATATTAAAAGTTGTGGATTACTGGGAAAAATAATTGAATTCTAATTAGGGCCCTATCTTTTTGTTATTTTTATGAGGTTTACTAGACGAGAATACGACCTGTTCTCAAAATGATTATAAACTATAAAAATAATATTTTGTGATTAAAATTTCTTTATGTCTGAATGCAAAACAAATTTCAGCACCTTCGTATGATTATTTTACCAATACTGAGCTCTACGGACCTTTATATTTTTAGTTCACATGCCACAAAGTGTCGCCATCTAGTGTCGAATATATTTAATTATATTTGAAAGCCGACGCAGAGATTTTTCTAGAACTATTTTAATAAATTAGGTGTAAAATTATTTACAAATGAAATGTAATGCCATCCATAACGTCAGAGCGTCTATCTGAGTAGTTTTTACACAATAAACACAATACTTCATCCTTTTCTTCTTAATACTACGAAAATACACCGATTTGCGATTTTTTCAACACATAAGCGCACAGGACGAATGCTGACAGTATACTAATTAAAGCCACGCCCACTATGATGACGTCAGGACCTACTTAGAATCACAGTGCACAGTTGATTATGCCGTCTCCCCTTTGTATTAGCTTCATGGTTCGTGAAAACAACGACTTGCTCACACGCCGGTAGCCATTATGTGATAAAGTAATAAAGTTGCCACTTGCCAAAACGCGAAAGTTATTGCATCTCAGACCGACAAAATAAATATTTTTATTCAATATATTTTTAAAGAGGTTTTTGAATGCCGGTATAATTATTAATCTTTTATATTTATGTTACAACTTTAGAGAATTCCATTAAACTCCATACCCAATAACTAGAATTGGTGTAGTCGCCATCTAGCGCACCTTTTAGAATTTGATGTTCGAAAGTTTATGCGGATATCGTATAAGATGCCACTAGTGTCTTTGCAGATTATTGGATCCCTACTTACAGTATGAAAGTGTACCCCCCCTGACCTCAACTCTGCGGCGCGTACATGAAGATTGATGTTATTAAATGCACCAACAATGTCAAAGAATATACTAATTAATATTTCATTATTTTCCATAGATTTAAAGATGTCTAAGTGTAGAAATGCAATACTTTCTCTAGATGACTTACGGCGTCTGAATCCAAACTGATTTGATGGTAAAAGACAATTTTTTTCTAGATAATATTCTAATCTAGATTTTATAAGTTGATCAAATATTTTACCCATACAAGATGTAAGTGCTATAGGTCTGTAAGATTCTGCAATGTGAGGTTTTTTTCCAGGTTTTAAAATGGGTATCAAACAATCTTCTTTCCAATCGTTAGGAATAAGTGAATGAAACCATATCATATTATATATTTTCAAAACTAGTTCTCTACACGCAGTATTCATATTTTTTAAAGCTTTATATGGAACAGAATCTAAACCACAAGTAGTGTCTTTTCTAGAGTTAACAGCTGAGTTGAATTCGGTCAAGGTAAAAGGTTTGGTAAGATAATCACAATGATTATCATTTGAGGAGTTAGGGGTTAGAGGTGATTCATCTGTTTCTGGAGTATATTTTTTCAAAAATTCATTAGCCCAATTAGAATCTATGACAGATGTGTTATTATGAACAAAAGTTTTATTAAACTTTTTAATGTAGTTCCATACTCTAGTCAATGGAGTAGATCTATTAAAAGTTTCACATAGTTTTTTCCAGTTAAGCTGTCTTTCAGTCTTCAAAGTAATTTTTTTAACAGCTTGTAGTCTTTTAAAATTAATATAATTTCGTTCTGTGGGATCATTCTTAAATACTAAATATGCATTTTTACAATTTAATACTGCGTCTTTGCATTTTAAATTCCACCATGGTAGAGAATTTTTCTTTTTAATTCTTTTAAAAGATTGCAAGTTGATGTTAACATGTCGATTAGAAGACTGATTGGATGGTGTGGATTCATGCATGGCTTGTTTAACTAGTTCTATTAAGTCTGTATAACATTGTAAAGGATTACTATAATCAAAACTATAATTTTTAATTAAATTATCTATTAAATTTGAATATTTTGACCAATCTACTAGTAATCTACTACTCTAGTTTATGTTATTTGATACTGCTGTTTCTTGAAAATTTTGACTATTAACCGTGATTTTTGTCTTTACAGGAAAATGATAGCTGCCTAGAGAATCATCATCACATACTTGCCACTCACAAGAGAGAGCCAGCTATAAATTATCTAATTTGGATTTATTATAATTAATTGATGAATTAGGGGGACAGTAAACACTAACTAAAGTTAATAATTTATCATTGTATTGTATTTGTACAGCTATATTTTGTAATGAGTCATCAGAGAATGTATTGATAACACGAAATCCAATTTTGTTATGTAGAAGTATTGCTACTCCATTATGATCATTACCTGAATCTAATCGTATAATATTATAACCTTTTACTCTAAAATTGTGCCTGGGTTTAAGCCAAGTTTCACATATGAGAGCAACATCTATGGTGTTCTCATATAAAAATTGTGTAAATTGAAAGCGATTTTTAATTAAACTCTGTGCATTCCATTGTAAAATGTTAAACTGATCCATAAAATATTAAATGTTAAATAATGAAATATCTATTTTGGTTTCATTGTATCTATGAGAACATCTTTAATAAGCTGAGAAGATATGGTGGTTTGTTCATTTGATTTATTAAGAGTTAATACTTTAATGACTGTATTTAAAATTATATTAATAATGTCATCATTATTTAGCAGTGACATAAGAGCATCTTTAGGATTTTTTTTTGTTTAATTCGGGGAATTCGTTTTTATTAAAAAGGTCTACAAATGGGGTTTTGTGTAATTTAGTCTGATTTTCTTTTATCTTTTGTTTCTTAACAGGACACTGTCCAGAAATGCTTAGATGGTTTCCTTTGCAATGTATGCATATCGCTTTATCTGAAGAGACTTGGCAATCTTTGTAGTTGTGATTTTCAGTACAAATTGAGCATTTCACAGAATTTTTACAGTACTTTGCTAAGTGGCCATACCTCAGACAGTTGTAGCACTGCTTCACTGGTGGAATATACTGATTTACCACGAACCGCCAACCATGAAGATCGATGTGGTCCGGCAAAACATTAGAAGCAAATGTGATGGCCACGGTGCCCGTCGGCTGTAGCAAACTGCGTCCTGCGTCGTTCTTTTGTTTCTTCATTATCCTTTTAACACATATTATCTTCCTGTAAGTTGTTAACATACCAAAAATTCTTGAATTAGAAAGATTAGTGGGAACATTAGTTATGACTCCTGTTATTTCTGTCCCTGCAGCTGGGATAGATGCCTTCATTTTGTATTCATTAAGAAATGTAACATTATTTAAAAATGCATTCGCTAGAGAGGGCTTTTCAAAATGAACGCCTATTTTGTATTTATTCATAGATTGTAAATATTTAATGCCTTTATTGTACCTCTTCATATGTGTGGACAGAGACATCATGTCCCGCGTGCCAACTGGTCTTCTTTCATCATTTGATTCGACAAAGACAACAAAATCAACGAGGACAGAGTCCTCAGGGTACCTCCTGTTGTAATCAGATACAAAGTATGGCTTATACTTGCGCTGCTCTTTCTCAGGATCTTCCTCAGTGCTGGTATCAACTTCCTCCTCAGTCGTTTCTTCAAAGACTTCTTCTTCTCCCGGCAACTTTTTTTTTTACGTTTCCCCATGATGAAGAAACCCAGTATCAATAAAAAAATAGAAGTTTAATGCTTTTTAACTAAAGAAAACAAAATTAAAATTTTAGTTTAAAAAAAAGGCGCCTATCACGTTTCAAGGTTCCCGCGCTTTTTCTAGCTTGCTACATATATATTTATCTATGGCTTTTTCTCACTGGTTTTTTATACAGTGAAAGAATGAGTGACAGTTATTTTAGTTTTTTTAGAATGTTTTTGACTTGGAGTTAAGCCTTTTGAGCCATTATTTCATTAGATTTTTGCTTTAATTATATTTGTTTATTTGAAGCCTAGATATACTTATACACTACCACAAAGTACTTTTTTGTACTTTTGAGTGTCTAGAGACATCATTATTCAACTCGTTGATGATTCAAATGTAAAATAATAATCGATATTGGAATCGATTACTTAGATCAATTGATCAACAAAAAAACCATTCCTTTTTCGAAGATTTTATTTATCATGCCCATTATTTAGCCCCTAACTAAACAAAGCCTAAGATTTTATAATTTAAGAGACTGTCATGAGAGATAGGTGAACAAACAAATAGTCCCATAAATGGCGTTGGTAGAAAACCTAGTCTGTCTCTGGGTTTTGATAACAAAAATGAATGCTTAACTGGGCCATGTTTTTTTCATGTGATGAAGTTTATTATAAAATCATATTTTTATTTTCTTTTGTTGTAAAGCAGTATATTATTATTCGATTATGTTGAGTTTTATATGGGCGAAAGGACGTGATTCCAGATCGTAATAAATAAAGCATGAATTAATGATTGAAACGATGATACGTACTGCAATGTCAACAAACCGTCTTATTTTTTTAAATTTTTTATCCAGTGCTTTATATGATTTAAAATTAACAACATAATTCTAGTTTTTATTTATTAGAGCAATCTTGTAATATACTTTATCCGGGCATTTCTGGGGCACAGATGGGCATTGTCTTTTAAAATAAAAACAATTTACTGCAACTTTAAAAAAACTCCTTTATATTGCTCATTTTGGGTAAAATTTCATAAAGTATGCAACACCAACCCGCCGCTGCATGTTTGTGTGTCTATCTTTATCTAATTTTAGGGACGATATTGTTTTCCGCGACTTGTGTAAGTGAGACAGATATGTTTACTTTAAAATTTTAATGATTTCAAAGCTACGTCGTCACGTTTGGATAGTGGTTATGGCGGCTGTACACGCTCGTCGAGACACCATGAGACAGGACGAGTACGAGTGTATACATGGTGCCCTCGTCGCGTCGCGTCGCGTCTCGCGGCTCTCGTTCGCTCTCGGCAACGTGTCGGTTTTTTGCGCTCGAGTCAAAGGGTCTCGTGAGTCTTGTGAAGAAAACGAGAGCGCGCCTGTACACATGTAGGGTTCAATATTGTTAAATAAATAAAAATATAGGTAGTTATATCAACCATCCACTATATTTTTCTTCGTCATGGCTTAATAATAATTTTCTTTTAATGATAAATGTGTAAAAAAAAAAATACTAATAGAACAAAGGTAAAACAAGGCAACAGTTTCATCAGGTTGCAGGTCTATCGCAGCGGGCATCCGGAGTTCAAGTGATACGAGTGTGTACGTGGTAGAGATGGGTAACTTAGGAGAGATAGATACAAAAGATATGAATCAATCCGTTTACATCAATCACTCTTTATATCCATTCGCATCCGAATGTATCACTGTATCACTGTATCTTTACAACTTATTCACTCAATGCATCTTTTATCGTTATCTAACATCTGTGTCGCATATTGCGCACACTGCTTTGGGCCGGCACGGCCGGTCGTTCCAGGAAGATTTCGGAAAGTCCATAGTATAGACGTTTCTTTCGCAGGTCACTATTTAGAATGTTCTGTCGCGCTTTGGCAAGACGGAGATAGTGAGTTGTTACCATTATAAACTGTAATACGTTGGCACAAAAAGGTAAATTGATAACTCTATGACTG
The DNA here is from genome assembly GCA_033319125.1 of Parnassius glacialis. Taxonomy (NCBI): domain Eukaryota; kingdom Metazoa; phylum Arthropoda; class Insecta; order Lepidoptera; family Papilionidae; genus Parnassius; species Parnassius glacialis. Next base: position 18,538,232 of record JAVANC010000009.1, read on the forward strand.
GTGCATAGGGCTTAAAGTCATTAAGCGGTACATTAAAATTTAAGTATTATACTGGTTTGAACTGAACCTATGTGTACTTTGCCTATAAATTTTTTAGTAAACAATGCAAACTAATTTCAGTTATAAAACCATCGTTTTTAAGAAAGTTTTATAAGCGAAATTAGTAGTCGTTTATATCCATTAAAAAAGTAGAAAAAAGATTTGTGATTTACAAAATTAAACAAAGATATCAGTTTGCTTCATTAGTTCAACCTTAACTCAGGAGAGTAAAATTGTTTGCGTTAATTGAATCGAGTAGAAAAATATTTTAAGTAGTTTTGTACACTTAGTGACTGTTTAATTTAAATGTGGGTAAATAAGACATTCAGTGTAAATAGTTTAAAGTGTTTTTTGTTCTGTACGTACAGTTAGTGACTGTTTCATTTATTTCTAGTGTTAATAATTTTGCGCAGTTAGTGTTTTATTAATAAAAAAAATGGGTTCACGAAAATCAAGCGCAGTATGGAATCATTTTGAGGAAGTAGAACCAAAAAAGCAAAATGCATTTATTGTGCGAACATGCTAAATGTAGCCGCTGAAAATTGTGGTAACCTGTAGACATTTACAAAGTAAACACCCCACAGTACCCCTCGTAGCTAAAAGACAGCCAACGCAGCTGGCATGTTTTCAAGAAGCCGAAATTATATAATATATATTTTCTACAAGTTAATACAAACAATACCTACCCTACCTACGTTATTTACGTTAATCATTAAGTTAATTATTATTTTAAACTAAAAATTTAAGTTAATTTCTTGAATAAGTGCCTATTAATATTTATCAATACAATAATAGCGCTCGCTGTTAGTTTCACAGTACGCGAGCAACCCGGGTTCGATCCCCGTCGGCACCAATGAAATTGTTAATGGCAATTTTAAGTGCTGATTTACCACGTGCTCGGTGATGAAGGAAAACATCGTGAGGAAACCTGCATGTCTGAAAAATAGGAAAACTTTAAATTTAAATCATAACAAATAGATACCTAGAAAGAAACAGCAGTCAAATATATCAGAAAGATACATAATGTAACGACCAAGCAAACAGCTCTATAAGTACTTATCTATCACTCTTACTGATAGGATTGAGTTGAGCGAAGCGAGTGAGAAACGCAATGTAATGCGATGCATGTCGTGAAAGCGAGCTTGATCTACTGATACATAAGGATATAAAGATATAAAAGAGTGATACATATCCAAGTGATCAAAAGATACATATCAATCTTTTCTTTTAAGTGATACACATTGCCCATGTCTAGTACGTGGTGTGTTCTCGTGTCGACCTCTACGCGACGAGAGCCACGCGAGGCGACGAGACGAGCGTGTACAGCCGCCATTACACTTGTTTCGACGCGCGACTATGTGGTTTGCTCCTCTAGTTTTGTATAACTCAATGATAATAGTCATTGGAAATTCTAGATAATAGCGGGAAACATGATTTAGAACCCATAACATGAACACGAAACGCAATTCACACGAAAAAATATACAATTATGGAAAAAAATTACAACTATCCTGAAAAATGAAAATCCTTCTTCATTTTTACGAGAATTTGAATTACATCCATTGATGCAACACTTTGTCATGTTGTTTTTGCTCAATTACCCTTTATTAATGAACAAAAAAGCTTCAAAATAGTCAAAATTCACTGTAACACTGCAAAATAACTCCGAACAAGGCTTAGATGACAGACGAATTACCACAACTGAACGTCATCCTAAAATGGCGTCATGCTTCAAGGTGGAGCTTAGTGAAATTATGAAAATGTCAACAGAAAATTGAAGTCTAAGATATGTACTTATCTTTTTTTACATTTGAAAATCATAAGGTGTGAGAATGAGACAGATATATTTTTGTTGGCAAGGTTCATGTTTGCATGATATTTCTATAACCAAAAAATATACAATTTACTGCTTATCCTCTATTTTTCTAATAACAATGATTCTAAGTCAGTGAGGCTAGTGTTCTGTGCAGTGAGGTGAACTGACAAGACAAGACTGGCAGCTGACATTTCCCTTTGTACTCTGTGGCTGACATTTAGGAGGCGACAAGTTCGAGCATATACCCGCCTTAGGGTATAAGTGTTCTGCATAGAGTAGAGTTCCTGTATAGGACAGTTACTATACTCTTTGGCGTAGAGTAATATATACTGGATGTGTTCTGTGAGTTCGAGCGAGTTCGAGTATGCGCTACAAAATTTTGCGAGTTTATTCTTATTTACCGTACATTATAATTCTTTTTCTAGTTATATTTGTGAATGGAATTTCATCAGGAGGTAATTAATTTTTTTTAAAATATTAAATCTGCAAAGGTGCGAAGTGCCTTTTAAGTTATGATAAGTATGCAATTCTTTGGTATTGTCATAATTTTTTGTATTTTCAGCAAATGATTTACATTTTAATGATGGTGCATCGACTGCCGATGTTATTTCAGGAGATGTGTTTTTTGAAATTATCGATCCACCCGAGCTAAGATACTCTTATCGAATAAGACCAGCTAAGGATTTTGGTGGAACTTTTGTAAGTTGTAATGTTAAGTATGTACACTGAGTATTATTTCTTTATTACCCGTTTCAATAAAGTATCCTAAAGGGCCGGTCGAACGGTTTGATTCAAACCTCACGTGTTTGACCAAACCGTTTGATGTCACTTTGAATTTCCATCAAACAGAAGCACGCAGTGTGGCTTCAAAGTTCAAACAAGAAAGTCCTATTGCGGTTTCAAAAAATGCCGTCGGCTATGGATAAAGATTTTCCTCACGTTTATTGTATTAATGTCTTGCTTAAATAATAAGAAAAAAATAAAAAGAATTTGGTGCAAAAAATGGTACAAATTAAGATATTGTTTCACACACGAACATCTAGAAAGAGTGCTAGAAACTAGTGCACCAGATGATTATAAGAACTTTCTGAGGATGGATAATGATTCTTATAAAAAATTATTGAACAAAGTTCAACCATTAATTCAAAAACAGGATACCTACTCACATGAGGCAAGCTATTCCAGTAAATCAAAGATTGTCTATAACATTGAGGTATTTAGCATTTTGGAAACCACACAGAATGTATCGTTTCGAAATTTAGCACAAGACTGATGAGGTTTGATCAAACACATCGTGAAGACGATCAAACAGTGCTTCAAACAAAACCAAAATATAAATTTCCATTAAAGAGCTTTAGACACGTAACTTTTGATCACACCTGTCAAACCAACGGCGAAACGATCAAATTGGTTTGACTCAAATCAATATCTATGTGCTTGAATCAAACCGTTTGACCGTCTCGGAGGCCCTATAGGTAGAGATAGCACTTACAGTCGATTTAAAGGTAGTTTTGGTGGATATCTGCATATCTTATATATATATGTATATATATACCTGGTTGAGTCATGCTGCACCTGTATAGTATAGTATAGTTCAAGCACGAATAGGTTGGCTCGACTGGCGAAGACCACGCTCTCACATAATACTACTGTAAAATAGCAGCTTAACGCTGCTGTGTTTAGTATAGTGAGTGTAGAGACAAGAGACCCGTTTTACTGAAAACAAGGCAATTCCATCTTAGTCCTCACGGGTAACAATGCATCTGCATTTTGATTCATAGTCGAGGATAGAAGTAGATGTCTATGGGCTACAGCAATCGCTTACCATCAGGTGGACTGTGTGCTTGTTTGTTACCCATATCATATAAAAAAATATCCTATAATGACTTTTTTAGTTTTATGATGATAAATGTTACCAGTACCAGGAGTGGACAGGAGTTTCAATAAGTTACTATTGAAATGGTACTCATAATTAAATTTTGTGCCAGTTAGAAGCTCTCCCTCTCTTAAGATAGATTTTTTAGTTAGCCTTTCTAAATGATTATAATGCAGAACACATAGTTATTGAGATAACAAAACTTTTAAAATTATGTATTTTACAAATAAGGTGGTTTTGATCACAGTATGCATCTTCTATCACACACAATATTTAGATTTCGGTGGTATTTTGTGAGTTTTTCTGTCGCATTATACCTAATATTTAGACTTTAATGGGATATTTGTTCCAATTTGCTGCAACCTTATTCTAAAAAAATTATTGCCATAAGCATATGTGAAGCAAGTATGAGGAATGTGAATAGTGTTAATGAGAATTTTTTCTTAGCATATATTTTCAATAAAAACCATTCAAAAGAGCAAATCGGTCTGCTAAATTATTTATAGCAAACAGGTGGTGCTATGATCAAGTTATTAATATATGTTTTATTTACACTGTGATAAGACTGGAGTGAGTAAAGGATGGTGTAAGAATAGTCATACCTCATATTATCATCTTGTAGTTGTCGACAGAGGGAATTTGAACCAGGAGACAGGCGGCAGCATCATCTTGATAACAGCTTTAAAAAATAAAAAACTGCATTCATAAACCACTTGCCAAGCATGGCAACCATGGCAATTATCCCCTTTATGAGGTAATCTATGGAGGGACCTATATCTGCTGTAGACTTTTACGTTTTAAATGGTAAAATGCATTCCCAAGTAAATCTCATTACTCCACCTAGTGGAAATGGCAGAATCTTTGTCGAGCCAGTTTGCATGTCATCATTAAAGTCCTTCACAAGTCCACTGTTGAACATAGGCATGCCACAAGAAATGCCTCAAATCACAATCCTGAGCCACATGCATCCATCGACTTCCTGCATGTCTTACCAGTTTGTCACTCCATATAGTAGGGGGTCGCCCTACACTTCGCCTACCGGTATGAAGCTGCCTGCCACTCGAGAACTTTTTTCCCCAACGGTTGTTGGTTCTTCGAGCTATATGGCCGGTCTATTTTCACTTCAGTTTAGTAATCTGTTGGGCTATGTCGGACACTCTGGTTCTACTGCGGATATCCTTATTTCTGAGTTTATCATACAAATAAACCCCGAGCATAGCCCTCTCCATAGCTCGCCGAGCGACCTTGAAATTTCTCAATCGGCCAGCATTGAAGTATGGATTATACAACCATTGCATGTTGCCATAACTGGCAACACGCCCTGGTTATACAATCTCGTTTTCAAGTTTTCAGGTATACCTGGTGAGAAGCTGTGACATAATTTCCTGAAAGCTGCCCAGCCGAGTTGAATCCGTCGATTGACCTCTATAAGGATTATATCGTCGGCAAATCGAAGGGGAGTGATGTACTCGCCATTGATGTTAATACCGTATCCTTTCCAGTCCAGAAGCTTGAAAACGTCTTCCAATGCAGCGGTGAAGAGTTTCGGGGATATAACTACATCCTGTCTTACACCTCTCTGCAATTGGATAGGTTTCGTACTCTGGTTCTGTACTCGGATAGCCATCGTAGCTCTACTGTACAAACACTTCAGCACTTCGATATACCGACAGTCAACTTGGCACCGCTGAAGAGACTGCAGCACCGCCCAAATTTCGACGGAATCAAAGGCATTCTCATAGTCCACATACGCCAGGCATAGTGGCAAATTGTACTCCTCGGACTTATGTACAACTTGCCGAAGGGTATGTATTTGTTCTACGGTGCTAAAGCCCTTTCGGAAACCGGCTTGTTCGGGAGGCTGGAAGTCGTCAAGTCTTCGTGCCAGACGATTCGTAATGACTCTCTAAAACAGCACGTAGACGCGGTTCAGTCTGAATGGTTCAGTTCAAATCGGTCTGAATGATTTGAACTTACGTTTATCTTATTACAGACTAGCGATCCGCCCCGACTTCACACCGGTGATTTCTGGATCTGGACAACAGTGCCACCTTCCGGGTCCAGTTGTAAATCGCTTAGATCGTCTAGAGACCCACACAAATACACACAAAAAATATTAATCTTAATCAGTCGAGCCATTTCGAGTTTTTGCGAGACTAACGGATAACACTTGATTTTTATATAGAGGGTTATCTATACAAATAAATAAAATTGAAGTGTCTGTTTGTAATGTAATGTTTTGTAATGTTAAGGCTTTCTCATAGTCCACATACGCAAGGCAAAGTGGCAGATTATACTCCTCTGTCTTCTGTACAATATGCCGCAGGGTATGTATTTGGTCTATGGTACTAAAGCCTTTTCGGAAACCGGCTTGTTCGGGAGGCTGGAAGTCGTCAAGTCTGCGTGCGAGACGAATCGTAATGACTCTAGAAAACAGCACGTACACGCTGCTCAGAAGGGAAATCGGTCTGTAGTTCTTCAAGAGAGCGTTGTCACCTATCTTGAAGAACAAGACCATCATACTTATGCTCCAGGTTTCCGGTGTAGTGCCACCATGGAGGACGGAATTAAAGAGCTTCTGAAGGACTTCAAGTACCGGTTTTCCACCCGCTTTCAGAAGCTCCGCTGTAATTACATCCTCACTCGGGGACTTGCCTTTTTTAAGGTACTGGAGAGTCATTCTTATTTCGCTAAGTCTGACGTACGAATATCATCGGAGTAGTGTCGGAGAAGAGTTGCTCTTGAATTTTTACTCACAATTACGTGTGGCCCTAACGATGATGTATACATCTGCCCATAGAACCTCTCAATCTCACTCAAAATCTCAGGTGTCCAGTAAATGACGCTGCTACACTCGGTCTTCAGTTTTGACAGTTGGCTGTTTCTGGCAGACAGATCTCTGGCAAAGACTTTGAGGCCCTGGTTCCGCTCGATGTCCTCTTAAAATCTACGCTCTATGCTGTATTGAAATTGCGTAAGTGCCGCCGCATGCATTTGGAGGTTTGTCTGTTCAGTTGCCTATATGCTGTCGAACCTACTGAAGACTCCAGCGTCATTTCCCGTCTAACAGCCATGAGATTACGAGTGTGTTCGGGGAGTTTTTGTGTTCTTCTGCAGTGGGTTTTGCAAAACTTAGCTCCGACCGAATGGACAGTCTCCACCAGCCCGTAATAATAATACGTTCACTGTATTGCAATCTTCTAGACACTGAAAACGATTTTGTAACTCAAGCTGAAATTTTTTGGGACTTTGGATTAGAGCACGAGGGACACGGAGCATTGACTTCATTAGACGGGACCTCTCCAACTTAACGTGTACGTTCAATGTACCTCTCACTATTTGGTGATCGTTGCCGGTTTCCAAACTCGCGGTCACTGAGACATCACTGAACAGTTGCGGTCTAGTCGTCAAAATGAATTTAATCTCATTTTTTGTCAAGTCGTTGCGGCTCGAACAGGTCCACTTCCTGTGGGGCCGCTTCTGGAAGAAAGAGTTCATCATAAAGAGTCCCTCTTTCACCGTGATGTCGGCCAGCTGCTGGCTCTTTGAGTTCTGTTGCCCTATTCTGAATTTCCCTACTCGAAGGTATACTCGACCGTAGTACCCGAGGGTTCAGCTCACCGTTCTCTCTTGTGCCTAGTTTTGCGTTGAAGTCTCCCATTAACACCATATAGTGGGTATTGGAGGAATGAATGTCTCTAGATATATCCTCATACATGTCCTCCACCTCATTGGAATGTCCCGAAATTGGTGCGTAAACTTGACCAAACGGTATTCACTGAAGGTCATTCAGTGAATACCGTTTGATGATTCTGAGTATAAGGTACGCAACCCTCGTCGACACATTCTCAATATTTACAACGTTTTAACGAGAGAATTGTGGACGATAAATCCGATACCGCCTTGCGACACATAATCGCCCCCCCGGTGATAGAACAAGTTGCCGGATTAGACGATTGTCGTGTCCTCCCCCTCTCTTCGGATCTCGGATAATCCTATAATATTCCAGCGCAACTTGTCTATCGCTTCTTCTAGCTCCACGATCTTCTCGTCAGTCGTCAGGGTACGTGCGTGATATTTTGCCAGGCCGAGTCGTCTCCGTGGGCAACCGGACCTCCACCGGATATTCTTAGCACCCCCTGCCCCGCCACCTGGTCGCCACCGTAGCCAGAAATAACGGGGCCGGCGGGGATTGGGGACCGTCTCTTCGTAACTCTCATCATATACCCCACATTGCCATAGTCGCCACGATTGGCGAACGGGTTGGCAACCGCAGTTTTTTTATTGTTATTTTGCTGTTCAGAAAGATGCTGTTGCCCATCTTCTACCTCAGTGTCCCTCTATCGCCTTTTGCGACACCCACGGAAAGATTTGGGGTAGTAGATATGTTTGCCCGCCACTACACGGGAAATGTGTTCCACCAGTTTGCAATATGATAAAACAATTCACAACATATTTCACTGCAGATGCTGGACTATTTTGTCCAACATTCAGTTCAATCTGCTGTGTAATATCAGTGTGAGATATGTCCGCCATATTATCCTATTGGAGCCATAAGAGTTGTCCAATGAAGATGATATATAAGAAGATCATGATGCTTTTTAAATTCTGTTTATGTGCTAGACCTGATTTAATTGTAGGAACGGTCATGGCCCTTACATTTATAAATAATTTAAAATTAAAAAATTTGTACAGCCGACTTCAATACAAGTTATTAAAAATAACTCAAAAACTATTGGTCTGACCTTGATCAAATTTATATGGGACCACACGAGAAGAATCAGCTTTCAAATAAAAAAAGATTCATCGAAATCGGTTCACCCAGTAAAAAGTTATGAGGTAACACACATGAAAAAAAAACATACAGTCGTATTGAGTACCGTCTGCTTTTTTGAAGCCGGCAGAAAAATATAGTTCATGAAATAAGTTGTGAAAAGCCTAAACTAAAATACACAAGAAAATTTTTAGAAATTTAATAATTATGTATATATAAAATATACAACAACAGTAAATGTTAACTAAATACAAAAGAAAAACATCTCAATTCAATCTTTTAATTTTCAAAATGAGCTTTAAGCATAAGCATATGCTTAAAACTTTATTTTTTAAAGAAATAAATAATAGTGAACTGTGTAATTCTTATGGAGAATGAAGTATTTTTAAATCATATATTTAAATTTCAGAATGAAAGTTTTCGTTTTGAGAAAGCTCGTCTAGTCCCTACATTACCATTGCATAGTTGTGCAGATATTGTTAACCATGAAGAAGTTTTTGGGCACATAGCGTTGTCTGAAAGAGGGTAAGTGTAATAAGAATCTATAATATATCTATATATACTAGCTGACCAGGCAGACGTTGTTCTGCCCTTTTCGAACGACCATTTGCTTTCCCAAAAAAGCTCCTGAAATTAGCAATAAAAAAATTGAGGGTCACTTATCGGGATAAAAACTATCCTATCTCTCAAGTTGGACCAAACTGTACACAGTCTGCAAATTTTTTTGAAATCGGTTCTATTTGTTGAATACTTATAGCAACACGTGGTGGTTATACTACTAAATTGTAGCTTATATTAAACGTTTGCATTTTTAACATAGCGCCATCTATTAAATATTTACTTAATCCAGTCAACAGATATCGTCATCTGACAGAATCGTTTGGAGCTAACTAAGATAATTGTGACTGTCAAATAATAGACAAATAATTTTCAATAAAATAATACTGTATAGCGACTATAAATTGAGATGTAAGCTATCCTATCTTTTAAGTTGGACCAAACTGCACAGAGTGTGCAAATTTTCATTGAAATCAGTTCAGTAGTTTAGGAGTCCATCGCGGATAAACAACGTGACACGTACTTTTTATATACAAAGATATATATATATATATTAGCTGGCCGGGCAGACGTTGCCCTCTCCGACATTATCCTATAAAAATCCTTAAATTACCAATAAAAAATATTGGGGGTCACTTAACGCCATAAGAACTATCCTATCTCTCAAGTTGAACGAAACTGCATACAGTGTGCAAAACTTTATTTTTAAATTTTTATATATAAAGATAATATATTAAGGTGTGTGTGGTGTTGCAGTTGTTCATTGGCGGTAGTAGTCACCAATATGAAATATGATATTATGCAAGTAAAATGTAAAAATTTTGTACTTTTCTTCATTTTGGTGGACATATTCTTATAGGTATTGGTTCCATGTTCGTCCGGGACTTAAACAAGTCGTAAAAAGCGACTATTGGGTTTGTGATTGTGTAGGTAATGGGCTAGTCCTTTATCACTTCTTTCACAATTTTCTATTTTAATCCATATTTTCCTGGCTACAACATTGTAGTCTTGCATCAACTATGTTTTATCAGGGTTTATTTGACATGCTGTTAAGGACATTGTTGTAGCATTAAATTATAAGAAAAATGTAACGCTTAATAATTAAATTAGTTTCTTTTCTAATTACAGAGAGTGTTCATTTGTTTACAAGACAGCTAAAGCTCAGCAGGCAGGTGCAAGGGCTATAATAATTACCGAGTCTGTTGATAAGTGGGATGATTCATTAGATCATCTAATAGAAATGGTGGATGATAAGTAAGTATGATTGTTTATGAGTGGTAAATGACAAATTTGTTATCAGTGGCGTAGCGTGCCTTCGATGGGCCCTGTATCAAAATTTGTTGCGGGGCCAATGAAGCCCCCAATGAAGAGTAAAGATTTCATAAAAGGAACAAAAACGCTTGCATTGAATTCAAATTATTATATATTGATTTTAAGTTATTCATCATCATCATTACAGCCCTCCATAAGTCCACTGCTGAACATAGGCCTTCCCCAAGGAATGCCACAAAGCACGGACCTGAGCCACCTGCATCCATCGATTTCCTGCATATCTTACCAGGTCGTCACTCCATCTAGTGAGGGGACGCCCTACACTTCGTCCGCCGGTACGAGGCCGCCACTCGAGAAACTTTTTTTCCCATCGGTTGCCGATTCTTCGAGCTATATGTCCGACCCATTGCCACTTCAGCTTACTAATTCGTTGGGCTATGTCGGTGACTCTGGTTCTACTGCGGATATCCTCATTTATAAATGTATCATGCAGAGAAACTCTGAGCATAGCCCTCTCCATAGCTCGCTGAGTGACCTTGAGCTTCCTCATCCGGCCAGCAGTTAAGGACCACGTCTCAGTACCATATGTCATTACTGGCAACACGCACTGGTTGTACGGTCTCGTTTTCAAGTTTCAAGTTAGGTATACCTAACTAGAAAATGTGCCGTAATTTCCCGAATGCTGCCCAGCCGAATCGAATGTCTCGATTGACCTCTCGGTCGAATTTGGACTTCCCAGGTAAACATAATCGTCAACAACTTCGAGCTCAGTGCTCCCAACAACTACCGGCATAGGTGTGACATGGACATTAAACATGATCTTTGTTGTGTCCATGTTCATCTTAAGACCTATCCGTAGGTTGGGAACACTTGAGGTAATTAAGCATAGTGCTTAGGTCCTCCAGTGATTCTGCCATAAGGACTGTATCGTCGACAAATCGAAGGTGAGTGATGTACTCGCCATTGATGTTAATAACGTATCCTTTCCAGTCCAGAAGCTTGAAAACGTCTTCCAATGCAGCGGTGAAGAGTTTCGGGGACAGCACGTCACCCTGTCTTACACCTCTCTGCAATTGGATAGGTTTCGTACTCTGGTTCTGTACTCGGATAGCCATCGTAGTCCTACTGTACAAGCACTTCAGCACTTCGATATACCGACAGTCAACTTGGCATCGCTGAAGGGACTGCAGCACCGCCCAAATTTCGACGGAATCAAAGGCTTTCTCATAGTCCACATACGCCAGACATAGTGGCAAATTGTACTCCTCGGACTTCTGTACAATTTGCCGAAGGGTATGTATGTGGTCTATGGTGCTAAAGCCTTTTCGGAAACCGGCCTGTTCGGGAATAATGACTCTCGAAAACAGCACGTAGACGCGGCTCAGAAGGGAACTCGGTCTGTAGTTCTTCAAGAGAGCGGCCTGTTCGACACCTACGGAGTAGTGCCACCATGAAGGACGGAACTAAAGAGCTTCTAAACGACTTTAAGTACTGGTTTTCCACCCGCTTTCAGAAGCTCCGCTGTAATTTCATCCTCGTCTGGGGCCTTGCCGTTTTTAAGATGCTGAAGAGCCATTCTAATCTCGCTCAGACTGACGTCCGGTATATCATCGAATAGTGTCGGATAAGACTCGCTCTTGGATCGTTACTCACACTTATGCGTGGCTCCAAGATGATGTGTACAGCTGCCGATAGAACCTCTCAAACTCACTCAAAACCTCAGGTGTCCCGGAAACGACGCTGCCACACTTGGTCTTCAGCTTCGACAGTTGGCTCATTCAGGCAGACAGATCTCTTGCAAAGACTTTGGAGCCCTGGTTCCGCTCGGTCGTTTCTTTAATACGAGCAGTAATAAAATTGCGTAAGTCCTGCCGCATGCATTTGGAGATCTGTCTGTTCAGTTGCCTGTATGCTGTCAAATCTTTTGAAAATTTCAGATTCATTTCCCGTCTAACAGTAATGAGATTAAGAGTGTGATCGGAAAGTTTTTATGTTCTTCTGTGTTGGGTCTTGCAAAACTTAGCTCCGACCGCATGAACAGTTTTCACAAGCTTGTCATTCATATCGTCCATTGCATTGCAATCTTCTAGGCACTAAAAACGGTTTCGTAGTTCGAGCTGAAAGGTTTCGGAATTTTGGATTAGAGCACGAGGGGGACGGAGCGTTGACTTCATTAGACTTGACCTCTCCAACTTAACGTTTAGGTTCAGTGTGCCTCTAACCATTCGGTGATCGCTGCCGGTTTTCACCCTCGCGATCACTGAGATATCACTGAACAGTTGTCGTCTGGTCGTCATAATGAAGTCAATCTCATTTTTTGTCGAACCGTCGGGGCTCGAGTGGACCTGCTTCCTGTGTCAGCTTCTGGAAGAAAGAATTCATCATAAAGAGTCCCTCTTTCTCCATGAAGTCGGCCAGCTGCTGGCCCCTTGGGTTCCGTTGCCCTATTCCGAATTTCCCTACTTTCTGCTCACCGTTCTTTCTTGTGCCTAGTTTTGCATTGAAGTCTCCCATTAATACCGTATTTTTTATATGATAAGGGTGACAAACGAGCGCATAGTCCACTTGATGGTAAGTGGTTGCTGCGGCCCATAGACATCTACATCTATCCTCGTTTGCGAATCAAAATGCAGATGCGTTGTCACCCGTGAGGACTAAGATGGATTATTCATCAGACTCATTTCCAGTAAAAAGGGCCTCCGGCCACCTGCACTCACCAAGCGAAACGCAGAGGTAAACCTCTACTTCACGCTGGTATTCTGTGACGTCGTGGTACTACCCCGGTTCGAGCCGGCCCATCTGTGCGACAGCAAAAGCTGCCGCGTGGCTCTACTACTGTCAAAAAAAATATAGTATAGTGGATTTTGGAGGAATGCATGGCTCTAGAGATATCCTCATACATTTCTTCCACCTCCTCATCGGCGTGTGCCGAGATTGGTGCGTAAACCTGTATGACCTTCAGCGAATACCGTTTGGTGAATCTGAGTATAAGGTATGCAACCCTCGTCGACACACTCCCAATCTTTACAACGTTGTTAACGAGAGACTTGTGGACGATAAATCCGACACCTCCTTGGGACACATGGTCGCCCTCCTAGTGATAGAACAATTTGCCGGATTTGAGGATTACTGTGTCCTCCCCTATCTTCAGACTTCGGATAATCCTATGACATTCCAGCGCAACTTGTCTATCTCTTCTTCCAGCTCCAGGATCTTCTCGTCAGTCCTCAGGGTGCGTGCGTTATAAGTTGCCAGGTCGAGTCGTTGTAGGTGGCAACAGAACCTCCACCGGAGATTCTTAGCACCCCCTGCCCCGCCGTTACCATGGTTGCCACCTTAGCCAAGTATAGCGGGGCTGCCGGAGACTGGGGGCCGTCTCTTCGTTACTTTCATGGGGGGTATATTGCCATAGTTGCCACGATTGGCGAACGGGTTGGCAACAGCAGTTTTATTATTGTTGTTTTGCTGTTATCAGAAAGATGCTGCTGCCCATCCTCTGCCTCAGTTTCCCTCTGTCGCCTTTTACGACACCTACGGGAAGATATGGGGTAGTGAGTATTCTTACCCGCCACTACACGGGTTTTTGAGTTATTACTTACAATTAAGCTAGCCAAACAATTCAAATCAAATATACACTTTTCGTGCCTTTTGTTCGGCGAACATAGCTGAAGATGATTCGGCTGCATGCATAACTGAAGACGATTTCAGTTTTACTAAATGCTTTACTTCTATAGACAATAGTAATAGCCTTTCCTGTCCCATAGAAGTCCTTGGAATTTTTGCTCACACACGTTTGGGGCCCCTGTAGCCCGGGGGCCCCGTATCATTGATACGGCTGATACGGCGGTAGCTACGCCCCTGTTTGTTATGTAAACTTAAACTCGACAGAACATGCTTAAGTTAAACTAAGAAGACAAGCAAGGAAATCCAATACCAGTTACATAATTTAGTGATCTCAAAATATTCATTCTTCTGTAATGTCACAAATTAGTTTTGACAGCTAACTTCTAAGTGCAATGGCATACATCATCACCACCACCACGCCACCACCACCACTATCATCATCGCCACCATCACCACTACCACCATCATTAGCAACACCACCATCATCAGCAACACCACCATCATCAGCAACACCACCATTACCACCATCATCAGCATAATCACCACCACCGTCATCATTATCATCATCACTACAGTATATCAAAGTTCACTGCTGAACGTAGGCCTCCCACATAAGATGGTTACTTGCCATAGTTGCTATATTTAGTGTGCGGGTTGGCAACGGCAGTTCTTTGTTCAATTTCTAGTTGTTATTAAGAAGACCATCTCCTTGTTGGTTTCCCTCTGTCGCTAACGAAACCCATGGGATAATATGAGATAGTGGATATTCTTACGTCGCCACTACACGGTAACCATACATTAGGAAGTATTTATAAAATTGATAAAATAAATGGCATTTGATGACTGTCTCAAATCTTAATAATTCTACATTAATATATCCTATCCTAACCGTTCCCAATCTTCGTTCGCAATTTTAACAACGATCGATGTCGATGTATATACTTCGATATCGATTGTTGTTAAATATACTACGACGTTCAATGTAGCTATTCTCTGTATTATGGCGATTTGCTAATAATGTGGGTAATTGAAAAAAAACATTAGCTAACAACACTACCTGAGGGTATATGTATGAAATTTCGTCCTGGTAACTTCATAACTTCTTATGTAACCTTCAGTTATAGACGACGGGAATGCGCTTAAAAAGCCGGCACGGGTTGACTGTTGTAGGGGGTTTTTAGAATAGTGTGGTGACGATCCAGCAAGTGTTTTTGATAGGATAGCTACAGGAGATGAAACATGGGTTCACCACTATGACCCTGAGAGTAAACAGAGTCTATGCAATGGCATAAAAAGGGATCAGATCCGCAAGAAGTTCGAAGTCACTCTCGGCTCGTAAAATCATGGCCACACTTTTTTTTGGGATTCCAAAAGAATACTACTACACAAAAAATGGTGAAACCATCAACGCAGACAAATACTCAGCCACTTTACGCCGTTTGAGAGAAGCAATACAAGAAAATAGAAGAGCAAAGCTGACCAAGGGAGTGCTGCTTCTTCATCAATCTTCTTCTAAATAAATCTTCAATCTACAATAAAAAAAAAAAAGAAAAGATAAGAAAGAATAATTATCTATTATTATTTATTTTTTTATTTATACTCTTTATTGCACACAAAATACTACACAACACAGCAAACTTAAATTTATAAACGAATGTACAATTAGGTGGCCTTATCGCTAAACAGCGATCTCTTCCAGGCAAACCTTGGTGAAGGAGATAATTTTCATTTAAATATATAGAAGTGTGCATAAATAGTAGATAAACAAGCATATATTAAAAGTACATGGTATATACAATATATAAGAAAATGCAATAATCAAATAAATAATATTATATATACATATACACATTAACAAATATATACATACACACATAACAATTATTTATTAAGGAAAAATTGTCTAGTAAGGGTTATTATTTTACTAAAGAGTACATGACTGATAATAACCCCTGGGTATGAGGTGATTGCTACCATGCTGTTTCTAAATGTTTTAATTGTATAAAATATTATATTGTAAATTGTGTTTAAAAAAAAAGTCCCGTTGGGTTTCTTGCTGGTTATTCCCAGGACAGAGGTTTTTTTGCAAATCAGTGGTAAAAGTAAAAAATGACTCAATAAGTATTATGTACTAGCTGTGCCCCGCGGTTTCACCCGCGTCATCACGTGTCCGAGGTGGGCGACATGACCTAGTTCAAGCATTTTATAACGGCTAGGGTTTAAGCGTCGTTCGCGCGCCCAGCCAAGTATTGAATTATTTTAATTTTACATTATCTCTTAAACTATGCGTCCAAATAACATGGTATAAAGAACAAAGTTTATTTTCATAAAATTGTCTTGATGATGAAGTAACTTTCGTTCGTAAGGATAAATAGGCCATGCCTAATAATAACGCTCATAAATCACTTTTAAATTTTCAATATTTTTTTGTCACAAAATACCAAATTATGTCTTATGTATAAGAAATAGACATATGGTGTCGCGGACATTTTTTTAGACGGAGTAAAGGTCTATATTTTTCTAGAACATTGTATTTACGTATCCCTAACGATAACACCAGCGTACGTGGATAAATCATTTCGGGAGTGCTTTTTCTTCTGACTTGCTTAACAAATATGCATATTTAAGGCTAGCTGAGTAATACAGCTTAATGCTAGATAGCCTATACTATTCCACATGAATCTGGCTATAATATACAAAAATAATTTTTGAAATCGGACTGGTAGTTCCAGAGATTAGCGCGTTTAAACAAACAAAAATACAAAAAAACCCTTACGCTTTACTATACACTTAGCGGCACGGAATGTGGCCCAAACGCACTATGGGGGTTATTATCAAAATGAACCGCGATACTGTTATTTTTTGTCTTTGAAAAACTTTATTGTTTATTCAAATCTTAAATGCAAATGATTAATAAACAAAAAATGTGGTAACATTCTAATTTTTTTTTATTAAATAACAAAAAATACATTAAGCACGAAATTTAACAAAATGTTTATTAATGAATTTAACAAATTAAAGCTAACAGTAACTAACGTGAGTAGCAGGTTTTTCCACCTCTGGCCCTGATAACCTCCTGCATACAATCAGGCATGCTGTGGGTGATGTTTTTGATATCCCTTTGGGGTATTTCTTCCCAGAGCGGTTTTCAGTGCACGGAAATTCTCTCGAGGGTTGAGATTGGATCGGGTGCGACGTTTAAGCATGTCCCAGACATGTTCTATGGGATTCATGTCTGGGCTTCGTGCTGGCCACTCCAATTTAATAATTCTCACCTCCGAAAGATAACCATTAAGGCATCGTGCGGTGTGTGGTCGGGCATTATCTTGCATTATCTTAAATTCGTTGCCCCCAATGAATTCCACATAGGGTAAAACATGATCTTGGAGGATCTCTTCAATGTATTGCACTGCCGTTAAACGACCTTCAACTACCACTAACTCTGTACGTGCATCTGCACTGATCCCTCCCTAAACCATTACGGATCCACCATTAAAACTTACGGTTTGCCTGGGGTGATTGGCAGAAACTTCTTTCCAAGCTTTCTCCACACACGTTCACGGCCATCTGGAGCTCTTAAGGCTACTCTGCATTCATCGGTCCACAGAACTTTACTCCACTACTCATGAGTCCAATTTGTATGCTCGATAGCGAACCGAAGTCGAACTACGCGATGATGCCGGAGCAGTTCTGGACCTCGTGCTGGTCTTCGGGTACGCAAATCCAGTTCCACTATTCTCCTTATCATCCGCTCACTAACGTTGACCCCTCTTGCCGTTTGCAGACCCTGCCTTATTTCAACCGCAGTTAGGAATCAATTTCTCAAAATTGCGAGGGTGATAAATCGGTCATCCTGCGCTGATATACACCTGATTCTGCCACTTCTTGGTCTCTTCGTGTACAGACCGGTCTGATCGTACCTTTTTAAGGCGTATTTAAGGGTTGTACGCGGTACGTTTAAAAATTCCGCAATCTCTCGCTGCGTTCGCCCTTGACTCCAAAGCAACACAGCTTCAGCAACTTGAGCTGGAGTTACAGTCATTGTGTTCCGATTCTGAAAGCAAGAAAAGACTACACATTAATTGAAAACCGAAACCATAAGAAGATTCACCAACAATAAAATGAGCCATCATTTAAACATTGAATTTTAACTTACCTGTGTTTCATGCGTTCTAGCGACGAACTAACGCTGAAAGTCACAGAAATTAAAGTAAATAACTTTTTTTCGTGCTTGCCCTCTTAAATCGACAAAAACAAACGTCTTGACAATCTGCCACTTGAAATTCTTATTCACTGCACGAAAATCGCCTGTTATCGGTTTGTTTATGTTTGGGCCACATTCCGTGCCGCTAAGTGTATTAAATAATAGATTATAAGCCATATTGAATAAAAATGATTCTATTTTATTCTATTCTACTCTATTCATGACAACGCACCAGTTCACATGGTGCGACTCTCTAAGGCTATGAGACTGCGGGCTTGAGGAAATTTACCATCCAGCATACATCCTATATAGATATAGCCCCTAGTGACCACTTTTCTACCGACTTCCAAAAAGGAGACGGTACTCAATTCGACTGTATGTTTTTATAATGTGTGTTACCTCATAACTTTTTACTGGGCGAACCGATTTCGATGATTCTTATTTTATTTGAAAGCTGGTACTTCTCGTGTGGTCCCATATGAATTTGGTCAAGGTCAGACTAATAGTTTTTGAGTTATTCTTAATAACTTATAATGAAGTCGGCTGTACAAAATTTTTAATTTTATATTATTATTCCCAAACTTAAAAAAAGACCTTCGAGGAAAGCGATTTGTTGACGATAATAAGCTTAAGTCCGCTGTAAATGAGCATTTTTTTTAAATAGAAGAATGTCAAACAAACATGCGGCTCACCTGATGGTAATTAAGTGACTACCGCTGCCCATGAACAACCGCAACACCAGGGGAATTGCAGATGCGTTGCCGGCCTTTTATAAATGTGTAAGCTCTTTTCTTGAAGGTCCCTAAGTCGTATCGGTCCGAATAAATCGCCGGTGGTAAACAATTCCACAGAGAAGTTGTACGAGGAAGAAAACTCCTAGTAAAACGCACAGTCGTGGACCGTCAAGCATCCAGATGGTGAGGATGGTACCTATCGTGAATTTTGACGCGACGTGCGTTCGTGAAATTTGGCGGCTGAAATTAATCCGAACAATTCCTCAGAGCACTCCCCGTGGTAAATGCGAAAGAAAATGCAAAGAGATGCAACATCCCTACGCAGTGCTAGTGTATCGAGTCGATCAGAAAGGACTCGGTCGTCGACGATTTGAACCGCTTTGCGCTGGATGCGGTCAAGTGGAAGGAGCTGCCACTGGGGAGCCTCTGAGAACAGTATTCCATGTGAGGCGGGACTTGCGCTTTGTAAAGTTGCAAGAGATGTGCCGGCATGAAATACTGTCTCGCTCTGCTGAGCACGCCAAGCTTTTTAGAGACCAATATGATTATTTTGTAATGCTTAAATTTCGATCTCGACACCGCTTAAATTCTATTAATATAGCGGAATAAGTGTGCTGCATGTTGTAGTATTGGTTGTATTACAAAATTATTACATGATTATGGCTTGAAGTGAGGTACGTTGTAGTCACGGCGTAAGAATATCGACCACCCCTTATCGTTCCGTGGGTGTCGTCGGCAGCAACATTTTCCTTATAACAACTAAAACAATGCGGTTGCCAACCCGCCTGCCAAGCGTGGAAACTATGATTAATACCTCCCCCATAAGGTAATCTATGGGAGAGGCCTGCAGTGGACTTTAATAGGCTGGAACAATATGGTTAGAGGCTTCAATAATATTGTGTTCTTATTATTACAGAATGGATTTAGACGTGAACATTCCAGCAGCTTTTCTTCTTGGTCGCAGCGGCGCAACAATACTCAGAACCTTAAGAAAATTACATAGAAGTTATGCTGTAATTAATTTACCAATTAATATGACTCATGTACCCATAAGCAAAATGAATCAACCTCCATGGATCTCATGGTGAACTTATGTATTTAAGCCATAATTGTTATTGAAAAATTTGTGTGATGTCTACGTTGTTTTTGTTTGTAATACCTGATTTTTGTTATTTAAAGTTATTCGTTACCACTCACCGTTATCATATTTATGAAAATGTTAATTTGTTAAGTAATGGGTATATTACGTAAGTGATATAGCGATTTTGAAATTTTTTATTTCACCAACCCCTTTGGCCGACTGCTGGAAATGGGTCTTCTATATTTGTATGAAGGTTCCATTGATTTCGGCAATTTATTTATTTTAATAATGACGTTATGTTTCTTCGCTGGTATTACTGTCAGTGTAAATTACAAGCTCATTTTATCAGATATATTATTATATTTTGCTTTTATTTCATATTTCAAAACTAAATATTATAATGAATTAATTTACACAATAAAAACAAACACAACGAACGAAACTTCAAATTATGCGATCAACTCTTCATTGACACTTGTTGATAGCTATCAATAGTTCAGTCAATCTGTCAAATTAATGATACAAAAATTACCAATTGGATGAAAGTTGGTGAGTCGTTAGAAGATGATGTAAGAAAGCTTACTTGGGCATGGCCACCTGATCCGTCTGTGGATTTTTGAAAAAACTCAAAAAAATTTTGAAATGCATTTTTCTCGAAAACTATGCATTCTACAGAAAAATTTATTTGAACAAAAATGTAGAGGGCATCGTTATCTACAATTATTGTCATTGGTGCAATGTTGTAAAACAAAAAATGTGCACAGCAGGTGGCGCTAAAGTGCCAAAAAACGTGTTTTTCGACTTTTTCGCCCTTAAATTTTCATTTTTCAGCTACGATCCAAATGGAAAACTTGTTCCTTACAATTTTACAAACAACTTTTATTTAAACATTTTTTTTATACAACTTACCGTTTCATAGCTGCAGCTTGTTAAAGTATGAAAATTCCAATATTACGCTCTCACAAAGTATAAAAGCAAGGAAGGTGCATAAAAAAAGATGTATTTTTATTTTTTCACTTGAGAAGTAATAATCTATATTCTTTATAACAAATAAATAAAAATATTAGGAATAAGTATCAATATTAGACCTTTATGATAAGTTTTCGTCAAATTTGTATATAAAATATTTTATTCACTTGAATCAGTTGTAAAATTAATTATTTTTGTTAAAAAATAATGAACTAAAAATGTTAACAGTTACAACAATTTTATCGATTATTTGAGAAATTTGGATTAGGTTTACGAAATAACTTAATTGATGTCGAAATTTTTTTTGGTAAATACACTAATATTTCTTTTATAATATACATGTTTTCATATTATAACAATTGAGTAATGCTAAGGTTACACTTGATTAAAATTGTTGTTACGCAAACACCTATGCTCATTAGCGTTATTGCAGGAACGAGTGTTAATTTATTTTTTGCGTGCACTGCGTAGTCTCTTCGTCGGTGGCCCTTTTGTTAAAACTATGCCAACACCGCCGGAGAAAGTCCCAATAGGACCGACAAAATTACCGTTAGCACCACTGCGCTGTTCACGCAGCGCTATATTACACTATAACTTTGAAATGATAGGTTGTATAAAAAAAATGTTTAAATAAAAGTTGTTTGTAAAATTGTAAGGAACAAGTTTTCCATTTGGATCGTAGCTGAAAAATGAAAATTTAAGGGCGAAAAAGTCGAAAAACACGTTTTTTGGCACTTTAGCGCCACCTGCTGTGCACATTTTTTGTTTTACAACATTGCACCAATGACAATAATTGTAGATAACGATGCCCTCTACATTTTTGTTCAAATAAATTTTTCTGTAGAATGCATAGTTTTCGAGAAAAATGCATTTCAAAATTTTTTTGAGTTTTTTCAAAAATCCACAGACGGATCAGGTGGCCATGCCCAAGTAAGCTTTCTTACATCATCTTCTAACGACTCACCAACTTTCATCCAATTGGTAATTTTTGTACCATTTTGATTTTTTTTTCGACAGATTGACTGAAATAGCTATTTTAGACGCTAAAATGTCAAATACTAAACTAGATAACTTACTAAGGGTGGATTCGACTAAACGAGACTAATTAATAAAACTTCTCTGTCAGTTGAGTTACCCCAGAAAATTATTCCGTATCTAAGGACAGATTCGACTAGTCCATAATAAGCTCTTAGAAGTGCGTCAATGTTAACTGTAGAAGAAAGTCTAAACAGTGCATTAGCCGAACTACTTATTTTTTTATTTAGTTCCTAGTATATGGGCTTTCCAATTTAGTTTTTGGTCAATTTGTAAGCCGAGAAATCGGGTTGTATTTACTTCTTCAATAACAGTGTCATTGTAATTTACTTCAATGTTAGATGGGGTTATTGGTCTTTGGCTAAAATGCATAATGTGTTTTATTATTATATTCATAGAGTCTATTTTTATTCACAATTTATCCCAATCTACTGAACTATTCAATCAAAATGACATTCCGGGCTTATGACTGACAATAAACATAGATTGCAATATTGATTATTGACCAATACTATGAATATTGACTTTTTGGTTTTTTGGTTTTTTTTAATTTGTTTTATATTATGTTTTTTTTTAATACCTAACGGTTTTGTTTTTATTTACATGGTATTAGCATTTTTAACTACAACTAATAAATAATAATTGTAATAGTTTTTTTGTCTTTAGACATTCAAGAAAGTGTATAGAAAGCACGAGACGTAACGGCATCATAAAAACAACATAAAATTGAATAGCGTTTGAATATTTGGGCAATAAAGTCATAAAGTACGAGATGCATAATTTAAACAGAACCTTAATTCATGAATAATACGATTCTAAGTCTAAATTCACTTATTTCTTAACTAGCCGACCGCCACTTGCTCCTTCTTGCTTACATACAGCGAAAATTAACGAGATAATACAGACACCGAAGAAAGCGCTGCGCGTCATGTTTGAGTGTCATGTGCCATGTTTGATTTGGTCAAGTCATGTGTAATGCTACAGTACGCGGTCGGGTTATATGACGCGTAATGCAACAATCGCATTACTTACACAAGTCTATTATACACATATCATTACGTAGGGATTGTAAGAGACTACTATAAGAAATGCCAGCATAACCATCTTGTATATACTAAGTAAAGAATATTAAGACCGACGATGCGTCAATGGCATCAGCATGAGATACTGCGATCTCCAACCCTGCCAAGCGTGGAGAATAAAGTAGATAATTTCTTCCTACTGCTAATAAAAATAAATAATATATTTATTATATCAACATCTTATTGTGCAAAGGTGTATGTAGTGTGGTATATAATATTACCAAATTCTCGAACGGAACGATGCATCATCATCATTACAACCTTTCACAAGCCCGCTGCTGAACATAGGTCTCTGACTTAATGTCTTAAACTACTCGTATGTGCATCCATCGCCTTCCTGAGTGTCTTACCCGGTCGTACATTTAGTGGCGTTATATTAATTCAGAAATGCCAAACCTAAATCCTACTGATTGCACACAGCATAACCAGAGCCCTTAGCACAATTTTTTGACACTTTTAACTTTCAAGTATTCACGTCTACTAAAATAATTGCCCATGGAATTAGAAACAACGCCCCTGGTGGATATGGCTGAGATCTAAGCTGAACGCACATCCCATTATAGAATTCGTTGTATGAAATCATATGAAACCTCGCACATTGCACCCGCACCGTAGGTACGCGCCGAATTTTATAAAATACGGTATCCGAATATTGAAGGACGCATGCTAATGACGTCATATAACTCGGTGCGTTCGGCACGTGCTGATACTCAGTGTTGTCTTATGTTGCCAATTTAATGGCTTTTCCACTAAAACTGGTGGTTTCGACTCGTTTCGAATTAAATTTACTTCATTTCAGAAGTATTTACTGTTATGAGTGACTTTTGTGATTATTGTCTTAATACTTCTGCATTTCTATGCCCAATTGGCGTTTTAAATCTTGAGTTATCTTGACTGTCTGGGCGTTAGCATAAGCTTAGCTTAATCTTAGCCCGATACAACCATAAATTCAGAATCAAAGATTATGCTAAGCATACACTCAGCTAAGTTTTTCGTAAGTAAAGTGTAAGCAAAGTCAAAGTGTACGGTTTATAGATCAAAGCCTAAGAGCCAGTGAGACTTACGGTATTTCAATAAACTTCAAGTTTTTTTCAGTTAGTCCCTTATATCTGAAGTAGACATGGAACGAGCCCCCGAACGGGTTCCCGCCTTGTCGTGGCAGTCTTAGTAGCCGTGGCTTGGTCACCCGCGGTGAACAAAGAGGAACCCCTTGGTTGGCTCGTGGTGTAGGCCTGGCCACCTCGCCACTCCTAAGAGGGCTTGGCGAGCCCACTTCGGATGTGTGTCGGTGGGCTGCGGTGAGAGGGGTGTCCTTTCCCCCTACTGCTGCAGCCGAGGTGAAGTCGCGGAGGAAGAGGAGTGTTAGTATGGCGATGCGCCACTCGCCCTATCCTCCGCGACTCTGGCGAGGCCGCACCGTTGATGTGGTGGTGGTGGGGCCGCGGGGGGAGAGGAGTGTCGGTATTGCAAGGCGCCGCTCTCCCTACCCTCCGTGGCCTTGGTTGGCGGCGTAGCCAGAGACCAGATCCGCCGCTGGGGTCGGGAAAGCGGGTGCTACTAAGCGCTCGATTTTCCTGGCCCCATGGCCTCCGCGCATTGGACTCCGGGGGGTCCGATACGCAGGTGTAGTTGGAGGTCGTGGAGGGGGGCGGGGTGGCGTGCCTTGTGTTCCTGGTGCGCCTTGCCTGAGAAGGAGAATGAGGAGGAGAGGTCCTCCCTCGAGAAGGGGCTGGAATTGGGCGACCGGCGCTGGTGGGGCCGAGGATGTGTGCAAAAGCGTTCCCGTGGCCCTGCCAATATGCAGCGAAGGTGGAACACCATGGGGTTTTAGTCGGTGCGAGGCCGACATAACCCGTCCTAGCCCCGGCGAGGCGGGTATGCTTAGGCATTTCCCCATGTAAAAAAAAAGTTATTCGCCGAGTACTCGGCCACCGGGTACTCGGCCTAGATTGGGCCGAGTAGTCTGCCGAATACTCGACTTTAAAAAAACGCGGTAGCAGGCGGCGTGTGGTTAATTCCCTTACACAGAGTTAGGGATGAAACGATACGAGTAAATACAAGTAGTTACTCGATACTTTTTTTTCAGTACCAAGTACTTTGGGTATCGATACTTTAAAACTCAGTACCAAGTAGTTTCGAAAGAAAAGTACTTGTATCGGTACTCGATGAGTCACACACCCACGGACACTGTTGTTGAGTGATTACTGATTACTTGTCAAATGAGACAATATGAGTTCATGTTCGAGAGATTATTTTTGTTATTTGGCGCGAAAATGACTGCTTATAGAAATCGTTTTATCGGAAAACATCTAGAAAAATTATAGATCTTAGGAAACAAAACATAAAAAAATTAGTTTATTTCATATTTTTTTTCAATTTTATGTAATGACTACCTGCCTCATTAACTAACACTTCTCACGGTACGGATACGACAGTATAGAGTAAAAGTACCGATCCTTGATGGTATCGTTTCATCCCTACACAGAGTAACAGCGCGATATTGCAGGGCGACAAAGTGCACGGGGAATCCCCTTTGCTCGGGAAAACCCCTAATTTCATAATTTGTTAACTAATTTGTCACTTTTGTACGAGTATTCACGTAGAAGAGGTTACGCTTGTGTGTTTAATCAATTATTTTATGTAGACAACGCGTAATTTATTACAAGAAGATGTCGAATAGTGCGAAAAGGTCGGGTGTTTGGAAATACTTTGTGGAGGTTGATAAACACAAATCTAAGTGCAATTTGTGTGGAGAACAACTGTAACGTGGAGGTGTGGGAAAAACTGCGACTACTTCGTCCATGAAAAGACATTTGCAGACTAAACATAAGTTGGAGTATGACGACGGATTTTTGGTAGGTAGTACAAGTATTCCTTCAAGTAGCAAAGAATTTGTCTCTCAGTCCAGTGAATCACAAGTGAGTGGTGTTTTGAAGCAGCCGTCTTTAGAAGATATGTTAGAAAAGAAAAAGTTGTGGGATATTAATAATTCTAGAGCAAAGAGGTACCATCATTTAATCGGTGAAATGATCGCAGTGGATACGAGGGCGGCACTGAAAATTTCGGGAATCAAGGAAGTGACACAACATTACTATTTAAAAATGTATTTATTGCTTTTCGAAGTATTCTCCGCGAAATTTGACACATTTTTGATGGAACCAATCATTGAAGCAACCATTTCATTTGGAAGTTGGGGTCTCCAAAATGGCCGTTTTGTAGGCGTCCACAGCTTCTTCAGGTGATGAAAATCTCTGTCCACGCAATTTATTCTTTATTTTAAGGAAAGTATAGAAATCATTAGGGCTTAGGTTGGGGCTGTACGGCGGATGGTCTAATAATTCTATGATTTCTTGCTCTAAAAACTTTTTTGTTCTGTGTGCGGTGTGAGAACTCGCATTGTCGTGATGGAGGATGATGCGGCGGTTGCAGTTCTCTTTACGGAGTTCAGAAACGACCTGTGGTAAACAAATGCTAGCATACCATTCTGCATTAACCGTTCTTTGTCCCTCAAGAGGAATAGTCGTAACATGGCCGGTTTTGGAGATAAACGTGGCCACCATTTTTTTTTGCAACACTCCGTGAACGAACAATTTTTGTTGGCTTTAACTCATTTTCGAACACCCAAACTCGTGACTGGTTTTTTGTTTCGGGTTCGTACGCGTATATCCAGGATTCGTCACCTGATACGATGTTGTCTACAGCATTTCAGGATCCTGCGTGGAATCTTTCGAGAGTTCTGATGCACCAAGTAACGCGAGCCGCTTTTTGCTCTTTACAGTGCGAATGCGGTATCCATCGGGAAAACAACTTTTTTACACCTAATTGTTCATGCAAGATTATTTGTATTTGACTCATGCCAATTTCCAAAGTTGCCTGAATTTCGCGGTATGTCACATGTCGATCTTCCTCAATCAGTTTACGCACAGCATCAACGTTTTCTTGGGTGACTGCAGTTTTTGGACGACCTTGACGGGGATCATCACTGAGCTTGACACGTCCACGTTGAAATTCAACAAACCAGCGATAAATTGTGGTTTTGGATGGGCTTCATCGCCAAATGCAGAAATCATCCGGTCAACACACTGTTTTTGTGTTAAACCACTTCGAAAGTCATAAAAAATCATCGCTCTTGAATTTTCTCGAGTCAATTCCATTTTCTCAACGACTAAACAAGTTTGACAAAACCTTGTGACAAGACCAGAATATTTTTTTAAAATAAATAAATGGCATTCGATTTTTAAAACCAAGGAGTTTTCAATTAAAAAGATTTTAATATGACAGGAACAGTGGAAATATTCCATTCCCGATACTTTTAGTGCAGCCCTCGTAACTAGCCATTTTCTATCGTGAAGGTCATTTCGGTTTCGCCGCTTTGTTAATAATATTTTACCGCAGTATGAGATACCAAGCCGTAAATATTTTAGCGAAGATGTAATTCCAGATATATATAACAAAGTGGTGAACAATATTAAGTCAAGATTTGCATTGGTCAACCACATTTCTTTTATTACAGACACGTGGACATGTCAAACTAACAAAACTTGTTTCCTCAGTTGTACTGCCCATTGGGTAAAAGAAAGTTATATGCTTGGTTATGCAGTGCTAGATATCAAGGTTTTTGCAGAGAGTCATACGGCAGAAAATATTAAGAAAAGCTTACTCGATTCTGTTTCCGATTGGAACATACCAGCTATGAAAGTACGTGCCGTTGTACATGACAATGCAGCAAATATAACAAAAGGTGTGAAAGACGCACACTTCCCTTCTTTTCGTTGTTTTATTCACATTATTCAATTAGTAATCAATGTCGCTATAGACGCTACGAGCTATTTCTGTCTACTTCGCAGAATCTCGAAATTTTACTTTTGAAAACTTCTCAAGTGATCAATGGGAAATAGTGCTGCAATTAATCATATTACTGAAACCTTTGAAGAACTGACGAAAATAACTAGTAGCACCTATTCTCCTACTTCCGATGTAATTCAGCATGCGGTCACAGTGATGAGATACTTACGAAAAGAAGAACTAATCGAGAAAACGTATCAAGTTGCTGATTTTAGAAACGCCCTCGTAAACAATATGAACAAAGTCACACGATTCAACTTGAATGTTTGTTTGAAAACAGAACATCAGAATCTCCTTTCTACCTTTTTAGAGCCACGCTACAAAATCTACTTTTATAATGCTTATCAAGCAAACCAAGCTCGCAAGGCTGTCCTAGGAGAAGCTCTAAAATATTCCTAGACACAGAACAATATGAACTTGACAATGACGCAGAGCCAGTAGAAAAAAGAGGTAGAATGATATATAGAGACCATACTGCTTCTGAAGCTCATAATCTATTCTGGGAATGTTTTGAAGAAGCTGCTAACGCATCAACCAGTTACCAACCTAATGGTCCTAAGAATTCAGCTGCAGTAGAGTTAGATCATTACTTAAGCGTACCAAGGGCCGCAAGCGACGCAAATCCTTATAAATGGTGGGTTTCTAATAAAGGTCATTACCCTATCTTGGGAAAAGTTGCGGCTCAATACTTATCAACACACGCCAGTTCAGTTTACAGTGAACGGCTTTTTTCAGAGGCGGGCTTAGTATATGAAGCAAAAAGGAGCAAACTAGACCCAAATGGTGCCGAAAAACTAGTGTTTTTGCATCACAATCCTCTCTAATAATAATTTCTATTATAGATTCTTATGTACGTTCTAAATATTTGTGCTGCTTCTCATGTTCCTGATGTTTTAATGTGTCTAATATAATTATAATGATAAAAACTGGCGTTTTGTTTTTATTTTTCTCTGAAATATAATTAAGGCCGAGTACTCGGTATTCGGCCGTTAATACTCGGTGCTCGGCCGAACCTTAAAAAAAAAGGCTGAAGGCGCCGAGTACCGAATCCAAACCGAGTACTCGTCCCATGTCTAATCTGAAGTACATGAAATGGGGACACTAGATTGACCTGTGGTTGCTATAGAGACACTGATGTGAAAGGTGTCAAAAAAACCCGAAAAAACGTGAAAGTAATAAGGCTGCCTTGCCTTGACATCTTAAAATCCTACTTCCTACTAATATTATAAATGTGAAAGTTTGTGAGGATGTATGGATGTTTGTTACTCTTTCACGTAAAAACGACTGAATGGATTTTAATGAAAGTACAATAATATAGCTTATACATCAGAATAACACATAAGCTTAATTCATAAAAATATTGTGTAAATTGGCCAAAATATAACGATAAATGCAAAGTAAGTCTGAATAATTTTTTTATCTGCGACTACGAACTATTTTGGCGTGAACACGCATCACGCAAAAACCTGTGAACCGATTTGGATGGGACTTTCACTGGCAGATAGCTGATATTATAAGGAGTAACTTAGACTTCTATTATTTTGTATTCAGTAAAAGTTACCGAAAAATAACATTGGAAGACACATGACAGTTTCAAGGTAATGGCAGATAGGTTGTAATTTTTTTTTATAATTTATGTTACTTCAAAATATAGCTACAATTTATATAATATGTGTTTTTTTTTCTTAAAAAACGTTACTCCTACACTAGAATTTTCTCCTGGGTCATGGAGGCAGCTTACAAACATAAATTGCACAAGGAAAAACATCCATACCCGGAACAATTATTTGTAGGCCATACAAATACTTGTTCCGTGCGTGATTCGAACCCGCGACCCCTAGCGCAACAACTCATTGCTAAGCCATTGCGCCACGGAGCCGTGTTGTTGTATTATTTGACATCTATATTTTGAATGGCACATATAATTATGGTTCTATCACCCAGGCAGACAACGAACTTCAGTGGCATCTATACGCGCGTTCTATCTCACTAGAGTGCTAATTCAGTATTGTCCACCAGAAAGCTGGTATTTCTCATGTGGTCCCATATAAATTTGTTAAAGGTCTGACCAATAGTTTTTGAGTTATTCTTTATAATTTATATTGAAGTCGGTTGTACAAAATTTTTAATTTTAAATTATCTAGCTACGCATACAGTCAGAGCCATGAGTTCTTTCTGGAATTTCTCGTAGTAGGCTCTTACCGACACCTACGTGACGAGAGAGGAAAATGTACTCTCTAACGTAGTCAACAGACAGCAAATAAAATAATATATAGAATATATAGGCACTGTAACAATAAATACATCCGCTTTACCATTAAATGCTAAAGTAGTACAAGGGCTTTTACATGATATTAGGTACCCGAAGAATGACTTCGGAGGATTAATTTTTAGCTATCACGTATTCTCTGGTCACATGTACGTGGTAGACTTTTTAATTTAACTTTTTAACAGTGGTAGAGCTAAGCGGTGGCTTTTGCTGTCGCACGGATGGGCCAGCTCGAACCGGGGTGGTACCACGACCTCACAGAATACCAGCGTGAAGTAGAGGTTTCCCTCTGCGTTGCGCTTGGTGAGTGCAGGTGGCCGGAGGCCCAATTCCCCCCCCCCCCCCATCAACATGGTAGTGGAATTAAATAAAAGACTACCCCAGGAGGGTACCAGCACCCCTGGAGAATCCCTCGCTGAGCATCCACGACCAAACTACTCCACTCCTGGGCGTGGGTGCTCAGGCTGCCCCGCGTATTCTGGGGGGGGGGGCGAAATTCCGCTCAAGACGAAACCTGCTCGGGGCAAGCGGAGCAAGAAGACAAAGGCAACCCCTGCCACGCTTACCGTGGATTTCTGCAATATCAGGGGACTTCATTCAAACCTTAACGCCGTCCACTACCATCTGGAGATAGCTAAGCCGGCCTTGCTCTTTCTTACCGAGACACAGGTGTCCTCTCCGGCTGATACTTCGTATCTCTCCTTCCCGGGGTACAAATTAGAACACTCGTTTGTGCCCCAGGCTGGAGTTTGCGTGTATGTCAGAGAGGACATCTGTTTTCGACGCCTCGGCAGTCTTGAAGGTAGGGACCTGTCCATCCTATGGCTACGCGTAGACAGCGACGACCATCCCCGCGTCTACGGGTGCCTCTATAGGTCCCATAGCGGTAATGCCGACACAGACCGACTCATCGACCACGTCCAAATGGCTGCAGACTCTCTGCTACAACAGGTCCCATCCGCAGAGATCGTGATACTCGGTGATTTCAACCTTGGTTCTCGTTTAACCGACCACGCGGGTAGATCTGTCTATGACTTTGCTTTGGCATATGGTCTAACACAACTGGTTACTTCGCCTACGCGGATCCCAGATGTGGAAGACCATGTACCTTCCCTGTTGGACCTTCTGCTGACCTCTCATCCGGACGGATATCAGGTCTCCGTCAAAGCCCCTCTGGGCTCTTCGGACCATTGTCTGATCCGGAGTACGGTGCCACTCACGCTCCAATCGCAGTTGCGATCTACAGCTTTCCGCCATGTTTGGCACTATAGGTCAGCTGATTGGGACGGGATGCGGTCTTTTTTTGCATCCTACCCTTGGGGGCGGGTTTGCTTCTCGCCGGAAGATCCCAGCGTTGTTGCTGATTCTGTTGCTGATGTGGTACTTCAGGGTATGGAACTTTTTATTCCATCCTCTGTGGTGCCCATCGGAGGCAGATCCCAGCCATGGTTTGGTCGCTCCTGCAAAATAGCATCACGCTATAAGCAGGAGTGCTACCAGGCCTGGGCTGACGCATCAACGTCTCGGGATGTAAACACCAGCGCACTTAAAAATAAGTATAATTCCGCCTCCAGGTCCGTCAAAAGCGTCATCGCCAAGGCAAGGTCTGAGCACATCGGCAGAATTGGCGAGAAGCTAGTTCGCCTTCCTTCGGGAACCCGTGCATTCTGGTCTCTCGCCAAGGCTGTCCAAGAGAACTTCTGTCAGCCATCTCTTCCATCTCTGCACAAAGAGGACGACTCACTGGCCCATGCCGCAAAGGAGAAAGCCGATCTGTTGAGCTCTCTTTTTGCGTCCAACTCGACTCTAGATGACGGGGGGAACACACCGCCGACCATCCCGCGATGTGAGTGCTCCATGCCGGATGTGCGATTTACACAGCGCTCGGTCCGCAAAGCACTCTTCTCCCTGGACGTCAGCAAGTCGAGTGGGTCCGATGGAGTCCCTCCCATTGTGCTGAAGACGTGTGCTCCGGAGTTGGCACCGGTTTTAACGCGTCTTTTCCGGTACTCCTACTCCCAAGGCGTAGTCCCGAACTCATGGAAGACAGCTTTGGTGCACCCGATCCCTAAAAAAGGCGACCGCTCAGACCCATCCAACTACAGGCCTATCGCCATCACCTCCTTGTTCTCCAAAATAATGGAAGCCATTATAAACTGCCAGCTCATGAGGTACCTTGAGGATCACCGGCTGATTAGTGACCGCCAGTACGGTTTTCGTCGGGGTCGATCAGCTGGTGATCTTCTAGTCTACTTAACTCATAGATGGGCGGAGGCAGTAGAGTCCAAGGGGGAGGCATTAGCCGTTAGTTTGGACGTAGCGAAGGCCTTTGATCGGGTCTGGCACAAAGCGCTTCTTTCGAAGCTTCCTTCCTATGGGCTTCCCGAGAAATTGTGCAAATGGATCACCAGTTTCCTTGCTGATCGGAGCATCAAGGTCGTAGTAGACGGTGCATGCTCTGATCTCAAGCCCATCAACGCTGGTGTTCCACAAGGCTGCGTGCTCTCACCAACGCTGTTTCTCCTGCATATCAATGATATGTTGCTAACTGGCAGCATTCATTGCTATGCGGACCACAGCACTGGTGATGCCTTATATACCGGCCGTGCCAATATTTCTCGGGAAAACGTCGCCGAGTACCGGGACAAACTTGTGTCTGAAGTCGAGTCTTTGCTTAACAAAGTCTCGGATTGGGGGCGACTAAATCTAGTCCAGTTCAATCCCCAGAAGACACAAGTTTGCGCATTTACCGCTAAAAAGAACCCCTTTGTCGTATCTCCTCAGTTTCAAGGCACTCCCCTTACTGCCTCAGCCAGTATCGGAATCCTAGGCGTCGACATATCGAATAGTGTGCAGTTTCGTGGTCACTTGGAAGGGAAGGCCAAATTGGCCTCTAAAAAGCTTGGCGTGCTCAGCAGAGCAAGACAGTATTTCATGCCGGCACATCGCTTGCAACTTTACAAAGCGCAAGTTCGGCCCCACATGGAATACTGTTCTCATCTCTGGGCCGGGGCACCCCAGTGCCAGCTTCTTCCACTTGACCGCATCCAGCGCAGAGCGGTTCGAATCGTCGACGACCGAGTTCTTTCTGATCGGCTCGATACACTGGCACTGCGTAGAGATGTTGCAACTCTTTGCGTATTTTATCGCATTTATCACGGGGAGTGCTCTGAGGAATTGTTCGGACTAATTCCAGCCGCTCAATTTCACCATCGCACATCGCGACAAAACTCGCGTTACCATCCATACCATCTGGATGATTGGCGGTCCACCACTGTGCGATTTAGAAGAAGTTCTCTCCCTCGCACGACTTCCTTGTGGAATCAATTACCACCAGCGAATTTTCCGGACCGATACGACTTAGGAACCTTCAAGAAAAGAGCTTACACCTTTCTAAAAGGTCGGCAACGCATCTGCAATTCCCCTGGTGTTGCAGTTGTTCATGGGCGGCGGTAGTCACTTACCATCAGGTGAGCCGCATGCTCGTTTGCCCCCTATTCTATAAAAAAAAATGCATTATGGCTGCCGAATGAATGGATGAGCTCGACTGTCATCACCTAAGAGGTGATTCGAGGATATTTGGGTATTGGTATTAGCTAAATTCAATTTAAAAGTTAGTAAACTTTGTTGCCGCTGGATTCCGCACGAAATCACCCCAGAACAAAAACGGACTCGAATTGTTTGGTTTGAAAAAATGGAGTAAAATTATTATCACGGAGGTTCTAATGTTATTTAAAAAAATGTTGTGTATGGCATTTTGTTTGGAGATAAAACAAGAATCTATTGTTACATTCCGAAAAAAAAAGCAACAGTCTCTGTATGAGTGTTCGAAAGCGACAGAAAACCAACAAAATTGAGGCAGCCAAGTAACGAGGGCAATACATTGATTGCGTTTTTTTCTTTCAGACTGGTCCTATCTTCACGAACCCACTTTTTGATGAGTAAATGACCGACAAAAATGCTGACTGGTATGCCACCATTTAATTGCCCAGTGACTTTGAAAAGGTTAGGGAAAAACAACCAAGAAATCGCATCCTATTGCATAATGCCAATGCTTCGGCGCACACCACAAATAAGACAAAGTCAATATTGGCTTCTGTAAAGCTGGCCCGTGACCCATCCCGCCTACAGTCCAGACCTCTCACCATGTGATTTTTCACTTTCGAAAAAATCAGATTTGATGAGAGGTTTGATATTTCCGGAACCAGGAGTGGCCTTGATAGCCTTTGGTGATAGCTTTCAACCAGCACGTGCAAAACATGCCCTCAGACATATGGTCATTACATTTTTTAAAATGGTTCGAACGAATGAAAAAGGGTTTAAAATGTAATAGAGCATAATTTGAAAAGCGGTTAGTATAGTACTTACATATAAATTGTTTTATTTATCAGTTAAGCAAAACTTCCAGTGTTCGGTTTCAGTTAAAAGTTTTACACGCGCTGGAGTCATGCTGCCGCTATGGTTGTAGCATGAATAGGTTGGCTCGACCGGGGAAGGGCCACGCTCTTATAGAATACTAGGGAAAAATATCAGCTTAATGCTGCTGTGTTTCTGGTGAGTGTAGAGAACCGGGGAGACTCTTTTTTTGGAAACGAGGCATTCCATTTTAGTCTTGAGGGGTGACAAGTGACAACGTATCTGCATTTTGATTCTTAACTGAGGATAGATGTATATGTCTATGGGTCACATAATCCACTTACTATCAGATGAACTGTGTGCTCGCTTGTCAACCTTATTCTATAAAAAAAAACTCACGTGGCAGTATAATGCAACTATGTTTCGTATGGTGGGTGATGTCAACCGGAGATTCTATTTACTAGTAACGAGGCGTTTTATTTTCTGCCGACTTCCAAAAAGGAGACGGTACTCAATTCGAGTGTATGTTTTTTTTTTTTTTTTTATGTGTGTTACCTCATAACTTTGTACTGGGCGAACCGATTTCGATGATTCTTTTTTTATATGAAAGCTGATAGTTCTCGTGTGGTCCCATATGAATTTGATCAAGGTCAGACCAATGGTTATTGAGTTATTCTCAAATAACCTATATTGAAGTCGGCTGTACAAAATTTTTAATTTTAAATTATATTCTTATGGGATGACAACGGACCTTCATTATGATCCATAATCGAGGATATATCTATGGTTCAAAGCATCCACTTACCATCGGGTGGACGGTGTGCTCCTTTGTCACCCTTGTTCTATTACAAAAAAAAAAAACATTAAATTATATAAGTAAACGAACTTTACCTGGTACGTAACTTTATAAAGGTTGTTTCACTTGTGGTACTGTGTTGACAAAAAAAGTCCGTTTCGCACCTTGGTCCCATACTACATCTAAAGTCTTTCTAAATCTGGTAATTGGGATATATTTCATCTGAATAGATGAAGGTATCAATGGACCGCAGTATCCACTTAATAGCATGTAGACCACGTACCCGTTTGTTACCCTTTTTTTTAAATAATATTTGATTTCGAGAACATCTTGAAAATAAAATAGCAGAGTCATCTCAGCGTTTATAGTTTACTCAGTTTTATTTATCATTATGATTAAAAATACTTTTAGATTTAGAGCCGCGGTAGATCGGGGACTAACTCTCACAGAAATGAAAGGAGTTATGTGCCCAGCAGTGGAGTATGTATATACTTTATAAAGGTAGATAAGTTTTAATATGAACATATTTAAAAAGAAGAATATGGTAAAACAACATCGGCACTTCCGCCCGGTTAAAGTGCACCTTACGAACATCAGAGGGTTGAGGGATACTAACCTCGATCCGGTCCACCACCGCCTCGAGACCGAAAAGTCGCACTTATTCTTCATAACGGGGACGTAGATAACCACTCCGTCTCATGTAGCGTACCACAACTACCCAGGTTACACTTTTGAACATAGTTCAAACAGCGCGCTGGAGTCTGTGTGCATGTGCTGTCCGTGATGACATTTGTTGTCGGCGTCTCAGTTGCTTTCAGGTATCAGGGTTTGAGCTATGTGGCTTTTGGTGGACACCGGTGTAGAGACAACCCTCTGTGCCTGTGTCTATTGACCGCTCAGCGGAGACCAGGAGACGACCAGACTCATTGAACACCTGACACAGATGGCAGATAAAGCCCAACAACGGTATCCATCTGCGAAGCTAGTTTTCTTTTTTTTTTGACTTTAACGCTCAACGTGATACGGCAGGGAATAAAATATTTTATTCCGTTCTCCAACATCCTGCTTGGTCACAAGGCTCGACCCTAGTATAATGCGAATGTTGCTCATACTGAGGCCCGAAAAGGGTCTGAAACTGAATTACTGACTTTCTGAGTGAACGGTCGATCAGGGTAGTCATAAATGGCTGCTCTTCTAACCTAATGCATATTAATGCCGGAGTTTCTCAGGGATCTGTTTTCTGCGACTCTTTTCATGCTGCACTTTAATGACCTATTTCTACGATGTTGGGTATGCAGATGACAACACAGTAACAGAGAGATTTATGTCCAGTGAAAAAGACGGAGGAGCAGTAATATGTTCATTCAGAGAGGCCATGGTGGAGCGGATAAATGCGAACTTAAGTCTTGTCTCCCAATGAGGTAACGACAAACTGGTCACTTTCAAAGCCGTCAAAACGCGGGCCCGTTTGTTTTCTGCAAAACGGAGTCCGTTTGATGTGACTCCTACTTTTCAAAGTGCATTTGTAGAGGTTAATGATCATCTCAAGCTTCTGGGCATACAGTTGAGTGCTAACCTCAACTTTGGCGCTAACATTGAGTCGAAAGCATAAACTGCGGCCAACAAACTGGGTATTCTAAACACATTGAAGTTGGTTGACATTCCGAATATTCCCACTAAGCGCTTTAAGTCATCTTTTTCTACCGACTTCAAAAAGGAGGAGGTACACAATACGACTGTATTTTTTTTTGTGTTACCTCATAACTTTTTTTTGGTGATCCGATTTCGATGATTCTTTTATTAATTGAAAGCTGGTGCTTCTCATGTGATCCCATATAAATTTGATCAAGGTCTGACCAGTGCTTTTTGAGTTATCCTTAATAATTTATATTGAAATCGGTTGCACAAATTTTTATTTTTACCACTTGTTATAACGCACACAGCCAAGGAGTGGGATGCCTTGCCGGCGTCTGTTTTTCCGAGTGCGTACAACCTGAACCTCTTCAAGCTACGTTTTAACAGGCTTCTCCTGGATAAACTCGCTTCATCTTAGACCTCATCTTTGCCCTCGGCCCAGATGGAGGTCAACAGTGCGCCCATTTTTAATTTAAAAAAAGGTAGATTTTGTTCGAAACTTACTACTGGATAGATATAAAAATGTCTAGTGAACTCCAAGTAACAAGTAAATTGTTTACACAAAAGTTATATACTCGTATTAACTGTTTTAACCTTTAAAATGACGCCTAGAAATTAGAATGCGCTTCATGTAAGCGTCTTATTGTTTTCTGATGGATGCCATACACGATCAAGTTTACCGTCAAGTTTGCAGCACGCTTGAAGCGGCGTCAAGTTTGCCGTGCATCCACATAGGCCACACACGTTCAAGTTCGCCGTCAAGTTTGCATGATGCCGCATCAGTTGATACCATGGCGTCACTAGTGACGGACGACGAAAGCCATCTTAGGCTTATTGCTCGCAATTACTTTGCAAAAACTGGTTAATGAAACGAAAAATATTATCTCAATAGTAAATAGCAAAAAATGTGAAACAGACAAGTGACGGCCCCGTAGCGCAGTAGCTTAGTAATGAGTTGCAGCGCTAAGAGCCGCGGGTTCGAATCCCGGACGTAACAAGTATTTGTATGACCTACAAATAATTGTTCTGGGTCTGTTCTATGTATATAAACCCTGCGATACAGAAGAAAATCCTAGTGTGGAAGTAACTTTTTTTTTAAAAAGAGAGGAAGAGAGACAACTAATGAAATTAAAATTTTTGTACAACCGACTTCAATACGAATACGCATTTTTACGGATAATTCCAAAAGTATTAACTTGATCGAATTTATACGTGATGTTTAAATTACAAGCACCAGCTTTCAAATAAAATAGAATCATGAGAATCGATTAACTTAGAAAAAGTTCTGAGGTTACACACATTAAAAAAACAGTCGAATTGAGTACCTCCCCCTTTTTTAAAGTCTGTTAAAATGGTAAGTAGGTAAATTATCTGAGTTTCAAAGACGTTCACGTTGTTGTAATATTAATTTTCCTCGATGTTGCACCTTCCACATATTGAACAATAAAGTTTTGGCTTAGCAATAAGTTGCAACACTGGGGACGCGGGTTCGAATCCCGCACGGAACAAATATTTGTATTTGTATGTGTGTAGATGTTTGTCCTCGTGCAATTTATGTTTGTTAACTGCCTCCACGATACAAGAGAAAATCCTAGTGTGGAGGTAACGTTTTTTTTAAGAAATTAAAAAAAAACATTAATACATTGCATAACACTTCGGTGTATTCTACTATATACCGCGTGCGCGCGTCTTCGCTTGCCGAAGCCAACTAACGTCATGCATACTTGAGCGCTCATACACACGTTCAAGTTTACATGACGCTTGATCAAGTCGGCAGAATCGAAATTCAATATTTGCTTCAAGTAGACTTGTCATGCACACCCATAGCCATACACCGTCAAGTTTACCGGACGCCGCTTCAAGCGCGCTGCAAACTTGACCGTGTATGGCTGACATAAGCGTCCTATTATTATTATGATTCCAATACGGGAAGCGAACAGCCATTGTAAATGATATTCTAGTTAGGGATATAGGCGAGATATAGACACCTCAAATATTTTAATACAAAGAGTCCGTAAAATTCCGTAAGACGTTTAGTATACAAGAGATCACAGCAAAGGGATAGACAATCATATTTACATATCTAAACAAAAACATAACTCTCTTTCTGGAGTTAG
This sequence comes from Parnassius glacialis, assembly GCA_033319125.1. Taxonomy (NCBI): domain Eukaryota; kingdom Metazoa; phylum Arthropoda; class Insecta; order Lepidoptera; family Papilionidae; genus Parnassius; species Parnassius glacialis. The sequence continues at coordinate 18,577,314 of JAVANC010000009.1, forward strand.
TCTATTGCTTAGTTGGTAAAAATCAAATTAAAATGGCGTAATCGCGTGTCTTTGTAGGAACATGCAATCTAGATATTAATAAATTCACGTTAAACAAGCTTTTTATCATACTAGCGAATGTTCTAAAAGTTTTAAGGTAATTATTCGCCGAATACGGACATGATACTTGCAATTTTTAATTTATTTGATGCTCTTTAAAATTATTAAATTACGCAGTTAGTGACCTGCGAAGTGTATCCACTCAAACACACACACAAAGAAAAATCATCAACATCGGTCATTTTCGGGATTTTGCGAGATGGACAGCAATTGATTTTTATATATAGAGATTGGTAAGACGTGCAGGAAGTCGTTGGATGCAGGTGGCTCAAGATCGTGCTTTGTGGCATTCCTTGTGGATGGTCTATGTTCAGCAGTGGACTTGTGAAGGGCTGGAATGATGATGATGATGATATAGAGATTTAAAATGGGTTTGAACCAAAAGCAAAGAAATTGTATGCAGATTGTTAAAACAGCAAAAAAAGGCATGCATGTATTAACTATGGTTCAAATAGTATTACTATACCATTAGTGAAGTGATTGAGGGCGATATCTATATCTAGAGGGCGAAGTAGGCCTATTGTCCATGATCCGCGTAGGCGTAGCTACGAAAATAGGCTAGGAAAATATCATGATGATTATTCCATGCACTTAAGATATATAGATACACGACGTCAGAAACAACATTCATTAAATAAAACGTGTTAGCTTTGAATAAAACTGTTTTTTACGGATTTTATCGCGTTTATTTTAAAAGTAAAGTAAATAAGTTGTTGTGTTAGCTTTACTTTTATGTATCATATTTAATGTTGTAGATAATTACGAAGTAAGAAAGAAGTTTTTCTGACATTTCCTTTGTGAAAGTATACCTTCCTACGTCTATTAACGTAGTAGAACGTGCACACAAGCTGTATAAATATGCCGGTGAAGTAGCATTGCATTGTTCTAGGGTGGGACACTTGACTGCTGACATTTCACGCATAATTAATTTTATGAATAATAAAGCTCCTCCGAGTTTTCGGCTGTTTCAATTTAATATGTTCTGCTACATATTTTCTAGAACAAAGTTTTATATCAGTAGAGCTTGATAAATAAATATCTAATATCTAATGAATTAGTTATTTGGAACAACCGACCATTATAAATTATTAACTCAAAAACTATTGGTTTCCTCTTGGACCTTGACCAAGAGGGAAGCACCAGCTTTTAAATAAAAAAAGAATCATCGAAATCGGTTCATCTAGAAAAACAATTATGACGTAACACATATAAAAAAGAACATACAGGCGAATTGAGTACCTCCTACTTTTTGAAGTCGGCAGAAAAAAGGTTCATAGGTCTAAGACCAATACATGTATCCTTTATATTTTATTACTATAAACTTGAGTCCCACAATTTTATTTTTACTTTAGGATTTTTGCCAAAGTTTGTTAAAAATATACATTTATAAACTTAATATTAGCGTTCCATGTTAGCCAACGTTTAACATGTGATAGCGCTGCGTAAGAATCACTATATTGTCTCGTACGACACGTAAGAGGTAGGAAATGATATTTAGATACTTGAATATCTAATGGCCTCTTGACTATCTCGTTGGTATAGTGGTTTTATTCGCAATTGTTGATCATGTTTCTGCGTGGTAGAGCCATGCTGCAGCTATATGTATTAGTAGTGTAGTAGTAGCACGAATGGGTCGGCTCGACCAGGGAAGGACCACGCTCTCACAGAATACCAGCGTAAAATAGCGGCTTAACATTGTTTTGTTCGTATAGTGAGTGTAGAGAACCGGAGACCCTTTTTACTGGAACAGATGCATTCTATCTTAGTCCTCACGGCTGACAACGCATCTGCATTTTAATTCGCAAACGAAGATAGATGTAGATGTCTATGGGCCGTCAGTCCCGTGCCTCGGAGAGCACGTTAAGTCGTTGGTCCTGCGCCTGATTTATTTTCGGTCGTGTCGAATTACCGTCCCGTAGGACTTATAAAGTGAGGGAATAGAGAGTGCACCTGTGCTTGCGCATATACTCGTGCACTATAATCCTGTCCTGCGGAGTTGGCTAGTCTCCGTTGTAGACTGGACGAACTGACAGAAATTCGGTTTGGAGGACATTATTATCTAAATGTTTTCGGTAGATGGTATTATACTCGTAACCGTCATTTATAATGTATCCTAACAAATGTAAAATACTTACACTAGTGACGGAGAGTGGCACTTCGGTTTTAAGCCGTGACGTATACAAATGAATGTACCTTTGTCCCTTGAGGATTCCTATATCATTCATCTGGTTACGATGAAACTTTGCTGAGGTATGTACGTGCCAGCAAATATATCTAACATAAAAGGCATTGCAACTCATATCTGGCACGGCTTGTGCTAATACCTAAGCGAATTATATAGCAACAAAGATATATCTATATATGTATTTGTACCTGGTGGTCAGATAGTAAACAAGTAAGTCTACGAGGGAACCCTAGTGCATATGATGGATGCTGTGCGCAGGAAGAGTCCTGAATTGTGGGAAAACCAAAGTTTGATGTTGCATCAATGCGCCCGCTCACGTTTTTCGTCGTTTTCGTCGTTTCCAAAACTGAAAAATACGTTGAAAGGACGTAGTTTTAGGATAATACGACGAGAAACCTGCGCGCAGTCCCACAAAATTAGTTGCAGGAGGCGTTCCAAAAATCGAAGAAACGATGGGAACGGTATATTGCCAGTAGAGGGGACTATTTTGAAGGGCACAAATACAGCAAAAGTTCAGTTTCTCTTTGAACACACCTCTTATATATAATACCTCGTTTCCATACGTGTCTGGAATATACAGGCGGACTTCACAAGTCCTCAAAAATATTATATTTGTCAGATATGCAAGTGTCCTTCCCCACACGATGTTTTCCTTGACCAAAGTACACGTGGTAAATGAGCACTTATAATTGCAATTAAGAGCTTCATTCATGCCGTTGAGAATCGAATCCAGGTTAATAGCAATGCTGAGAAATTTACAAAGAGCGCTTAGTCCCTCGATTAATTGTTCCATGAATCTCCCAGAAATGAAAGGAGACCTGTGCCTGGCATTTAGGGTGTAACTTTACATAGCGTACTTTCATTAGGATACGACCCTACTTGTAGTGTCGTATCATGGGTTGCTGCCGCCTGGATTCGCTAGGCCGAAAATACCGTATCTCACGGGTTACGCCCTATTTTAGAAAGTATCCCAAAAATATAAAATCAGCAAATGTATTCTATAATCTAAGTATATTATCTGAAAGCATACATGGAGTATGCTAGGACTGAATCTGAATGACAGGGTGAGAAATAGTGTGATAAGAGAAAAGTGTGGTTTGCAAGATGACGTTGTGACAAGGATTAAGAAAGGAATGCTTCGGTGGTTTGGTCATGTAGAAAGAATGAACGAGGAAAGAGTGACAAAGCAAATTTATGTTGCAGAAGTGAACGGCAGGGTCGGGAAGGGGCGCCCTAGACGAAGTTTTATCGACCAAATCGGCGATACATTAAAAATGGGCCAGATTAGGAGTACCTTTAACCGACGAGCGTGTATGCGTAGATATATGGATGTAAAGGAAGCGAGAGAGGTGTGTCAGGATCGCGCCAAATGGAAGTCCGTAGTCTCTGCCTACCCCTCTGGGTGACAGGCGTGAGTGTTTATGTATGTATGTATGTATTATCTGAAAATGAATAAAATGGTATATCGTCGTTATGTTAAGTGTATTTTAATAGCGTTGACAATGGTATGTGTTTAGATTATTTCTATTTACAGACATATCAATGCTACAGATTTCATTACATTTTAATTAAAAGTATTTAGTAAGAGCTACTTTTTTGACATTATTTAAATTAAGGTATTGACATTAAGGTAGGGAGCTGACTTTTCTTCTCAAAATACCACGCTCTAAAATATGCCGCCTGGAGCCGTACCTTCCCCGACACGCAACTGTTACACTATCTGTCTTCTTCATCAGACTCTTAATTCACAGTTGATCATGGGTCTCCCCTGTTGTGGGTAGAATTTTCCACAATCGCCACTTTTGGCAGGCAGATTGGTAATCGTAGTGCTTGGGGGTGCTAGGTCTTGGAGGTTATACAGTCACCCATTTTTATAGAATAAGGGTAACAATCGAGCACACAGTCAACCTGATGGTGAGTGGTTGCTGTGGCCCATAGATATCTACATCTATCCTCGTTTGTGAATCAAAATGCAGCTGCGTTGTCAGTCGTGAGGACTAAGATGAAATGCCTCTTTTCCAGTAAAAAGGGTCTCCAATTCTCTACACTCACCACACGAAACACAGCAGCATGAAGCAGCCATTTTACGCTGGTATTCTCTAAGAGCGTAGTCCTTCCCCATTCGAGCCGACCCATTCGCGCTACAACTATATTATTAATATCTCACCACCAACCACGTATACCTGTTAGAAGTCATTAGAACTTGCTGCTTGCGTCTATTTGGTACGTAATGTGAAACCTTCCATTAAATCACTGTCGTAAAAGATTCCATTTCAAGTTTATATAAATTTTATGTGAACTTAAGTGATGCTGTGAGCTGTATATTTAATAAGTTGAAACATTATAACATAAAAATAAAATTAAGCCCAGTATTTTCAAATTGGTGACAAATAATTTTGAGCGTGCATTAAACGGTTTGATATGAATTTAAATTTTTATTTCGTTGCATTATGTATTTAATATGTCTATGTAACGGCTAATTTTGTTATAAAAATAAATTTAAGATAAGCCGGCTAAATTAGTTTGGTTCGTAGGTAAGTGTTCGACATATTGTTCGTTTGCAATCATCTTTTTCATCTTTAGTCAAATATTTTATAAATGATATGAATGTAACTTTGAAGTGGCTCTTGAATATAAACCATACGAAACACAGCAGCAGCTGCTATTTTACGCTGGTATTATGTGAGAGCGTGGCCATTCCCCGGTCGCGCCGAACCGTTATATAGACACACAACCGTAATATAGCTGCATCACTACCACGTTCAAAATAATATATTTACGTATTTACGTCTATCTCTCCGTCCGATTATAATCTGGGCAGCTTTAAGGCAAGAGTGAATAGGCTTTTGTTACGCTAAGACTGTGATTTATCATCTAGGTTTTCATCACCACTTTGCCCCAACTGCATCTTAACTTGCTGGTAACTGGCTACACCTAGTTTGGTCCTAAGCCTAAACCTAAACCTGCGTTTGATCGGCTAATATGAGCTTGTTATTAAGTGGCGAAGCTTGCGAAGTCATTTATGGATTTCACGATGTCTGTCCGTCTGTCCGTCTGTCCGTCCGTGTGTCCGTCTGTCCCACGATCATCTCGAGAACGGTTTCGAATTTTCAAATTCTGTTTTCAGCAATCGATTACTGATCACCCAGGCATCTGAACCTCCTATTTTGAATTTTTTTTTCTGTTGGAAACCGCTACAAAGCTGATTTCTTCGCCACATTGCTATGCTGTTAGCTTGCTAGGTTTTTTTTTTCATTTATTTAAAGGACCACAAACAGATTCACAATTAAATATATATAAAATATTCAAAACAAAGAAACGTAATTATCATTATGAATCCAACAGCGCTGGTCTCATTATACATATAATCTAGTGTTAAAGTGGAGCTCATCTTACATTATAACAAGTGTTAGTTAGTTAAGAAACTAGTTAAGAAATCATGAAGTAACTAATAAACATTATTAATACATGTGTGTGTATGTATTTGTGTGTGTGTGTGTGTGTGTGTGTGTGTGTGTGTGTGTGCGCGTGCGCGCGTGCGTGTGTGTGTGTGTGTGTGTGTGTGCATATGGTTTATTTACACTAATGTTAGCAACTACTAGCTAGTTCCTAAGACTAGTGTATCGAACACATGCGAGTAAAGCTTAGACTTTAGAAAATGTTATGTGGAAATATTTTATTATTTTTGTAGTTTTTGAATTCGGTTTTACTTTTACTGAAAGTTTAGCAATTTTAGTTTAGTATTGAGTAATATCACAAGTTCAAGGTAACAACAGAATATCGTTTAACTCTATCCCTGTCCCGTGAGTCATACTTTATGAACATTTTAATTATTGTCTATTTTGCGGACAGGTAAACTGTTACTTGTAATCTTTACTTGTAATATACAATAGGTACATTAAAATCGTCATACCCCATTTTTCCATTTCAATTTAACCTTAAAATTTAATAAGAATTACTTAAATCCAAAGAGATTTAAATATATACTACTACTTAAATGTCTTTGCTTAAATCAGTTCAGTCAATTTCGAAAAATCGGTAAACCAACAAAAACCATACGCGTCAAATGTAGAACCTTCTCGTTTTTTTTACCTCAGTTAAAAATCAAACGTACTTAATGGAAAATAAAGTTTGTAATCCAAAGTAGAGTTAAAATGTTATCACCAGTGTCTCGAATATTCTATTTTTATATTTTTTTATATTCTACTGTGTAGTTCAAAATACAACTCTAAGTCATGGCTAAGAAACTATACGAAGACAAGCAATCGATAATAGACGATGGCTTGGCAAGAACATGCGGGTTCATAGCGTATGCGCATAGATATGATGTGTAATTTAAAATGACTTGCTTGAATGGACTTGAACAGAGGAATATTTCTCATGTAACGGAAGTGTTACATCAGACCGATTTCAATGCTTGCTCGCTTGTTAATTTTACGTTTTTCTGCAGTTTCTCGTTGAGATTTGTTTTTTAGCAACAAACAATTATACGTTTATAAATATTTAGTTATAGATAGATGTTAAGGAAATATTTTAGTTCTTTCGTTTTATGCGGGACATGCATATAGGTGCTCGAGCTCTAGTATTGAATAGCGACCGTGGAATAAAAACAAATATATCTATACTATGCTATCGGGAGGAAGAAGAATAATGAGATTGTTTTAATTTTATTTACTTGTTTCTCTCTCGTCGCACTGAAATGTGATTTTTTTTATGGAAGAGGAAGCAAACGAGCATGCGGCTCACCTGATGGTAAATGATCACCGTCGCCCACAACCACAACATTAGGAGAATTGCAGTTGCGTTGCCGGTTTTTTAGGAAGGAATAGTAGGAATATATATCGCCGTCAATGGACATTCCATATTTAGGGTCTAGGACTGTGGCAGACGAAATAGCTCTATTATTTGAAAACAAAAATTCGATCTGCCCCCTTGTAGTGCGAATTGGTAGACGGTATTTCCTGGTCTTTACACCTAAGAAATTATCGTTTTCCAATACTGGCTAGTATGCAGCTCGATATCATGCATTCGACTTGGTCTAAGATATTCCTTTTAAAAATCAGTGTTCAATATTTTTCAGCGCGTTTATTTATATGCTTTCGAAAAAGTTGTCTTCTGTATGCTGATCGTAAACATTCGTCACAGTCATTGGACCCAGGGGTGACTCCACGCCATGCCCAATCGCAAATTGAATCGAAGCTGCTCGATGATGGCTGAGCTAGCTATCAAACAACCAAGACTCATCAGTTGCACTAGTTTACGACTTCATCCGTCGCACGCTTGCAGTGTACGGCTACTGCATAACAGATTGTATCAGGCTACTATCAGGAAGACACTGCTGCCAATTTCCAGTCCATTTTCCACGTTCTACCCAGAGCTAGGTGTGTTAGCCTGCTTGGGGGTTGTAAGGGGTAGTTTATGAGGTTGTAAGAGTATGTGGGAATCTAACTCGTTTTACTCAGAATCTGGGGGTTTAGCCTGCTTAGGGGTTCATAGGGGTGGTTTCTACCCTTAAAAAGTGAATTCCGCAGTGCCACAATAAAGCAGACATAATTACGAGTATTTAAAAAAAGATGATTTCATTTGGATTAGATTTACTGCCTCGCGCGTAATTTTGATCGTTTCCGTCCACTGTGCGCCGTTACAACACTTCAATTTATTCAAAGAACTAATGAACATATTTATTCATTACTACAACTACTTTTACAAGAAAGAAAATAGCTAATCAATAAAAACCCACCGACTCAGCATAATGCTACAGTAAAAGAGTTACTGCTGCTACTTATTCTGATGGAGCCACATACGTCAACTTGCTAGCAATCACTGAACATTTTGTCATAATTATATTTATGCAATAATAATATATTAACGATATTTGCCTATGGTACAACTTGAAAATCTATGAACTTTTAAATAAAACTAATTTTACGGATTTTATCGCGTATATTAACTTATTTTACCCCCGTAACCATGGATGCTGTAAAGTGCTTGAAACGTCGGGAATGTAAAATAAGTTAACATACGCGATAAAATCCGTAAAATTAGTTTTATTTAAATGTGTAGTGTTCGCGTAAATATAAGAAATCTATGAACTTGTTCTTATAAAAACATTTAGTTTGATTTAATTGTAACAATATTAAATCCTACAATATAATAATAATAATAATATTGCCATGCAAATATTTTAAGATTAGAAAATACGTATTATAATCCTCATTTTTTATAATCCTTGAATTGACACGTCATTTATTAGAATTTGGTGTACACGCTTTATTCAAATTTGAGCTAAACAAGAACCATACTCAAATTTACAGTTGTAGCTCTACATTATTTAACTGTATCACGCTCTAATATTCCCGGAGTTTAAATGGCAAACAACAATGGCCGCTGTCACGCCCGTCGATTTCTCTACTGCGAACAATGTTTATGAATAAAAAACGGTTCGCGCTTGGCCGGTCAAGCATGACGGACATGGCGTTTGCGCCGTGCTCTATGCACGCCATATTGGATGCGCGGATTGAATTGCGCGCGCGCGCATGTTGTATGAGGATCGCACTTTATTTTATAACTTTTTAATAAATTGTAATTTGTTGGATGATTTTAAAATGATTTAAGAGGAGTCAAAGTCGACTAATAGATACTATTAGTCGACTTTGATTCCTTTGTGCATAAGAGAATCCATAATTTCATTCCATGTGCCCTATTGATGCAGCTATGTAAATATTTCGTATATATATAAATATTGGTCACCTGGTTGGGTTAGTAAGTGCGACTGCGACTGCTCATGTGGCCAGTGCCAGATTTAGAGTTCTGACAGCCTTAGGCTATCTATAAAAGTACGCTTCGCCACCAGCCTGTTCTGCCTGAGCCCGCCTAGCCTACGAATATATTTACTAGATTTTTATATTTTACTAGCTTTTTTTACACATTAACCGAATTTTCCTGATAGTAAGTGTTGAATATCGCCCATGAATTACTGCAACACCAAGGGAATTGCATTTACATCGCCGGCTTTCTAAAAAGGAGTAAGCTCATTTGTGAAATGTATCTAAGTCGCATCGGTCCGGAAAAATCGCGAGTGGTAGGTGATTCCAGAAATATCAGTCTTGCGACAAAGAAAAGTGAGCATGCACCGTGTCTCTACGACCTTGATGCTCCGATCTGTAAAAGTTTTATGAATAGAAAATGATGATCCAATTGCACAAACACTCTCGGGAAGCCAATAATAAGGAAGATTCGAAAAAAGCGCTTTGTGCGAAATCCCATGTGCTTTCCGGCCTTCTATGGGATTTGGCACAAAGTGCTTGGCGATCACTAATGAGCTGGTGATGCTCAAAAGTACCTTAAGAGCGGGTAGTTGATAATGAATTCCATTATTTTGCAGAATAAGGAGGTGATGGTGATAGGTCTGTAGTTGGATGAGTCTGAACTGTGCCTTTTTAGGAATAGGTTGCACTAAATCTGTCTTCCATGAGTTAAGGATTACGCCTAGGGAGCAGTACCGGAAAAGACACGTTAAAATCTGTACAACAATACGATGATGATAATTAACGTCAAATGTGTTTGAGGTTAGTATTTGACGGCGCCGCTTCGAGGATGCTGGTTTAAATCTCGCACGGAGCAAGTGTTTGTATAGCTTTAAGATATGTTCCAGACATTGTTTGTTGTTGTAAGAATTATAGTATGATAATATTATGTTTCTATTACTGTTTGGATTAATTTTTAAGTTTTGTTTAGCGTAGTTAAAGAAGTAAAGCTAGCATATTTATGTATGTCCCACTGCTGGGTACGGGCTAACTCTCATATCTGAGAGAACAATTATTAAGCCACGCTACTCCAGTACGCTTAGACTTTACAAGCCCTCAAAATATTTTATTACACAGACATACAGGTTTCCTCACGATGCTGTCTTTTAATGTGGAGCACGTTGTTAATCACTTTAAAATTACCATTCACTATGAGACTGGTGTCGGTAGGGATTGAACCCGGGTTTCTCCTGTACTGTGAAATTTACGACAAGCGCTTAGCCTTTGAGCGACCACAGCGTAGGTAAAATTACACTTTGATGTTAACGTTAGTAAGTGCCTTCTGGCCCAACAGCCTAGATCTCAAAAGTACTAATTGCTACATGTCGGTAGCATGCAAGGATGTTTGAGTCAGATTTCTAATTGTTTCTCTTAGCAGCTACTACCATTCAAGGCTGCTTTAATTCACAATAAACAATGAACGTGACTTACACTAACAATAGTCGCTATAACGCTGTCATTAAAGCATTTTGCAATTTTACAAGTGTGTCAAACCCTTTTTCGTTTTTGCGAGGGGAGTGTGAAGACCCAAGATAAATAAATAAATAAAATAAAAAATAAATAAATAAAATCTTTACTGGGAGAACTGGGTATGTACCTAACTTTAGCTGTGATCATTTCGCATTTTTTATTAATAGGCCACACACGCGTTGCCTAACTACGCATAATAAGCGATTTTGTAAAAGTTACGCGTCATAAATTTTACTGTTAAACTTTATAATCAGTTAATAAACGCTCATCGAAGAATGAAGAAAGTGTTTCCTTAAAGCTTCCAGAATAATTCGCAAGTCACTACTAGTTAAAGGCATCATCAAGGGTTCAGCGTTTTTGTTTGACTAGAAGAATTCGCTAATATCATAGGTAAAGCCTTCAAGATTCATTGACTAGAAGAATTCACTCATATCATAGGTGAAGCCTTCATGACTAGACTTTTGTGATTGGAGTTCAGCGTTTTTGTTTGCGTATCTGGCAGTCTAACAGTCAATCGTTAGAGTCAATTGCTTATTATCAGTGTGTATCGCGTGAGTAATTTGTAGAAAAATTTGCATATTCCCCCTTGCATTCCAACTTATACAGTTAATCACCAATTAAAATACTAATTTCAGTGTGTTGTATATTCACTATAAAATTTTAAACAGCTGACCCTTAGCTGAATATACATAAGTTAGGTTAAATTTTAAACAATGTGACTTGATTTTAATGACACTTTTATCTGGGTTCGTACCACATTCTTTCCTATTGCTGTCATCAATTAGCAGTGCAATCTCTGATTTTTCCAGTCTGAAGAGTATGAGAGCCAGTTTAATATAGGCTGTAAGGTATTCCATTTTATCCCATAGACCTGATAATGCATCTGTGGCCTGGATGTTTGGGCCTAGATGTTTGAATCTGGATGTAGATATCTATTGGCTGAAGTAGCCATTTAACGTCAGATCATCTGTTAAGAAAGGAGAAATTAAGAAAATGTATTTTTTTCAGTATTTACTTTTTGATGGTGTGACGGTCATCATCATTATCATCATAATAATTTTTCAATATCCCACTGCTGAACATTAGTTTCCTCCATAGAATACCATAAAACACGGTTCTGAGTCACATGTATCCATCGGCTTCCTGCATGTCTTACCAGATCGTCACTCGGTTTAGTGGAGGGCCGTTGTACACTCCGCTAGCTGTTATGAAAGAACCTTCATCTACAACGGTTGTCGGTTCGTCACGTTATATGATCAGTCATTGCCACTTCAGCTTACTATGTTGTGCTATGTTGGTTATTCTGGTACAGCCTCGGATATAATCCTTTCAAATTTTATCACGCAGAGAAATATCGAGCATGGTCCTCTCCATAGTTCGCTGAGCGAGTCGACTCTCACGACTACACGCACTGGTTTTACATTCTTGTTTTAAGGTTTTAAGGATTACGTGACGAGAATATGTGTTCGAACGCTGCTTAACCTAGTTGGGATCTGTCGATCAACCTCTCGATCGAAGTTGAACTTACCTTGTCATAAACATTTTTGTAGTAGTGTTCCCAAAACTACCAGCATATTGCACCTTAAGACGTATATGTTAGGAGGCACTAGTAAAGACATTGAGCATAGAAGGCTCTCCAGCCAATTAGGTATAACGACTATATCGTTGGCAAATATATTAAATGTTGTATATTCCACATGAGGAAGCTCAAGGTCGCTGAGCGAGCTGTGGAGAGGGCTATGCTCGGGGTTTCTCTGCGTGATAAACGTAGAAATGAGGATATCCGCAGTAGAACCAAAGTAACCGACATAGCCCAACGGATTAGTAAGCTGAAGTAACAGTGGGCCGGCCATATAGCTCGAAGAACCGACAACCGATGGGGAAGAAAGGTTGTCGAGTGGCAGCCTCGTACCGGTAGGCGAAGTGTAGGGCGACCCCACAATAGATGGAGTGACGACCTGGTAAGACATGCAGGAAGTCGATGGATGCAGGTGGCTCAGGACCGTGCTTTGTGGCATTCCTTGGGGGAGGCCTATGTTCAGCAGTGGGCTTATGAAAGGCTGTAATGATGATGATGATGATGATATTCCACATTGATGGTGATGACGTATTATTTTCAATTCAGTAGGTTGCAAACGTCTTCCAATGCGGGGGTGAAGAGCTTTGGTGGCATAACCTCACCCCTGTCTTACACTTCTCTGCTGTTGGATGTTTAAAACTTTGTTCAAACACTTCAGCACTTAGATATATCGACAGTCAAGTCGCTGGAGGGACTGCAGGCCTGCTCAATTTTCAACAAAATCAAAGGCTTTCTCGTAGTCCACATATGCAATACAAAGTGGGAGATACTCTTCGGGTGGTTGTAGCTGCAACGATTTTGTGGGTAAATAATATCTGTAATATCTTAAAATAGATCGTTACATTGTTCATTTTTGAAACATAAAAGTTACGGGCTAGTAAAACTTACTCGTACTTATGCTCAACGCACACATGCTGACAGTATTTTGTATTGCAAGTTAATGTGATACTGAGCCAAACAGCCGGCAACAGGTGTATAGTTTCCTAAAACATTCTTTTAATCGTTAGAATAAAAAAATAACTGTTTCAGTTGTAATCTAATATAATTAATATTTTACTATCATAGAATATCTTTATATAAATACATAAAATCTACTTATATTTTAATGATTATGTTGTGATGCTTAAAGTTCGATCTTGGCACCGCTAAAATTCTCAGCGACTATGTAATTTAGTATTGATTTACCAATAGCTCAACGGTATAAGACTAAATGAAGTATTATTTCTGAGGAAACGATAAGGAAATCTGTAGAAGAATATCTGAGAAATCCTACTAATATTATAAATGTGAAAGTTTGTGAGGATTTATAGATGTTTGTTACTCTTTCACGCAAAAACTATTGATAGGATTTTAATTAAATTTTACAATAATATAGCTTATACATTAGAATAACACGTTAGCTATAATTCATATAAATATTATGTAAATTGATCAAAATATAACGTTAAATGTTAGGTAAGTTTGAAAAAATCTGTCATCTGCGAGCTATTTTGGTGTGAACATGCATCACGAAAAAACCCGTGAACCGATTTGGATGGGACTTTCACTGACATGTAGCTGATGTTATAAGGAGTAACTTAAGTTACTTTTATTTTAGGGTTCTGCGCAAATAAATCCACGCGGGCGAAGTTGCTGGGAACAGCTATTCATAAAATAGTTTAAGGAGATGAGAAGTCCGCAAAACACATCAGCATCACGCAGAACCGGAGAACACTTTTCTGTACCTACTCCTTTAAAAAATTAGGATTAAATATAACCATTTTATGAAATGGTCCGTTACGTTTGTGGCTTGGTTCCTTTTCAAATTGAACGTGGGTTGCAATTTCTATAATATTTTTAAAAATAACATTTTTTCTTTACTTTAAACAATTTTTGCTGTGAAATATCTATCTTAGCATTTTTACATCTAACATACAAAAACTATAAAAATAATACAAATAATTTAAGCTAAAAATCTTCATTACATCATCTTCTACCTCAAAATTAATAGCACCAGTATAACCATCAATATCATCTTCTATATCGTTGCTGCTTTTTTTTTCTTCAGTTGATATCTTCTCTTGACATTTTTTTACACAATTTCAGCTATAATCTATAAAGACTTTGGAATCGATGATTCTTTGATTACTGTACTGTCCCTGCTTTCTGTCTGCTCTTAGCGCGTCACCGTATAATATTTTTCTACCTTTGGTTGGTCTTGCTTGGTATGAAGATTCAGTTTCTTTTTCTTGCAAGATTTTACTGGTACTAATACTTTCAAGTACCGTCTCATTTGGTTTTTAATAGACTTCTGTTAATGTTGTTATCAATGATATAGAATTTTCAGAGCTTTTATCACCAAACACTATTTTCATTTGCTTTATATTTGCTTTCTTTTTTATTTTAGTTTGCTCGTTACCACTGGATAAAGAAATGTTCATGCATTGTTTACCATCACTTGTGTATGTAACATGTTAGCAAGCGATTGCGATACTCTAGGTGTAAGTGGAGAATAGGGAGGGGGACTTTTTTCCCCAATATCCTCAACAGCATTTTCATTTGAAGCTTTACATTCCCATTCCCGTGCATAAAACACAGGAGGTCTAGGCTTTAAGTGGGAACATGATAGAGGGCTAATGCTTTTTCCACCTGATTCTTTTTCATTGTTAATTGTCGAAGCTAGAAATAAGCATCCTATCCCTGACAAAAGCGGGTCGTCATCAGCAACATGCAAAGCTGCAGAAGAATCCAAAATGTTATCTTCTGACATATTTTTTGACGGCTCCATGGCGCAGTGGCTTAGCAATGTGTTGCTGCGCTGGGGGCCGCGGGTTCAAATCCCGCACGGAACAAGTATTTGTATGACCTACAAATAATTGTTCCGGGTCTGGATGTTTGTCCTTGTGCGATTTGTGTTTGTAAACTGCCTCCACGATACAGGAGAAAATCCTAGTGTGGGGGTAACGTTTTTATTAAAAAAATGTTATACAATAGAATAGTTAAGTTGCAACCTACCTGTAACCTGTAGCTTATATCTTCATAATTTAACCCTTTCGCTGTCCCGTGCACTACATATAGGGCACTGCTATTGTCTTACTATTGTGTCTGGAAAACGGACAGTGAAAGTGTTAAGATGCAGGGGTTTTTTTTAATTACAAGGATGTCTCAATTTATTATCAAAATAATAATTTCGAATCAGAGTTGATTACTTTCTTAGGGTATAAAACAAATTATTAGTGTTTAGGCACAAAGTTACCTAAGTTAAGAATTGTTCATTTCTCTTATATATACTTGTAGTTTTCCGATGACCAAGAACAGAGATAAAACACTCACTTGTGGAACCAACCCACTTTGGCCAACTTTAAAAAAAGAAAACCTATGCTGTATGGTTCACTATACAGTGCCGAAGTTGAACGCTTAAAAGAACCATACCCGTTGGTGCCTTCAGGACCTAAGCATTTCCATTATACAAACAAGAACCAAAGAAAGTTGGTTCCGTTTGGCACAAAAAGTTACAATATTTTAGTAACTAAATAGGACCAACCAACTTTTGTTTTTGTTTGCATAATGAAAATACTTAGGTCCTAAAGGTATGTCATATCAAGTGGTATGGGTCGTTTTAGCGTTAAAATTCGATACTGAATAGTGAACCATGCAACATAATGTTTTTCTTAAAGTTAGCCAGTGGGTTGGTTCCATAAGTGACAGTGTTGTATCTCTGTTTTTAGTCGTCGGAAAGCTACAATTTTTTTATGGGAAGATAGAAAGCGCCATTTAAGGGCCATCTATCTACCAAACTCAATTTCACTCAAACTTTGGGTTGGTTCCTGTTTATGTAAATGGGTTCAATTATCCTACTCTCCATACTCTGCATTCATCTCATTCTCTCGAAGTTTAGATTTCTGAAGATTTCACTTTTAATGCGTGTGAACTGCGTACATGTTTTTTTGTCATCCACATTGTAATCATGTGGAAAGTTAGACGATGGCATATTATTCAACCCCATTGTTGTGAGCATTATGAACAACGAAACAAACCAATGGTTTCAATGCATGATTTGTTGACAACAAAGAAGTCAAGACTGGCCGGTCTTTATTGTTTCATGGTGGAAAGGATAGGGCGAAATTATGCTCAGTCGACGTGATTTTAGAGCTATGATTTGCTTTGTCTATAAAGGAAGGTTTAAATGCCCAATAATATTTTTGACTACTTTTATAACTATTTTGAGTCTGGCTGTTTACAAGCAACAGTTTTTAATTGGTATGCTGAATTAAATTGTAGCTACTGAAGAATATGTTGAAAATATCGAAATACTTCTTCGAGAGAAACGACAAAAATAACATTTTGTTGAGCTTAAGTGAGAACTGGATATTGAATTAGCAGCAATGCAAACCATCATTCATGATTAACTTTCTCTCCATAAGCGTTGTTCAAACGTGACCCTTACCCATGAGTGTCGCACGAGTTTAGTCCACCTGATGGTACGGGACTACATACAGGCAACAAACTTATATCTAAACTCCCAAGGAGAGTGGGGACAACATTATCAACAAAGAAAGCTGCTTTTACATGGTCGCCCCTTGAAGATTAATATGAAATGTCTTACAGTCTCTAATAACAGTGAATCCTTTATCCTTCAAACAGAACGGCAGTGGGTGCACCGATACTTATCGGGGGAAATAGGCAAAAGGGTGAATTCACAGATCTTCGCACGTACACTGTCGTACATTGTTTTAAAAGAATTCACAATTCCTCCAAGGATTCCACAAAACATGGCCCTCAGCATCTATTAACGACCTCCAAGTTATATATATATATATTCGTCAGCCACCCTACACTTCGCTTACCAGCACCAGGATACCACTTAAATCTATACATATAAATTAAATTGAAATTATTGAGCTGAGTGATTTATTTGCGTGCCATTTTTTTAAAATTATGTCTATTGATCTGGCTGTTTGGGCTAACCTACCCAAAAAGTTGAACCGATTGTAATGAAACTCGACGAACAGATAGACTGATCTAGATTATATTGTATCCGAAAAACTTGAAGATTTTGGTCTTTGATAATTATCATAAATCTAAATAACAAGGCAAATAGGCGCGGCGCGCTAGATAATAACAATTACCTTTCTGATAATAAAGATGTCGGCGTTGGATAAAAAATATTAATTATCTCAGGCATTATATTTATCTAGAAAAACTCGTAAAGTAAATCATTATACATTAAAAGCATAAAATTTCATCCATATGGTTAGAGCCGTTCCCGAGAAACCAGCCACATATAAATAAATATGTTAAATCTATACTTTATACATATAAATAAAAGTCTGACAGTAATATTAAAATAACTGGCTATTAAACTCAGGGGATTACTTGCATGCTATAAAGACATACATAATCATATTTAAAATTTTGTCTGTCTGTGTGTCTATCCGGTCTAATATCCGGAATAGCTAAATGGATTGTAATGAAAATTAACGATAAGAAAGAAAGCAATGGCAGGAGAAATCTAGGCTATATTTTATTCGAAAAACTTTGTATTTCAAAAATTTTTTTTTTTATATAGAAGAGGGGGCAAACGAGCATGCGGCTCACCGGATGGTAAGTGGCTATCGCCGCCCATGAACAACTGCAATACCAGGTGAATTGCAGGTGCGTTGCTAGCCTTTTAGAAAGATGTACTCGTAAGCTCTTTTTTTGAAGGTCCCTATGTCGCATCAGTCCAGAAAAATCGCCGGTGGTAAACAATTTCACAGAGAAGTTGTACGAGGAAGAAAACTACTAGTTAAACGCACAGTAGTGGACCGCCAAGCATTCAGATGATGAGGATGATATCGTGAATGGAATAAGTATATTGACGCGATGTGCGTTCGTGATATTTGGCGGCTGGAATTGGTCCGAACAATTCTTCAGAGCTCTCCCCGTGGTAGATTCGATAGAAAATGCAAAGGGATGCAACATCCCTACGGAGCGCTAGTAATCAAGCCGATCAGAAAGAACTCGGTCCTCGACGATTCGAACCGCTCTGCGCTGGATGCGGTCAAGTGGAAAGAGCTGGCACTGGGGTGCCCTGGCCAAGAGATGAGAACAGTATTCCATGTGAGGCCGAACTTGCGCTTTCTAAAATCGATGTGCCAGCATGAAATACTGTCTCGCTCTACTGAGCACGCCCAGCTTTTTAGAGGCCAATTTGGCCTTCCCTTCCAAGTGACCACGAAACTGCACACTATTCGATATATTGACGCCGAGGTTTTCGAATCTAGCTGAGGCAGCATGGGGAGTGCCTTGACAATGAGGAGATACGACAAAGGGGTTCTTTCTAGCAGTATACGCGCATATTTACGTGGTAGAGCCATGCTGCAGCTATATTAGTAGTATAGTTGTAGCACGAATGGGTCGGCTCGACCGGGGAAGTACTACGCTCTCACAATACCAGCGTAAAATAGCAGCTTAACGCTGCTGTGTTTCGTATGGTGAGTGTAGAGAACCGGAGACCCTTTTTACTGGCAAAGAGGCATTCCATCTTAGTCCTCACGGGTGGCAACGCATTTGCATCTTAAGTCTTTATTGAGGATAGATGTAGATGTCTATGGGTCATAGTAACCACTTACCATCAGGTGGACTGTGTGCTCGTTTGTCATCCTATCCTATAAAAATAAAACTTGTGTCTTCTGGGGATTGAACTGGACTAGATTTAGTCGATGCATTCCGAGAGTTTGTTCAGCAAAGACTCCACTTCAGACACAAGTTTGTCCCTGTCTACTTCCTACGCCCATCTATGAGTCAGGTAGACCAGAACGTCACCAGCTGATCGAACCTCACGAAAACCGTGTTGGCGGTCACTAATCAGCTGGTGATCCTCAAGGTATCTCATGAGCTGGCAGTTTATAATGGACTCCATTATTTTGGAGAACAAGGAGGTGATGGCAATAGGCCTGTAGTTGGACGGGTCTGAGGGGTCGCCTTTTTTAGGGATCGGGTCGACCAAAGCTGTCTTCTATGAATTCGGGACTAGGGAAAGTCTGATTATCTTATAACTAAATAAAGGCACATTAATAAATCCTAGGCAGGTCCTAATAAAATATATTTAGTCTAAATCTTATCTAGTATGATTATTTTAAAAAATTGATAGTATTTTGGTAGAGCCACGCGGCAGCTTTTGCTGTCGCACGGATGGGCCGGCTCGAACCGGGGTGGTACCACGACCTCACAGAAAACCAGCGTGAAGTAGAGGTTTACCTCTGCGTTTCGCTTGGTGAGTGCAGGTGGCCGGAGGCCCTTTTTACTGGAAATGAGGCATTCCATCTTAGTCCTCACGGGTGACAACGCATCTGCATTTTGACTCGCAAACGAGGATAGATGTAGATGTCTATGGGCCGCAGCAACCACTTACCATCAGGTGGACTGTGTGCTCGTTTGTCACCCTTATCCTATAAAAAAAAAACAGATTTTTTGTAAATAAAGAAAAGTGTAATGAAACGTTTTTCGAATAAAGCTTTGACATCAGATTCAAAGTACGCATAGCACCATAAAAAATTACGTAACTTCGGAAACAAAACATTTCATTTGATAATATTAGTCTATAACGATGTATTTTGGCAAGGTGTAGGGCCTTGTGCGCTAGAATACTGAAGAACTGACCACATTGCTGGATTATAACTAGCGCACTCCGACTTGGTAGACTTACTCTCTAGACATTGAGTTATTGGAAAGACTTATGATGAATTGATGAGATCTCTGCGCCGCAATTACCATTCCGTATACAATATATCAGCGTTATTTGTGAATCGTTTTTAATAATTCGTTTTTTAGGGTTCCGTACCTCAAAAGGTAAAAACGGAACCCTTATAGGATCACTTTATTGTCCGTCTGTCTGTCTGTCTGTCAATGAACCCTTTTTCTCAGGAACGCGTAAAGGTATCGTATCAAATATTCAAGTATTCTGTCCCTTAGAGCTGTGAAAAAATGAAACTTCTAAGCCAAAGCAATCAAAAGATACAGCCGTTTATGCCGTAAATTTTCGATATTCGCAAGGAAATCATAACCTACAGGGTACTTCCCGTGAACTCAGAATCTTGAAATTTGGTACGAAGCAAAGTTTTATAGCACAGATAAAGGAAAAATTGCGAAAAGCATAAATTTTTAGTTACATGATATAATAAAAATATTTTTAATAATTTTAAACTTATATACCTACAGATTTGTTCGGAACCCTCGGTGCGCGAGTCCGACTCGCACGTTGCCGGTTTTTTATATAGATTATATGTATTTCAATTTTAATTCTTCTATTTACTATGTCTTAACACCTACTTCTGAGGCCACCTACCGGGTGCAAATGTGAATTTAAACAATGTAGGGATCCATTCAAACGTTAAAAGTGTTTTGTGTTTTAGCGAGACTAACGGACAGCAATTGATTTTTATATATAGAGATTTATTGTTATTTGAAGTCGGCTTATACTCTTTTTATTAAAAGTGTAATTTTTATATATTAAATTATACCGAAAATCGGACCGACCGGGCAAGATTATATTATAGTATACCAATTCAACCAGGGCGTTACCAACGTGCTTGATCTTCAATATTTATACAAAATGTAAATTGTTCCGGGGCTTCGGGTCCCGTTTGTAAATATGTAACGGAGCGTAGCTTGCGTTTTTCATAGGAATATAACGCGATCCACTGGGAGTACTATGCAGCGATGAGTTTAGTTTTTATTCTCTTTGCACTCTACCTTTAGCATATTTGTATATTTTATAAGCATATTGAGTGGCTCTTAGTGATAGAATATACATATATGATATAAGTATAATAATGAATAAGTCTATCAGTTTATTGTATATACTGTCGGGAATGGTGTAAAAAAATAAAATGGAATATGTACAAATGAAGGTATAACGGTAATCTCCCACTTGTTCTAGCAGTATAAAGTATGGCGCAGGTGACTGGGAGGCATCACTCGATAATTCTATGAGTCTCACAGTCGTTACTTTGCCCGTTCGTGTATTCTACTAGCGTAGGCAAGGAAGATGGTGTTGCTGAGAGGCATGCCTGTGTTACATTGAGATGGGTAGTGATGCTGTTGGCTTGCATACTTTTGTGTTATCATGTAATTGGGGTCCTGATAGTAAGCAGGTTTTGTTACCGAGTAGTGTTCTTTTATTTAAATAATTTTGAGAATAATTTCTAACATCAGAAGTGGAATAATTTCTCACAATACAATATGGCACTAGTATCAAAAGCCTAGAGGTAGTTCAACAATATTATCATCATCATTACCGCCATTTTTAGTTTTTATAGAAGGAGCAAATAAATTTGCGGGTCCTAAGTGACTACCGCCGCCCATGAACAACTGCAAGATCAGAGTGACATTTTATATTAATGAAAAACAATTAGAATTTCAAGTGAATTTCCAGACTTTGTTATGTAAAGCAATTGGTATGTTTGAGTATGGTATAAGCTACAATGTACTGTCCACCTATATCGTTCAAAATTGGTATCGCGGGTAATAATTTCGGATTTCCGGAGATGTTAGCGAGATCGACAATTGTTACGAGATGAATAAAAATAGAAATGATTGCTTTAATTTTAGCAGTAGAATTATAAAAATTTCCATTACTGGGTTACTATTTAACATAGGTGCTTTTAAATAAAACTAGTTTTAAGGATTTTATCGCGTAAATTAATATATGCGATAAAATTCGTAACAGCTAGTTTTATTTAAATGTGTAGTGTTCGCGTAAATATAAGAAATCAATAGGTGCTTTTACCTTAAGTAATATTAAGGTTTTGTCCGTGACTTCCAAGTTACTAATCCTCAATCCTGACACTGCAGGGATACTGCCCGTCTAAATCGTGAGGTCTGAAATTTACTGTATTAAAATTGTCGTGTGGGTACAAAAATACAAAATTCGTTATTGAACCAGGATTTCAAATCTTTTAAACAGGTACGGCCCGCCTTAGACATTGGGATCGATGATCGTACTGAGTTTGAATCAATGTTATGGATGCAATTATACAGTTTTAATCTCCGGGTTTAAATTCCTCAATTCTTATGCTGCAATATATAAACTGTGAAACTTGAGAAGATAATGTATGTTGATAACGCAGTGGCTAACCGTTTGGCTGCGGCGCTGCCGGGAAGTCTCCCACAGGTTAGGTATTTGAACGACCTACATAAGTTATTTCTTCGCTACTTAATGTTTGTCTATGTGCAGTTAAGTTTATAAAACGTAACATAACGTTCTTAAGATAAAAATTAAAAGCCTTCTTAAAAGATAAGTTAGTAGTTTGAAGTAATTTTTTTGAGTATATATTTTTTATCTGCTTAATAGGTTGTGCTGCACATCTGGAACCATGTGGCGTTAGGGAGATTAAAGTGACACTACTAGCGATACATCATACAATGTATGAATGACTTAAAGCGCACTGAGGGGAATAGAACAGAATAGATAATATGTGATAATGGAATATAGAGAAAGAATGAAAGGAATAATAATACGTTATGTTGGGATAATGAGGACAAATGGAACTTGAAACTAAGAAAAGAGCATGGGTTGATGTACTAGCGACGAAAGCTAGTAATTCTGGCTGTATATGTACGATGATATGATATGATACAAAAATAATAAGATATATAGAATAACATATAAGGATTTGCCAGAAATGAAGAATAAGGAAGGACGAGCAAAAAAAGACGGAAAAGAATGATAAAAGAATATTTGAAAATTTCAAACAAATATTAAAACGTTCTGAAAACTTGTCAAAACTGCCAAAGGAAGTCAAAACAGCTTAGATTGAATGTTGTTCTAGAAGAAATTGGCAGAATTCTGAATGATAATGTCTCAAGCTTAAAGAAATGGAGTAAACTGTCACATACCTTTTGTACGCCAACGACAAGTCATATATGCATAGTTGGCAAATTGGCAAATGATGGAAAGATTAATGACTATGTCATTAAAATAAATAGAATTAAAGTAAACGCAAGTAAGACGAAAGTGTTGGTTTTTGAAAGAGAAGAAAGTAAAACGACATGTGAAATAAGAATTGAAGGGAAGTTTGTTGACCGTGTAGATGAGCTTGTGTGTTTTGAAAATGTGTTTAGTAGGGACATATTAATAAGGTGAACAAAGAGTGAATGAAGGAAAGTAAGTAAATGGATCTCTTCATTATAATGTGGAAAATCAAAATAGGTACTTGTGGGAATTTACAATCTGTTTGTTACCTTACCTTAATGTATGATATTGAAAGTTAAGGGTGGCACAAGAAGCCTAAAAGTATAATGAATGCTGTAGAAATACGATGATAACCGTAGTTCTACAGCATTCATTAAAATATGTTAGAGGTGATTCCAAACGATAGGGTGAAAAATTGTGTAATATGAGAAAATGATTTTCAAGACGATGTTGTGACCAGGACTACGATAAAAATGATTTATTGGTTTGGACAGGTAGAAAATATGAACGTAGAAAAAGTGACAAAACAAATTTAAAAAAGTGGGTGGCAGAGTCGATAAGTAATGACTAGATGGAAGTGTGTCGATTAAATTGGCGATACATTACTATGCATATTTTTTACTTTTGATCATAGGAAAAAACTGCAATTATTTTACTTCTTACAACGAATGTCGAAATAAAATTTGGAGACTGGTGATACGGTGGAACGTTATCAATGCGAAGGTTATTAATATTCTCCCTGTAGAGAGCAGTTGTGTTCTGTGTTAATACTATACCTACCACTTATAAACTACCACGTATATCGGTTTTAAGTGACATAAGTGACTCATGTCCAGCATGACATGTGACAGTCCAGCCCACATTTAAATATACCTGAGAGTATGTAATTAAATACAAAGAAATATTCCGACAACGTAACAATGTATCCTATGTTCCGAGTCATTAGCTATTCACAAAGAACAATAAACGGTAAGTAGGTCACAATACAGACGATTTCAATATGTTGATACTCGAATTAGTATAGTTTACTCGGAAAACTTGAGAGTTTCTTTAACTCAAAAATGAATAATGCAACATTAGGCAGTTTCGAATTATATAAATAATTATATTTAAGTCTAAACTTTTTGAATAACAGCCCCATAAATCATACTAGCTGACCAGTCAGACTTTGTTCTGCCTTTTCCGGCAGCTCTCTACTATAAAAATCCTTAAATTCTCAATAAAAAATTATTGAGTCACTTATCGGGATAAAAATTATTCTATCTCTCAAGTTGGACGATACTTTTTTAATAATGTAAGTCTTATTATTAGACCATCCCAGGGAGTTATTTCTGAAAATGTTAGTCATTAACAAGCAAGTCACATAGTGTGTATCATAACTCATGTCGCGAAGATATTGGATATCGCAACGAGATACAAGTGAGTTATCAAAGCCTTATGTTATCTACAGAAGGGATTTGCAATCTATATATTAATACGTGAAGGAAAAACTATCACTACGCGATCACTAGTTAAAATAACAAGAGGATTGCAAACACTATCTAGAATTGCAGTTATTGAATTAGCAAGGATGGTAGATATGATAAGGATATAGAACGACGAGTGAATGCAGGAAATAGAGTGAATGGGGCTCTACACTCTATTGTGAAAAGTCAGAATGTGTCCAAAAAGGCACGTATGGCAATTCACAATGCTGTGTTAGTATTACTTTAATGTATGGTAGTGAAAGTTGGGTGTGGCAGAAGAAGCACGAGAGTAGAATAAATGCTGTAGAAATGCGGTCATTAAGGAGTATGTTAGGGATGAATCTGAAGGACAGAGTGAAAAATTGTTTAATAAGAGAAGAGTGTGGTTTGCAAGATGATGTTGTGACCAGGATTAAGAAAGGAATGCTTCGGTGGTTTGGTCATGTAGAAAGAATGAATGAGGAAAGATTGACAAAGCAAATTTATGTTGCAGAGGTGAACGGCAGAGTCGGGAAGGGTCGCCCTAGGCGAAAGTTTATCGACCAAATTGGCGATATATTGAAAATGGGCCAAATCAAGAGTACCTTTAACCGACGAGCGTGTATGCGTAGTTATATGGATGTGGAGGAAGCGAGAGAGGTCTGTCAGGATCGTGCCAAATGGAAGTCCATAGTCTCTGCCTACCCCTCTGGGTGACAGGCGTGAGTGTTTATGTATGTATGTATGTATGAATTAGCTGAGTTTTCACCATTACACTTTATATAGGGAAAATATCAGATAACGAAGGAATAAAATTGCATGGAATAAGTAGGCAATATAATCCTGGCCAAGAATTTACCCCTTGAAAACATATTGCACAGCAACAGTTAACTAAGAAGACCTAGAACAAAATTGTACCAAAAATTCTGTTAAAATATATATGGACGGTAGCAAACATGATGGAGCAGTAGACGCTGCATTTTCTAATGAATAGGAAACCGTAAAATGACTAAAATTACATAGTAGTCGTACAGTTTATCAGGTCAAATGCTTACCAATCGAGAGGGCATGTAATTACTGCGATAAACATGAGACTGAGGGACGTTTCCATTTTCTTCTAGAAATTGTAAACCACATCAGCATCCATACAGTTATAAAAAATATAACCCAAAACATAAAAACTACACTAAGAAAAACTATTTTTTTTTATATTGGATTAAAGCTCATCATAGAATGTAAGGCAATGATCGACAGAACACAGAGGCGAAGAAAGCCCTTTACAAAAAACACTACAAATCTCCGGACTATGATCACTTTCCTGCCTCATATGACAAATGGTTATGAAAATTGAACAGTAAACAAGCACATGATCATGATTAATTTTTCGCTTGACTCGGGTCAGTTTCCGAGTCAGTGGAAAAAGGCTCTCGTAAGACCCCTTCCTAAAGTATCCAATCCTACACTTCCCAATCATTTCCGCCCCATGTCAGTTTTACCTTTCGTATCAAAAGTTCTGGAAGCCTGTGTTCATAAGCAAATTTCCAATTTCATATATAAACATAACCTGCTGAGTACTTTTCAGTCCGGGTTTCGTCCTGGTCCCAGCACTACAACTGCCTTACTTAAAATAACTGAAGATATTAGAGAAGGAATGGGAAAC
The DNA here is from genome assembly GCA_033319125.1 of Parnassius glacialis. Taxonomy (NCBI): domain Eukaryota; kingdom Metazoa; phylum Arthropoda; class Insecta; order Lepidoptera; family Papilionidae; genus Parnassius; species Parnassius glacialis. The sequence continues at coordinate 18,603,494 of JAVANC010000009.1, forward strand.
AAGAAAGTTACAGTTGTGGTGCTCGTTGACTTTTCTAACGTTTTTAACACAGTTGACCATGATATCCTTCTTGCTATCCTTTCTTATTATAGGTTTGCACCGTCAGTCCTGGAATGGTTCTCATCTTATCTTCGCGGACGTCAACAGTCTGTCTACATGGAGCAAATGACTTCACAGTGGGTTGATCTGATTTCTGGCGTACCGTAAGGCGGTATACTTTCTCCTTTAATCTTCTCTATTTTTATTAATTCCATCACATCTAATATTGATTGTTCATACCATCTGTATGCTTGATGATCTACAATTTTATGTACAGTCTGACATTTGTGACATCCATAATGCGATTAACAAATTGAACTCCAATCTCAGGTCAGTCCGTGATTGGTCCATACGCTTTGGAGGGTCTGTCAACTCTACGAAATGCCAAGCGGTGATTATGGGTAGCTCAAGGATGCTTGCAAAAATAGATGCCGCTAGCCTACCTCCCGTCTGTTATAATAATCGCCTGATACCGTTCTCTTCCTCAGTTAAAAACCTTGGTCTCCATATTGATAGTACTCTGTCCTGGGGGTTCATATCTTCGAAACATGTCGTAAAGGCTCTGGTTATTTACGTTCTCTTTATCGCTTGAAGAATTTTCTCCTCTTTAAGAATAAAATTATGCTTGTACAGTTACTTATACTACCAATCATTGATTATGCAGAAGTGTGTTACTCGGATTTAAACCAAAATCTTCTTAACAAGCTAGAGCGCCTCCTCAACAATTGCATCAGATACATTTTCAATCTTCGTAAATTTGATCATATCTCTCACTATCGCCCTCTCTTTAGATGGCTCACTATTAAACAGAGGCGTGACTCTAGAATTTTGCTTGTTCTCTTCTATATCTTAAATAATCCATCCACTCCTTCTTATCTCAAAGAGAAATTTCAGTATATTTCCTCAACGCATGATAGAACTCTGCGGTCCTCATATTATAATAAACTAAGTATCCCACTACATTTTACTAATTTTGTTAGTAAATCCTTCACCATTCAGGCTGCACTGCTCTGGAACTCCTTGCCCGATGACGTCAGAAAAACATCAAATAAGACTGCCTTTAAGAGATTGGTACATAAGCACTTTAAGGATAGTTAATATGGTCAATTTGGTTACCTTTGTTGTTATTTTATTTATAGGTTTATGTTATATATCTATTTGTATTTATAATATGTATATATTTATGTATCTATGTATTTGTATGTAAATATAATATATTGTCTGTATTATATTTTATAGTATACTAGCTGACCAGGCAGACGTTGTTCTGCCCCTTTGCCCCGGCAACAAACTCCTGAAATTAGCAATAAAAAAATTGAGGGTCACTTATCGGGATAAAAACTATCCTATCTCTCAAGTTGGACCAAACTGCACACAGTCTGCAAAATTTCATTGAAATCGGTTCTATCTGTTGAATACTTACAGCAACACGTGGTGGTTATACTACTAAATTGTAGCTTATATTAACCGTTTGTATTTTTAACATAACATCTATTGAATATTTACTCAATCCAGTCAACAGATATCGTCATCTGACAGAATCGTTTGGAGCTAACAGATAATTGTGACTGTCAAATAATAGACAAATAATTTGCAATAAAATAATATTGTGTTGCTACTATAAATTGAGATGTAAGCTATTCTATCTCTCAAGTTGGACCAAACTGCACATTGACCAAAAATTTCATTGAAATCAGTTCAGTAGTTTAGGAGTCCATCGCGGACAAACAACGTGACACGTAATTTTTAAATATAAAGATAATATAAATACTTATTGTTAAATTATTCCTCGCAAAATTTAATACATAAAAAAATAAAAAAGCCCATGTAACTGTCTTTGTTCGAAGTTGATTGGAGGTGTTCATGGGCTGCAGTACCCACATAAAATCTGGTTAACTTAAATTTGATATTTTAATCTTTTCTAAAGTTAGAAAATTAGTTGAAGTTACAGTCTGTATACGTCCCACAGCTGGGCACAGGCATCCTCTCATTCTGAGAGGGTTTTTAAGCCAAGGAAATGAAAAAAATATATTTACAAAGACAAGTGAAGAAAAACTTCACATGTCTTTGTAAATATACTTTATGTCATATTTCTTCAGACATGCAGGTTTCCTCACGATGTTTTTCTTCACAGCTGAGCATGTGGTAAATCAGCACTTAAAATTACAATTAACAATTTCATAGGTGCCGGCGGGGATCGAACTCGGGTTGCTCGCATATTGTGAAATTCACAGCGAGCGCTTAGCCCCATGAGCTGCCACAGCTAAGCTTTTTTATTCACTGCATATAATTTAAATAACGAAAATTTTATTTTTCAAATAAAATAAAATAATACAATATTTTATACGTGGTAGAGCCATGCTGCGGCTATATTATGGTTGTAGCACGAATGGGTCGGCTTGTCGGGGAAGGGCTACGCTCTCACAGAATACCAGCGTAAAATAGCAGCTTAACGCTGCTGTGTTTTGTATGGTGAGTGTAGAGAACCGGAGACCCTTTTACTGGAAACGAGGCATTCCATCTTAGTCGTCACGGGTGACAACGCATCTGCATTTTGATTCGTAATCCAAGATAGATGTAGATGTTTATGGGCCACAGCAACCACTTACCATCAGGTGGACTGTGTGTTTGTTTGTCACTTTTATCCTATAAAAAAATCACATAAATCTGTACACAGATCACGCTTCACGCATCACGCATCCCGTTCTTATGTGGGAGCGTCTTACACTACAATTACCGAAACACGGCCTTCACTCCATAACATGTCTACTATGGTGGTTCGATTTGTTTAACTTTACGTAAAGCGTACACGGATTGATTTCGGTAGACGCTTTACAATTTGCCATAACCTTCCCAATATCAGTAATCTCTATACAGGGTTATTTTTCAGAGTAGCCAAATTTTAAATTTAAGTTCAAATATACCGTTATCGCAGTTTTTGAAAACAACAAACAAAGACTTCAAGTACCGGTTTTCCACTCGCTTTAAGAAGCCCCGCTGTAAATCGATCCTCGCCCGGGGCCTTGCCGGTTTTAAGGTGCTGGAGAACCATTCTAATCTCGGTTAGATTGATGTTTGGAATATTATCGGAATAGTGTGGGATAAGACTTGCTCTTGGATCGTTACTCACACTTGCGTGTGGCTCCAACGATGATGTATACAGCTGCCCATAGAACCTTTCAATCACACTCAATATCTCGGGTGTCACGGAAGCGACGCTGCCACACTCGATCTTCAGCTTCGGCAGTTGGCTCTTTCTGACAGACAGATCTCTAGCAAAGACTGGAGCCCTGGTTCCGCTTGATCGCTTCTTCAATACAAGCTGTATTGAGGTTGCGTAAGTCCCACCGCATGCATTTGGAGATCTGTCTGTTTGTTGTCAAATCTGCCGAAGACTGCAGCTTCATTTCCAGTCTAACAGCCATGAGATCAAGAGTGTGATCGGAGAGTTTTTGTGTTCTTCTGCGGTATATCTTGCAGAACTTAGCTCCGACCGCATGGACAGTTTCCACGAGCTTGTCATTCATATCGTCCATTGCATTGCAATTTTATAGGCACTGAAAACGATTTTGTAGCTCAAACTGAAAGGTTTCGGGACTTTGGTTTAGAGCTCGAGGAGGGACGGAACGTTGACTTCACTGACTTCAACTTAACGTTTAGGTTAGTTTGCGCTTAGTATGCCTCTCACCATTTGGTGATCGCTGCTGGTTTTCACTCTCGCGATCACTGAGACATCACTTAATAGTTGTCGTCTGGTCGTCACAATGAACCGTCGGGGCTCGACCAGGTCCACTTTCTGCGGGGCCGCTTCTGGAAGAAAGCATTCATCATAAAGAGTCCCTCTTTCTCCATGAAGTCAGCCAGCTGCTGGCCTCTTGGGTTGCGTTGCCCTATTACAAATTTCCCTACCTTCAGCTCATCGTTCTCTCTTGTGCCTAGTTTTGCATTGAAGTCTCCCATTAACACCACATAGTGGGTTTTGGAAGAATGAATGGCTCTAGATATATCCTCATAAATTTTCTCCACCTCCTCATCGGGATATGCCGAGGTTGGTGCATAAACCTGTATGTCCTTCAGCGAATACCGTTTGGGAATTCTGAGTATAAGGCAACCCTCGTCGACACACTCTCAATCTTTACAACGTTGTTAACGAGAGACTTGTGGACGACAAATCCGACACTTCCTTGGGACAGATGGTCGCCCTCCGATAGAACAAATTGCCGGATTTGAGGATTACCATGTCCTCCTTCTCTTTTTGGACCTCCGATAACTCTATCTGTCAATATCCTTTTGAGGAATTTTGTCCCAGATCCTTCTATAACCAGATTTTCAGAAAAATCGATCAAAACTCTTCTTTGGAGCATATCCCAAACATGATCAATGGAATTTAAATCTTGCGTTGGCCATTCTAGGGCCGTGACGTCATGTTCGTGCAACCAGGCTGTTACCACTCTGGCCGTATGTGAACGGGCATTGTCGTACATAAGCAGAAATTTTTAATCCATTTTTGTTCGATGTGGCAAAACTATTCGTTCTAGCACCTCATCACGGTATTTTTCAGCCGTTATAGTGCCTTTTATTCAAACGAGGTCCGTTCTTCCACCAAAGCGAATTCCTGCCCACGCCATAACTGTCTGAGGAATAAAAATATTTCCAAGTCATGTGAAGTCCACCAACACTGGAGTACCGCGGCAAATTCCTGCTCCATAACCCTCTCATGTATAAGGGAGGAATATGCGCAGCTGTAGGTTGTAACTTTGTTAGGCGCTGCGCAAACGTAGACACTTTGTTACCGACACGCTACACCATCACAGGAAACCGTAGTTACTGTGTCCGGTAGCGGCACTCGTACACAACCGCCGGTTGCTATTTCTGGACACTGGTAACAGTTCATTGCTTGTTTTCCGTCAGTTTCACCTTGGATGTCGATGGAGGAATATTACCTTTGCTTGTTGTGTTGATTACACGTTTACGTAGACGTCTTTGCCGTCAATATTTACAGGCAAAACAACCACATTAATGTCAGCGCCGTTCAATTATAAGGAAATTGCTTTGTGTTCCTTGTGTCTTCAACTGACGACTTAAAGTTTCCGGTTACCTACACCGAACACTTTTTGATTGGCGGTCGGTATGTGTCAAGTGGAAGTAACTGGACACAAAATGTGTCTGCGTCTGTGCAAGGAATGTCTGATTTCATATTGATTACATGAAAATAAAATATTCACTGGTAGCTTGTATCCCACACACAACACAAAAGTGTCTACGTTTGAACAGCACCTTAACTATAACCATATAACCTGATACAGTAATGATAAATATTTATAATATTTGTGTTTACTAAGTCCTATACTAATATTAGGTTGCCTTTTTGAGAAGTAAAATAGATTTTATATATCGTCAAAGAGAACATATAGTCAAGGTTTATCCAAACAAGGAGGTTTGTCATTAAGTTTTTCTGTTTATGTATTCATATCGTGCTAATTACAGTTTTGTCGTTACCCTTTCATCGCGTGTTCTTATGGCAGTGGAAATGTTTTGTTATTTTATTCATCTTAGTCATTACGTATGTAATATCATGCCGTGTAGTGGCGGTTAAGAATATCCACTACCCTATATCTTCCCGTGGGTGTCGTAAAAGGCGACAGTGGGAAACAGTCAGGAGATGGGCTTCCTGATAACAGCAATATCACAATAAAAGACTGCAGTTGCCAACCCGCTCGCCAAGCGTGGCAACTATGGCAATATACCCCCCAAATGGATAAATTTACTAAGATACGGCCCCCAGTCCCCGGCGGCCCCGCTATTCCTGGCTACGGTGGCGACCATGGTAAAGGCGGGGCAGGGGGTGCTAAGAATCTCCGGTGGAAGTTCGGTTGCCACCTACGACGAATCGACCTGGCAACTTATAACGCACGCACCTTGAGGACTGACGAGAAGATCCTGGAGCTGGAAGAAGAGATAGACAAGTTGCGCTGGAATATTATAGAACTATCCGAGGTCCGAATAGAGGGGGAGGATACGATAATCCTCCAATCCGGCAACTTGTTCTATCACCGGGAGGGCGACCATCTGTACCCAGGAGGTGTCGGATTTATCGTCAATGTTACCCGAGGGACCAGCAGCTGGCCGACTTCATGGAGAAAGAGGGACTCTTTATGATGAACTCTTTCTACCAGAAGCGGCCCCACAGAAAGTGGACCTGGTCGAACCCCGATCGTTCGATAAATAATGAGATTGACTTAATTATGACGACCAGACGACAACTGTTCAGTGATGTCTCCGTGATCGCGAGGGTGAAAACTGGCAGCAATCACCGAATGGTTAGAGGCACACTGAACCTAAACGTTAAGTTGGAGAGGTCACGTCTAATGAAGTCAACGCTCCGTCCCCCTCGTGCTCTAATCCAGTCCCGAAACTTGTCAGCTCGAGCTACGAAACCGTTTTCAGTGCTTAGAAGATTGCAATGCAGTGGACGATATGAATGACAAGCTCGTGGAAACTATCCATGCGGTCGGAGCTAAGTTTAGCAAGACCCGCCGCAGAAGAACACAAAAACTCTACGATCACACTCTTAATCTCATGGCTGTTAGACGGGATATGAAGCTGCAGTCTTCAGTAGATTTGACAGCATACAGGAAACTGAACAGACAGATTTTCAAATGCATGCGGCGGGACTTACGGAACTTTAATACTGCTCGTATTGAAGAAGCGATCGTGCGAATCCAGGGCTCCAAAGTCATTGCTAGAGATCTGTCTGCCGGAAAGAGCCAACTGTCGAAGCTGAAGACCGAGTGTGGCAGCGTCATTTCCGGGACACCTGAGATTTTGAGTGAGATTGAGAGGTTTTATGGGCAGTCGTACACATCATCGTTGGAGCCACACGCAAGTGTAAGTAACGATCCAAGAGCGAATCTTATCCGACACTATTCCGATGATATCCCGGACGTCAATCTGAGTGAGATTAGAATGGCTCTCCAGCACCTTAAAAACGGCAAGGCCCCAGGAGAGGATGGAATTACAGCGGAGCTGGAATAGCAGCGGAACAATGTAACGCCTGATTCTATTTATTATCTTTTATTATTCACTTGTTCGTATTGCACATCAAAAGTACTTATATAGAAAGAATGCATTGAAAGGTGTGCCAAACTATATTTATGCTACATTTGTGAGTGGTAGAGGCGCAAAGGATGTCGCAGGGGGCATTCAGCTGAATATTGAAGTAACAGTAGCATAGTTGAAAAGGGAGGGGGGGGGAGGTATGGCCCAGGGCGGCAGCTTTTAAAGCCGGCTTAAAGGATTGAATGAAAGTCACTCAAAATTAATTTTATTTTCAATGCCAGTAATCACCTCAAAAAGCTGAATGTTAGGTGTTACTGAATACTTTTGATTAAAGAATTAAAAATTACGTAAACAACTGTAGCATTACAATTTCTGAAAGTATAGATAACGCAAACAAGATAGCCATTAATAAAAACTATTAATTGAAAATATGTACATTTATTGTTTTATTCATCTTTAAATAATAATAGTGGGTTCAAGAAGAGGTTTGAACTCTTTAGTTATGAAACCTTGGGTATGAAACAATTTTATCGACTTTACCTTTTACGCAACTTGTCAAAACAAGGGGTCGAAAGCGCATGTGCGGGGCCTATGACAACTCCGACTCTCTGACACCCCAAGCACGCTTTCCATTACGAATAAATATAGTTTTCTCAAACACACATCAAAATACTAACAATATCAGGTGTTAAGAGTTCATTGTCAATTTATTTAAGTTTCGAGTGATCTTTTACCGATGTAAAGTGTAATTTTTGTTTTTATAAAATCTAGTAACGAATCTAAACATAAGAAGCCGCCATAACATAGATTGTTTTATTAGAAAATGAAGTGTTTCGTTCGCATTTGGACAATAATTTGTTAAATATGAGTGTGCAATATTTACATAACACTGATCACAGTGAAGATTGTCAGAGAATACGAAGAATACAAACAACGAAGTAATATATGACTGTTTACTTTATTGACTGAACGACGTGCAATGAAATAATTCTAATAAGAGAAATCATACTATTTGTTAAGATATAAGTAAGATTGAAATAAAATACATATCATTATAGTGCCTGAAGATTTTAAAAATAGTATTTACATAGCTATTTTCGAATAAAGTTAACATCAAGAGTTACAGCCGCTTTCTTAATATCATAAAGATTGATAATATTTTAAAAAAGCAAAGAAAATAAGTGATTATATATCAAATAAAAGTTGGTAAGTACCATTATTTTATTTTTTAGATTTAATATGATAAAAGTTTCAAATTTTAAACACCATGTAATTTTTTCTTTTCTCTTAATTTAAAATAAGCTTATGAATTACTTGTAACATGTTAATTACTGAACCGCGACTGTTAATTGCTAAATTATTAAATCGCTGTATTACCGCGCTATGTAGCAATGAGCAACGTTCTCACCAAAAGACTTCCGAAGCGAATTTCACTATACCTATCTCTGAGACACTAACCAATATATGTTAGATTTATACGTGGTAGAGCCATGCGGCAGTTATATTAGTAGTATAGTTGTTGAACGAATGGATCGGTTCGACGGGGCAAGGATCACGTTCTCACATAATACCAGCGTAAAATAGCAGCTTAACACTGATGTGTTTCGTATGGTGAGTGTGGAGAACCGGCGCCCCTTTTTATTGGAAAAGAGGGATTCCATTTGATCGGGTGACAACGCTGCATTTTGATTCTTTATTGAGCAGAGATTTGGATGTCTATGGGTCACAGCAACCACTTACCATCAAGTGGACTGTGTGCTCGTTTCTCTCTATGCTGTAAAAATAAATCATCATCAACAATCCGTAAAAAATTTCTACTGAATGTGGGCCTTCCACCTTGTAAGGAAGATTTGGTTTGATGGTCATGCTTGGGATGTGGATTTACGTTAATAGTACCAGATGTTTCTAACATTTGACGCTGCTTCATGCTTTCGGTCTAGATATTTTACGCATAGCGTGAGCGTGATGGTTATAATGTCCTCTATCGAAAGCTTTAAAATCTTTTTAGCATATCCCATAGTGGACTCTTATGACACCCACAGGATAAAATAAGGTGACGATGTCTTTAAATGAAGTTTTGCTTAAGCCCAAATCAGCATTACTAACGTGTTTCGTATCGTTTGTATAGAGAACCGGAGACTCTTTTTACTGGAAACGAGGCATTACACTCCTTACACTCCTTTGTGCCCCGGGCTGGAGTTTGCCTATACGTCAGAGAGGACATCTGTTTTGACGCCTCGGCAGTCTTGAAGGCACCTGTCCATCCTATGGCTGCGCGTAGACAGCGACGACCATCCCCGCATCTACGGGTGCCTCTATAGGTCCCATAGCGGTAATGCCGACACAGACCGATTCATCGACCACGTCCAAATGGCTGCAGACTCCGTGCTACAACAGGTCCCATCCGAAGAGATCGTGATACTCGGTGATTTCAACGCCCACCACGCTGAATGGCTTGGTTCTCGTTTAACCGATCATGCGGGTAGATCTGTCTATGACTTTGCTTTGGCATATGGTCTAACATAACTGGTTACTTCGCCTACGCGGATCCCAGATGTGGAAGACCATGTACCTTCCCTGTTGGACCTTCTGCTGACCTCTCATCCGGACGGATATCAGATCTCTGTCGATGCCCCTCTGGGCTCTTCGGACCATTGTCTGATCCGGAGTACGGTGCCACTCACGCTCCAATCGCAGTTGCGATCTGCAGCTTGCCGCCGTGTTTGGCACTATAGGTTAGCTGATTGGGACGGGATGCGGTCTTTTTTTGCATCCTACTCTTGGGGATGCATTTGCTTCTTGCCGGAAGATCCCAGCGTTGTTGCCGATTCTGTTGCTAATGTGGTACTTCAGGGTATGGAACTTTTTATTCCATCCTCTGTGGTGCCCATCGGAGGCAGATGCCAGCCATGGTTTGGTCGCTCCTGTAAAATAGCATCACGCTATAAGCAGGAGTGCTACCGGGCCTCGGCTGACGCATCAACGTCTCGGAATGTAAACAACAGCGCACTTAAAAAGAAGTATCATTCCGCCTCCAGGTCCTTCAAAAGCGTCATTGCTAAGGCAAGGTCTGAGCACATCGGCAGAATTGGCGAGAAGCTAGTTCGCCTTCCTTCGGGAACCCGTGCATTCTGGTCTCTCGCCAAGGCTGTCCAAGGGAACTTCTGTCAGCCATCTCTTCCATCTCTGCACAGAGAGGACGATTCACTGGCCCATGCCGCAAAGGAGAAAGCCGATCTGTTGAGCTCTCTTTTTGCGTCCAACTCGACTCTAGATGACGGGGGGAACACACCGCCGACCATCCCGCGATGTGAGTGCTCCATGCCGGATGTGCGATTTACACAGCGCTCGGTTCGCAAAGCACTCTTCTTCCTGGACGTCAGCAAGTCGAGTGGGCCCGATGGAGTCCCTTCCATTGTGCTGAAGACGTGTGCTCCGGAGTTGGCACCGGTTTTAACGCGCCTTTTCCGGTACTCCTACTCCCAAAGCGTAGTCCCGAATTCATGGAAGACAGCTTTTGTCCACCCGATCCCTAAAAAAGGCGACCGCTCAGACCCGTCCAACTACAGGCCTATCGCCATCACCTCCTTGTTCTCCAAAATAATGGAAGCCATTATAAACTGCCAGCTCATGAGGTACCTTGAGGATCATCAGCTGATTAGTGACCGCCAGTACGGTTTTCGTCGGGGTCGATCAGCTGGTGATCTTCTAGTCTACTTAACTCATAGATGGGCGGAGGCAGTAGAGTCCAAGGGGGAGGCATTGGCCGTTAGTTTGGACATAGCGAAGGCCTTCGATCGGGTTTGGCATAAAGCGCTTCTTTCGAAGCTTCCTTCCTATGGGCTTCCCAAGAAATTGTGCAAATGGATCACCAGTTTCCTTGCTGATCGGAGCATCAAGGTCGTAGCAGACGGTGTATGCTCTGATTTCAAGCCTATCAACATTGGTGTTCCACAATTGGTGCTATCACCAACGCTGTTTCTCCTGCATATCAATGATATGTTGCTAACTGGTACCATTCATTGCTATGCGGACGACAGCACTGGTGATGCCTTATATACGGGCCGTGCCAATATTTCTCGGGAAAATGTCGCCGAGTACCGGGATAAACTTGTGTCTCAAGTCGAGTCTTTGCTTAACAAAGTCTCGGATTGGGGCCGACTAAATCTAGTCTAGTTCAATCCCCAGAAGACACAAGTTTGCACGTTTACTGCTAAAAAGAACCCCTTTGTCGTATCTCCACAGTTTCAAGGCACTCCCCTTGCTGCCTCAGTCAGTATCGGAATCCTTGGCATCGACATATATATAAAGGGAAGGCCAAATTGGCCTCTAAAAAGCTTGGCGTGCTCAGCAGAGCGAGACAGTCGGCACATCGCTTGCAACTTTACAAAGCGCATGGTCGGCCCCACATGGAATACTGTTCTCATCTCTGGGCCGGGGCACCCCAGTGCCAGCTCCTTCCACTTGACCGCATCCAGCGCACAGCGGTTCGAATCGTCGACGACCGAGTTCTTTCTGATCGGCTCTGTACACTGGCACTGCGTAGAGATGTTGCATCTCTTTGCGTATTTTATCGCATCTATCACGGGGAGTGCTCTGAGGAATTGTTCGGACTAATTCCAGCCGCTCAATTTCACCACCGCACATCGCGACAAAACTCGCGTTACCATCCATACCATCTGGATGATTGGCGGTCCACCACTGTGCGATTTAGAAGAAGTTTTCTCCCTCGCACAGCTTCCTTGTGGAATCAATTACCACCAGCGAATTTTCCGGACCGATACGACTTAGGAACCTTCAAGAAAAGAGAGTACACCTTTCTAAAAGGCCGGCAACGCATCTGCAATTCCTCTGGTGTTGCGGTTGTTCATGGGCGGCGGTAGCCACTTACCATCAGGTGAGCCGCATGCTCGTTTGCCCCCTATTCTATAAAAAAAAATCCATCTTAGTCCTCAGTGGAGACAACGCATCTGCATTTTGATTCTTAACTGTGAATAAGTGAACTGTGTGCCTTTAGTCTATTGAAAATATCAGTTTTAGTTCCCATGGAACGGTATCGGGTAGTGGATTAAGCATTCAATAATTACCAATACCGTTACAGCTCATCGAAGTTCTACTTCTGAACATAGGCCTTTTCTATAGATTACTTTATAGGGAGAAAATATTTCCTATAGTTGCCACGCTTAACAGGTGGGTTGGCAACCGCAGTTTTATAATTTTTATTCAGGTGTTATCAGTAAGGTGCTGCTATACATCTTCTGGTGTGGTTTAAATATCTAAGACATTTTTCAATATCGCAGAACAAAAAAATTATTTAAAAATTCTGTAAACACTAAGATCGCATGAGTTACAAGGAGGTTTTTTAAACATACACTTAACTCGACGGTTTAGAGTTTTTGAAATATCGGCGAAAATCAACGGCGTCCTTTTTGCTATTATGAGCCAATGCTTGATTGCTATACCACCAGATGGTAAATAGTGTGCAGCTTAAGATGGTAAAGAATACTGACTTAACTTAGAATATGAACAGCTTTTTTGACTTTCAAACAGTGATTTTTAAAGGTCAATTTTGAATAAAAATATTTTGTCTTTGATTTTAATAAAAGCCTAAATTCACTCTTGCCTTGAAGTATTTTCTTCATAGTACATGAACGTGAGGAAAAAGGGCTGACGAGCTGTAATGTGTCCTGTCACAATCATCTAAAATGCTTTTAATTGTACTTCTTTTAGTCATCATCATCATTACAGCCCTTCACAAGTCCACTGCTGAACATAGGCCTCCCCCAAGGAATGCCACAAAGTACAGTCCTGAGCCACCTGCATCGACATCCATCCGACCATCGACTTCATGTATATCTTACCAGGTCGTCACTCCATCTAGTGGGGGGACGCCCTACACTTCGTCCGCCGGTACGAGGCCGCCACTCGAGAAGCTTTTTCCCCCATCGGCTGTCGGTTCTTCGAGCTATATGGCCGGCCCATTGCCACTTCAGCTTACTAATCTGTTGGGCTCTGTCGGTCACTCTGGTTCTACTGCAGATATCCTTATTTCTAAGTTTATCACGCAGAGAAACTCCGAGCATAGCCCTCTCCATAGCTCGCTGAGCAATCTTGAGCTTCCTCATCCGGCCAGCAGTGAATGACCACGTCTCAGTACCACTAGTAGGTCATCACTAGCAACACGCACTGGTTGTACAGTCTTGTTTTTAAGTTTTGAGGTATACCTGACGAGAAGATGTGCCGTAATTTCCCGAACGCTGCCCAACCGAGTTGAATCTGTCGATTGACCTCTCGGTCGAAGTTGGACTTACCTAGTCGGACTATTTGTCCCAGGTAAACATACTCGTCAAAAACTTCGAGTTTAGTGCTTCCAACAACTACCGGCATAGGTGTGACATGGACATTTAACATGATCTTTGTTTTGTCCATGTTCTTAATACCTATCCGTTGGGAAACACTATTGAAGTCATTGAGCATAGTGCTTAGGTCCTCCAGCGATTCTGCCATAAGGACTATATCGTCGGCAAATCGAAGGTAAGTAATGTACTCGCCATTGATGTTAATACCGTATCCTTTTCAGTCCAGAAGCTTGAAAACGTCTTCCAATGCAGCGGTGAAGAGTTTCAGGGATATAACGTCACCCTGTCTTACACCTCTCTGCAATTGGATAGGTTTCGTACTTTGGTTCTGTACTCGGATAGCCATCGTAGCCCTACTGTACAAGCACTTCAGCACTTTGATATACCGACAGTCAACTTGGCATCGCTGAAGGGACTGTAGCACCGCCCAATATTCGACGGAATCAAAGGCTTTCTCATAGTCCACATACGCCAGACATAGTGGCAAATTGTACTCCTCGGACTTCAGTACAATTTGCCGAAGGGTATGTATGTGGTCTATGGTGCTAAAGCCTTTTCGGAAACCGGCTTGTTCGGGAGGCTGGAATTCGTCAAGTCTGCGTGCGAGACGATTCGTAATGAATCTCGAAAACAGCACGTAGACGTGGCTCAGAAGGGAAATCGGTCTGTAGTTCTTCAAGAGAGCGTTGTTGCCTTTTTTGAAGAACAAAACCACCGCACTTCTGTTCCACGACTCCGGAGTAGTGCCACCATGGAGAACGGAATTAAAGAGCTTCTGAAGGACTTCAAGTACCGGTTTTCCACCCGCTTTCAGAAGCTCCGCTGTAATTCCATCCTCGCCTGGGGCCTTGCCGTTTTTAAGGTGCTGGAGAGCCATTCTAATCTCGCTCAGACTGACGTCCGGGATGTCATCGGAATAGTGTCGGATAAGACTCGCTCTTGGATCGTTACTCACACTTGCGTGTGGCTCCAACGATGATGTGTACAGCTGCCCATAGAACCTCTCAATCTCACTCAAAATCTCAGGTGTCCCGGAAACGACGCTGCCACACTCGGTCTTGAGCTTCGACAGTTGGCTCTTTCTGGCAGACAGATCTCTAGCAAAGACTTTGGAGCCCTGGTTCCGCTCGATCGCTTCTTTAATACGAGCAGTATTAAAGTTGCGTAAGTCCCGCCGCATACATTTGGAGATTTGTCTGTTCAGTTTTCTGTATGCTGTCAAATCTACTGAAGACTGCAGCTTCATATCCCGTCCAACAGCCATGAGATCAAGAGTGTGATCGGAGAGTTTTTGTGTTCTTCTGCGACGGGTCTTGCAAAACTTAGCTCCGACCGCATGGATAGTTTCCACGAGCTTGTCATTCATATCGTCTACTGCATTGCAATTTTTCAGGCACTGAAAACGATTTCGTAGCTCGAGCTGAAAGGTTTCGGGACTTGGGATTAGAGCACGAGTGGGACGGAGCGTTGACTTCATTAGACGTGACCTTTCCAACTTAACGCTTAAATTCAGTGTGCCTCTCACCATTCGGTGATCGCTGCCGGTTTTCACCCCCGCGATCACTGAGACATCACTGAACAGTTGTCGTCTGGTCGTCATAATGAAGTCAATCTCATTTTTTGTCGAACCGTCGGGGCTCGACCAGGTCCACTTCCTATGGGGCCGCTTCTGTAAGAAAGAGTTCATCATAAAGAGTCCCTCTTTCGCCATGAAGTCGGCCAGCAGCTGGCCCCTTGGGCTCCGTTGGCATATTCCGAAATTCCCTACTTTCAGCTCACCGTTCTCTCTTGTGCCTAGTTTTGCGTTGAAGTCTCCCATTAACACCGTATAGTGGGTTTTGGAGGAATGCATGGCTCTAGAGATATCCTCATACATTTCCTCTACCTCCTCATCTGGGTGTGCCGAAGTTGGTGCGTAAACCTGTATGACCTTCAGCAAATACCGTTTGGTGATTCTGAGTATGAGGTACGCAATCCTCGTTGACACACTCCCAATCTTTACAACGTTGTTAACGAGAGACTTGTGGACGATAAATCCGACACCTCCTTGGGACAGATAGTCGCCCTCCCGGTGATAGAACATATTGCCGGATTCGAGGATTACCGTGTCCTCCCCCTCTCTTCGGACCTCCAATAATCCTATAATATGTCAGCGCAACTTGTCTATCTTTTCTTCCAGCTCCAGGATCTTCTCGTCAGTCCTCAGGGTGCGTGCGTTATAAGTTGCCAGGTCGAGTCGTCGTAGGTGGCAATTTCTTTTAGTACGAATCTTTAATGTCCGAAAATAGCAGTTTCATTTTACAGCATATCTTTTTTTTATTAGTGATCTACTCTAATATATAATGTATATATGTACATCAAATGACTGTAGGAAGTTTTCAACTTTACATTATTCCATAGTAGCCGTAAGTGCTTTGTGTTAGCGTACGCGCGCAAACATAAGGCACTTACGGTAAGTCAGTGATCGAAGGAAAGATGTGCTGCAATGTTACCTATAGATATTACCTGAGTTAAATCATAATGCTTCTAGACAAGAATAGTTAGTGGCCTTCAATTATGAAAACTATAGGAATTAGAAGATTCTTCGTCTTCTTCATGAAACCGTAAAATTCTCCTTTTTTATATAGGTTAATGGTGAGAAACAAGCACACAGTCCACCTGATGATAAGTGGTTGCTGTGACCCATAGACATCTACATATATCCTCGATTACGAATCAAAATGCAGATGCGTTGTTACCCGTGAGGATTAAGATGAAATGCCTCGTTTTCAGTAAAAAGGGTCTCCGGTTCTCTACACTCACCATACGAAACACAGAAGCGTTAAGCTGCTATTTTACGCTGGTATCCTGTGAGAGCGTGGTCCTTCCCCGGTCGAGCCAACCCATTCGTGCTACAACTATACCGTTCTATAGAAGACTTAATTGTAATCCTTGTCAGGCGGGTTTACGATCGCAGAAACAGCGGTTATGCACCTTTGACGCTGCATGCCGTCGCCAGTCTGGGTATTTTAAGCTTGGTTTGAACGAGATGGTTATGTTGCCACCTACTGGAAGCCATGTGGTCGTGGTATTTACCGTTATATTCAACACAAAACAAAATTGGGCGCTGGATTCTTTTACACCGCCACCACACTACATTTCTTATAAAATTGATGATAAACGAGCACGTCTCTTGTGTTCAAACACATCGCAGTTCACAAATCTAGATTCGTTGTCACCTCTGACGCCTGAGGACTAAGATAGAATGCCTTTTTGCCAATAAAAAGGGGCTCCGGTTCTCTTCTCCATTTTCGAAGTTTTAAGCAAAAGTTAGAAAATTTGCCTAGTATCTGCGATTAGGGCTCATATTATATTTTTGATGCCAATACTACTATAGGAGATGCAACCAACGATGATTAACATCGATATCGATAAACGGGCCTAATGATTATAATATTATCTCATTTAATAAAACCAAAATAGAATAATTATAATTAATTTATAATTAAATATTACCTACATGGATGGAAGAATTGTACAGGGATTGCAACTACAAAAATATTCTTAATATATCCATCCATATTAAGAATATTTTTGTAGTTTTTAGAAAAAAAAATGATGTGGATAATTATAATAATTTTAAATATCATTTATAGGTATACATAATTTATTACTACAATGTGACATATCTAAAAAATATACAATAAATAAATTAAATCTAAAGGTTACATACTATATTAAAAAAAAATGTAGAAAAACTATAACTAAAAATTAAAAGATTATTAAAAGAATCGTACGCTGACTGCGTTTCCTCGCTGAATGGCCATACAAATATTATCGGGTCCAAGCATTAAGCATTCAACGAGAAAAGAACCAGTACTGGGGCACTGTTAAGGTTAACAAATTGCCGCTACTAGACGGGTTCCTACGGCAATTCGTAAGTCTTCCTCATCAAGCAATGTGCCGAGATTATTTGCTATTATCGGGTCCAAGCATAGTTATGAACCATCGTTTCGACAAAAAAATATGCTTTAATGAATAATTCAATTCCAGTTCGAAAGTTACAAGATCACTAATTGACGGACCAACAATCATATTAATATTTTTAGATATTCCTCATACCAAACCATCTCAACGCGATCCTACTGCATATTCTTTTCCTTTATGAATTTGTAGGTTTTGTGTTAGCATATTGGATGGATTTTCCGCCATCATTTTGCGCGTCAGAGGTTCATTAGTTAATAACCAATTATAAAATAGCACACAATTCGATCCTATTATGTCAATTGTACGCGTAGATATTAATTGTTACATCAGGAAATTTCGGTTGATGGTTAATAACTTATTTAGGACAAAGCCTCTAGTATATATAATATTATGTGTTCCGCTTTGTCTTACGTTTATTGTTTAATAATAGAACCAAAAAGTTTATTTGGTAGTCATACGTTACTCCCAAGGTGATTTATCTGATATAATTTGCAGTAATTTTCAAACTTATTTGTACTGGATGGATTTTCTCTATAGGCAACAAAGTCCCCGACACGGATTCCGACGTTACATTTTTTACGGGATGTCAATGTCTTTCTTAGTTTTTAACTATAATAATAATAGGTAATTTAACCTACTGTTATCACCATAAAAATATAAAAAGAAATAAAATAAAAAGCGTCAAATTATTTACTTTTTCTATTTTCTTGACTTGACTTTCCTTTAACCGTTCATGTTTGACAACCATTAGTTAAGGCATGGTAGAAATATCCATTTTAAAGACTTTTCTTTTATTATGAAAAATGAAGTTATCGTTTATTAGAATGACTTTTGAGCTTCAAAATTTGAACCAAGATAAAAAATGAGGTTTAAGAAATTTATTTACGAAAGGAGTATACACTCACTTACTGAGAAACATAAAAGAAAAAAAGTAACGTGCTTTATATATATATACTTATGGCACACATATTATAAGTACACACAAAAGTAATTTGTCTAGCGAACAAAATCTATATACTCTATATACAAATAAATAAAATTGAAGTGCCTGTGTGTAATGTTAAAATAACAACTTTTTACTCAATGCATATGAATGTATAACGGTACTAATAACAAAAACACAATTCTTTAAATTTTTGTCTGTCTGTCTGTCAGTTTGTTCCGGCTAATCTCTGAAACTACTGGACCGATTTCGACGGAAGTTTCACTGGCAGATAGCCGATGTTCTAAGGAGTAACTTAGGCTACTTATATTTGAGAACAAGATTTAGGGTTATGAGCAATATAGTTAAAACCCTCAATTAATTAATAAGGCTTATCGTATCGTGCTGAAAAGCACAAGCATATGGCGTACTTATCCTGGGTCGATACTCGAGACCGTAAAGCTCCGGATGTTAGCCTTAAGAAGAGAGCCTTTAACCAAGCCGCCAAGTCGTGCAAAAAGGCATTACGCCAAGCCAGTTTCGACCGCATTAAACGCATCGGCACAAAGCTCTCTGTCAAACCATCTGGCAGTAGAGCTTTTTGGTCTCTCGCCAAAGCGGTCGAGACAAACTTTTGTCGGTCTACACTGCCTCCGCTGGTAAAACCAGATGGCTCACTGGCGCATGCGCCTAAGGAGAAAGCGGACTTATTTGCTTCTCTTTTTGCTTGCAATTCGCGTCTGGACAGTAGCAACAGCGTACCATCACAATTACCTCACTGCGATACCTCTATGACTGAGGTCCGTATCACCAACAAGGAGGTTCTTAAAACCTTGCGAAGTCTAGACGTGAATAAAGCTAGTGGACCTGATGGTGTACCAGCTATAGTTCTAAAGGTCTGTGCACCTGAGTTGTCTCCTGTGTTGACACGCTTGTTCCGCCTCTCATTCAGGACTGGAATAGTGCCTAAATCTTGGAAGCTGGCCAATGTGCAGCCTGTTCCTAAAAAAGGTTGCCGTACCGACCCTGCCAACTATCGGCCAATTTCAATTACCTCCATACTCTGCAAGATTATGGAGCGTATATTGAACGCCCACCTTATGGCATACCTAGAGCAAAATGATCTCCTCAGTGATCGCCAGTACGGGTTTCGCCGAAATCGATCAACTGGGGACCTTCTAGCGTATGCCACTCACATATGGGGCGAAGCCCTCGAGAACAGTGGTGAAGCACTTGCTGTTTCCCTAGATGTTTCGAAGGCTTTTGACAGGGTTTGGCACGCTAGTCTATTAGGCAAGCTTTCAGCGTACGGCTTATCCCCTGGCCTAATTGTCTGGGTGAAGGACTTTCTGAGTGAACGGTCTCTCCGGGTCGTCGTTGATGGCTGCTCATCCAATACTGTGACGATTAACGCCGGTGTTCCTCAGGGGTCCGTTCTCTCCGCAACTCTCTTCCTGCTGCATATAAATGATCTGCTCATTCCCGGTGTCTATGGGTATGCAGACGACAGCACAGTTGTGGAGAGATACCAACCAAGCGCCCGGGCCAGTCGGGATCAAATCCAGTCAGAAAGAGAGGCTATGGTTGAGCGTGTGAGTCTCACACTACAGGCAGTCTCCGAATGGGGCGATGCCAATCTCGTGAGATTTAACGCCTCCAAAACACAAGCGTGTCTTTTTACCGCTAAAAGGAGCCCGCTCACCTTGGCTCCTACTTTCCGGAATGTATCCTTGGAGTACACTGACCGCCTTCAGTTGTTAGGGATTGAATTTTCTCCGAACTTAAACTTTGGGCGGTTCATTGAGTCCAGAGCCAAAGCAGCCGCAAGGAAACTTGGTGTCCTTGCAAGGGTGCGGCGGTACTTCACGCCGGGGCAGCTTCTTACCTTATATAAAGCCCAAGTGCGGTCGTGCATGGAGTACTGCTGTCACATATGGGCTGGTGCTGCAAAATGCCACCTGGCAGCATTGGACTCAGTGGAGAGACGTGCTAAGAGGCTCATTGGTGACCTTGATTTGGTTGAAACCAATCTTGTCAGCCTTGAGCACAGGCGCAGAGTAGCCAGTCTCTCGGTATTCTATAGGATGCATTTCGGTGAGTGTGCGCAGGAATTACACGCCTTAATTCCTCCCTCTCCTTTCCACCATCGGACAACCAGACGGTCGGCGGGTCTTCATCCCTTTGTTGTCGATATTCCACGCATTAGAACCAAACGGTTTGCTTCGTCTTTTGTAATGCGTACAGCAAAGGAGTGGAATAATTTGCCGGCGTCTATCTTTCCATCCGAATACAATCTAGGCGTCTTCAAGGCAAGAGTGAATAGGCTTTTGTTACGATAAGACAGTGCGATTTACCATCTAAGGCTGCATCACCACTTACCACCAGGTGGGATTGTGATCAAGCACTGGCTTATAATAAGTAAAAAAAAAAAAATTACACGCAGTATAGGTGATAGGTTCTGAGAGTATCAATTTATTTTTATTTTATTAAAATTTACTTATTTATTTATACATACTTATTTTCATTAAGTTTTATAACAAAAGCTTTTTATTTTATATCATTTTATATTTTTGGATGAGGGAACAAAAAGAACACCTGGCGCTAGATCTGGTGAGTGAGGCGGATGGTCAAGCAGTTCAAACAGTAATTCGTGGATTTTTGCCATGGCAACCGCTAAGGTGTGAAAGGGCACGTTGTCATGGTGAAACAGGATTTTCTTTTTCTGCAAATGTGGTCGCTTTTCCGCAATTTCTGCCTTCAGTTTATCAAGTAATGATGCGTAGCATTCTCCTGTAATGGTATTTCCTTTTTGAAGATAATAATTTTGAGATAACTTCATGACCATTATACGTGGTAGAGCCATGCTGCAGCTATATTAGTAGTATAGTTGTAGCACGAATGGGTCGGCTCGACCGGGGAAGGACCACGCTCTCATAGAATACCACCGTAAAATAGCAGCTTAAAACTGCTCTGTTTCGTATTGTGAGTGTAGAGAACCGGAGACCCTTTTACCGACTAAAAGAGGCATTTCATCGTAGTCCTCACAGGTGACAACGCATCTGCATTTTGATTCGCAAACGAGGATAGATGTAGATGTGTATGGGCCACAGCAACCACTTGCCATCAGGTGGACTGTGTGCTCGTTTGTCACCCTATCCTATATAAAAAGCGGCCAAGTGCGAGTTGGACTCGCCCATGAAGGGTTCCGTAGCAGCAAGTAACATAATTTACGATTTATGACTTGTTAAAAAATACTACTTACTAGATCTCGTTTAAACCAATTTTCGGTGAAAGTTTACATGGTAATGTACATCATATATTTTTTTTAGTTTTATCATTCTCTTATATTAGAAGTTACATGGGAAGGGGGGGGGGACACACACTTTACCACTTTGGAAGTGTCTATCGTGCAAACTATTCAGCTTAGAAAAAATTATATAAGAAACCTCAATATCATTTTTGAAGACCTATCCATAGACACCCCACACGTTTTTTTTCTATTTTTGTGTGAAAATCTTAATGTGGTTCATAGAATACATCTACTCACCAAGTTTCCACAGCATAGTTCTTACAGTTTCGGAAAAAAATTGCTGTGACATACGGATGGATAGACAGACAGACATGACGAATCTATAAGGGTTCCGTTTTTTGCCATTTGGCTACGGAACCCTAAAAAGACTATCCCAAAAAACAGTCGCCATCACTTTCTCAGCCGAAAAAACAGTTTTTGCTCTTTTTAGAGCCGATTCCCCCTTTGCGGACTGCACTTGACTGTTTTGACTGTATTTTTATTTCGGGCGTATAATGGTGTATCCAAGTTTTATCTACAGTAATTAATCGGCGCCAAAACTCGGATTTATTGCGCCTAAACTGCGCTAACAGAGCGTTGCAAATGTTCATTCGAACACGATTTTGGTCTAATGTGAACAAACGCGGCACTCAACGCGCTGACAGCTTTCTCATGCCTAAATCTTGATTTAATATGTGATAAACACGTTCTTTGGACATTTTCATAGCCTCTGCTATCTCTCTCACTTTAATTCGGTGGTCATCTAGCACTTTTTGGTGATCTAAAACGATGTTATCATCAGTAGTTGTGGTTTTTGGACCTCCTGAACGTTCATCGTCTCGCAAACTCACCTAAAATCTTACTAAGGTAAATGATGGTGCAATAGGGACTCTCTATGCACAGAGTCCAACTCATCTTTGATTTGCGTAGGCGTATTGCCCTTCAAAAACCAAAAATTAATAACATCTCGATACTCAAGTTTTTCCATCTTCAAAAAAACATTCACATCGACTCTCTCAAACGATTGTTAAATAACAACTACGCATCCAAAATGGCTGCAATTTGGGTGCATAACTTTCAAACGATGCACAACTACATTCATCAGCTTTTATTGACTAGTGCTGCAATCTTCACTTTGATGTTGGAAACTTTTCAGACCAACCTGATAGGTACGCGCTATCATAATTCTTACGCTTTTTAATACCACCTTTGCTGCATATAGCAGGGGCATGGGTATCTATCTAGTCATTTACGGGAGGCTTCATCATTATCATCATTACAAGTCTACTGCTACATAGGCCTTCCTATGGATACATCCCTCCATATGGAGGGATGTTTCAAGGGATATTTGCCATAGTTGCTTGGTAAGCGGGTTGGCCACCGCAGTTTTTTTAATTTTACTCAGCAGTTAAGCGGAAAATTCTGCTACTCGAGATACCTTAATAAACGGTAAATAAAATTAAAAGTCAGGAAAGTAACCTGGTGACAAAGTGTATAGTATATAATATAATATTATATTGACATTCTCACCATGTTACTGTTTTATGAATATTTTATTACTATTATTATGAAAGTAAACTAGGAAAAGTTTGAAATTGAAGAGCCTGGGTGGTGTACTTGAAGCCCATGTTGTGTAGTATACTGAACATGTTATAGGAAGCCGCTTTGTTCATTTAATTACTTTTCTTTATATCCCAATCGAAATCTTATTGAAAATGATTAACAAGTATTTTATATATATATATATATATATATATATATATATATATATATATATATATATATATATTATATAACTTTAATAATAAAAACTAATGTAACATTATATGCCTAAATTATAACCTGTAAAATTTATTAAATCTCGCGTTTATGTTGGCATTAGCAATATTAACAGAATTCCAGAGAACTTGGAAATTATTGTTGAAGGAATAAATTATTTCAAACTGGCTGTTCCCCGCGACTTCGCCCGCGCGTAAT
This sequence comes from Parnassius glacialis, assembly GCA_033319125.1. NCBI lineage: Eukaryota > Metazoa > Arthropoda > Insecta > Lepidoptera > Papilionidae > Parnassius > Parnassius glacialis. Next base: position 18,627,105 of record JAVANC010000009.1, read on the forward strand.
TTATAATGATTGGATTTCATGGGTTTTAATTTTTTGCGCGGAACTCTAATTCTTTTTCTAAAATAAAAGTAGCCTACGTTACTTCTTATAACATCAGCTATCTGCCAGTGAAAGTCCCGTCAAAAGCGGTCCAGCCGTGTCGGAGATTAGCCGGAACAAACAGACAGACAGACAGAAAGACAAAAAATTAAAAAATCGTGTTTTTGTTATAAGTACCGTATATACTTTCATATGCATATAGTAAAAAACTGTTATTTCGACATTATAAACAGACACTTCAATTTTATTTATTTGTTTAGATGACGCATCATTTTAATAGACGCTAGTAATTAATTTATTTGCATTTGTTAATCAATAATATAATACCTACGTTTATCAATAATAAAATAATATACTACGCAAGGAACTTCGTTCCAACCGAGTGTTCCACGACACTCACACATTTTTTATTTTTAATCTTATTAATATAAAATATAGCTAATAGTACAGAAAGAAACAATAACCTTTACATTTTCCGAACAAATTAACTTCCCCGCTGTGAAATCTGTCAAATATTATACCTCACTTTCTAGTGGCGCCGCCCTGGTGGCAGAAAAAGACGTGGATGCCCTCATTAAGAAGTTATTGCAATTTATCGTGTTGTTTTGATAAGTACTCGTTAATGAAGTAAAACTTCGTGTAGTTATCAACACCTAATAGCCAACGGCGCAGTTATTGTCGTATAACACTTTGATAAAGGACGAAGTTTATCGAGCTCTCTATAGTAAAATAAAACGTCAGTGACCTATTACAATCCATCAGAAGTTCTCGGCAGTACATAAAAAAATGTTTTTATTTTGTAGGCCATCTTAATACTTGCCTCGTGCACGATTCGAACTTACAGTTCCGCAGTGTCATAGCCAAATGTGCAAAAACCATTGTGCAATCTAGCATTCAAAAGTTACAACAAAGCACAATTTTAGACCATCTGTGTTCACCAGCTACAGACCTTTATAATATATCGTTTGCTATTTTGAGACTGCTACTATAGAATTATTTTTTTCGTCCATTTTCGTTTTAAAAATAACCATACTTTCGAAGTAATATAATAAATTTCAATCAGAAAAATGAGAACATTAGTGTTGTATTAGTGCGATAATATAGCCCTCTCTCCCACAGAATACCACTGTAAAATATCCGCGTAATGCGGGAGAATCGGAGACCCTTTTTACTAGAGATGGGGCATCTACATTTTGATTCTTAATCGAGGAAAGTTAATGTGATGCAACAATAATGTCGACACATTATTGATCACATTAGTGCTGTATTAGTACAATAATATACCCCTCCCTCCCACAGAATACCATCGTAAAACATCCGCGTAATGCGGTAGAATCGGAGACCTTTTTTACTGGAAATGAGGCATCTCCATTTCGATTCTTAACCGAGGATAGATGCACTAATGTGATGCAACAATAATGTCGACACATTATTGATCACATTAGTGCTGTATTAGTACAATAATATACCCCTCTCTCTCCCACAGAAAACCACCGTAAAACATCCGCGTAATGCGGTAGAATCGGAGACCTTTTTTACTGAAAATGAGGCATCTCCATTTCGATTCTTAACCGAGGATAGATGCACTAATGTGATGCAACAATAACGTAGACACATTATTGATCACATTAGTGCTGTATTAGAACAATAATATACCCCTCCCTAGCACAGAATACCATCGTAAAATATGCGCGTAATGCGGTAGAATCGGAGACCTTTTTTACTGAAAATGAGGCATCTCCATTTCGATTCTTAACCGAAGATAGATGCACTAATGTGATGCAACAATAACGTAGACACATTATTGATCACATTAGTGCTGTATTAGAACAATAATATAGCCCTCTCTATCACAGAAAACCACCGTAAAACATCCGCGTAATGCGGTAGAATCGGAGACCTTTTTACTGGAGATGAGGCATCTACATTTTGATTCTTAATCGAGGATAGATGCACTAATGTGATGCAACAATAATGTCGACTCATTATTGATCACATTAGTGCTGTATTAGTACAATAATATAGCCCTCTCTATATTAAACCACCGTAAAACATCCGCGTAATGCGGTAGAATCGGAGACCTTTTTACTGGAGATGAGGCAACTGCATTTTGATTCTTAATCGAGGATAGATACACTAATGTGATGCAACAATAATGTCGACATATTATTGATGCCATTAGTGCTGTGTATCAATAATCTTAAACTACCTCACAGAATACCATCGTAAAATATCCGCAAAATGAACTGTTTTATATGGTGAATGTATCTCTACAGGAGACCGTTTTTACTATAAATGAGGCATTACGTCTTCGTCCTCTGGGGTGACAACACATCTATATTTTGATTCTTAATCGAGGATAGATCTATTTGTCAATATGCCACAGCATAACTCGTTTGTCATCCTTATTCTATATAAAAAAAACAAATTTCAGTTAAAGTTAACTACTGAGTTACTGCCTTTGTGTCCCATGGCACAGGACTCCTTTCATTTCTGAGACGTCTATGTAGCAATTTGTGCGCCGTGTTACTTCGGTACACTTCTGAAAACTCCCACCATCCCACCTATAACTACCAATCCAGAGATAAATGGATTTCTTACGATTATCCCTAATATATGTTACTCTGACGCGTAATTTTGGTACTTAGTGGGACGCGCTAATCCCCCGTTGTTTTCAACTATCATACACGACAAGTTTATCAAAATCAGACTCGGAAAGTTTCCTTGTTAATGGGAAATTTCTCGAGCCTGATGAAATATTATAATATACGTTGACAGGTATCTAGCTAGACTAGTGGCCACACAAGATTATCAATTTGTTTCATCAACAATCATTATTAATCTGAGAGCAACACGGCCACCTCGCGTAACCACGTTACTCTTAGTAATTATTAAATAGATTTATAAAGTACCTGTGCATAGACAAAATCACAACACCTGTCTCAGCCTAAGCCGCAGTCGCAGTGCTATGTTTTAAGTATTTTCTTGAATCAGAGTCATGGTTAACTATTAATGTGTCGTGTCTAAATCAGTTTTCAAAACATGTTATAGAAGACAGATTATTACATTAGTTTCCGCTAATTCCATTAAAACCTTTGAATGCCGGAAGAACTTCTTTTATAAAAAGGTTGGGGCTGTGAAGTGGTCCTATTCTTGAGAGCTATCATTACTATTCCCAAAAATACACCTTATATTAGTATTTTACTTTGGTATTTTTACGCAATAAATAGCAATTTCTTATACTTAAGAGAGTACAGAGTAACCGACATAGCCCAAGGGGTTAGTAATCTGAAGTGGCAGTGGGCCGGCCATATAGCTCGAAGAACCGACAACCGATGGGGAAGAAAGTTTCTCGAGTGACAGCCTGGTACCGGTAGGCGAAGTGTAGAGCGACCACCCACTAGATGGAGTGACGACCTGGTAAGACATGCAGGAAGTCGACGGATGCAGGTGGCTCAGGACCGTGATTTGTGGCATTACTTGGGGGAGGCCTATGTTCAGCAGTGGACTTATGAAGGGCTGTAATGATAATGATGATTATAAAGAGAGTGCTAGACAAGATACTTTATTTAACAAAACTAATTTTAAGGTAACTAATTCAAAGGTAAGGTAGGTACTCGAAACTTCTGAAATTAAGAAAAAGTAAAATTAAACAAGATAAAATTCGTAAAATTAGTCGTATTCATAATAAATAGTGCTTCCAATGTTTCGCAAACAATAAGCAATTCATTTTCATAACACTTTTTCATCATAAAGTCCATCGAGTAATGAAATCATACAGCTGTGACATAAAAGTCTACATATTTCACGTTAATGGAGTTACAGGTTTTTATGAAAAAGTAGCTTCCTTTATTCCTTCAACAATAATTTCCAAGTTCTCTGGAATTCTGTTAATATTGCTAATGCCAACATAAACGCGAGATTTAATAAATTTTACAGGTTATAATTTAGGCATATAATGTTACATTAGTTTTTATTATTAAAGTTATATAATATATATATATATATATATTATATAACTTTAGAGTTAAGAATAAAGGAAGCTACTTTTTCATAAAAACCTGTAACTCCATTAACGTGAAATATGTAGACTTTTATGTCACAGCTGTATGATTTCATTACTCGATGGACTTTATGATGAAAAAGTGTTATGAAAATGAATTGCTTATTGTTTGCGAAACATTGGAAGCACTATTTATTATGAATACGACTAATTTTACGAATTTTATCTTGTTTAATTTTACTTTTTCTTAATTTCAGAAGTTTCGAGTACCTACCTTACCTTTGAATTAGTTACCTTAAAATTAGTTTTGTTAAATAAAGTATCTTGTCTAGCACTCTCTTTATAATCATCATTATCATTACAGCCCTTCATAAGTCCACTGCTGAACATAGGCCTCCCCCAAGTAATGCCACAAATCACGGTCCTGAGCCACCTGCATCCGTCGACTTCCTGCATGTCTTACCAGGTCGTCACTCCATCTAGTGGGTGGTCGCTCTACACTTCGCCTACCGGTACCAGGCTGTCACTCGAGAAACTTTCTTCCCCATCGGTTGTCGGTTCTTCGAGCTATATGGCCGGCCCACTGCCACTTCAGATTACTAACCCCTTGGGCTATGTCGGTTACTCTGTACTCTCTTAAGTATAAGAAATTGCTATTTATTGCGTAAAAATACCAAAGTAAAATACTAATATAAGGTGTATTTTTGGGAATAGTAATGATAGCTCTCAAGAATAGGACCACTTCACAGCCCCAACCTTTTTATAAAAGAAGTTCTTCCGGCATTCAAAGGTTTTAATGGAATTAGCGGAAACTAATGTAATAATCTGTCTTCTATAACATGTTTTGAAAACTGATTTAGACACGACACATTAATAGTTAACCATGACTCTGATTCAAGAAAATACTTAAAACATAGCACTGCGACTGCGGCTTAGGCTGAGACAGGTGTTGTGATTTTGTCTATGCACAGGTACTTTATAAATCTATTTAATAATTACTAAGAGTAACGTGGTTACGCGAGGTGGCCGTGTTGCTCTCAGATTAATAATGATTGTTGATGAAACAAATTGATAATCTTGTGTGGCCACTAGTCTAGCTAGATACCTGTCAACGTATATTATAATATTTCATCAGGCTCGAGAAATTTCCCATTAACAAGGAAACTTTCCGAGTCTGATTTTGATAAACTTGTCGTGTATGATAGTTGAAAACAACGGGGGATTAGCGCGTCCCACTAAGTACCAAAATTACGCGTCAGAGTAACATATATTAGGGATAATCGTAAGAAATCCATTTATCTCTGGATTGGTAGTTATAGGTGGGATGGTGGGAGTTTTCAGAAGTGTACCGAAGTAACACGGCGCACAAATTGCTACATAGACGTCTCAGAAATGAAAGGAGTCCTGTGCCATGGGACACAAAGGCAGTAACTCAGTAGTTAACTTTAACTGAAATTTGTTTTTTTTATATAGAATAAGGATGACAAACGAGTTATGCTGTGGCATATTGACAAATAGATCTATCCTCGATTAAGAATCAAAATATAGATGTGTTGTCACCCCAGAGGACGAAGACGTAATGCCTCATTTATAGTAAAAACGGTCTCCTGTAGAGATACATTCACCATATAAAACAGTTCATTTTGCGGATATTTTACGATGGTATTCTGTGAGGTAGTTTAAGATTATTGATACACAGCACTAATGGCATCAATAATATGTCGACATTATTGTTGCATCACATTAGTGTATCTATCCTCGATTAAGAATCAAAATGCAGTTGCCTCATCTCCAGTAAAAAGGTCTCCGATTCTACCGCATTACGCGGATGTTTTACGGTGGTTTAATATAGAGAGGGCTATATTATTGTACTAATACAGCACTAATGTGATCAATAATGAGTCGACATTATTGTTGCATCACATTAGTGCATCTATCCTCGATTAAGAATCAAAATGTAGATGCCTCATCTCCAGTAAAAAGGTCTCCGATTCTACCGCATTACGCGGATGTTTTACGGTGGTTTTCTGTGATAGAGAGGGCTATATTATTGTTCTAATACAGCACTAATGTGATCAATAATGTGTCTACGTTATTGTTGCATCACATTAGTGCATCTATCTTCGGTTAAGAATCGAAATGGAGATGCCTCATTTTCAGTAAAAAAGGTCTCCGATTCTACCGCATTACGCGCATATTTTACGATGGTATTCTGTGCTAGGGAGGGGTATATTATTGTTCTAATACAGCACTAATGTGATCAATAATGTGTCTACGTTATTGTTGCATCACATTAGTGCATCTATCCTCGGTTAAGAATCGAAATGGAGATGCCTCATTTTCAGTAAAAAAGGTCTCCGATTCTACCGCATTACGCGGATGTTTTACGGTGGTTTTCTGTGGGAGAGAGAGGGGTATATTATTGTACTAATACAGCACTAATGTGATCAATAATGTGTCGACATTATTGTTGCATCACATTAGTGCATCTATCCTCGGTTAAGAATCGAAATGGAGATGCCTCATTTCCAGTAAAAAAGGTCTCCGATTCTACCGCATTACGCGGATGTTTTACGATGGTATTCTGTGGGAGGGAGGGGTATATTATTGTACTAATACAGCACTAATGTGATCAATAATGTGTCGACATTATTGTTGCATCACATTAACTTTCCTCGATTAAGAATCAAAATGTAGATGCCCCATCTCTAGTAAAAAGGGTCTCCGATTCTCCCGCATTACGCGGATATTTTACAGTGGTATTCTGTGGGAGAGAGGGCTATATTATCGCACTAATACAACACTAATGTTCTCATTTTTCTGATTGAAATTTATTATATTACTTCGAAAGTATGGTTATTTTTAAAACGAAAATGGACGAAAAAAATAATTCTATAGTAGCAGTCTCAAAATAGCAAACGATATATTATAAAGGTCTGTAGCTGGTGAACACAGATGGTCTAAAATTGTGCTTTGTTGTAACTTTTTACTGCTAGACAGTACAGTAGTTTTTGCACATTTGGCTGTGACACTGCGGAACTGTAAGTTCGAATCGTGCGCGAGACAAGTATTGAGATGGCCTACAAAATAAAAACATTTTTTTATGTACTGCCGAGGACTTCTGATGGATTGTAATAGGGCACTGACGTTTTATTTTACTATAGAGAGCTCGATAAACTCCCTCCTTTATCAAAGTGTTATACGACAATAACTGCGCCGTTGCCTATTAGGTGTTGATACTACACGAAGTTCTACTTCCTTAACGAGTACTTATCAAAACAACACGATAAATTGCAATAACTTCCTAATGAGGGCATCCACGTCTTTTTCTGCCACCAGGGCGGCGCCACTAGAAAGTGAGGTATAATATTTGACAAATTTCACAGCGGGGAAGTTAATTTGTTCGGAAAATGTAAAGGTTATTGTTTCTTTCTGTACTATTAGCTATATTTTATATTAATAAGATTAAAAATAAAAATGCGTGAGTGTCGTAGAACAATCGGTTGGAATGAAGTTCCTTGCGTAGTATTTTATTTTATTATTGATAAACGTAGGTATTATATTATTGATTAACAAATATAAATTAATTAATTACTAGCGTCTATTAAAATGAAGTGTCATCTATACAAATAAATAAAATTGAACTGTCTGTCTGTAATGTTTTGAAATAAAAGATTACAAAATGACAAGATAAGAAAAAGTGCGAGGGAGATGGATATTATTCCATCTCACTTCCTTATTTCGCCGCCAAGGCCGTCTACACTAAGACGCAAGGGGTAGTGACGAAAAAATCTTACACTTTTTGTCCCCATCCGCCAAACCCGTACCGTCCAATAAGGAACTTCGCTCCAATAAACCAAACCACAGATATTCATAAAAGTAGAAAATTTAAAAAAAAAGTTAAAAATGTGCAAAAAATTAAAGAGCGAACCATTGACGCATTGTTTTGTGTATTAATGTAATACTATAGGAACTGATTTTTATTAAAAACCAACTTCTCAACTAAATTACATTGCGTAATAAAAAACTTTATCTCAGTGTCAACTAGCGCCATCTGGTGAGCAGAAAGTTTTAGCCCTCATTGCAATAAATCTTGTATCTTCTAAATACTGGTTACTAAGTAATCTCGCTAGGTTCACAATGCTACCTATCTCAAGATCCACATGTACTTACACCATTGTTACAACCATAATAAACTCTACTAAACTAATTAAATATGAAATTATTAAATTATTATTATACATACATAACATATACATAAACACTCACGCCTGTCACCCATAGGGGTAGACAGAGACTACGCACTTCCAATTGGCATGATCCTGGCACACCACTCTCGCCTATTCCACATTCGTATACCTACGTATACATGCTCATCGGGTAAGGGTACTCTTAATTTGGCCCATTTTCAATATATCGCCAGTTTATTCGATAAAACTTCGCCTATGGCGTCCCTTTCCGACTCTCCCGTTCACTTCTGCAACATAAATTTGCTTTATCACTCTTTCCTCATTCATTATTTCTACATGACCAAACCACCGAAGCATTCCCTTCTTAATTCTGGTCCCAACATCATCTTGCAAGCCACACTCTTCTCTAATCACACAATTTCTTACTCTTTCATTCAGATTCAGCCCTAACATACTCCTTAATGGCCGTATTTCTACTGTATTTATTCTACTTTCGTACTTCTTCTGCCACATCCAACTTTCACTACCATACATTAAAGTAGGGACTAACACAGCATTTTGAATTGCCATACGTCCCTTTTTGAACACATTTTGACGCTTCACAGTTCCATTTACTCTATTTCATGCGTTCACTCGTCGTTCTATATCCTTATCATATCGACCATCCCTGCTAAATAAACATCCCAAATATACAAACTCATCTACTCGTTCGACCAACTACCTTTCTATTCTTATTTCACACATCGTTTCAGTTTCTTCTCATTCAAAAACCATAACTTATAATATATTATAGTAAGACGAAATCTGACTATGACTAATATGACATCCAAATTTATAAATGTCCAAAAAGATTAATGATTTTTGTAATAAGTTAGTTTAAGCTTATATCTTTTATTACATTTGATAGATTTAACGTTGTATCCATGAAATGTTTTCAGGTAGGTAGAAAAACTATATGTATTGATTAGAGCAGGCTACTGGGCGAGGCTTGCGTGTTCACAAATACTTGAGTTTTACCTTGCACGCTGTTTGTACGTCTACTTATAAATTGCACCGCTCTACGCTCTTTGAGGCAATTATGGAACAATTTGCCTAATTTTCATTTAATTTCGTCAACTTATCGTAAAATACTTTATTTTGTAAGGAGCAAGGACTACCGATTATAATTATACCAAGCGATATCGATAAAAATTAAAAGTTATTTAGTTTTTACAGCTACTTTTCAGCTTACGTTTTTAAGAATTAAGGCGAGACTATGTTTAACAACCTTCAACAATCGTTTATGACTACAAATACTTTTAGACGCTATAACTAAACCACTTAAACAGCTAGTCAAAATGGCCCCTATATAAAATATTAAAATGTAAACAAAAGTGTACTAAATAAGTTCTGAAGTCGTGTTAAGTCGAAGTGGGGCGTTCGCCTTAAATTTCATAATATGCTCCAGACGTAATTCGGTCAAAGAGGCTAGCCCTCCGTTCAAGTCAGAGTTACTGTGCACAAACAGAGTTGCAATTTCTATTCCTTCACTCTCATAGTCTGATGGGACGGCAATCCAATACGACCACGGAGAGATTAGGCGCGGTTAAACACGACCAACTTCATTAATTCGGGCTGCTTCTAAAAATTTCTTGACTAAAATATCCAATAACTCATTTTCGCCTGGCCCGGGGTTCGAACCCAACAGCCTTGTGATCAGCAGTTGTATCTTCGTCCATTAGACCAACAAGACAGTCAGACTCACGCCACCACAGAAAGAAACAAAAAGAAATTCTTAATTGTAAAAAACGAGAGAAAAACATCGTGGGGACACTTAAATGGTTTCCCAACATAATTTTTATTGTTTAGCAAACTTGGTGTCGAAGCTTGGAAGTTCGATAAATCATATTTTATTATTATTTATAAAAAAATATTATATTTACAACTGCTGTTCGTGTAAATTTTCTTTAAAACGGGAACATCTTACGATCTTAACTTTATGTGGGTCAATCTCTATGTATAGCTCATATTGATGTATGATTATGAAATAACAAAAAAAACTAATAGCTTTTTTTTGTTAATTACCCACGTCCAGTATGAATTGATACTTAAAAATAATCGTGAGAAATTGTAACTCGAGTCGAACAAAGACAGAGCACAATCAAATTTAAAATTTTATTTTTATTATACCTTAAAGCCTTGAGAATACTGTTGTCGATTATTTTCATATAGTATCTACATTGTTGCAATCACAATTCTTTCATTGTTTTACTATATGCTCGTGAAGATTGCGTGAGATAAACTAATATTGCTTGTCATACGGCTGTCCTTATCAAAATATTATTTGCAATTAATAGTAAAATACTACATTACTTCAACATGGAATACCGCGTGATATTCACCACATGCCCCATAAGGGTGAACATACAAACGTTTTTGTTTTTTTCTAAGCTGCAATGTGATTTGTACGTCGTAAGATCCAATCGGTTACGCAAAATATGTACTAATATGTCGCGAACCCAAATCTCATAGACCGACCCGTCAGTGTGGTGGGATTTGACTAACCTTAAAAAATTACGTAATATGACGCATTTTTGGAAATGCCAACTACTCAGCAGCTGAGTCAATAGGTAGATAGACAGACAGACACAAAGCAAGACATAATTTACTTGGTACGAATTTGAATGATGGCTAATAGAGTTACATTTAAGCTGAATTCAAAAAAGGGACGGTAGCACACGGGATTAAACGTGATGATGGATTCTCTTACACAGCCACTAGGCTCTCAATAGTTAACTTATGCTTATTGATCAAAATATGTCGCTAAAGTTAAGTTATCATCAGCATCATCGCGCATGCTTTCACATATTGAGGGTGTTTTTATAGAATAATAAGGGTGACAAAGGAGCACATAGTCTACCTGATGGTAAGTGGATGTCGTGGACCATAGACATCTACCTTCTGCCTTCGATTGCCAATCAAAATACAGATACTAGCATGGAATATGTCGTTTCCAGTAAAAAGGTCTATATTTATATTTTTGTTTCTACAACCCAACAATGGATGTCATTATTTCAAGGATTTAATGTCTGTATAAATGAAAAATTGTTTATTTCTTTACAAAGTTCATACATTATATAGGTATGGGAGTAAGTGGAACATCTTTTTAAGTAAATATATACTTGTGGCACCCTTGTACTGCTCTTCTATAGTAAGAATTTATATAACTTTTTAACACTATTAAACCACTAACTAAGTAGAGTTCTTCTGTAAATAATCCATATGATTTATTGTACATGATACAATGATGATTGTTGACCACGTTCCAGTTGTACATAGGAATTTCGTTTTCGAATTACCGCGCTAAACTGGAATAGAATATGTCAACATCGATTAGGCTAGTGCAGTATATATTTGATTTAAAAGTTTAAGAGTTATGACATGTCTGAGGGTTTTAAAGATCCAAATAAGTTTTCTAAATCTGTTATTAGCTGCATTAGTTTACTTTTTTATAGTAAAACACGTGCAGTTGTAACGAAAACACAGTTGTGTATTTTAAGATTGTGTACTATATGCTGTGTTCGTTGGTTGAGAGGAAAGTATTGATAATTCGTTTTAGACGCGTTAAGGATAAGCAAGTTTATTTTGAGCCAATTTGCAATTTCTGCTGTATTGTAATACCTGTGAAAATATGTCTACGATTAATTTTGCGAGGAATTCAAATTGCTTATCGCATGACACATAACAGTTATATAACCGTTACATGAATAATTAATGTTGTTTGATTATTGGTCGAAAAAACTGATGGGGTTAATTTAATGGCAAAAATGGCTAAATTATGTCAAATATGTTATTGTAAGCGGATTTGTTAAATAAAATAAAAGAAAAACGGCTGTTAGTCTTTGCATGAATGTTGGTTCCGGCAGGAAATATGTTGTTAGTTCAGTTACGCTGGCTACTTAGGCCACTTGGGTATCATGTATGTGTAGATAATATGTATTTATTTTTGATAAATCAATAAAATTTAAGTTCTTGTTGGACACAGGATTTTTCAAGAACGCACGTAAAAGTAAAATCTTTGCCTATATACGTGCCACTGCTGCGCAGAGACCTCCTATCATTTCTGTGTTTTTAGAACAATTAGGCCGTCGCTCTACGTCAGAGCATGTTGGCGGATTTTACATGTGCTCAACATATTTTATTACTCGAACACGCAGATTTCCTCACGATGTTTACCTTCATCGCCAAGCACACAGTAAAAGACCACTTAAAGTGGTGATTAACAATTTAATTGCCGGCGGGAATCGAGCCTAGGTAGATCGCGTATATTACAATATTAGAATTAACATGTTGTGGCAAGAGCGGACACCAGCGACTCTAAGGCAACGCATCACAAAGCAACGTAATTGATCGGCTGCGATTTCGAATCCGGCGCGCGTTCACTACCGTGACCATAGCTGTTGCTCTGTCGATGTCGTAATCGAGTATTACGATATTTTTGTGTACCGTGAACGTGTAGTGGCTGTGTAAGAATATCCACTACACATATTATCCCGTGGGTGTCGTAAGTGGCAGATAGAGGAACGAACCGGAAGATGGGCAGCAGCGTTTTCCTAATAACACTTAAAAATAGAAAATAAACTGCGGTCTACAACCCTCCTTCCAAGCTGGGCAATTATGTAAAGTAAAGTTGCAGCCTTTTTACGTCCCACTGCTGGGCACAGGCCTGCTCTCATTTCTGAGAGGGTTTTAGGGCAAGGAAATGTCCGCCGCGCTACCCCAATGCGTGTTGGCGAACTTCACATGTCTTCGAAATATTTTTTTTCTTATTGCTCAGACATGCAGGTTTCCTCACGATGTTTTTCTTCACCGCCGAGCACGTGGTAAATCAGCACTTAAAATTGCAATTAACAATTTCATTGGTGCCGGCGGGGATCGAACCCGGGTTGCTCGAGTACTATGATGTAACTATATATACCTAGTCAGGTCATAAATTCTGTCACATGTTTAATATAAAATAATTGAAACAAGTCTATTCATTATGTAACCATTTATATACCAAAATGAACTTAACAAAATATAGATTCCTATGACACTAAAGTTTATTCAAAATGACCTCCGTGATTTTGAATACAGGCCTTCAATCTGCGCGGCCAGTCGTCTATCGCAGCACGAACGAGGTCCATGCCAATATCGGTGGCTGCCTTAATCAAGGATGTCTTGAGTGACTCCAAATTGGGAAGAGGCTTTGAGCACGCCTTTTCCTCCAAGTGTTGCCATATCTTGTAATCTAACGGATTAAAATCTGAACTGGAAGAGAGCCAGTCTTCGTGCCGGATGAAGTCGATTTCACGCGCCACCAGCCAGTCTTGTGTGCTCTTCGCTCTATGAGCTGGCGCCGAATCTTGTTGGAATACCCAGTGCCTGTTATTGAACATGGTATGAGAAACAGATTCCACAAGGTTCATCAGGACTGTATTTTGATACACAACTGCATTCGTTTTTACACCTTTCTCATAAAAATGTACCTCTGTTAAGCCCCAATAAGAAACTACCAACCATACCATGAGCGAGGATGGAAAATGACCTCGTTGGACACGCGGAATACGGTTGCTCGCTTCTTCACTACTGTTTGCGTACACCTTATCATTTTGTTTGTTGTAGAGAGCTACAACACGGTAAAAATTTTTTCATCCGAAAAAAGAATTTTCCGATATTTTTTTCCCGCGTACCGCTTCAACAAAGCGCGGCATCTCTTCAGTCTCAGGTCCATTAGACGAGAATTCAAACCATGTCTTGTTTTTCTTCGATATGCCCGAAGCCCTAAGTCTTCATTTAACACCCTTTTCACCGTGGTTCTGCTTAACCCCATCTGAAGGGCCAACAGTTTCTGCTTACGTTTGGGATTTCTTTGAATTCGCGCCTTCACAGCTTTTATGACTGCTGGAATCCTAACAGACCGAGGGCGACCACTTCTTGACCTGTCATCTGCAGTAGACTCTTCATTGTATCGTTTGATGGTACGATAAACGAATCTTTTGGTTATATTCAAATTTTTCAGTATGTCAAAAATTTGAATTGGAGCGTAACCGCAACGATGCAACGCAATAACTGCAACACGGTCTTCTTGGCCCCCCGCGCACTAGGCAGCCTGGCTGCGGCAGCCAGGCTGCGGCAGCCAGTAGAACATATGACGGTGTATGGGAGCCCACGCACCTAAGCAGCCACGAACTCCCGGCTGCGGCAGCCATAAAAGCGCGTCCGATTGCTCGGCAGTCCGTTGGCTGCGCGCAGCCAGAGCGAGCAGGGTAAATGTATGTGGTTGCCGTCAGTCACCGCGCACTTGTCGTAGCAGCCAGGCGTATTTTGTGTTCAGAAATCACAAAATGGCTTTTGAGACTGAGAAATTTATTCGCGAAATTGAAAACCGTAAAGCAAGATGGGATATATCTATAGGAGTATCAGTGCCCTTGCTTGAATTTCTTATATTTTCCAAAAGGTTATCAAATGATTGCACTAACATTCTCGTGTAGTTAAATAACCGGTATGGGTATTTACGAACATCTTTAAAATAGGTATGAAATAAGCCTTTTGAGTGCCGTTCTAGAAAAAAAAGGATGAATCGAATGTCTTTTAGCTTGGCGTTTTTTACGAAATACGCACAAAATTACAAGTTCTTCCGCGTCCATATCCCTCGAAGAAAGGGTCACAACTCGCTGTCCATTGGTTGCTTAAAAGTGGCTGCGCAAATATTTCGGCTGCCGCAGCCTGGCTGCGCAGCCAGGCTGCCTAGTGCGCGCGGGGCCTAAGCGTCCACTCTATATTTAAAAATGAGTAAAATTCTAAAAAGTATACAGTTTTATTTTCATGAATAATTCAAAATTCGAATTCAATAAACTTTTTTGTGGCCAGCATTCTAAAAGAAAAGTTTTTACTGTGTGACAATACTTATGACCTGACTGTGTATATATTGCGTAATAGTATAGGATATAACATAACGTAATGAAAAATACGCTATGTTCAGCGTTGACTTCGAGGTTTCGAGTCGGAGCAAAACGCAAAGCAACAAAACACCTTGCATCAACACAAGAAACTGCTATAAGACACGGGCCTTAGTTTCCAAGTGTAATTTGTGTAATTTATACTATATTGAGGTGAAAAAGAGGCATTTGTACTAAAAATACTTTAAATTATTTTTTATTTTATTTTACTCTTCTTAATATTTGAGGTGAAAAACAGGCATTTTTAATAAAAATACTTAAATACTTTTTTATTTTGATTTTACTCTATGTTATGTTATATTTGAGGTGAAAAAGAGGCATTTTTAATAAAAAATACTTTAAATACTTTTGCATGTCTTAAGCGCAAAACTCGTAGCTTTGTTCTACTAATGCCTAAAATCAAGATTCCAACGTTTTGTCGCATGAAATCGTATCTAATAATCATATTGAACATATAAATGATATAAAAATCACATTGTAAGAAAGATAAATGATTGTTGAACTTATAATTTGTTTTTAAATCGATCAATTGATGTTTTTACTTAAAAAAGCGATTTTAGTATCATAAGGTGTAGATTTATCAAGTCTGAATGGAGGCATAAAAACGATAACTTATGAAAATATCACTTGTTCAACTCAATCTATTTATAAACTCTTCATCTATCATGTGAAAAGCCATGGAATGTAAATGGCAGTTTAATTTTGTTATGTTTAGTTATAATTAATTTTTTCGGCTGAAAAATAGCGAAATTTTTGGTTGAGCAGCCTTGTATTAATAATATTTTACTAAATACACTTTGCCTCACTCCCGGCCACAGAGTACATTTTTACTCCGGTCTCCGGGCTCAGCCGCCGTCGTGAGCGGTCCTTTGTATACAGCGGTTTGTGCTGAAAAATATCGATCGCTTTAAAAATACAATATATTCCAAAAACCAAATTTTATACATACTTTAAATGAAACTAATTTTTACGGATTTAATCGCGTTTAATTTAACTTTTTAATTTCGGACGTTTCGTTAAAAAGTTAAATTAAACGCGATAAAATCCGTGTAGTCTTCGCGTAAATATAAGAAAACATTATTTATACATACTTCACAAAGGTAAAATATTACCTTATTAATATAAGTTATATATTATATAAGTTTAATCTTGCGCCTCTAGGCACGTACCTAGTTTGCCTTAATGATAATCCGCCAATGTTCGGAGGTCAGGTTTCATCATAACTAACAAAACGAGCCCAAACTCAGCACACCTGTTACTATTATTACTCTTCGCGGAGTTCCAGTAGCATTCACCGAAGTACACCTTCAAGTCGGGGTAAGGTCTCAATAACGAGCACAATCTCGGCCACTTAGTTCTACTCGTCGAGGAGATCCAGAAGCAAATATCGAAGTACACCTACTACTGCTTTAAAACTACTTTAAAAAATTTAAGTATAATCATGTTATACGTAATTTTTTTTAATGCGCTTAAAGCATGCACAATTGCATTTACCAAAGTTTTTTTATTTTATTTTACTATACTTAATATTTGAGGTAGGCAAATTTGTAATACAAAATAAGCATATATTTTTCACGCTAAAATACATTTACTATATAAACTGTCTCGATAAAATGCCTAGAAGTAATTTATTTCTAAATATAGCTCTAATAGCGTTAGCTTAGTGAAATATTATTTATAACAAAATACATGTAAATACAATATTAAGCAATTATCAAATAACAGGTGTAAAATTTCACTGTATCAATGACTGCTATGAATAAAGTGACAGAAATTTGTAAGAAGATGGTAGTTACCTAGAGACCAATTCACTATGGATGTAAGTAAATTCAATAAGCTCGACTCGTCAGTATTTTGAGAGTCTAATACAAATTCCGGCAATTCTATTGACTGATAATGAAACAACCTATCGGAATACCAGACGAACTGCATGTTACCATCCACACTTGGTTGATATTCCGAATATTCGCTCTTAGCGCTCTATGTCATCTTTCATAATGCGCACAGCCAAGGAGTGGAATGTCCTGCCGGCGTCTGTTTTACCGAGTGCAAATAACCTTAACCTCTTCAAGGCTTAGAGTATTAAACTAACACTCTAAGCTTCAAGGTGCTTGAAGCCTATTAGGCTTCTCCTGGGTAAACTCGCTCCATCGTAGACATCATCTTTGCCCTCGGGCTTGATGGAAGTCCAGAGTGAGCCTAGTTTAATAATAATAAAAACAAGCATCTGAAAAATTGCCATACTGAAATATTTATCGTGATTCTGCGATGTCTACTCCGTTTAAATACCTTGGCGATAATTACAAATTTTTCCGACTTTTTTGCAAAATCCAAAACTCAGTATTGGTAGATGAATTTATATTGCTAACTATAAAGGTATATGATATCTCTTCGATACTCGTGTATGATTTCTAAATAAAACTATAGTGACGATCCTAACCTATTATTCTGCAAACTTAGTCATAAAATTATTGTATTGTCAACGGTTTTTAATAGATCTGCAAAATTTTAGATTATTCACACAGGCTCCGATAATGGGTGGAAACTGATTTACAAAATTGTATTACATTTATACAGCTCCAGCTAATGTATATAAGAGTTTGATCAAACTTAAAAAACACGCATTGATAAACAATTGTGACGATCTTAGTGAGAATGCTAGATTATAGTTATGCAATTATTGTATTTTCATCCGTTCTTAATATGTCTTCAAAATTTCAGATTAGTCAGACATCTTGAAGTAGCTGGAAACTGAATTAGAATAAATACTGCGTTACATTTATATATACATAAATACATAAAGTTTAAGGTAATATTACATGCATACATATAATCACGCCTCTTTCCCGTAGGGGTAGGCAGAGATCACTTCTTTCCACTTGCTACGATCCTTACATACTTGTTTCACTTCGTCTACTTTCATTATTCCCTTTATACATGCGCTAAGGTTTAGGGTACTCTTGACCTGGCCTTTTTTCAAGACGTCCCTGATTTGGTCTTGAAACGTGCGCCTAGGTCTACACCTTCCAACACTTTCATTCACACTCGCCTTATACACTTTTTTCGTCAATCGTTCTTCATTCATTTTCTCGACATGGCCAAACCATCTCAGCATATCTTTCTCAATTTTTGTCACTACATTTTCTTTCAGACCACAACGTTTCATTATCTCACTATTTTTTATCCTGTCACTCAGTTTAACTCCTATCATACTTCTTAACGCCCTCATCTCAACTGCATTTATTCTGTTTTCATGTTTCTTCTGCCAATTTTCACTTCCGTACATGAGTGTCGGAACAAACACCCCCTCACGCACAGCCAAACGAGCCCTGTTAGACACCTTCCGACTGCTCATAAAGGAGAGCAATGCTCCTTTCACTATGTTTCCTGTATTCACTCTTCTTTCGATATAACTCACACTTTCCAGCTAATATTAAGAGTGTAATATTTTTATCTTTTTTTAATCGCATGGATTTTCTCCTGTATCATCGGGGTAGTTTACAGATATAAATTTCACAAGGATAAATATTCAGAACCGGAAAAATTATTTGTAGCCCATACAAATACTTGTTTCGTGCGGGATTCGAACCCGCGGTCCTTAGAGCCGCAACTCATTGATAAGCCACTGCTCCACGGAGACGTCATAAGCGTCTTGATAAGTAAAAGTTAGAACAGTAGTTAGGTTATAGGTATAGGTAATAGATATTTGTTTGAGCATAGTATATTAAAAGTTTTTAGATTAAACTATGTAGTTATTAGATTAAAATTATAAGATTTGCATATTTATTATACGGAAATTGAGTTTGTTCAAACATTCTTACAGTGCGAGAGTTGTTGAGCACATTCGCGCTCTTGTATTTCTGACATTGACTTTTGACCTTTCATTTAATCTTTGGCATTATCATTTTACAATATACCTACCATTGCATAGGTAATTTTTTAAGCAAATGTTTATTATTTATTCAAATAAATTGATCGAATTGATTCGTGTATTTTGTTATTTGTCGAATGAGCGTGATTCGTAAGCGGCTGTGCAACGCACAATTGATCAACGTGTATCGGACGCGGTTTCATTTCCTGTATACGCGCGCGCGCTGATCCGTGCTATAATTTTCGGTACTCCTAGATATTACATTGAGATTGTTTCATATTAAGGTTTAAAAGTAAAAGTTTATTATTTTTGACTTCAATTAAATACATTCTAGAATGTTTGTTATTTACAACATACTAGTTTTTGGAACGAAGTTCCTTATCGGACGGTACGAATGACGGATTTGGCGGGGCTAGGCGAAAAAATTTTAGATTGTTCTGTCACAAACCCTTTTGACGCAGTGTAGTCGGCTTTGGCGGTTATTAGGAAGCGACATGCAATAATATCCATCTCCCTCACACTTTTTCTTGTCTTGCCATGAAAGAAATATTATTTTATTTTAAATAATGCTTCATTATAATAGACGCTATTAATTAATTTATTTGTATTTATAATCAATAATATAATACGTTTATTAATAATAATATACTACGAAAGGAACTTCTTTCCAACTGGGTGTTCTTACACTCACTAATGTTTTTATTTTAAATCAAATAGTAAATAACTAAACCAACATTACATAACTATCCATCGATTTCATAGCTTATCATAAGAAATTATAAAATAAATAATTAAAAAAATTTCAAACCCCGGCTGCAAAAAAGACTATATTTAGATTTAATAATAAAGCACTAAAAAGACCGAAAAAATATTGAGAATAGAAAACAAAATTAAAATAAACTATAAACAAACTCTACTTCGATTTAACAGACTATATTATGAGCTGAAAACCTAAGTTAAATATCCGCATTTGTTTTTTATAGAGTAAGGGTGAAAAACGAGCACACAGTCCACCTGATGGTAAGTGGTTGCTGCGACCCATAGACATCTACATCTATCCTCTGTTACAGATCAAAATGCAGATGCGTTTTCACCCGTGAGGACTAGGATGGAATGCCTCATTTCCAGTAAAAAGGGCCTCCGGCCACCTGCACTCACCAAGCGAAACGCAGAGGTAAACCTCTACTTCACGCTGGTATTCTGTGAGGTCATGGTACCACCCCGGTTCGAGCCGGCCCATCCATGCGACAGCAAAAGCTGCCACCTGGCTCTACAACTGTTAAAAATTAAATTAAATAATAATAAGCATTAAATTAAATAAAACATGTAATTTGTAAGTTTAATGAGTGCATTGTTTTATTTATTAATGAGGTATCATGTGTAATGTTACTTTCTTATGAGATAATCTATGGAGAGGCCTACATTCTTTTTTCTTTTTTTTAAATGTTATCCTCACATTAGGATATTCTCCTGTATCGTGGAGGCAGTTTACAAACATAAGTTGCATAAGAACAATCATCCAGACCCGGAACAATTACTTGCAGGTAACTAGCTACGAGTACACTAGCTATAAAGTGTATTTTTACTTTATAAGAAAGTTGGCATTAATCATTGAAATCTACAATTTCCTATTCTACATATAATTTTAAAATGTCAATTATAAGTCTAATTCTGCCATATCATTATAGGATTTTTAAGCTTTGGTTTTAAATAATACATTATTTGAAATATACAATTTACAATTTTAAATATTATGACTATGAAAACAATATAGATGTACTATGTAAGAGTATATTATCTCACATTTTTACTAATATCTTTTTTGTTACTTATTAAAAGCCAGTGCTTGACCATAATCCCACCTGGTGGTGAGTGGTGATGTACCCTTAGATGGTAAATCGCTCTGTCTTAGTGTAACAAACGCCTATTTACTCTTGCCTTGAAGACGGCCAGATTGAATTCGGACGGAAAGATAGACGTCGGCAAATTATTCCACTCCCTTGTTGTACGTATTACAATAGACGAAGCAAACCATTTGGTTCTAATGCGTGGAATATGGACAGCATAGAGGTTAAGATCACCCGACAACCTGGTTGTCCGATGGTGGAAAGGAAAGGGAGGAATTAAAGCGTATAATTCCTGTGCACTCTCACCGAAATGCATCCTATAGAATACCAAGAGGCTGGCTACTCTGCGCCTATGCTCGAGGCTGACAAGATTGGTTTCAACCAAATCAAGGTTACCAACGAGCCTCTTAGCACGTCTCTCTACTGAGTCCAATGCTAGTAGGTGGCATTTTCCAGCACCAGCCCATATGTGACAGCAGTACTCCATGCACGATGAGACATGCGCTTTATATAAGGCAAGAAGCTGCCCCGGCGTGAAGTACTGCCGCACTCGTGAAAGGACACCAAGTTTTCTTGCGGCTGCTTTGGCTCTGGACTCAATGAACCACCCATAGTTGAGTTTCGGAGTAAATTCAACCCCTAACATCTGAAGGCGGTTAGTGTACTCCAAGGATGCATTCTTGAAAGTAGGAGCGAAGGTGAGCGGGCTCTTTTTAGCGGTGAAAAGACACGCTTGTGCTTTGGAGGCGTTGAATCTCACGAGGTTGGAAGTGCTCCATTCGGAGACTGTCTGTAGTATGAGATTCACACGCTAAACTATAGCTTCTCTCTCGGACTGGATTTGGTCTCGACTGGCCCGGGTGCTTAGTTGGTATCTTCTATAACTGTGATGATGTCTGTATACCCATAGATACCGGGAATGACCAGATCATTTATATGCAGCAGGAAGAGAGTTGCGGAGAGAAGGAACCCCTGAGGAACTCCGGCGTTTGTCGCGATAGGAGAGGAAGAGCAGCCATCATGACGACTTGGAGAAATTGTTCACTCAGAAAGTCCTTCACCTAGTCAATCAGGCCAAGTGATAAGCCGTACGCTGAAAGCTTGCCAAATAGGCTACCGTGCCAAATCCAGTCAAAGGCCTTCGGAACATCAAGGGAAACAGCAGGTGCTTCACCACTGTTCTCGACGGCTTGGCCCCATGTTCATTTATTTATTTAAACTTTATTAAACCTTACGTAGATAGATACATGATCAAAAAGTGGACTTAATGCTAAAAGCATTCTCTGCCAGTCAACCTTGTTGATCAACCAGTTGATCGACTTCAGCGAAACACGTATTGGCAGTCACTGAGGAGATCATCATACTCTAGGTATGCCATGAGGTGGGCGTTCAATATACGCTTCATAATCCTGCAGAGTATTGAGGTAATTGAGATCGGCCGATAGTTGGCAGGGTCGGTACGGCTAATTTTTTAGGCACAGTCTACACATTGTACTGCTGCATATCTACTTTACTCAAGATGGTACTTTCTTCTTTGTCATCTTTTTTAACAGTCTCTTTCATTCTACTGCTAGATATAGAGTACGAGCACAGAGCCTTAGCACCTATAATGACGGTTCGGTATTTCTGAACGGATAAACCACAATTTGTTGGTCGCTGGAGCTAGTTAGTGTTCACCACTATCAGGTAAGGTTGACATTTAGATAAATATGGTGAACCCTTCGATTCTATTATAACAAGGAAAATTTTCGTAATCGCCTTGACCAGCAGGTGGTTTAGCGTCGCTAACGTCCACACCAATGGCCATACAAATGACTAGACACTTTGCTATGTGCGAACCATAACGTAAAATTGTAAACTTTACGTAGTCACCTATATTTTCTATATTTATTAATTTTTATATAAGTATTCTATATTAAATTAAATACAGTATAATAATAATAATTTATTTCAAGAAACTGTACAATTAATTCAAATAACGTCTTAATTTAAAATAGTCTACAATAATAGGCACCAGGATAAACCTGTATCTCAGGTGTATCTGCTAATAGATACATTTACAAATATTTTCTGTTTCTTATATAAACTGAATAACTTAACAACTAAAAGTAAAAAGTAAAGTTGCAGCCTATTTACGTCCCACTGCTGGACACAGGCCTCCTCTCATTTCTGAGAGGGGTTTAAGGTCAAGGAATTGTCCACCGCGCTGCCCTAATGCGTGTTGGCGAACTTCACATGTCTTCGAAATATTTTTTTTCTTATTTCTCAGACATGCAGGTTTCCTCACGATGTTTTTCTGCATCGCCGAGCACGGGGTATGTCAGAACTTAAAATTGCAATTAACAATTTCTTTGGTGCCGGCAGGGATCGAACCCGGGTTGCTCGAGTACTGTGAAACTTACAGCGAGCACTAACCATCTGAGCTACCACGGCTCATTACTTACTTATCAAATATTTACGATTTTTAATAAAAGGTCGGGGAGAAAGTTTCTTCGTATTTGGTATACAAATTTAAGACATTTTCTTTTGCAGTTTAATTACATTTAATTATAATATATATGTGCCATTTTGTTCGATAATCTGTTGCCATCTAGAATATACTGGCATAATTCCGTTGGTGTAGAAAGCTTGGGATTTTTGATCAAAAAAAATTCGACAAGTAGTTTTGACAGTTTTCTCTTGATGTTAACTTAACACTACCCAAAGAATTCTGAAGAGACCAAAAAGGTAAAAATCTGGGGATGCAAGGTCAGGACTATATGGTGGATGCATTAACACTTGCATTTTTGCTGAGTGGTCAAAGGTGAGTGTGATCTGGCGTTATCATGATGAAAGACCACTCCTTTTCTGTTGACAATTCCGGCAGTTTTTTCCCAATTTCTTGCTTGAGTCTAATTAGGTATTGGCAGTAGAGATCTGAATCGATGATATTCCCCGGCGGTAAAAGCTCATATAAACGATGCCCTTCCTATCCCACCATAGACACATTATCACCTTATTGCGTGTTAAAAATATACAAATTTTGACCTGCTCAAGGGTCAAAAACTTAATTAAATTATTTTTGTATGAAAAGGGTTAGCAGCTGCCCAAAATTTCACTAAGGTGCAAGAGTCCCCATACACATAGTTTAACTCATCTTTGATTTGCGTAGGCGTATTGCCTTTCAAAAACAAGAATTTAATGACAGCTCGATACTCAATTTTTTCCATTTTCACAAAAACACTCACATCAACTCACTCAAACGACTGTCAAATAACAAGTACGCGTCCGAAATAGCTGAAATTTTGGTGCGTAACTCTCAAAAAATGCACATCTACATTCATTAGCTTTTATTGACAAGTGCTGCTATCTTCGTGTAAAGGTCGCAAAACTTTTCAGACCACCCTAGTAACTGTCTGTTGCTTTCACTTTTAAACCGCTGAACCGATTTAAAAATAAATTTTAAAAATTAAAAATAAAATGAACTATTTAAAAAAAATCAATGTTCATTTATTTTTACATTTAAAAAATTAAAAAATCTAATCTTATTCTTCAACTCCACTCATATAATCCAAAGTATCTACTGTATTTTTTTTTGCTATCCCTGTCATGCTCAATACACGCTCCACAGAGCTTGGTCGTATTTTGTGTTTTAAAATTTCTATTACACATAGAATAAAACTAATTAAATTAAACCCGATAAAATCCGTAAAGGATTTTATCGGGTTTAATTGTAACATTTTTGATTCCCGACGCATCCGTCACATCGCTGATGTGAAGCACTGACGCCCCGGGAAGTCTGCAGTATGTCAACATGTTCAGGATCGTCTCAACCATTATATCAAATTTGATAAACAACAAATCCTCGCAAAAAAACACCGCTTCGAAATTGATAAACATTTTAATTTCAATAGAAAAGATGGCTGATATTCAACATTACTTTTCAAAAGTGCCCAACGTGCCTAAAGAAGTTTTCACTTCAAAAAATCTTTTATTCCATCATTATTACAGCCTTTCACAAGATAACTGCTGAGTAAATACCTAACAAAAAGTGCGATAAGCACGGCCCTGACCCACCTGCATCCATGCACTTTCTTCATCTCTTACCACTTACTTCTTTTAGATAATTGGACAGTAAGCAAACAAAAGACAGAAGTTAAAAGAACCTATAATTGAAAGGATGAATATGTGAGTTACAAAGTAACAAAATAATTATTTTTTCTTTAAGCGTGCGTTACAACGCTCAGCCGTAAACAATTTAGGTCAGGACCTTGGGTATACCATCAATTCGAATGAAGTATATGAAGAATAAATGTACCTGCGGTGTACACGACCTTATTCGTAAAAATCCCTGGAGTATGCTTTTAACATGCTCTGACGATAATACTTATATCTAAGGTTTATGAGAGTTTTAGATGAGTATCATTATTATATAATACTAGGCTTTAGTCAAGAATATTAAAAAGATTTCGAAGCTAAAATTTTACGAAAATCGCAGCAATAGCGTTTTATTTCTAAATTACTACATTTACGATGTCCATATGATATTAGTCAACGTGTTGAAATGGAACTTTGTACAGAGCAGAAATGCAGGATAACTATGAGCAACATATAAGATATTTGCGGGATATTTTGTTAATTATTACAATGCAGGAGGAAAAACGTGCAGGTAACGTTATATAATAAGCCTAGCAAGCTAACAGCATAGCAAAGTGGCGAAGCAATCAGCTTTGTAGCGGTTTCTAACGGAAAAAAAAATCAAAACAGGAGGTTCCGATGCCTGGGTGATCAGTAATCGATTGCTGGAAACAGAATTTGAAAATTCGAAACCGTTCTCGAGATAATCGTGGAACAGACGGACAGATGGACGGACAGACGGACAGACGGACAGACGGACAGACATCGTGAAATCAATAAGTGACTTCGCAAGCTTCGCCACTTAATAATAATCGCTAAGACAGTGCTATTTAAAATCTATACCTTTATCACCACTACCACCAGGTGGTATAGTTATCAAGGATTAGCTTATAATTAAAAAAAATATATTATAAATTTTTGATTGATAATTTTTTTAATTTTATGAGTATGAATGAGCGGTGTATGTAAAGCTATCCGATATTAAGGAGTTTAGTTAATTTTTAGTCTTAATATTTTAGTTTTAGAGTAACTTCAGAAACCTCACTTGTCCTTTTTTTTATAGAAGTAAGGGTGGCCAACGAGCACACGGTCCATCTGATGGTACATCTACATCTATCCTCATTAAGAATTAAAACACAGATGTTTTAAACAGGCTGAAGTAAAATTAGCCAGTACCTAATTAGACTTAACGTTAGATAACATAACATGTTTTAATGTCTAGCACATGAAGAAATGAAAGATGGAAAATTAATTTTAAAGTATTATATTACGATAATGTTAATGTTTTAAGTATTTTCTGCCGTTTATAGCCACGTAATAATTAGACTATTTCTAGGAATGACATTGCTGTTTTCTAATTAGTCATCTGTCATCGATCATCAATTTAAATTTCATGGAAAAAAATACGTTAGAGTATATCATATAGATACTTAATAAACAGTTTAGTGCAGTGGAATTCCCGTGTATAATATTAATATTCAGATTAATTATTAGTATTTTTTTTAACTTTTGATGAAACATAAATTAAAACCGATATAATCCAAATCAGTTTTAGCAAATTTATTATAGTTATAAATAAAATTACTCACGCCAGTCACGGAGAGTTATAAATATATTAGAAAAGTGTACACTTTCTCATGATAAACGTAAAAAAGTCGAGTATTATTTTCGTTGCGTGGGCAATAAGTGACAGATTCTGAAATGTTTATTCTGAAGTATGCGTGTTGCACGCGTTTTCCTTTCATTCCATTTTAAGTACGTTGACACGATAAATAAGAATTTAAAATGACCTACGTTGCGCGTGATAGAAAAATATTTACTTAAAGGTTTCGATGCGACATATTTTATCTAAACGAATAGTACTAGTAGTTTTAATCAGTTGTTTAAGCTTTCTTGCGGTCTTCACGTAGAAAATTGAGAAGCATAACGTGAAACAGCAAAAGATATTGCGATCGAAAAGTCGGTGTCATTACAAACATTACTGAAATTCTCAATTGCAACACAACAAACGTTATTTTTCGGTGTTATTGTGATGTTAGCTAAACGGTTTTTACAGCTTCATCGGACTCAGAGCTCGGACACTAGGCATCATCATCATCATCATCATTACAGCCTTTCACAAGTCCACTGCTGAACATAGGCCTCCCCCAAAGAATGCCACAAAGCACGGTCCTGAGCCACCTGCATCCATCGACTTCCTGCATGTCTTACCAGGTCGTCACTCCATCTCGTGGGGGGACGCCCTACACTTCGCCTACCGGTACGAGGCTGCCACTCGAGAACCTTTCTTCCCCATCGGTTGTCGGTTCTTCGAGCTATATGGCCGGCCCACTGCCACTTCAGCTTACTAATCCGTTGGGCTATGTCGGTTACTCTGGTTCTACTGCGGATATCCTTATTCCTAAGTTTATCACGCAGAGAAACTCCGAGCATAGCCCTCTCCATAGCTCGCTGAGCGACCTTGAGCTTCCTCATACGGCCAGCAGTGAAGGACCACGTCTCAGTTCCGTAAGTCATCACTGGCAACACGCACTGGTTGTACAATTTCGTTTTTTCGAAGACTAGGCGCATAGTAGTAATAGAAGGCAGTCAATTTATAAAGTAGATTTGTGTACGTAGTCAATATCAATAAGTAAACCAAGCCTCTGTTATTGAAATATATCGTATTATGTGTTTTAAGATTAAGTGAATGTGACTGATTGAAAAATTTTTGTATGAGAATTGTAAATTTGTTAAGTGCTGATTTAGAAGGTATCAGAGAAATATGTTTCTTTACGTGGTAGAGCCATGCTGTAGCTATATTAATAGTATAGTTTTAGCACAAATAGGTCGGCTCGACCGGGGAAGGACCACGCTCTCACAGAATACCAGCGTAAAATAGCAGCTTAATGCTGCTGTGTTTCGTATGGTGAGTGTAGAGAACCGGAGACCTATTTTACTGGAAAAGAGGCATTCTATCTTAGTCATCAAGGCTGATAACGCATCTGCATTTTAATTCGCAAACGAAGATAGATGCAGGTGTCTATGGGCCACAGCGACCACTTACGATCAGGTGGACTGTGTGCTCGTTTGTCACCCTAATTCTATATAAAAAAAGATATTTATATTTCAAAGATGATTGTGCTCACGTCACTTTAGTCTGAATAATAAGAGAAGGCATTTGACTTTACTTTACTCCTTATTTGGGAAAGTCCAGTGCCCTAAAACGATTTTTGGAAGTTTTTACGTCGCTTCAACATCAGTAACGGTCTATAATCGGAATAGCTTGGATAATGTGCTCCATTCAAAGTCCATTTCAGAATTAATTATAGGAAAAGATGATAAATTATTGCCACGTAACCGTAATATTAGGAGTTACGTGACAGTTAGTTTTCTATTAATTCTCACAAAAACGGTCCGCACACCACTATTGGGTTATTGTCGCTTCAAGCATATTATGCTGTTATGTAAGCATTATCATGTATTTGTATATTTTTTTTCCTATCATTTCGTTATTTGGTCAGACCATTGGAACTTCAGCTTACAAATCCGTTAATCTATATTATACACATAAAGAGAAACCTGCAATGTTCTTTGTGGCCAATGTGTCTTCAGGATGCTGTTAGGTACGCCTCGATTTTTTAGTCTTGAGATGTTTACTGAGGAGTGCACTAATGATTTTTTTTGCCATTCGACGAAAAAGTGTGGCATCTTTATAAAGCAGAGTTCGAGGATATCACAATAGTATACTGCAGACTATTGTTGATAAGATGGTGGTCCTATTCCAGAGTTCTGGTTCTGCTAATCTAATCGACAAAATTGCCAAGTGCCAACTACACTGTTTATAGCCTTTTTAATTCACTTCATTGCATTCCTATCTAAAAATGTGACGGCAAGCATTAATATGGGTTTTGTAGACTCCAAAGGCGTCAGTAATCCACAATTATAACTGTTATTTATAAATTTAGCTGTTATTTATAACTCGTAAATGGAATGTGTTTAATATACACTGAAGATTTGCACAGAACCAAGCCGGCCGGTGAGTGCAATTGTGTAACTCTAGCATAAAATGCGTTGGGTTTTTGTTTTGGTAACAATTTGTAACCTAAAATAAGACATTCATTAAAAAAAAACATCGACTAAGAATCGAAACTGATACATTTATTCAATATAACGGAATGAAACCTCAAAAGTTAAAATGAAGCAAACCACGATTTCCACCAGAGCTACGCAATCACACTGAAGATACCCACGCATTGGTAGTTCTCTTCCCTATCAATACTTTGTGATGTGTGGACATAGCATTATTTGATTGATAATTTTCATACGTGGTAGAGCCATTTTTTTATAGGATAAGGGTGACAAACGAGCACACAGTTCACCTGATGGTAAGTGGTTGCTGTGGCCCATAGACATCTACATCTATCCTCGTTTGCGAATCAAAATGCAGATGCGTTGTCACCCGTGAGGACTAAGATGGAATGCCTCATTTCCAGTATAAAGGGCCTACGGCCACCTGCACTCACCAAGCGAAACGAAGAGGTAAACATCTACTTCACGCTGGTATTCTGTGAGGTCGTGGTACCACCCCGGTTCGAGCCGGCCCATCAGCGCGACAGCAAAAGCTGCCGCGTGGCTCTACCACTGTTTGAAACCATGTTGTACCATGCTGCAGCTATATTAGTAGTATAGTTGTAGCACGAATGTGTCGGCTCGTCCGGGGAAGCACAACGCTCACACAGAACACCAGCGTAAAATAGCAGCTTAACACTGCTGTGTTTCGTATGGTGAGTGTAGAGAACCGAAGACCCTTTTTACTGGAAAAGAGGCATTCCATCTTAGTCCTCACGGGCGAAAACGCATCTGCATTTTGATTCGTAAACAAGGATAAATGTAGATGTCTATGGGCCACAGCAACCAACCATCAGGTGGACTGTGTGCTCGTTTGTTACCCTATCCTATAAAAAGAATTCTTTGTCAGTAGTCGGTCGCTAGAGCCTACTTCGTCAAATGAAGTTGCCATGGGGGTAGTTAAGGTTACGTATTCTATCTTCCTCTCGTGTTTAGTCCGTAAAGCTTATGTTGGATATAGACCTCTTCTTTTTAGGAAGATAATTGTCATTGCCTAATTATCATGATTTCTAGACGGATTAACTATCACTCTACCATACTTCTTTATGTCTGGATAAACTTTCCGTCTCCAATTCTTATTATTATATCTGATAGCATAAGCGAGTTGTTAATAACCCCATCAATTGGAAGACATAAAAGTTCTTTTTGGTATTTCCCATGGTCACCTCTCACGATATCCACGGGAAGAAATAGGGTGATGGATTCTCTTACAGCGCCAACACAGGGAATACGTATTCTTGATTCGACAGCTCCTGAACCTCTTCCCATCACGTAGAATATAGATGACGTGTTCAAAAATAGTCCTTATTATCTCTATATATAAAAGTCAATTGCAGTTCGTTAGTCTCCCTAAAACTCAAAAACAGCTCGACCGATTTTGATGAAATTTTGTGTGTGTTTGAATGAGTGTCAGTATGGTTTAGATTCACAAATGGACCTGTTAGGTCACGCTATTGTCGAGGTACAGAAATCACGTGTGAATCTGGGGCGGATAGCTAGCTATTCCATATTTGTGAAATTTGTACAAATCCAAAGTACCTAACTGTATACTTAATGAATGCTATTACTGTATTTCATATGGTACGATACGAACTTGTTAATTGCAATCGTTCGAACGTTGCGAAATTAGGTAAAGGCAAAAAGAGCAATGAACTGCGATTATGTACTAGTGATTTGTTACTGAGCATGCTATTTAAATTCAACACAAAGGAGAAATCAATCAAGGCCATTTATTAAACTAAGGTCTATTATTCTACTATATTTAATCTGTAAAATGTTTCTGTTATATATTTTTAATCCTATTTCTTCTAAGGGTGATTGGTAGAGAATGCCATAAGGCATTAAGTCCGACATTGTAACACTCAGATTAAGTTGTATTACAATGAAGATTAAATAAAAATACATCATTTACAATGAAAAGCTCACCGTAAATTTTTCAGTAAGCAGCAACTCGTTAATCCCTATAGGCGTTAATGAAATTGTTAATTGCAGTTTTAAGAATCAACACGTGCTGCGATGAATGAAAATTTAAAAAAAATCTAAAGCGACAAACATTCCAATGAAATTAAAAAATGAAGACTGAAAAATTCCTTTGCACTGTAATGAGTTCGAATTTATTTCTGCAATAATGATGTTATCAGAATATACATGTATGTATTTTTTTAATAAAACAGTGAGAAACGTACTTACAGTTCACCTGCAGCCAGCTTTAAACAAATATATTTTTATTTAAAGTTTTTTTAAGTTATTTTAAAGCTTTTTTTGAATTTTACAGCCAACTTTAAACAAAGAAATTTTTATTTAAAGTTAAGGTCTTTTTTGCGCCTTTTTAATAATATATTTTCCTTTGTGCTACTGGAAGATGTTGCAGCAAATTATGAAATAAGTAGAACCTTTGTATGAAATCACTATAAGACTATTATATTAGCTTGTGTACATAAATAAATAAAAAAAGAAGGCCACAGATGCATCGTCACCGCTGAGGAATAAGGTGGAATGTTTCACAGCTTGTCATTATTCTAGCCCTCTATTCCATTCAGGTTAGAAGAGAGCAGACGGTGTAAGCACTAAGTACTATTTGGCGGTCGAAATAATTTATAGTTAAGTAGTTAAAAATTATTAGATAAACTGCCAGTTTAAAGTTCCAAAATATTTCAAAGGTGTGTTAAGTCCGTAAACATGCACTGGAGCAGCACGGTACACTACTCCGTATCATCATTACAGCCCTTCATAAGTCCACTGCTGAACATAGGCCTCCCCCAAAGAATGCCACAAAGCACGGTCCTGAGCCACCTGCATCCATCGACTTCCTGCATATCTTACCAGGTCGTCACTCCATCTAGTGGGGGGACGCCCTACACTTCGTCCGCCGGTACGAGGCCGCCATTCGAGAACCTTTTTTCCGCAACGGTTGTCGGTTCTTCGAGCTATATGGCCGGCCCATTGCCACTTCAGCTTACTAATCCGTTGGGCTATGTCGGTCACTCTGGTTCTTCTGCGGATATCCTCATTTCTAAGTTTATCACGCAGAGAAACTCCGAGCATAGCCCTCTCCATAGCTCGCTGAGCGACCTTGAGCTTCCTCATCCGGCCAACAGTGAAGGACCACGTCTCAGTACCATAGGTCATCACTGGCAACACGCACTGGTTGTACAGTCTTGTTTTCAAGTTTTGAGGTATATCTGACGAGAAGATGTGCCGTAATTTCCCGAACGCTGCCCAACCGAGTTGAATCCGTAACCGTCTCAGAAATAACACGAGACACCTGTATATCTAGATTGTACTTTACGTTTTATAACAAACTACCGATCCGCCTATTTTCGCACGGGTTATTTATAGATGTAGATATCAAGGCCACCTACCGGATCTATCTATAGCTAAAAACCATCCCGGCGACCCCATAAGTACCTCATAAAAATTTCATCAAAATCGGCCAAGCCGTTCAGGAGAACAAGAATTACGAACACCGGAATTTAGTAAGTAACTTGCGATCCGCCACTATTTCGCACGGTTGATTTCTGGATCTCGATAACAACGCCACCTACCAGGTCCAATTGTGAATCCAAATCATTGTCTAGTCAATTTAATCACACACACAAAATGTCATAAAAATCGGTCCAGTCGTTTAGAGGGAGTTCAGTCACATATACACGGACAGAAGAATTATATAATATATAATATGCATGTGTTAAAAATATAATCTCTCCTCTTGAATTATTTTGTCCATTAATGAAAACTGCATCAAATCCGTTACGTAGTTTAAAAGATCTAAGCATACAGATGGCGGGAAGAGATTTTATTCTATACTATGTAGAAATTTAAACTTCAGTTTGTTTTATTTTGCAAATATAACCTATACTTAACCCTTTCGCTGTCCCGTGCACTACATATAGGGCACTGCTATTGTCTTACTATTGTGTCTGGAAACCGGACAGTGAAAGTGTTAAGTTACGACAAAAATAATAGGTACACAATTAGGGTTGAAAATAAAAAATACGGCTTAGTAAGTGTAGCCTATTATATAGATGTATGCCGAGGGCCGCAATCACAATGCAAATCCATAATAAATATATTGCCTACAAATAATTGCTCCGGGCTTGGATGTTTGCCCGTGTGAAATTTATTTATGTAAACGCCTTCACAACTCAATTCCTTGCATTTTTTAAATTAGAAATATTATTATGCTAGGATTTAATATAAATAGCTTTCATTGTTTATTGTTTGTGTCGAGGCAATTGGCTAACACTATATTAAAAAGCAAATACTGATAATAATTTACTATTTAGTGGCAGTTTAAGAATTTTAACGTGGTAGAGCCATGTTGCAGCTATATTATGGGTGTGCCACAAAAGATTCGGCTCCGTACCAGCGTAAAATAGTAGCTCAATGCTGCTATGTTTCGTATGGTGAGTGTAGGGAACCGAATACCCTTTTTACTGGAAACCAGGCATTCCATGACAGTCTTTAAATTTTTTATTTTGTAATTTCTATTAGGAAGATGCTGATGCCTATCTTCTGGTTTGTTTATACCTGTCGCCTCTTACGAAACCCACGGGACAGTATTTTATTTAGTGTAGCTTGGAGTAAAAACTATAGCAAAATCCCCCATATGAGACAATCTATAAAGCTCTACTAATCTTTAAAAAAATGTTAAAACTACATTAGATTTCTTTTCTGTATCGTAGTTCACAAAGATAGACATTCGGAACCGGCACAATTATATGAAGGCCATACAAATACCTGTTCCGTGCGGGATTCGCACTCGCGGCCTTAGCGCTGCAAAGAACGGTTCTGCCAATAACTTTATTTCGGGTTGATTTCGTACTATGATCAGATAAACAGAGTACACACTACCCAAATGAAAATATAGTACAATGATGATTTTCCTGCCGACTTCCAAAAAGGAGACGGTACTCAATTCGACTGTATGTTTTTTTTATGTATGTTACCTCATAACTTTTTACTGGATGAACCGATTTCAATGATTCTTTTTTTTATTTCAATGCTGGTACTTATCGTGTGATCCCATATGAATTTGATCAAGGTGAGATCAATAGTTTTTGAGTTATTCTTAATAACTTATGTTGAAGTCGGCTGTTCAAAATTTTTAATTTTAAATTATTTGCATAACATGCTACCACGTAAAAAAGATGTTTTAAGGTTGAAGTGTATGAATTGACTCCTAGGAATCTTGACTTTGAATTCCAATGCAATGTACCAGTATCGATTATTAGCAGACATCTTTTATATATTAGTATTTTCATATAGGTTGCAAAATTTTCATATTGAATAAACATAACACAGTTGAGGAGCGATTCTCACCAGAGTGACAAAATCGCACAACTAGAGTCAACTCCCAAGCAATCGGGAATAGACATGAAGGCATTTAAACTACTAACAAAAGTACTAAAGTATTATGTAACAGAAAAAACTGTGTTGTCTTCTAATAATTATATATGCATAGGCTTCATAAGCTAATTTTAGAACTTAAGTTTAGTTTTTGAGATGATATTAACAAAATAATGATAAATTGCTCTTATTGAATACTTTCAATTAAAAAGGGTCTCTGGTTCTCTACACTCACCATACGAAACACAGCATCAAAAACAACGTGACAGTAGTGCTCAGCGCGCTCGAGGCCTACGGCGTTGATAAATGTGAGAGCATCTTTGGTTTGTGACTGGAGTTATCTACGCTCAGGGCGAAGTGTTGTAACATGAGCATGTGGCTAATCTGATGGTGACTTCTGCCGTCCGTCATACCATAACAGAGGAATTGCAGGAGCGTTGCCAGCCTTTCAGAAAAGAGTAGATTCTAGAAGACTCTAGTAGAAGGAAGGTAATCCCGAACTCATGGAAGACAGCTTTGGTGCACCCGATCCCTAAAAAAGGCGACCGCTCAGACCCGTCCAACTACAGGCCTATCGCCATCACCTCCTTGTTCTCCAAAATAATGGAAGCCATTATAAACTGCCAGCTCATGAGGTACTTTGAGGATCACCAGCTGATTAGTGACCGCCAGTACGGGTTTCATTCGATCAGCTGGTGATCTCCTAGTCTACTTAACTCATAGATGGGCGGAGCCAGTAGAGTCCAAGGGGGAGGCATTAGCCGTTAGTTTGGACGCAGCGAAGGCCTTTGATCGGGTCTGGCACAAAGCGCTTCTTTCGAAGCTTCCTGCCTATGGGCTTCCCGAGAAATTGTGCAAATGGATCACCAGTTTCCTTGCTGATCGAAGCATCAAGGTCGCAGTAGACGGTGCATGCTCTGCTTTCAAGCCTATCAACGCTGGTGTTCCACAAGGCTGCGTGCTATCACCAACGCTGTTTCTCCTGCATATCAATGATATGTTGCTAACTGGTAGCATTCATTGCTTTGCAGACGACAGCACTGGTGATGCCTTATATACCGGCCGTGCCAATATTTCTCGGGAAAACGTCGCCGAGTATCGGGACAAACTTGTGTCTGAAGTCGAGTCTTTGCTTAAAAAAGTCTCGGATTGGGGCCGACTAAATCTAGTCCAGTTCAATCTCCAGAAGACACAAGTTTGCGCGTTTACCGCTAAAGAGAACCCCTTTGTCGTATCTCCTCAGTTTCAAGGCATTCCCCTTGCTGCCTCAGCCAGTATCGGAATCCTTGGCGTCGACATATCGAATAGTGTGCAGTTTCGTGGTCACTTGGAAGGGAAGGCCAAATTGGCCTCTAAAAAGCTTGGCGTGCTCAGCAGAGCGAGACAGTACTTCGTGCCAGCATATTACTTGCAATTTTACAAAGCGCAAGTTCGGCCCCACATGGAATACTGTCCTCATCTCTGGGCCGGGGCACCCCAGTGCCAGCTCCTTCCACTTGACCGCATCCAGCGCAGAGCGGTTCGAATAGTCGACGACCGAGTTCTTTCTGATCGGCTCGATACACTGGCACTGCGTAGAGATGTTGCATCTCTTTGCGTATTTTATCGCATCTATCACGGGGAGTGCACTGAGGAATTGTTCGGACTAATTCCAGTCGCTCAATTTCACCATCGCACATCGCGACAAAACTCGCGTTACCATCCATACCATCTGGATGATTGGCGGTCTACCACTGTGCGATTTAGAAGAAGTTTTCTCCCTCGCACGACTTTCTTGTGGAATCAATTACCACCAGCGAATTTTCCGGACCGATACGACTTAGGAACCTTTAAGAAAAGAGCTTACACCTTTCTAAAAGGTCGGCAACGCATCTGCAATTCCCCTGGTGTTGCGGTTGTTCATGGGCGGCGGTAGTCACTTACCATCACGTGAGCCGCATGCTCGTTTGCCCCCTATTCTATAAAAAAAAGTTCCTTAGTCACAACGGTTAGGAAATGGTCGTGCGTCGCAGAAAATTCGTGAAGGAAAATGTCGTATGGTATTTTTTAAAGGCGTGCTTAAAAATTTAAGATTACGATATTTGCCTGCAAGCTATAACCCAGATTTCGAAGAAAAATTGCACGTTCCTACATTAGCAGTTTTGTTTTTATATTACCGCAATTTCATCTAGAGTTAACTTATTAAACATGTGTGACCGTGTTTTTCCAGGCATAGGGTTATAGTTTCCACTTTTCTTCGCAGAAAAGTTGTTAAGCGCTTGTTTCTACGCCGGAACATTTTTATCGCCGGTTCACTGAAAATGCAATACCGAGTTTTCCATGGGTGGATTTTCTATTTGTAGTTAAATTCACTTGAGATCTTGTTCGTAGAGTGAAAACCGAGTGAATGGTCTCTAATGAAGAATTTTTTATTTGTGTACTTCTGTTGCAGTTCCTTGATTTTAGACTCAACATATTATATACTAGCTGTGCCCCGCGGTTTCACCCGCGTCATCACGTGTCCGAGGTGGGCGACATGACCTAGTTCAAGCATTTTATAACGGCTAGGGTTTAAGCGTCGTTCGCGCGCCCAGCCAAGTATTGAATTATTTTAATTTTACATTATCTCTTAAACTATGCGTCCAAATAACATGGTATAAAGAACAAAGTTTATCTTCATAAAATTTTCTTGATTATGAAGTAACTTCCGTTCGTAAGGATAAATAGGCCATGCCTAATAATAACGCTCATAAAACACTTTTAAATTTTCAATATTTTTTTGTCACAAAATACCAAATTATGGTTTATGTATAAGAAATAGACATATGGTACCCCGGACTTTTTTTTAGAGGGAGTAAAGGTCTATATTTTTCTAGAACATTGTATTTACGTATCCCTAACGATAACACCAGCGTACGCGGATAAATCATTTCGGGAGTGCTTTTTCTTCTGACTTACTTAACAAATATCCATATTTAAGGCTAGCTGAGTAATATAGCTTAATGCTAGATAGCCTATACTATTCCACATGAATCTGGCTATAATATACAAAAATAATTTTTCAAATCGGACGGTAGTTCCAGAGATTAGCGCGTTTAAACAAACAAAAAACTCTTCCGCTTTATTTTATTAGTATATATATATATATATATATATATATATATATATATATCTTTAGATATAAAAATTACGTGTCACATTGTTTGTCCGCGATGAACTTTAAACTACTGAACTGATTTCAATGAAATTTTGCACACACTGTGCAGTTTGGTCCAACTTGAGAGATAGGATAGTTTATATCCTGATAAGTGATACCCAATATTTTTTTATTGGGAATTTAAAGATTTTTTATAGGGGGGGGGGGGGGGGGGGTCGACGGAAAGGACAGAACAACGTCTGCCTGGTCATTAAGTGAGCATTTGTTGTTAAGGTTGAAAAAAAAATTATTAGGTTGTTATGAAAACATACACTTCGTACAGGATAATATATATATAATGACTCAAAAAAGGATATATTTATTATTAAAATGTTTATGATTATGTGTGTTGTGAGCATAATCCATATCATAATCTTCTCTTCTTATTCATAATTAGTCCGTAAACGTATACTTTAGATTATTCAAGCCAGTACTTGATTACCATGGCACCTTTGGCTAACTCACCACTTTCACCACTATGGTAAGTGGTGTGGTAGCCGAAAATGTAGCAACGCCAATGGCATAGAGAACACTAACGTGACAAAACCTACCAACCTAATCTATTTACTTCACTGCGGGCCACGTGTCCCACCTGTTTAAGGTAGGGTTTGCCATTATCGTCTCGTTTAGCAAGCCGATAAGCGATCTTACTGGCAGCCGTGTATCGTTAACGATGCTTCCTGATGATGTTCTGGGTATTTTACGCCTGACATAAAGAATATGATCATACTGCCATCTATCGGGAGCTTTAAACAATTTTCTGGCCATTCTCATAATCGCCTATTACGTCACCCACAGAACGACGTGAGTGATGGACTCACTACAAGGCAATTTTTACTTGCCCAAATACTTATACTTAAACGCTGCTCAATTTTAGGATGCGTTAATTCTCATGGTGTCTCTATCACTTTAAGTAACACCACAACACTTAGCGACATCTTAAAATTGAGTAGCGTTTGAATATTTCGCCATAGCAACCATAGCTCTAAAATAACATAAAATAAGCAATTTTTTAACAAATGCTACAAAAAGCGTACTTCTCGACTTGACAAAACTTTATAGAATAATGTATCATAAATAAATTCGTTTCCTAATGTAAAGTTTTATAAATCAAATATTGTAAATTAAAACTAAAAGTACAGTAGTAGGTGTTACTTAGCGTTTTAAAAATTTGTTTTAGTTGCGTGGTTATGAATGCTTACAAAATATTTTTGTTTATAAAGGATGTTTTGGGTTCATGCGCACTAAATCTACAATTTACTAATTACAAACGTTAGCACGCGGCTTTCAAGACTCCTTCACATTTATTTGATAAACAAAAGATGGTTTTTGTTTATTAGGCAATAAGATTGATTATTAATACGTTGGATACTCGTAAAATATAAAATACATAGTAAAGTAAAAAGTAAAGTAAAGTTGCAGCCTATTTACGTCCCACTGCTGGGCACAGGCCTCCTCTCATTTCTGAGAGGGTTTTAGGGCAAGGAAATGTCCGCAGCGCTGCCCCAATGCGTGTTGGCGAACTTCACATGTCTTCGAAATATTTTTTTTCTCATTTCTCAGACATGCAGGTTTCCTCACGATGTTTTTCTTCACCGCCGAGCACGTGGTAAATCAGCACTTAAAATTGCAATTAACAATTTCATTGGTGCCGGCGGGGATCGAACCCGGGTTGCTCGAGTACTATGAAGCTTACAGCGAGCGCTAACCATCTGAGCTACCACGGCTCATACATAGAGTGAATTAAAACTTACTTTATTTGGTTGTAATATGACGTAGATATAAAAAAGCCGTACTTACATAGTTAAAAGAACGAAACTGTAATAATTTTATCGTATAATTTAATATTCTTCAAGAATTATTGTCCTTTGATTCGTTGTTTCAATGATTATGGTTATAATTAAAAAAAAAAATGCGGTCTTTCTTTGCATCCTACTCATGGGGGCGGGTTTGCTTCTCGCCGGATGATCCCAGCGCTGTTGCTGACTCTGTCACTGATGTGGTGCTACAGGGAATGGAACCATTTACGAGGGTGGATTGAAAAGTAATCGGCCTAACACAGATCCATTCAATTCTAAAAATCAAATCTACCCACATTATTTAGTTCAGTTCAGACTAGTTCATTGTGTGAAGTTCGAAACGTGTGCGATAATTAGTTGTGATTTTATAAATTTATTAACAAAGTAATCGGACATAATTTCCGCGAATGGAGCAAATCGAGCAGCGTGCCGTCATTAAGTACCTCCATAAGAAGGGGCTATCATCAAAAGCCATCCATGATGACATGGTCAGTACATTAGGCGATTGTGCTCTGTCATATTCATCTGTCAAAAAATGGATAGCAGAATTTAAGCGTGGTAGAGAGAGTGTGAAAGATGAACCCCGCTCTGGAAGGCCTTCGACGTCAACTACTGACGAAAATATTAAAAAAGTACTTGATTTAATAATGGGAGACCGCAGATTAAAAATTAAAGAGATAGCCGAGATTATAGGCATCTCTTATGAACGAACTCAAAACATCATTGTCAACGAGTTGGGTTTCCACAAGGTGTCTGCGAGGTGGGTTCCGCGACTGCTTTCAGTTGAACAAAAAAGGACGCGATTGACTATTTCACGCGACTGTTTGGAGTTATTTGAAGCCGATGCAGATGATTTTTTTAATCGTTTTGTTACTATAGACGAAACATGGGTTCATTACTGTACACCGGAAACAAAACAACAATCAAAACAGTGGAGAAGACCTGGTTCACCACCCCCTAAAAAGGCTAAGTCGATTTTGTCGGCAAATAAGGTGATGGCTTCAGTATTCTGGGACTCGAAAGGTGTGATTATGATTGATTATCTTGAAAGGGGTCAGACTATAAACTCTGGTTACTACTGCACCTTACTACGTCGTTTACGAGAGGAAAAAAAAGAAAAACGTCGAGGAATGCTCAGAAGAAAAGTCCTGTTTCATCAAGATAACGCCCGTGTTCACACGTCAGTACAGTCAATGGCTGAAATTCACAACTGTGGCTTTGAACTGTTACCGCATCCGCCGTATTCACCTGATCTGGCACCATCAGACTTCTTTCTGTTCCCTAACCTAAAAAAGCACTTGGGAGGTCAAAGATTTTCGACAAACGACGAGGTCAAAGACGCATATTTTGACTCTAAGGAAGAATCATTTTTTTTCAACGGTCTAAATGCTTGGAAGGGGAGGTGGCAAAAGTGTATTGAAATTGATGGTGATTATGTAGAAAAATAAAAATATAACTGATTTAGTATGTGTTTATTTTCTTGGTTAGGCCGAGTACTTTTCAATCCACCGTCGTATTATTCCATCATCTGTGGTACCCATCGGAGGTAGATCTCAGCCTTGGTTTGGTCGCTCCTGTAAGACTGCATTACGCAGTAAGCAAGAGTGTTATCAAGCCTGGGCTGCGGCTTCGGCGACTCGGGATGTAAACACCAGCACACTTAAAAAGAAGTATAACTTCGCCTCCAGGTCCTTCAAAAGAGTTATTGCCAAGGCAAAGTCAGAGCACATAGGCCGAATTGGCGAGAAGCTAGTTCGCCTTCCTTTGGGAACCCGTACATTCTGGTCTCTCGCCAAGTGTGTCCAAGAGAATTTCGTAAGCCATCACTACCATCTCTGCACAGGGAGGACTACTCACTGTCCCAAGCCGCAAAAGACAAAGCCGACCTTTTAGGCTCTCTTTTTGCGTCCAACTCGACTCTTGATGACGGAGGGAAAACACCGCCGTCCATCCCGCGGTGTGAGTGCTCCATGCCGGATGTGCTGTTCTCAAAGCGCTCGGTTCGCAAAGCATTCCTCTCCCTGGACATCCAGAAGTCGAGTGGACCAGACGGAATCCCCCCAATTGTGCTGAGTACGTGTGCTCCGGAGTTGGCACCGGTCCTAACGCGTCATTTCCGGTACTCCTACTTCCAAGGCGTAGTCCAGAATTCATGGAAGACAGCTTTTGTCCACCCGATCCCTAAAAAAGGCGACCGCTCAAACCCGTCCAACTATAGGCCTATCGCCATCACCTCCTTGTTCTCCAAAATAATGGAATCCATTATTAACTGCCAGCTCATGCGGTACCTTGAGGGTCACCAGTAGATTACTGATCGCCAATACGATTTTCGTCGGGGTCGATCAGCTGGTGATCTTCTGGTCTACTTAACTCATAGCTGAGCGAAGGAAGTAGAGTCCAAGGGGGAGGCATTGGCCGTTAGTTTGGACATTGCGAAGGCCTTCGATCGGGTTTGGCACAAAGCGCTTCTTTCGAAGCTCCCTTCCTATGCGCTTCCCGAGAAATTGTGCAATTGGATCACCAGCTTCCTTGCAGATCGGAGCATCAAGGTCGTTGTAGACGGTGCATGCTCAGACTACAAGCCTATTAACGCTGGTGTTTCACAAGGCTGCCAACGCTGTTTCTTCTGCATATCAATGATATGTTGCAAACTGGTAACATTCATTGCTATGCGGATGACAGCACTGGTGATGCTCTATACACCGGCCGTGCCAATATTTCTCGGGAAAATGTCGCCGAGTACCGGAACAAACTTGTGTCTGAAGTCGAGTCTTTGCTGAACAAAATCTCGGATTGGGGGCGACTAAATCTAGTCCAGTTTAATCCTCAGAAGACACAAGTTTGTGCGTTTACCGCTAAAAAGTACCCCTTTGTCGTATCTCCTCAATTTCAAGCCACTCCCCTTCTTGCCTCAGCCAGTATCGGAATCCTCGGAGTCGACATATCGAGTGACACGCAGTTTCGTGGTCACTTGGGAAACAAGGCCAAATTGGCCTCTAAAAAGCTTGGCGTGCTCAGCAGAGCGGGACAGTATTTCATGCCGGCACACCGCCTGCAACTTTACAAGACGCAGGCTCAGCCTCACATAGAATACTGTTCCCATCTCTGGGCAGAGGCTCCCCAGTGCTAGTCTCTTCCACTTGACCACATCCAGCGCAGAGCGGCTCGAATCGTCGACGACCGAGTCCTTTCCGATCGGCGCGATTCATTGGCACTGCGAAGAGATGTTGCATCCCTTTGCATTTTCTTTCGCATCTACCATGGGGAGTGCTCTGAGGAATTGTTCGGATCAATCCCAACCGCCAAATTTCACGAACGCACATCGCGGCAGAACTCCCGATACCATCCACACCATCTGGATGATTTGCAGTCCACCACTGTGCGATTTAGAAGATGTTTTCTTCCTCGCACAACTTCCTTGTGGAATCTATTACCATCAGCGATTTTTCCGGACCGATACGACAGGGACCTTCAAGAAAAGAGCCTACTCCTTTTTAAAAGGCCGGCAACGCATTGAAATTCCCTCCCTGGTGTTGCAGTTGTTCATGGGCGGCGGTAGTCACTTACCATCAGGTGAGCCGCATGCTCGTTTGCCCCTTTCCTATAAAAAAAAAAATTACGATGGTGTTTTTTTCAATTTAAATTATGTTTGTTATGGTTTTTGTTGAAATAAACCTTTTTTCAGTAAACTCCGTTTCTTCATCTCCTAGTTCCACTTCATCAGCACGTAAAAGTCCAGTGTTGAACATATATCTCTCCTGGAGGATTTGCGTTTATCGTTACGCTCGGCAGCCGGATTGACTGTCACAGTACCAGAAGTCTTTAACAGACCTTTGACGTTGCTGTCCGTCGCCAATCTGAATATTTAACATCTGGTGAAAATGAAATTTTACATACATACATACATAAACACTCACGCCTGTCACCCAGAGGGGTAGGCAGAGACTATGGGATTCCATTTGGCACGATCCTGACACACCTCTCTCGCTTCCTCCACATCCATATACCTACGCATACACGCTCGTCGGTTAAAGGTACTCTTAATTTGGCCCATTTTCAATATATCGCCTATTTGGTCGACAAACTTTCGCCTAGGGCGACCCTTCCCGACTCTGCCATTCACCTCTGCAACATAAATTTGCTTTGTCACTCTTTCCTCATTCATTCTTTCTACATGACCAAACCACCGAAGCATTCCTTTCTCAATCCTAGTCACAACATCATCTTGAAACCACACATTTCTCTTATCACACTATTTCTCACCCTGTCATTCAGATTCAGCCCTAGCATACTACATAATGACCGCATTTCTACAGCATTTATTCTACTCTCGTGCTTCTTCTGCCACACCCAACTTTCACTACCATACATTAAAGTAGGCACTAACACAGCATTGTGAATTGCCAAACGTGCCTTTTTGGACACATTCTGACTTTTCACAATAGAGTGTAGAGCCCCATTCAATCTATTTCCTGCATTCACTCGTCGTTCTATATCCTTATCATATCTACCATTTTTTTTTTATTTTATTGATATTTAAGTATATTTATTATTTTCATTTACATTTATTATACCGATATTGGAAACGTTTTTTTGACCCCCGATTTATATGCTGGAACTGCAATGGCTTTTTTTAAACAATCTGGGAAAATTCCTTCAGAGAGGCAAATTCCAAAAGTGGTATAAAAATATGAGTTAATGGAGGTGCTACTAGAATTTGTCTAAATTTTCTTAATATACTAGTGGGTATGCCATCCCAACCAACCGCGTTTGTTTCTTTAAGTCCCATTATAATACTTTCTACCTCAGCTCCAAGCTGCTGTGTGTATGGCGAGTGTAGAAAACCGGCGGAGACAATTTTAACTGGAAAAGAGGCATTTTATCTTAGGTCTCAGGTGTGGTAACGTCTACATTTTGATTCTTAATTGTGGGTAGATGTAGGTGTCTATGAGCCACAGCTTCTACTTACCATCAGGTGGTCTGTGTGATCGCTTATTACTTTTATTCTTTAAAAAAACTAGATGGAAACATCTATCAAAAACCATTAGATTTTTTGGTATATCTTATAATCATTTACGATAGCTACC
Organism: Parnassius glacialis; assembly: GCA_033319125.1. NCBI lineage: Eukaryota > Metazoa > Arthropoda > Insecta > Lepidoptera > Papilionidae > Parnassius > Parnassius glacialis. Next base: position 18,671,671 of record JAVANC010000009.1, read on the forward strand.
CAGTGAGAGAGGTGATGGATTCTCTTAAGTCATCGAGCAAACCCCTTGTATAAAATATAATAATTTTCGTAATTAGTATGAATGAGCTCTAAATAAGTCCATATTGCCTTTCGTGTGCGTGAGTCCGCGTGTTACCATAGAATTTGTTATAATAATGGCCGTCTAGGGAAAACTACCTTTTATGGCACCAATTACTACATTATATCATTGTTATTTCTAAGAAAGTACTCCATAAAAGTTAGAATGTAGCCGTATTACAGATATAAAGAATCTAACGCCGAAAATACAAATGTAGACAGTTACACTTGATACAAAACAATTAAACATAATTTTTTTTCGCAAGTCCTCTTGTTAAACGAACCCACTATAGATGTATGCTCTGCTCTGGCCCATAGACAGCTTGATCGATCTTCAATTTAGATTCAAATGCAGTGGCGTTTGCAAAAAAGGGTTTCCGGTTCTCGTCATTTGTACGAAAATCAGCAGCATTGTATTGGTATTTCATGTCGCTATATTTATAAACAATGTACTTGATATTTACTTTATTTCAAAGTCACCTTGCCAGAGGTTATTAATTTTTCCCAATTAACCCTGCATGATAAAGTTACAAACAAAAAAGCCACGAATATTTAATGTGTGAAAAATTACACGTTTTATTCCATATTTTTTTGTTGAAACCGAAATATCAAGTCTTCTTGAGTGTGAAATTGGATCTGTAAGCATTTTTTAAGTAGGTAAATTATTCATAGATGTTACTCTTGTCGATTTTAGGGTTTCACTGTTATACGAGGAATCATCATTACAACACGCGGCCCTGAGAAACTCGCATCTATTGACTTCCTACATGTTTAACTACTCACTAGCTTGCTGTCTGCGACTCGAAACCCGTTCTTCCTCATCGGTTGTCGAGTCATAGTTATATGGCTGATTCATTGCTACTTCAGCTTCCTGATCCATTGGGCTATGTCAGTTACTTTCGTTTTACTTCTTTTCATATCTCGCTGGGCGACCTTAAGCTAATGGGTCACAGTATATTTATTATTTTTTACACGCGATTTCATCCGTGTAGAAACAAAAAGCCTGCAGATTTTTAGTGGTCTTTGAGCAAATACTTCAATTACCGTTTTGCAATTATGTCGAAAGCTATATCAATCCATCCATTACAATCTACGAAAGTCCAGTGTTGAACATACGACTCCCCTATAGATTGCCTCATAGGGGGGATTTTGCCATAGTTGCCATGCGGTTTGGCAACCACAATTTATTATTATTTGGAGTTGTTATCAGGAAGACGCTGCTGCCCATCTCCTGGTTTATTTCCCTCTGTCGCCTCTTACGACACCCACAGGACAATATGGGGTAGTGGATATTCTTACACCGCTACTACACTGTTAACTACACTACACTAAACTATATACAATATAGGAAAGTGTATAAAATAAAAATTGGGATTGTATTCATTACTTAGAGTTGGCAAAAAATTACTATTTACCTAATTTGAAGAGCACCTCCCGCCCTCCCTCAATTGCGTGCATTATCACCGTCACCACTAATCCCAGCACCACTACTCCCAACACCACTACACTAGGAAAGACACACCACTGACGACAATACAATTGTATTTGTAAGACACATCATTTTATTTTATCGAGTACGCGAAGTAATTTTTTGCCAACTTTAATATAATGGACTTCCGCAAAGTAACGCCGGATTCTATTAATTATGTTTTGATTACGTTATTTAGTGATCGCCAAAATTTGGTACGCGCGAAAATGAAATCGATCCCAAATCGATCTTTCGAAAAAGATCGATTTGGATCGATTAACTTTTAAATGTTATCCTAGATCATTAAAATACTAAGAATCAGAATGATGGTGTGCCTTTATTATAATTCGAATACGGTAAGCAAATTTAAATGTTGCTGTCTTACCGTACATACCTTATCTTGCTATTACACCCCCCCCCCCCCCCCCCCCACTTCCATGACTCAATCTATGGGAGACACTAATGTTCATCAGTGGACTTTTGGTAGGATTTTATAATGAATTAAAAAATTAAGCAAGAGCAAGAAAGGAAATTAGACAGTCTATAACAACATCCTAATCATGGAGGTAATCAATTTATGCGTTTAGGCGTTACTTTGCGGAAATCCATTATATTAAAGTTGGTAAAAATTCATCACTTTATTTTATCGACCGGATGTACGCGGGGTAATTTTTACCAACTTTAATTTAAGAGGTCTGTTAGTTTCACTATTAGTTATAAACTAAAAAAAAAATATTCATAGGGGAATCTTGGAGAATTCTCACTTTTCCGTGTTACTCTTAGCCAGGTAGCGTTGTGATTTCATTATAATTGGTAGGATAGGATGTAAGAGGAGTTTAAACAATTTCTTCTAAACGTGCTCAAGCTCATCAAACCAATTCGCACCCTGTTAACTAACGAACGAGGCTCTCGGGACCGACAAATGGTCTAAGTATTAAGACCGGTAATAGTGAGCAGTATTATAGATAGATTATTGGCACTTAGCTCATCAAGATGCTCAACCAACGCAGTGAGTATAGGAAGGTATTCTTTCTATGTAGAAAAATATAGTATGGATTATATTGCTGTTGGTGTATTCTTGGAAAATCCGCAGACCGTCGTCCATCAATACATTACAGCTTTTTTTATAGGGTAGGGTGACGATCGAGCACACAGTCCACCTGATGGTAAGTGGTTGCTGTGACCTATAGACATCTACATCAATCCTCGCTTGCGAATCAAAATTCAGATGCGTTGCCTTGTCACCCGTGAGGACTAAGATGGAATGCCTTTTTTCCAGTAAAAAGGGTCTCCGGTTTTCTACACTCACCATACGAAACACAGCAGTGTTAAGCTGCTATTTACGCTGGTATTCTGTGAGAGCGTGGTCCTTCCCCGGTCGAGCTGACCCATTCGTGCTACAACTAAACTACTAATATAGCTGCAGCATGGTTCTACCACGAATGATGAGCCTGTAATTATACTGTTTCTCTATACTCTTCAGATCGGAATACAGCATGGCAGGTATTGCTATTTGTAGGAAAACGTAACATAAATATTCCAGTATACACTCCAGAGCTTTAGGAATTTGTATTTTAAATTTGTATTCCTTTCGTTACACACTTGTGTACTGCGTAGGAGAATTATCCACTACCCAATATCATCCCGTGGGTGTCGTAAGAGACGACAGAGGGAAATGAACAGAGTAGATTAACAGAAGCATCTTCCTAATCACTGCTGGCCGGATGAGGAAGCTCAAGGTCGCTCAGCAAGCTATGGATAGAGTTATGCTCGAGGTTTCTCTGTTTTTTTATAGGATAGGGTGACAAACGAGCACACAGTCCACCTGATGGTAAGTGGTTGCTGCGGCCCATAGTCATCTACATTTATCCTCAATAAAGAATCAAAATGCAGGTGCGTCGTCACCCGTGAGTCCTAAGATGAAATGCCTCTTTTCCAGTAAAATGGGTCTCCGGTTCTCTACACTCACCATACGAAACACAGCAGTGTCAAGCTGTATTTTACGCTGGTATTCTGTGAGACCGTGGTCCTTCCCCGGTCGAGCCGACCCATTTGTGCTACAACTATACTACTAATACAGCTGTAGCATGGCTCTACCACGTAAACTCTGTGCGTTAAACTTAGAAATGAGAAGTATCCGCAGTAAAACCAGAGTGACCGACATAGCCCAACGGATTAGTAAGCTCACGTGGCAATGGGCCGGCCATATAGCTCGAAGAACCGACATCCGAGGGGGAAGCAAGGTTCTCGAGTGGTAGCCTCGTACTGGTAGGTGAAGCGGAGGCCCACTGAATTGAGTGACGACCTGGTAAGACATGCAGGAAGTCGATGGATGCAGGTGCTTGGGACTGTACTTTGTGGTATTCTTTGGGGGAGGCCTATGTTCATCAGTGGATTTGTGAAGGGCCATAATGATAAGTGATGATGATCTTCTTAATAACATCTTAAAATTACAAAAAATGGCGGTAGCCGACACGCTTGCCAAGCAAGGCAACTATTGTAAGTATGAGATAATTATTGGAGGAGACCTATACACTTTAGATAGTAATGGATGAATTACTGAACAAGTATATTATATTATGTATTAATGATTTTCGACGTATATTAAGTGAAGTATATCTTTCAAAACTCAAAGTTCTTTATGTTCTTTATAAAATTTTGCTCAATAGAAAAACATTTATTGCGAAACATTCAAAGAAAGTTTTCAAGAAGCTGCGAAATTTTTAAGATCCCTTTATTGTGTACGTTTTATTAAGTAAAAGTATATTGTATTGTATTAAGTGAATATTCTTTACAGTGGATAAAATAATTGTTTATTGATATTTCAGTAGTATATTTAACAAACATTTTGTTGGATATTAACATTCTTGTTCTAGTTGAACATTGTGTTGAATTTATCAGATCTTGTATTTAGTTTATGTTGTGGTTAGTGATTTGCATGTACACGCGGGGCAACACTTGGTTAAGCAAGAGATTACATAGCAGTACTAAAATTTGAAATTCAATTATAATTTGTACAATGATTTAAGAGTTTATAATTAAGGCAGTGCTAAATAGAATAGTGTAAGAATATCCACTACCTCATAATATCATCCCGTGGGTATCGTAAGAGCACAGGCCTCTTCTCACTTCTGAGAGGGTTTTAAAATCTGGTATAAAAATCTGGCATAAGTCAGTTGACAAATAGGCAGCCCTCGGCGAAGATAAGCAGCTTGAGGTGTGTGAGATCAGAGTTATCATAACTCTGATCACCAAGAGCGACGCTTACGGCATATTATACTGCTAAACGAATAATCCTACGTCCAATATAAGGCGATTTATGGGCCGATGAAATACATTAAGGAATGTAATTAGGCTACATGTTTTATTCGACGGCTCGGTAGTGCAGTGACTAAGCATATACATAGCTACGGCGTTCCGGGGCCGTGGGTTTGAATCTAGTACAGAGTAAGTGTTTTTATGACCTATAAGTAATTCCGTGTATAATCTTATAAGCTATGCTGATTTTTATACCGTATCGAGATAATACATTTCGAAAACTTATTTTGCTATTTAGAGTTTTTTTTTGAGTTTAAGTTTTTTATTTCTAATTGGGTATATTTTAACAAAAATGAATAAGATTAATACGTCACCACCAAATGTAGCTATAAACTAGGATGCATGAATTTAGGCTAAAATTTAGTGATTTAAAACCATATTGTTTAAAAAATGTCTCGGTTTTGTCTTTAAGATACGATTTTTTTTGCTTGATTTCTAATTAATTTATCTGTAATAAACCTTTGCGTTGACTATTGCTTTGGTACAAGGGTCTATCTTCCTTAAGTTTGATTTTTTTTAATAATCAGCCGGTTTGTGCATGGTACTGTAAGGTACGGTAAGGCTACAAGGTACAAGGTACGACAATTTATAGGAAGTAAAGAGCATTTATTTACGCTAAGGGACAAAGATCGATTTCTATTATTATCATTTGAGTCAAATCGTAAGAAAATGCGAGAAAACCAATGTTTGTATTTAATTTATGTATGAAGATTTCTTATATTTTCGCGAACACTACGCATTAAATGAAAATAATTTTACGGATTATATCGCGTTTAATTACACTTCCCGACGTTTCGGGTGCTTTACAGCATCCATGGTGACGGGGGACTGAGGTATTTTACGTCTCAATGTCTTAGTTAGCTCAGCAACCTTTAGTTTTTAAATATTAATTTTTGGTCCGATCTACGCAGAATGTGCTTACAGTATCTTGAAGTCTTGCAGTGGTATGCTTGGGTTTGGGTTTAATTTTATAAATTATATAAGCAAGTGCCCAAGCAGATGGCAGCACCCCTCCATCTTCTCTATTGAAATTAGGGTGTTTTTTTTAAATTTCAATAGCCTCGCGAATCATACTTGGTAGAAGTCGGTGTTCTTTAGCGAGGATTTGTTTTTATCAATTCTAATGTAAAAGCGGGGACGATCTTGAACATGTTTACAGATAGCAGGCTTCCCGGAACGTCGGTGCTTCAAGTCAGCTATATGTTCTTTACGCGGGTTGTTATAGATCTTTTTGTTTGTCGTATGTAAGAGAGACCATATTCACAATCAAGGTTGGACACTCCTGCATCTTGTAGAAGGATATGACACTTGACGGATGGAAAAAATTGACTAATCTTCTTCGGCGGCTTGTATTAGGTTTTAATGATAGCTCGCTTCAATATGTAGCCAATCTTTTCTGTGATTCCTCTGAGGTATGGTATACAGTAGGCATACGCTCGACCGTGGCCGGCTTCACACTCGATAGATTGTTGTCTTACGGGCTAACTATGTCAAACACCACAGTGCCCCCCCCCCCCCCCCCGATAATGGGTGCTGAAAAACGTCGGGAATTAAAAAGTTAAATGAAACGCGATAGAATCCGTAAAATCAGATTCATTTAATTAATTTATGTAAATAGAAAACACGTCAAAGTCATTTTATGATTCGTATTTACATTTTCTTGCTTGACAAGGTAGCGAACTCTTCAAACTACTCATAATTAATTAAAGTTTGAAGTTTAAAATGACAATTTATGATTTGTTATTACATTTTTTTTGCATGACAAAGGTAGTGAACTCTTCAGCCTTCTCTACGACCTAACATAATTAGTTTTAAGTAACGTTTTTATAACAAAAAAAATATAGGATAGGGTGACATACGGGCACACTGTCCACCTGATGGTAAGTGGTTGCTGTGACCCATAGATATCTACATCTATCCTCAGTAAAGAATCAAAATGCAGATGCGTTGGCACCCGTGAAGACTAAAATGCTTCTTTTCCAGTAAAAAGGGTCTCCGGTTCTCTACACTTACCATACGAAACACAGTGTTAAGCTACTATTTTACGCTGGTATTTTGTGAGATCGTGGTCATTCTGGTCGAGCCGATCCATTCGTTTTACAACTATACTACTTATTTATAGCTGCAGCATGGCTCTACCACGTATAATATGTTCTTTATATCTAAATATAATAAATATCTAACATCTTCGATGATCGCATAGTTTTATGGCTTAGGGTTCGTTCTACTCACTCTTGAATTTAAAGTAAAACTGTTCATAAGGTATATGCAAAACAATTATTTGGTTTTAGCGCCTAAATATATTGAGATAGTTCCCCTGATCTGACACTGACCATCCAACCCTTTCTGAAAACTTATTGCCTATGCGTAAGCAGTACGTCGGGTACAGGAAATAGATTTTTTTTATAGGATAAGGGTGAAAAACGAGCACACAGTCCACCTGATGGTAAGTGGTTGCTGCAGCCCATAGACATCTACATCTATCCTCTGTTACAGATTAAAATGCAGATGCGTTTTCACCCGTGAGGACTACGATGGAATGCCTCGTTTCCAGTAAAAAGGGCCTCCGGCCACCTGCACTCACCAAGCGAAACGCAGAGGTAAACCTCTACTTCACGCTGGTATTCTGTGAGGTCGTGGTACCACCCCGGTTCGAGCCGGCCCATCCATGCGACAGCGAAAGCTGCCGACTGGCTCTACCACTGTTAAAAATATATCCTAGAGTGTTTTAAGTAAACTTGCGATATTGTTAACATTTAATAGATTTTTGGAAGCAACAGGAAATATGTGTTGCCGTTATTGAGTACGTTTTAAAAAATACGCGGCGACGTTGTTAATCTGATTAGAGAAAAATAATATCACATAAAAAAATTATTACTTTTCTTTTAAATTGAACTATTTTCGACCAGCAAATGAAGTACTCTTAGGAACAACTACAGAATAATTCTCAATTTTATGAACAGAGAAAGTAAAAAGAAAATGCTTTAAAATTCTAATTGGATAGCTTTTTTAAAAATAAAGTTTTCGGTATTCGTATTGTAAATAAAGTGCACTAGTTGCTGTCTAAGGATGTTAGCCCATATTCTGCTTGGATATTTTATTTTTCCTATTCTTATCATACTCCGCCCATATATTAAGTTTTTACCTTCCCGTTACAGCCTACTGAAGTCCACTGCTGAACATAGGCCTCTCCCATAGATTGTCTCACAGGGAGGAGGCAAACAGGTTGGCAACCGCAGTTTTTTTTTGTTGTTATTAGGAAGGCGCTGCTACTCATCTCTTGTTTCAGTTTCCCTCTGTTGACTCTTACTACACCCAAGGGTCAATATGGGCTAGTGGATGTTCTTAAACGGCCACTACACGGTTTCTTATATTGATGGCGGCAAAACATTCAGAAAGACTGGATCTAATGCTCTAATTCGGGTTTTAAGTCTGAAACCTGAAATATAGGTACCTAGTGCTGTGATCACAAATCCACCTGCTAAGCGTAGTGTGTAGTGTAGTTTAGATATAAAGAACATATTATACGTGGTAGAGCCATGCTGCAGCTATAAATTAGTAGTATAGTTGTAGCACGAATGGGTCGGCTCGACCAGAAGGACCACGATCTCACAGAATACCAGCGTAAAATAGTAACTTAACACTGTGTTTCGTATGGTGAGTGTAGAGAACCAGAGACCCTTTTTACTGGAAAAGAAGCATTTTAGTCTTCACGGGTGCCAACGCATCTGCATTTTGATTCTTTATTGAGGATAGATGTAGATATCTATGGGACACAGCAACCACTTACCATGAGGTGGACTGTGTGCTCGTATGTCACCCTATCCTATTTTTTTTTTATAAAAACGTTACTTAAAACTAATTATGTTAGGTCGTAGAGAAGGCTGAAGAGTTCACTTTTACTTTCACACCTTTGTCATGCAAAAAAATGTAATAACAAATCATAAATTGTCATTTTAAACTTCAAACTTTAATTAATTATAATGTCACAGAGTAGTTAAGGTAGAGCTAAGCGGCAGCTTTTGCTGTCACAGGGATGGGCCAGCTAAAACCGGGGTGGTACCACGACCTCACAGAATACCGGCGTGAAGTAGAGGTTTACCTCTGCGTTCCGCTTGGTGTGTGCAGGTGGCCGGAGGCCCCATTCCCCCCCCCCCCCCCATCAACATGGTAGTGGAATTGAACAGAAGACTACCCCAGGAGGGTACCAGCACCCTTGGAGAATCCCTCGCTGAGCATCCACGACCATACCACTCCACTCCTGGGCGTGGGTGCTCAGGCTGCCCCGCGTATTCTGGGGGGAGGGGGGGCAAAATTCCGCTCGCGACTAATACTGCTCGGGGCAAGCTGAGCAATAAGACCAAGGCGACCCCTTTCACGCTATCCGTGAATTTTTGCAATATCAGGGGACTTCATTCCAACCTTAACGCTGTCCATTACCATCTAGAGATGGCGAAGCCGGCCTTGCTCTTTTTAACCGAGACTCAGGTGTCCTCTCCGGCTGATACTTCATATCTCTCTTACCCGGGGTACAAATTTGAACACTCTTTTGTGCCCCGGGCTGGAGTTTGCGTATACGTCAGGGAGGACATCTGTTTTCGACGCCTCGGCAGTCTTGAAGATACGGACCTGTCCATCCTATGCCTGCGCGTAGACAGCGACGACCATCCCCGCGTCTACGGGTGCCTCTATAGGTGCCATAGCGGTAATGCCGACACAGACCGACTCATCGACCACGTCCAAATGGCTGCAGACTCCGTGCTACAACAGGTCCCATCCGCAGAGATCGTGATACTCGGTGATTTTAACGCCCACCACGCTGAATGGCTTGGTTCTCGTGTAACAGATCATGCGGGTAGATCTGTCTATGACTTTGCTTTGGCATATGGTCTAACACAACTGGTTACTTCGCCTACGCGGATCCCAGATGTGGAGGATCATGTACCTTCCCTGTTGGACCTTCTGCTGACCTCTCATCCGGACGGATATCAGGTCTCCGTCGATGCCCCACTAGGCTCATAGGACCATTGTCTGATCCGGAGTACGGTGCCACTCACGCTCCCATCGCAGTTGCGATCTGCAGCTTGTCGCCGTGTTTGGCACTATAGGTCGGCCGATTGGGACGGGATGCGGTCTTTTTTTGCATCCTACCCTTGGGGGCGGGTTTGCTTCTTGCCGGAAGATCCCAGCGTTGTTGCCGATTCTGTTAATGATGTGGTGCTTCAGGGTATGGAACTTTTTATACCATCCTCTGTGGTGCCCATCGGAGGCAGATCCCAGCCATGGTTTGGTCGCTCCTGTAAACTAGCATCACGCTATAAGCAGGAGTGCTACCAGGCCTGGGCTGACGCATCAACGTCCCGGGATGTAAACACCAGCGCTCTTAAAAAGAAGTACAATTCCGCCTCCAGGTCCTTCAAAAGTGCCATTGCCAAGTCAAAGTCAGAGCACATCGGCAGAATTGGCGAGAAACTAGTTCGCCTCCCTTCGGGAACACGTGCATTCTGGTCTCTCGCCAAGGCTGTCCAAGGGAACTTCTGTCACCCATCTCTGCCATCTCTGCACAGGGTGGACGACTCACTGGCCCATGACGCTAAGGAGAAAGCCGATCTGCTAGGCTCTCTTTTTGCTTCCAACTCGACTCTAGATGACGGGGAGAACACACCGCCGAACATCCCGCGATGTGAGTGCTCCATGCGGGAAGTGCTGTTTACACAGCGCTTGGTGCGTAAAGCACTCCTCTCCCTGGACGTCAACAAGTCGAGTGGGCCTGATGGAGTCCCACCTATTGTGCTGAAGACGTGTGCTCCGGAGTTGGCACCGGTTTTAACGCGTCTTTTTCGGTACTCCTACCCCTAGGCGTAGTCCCGGACTCATGGAAGACAGCTTTGGTGCACTCGATCCCTAAAAAAGGCGACCGCTCAGATCCGTCCAACTACAGGCCTATCGCCATCACCTCCTTGTTCTCCAAAGTAATGGAAACGATTATTAATAGCCAGCTCATGCGGTACCTTGAGGATCACCAGCCGATTAGTGACCGCCAGTACGGTTTCCGTCGAGGTCGCTCCGCTGGTGATCTTCTGGTCTACCTGACCCATAGATGGGCTTAGACAGTGGAGTCCAAGGGGGAGGCGTTGGTCGTTAGTTTGGACATAGCGAAGGCTTTCGATCGGGTTTGGCACAAAGCGCTTCTTTCAAAGCTGCCTTCCTATGGGCTTCCCGAGAAATTGTGCAATTGGATCACCAGCTTTCTTGCAGATCGGAGCATCAAGGTCGTAGTAGACGGTGCATGCTCCGATTACAAGCCCATTAACGCTGGTGTTCCACAAGGCTGCGTGCTATCACCAACGCTGTTTCTTCTGCATATCAATGATATGTTGCAAACCAGTAACATTCATTGCTATGCGGACGACAGCACTGGTGATGCTTTATACACCGGCCGTGCCAATATTTCTCGGGAAAACGTCGCCGAGTACCGGAACAAACTTGTGTCTGAAGTCGAGACTTTGTTGAACAAAGTCTCAGACTGGGGACGACTAAATCTAGTCCAGTTCAATCCCCAGAAGACACAAGTTTGCACGTTTAGCGCTAAAAAGATTCCCTTTGTCGTATCTCCTCAGTTTCAAGGCACTCCCCTTGTTGCCTCAGCCAGTATCGGAATCCTCGGTGTCGACATATCGAGTGACGTGCAGTTTCGTGGTCACTTGGAAGAGAAGGCCAAATTGGCCTCTTAAAAGCTTGGCGTGCTCAGCAGAGCGGGACAGTATTTCATGCGGGCACCCCGTTTGCAACTTTACAAGGCGCAGGTTCGGCCTCACATGGAATACTGTTCCCATCTCTGGGCAGGGGCCCCCCAGTGCCAGCTCCTTCCTCTTGACCGCATCCAGCGCAGAGCGGTTCGAATCGTCGACGACCGAGTTGTTTCCGATCGGCTTGACTCACTGGCACTACGTAGAGAGGTTGCATCTCTTTGCGTATTTTATCGCATCTACCACGGGGAGTGCTCTGAGGAATTGTTCGGACTAATTCCAGCCGCTCAATTTTACCATCGCACATCGCGACAGACCTTGCGATTCCATCCATATCATCTCGATGATTGGCGGTCCACCACTGTGCGATTTAGAAGAAGTTTTCTCCCTCGCACAACTTCCTTGTGGATTTTTCCGGACCGATACGACTTAGGGACCTTCAAGAAAAGAGCCTACTCCTTTTTAAAAGGCCGGCAACGCATCTGCGATTCCCCTGGTGTTGCAGTTGTTCATGGGCGGCAGTAGTCACTTACCATCAGGTGAGCCGCATGCTCGTTTGCCCCCTCTCCTATAAAAAAAAAGTTTGAAGAGCTACCTTGTCCAGCAAGAAAATGTAAATACGAATCATAGAATGACTTTGTCTATTTACGCAATTATTTGCGGCAAAACATTCAGAAAGACTGGATCTAATGCTCTAATTCGGGTTTTAAGTCTGAAACCTGAAATATAGGTACCTAGTGCTGTGATCACAAATCCACCTGCTAAGCGTAGTGATTAAAGAATATCAGAAGAGTATTTTGGAAAGACCTACGTGGACTTGTATAGACTGATGGACAGAAATGCTATTCTAGAACATATAATACTTACATACATATATTCACGCCTCTTTCCCGTAGGGGTAGGCAGAGATCACTTCTTTCCACTTGCTACGATCCTTACATACTTGTTTCGCTTCGTCCACTTTCATTATTCCCTTCATACATGCTCTTCGGTTTAAGGTACTCTTGACCTGGCCTTTTTTCAAGACGTCCCTGATTTGATCTAGAAACGTTCGCCTAGGTCTACCTCTTCCAACACTTTGATTCACACTCGCCTTATACACCTTTTTCGTCAATCGTTCTTTATTCATTCTGTCGACATGGCCAAATCATCTCAGCATACCTTTCTCAATTTTTGTCACTACATCTTCTTTTAGACAACAACGTTTCCTTATCTCACTATTTCTTATCTTATCACTCAGTTTAACTCCTATCATACTTCTTAACGTTCTCATCTCAACTGCATTTATTCTGCTTTCATGTTTCTTTTGCCATACCCAATTTTCACTTCCGTACATGAGTGTCGGAACCAACACCCCCTTAGCCCAGCCAAACTAGCCTTGTTAGACACCTTGCGACTGCTCATAAAGGAGTGCAAAGCTCCATTCACCATGTTTCCTGCATTCACTCTTCTTTCGATATCACTCTCACACTTTCCATCTCTCGTAAACTTTGAACCCATATACACAAATTGTAGAAATACTTCGCATACTATCTCCAGTAAATGAGGTATCTCAAATATCCTGAAAAAATAAAGTACACAGTACACAGTACAGCAAGTGTACACGTAGATACTTATACGTGCATACTTACTATCAATATTGACTTACGACCTTATAGCTGTAAAATCTACCCAAGCAGTAAAACACAAATTTTATGTAAATGTGACTGTGGTGTATACGTATTTTTTAAATATTAAAACCTGTACTATTTTCCGTGTGCATGTGTTTATCCACACGTATATTAGAGTCCAAGTTACAACCAACAAACTCATAAAATATACATAGTAAGTATGTTTGTGTATATAGGACAGTCGGCGCCACTACGGCGTGTTGTGGGGCTCGGTTGTCATGACAACACCCACCACGCGCCCCCGCCGCACTCTTCATCAGGTTTCAGCTGACCCGCCGACCTCTAGTGACGAATAGGCAACATTGTCCTTAACACCGGATATTAAGGCAGTTTTGTTACAATATTTAAAAAAGTTAAATATAATCTTTACGGTAAAAATATTCAAAAATAAAAAATATTTCTAGATACTATGCTAAAACATAACTTATAAATTATATGTACATGACCAAATTTATTCTAAATTTAAACTGAATATGAGAAACATTTTCGAAAAGGTATCGCTTTCTAAATTAGCAGCTTCATTTCAGTTTCATTAGGTTCTATTGTGTTTCTCCGAAACACTGCTAATAGCCAAGAATTGTTCGAGAAATTGAAATGGATAACGCGGATTATAGTGGTCCATGGCGAGTATAACAATGAAATAATACAGGAACCATTGGCGTATTATAATTTATTGTGATAACGCGAATTGTTGTTAATACAAAATTTTACTGATTACATCGTTTTTAATTTTAATTTTCTTTAATTCCCGACGTTTTGAGCACCATGGTAAATGGTATACATATTTAATTTTAAGACTTCGAATAAATCCGTAAAATTAGTTTTATTCATTGGCGTATGCTATTAGAACTCTTGTAGTTTCTAATAAAGTTGAGAAATCATGGAACGACGCGTTTTCGTGAATAGAGCAAAAGCTTTATTCCAGCTGTGGTTTAAATATGTTTGCTCACATAATATCTATTGTGGCTCTGCCAAAAGTTTGCAGCCCCTCTGAAATACGATATCGAATATTATAAGCGAGTATATATTACATTGAAAGTGCTATCATAATTAATTGTAAACGCTATAAATTGTGCTGTATGTTTAATTTATGTAAATAGACAAAGAGGTAAGAGGTTTTTTACGTGGTAGAGCCATGCTGCAGCCATATTAGTAGTATAGTTGTAGCACGAATGGGTCGGCTCGACCGGGGAAGGACCGCGCTCTCACAGAATAGCAGCATAAAATAGCAGCTTAACACTGCTGTGTTTCGTATGGTGAGTGTAGGGAACCGGAGACCCTTTTTACTGGAAAAGAGGCATTCCATCTTAGTCCTCATGGGTGACAACGCATCTGCATTTTGATTCGTAATCGAGGATAGATGTAGATGTCTATGGGTCACAGCAACCACTTACCATCAGGTGGACTGTGTGCTCGTTTGTCACCCTATCAGATAAAAAAAAGAAAAAAGAGAGCATGATTTATTTTCCGTGCGAAGAATATTATTATTGATGCAGTAACAACTGCTTATTGCCGTTTTAAGATCTTTACATTTTCTTGCTAACTAACTCGAGGCTTTAGCATTAAACATTATTGATCAAGCAAACAACTGAATTCATTCTTTCTCCGATACATCAATAAACCCACTGATAACGATCATTGCATAGAAGTTGTGGTCCATACACATCTCATCTATCCTGCCAAACTATCCTGTACATATTAAAGTCCTTATATGTTGTCACTTCTGAGACCTAAGATGGAAGTTCTTTTGTCAGTAAAAACGGTCTCCGGTACTCATAGCTCACTATACGGAGTACAAGCTGCTATTCCACGCAGGTACCAATAGTATATTAGCCGACCAATATGTTCTGCATACATAACACACTGCAGCTTGACTTATTACGTGTAGATAATTTGATTTAATGAAATAGACACAAATATAAAATTGGGTGATAATTTTTTCCTATTCGTGCTACAGCGAGGTTAACTAAACATAGCTGCAGTACAAATGGGTCGCACACACCGCTCTCACAGAGTACCAGAGAGACAGCAGAATGATGTTGCTGTGTTTCGTATGGTAAGTGTAGAGAGCCGAAGACCCTGACTACTGGTAACTAGGCACTTCTATCTTAGTCCTCAGGGGTGGCCTGCATTTTGATTCTAAATCGATAATAGATGTAAATGTTTATGGACCATAGCATTCACTTGCCATCAGGTGGACTGTGTGCTCGTTTGTTATCCTTATTCTATAAAAAAACAACTTGTATGGGGGAATGCACAACTGAATCGTTATCCGTCGGGGAAAAATTAACGGGACTGTGGGTACCCACGTAGACTTTTCTAATGCCAATTAGTACACTGACAATAGTATTATAACAGCTTAAAGCTACAGTATCATAATGGTTAAGGATTGCGTACTTAAAAAGTCCTGGATTTGAATCTCCTATTCGTTTGCTGTTGTGAATCACTCCTACTAGAAGCATATTAACTTACTTGGATTGATGAGCAGAGAATGTCTTTTCATTAAGTTCGACTTTGTATCATTTTTTTTTTGTTTGCGTGTAATTAAGAATTTTCTATCTACCTATCTACTATACATATAATCTACTATATCTATCAACTTTTTTAAAGTAAAGTTTTCAGGAAGGAAAGCTTCTGACAAGGGTTAATGTTCACTCCCCCATTAATATTTGAGCCATACTTAAAGTCATTGTTATAATCCTTCTCATTCTGACACTGACATGCCACAAATTTCATAGTCCAGCACTGACCTCTATATATGGACTGGCTATAATCGTGACATAATGAGGCGATTTGATTTTCGCCATTTTGGCGCTGAAAGCAGAAGTGAATGTCCACGGAACTAATAATAGAGGTAAGACAGTGTGAAAAAATATATCGATAAGAATTCTATACCCAAGCCTAAAGCCCAGGCCTACCCGTAACATCCATTCTATTTATGTATCATTTTAATATAATGCCATACAATAAATAAATGTATCAATTAATGCCTAGGTCTTAGACGTAACCTTTATACTTCATATAAAACAAGAATTGACGCTGTGTTGATCTATCAACGTTATATTAGTAACTACAGAACGGGTTTATTTCCGGGTTTCAAATGAGAAAATGCCTATGAATACCTGCATTGCGGGGGCAAGAACGGATTATGTTGGACTTCTACCTACTAAAACCCCATGATGTTCCACCTTCACCACTCATTGACAAGGCCACGGAAACGCTTTCAAGTACATCCGCGGCCCCACCAGCGAGGACCCCTCCTTAGTTGAGGACTTCCCTCCCCGACTTTCCGAGCCTGATATGTGGAGGCCATGGAGCCAAAAAAAACGAGCACTCGGAAGCACCAAGTGGTACAGTCCTGCCAAAGTCGCGGAGGATAATCGAGTGTCGCATTACCATACCAACAATCCTCTTCCCTTGCGACACCACCTCGGCTTCAGCGATATAGAGAGAGGACTCTCCTCTAGCCGGAGCTCACTAACACACATCCAAGGGCTCGACAAGCCCACTCAGAGAAGCCACCTTGGGCAGCCATGTGTGTCGCTAAGTACATTAATAATTTTGCAGTTTCAATATAAATTTATTCCCTTGATAAAATAAATTGGTCATGCTATGGCCCTTGAGTCTGGCAGAAAATGAGGAGAGAATAAATAAAACACATTCGAAATAATAATATAATACTTTTATACTTACTGGTACTGGTACTACCAGAAAATATTGTGGGTTTTTTTTATAGGAATAGTGTGACAAACGAGCTCACAGTCCACCTGATGGTAAGTGGTTGCTGCGGCCCATAGACATCTACATCTATCCTCTATTACAATTCAAAATGTAGATGCGTTGTCACCCGTGAGGACTAAGATGGAATGCCTCATTTCCAGTAAAAAGGGCCTCCGGCCACCTGCACTCACCAAGCGAAACGCAGAGGTGAACCTCTACTTCACGCTGGTTTTCTGTGAGGTCGTGGTACCACCCCGGTTCGAGCCGGCCCATCCGTGCGACAGCAAACGCTGCCGCGTGGCTCTACCACTGTTAACTATATATACTGCACTTTTTCAAAGTGGTACGTTTCTCATGTCTAATAAAATAGTCGTCTGTGAAGTGTTTAGAACAAAGACAATCATTTTGTTTTAGACGCCAATTCACAATTTTTGTGCCTTTTAGCCATAATTTTAGTCTAGGTTCTAGTTATAGGTAGGTTGGTTGTTAACAGATATGGGTAGAAAAGAAAATCGATATGTATTTTAGACAAGGAACTCAACAACCCTATTGAAATTTATTGTTTATCAAAACTCAGTAATATAAAGACAAACATGTTGGTAATTACGATATTAAGATTAGAAACAAATTTTTAAGTACCTACATTATCAAATAGTTTTAATTTGCTTAATATTAGCTGCAAATTCACTTACTTGTGGAATATTATCCCATTATCCTTTTTACATATTACGCACATTCTCATTATTACTAAAAATAATTCTTATTATGTAACTAAAATCAAACATAATTGACGGCTTCGTGGCGCAGTGGCTTAGCAATGAGTTGCCGCGCTGGGGGCCGTGGGTTCGAATCCCGCACGGAACAAGTATTTGTAAGGCCTACAAATAATTGCTCCGGGTCTGGATGTTTGTCCTTGTGCAATTTGTGTTGGTAAACTGCCTCCACGATATAGGAGAAAGTCCTAGTGTGCAGGTAAAGTTTAAAAAAAAAATTAAACCACATAAAATACTTTCTTTTTTTAGTTTAAAAATTCAAAATACAGAGATATGATGTAAATAATACAACAGACTTTGGCATATTATGTCAATTCTAGTTCCCGGTACGGACAATGATGGCGCTTCAAATCGGCATAAGCATTTTGTATGGCATAGCCAGTCCAGCGTACTTGTAGTCCAGTCTTGCGTCGCACTGTGGATATAAGAACGAAACAGTGGTTGAATATGTATCATGTTGAAATAAATAATAATGAATTAGTTTACATAACCCAAATCAAACAATATTTTAAATTCCAACACAGTCAGTCTGTCCACGGAACTAAGTCTAAAAATTTTGTATTTCTGTAACTGAATGTAATAAAAATGTCTTTTACAGGAATGTGTTTTAATGTAATCGGATGACGTTAATAAATCTAAGTGCATATGTAGTTTATTATACCCAGTGCAGAGTATCGCCCCAAATCACTGAAACTCATGCTTTAAGTCAGTGGACTGTAGATGCATGTGTATGTTTTTGTTTTTGATCACTGAAGTGTAGAGTCACACAGCTCTACGTGGTAGGATAAGAGCGTTCTCCTTTCATACTTCAGCAAAATATATGAGATCTCCACCGATAAATAAGTTACAGCCTATTTATGTCCCACTGCTGAGCACAGGCTTCCTATCATTTCTGAGAGGGTTTAAATAAAATAATATAAAAATGAAATTGTAAAATATCATTATATGTAAGTATTTATTAAACATGTTCCAGCAGCGAACAAAAACATCATAAGGAAATCTATATGTCTGAATAAGTATGCAATTAGAGTAAAACAATATATACATATATAGCTGATGTTGCCGATGCTGTAATAAAATTATATATGAAGCCATATAACAGTCGCCAATCATAGTTATTTTTGTCTATAAATACAGCGTATAAAATTAAATATTGTTAAACAAACCAAAAATAACATAATTCGTAAGCACAATCTCATTAAAAATCTTTTACGTTCTCCCCGTACTGACTGACTTCTGTGTACCCTGTGGAAATTTACGAGTGCAAGAATAATTAATTACACATTGTAATTTTCTCTTCGTTTAAGTATCCTAATTAGAAGAGTGGTGGACTGAGGCGCCTTAAATTTTATTGCTTATTCCGAATTAGATGCTCGGTGACGGCACCAATTTAATTATTAATTGCATTTTAGTTGTATTGTTGTATTGTACGTGGTAGAGCCACGTAGTTTAGTTGTAGCACGAATGGGTCGGCTCGACCGGAAAGGACCACGCTCTCACAGAATACCAGCGTAAAATGGCAGCTTGACACTGCTGTGTTTCGTATGGTGAGTGTAGAGAACCAGAGACCCATTTTACTGGAAAATAGGCATTCCATCTTAGTCCTCACGAGTAACGACGCATCTGCATTTTGATTCTTTATTGAGGATAAATGTAGATGTCTATGGGTCACAGCAACCACTTACTATCAAGTGGACTGTGTGCTCGTTTGTTACCCTTATTCTATAAAAAAAAAAACATTTTGTTAGGCGGGCGGTATAGAGAAATTTAGAAATAAAACTTATTCTGTCAACTGACATTGGTAAACCACTTTAGGGGATTTTTTTATATAATGATTTCTTATAATTACGCTACTACATATTGATTAAGACGTCTGCCAAGAGTGGCAACAGTGAAATAATCCCTCCTATGAGGTGATGGCCTCATTCCAGGTCCTCCTGTGAGGCCTAGGTTCAGCAGTGGAATTTTATAGGCTGTAAAGAAATGAATGGTAAAAAAACTAGATGGCTGTAACGTTTCATCGAATTGAAGAAATTAGGATGTTTTTAAATTTCAATAGCCTCGCGAATCATTCTTGTTAGGAATCGGTGTTGTTTTGCGAGGATTTGTGGTCTATCAAATCTGATATAATGGTTGGGACGATCCTGAAAATATTAACATACTGCAGACTTCCCGGAGCGTCCATTCTTGACATCAGCGTTATTATTATACGTATGTTAACATATTCCATGCATGCCACTGCGTTGGCAAAGATGCATAAATTCCTGCACCGTTTCTTATCAAGATTTTCTCAAGATACTGTCAGCTCGTTTTGCGTAGATGGAATCAAAAAATAATAATTAAAAGTTGAAGGTAGAGCCTTCGTTAACTATTATATCGGGACGTCAAACATGTCAATCTCCCCCGTGACCGTGGATGCTGGAAAGTGTCCGAAACGTCGGAAATTAAAAAATGTTAAAATTAAACGCGATGAAATCCGCAAAATTAGTTTTATTCCATTTCATTTTACTTCTTTATCAGAACGTAAAAATTCAACAGGACATGGGTATCTCCCAAGTGTTGCCATAATCGCTATGCTTTGGAGGTAGACCGGTGGTCTCAACACAGCACTCCTTGTGTATGTTGCTAATTTTCTTTACTGATCCGGGTATTACATCTGGTTTTATACTAGATGATTATTCTCGTGTGTTTCGGAAGTCATGTTATTTATGTAATGAATTTTTACATCCGTCGTAATCGTTCTTTTTAGTTTTCCACACGGTTTCATATTCGGCAATAGTCACTTATAATGATAATGATCATTGATGAATCATTATTAAACGATACAGAGTTTAATAGAATATTTTAGTTGACTTTTCTTTCTATAGTCAATGTATGTAACTTGACGTTTTTCTCGACATCTAGTACACTTTTAGTAGGTACTTAGCAATGGCAAATGAGCGACTTACGTGTGAGAGATCAAAGGAATAATTACAGGCAGGCTGCTCGTATTCAAGCTTAATTGTACGTTATATTTAAGAGTATTTATATATTTATGTATTAAACGATCGTTGTTTCCGAATGTCCCTCACCCTGTTGCCTGGAGCTAGTACTTTAGTAATGGATTCATCCCCTTCGCACCATCGTACTTGTCATTTTTAACATTTATAGCGTTTGGTGAGAGTAAAATGTTCTTCTACTAAGTGCACAGATAAAAAACTATTGCACAGTGGTAGAGCCACGCGGCAGCTTTTGCTGTCGCACGGATGGGCCGGCTCAAACCGGGGTGGTACCACGACCTCACAGAATACCAGCGTGAAGTAGAGGTTTACCTCTGCGTTTCGCTTGGTGAGTGCAGGTGGCCGGAGGCCCTTTTTACTGGAAATGAGGCATTCCATCTTAGTCCTCACGGGTGACAACGCATCTACATTTTGATTTGTAATAGAGGATAGATGTAGATGTCCATGGGCCGCAGCAACCACTTACCATCAGGTGGGCTGTTTGCTCGTTTGTCACCCTTATCCTATAAAAAAAAAATTTAATCATTTCTGTGTAATATATAGAATATTAAAACATTTTTAATAATAAATAGTAGTATCTAACAATCTAAAGGGATATTGCGCTTCACAACCACAACATAGCTTTTGCACATTTCTATGTAAAATATAAACACCGCCATTGAAAAGGATTTTTGTACAAAAGGATAATTTTGCTTTTAGTTCGCAACGTATGCCAGCCAGCCATTGTAGTTCGAGCCCGGGGTTTGAACACGCCAATTTGTAAATGCGCTTCTTTTAATTTTACCTAATTGACTTTCACGTGGTTGATCTTAGTTTTTTTTATAAATTCCATCCGTTCTCTTCAAGAATAACAGTAAAATTACAACATATTAGTATTTCAACAACATTTTTTTCTTGAATATCCGTTTTAACTGAAATAATACCTTGATAATTATATTATATATGTACGATTTTATTTATGTATTATGTTTCGCACCTACCTACAATTGTCTTTGGCACCCAGGGTTGACTGGCAGGGAATGCCACATGGCATTAAGTCCGCCCTCTGTACCCTTTACCTTAAGCTGTTACATTTTAGTTTTTAAACAAATAAATAGATAATTTATGATTTATTATATTTACGCGAAGACTACACATTAAATGAAACTACTACTACTGTTTTACAGCACCCATGGTTACGGGGGGGACTGAGGTGTTTGACGTCCCGATGTCATAGTTACGGCCACCTTCAGTTTTGAATATTAAACAAACAAAAGCCCCCGAAACGTCCGGTAAATTAAACGCGATAAAATCCGTAAAAATTAGTTTCATTTAAAAAATAATTTATGATGATACCGGTATGGTGGATACCTTTTTATCCTTTACCGGGACAAACAGCACGTGCAGCCATTGTTTCTACGCCTGACCATCCGTCGGTCGTCTCAGATTGCCGTCTCATCTGACTATGAGTGACGGAAGTGAAAGAAGAGAGTGCACCTGTTTTTGCGCATACACTCCTCCACTGTAATTCTGTCTTGCACAGATGGTTAGTCTCCTTTGAGACTGGTCGGCGTGATAAATATCATGCTTACCTAGAATACCAGCGTAAAATAGCAGCATAATTCTGCTATATACTGTATGGTGTGATGTGAGCCGTGTAGTGGCGGTGTAAATATAACCCAATATCGTCCCATGGGTGGCGACAGAGCGAAACTGAAATAGGAGAAGAAACAAAATGGCAGCATTATCGTCAAAATTATAAAAAAAAACTGCGTTTGTCAACCCGCTTGCTAAGCTTGGGAGCAAGAGTTCAGCAGTGGACTTATAAATGCTGTATTGGATGAATGTATGGTGAGGAACGAGACACGAAGATTTTAGAGGTCACAGCACCCGTTTATTATAAGGTGGACTGTGCGCTCGTTTATCATCCTTACTTCTATACAAAATGTGTATAATGAAGTATTAGTGAATTTGCTTTACACCATTATTTAGTACAACTGGACCGTGTTGTACAGAAATGTCTTCCACCCACAAATATAGTTATTCAGATTTGAAAGATAAATGCATTTATTTGCGGTGGAAACCCTATTATATTATGTTTGGTATACCACTTTAAAGAAAATTGAACATTACGAGTATATATACTTTGGACATACAGTTTTATATATTACAAATAAATTATTTGTTACAACAATTAAAAAGTAAATTAAATTGATTAACACTAAACTCTACAATATTTATTTATTTATATTGTTAGAACATAGTATAAAATTAAATCTAACTAAAAGGTAGGTACTTACTCCCCGTGGTATCGTGCCGAGAACGCTGGCTGCGTTTCCTCGCTTAATCGCTACACTTAGCCTTTGAGCGAGAAAAGAACCAGCCCTCTTATCACTAGCAGTGACTACCAATCGCAGATACAGTTCCTTTAGGAACTTCACCGTACGTGGACCCCATGGTCCGATAGTTTCTAAAACAAATGGCTTAATTGGAAATAAAGTGAAAAAAGAGTCTGTGTATTATTCCGTTTATGGGTTGGATCATTTGTGCATAACACGGTCCAATTGTAAACGCAAAATTTAATTTGTTGTTTCATCCTGCATTGCGGCAAATATTTTGACATTTTTCACAGCGACCCGTCGTAGGCTTAATAGGCTTTTTGGAACATTACCAGGTAACCTATGCTGTATTTAGCTACATTACTCCAACGTATATTTACCAAGGTGCCTAATGAGTTTGTACGTGTCTTGAGGCTTAAAATTAGATATCTTAGCACTTATAAATACGTTACTTTCTAACGTAATCGCTATGTAATTAAATTTAAATTTTTATAAAGTAAATATTTGAGTTATGATAATAAATTATATAGGGCTCTTCAGCCTTATATATATATATATATATATATATATATATATATATATATATATATATATACACCACACAATAGTAAATAAAGCATGAATGCCTCATTAATTTAGGTCACTAAGAAACAATATTATTTATTAATTACGCACACATGTATAACTTCCGTTCTACTGCCTATACATCATTTTCATAATTCCTTTATAATAAAATCAGTCTATGAGTGACTTTAATTGGGTTTGTTTCGTACACCAACTTTTCCTTACATCTCCGCTCGCACTCATCCTGTAAACTGTAGACAAACTGCAATCCTCTTATTTTTTATGTGCAACAATTCACTGTTGCACTGTTTTACATTGTAAACATTTTTGTGCGATTATGTTTAATGTAAAACTCATTGAGGGTATACAGCAAAAATATGCAATAATTAATAGAATCAGACGTTCTTCTTCTTCGTCATTAGCAAGTTAAACTTTACTGCTAGATATGGGTCTCTCTCGCTTTTGGGACGACTTCTCTTAATTGGCAGGCGGAAGTAGACGTTGTCTGTCTGGGTATTTTATACTTGGCACAAATAAGATGTTTAAATAAAACTAATTTTACGGATTTTATCGCGTATATTAACTTATTTTATATTCCCAACGTTTCGGGTACTTTACTGACTGAAGTGTATGACGTCCTAACGTCATAGTTAACCACGGCTACCCCCAGATTAGAAATTATTAATTTTTGTTCCGATCTACACAGTATAAACTTACAGTATCTTAGTCTTGCAGTTTTATGCTTGGGTTGGGGTTTAATTTTATTAATTATGGGATCCCAAGCAGACGGTAGCACCCAGTCATCTTTTCTATTTAAATTAGGATGTTTTTTGATTTCAATAGCCTCGTGAATATCATCCTTGGAAGGAATCGGTGTTCTTTAGCGAGGATTTGTGGTCTATCAAATCTAATGTAGTGACGGGGGCGATCTTGTACGTGTTCACAGACTGCAGACTTCCCGTAGCGCCGATTCTTCACATCAGCTATGTGTTCTTTAACGCGGAATTTTATGGATCTTTTAGTTTGTTCTATATAAGAAAGATCACATTCAGTATCAAGCTTGTACTGCATCTTGCAGAGGCACATTACACTTGACTGTTGGTAAAAACTGACTAATCTTCTTCGGCGGCTTGAAGTATGTTTTAATGGAAGCACGCTTCAAGATGTAGCCAATCTTGTCAGTGACACCTATGACATATGGCAGTACAGCAGACACTCGCTCGACTGTGGCCGGGTTCACTCGTTCAGTGTGATGTAGGCGCAGTACCCGAAGCTTATTGTCGTGCAAAACTTGATTGACGTGTTGGAGCTTGGCGGCCAGGTGTTTACTGTCCCAAATCCCTCGTGTTCTCTGAAACAAAGATTTACCCACGGTAGCTAACTGTGAAGGATCGTGATGAGAATCACCGTTTAAATATCTATCTGCATGGGTTTTTTTTCTATACACAGTGTGGTTCAAGGTGTTATCAGGATTCTGAATTACTGAACAAATCCGTAAAATTAGTTTTATTTAAATGTGTAGAGTTAACGCGTAAATATAAGAAATGATTACAAATAAGATGGTTGTACCGCTAAGTATTAGTCATAAGATTTTATTGGCATTTCCTATATACGAAACAAATTTTTCAATACTCTTACGCCGGCATCAGATGGCAGAATCAGATGTGCCTTTGCGGTTTTCCATTATATTTTTTTTTTTTTTTTTTTTTATAAGATGAGGGTGACAAACGAGCACACAGTCCACCTGATGGTAAGTGGTTGCTGCGGCCCATAGACATCTACATCTATCCTCGTTTGCGAATCAAAATGCAGATGCGTTGTCACCCGTGAGGACTAAGATGGAATGCCTCATTTCCAGTAAAAAGGGCCTCCGGCCACCTGCACTCACCAAGCGAAACGCAGAGGTAAACCTCTACTTCACGCTGGTATTCTGTGAGGTTGTGGTACCACCCCGGTCCGAGCCGGCCCATCCGTGCGACAGCAAAAGCTGCCGCGTGGCTCTACCACTGTTAAAAATACTGTATATCAAACACATATAATGTATATCAAACACGTGAAAACTTAATATCTATTTTTTTTATTCTTTCCACGAATCTTAGTCCGGTAATTTTAACATCTTTAAAAAAACGAAACACGAAGATACTATCCAAATATCTCACGCTGGTATTTTGTGCCAGAGTGGTCTTTCCTCAGTCGAGCACAACATGTGTACAGCAGTTATAACACGCTGAACCGTGCTTCCACAGTGTGAAAACTTCGTTAAACATGTATGTACAGATAAAACGGAACTCTCTCGTCCTTATTCAGATAAAATCCTTTAATAATAAGGTTGACGAAAGGTTGCGGAGGCGGTGTCGAAGACGCACGGTCAATCACAATACAACTAGACTCGAAAACGAATAACTTATGGTCATCCTTAATGCCAGCGTTGAATGTCCATCTCTTAGTGCAGTTACCATCGTTGCCATGATGATGGTGCTGCGGGCTTGAATCCCGCACAGAACAAATGTTTGAATGACCTACAAATAATTGTTCCGGGCCTGGATGGATGCCCATATTACTAAAAGGTAAAGAAAGGAAAAAGTCATATAGTATGCAACGGCGGTGGGATGTTGATGTTAAAATCACTGTTGGCAGTACGGAATTATGAGGCTATTTTATTTTTATACTCTTTATTAAAAATAATTCAAGCGATTACGCAATACTGGCCAAAATGAAATGTTCTTTTATCCATTAGTACCTGGGCGACCGAACTTTGCCTGGCGTTCGGAGGAAAATATGAATTTCTTAAGCATTACACCTGTCTAGAATATTTTTTGAAGTAAAACATTATGTAAGTAAAAAAATTCATCCAAATCTTTAAAGCCATTTCTGAGAAACCAGTTACATATAGACATATACATTTTTTTGTTATTCAAAAAGGTCTAAACTGGTTAAATTGTACATTAATAAAATATTAATTTAATTATTAATATCGAATTAATTGTATATAATTAAATAATGATTTTATGCAAAATTACTGTATTTAAACATTTCGATGAAAGTATTGACCTTACGGTTAAAAAGTGTAGCGTCATAAAATAAACGTAACTCAGCATAAAAAACATTTTATTAGACTATAATGCTTTATTTTTGCTTAACCGTGGGTGAGTTAAAATAATACTAAAGAACAAAAAATTTAAAAAAATACCTGACCATTTAGCAGGATTCGAATTGCTCATCTGGATCTACGCCCTAGTTATAAGGCATATAAGCCTCATACTGTTGTTTTCAGGAGCAGTTTACAAGAACACGATTACAACCCAATATACAATATGTAACAAAACCCTGTGGTTCCCGTTAAGTACGCTATCAGGATCATTATTCAAACGTATAGAAATAACTTTTTTTTAAAACTCGAACAATATTTGTTTTTAGTTTATTTAAAAAAAATTGTTTGCAAATTGTATGTGGTTTTATTACCTCTGCATTGTCTGGGGAGTATGAGGATTGTCAAAGACCCCGCTTTACTTAGCTTTAGCATCGGCTAGTGTCAGTCAGTAAGAGGTAATAAAACCACATAAAATTATTATTTTTTTAATAAAATTAAAAAAATATGGTCGAGTTTTAAAAAAAATATTTCTATAGGTTTGAATACTGATCCTGATAACGTACTTAACGGGAAAGACAGGGTTTTTATTACATATTGTATAATATATATTGCTTGTATAACATAGACGATTATATTTTTCATATTTATTTTTTATTATAAATTTTTCTTTTATTTGATAAAGGCTACTGGTGATAATCTCAGTCTCTTGTGTTTCTTTTTCGCTACGTAGGTTATTCCTAGGTGTACCTCACCAAGAATATTAACCTATTTAATTATTGCGCACTTAACGCACTGCAATTGTGAGAATAAATCTTCTCCCGTCAAGAGATACCTTAAAATTAAAAAATACCTAAGTGAAAAATCGCGAAACTTTGAGTTTTTACTATAGCTTTCTTGAAGCAAGCGCGAGCTTTTTTGTTGGAGATAATGCACAAAGAATTTAATAAAGCATTGTTTTTAAAAGAGAAGAGAATGTTTTATAAGGCAACAAATAACTGAATTTATTTTATAACATCCATAATGAGATTCTATTTTTACTAATAATGTCGTCTCAAGTTTATTTTACAAATAAGCAGTTAAATATACAAAAGAAAATAGTCTGAAAGATTTTAGATTGCTAGGCGATGACGTGGCAGACAGTTATTTTTGGAAATAAAAGTGAATAACTTAGATTGCAAAATAATAGTAATTGGAGCAATGGTGTTTCATTTTTTTATTATTTTATACAAACAGTAGGTAAGTTTCCATGGTCAGTGTCAGCTGTAACACAGGTATCTAATCGTATACCAATTTCTAACAGCGAGCAAACAATTTAGAAATAATAATAAATAGAACTACTATAATATTAAAGATTTGTTAGTTCGTTTGTGGTTGGAGTACTTACCAGGTTTCTGCGTTGTAAGGTTGATGATATAACAGTCAGCCAGAATAAAATTTGTGCAAACATATAAATTGTTGATTTCTGACTATGAATGCTATTGAGAGTGTCAATGAGTTCTTGATAATGTACCTACCTAAATTATTATAGTATATTTTTATAGAAGTAAGTGTAAGTACCCTTACTTATTTAAAAATTTCGAAAATTCGCCGTGTATCGGCGGTACAAGGAAATTCACTACCTCATATCATTAATTTCGTGGGCCTATGTCCATCAGTGGAGTTTCTGACAGGCTGTCATGGAATCCATCCAGCCATCTATCCATTACAGACTATAAAATTTCACTACTGAACATAGAGCTCCTACATAGGTTGCGTCATGGGGGAATTTTTCCATAGTTGCCAGGCTTAACATGCGGGTTGGCAACTGTAGTTTTTTATTATTTTGAGTTGTTATCAGGAAGATGCTGCGGTCCATCTCATGTTTCAGTTTCCCTCTGTCGCCTACGACACCCACTGGACGACATGGGGTAGTGGATATTCTTACACTGCCACTAGACGAGCACATTATATTATATTAAGAATCGAATTGCAGATGCGATGCTGTAAATACTAAGATGGAAACCCTAGATGAAAGGATCTCTTTCCGGTTTCCAGCACCCACTTACACTACAGTAAGTGGGTGCTGGAAACCGTGTATTATATGGATACTGCAGTGGCATTACTACCTTTAATAATGTTGTAAACAGAGTCGTATAGTTACGTTAGTTTCTCACAAATAGTAAGAACATTTGTGTCACTGTAATATCTTCAATAAAGTTCATTTCAGCATCGAATCACTAGCAAAATTTAGCCAAATGTAACATACTACTTTAGACCCTTTTTACTGGAAACGGGGCATTCCATCTTAGTCCTCACGGATGACAACGCATCTGCCTTTTGATTCGTAATCGAGGATAAATGTAGATGTCTATGGGCCACAGCAACCACTTACCATCAGGTGGACTGTGTGCTCGATCGTCACCCTACCCTATAAAAAAAGCTGTAATGTATTGACGGACGAGGGTCTGCGGATCTTTCCAAGAATACACCAACAGCAATATAATTCTTACTATAATTTTTATTTTTACTTTGTCACCCTTATCCTAAAAAAAAACTAGTTATTTCAAATCGTTGCCTTGCCAGTAGCAATTACTGAGCCTTATGACGGATAGAAAAGTATCAAAATACATATTAAATTACACGTTTTAAATAAATTTTCCGTCACTGAAAATAAGGTAAACAAAATTTACAACGATTAATATAAATCTCATTGAAGAAAGTTTCGAGAGCTTGTAAGCCCTGATTTGCAACAAATGAAATCACAGGCCGCTAAAGTATTTCACCCTTTTGACGACACATTATGTACATTTGCAGCGCGTAACAACACGGGCACGGTTCACAATTTCCATTAGGGAGCATCTGAACAATAACAGCCTAATGTTTATATTACACATCAGAAATTCAACTTTAACCTATTTGATATTAAGGCTGAGAATTCTATGCAAGATAGTTACCTTTGCGTTGAAAACGTCGGTTGAACACTACGCCCCGTGTAACACATATCGTATTAGCAAAGGATAGTATCTTACTGCAATTAGCTTCAGCTTTTTGGGAGTGCCGTAGTCATGTATATTTAGCACGTTACGGGATATGGAATCACTTCTAACCAAATAAAATATACAAATGAACCAGTAATGGATTTTGAGAGATGATTTTATTAAACAAATATTTTTGAGCTTTATGTCGAATTGAGTACTTATTATTATTAGTATTTTATCCTTAAATATAGCTGGATTTCACTACTTATATCCCGATTAATCATTTTAACTTAGTTCTACAATAAATACGAGGTTAACATCAGTAGTCGAATTACGGATTCGAATCCACGACCGTTTGATTTCACATTCCGTATCCTTAAGGCTGCTATCGCTTTATTTATTATTTTATTCTATTCAAAAAATAATTGTACGCAATGTAAATAATGTACAGTATACATAACATTTATACTGTACATTATTTACATTGCGTTTTTTTCATTCTATTATTTTCATTTCAGCAATTAATTAATCTTACAATGTGGTTTTATGAATAAACAAGAGTTCAAGAGGTGCCTATGTTAAATTACAAGCAAGTAGCGCGTTAAGTCAGCCTCTGCTTATCCTATATAGCTCTCGGTAAATCGTCGAGGAGGGTAATTATTTATTAAAATTCTTACCATACTCGCTGCGAGCCGCCAGTTTCACAACATGTTATTAGTTACCGTGAAATTTTCGCCTGCAAAAGTAGGTTACCGTGTTGGTTATTTAAAAAATGGAGATTGACTTCAGATGAAAATTTGTTGAAAATTAAACATCTGTAGTCAATTCATTCAGGAAATTAAGAGAAAATGTATTCTCATTATCATTGTCACTATAATACACGTGTAAATATTTTACTATATTTTATATTTACCGATGCCGTTACAGCCTATTGAAACCGAGTAAACGCGATTGCTCATCATGCGATCCCTCGTTCGAACCCCGGGTCGGGCCAAAATCAGTTATTGGATTTTTCTGTTAATAAATTCTCAGTAGAAGCTTGGAGTCAGGAAGTTGGCGGTGTTTCACATTCGTTATTCGAAAAACACGTAAAACCGCTGGTCTTGACTTTCTTGAGTTGAGAGTGACCACCGGAAACAAAATTTGGTTTCGTGGACATTATTATTTTTTTTAATAAAATTAAACCCCGACTTCAGAAAGCAGCTTTTATTTAGTGACCCCTTTGAGTAGACAAATGAATTTTACCAGCTTAATGTGACGTCATCTAAATATTTACATTAATAAATTCATCCCTTATTTTTCCAACTTTAAGGGATGAAAATTTTGCTTCAAATACAGAAAGAGAAAATCTATCTCAAGATTTTCTTACGCCGACGCCTGATACCACATAATACAAAAGATGAATTATTGACTCGGTTCAAATGTTACTGTTTCTATATCCTTGCAAACTGCAGCCAAGCTCTCCTCGAATGGCACAAAATGTGAGTACCTTTGTATTTATACACGAATTAAGGGGCTTATTTTTTATTAAACGTCAGGTGAAACTCATTGTTACTATTAAAAAACTGTTAAAATACCTTTTTTAACATTATTCAAAAATTTTAAATGACTGGAATTGTTGTTCTAAATATTATATTTAAGACAATGTCTTAAATTTTAACAATTTCATTCCCTATGCTACCATCTCGATGTAGAAGCCGAAATTCAATTTTCAAAATGCACCCGGGGGTGTTTATTTCGAACATGGCTCTCAGGTCCATTATCCTAAAGTAGCTTTAGGTATACAGGTAAAACAAGCGGCAGTGTTTAGTGCTGCTGCCTACGATAAACAACGCGGACCTCATCACATAGTTGTTGTCACGTTGTTTTCGTTGACGAAATATTTTAACAGGTTTATTAGCACCGGTCGCTCATATGCGCCATCTTCTTTTAGCCACAGCACCACTAAACGAATTTATGAAGTGTTTAGCATTCTTGACTGTTTTTCGTGTAAAAAAACTCTGTATAGAAAAAAGGACATTATTATCAGAGGTTTTTGTACACAGACAGTTTTTGTGAGATGTTCTCTACCAGTCAATCTTTAAATGGCGCAAGATAAAATAAGTACCTAAGTGTTAAAAATATACGTACATATATATTAGTCAAAATACAATAAATAAAATGAATATATATGCATATAAAAATATGCATGCATTACATATTCATATATAATAATAGTGTTTATTATATACATTACACAGTGGTAGAGTCACGCGACAGCTTTTGCTGTCGCACGGATGGGCCGACTCGAACCGGGGTGGTACCACGACCTCACAGAAAACCAGCGTAAAGTAGAGGTTTACCTCTGCGTTTCGCTTGGCGAGTGCAGGTGGCCGTAGGCCCTTTTTACTGGAAATTAGGCATTCCATCTTAGTCCTCACGGGTGACAACGCATCTACACTTTGATTAGTAATAGAGGATAGATGTAGATGTCTATGAGCCGCAGCAACCACTTACCATCAGGTGGACTGTGTGCTCGTTTGTCACTCTTATCCTATAAAAAAACCCAGATATATCGTTATTTAGAAATATCACTTATAAAAATAAATACCAATAATATTATTATTTCTGTATAAAACAAGCTTTTTTCTTTCTGTATAACACAAAGCGTGGAATAAAATCCGTCGTGGGTTTATTTATTTTCATTTAATGGTATTTATGTCACGGTAAATAAACGTTAATCTTATATATAACTTGTTAATGGTAATTTTTTTCTTTACGTTTAAGCTCTTAACATTTATTTACTCAAGTGTAGGTAAACATGTATTTATTTCGAATTGCGATGATTAGGAATCCATAAGATTTTTTCCTCTCCATTTTCAAGCAAACTAAATTCTTTTACATTTATTATCAGAGGTCTACTCAGTAGAACACAGACAAAAATTAACAAAATGAAAATGTGTTTTTGGCAAATATTGCACCGTGTAGTGATGGTGTAAGAATATTTACTAGCCCATATCGTAATGTGTTTCGTAAGAGGCAACACAGGGAAACTGAAAAAGGAGATGGGCAGCAGCATCTTTCTGATAACAACTCAAAATAGTTAAAAAAAGCGGCCAAGCGCGAGTCGGACTCGTCCATGAAGGGTTCCGTAGCAGCAAGTAACATAATTTACGATTTATGACGTATTAAAAAAACTACTAACTAGATCTCGTCCAAACCAATTTTCGGCGGAAGTTTACATGGTAGTATACATCATATATTTTTTTTAGTTTTATCATTCTCTTATTTTAGAATTTACAGGGGGGGGGGGGGGGTATACACATTTTACCACTTTGGAAGTGTCTCTCGTGCAAACTATTCAGTTTGGGAAAAATGATATAAGAAACCTCAATATCCTGTTTGAAGACCAATCCATAGATACCCCACACATATGGGTTTGATGAAAAAAAATTTTTTGAGTTTCAATTTATTGTAAAAATTTATTGTTTTTTTTTCTATTTTTGTGGGAAAATCTTAATGCGGTTCACGTAATACATCTACTTACCAAGTTTCAACAGCATAGTTCTTATAGTTTCGGAAAAAAGTGGCTGTGAAATACGGACGGACAGACAGACAGACATACATGACGAATCCATAAGGGTTCCGTTTTTTGCCATTTGGCTACGGAACCCTAAAAACCTCCGGCTACCAGTACGCCCGCTCAGCGGTCCGCCAATTGCTGACCGATGCACTATAGCGTTTCTGTATTCTGTAATCATTTGAAAGAAATTTTGAAATATAGTTTTTTATTTTCATGATCAAATATCATTTCCACAAGTGAATATTGCCCTGCAATGGAGACTTTTAAATACATCATGTAGATTTCTGTAAAATAATTTTTCAATAATACGAAAGCACATCATATGAAGTCATATCAGCGATAGTAGGTTAAGGCGCGGCTGGGATGAACATTAACAATGAAATTTATTAGAGTAGGTTTAATTTTCATTTTTCATATCTCATTCGAAAATGTTCCTTGTGTACATTGATAATTCAACAGTATTTAAGAAACTCTACAAGTACCTAGAAACACTACTGATACTCTACATACTAAATTGGCCTCTAAAAAGCTTGGCGTGCTTAGCAGAGCGGGACAGTATTTCATACCGGCACACCGCTTGCAATTTTACAAGGCGCAGGTTCGGCCTCACATGGAATACTGTTCCCATCTCTGGGCAGGGGCTCCCCAGTGCCAGCTCCTTCCACTTGACCGCATCCAGCGCAGAGCGGTTAGAATCATCGACTACCAAGTTCTTTCCGATCAACTTGAGTCACTGGCACTGCGTAGAGATGTTGCATCTCTTTGCGTATTTTATCGCGTCTATCACGGGAAGTGCTCTG
Organism: Parnassius glacialis; assembly: GCA_033319125.1. Lineage (NCBI taxonomy): Eukaryota > Metazoa > Arthropoda > Insecta > Lepidoptera > Papilionidae > Parnassius > Parnassius glacialis. The sequence continues at coordinate 18,705,737 of JAVANC010000009.1, forward strand.
AGGAATTGTTCGGACTAATTCCAGCCGCTCAATCTCACCATCGCACATCGTGACAAAACTCGCAATACCATCCATACGATCTGGATGATTGACGGTTCATCACTGAGCAATTTAGAAGAAGTTTTCTTCCTCGCACAACTTACTTCTGGAATCGATTACCACCAGCAATTTTTCCAGACCGGTACGACTTAGGGACCTTCAAGAAAAGAGCCTGCTCCTTTTTAAAAGGCCGGCAACGCATCTGCGATTCCCGTGGTGTTGCAGTTGTTCATGGGCGGCGGTAGTCACTTGCCATCATGTGAGCCGTATGTTCGTTTGCCCCCTCTCCTAAAAAAACTCTACTATTTTTTTTTAAATTGTACCTCTCTCATCATATTCAAATCTACTCTACTTTCAAATCTACGGATTCTCTTTCCTCTTTCATAATTTTCATTTTTAATATTCTACCGCTCCAACCTTAAAATAGTTTTGAAGGTCATTGGTTCTACAAAATTTTTCTTCAAACTCTACAGTCTCACTACATACTCTATTAACATACACTATTCACTACACTTTCTACTAAGGTAAACTGTGTTTCACGGAAGGAATGTGACTGTTTCAAATATATTAAATTTCTCATAGCATTCTCATTCATCATAGAACTCGTATCATCACTCTTTCTGTAAGTGATAAGAGTCATCTTTATCTGTAACCATTCTGTAACAACATGGACATGTAAGAGATGAAGTTCAAAACAAGTTTACAAAGACTATGGACAATGGACTAGCTCTTTAGTGAGCTTAAGATCGAGTAAAGTAGAAAGTTGTACGAGAAAAGGTTAATCTCAATTTTCAACTCTTAGTTACTTATATTTCTCATTTAAGAAGAGCCGTGGTTTGGAACAGTATGATATTCACGGATGTAAATTATTAGATTACGCCGCCATACAGCAAGGAAAGTACTGAAAAACTGGCTTAGATGTTACCTAACGAAATTCGTTAAGGTTCAGAAAATATTTACAAACTTCGACCGTGTCAAGAAGCTTCTTAATGGTGTTATGATTGTCGGGACGGATTATTTTATTGCTCTGATGACGCTGTTTTTATAAAATAAAACATTTTTTTTAGCATACGTGTTTTTAATTTTAGATCAGTACGTCTATTTTATACCGGACATAAGAAATATTTCATAGATACAGTTTTTTTTAACATATCTCGAGTGATTGTGCTTTTCGTATAGCTGAAGATGGGAAAAAATATATATGAAAAACTTGGTAAAGTCTGTTTAGAATAGAAGGAAAGTTATAACGCGCGCCATAAACTGGAGTTAAACTTGTTCGTGGTGGATCGATATGTAGGTTTACTTCAACGGACGCACAGACCGGACACATCGCGTGCCACCTTTAATACAAAAATATCGATTTTTCCGCATAGTCGCGTCACCGCAATCAATATGCCTTTCCGCCCCATGCCTAATTACGCCCACCTACATCACTCAAACATCCGTAAAAAGTACCGTAATCACTCTCGTAGCGGTACAGAGATGAATACCCAGCCTGAAAAATAGCGCACACTGAATCATTCAAAGCGCACAGGAAAACGCTTCATTGTAAACGTTTTATTTAATTTTCCCTCCATTTACTTTTTATAATTTCTGCCGGGCATAAAAAACGATCCACCGCCGCAGGAAGGGCGCATACAAACGAGAGTTGCCATATCGGGACGCACACAGAGACAGGAACACCTGTCTCGGAAACGAAAGGTGTGCTCGAGCGCGTGTGTAAGGGATGGTTATATATGTGCTTGGGGCGTGAGAGTGAGAAGTGGTTTGCGCGCGCATAGAGCTGGCACGCCCGCCGCGCGTCCCGCTCGCGCGCTAGCCTCACGAAAAACCGTCAGTCTATCGCGCACATAGGCAGCGCTTGTATGTGCCGCCATTTGCAACTACGCGACCGACGCAGTGTCCGTAACTGGTGTTCGGAAAATTGTGCATGTGCGTTTTCCGACGAAGGCAGTGTGTGTGCTTGTGAGATGTGCTATTGTTTTCTAGGTAACTGTGATACTGCTGAAAAAGCGATCCAATGTTTTTATTTTTCGATAAACATGTTGGCAGCTTCTATTTTGTTTGTTTTGAAGCAATTTTTTAAATTGTTGAAAAATTCGTAACAAGCTTGAAGTATTTAAATTGCTCTGTAATATTTTAAGTGCAATATTGATATTTATTAGTCGTAAACACTGTAATATTTAATTTAATTTTGGAATACAACTCGCTGCCCTTACGAATTTATGACTCTATTAATTGTTTATATATGATATGCCTAATAAATAAAGCGGTATACAATAAAACAAATCTAAGACATAGAATATCGACATTTATTATTATATTTTACTATCGTATTAACGTAATTTAAACTTTTTGCGTAATATAAAAAAAACGTAAAAGATTAAGCTATAGTTTTAGGAGAAATGAACACGATGATAAGATGACATTTACGTTGATCCAAAAATTAATATTATGTAAATGTAATAATATTATAATGTACCCATATGTATGTACCTATGTAAATTCGGTAATGTTTAATAAGTAAAAATTGGCTGAGTTTTTACACATTAATTGTAATAACGATAAATATACCGTAATAGAATGAATTTAACAAAACTAAAAAGCCTTAATAATTTTAATAGATAGCGCCAATATTATTTAGTTTTTTTTTTAAACTCAACTGTAAAATTGGGATCATAATCGACTCTACATTTATTACATGTCATGACTATTGTTTTTTATACAATAAGGAACAATAGTCATATCCTTACATTAATGCTTTCATTGTAACTTCGTAATTAAATTTTTATTTAATGAAACAATCTATGTGAAATAAATGGCTTAATGATTTCTGATAAACTCTAATGAAGGAAACCATTATTATCATTGTTTTTGGATTGAATTTTGAATAGAGCTATGAATAAATTCCGCGCCTTGAGAGAGACCTAAATAAGTCCAGTATGAGACTGACGCATGGTGGTGATAATGATTCTGTTTTTCCCACCTTCTTCCAGAAGCTTTCCATTCTTAATGTGTGTCTATCGTGACCTTCCATTTAAATTGATCAAGGTCATTTAAATGATTAAATTTAGCTCACTTATGTCCATTAAACTTTAGATTACATAACTAGAGAACTAATAGTTGATTCAAAAGGATACAATTGAGGTCAATTTGATGAGTAAGATTAACCTCGAGAATGCCGGTACGGTTGAAAGACTAACTACCAGAAGAAATGAGAGGTTAATCGAATTAAATAAGAAGGCACCCGAACATTTTGTCGCAAGTTATCTAATATTAAATTATGTGCAGCTGCTGTTGATTTAATAAAGACTGACGATGTAGAGTTCATGGGTCTTTTAAGAACAGTAAATAAATAACTTTATATGAAGACATCATTCACCGTGTATTGGCGGTGTAAGAATATCCACTATCCCGAATCGTCGCAAAGAGAAAAAATCGGGAGATGGGCAGCAGCGTCTTCCTAATAACAACGAAAATATAAAAATAAACTGCGGTGTCCATCCCTCTCACCAATCGTGGCAACCATGGCAAATACCAGACTTGGAGCCATTTTGATAGGCTTGTAAAGAAAACGCAGAACGGTCATATTGTTACAGTCATCAAAAACTAAGTTACTGTAGTAACTATGGTAAATGGTTGAGTAAACAAGATAAAGTACATTTGTAACTTTAAACACTATATGTTACAACAATAATTATAGTTTAAGTTATACATGAAAGATTGATTTATTATTATCGTACGCAGAAAGAATAATGGCTTATTACGTTTCATATGGCCTGTATTTACTGCGAATAAAACTATGCAATTGAAAACAATACAGTGGCATTGTTTCTTTCAATTAAGAATGTACCTACTTTCGGCTTGTTATTTTTCTGTTGTTGCAGCTACTTGGAAGCCGTTGTCGATGTTTCATAATAATGCCGGTTTTTAATTTGCAAAATTAATATCGCGTTCTTTATACAATGACGGTATTTAATTTATTGGTAGATATATTTTATTCGTAGAATAATTTTTGCACACGAATCCTCGTCACTAGAAACTTTTTGTCAAACAATCATTATCTTTTCTTGAGACAACTCCACATTTATCTATATCATTAAAGCTTTTTTGCTGTAGATCTGTTCATCTTCACTGCTGTGGTAATTACGGAGGCGGATCCCGCTTCTAATTGTGACTTGAAGTTGCAGCGGGCTCTGCCATTGTTGCCTCTTCGTTGCGTCACGGCATGACATGACACGACACGGGCCACGAGCCACTAATAGTTGCTCGTTAAACTAATTGCCTTTTATGTTTTTGACCGAATCTGTAGTTCAGATCACAAATTCGATCAGTAGGATATAGACAGATCCATGTAACGTAACCGCATCTTTTATATTTGATATAAATTTTCCGTATGTCACAACTCTACTTAGAATCATATTAGAATTCTATTATGACCATTTAATTACCTACAGATTTTTAGAGTAAAAAAATAAAATTAAAATTTCAGTAAAATTTTTTCGCCATTATATATTATACTTTATGGCGATGCAGAATAACTTAAAGTATTTCAATACTAATTTAATGTTGAAAATCGAGCATAGTTAAATAAAGTTAATAAAGAGCACGTAAGCAGAACGAGAAGTTCTAGTCGTGTTATTAACGGCTATAAGTGTTCCGTGTGCACTAGGTGTGATAGGATCTGTGTGACAGGCGATTGCTCAGAGCGTCCCAGGAAACGATTGGGTGCATTGGTTTGCAATAAAAACTGATTTGTCATTCTCTGCGACCGAAACTCTTTCAAAGCAATCGGCAATGCGCTACTGTTAGTCAGCCGTTTGGAAATATTTTGCAATTTTTTGACCCGTTTGACAAAACAATATGCTGTTGTTTACATTTAAAGGGCGAGTCGTTTATTATTAGATTTAATACAATGTGTTAATACACACTGTGTTTTATCCAATTATTAAAAAATATTAATACAAGTTCGTATAGTGAGGGTAAACAACTGGAAACTTTTTTTACTGGTTTCAGACAGATTACCTTTTCACTTGATCACCGTAACAAAGCGTCTGTATTTTGATTCTTAATCGATGATGTCTAAGGGCAATAGCATCAACTATTCATCAGGTGAAAAATGTACTCGTTTGTCACGTATACTCTTTATAAAAATCAAATGAAAAAGTAGAATGAATAGACGATCTATATCTGGAAGTTAGTTAATAACTTAGAGCTACAAAAATGTTATTCCAATAAGAATTATAGAGGGGAAAAAAACTGTTGAGTGTAAAAACAACTTCGGTCAGCTATCGCAACTGCGCTTTCCGTTTAATCTAAATATTTGCAGCAATAAAATCTATTTAGAGGTGATTAATTAAATAGGGCATGACGTGTTTTCTTTCTCTGGACACCCGACGGGCTCGGGTACTGCTTGAATACATTTTTAACGAAGGACCTATTGCCGCGTATTGGTTGCCACACAGTTTAGTGATTATAGTCTAAACCATTTATATTTTCCATTTCCTACTTATTGTTTCACACTTATTGTGTATTATATTCGTAAAACTATACTGCTGAAGATAAACTGAGTGGGCCCTTTAGAAAGGATTCCTTAAAAACTACATCTGCATTTTAATTCTTAATCGACGATAAATGTAGATGTTTATTGGCCACAGCAGATACTTAACATTGGATGGACTGTGTGCTCGTATGTCACCCTTGTTCTATAAAAAAAATCTTAAACCAGGGAGCATTCTGTCATTGGTTCGGCGTATTTTACATATCTTCATCATCATCATCATCATCATCATTACAGCCCTTCACAACTCCACTGCTGAACATAGGCCTCCCCCAAGGAATGCCACAAACACGGTCCTGAGCCACCTGCATCCATCGAATTCCTGCATGTCTTACCAGGTCGTCACTCCATCTAGTAGAGGGGGGGGGGGGGGAGGGCGAGAACCTTTTTTCCCCATCGGTTGTCGGTTCTTCGAGCTACATGGCCGGCCCATTGCCACTTCAGCTTACTAATCCGTTGGGCTATGTCGGTCACTCTGGTTCTACTGCGGATATCCTCATTTGTAAGTTTATCACGCAGAGAAACTCCGAGCATAGCCCTCTCCATAGCTCGCTGAGCAACCTTGAGCTTCCTCATCCGGCCAGCAGTGAAGGACCACGTCTCAGTGCCATAGGTCATCACTGGCAACACACACTGGTTGTATAGTCTCGTTTTCAAGTTTTGAAGTATACCTCAAACCTATTTTACATATTTTATTTACTAATAATTATAAACCAATAATTGACTCCCAAACCCACTTGTTGCTAAGTGGTATTGTAGCCATAGGTGAAAAATCACACCGTTTTAGCGTAAAAAAACATATTCACTCTTGTTCTGAGGACCAAAACGAAAACGAGTTGTCATTATAAAAATGAAAAATGTAACAAGTACCACTTATAATGATTACTATTTACTACTTTTAAAATTTCGTTGACAATATTCATCCCAGCTGCCGGCAGACTCGTGCCCGTCATATCACGCGAAGTTTTTGTTCCATAAACAGGTGGTATGTGGGTGTTCTCATCCTAAATGGGTAAATAGGCGCAATTTAGGCCACCGCGGGCCGGTCAGTCTGATTCAACACTTCGTTGGGGCAATTAGACTCAATTTGCAGAGCGTATTCTATGAACATGGTCTCGGATCTAACAAAGGCTTATTTCATTAGAAATTGGGTTGAACGTTTTGCATGATAAAACGCTTTGCGGACGCTTAATTTTCGTATTTCTGAATTAGAAAACGTACACGCATTATTACTGTTTGTTTTGTTAATTTTTAAGATTTATTTTACGTTTTATCAGAATCACAGGACAGTTTAAGTACATAGGCAAAGAGAGAAAATACCAATTGACTAAGAAAGTTTATAAAAAAATATTATTTTAGCTTGATACTTTTATTAAATTAAGCTAAAACTATTTATGGTACATTATATGATATGATTAGTAGTTACAAATGAGTATGAGCTTCAGTATGAGCTCTAGCACAGCATAGCACTGGATTCATACGCGTGTAATATCTGTACGCAATGCCTATTTCGGTATATCGTGTGCTTGTACGCTATCGTAGTCGTTGACGACAAAAATCAAAACAAATATACTGCTGGAAACACTAAAATCAAAGTTGTCAAAAAATCCGTGCGTGTCCGATTAGTTAACGTCTATCAGAGACGAAAAACTGAAACTGTATAACCAGTGTATGTAGCTACTAGCCAGTGATGACTTACGGAACCGAAACGTTGTCCTTCACTGCTGGCCTTATGAGGAAACTCAAAGTTAATCAGCGTGATATGAAAAGGGCTATTGTCGGACTTCCTTTGTGTGACGAGCATAATCGCAGAAGAGTATGAGTAGCTGATAAAGTCAATGGTTGCAAAGGCAACGGGTCGACTTTATAGCTCAAAGGTCCGAAATTCGATGGTGAAGAGAAAGACGACCCTCTACCAGTTTGAATGACGACCTGATGAAACACGCAAGTAGCCAGTTGATGCCGTCTATGGGGAAGGCCTACATTCAGCAGTGGACTTTCGATAGGCTAAAGTGATAGTAATAGTGATGTGGTTAAGATAAAATCATCTAAAGCGATATTAGTATATTTAGTGCCCTGCACATTTTAATTTTGAAACACGAAAAGCTCTATCCAGCTATTAATGTTTGCGCCGACCTCCCTACCGCCGTCAGCGTAGTTTGCTACGCTGACGACACGCTGGTACTGGCACAGGGGGGTCGTACGAGGCGGCGGCGGAAACTATGACACGCGGGGTTGCGATAGTCGTTGAGAGGATCCGGCAGCTGGGTCTTGAGGTGGCTCTGCACAAGTCCGACCTCTCGCGTCCGGCCCTGGTCGAAGCCATGGTCCGGAGCGAGACGGAATGGGATGCCGTCACCACCTTCTGCGAAGCAGTGATGCTAGCGAAGGAGGTGGCGGAGCGGGAGAAGGAGAGAGCAGCAGCTTTCCTTCCCGGCCGCCGCGGGAGACGCCCCGGGCGTCGGGGGCTACGTCGTGGCCCCCGGCCACCGTAGGCGCGGGCCTGTGGACGGCGAGCAATGGGTAGCTCGCCATCCGTCCGTCTAACGACGACAGGCCGTGTCGACGGCGCGTTTTGTTCCACGCGCGCCTCAAAGAGCTGTCAGCAGCGTGAAGGGGCCCGCAAGGGCCGACGCCTGCCGGGGCTGCGGGCTGTTCGAAAGAGATACCGCGGCTCCGGAACGTAAGGGCACTGAAGGAACACGGATGGTTTTTAGTCAGTAAAAGTCTGACACACCTAGAGCGAAAGGCGTCATTTGATGATTTTCCATCCGCAAAAAAAAAGCTATTAATGTTTATTAAAACTCATTACGATGCAAATTATCATAATTGTTTTTATTTTTAAAATTATTAATTAAATCAATGTTGCAGTGTTATGAATACCGAATTAAAACTTATGTAAATGGTGTAAAGCCTTAGAGAAAGAAGCTAGTCTTTGATAAATAACCACAACGATAACCCCACATATTTTAGTTAAGTAAAAAATGTTTTGGAGTAGGTACAGTTTATATTGCTGTTAAAAGGCAAATGCATATTTCATTTGACTTTTCATTTTGCGAATGGTGCTACTGGCAATCGATGGCATATTTTATTAAAGAGGTTTGTTTTGTACGCCACATATATATACATATATACGAGATCATAAATAGCTCACTCTACGAACTATGTTCACACAAACAGCGTGACTTCTTCTAAAACGACCATTTAATTATTTTATAACTCACGACGCCGGACAAAGTTAAACGTCAAACTGAAAGGGAACAGAAACAAATAAATAAAGAGAACGATAGAAGCAAAATCGTTTGTTATAAATTTAAATAAATATTTACTCGAGAGAAAATTAAATTCTCGCAGACTCTTTGTTGCTTATTCAAATTTTGTAATGATTTACAAGACCCGATCAAACTCCTGCTCTTTTGACTACTAAATAATTTTGTTGTAGCTTACAAAACTATTTCTTTGTGTCGGAAACCTCATAGTTTTTAATTTAAGTTGGTACGGTTACGCGTCTAAAGGTTTCTTAGATTAAATTAAAATTTTCCTACATTTAGGCCGTATTTTTATAAATAAAAATCATATATTGGATATCATTTGTATTTTTCTGACAATAAATAAATAAATTTATCTGTCTATTTTCTCCCAATTTTATATAGACTTCCGAAGAAAATCCGTAGGTAGGTACTTATACAAAACAAATACGAATTAGGTAAATTCTGTGGACAAGTTTTCAAGATTTATGCCGCCGTCGGGTCTACGGTTCGGTGAAATTGATTGTACCTATTTAACCTTACCCTACATTACCTTGCGCAAATGGTTGCAAACCCATACAAATAAAATAAAACAATTTATAATGTCGTACAAGTATATAAGTTTTGTAACTACTAATATCCTATTGGCTTTACCTGGAGTAAATTATTAAGTATTTATTTATTTAAGTTCTAAATAAAACAATACGTACGTGGTAGAGACATTCTGCAGCTATATTAGTAGTATAGTTGTAGCACGAATGGGTCTCACAGAATACCTGCGTAAAATAGCAACTTAACGCTGCTGTGTTTCGTATGGTGAGTGTAGAGAACCGGATACCCTTTTACTGGAAAAGAGGCATTCCATCTTAGTCCTCACGGGTTACGACGCATCTGCATTTTGATTCTTTATTGGGGATAAATGTAGATGTCTATGGGTCACAGCAACCACTTACCATCAGGCGGACTGTGTGCTCGTTTGTTAACCTTATTCTATAAAAAATGTAAAGGAAATTTTACTTTTATGCGATTTTATGCTTACTAGATTATATTATTATTATTATCAGTCAGGCAATATAATGTGAAGCATTACAAGAAGTTGTAAAGATTATTTTATTAAACTATGGATACAGACTTGTCGGCCGTGTAATATACGCTATTTTGACGCTTGAGACAGTATAATCATAGCAAATTAAATTGTAATCATATTAACCCAAAGTTCTATTTAACGAAACTGTTAAAGCCTATCAAAATCCACTTCTGAATAGATTGTCCATAGATTGTCTCAGAGGGAAGGATTATGCCATAGTTGCCAAGCTTGGCAAGCGTGTTATCAACTGTAGTTTTTTTATTATTTCGAATTATTATCCTATATATACTTCCGTCCATCTCCTTATTTTGTTTTCTTTTGCTGCCGCTCACGACACCCTCGGGACGAAATGTGAAAGTGGATATTCTTACACTTTAAATAAATAAAACAGGTTCTAAAAATATGAAATATACTTTGTCTTTTTATCTACTTACTGTCTGTCAGTTTGCTGGCAAGTTGATAAATCGTTCTCGTATATAAATCCCGTCGAAGTCCAGGATTTTGTAACATAGCAGTTGTAACGGATGGAGACGTGGAAGAGTTGCCCGGGTCTTATTTACGGTTACAACCGCCGCATAAATATGCAGACGGATTAAAGTATTCAGCGGCGCGGAAAATATTGCCGACTGTATTTTCCCTACGTTTGTATTTTTCTTAAGTGTAAAAGTTTCTCGGTCAATGTGATCTTTGTTGGACACGGTTTCCTATTCATCGATTTTGGATTACAATGAAAGGAATTGGATTGCGTAAGTAAAAATGAACAAATCTAACGAGTCAACTCTAATGATTGCGAAACGTTGTGGCAAACCGATGTAATTTATGTTTAAACCTCCACGAGTTAGTGTTTTTTTTGTAAATTACAATTACCTTGTAAAAATTTGCATAGACGACAATCTTTTGGTCATTTGTGTTGACGTGGAATGCTTTTAATAAACTAATTTAAAGCTTGCTTTGCCTGTTTCCAAGGTTTAATTTTCCATTTATCACACTCTTAGTTACTTAGTAAAGAAACGCTGTGATGACAGTGCAGGTAGCGTAATATAAGCACGATGTATAGCGGACGGACATATTAAATAATATCTAAACAATATTAGTAATAACCGAATTCCTAATTTTATTTAATCCAGTGAGTGAGATACGTTGGTTATAAGTTTATTTCAAAATGTTCGGATAACATAAATGTCATTTGGGGCACACATAAACGAAAACAGAAATAGGAACGTACTTGTATCTTATAGCAATGTTCTCGGTGCCAATAACACATAGCAGAAATATTTTGAGGCGATGTTGTATTAATAATTACGATGAAAATTGATATTCGCCAAATATACAGTTAACTCTTTGGGATTCATTAATTATTATAATTGTCTCCGGCTTACATACATATCACATGTGGACGTACGTCCAGACGTGGAAGCTTTTGGTGGGTTATTTTACAGTTAGTTCGCTTCGAGTAGCGCAGAACTATTGGTTCGTTATAATAATATCATCTCATCTTTTTCTCCCAATGCTGCAATAGTCGATAGTCGCGGTTTACTCGCCACGCTGCGCTGGGCGGTTCGGTGAACGCAGAGCTGCCGCCCTTCTACAAGTGTCATTACCGCGTCCTAAAACTAGTCAGTGTCATATGATATTTTCAATATATTTCCTACACTCAGCCGGTTTTCAGAGCCGTATCCGTTAAGAGCAGGGCAGCAAAACTTTTCGGAAAGTTAACATTTGGAAAAAAGTCAGCACATTCCCGTTTACATATCTTCTACGTGTGGCTAATTTTTGGTTTATCGATAGAAAACTGTATTTTTTTTGACGACTTATTGTGCTAACCTATGTTAAAATATAAAAAATATGTAAATTTGTGATAAACAAATTTTCAAATGACATGGTTAATTAATTTTACGCAAAGGCGTAATACATATATCTGCCGCATGGAAATGTTCAAGGTTTCTTTTGGAACAAAAGATAAAGAAAGTGAAGTGGTTAGTGAGTTAATATAACATATTGTGTGTAGTTAGTGAAGTCGATAATAATTGCAGTCAGTATTTTGTTTTCTGTCGTGTATCTTTGGTCTTTCGTCGTCGTCTTTTTTATCGCGTTCATCCACTTATTTTTATATTAGCAGCGTTTCTACTGCTTTACAACACCGAAGGTCACGGGGCGTATATACATAGTTTAACCAACCAAACATGCAACTTAGTTTTGTTTAACGTAAGTAAGAAATATAATTTTCTCATGGATGACACTATATCAAGAAAAATTTGGAATGTAAATCAAAATATAAATACAATTTTACATCCAAATCGTTAGAATTGTTTCAGAATAACCATATTATAGGATATTAAAAATACAAATTTTAATTTATTCTTAGAGTTAAATGTACCTATCAATACAGTTTACCAAATTTTAACCAAGATAATCTATAAAGAATCTTAAGTATGAAAATAGAGTAAATTGACTCTAGCATTACAATTTCGACATAATATTCAAATTTTTAAAAAATAAAATATTTATTTAACACACATTTTAATTCACTTGTCACATCTGTGTGTGAGATAGATTATGATTAATGATAATCCGACTATAGTGTTACGTGAGAATATTAATGCTGTTTAAATATAAAAATAACTTTAGCGTAGCTTGGTAGGACGGCGCGGAGTGAGCCATTGTAAATAAGTACTCCATTACATTTATTTAGTCATTTACGGATTTTACGTTATACGTAGTAGAGTCATGCTGCAGCTATATTAGTAGTATAGTTGTAGCACGAATGGGTCGGCTCGACTGGGGAAGGACCACGCTCTCACACAATACCAGCGTAAAATAGCAGCTTATACACAGCCGTGTTTCGTATGGTGAGTGTAGAGAAACGGAGACCCTTTTTTTTAAGAGGCATTCCATCTTAAGCCTCACGGGTGACAACGCATCTGCATTTTGATTCACAAACGAGAATAGATGTAGATGTTTATGGACCACAGCACTTACCATCAGGTGGACTGTGTGCTCTTTTGTCACTCGATCCTATAAAAAAAAAACATATTAGGTTAAAATGTACTTATGTAATATGTAGTTATGGATACTGATAAAGAGAACGAATACACGAGGTATATATCTGATAAATTTGAAAGTAGCTTTTCTGTATGTCGATAAATAACATTAAAAGCCAGCGAGGTAGATTATGTTATGAAGTGGGACATTGTGTCGATGTTGGGAAAATATCCCTTCGGTTTTCCACACTTCCTTTATTTCGGGATATTAAGAAATTTACGCAAGCGAAGCCGCGAACAAAAGCTTGTAAGTTATGTTTATAAAATAGAACTGATATTCCTATTTATGTGGTAGATTTTGGCTGTGATTCTTTTGAAGGTGAACTAGGCTGAAGAACGACCATTTTTTTGACAAAGTGTAATAGAATGAAAAGCGATAAATAACGCATCTACATCTGGTTGCCTAAAAGTGACAGTAAGCGTTTTAATATTGCTGTCAGAAAATATACTGTGCACAAAAATATACAAATTAAAGTATTTTAAACAATTGTAAAATTTTAACAGCCAAGGAGCAAGTTTCTTTGCGCAACATTACCTTTCAAATGTGATAATGAATATTTGCATAGGTATCTTTGCTAGCACCGTCTGATAATGAGACGTTTAACTTTGTTGAGTAACTCTCAAGCTTTTTTGTATACAGCTTAGTCATGCTATAGAACAAAAACAAATGACCTTGGACCACCTAAATAATATGACTACATGCGATTGTAACACATTAAACCAGAACGAGTAATTGTTTGTGGCTCTCGTCGATTGCAAAGTCTTTCGTCTAATTTTTTTTTTACTTTGATCATTGTCGTTGTAAGACCGGAAAATTACTACGACATAATGAATGCGAACAATTTTTATAGAACTGTGTACGTATATACATGCCATTTGTCACCTCGTTTTTCCAACTTTGTGATTGATTATATTTACGACGATTTTAATATAAAATCATGTAACAAACAGAACGTTATTTTTATATTAATAAGAAAGAAGAGATTTATTTTAATCATACTTTTCTCATCTACGTTTTTCTTTTAAAAATGAACGTTCGAGCCGACCGTGAAGACATTATTAATGTATTTGTTTGTTTTATAGCTTTGTAGACGTAAGTGCTTCATTTCAAACAGAGGGATATTAATATCATAAATTAAGCTTCCAATTAAATGTAAATAAATGAACTTCCGCATAATTATGTTTTAGTGTAAGTGTTTTTAACAGTGGTAGAGCCAGGCAGCAGCTTTTGCTGTCGCATGGATGGGCCGGCCCGAACCGGGGTGGTACCACGACCTCACAGAATACCAGCGTGAAGTAGAGGTTTACCTCTGCGTTTCGCTTGGTGAGTGCAGGTGGCCGGAGGCCCTTTTTACTGGAAATGAGGTATTCCATCCCAGTCCTCACGGGTGAAAACGCATCTGCATTTTGATCTGTAACAGAGGATAGATGTAAATGTCTATGGGCCGCAGCAACCAATTACCACCAGGTGGATTGTGTGCTCGTTTTTCACCCTTATCCTATAAAAAAAAAATTGTGTCTGAAGTTGGACTTCAAAATCTATGTGATTTTTTTGTTTTATGAATTTGGCTTTTACATTTTAACTAGGCAATATCTCAAGCTCAAGGTAACTATAAGTTGCCTAAAATTTATTTAATATATTTCATGACTTATTTTTATTTTCTTACACTTAGGGGTGTAATATTTTAGCAAATTTATATGGTACCACTTTTGAGATATAAGCTACTTAATAAAAAAATGAATCATTAAAATCGGTTAACGTCTGGCGAACATATCACGTAACATACACACAAAAAACGTACAGTCGAAATGAGAACCTCTTATTTTTCTAAACTCGGTTACAATGCACCGCAATGGTTTTTAAACTACTATTGAACAGCTCCAACGGATATTGTTTTTGTATTGCTGTCGTAGCGAAGTTAATTCACAGTTAAATTCGTTTATATTCGTTCGCATTATTCGTTTTAGCCTAGATATTATTAGGATCTTTAGAGACTAAGTGGTTCACCTAACCGTGTTGTGACGGTGTAGGAATATTTGCTACCCCATATCGACCCGTCCCGGGTGTCGTAAGAAGCGACAGAGGAAAACCGAAACCAGAGATGGGCAGCACCATCGTCCTGATACCTCCTCAAAATTAAAAAAAACTGCGGTTGCCAACCCGCCTACTAAGCGTGGCAACTATGGCGAAGTCTTATGTTCAACATGGTTTTACAGGCTGTAATGAATGAATGGATGTATGGTTCACATAATCCTAAATTCATAAATTTAAAAAAAATAATCCATTGTTAAGTGAACTTTTGAAAAGATATTTAAGCGCACACTCTCAGTGCTAGATGAATTTTTTCAATACGGTTCAACGGTTTAAAATGTTGAGTCTCTCTTGTTTAGTCAAATTCACTCAGTAAATTGCAGGAGTATAATGAAAAACAGATTGGAACATTGGAACACGATCATATAACTAAAAATAATGCATGATATAGGTAGAAACATAGATGGTAAACTGATAGAAAATCCAAGAAATTTGATGAACTTAATATCTCTTAAACCATAAGGACAGAGTTGACAAATTTTGAAAGGGATCATCCGAAAGATGGGTGCAAACTTACTGTAAGTCTGTCTAATTGATTAATAGAATAAGACAGCTGTTACACAGAGGTAACACACAGAACCGCAGACCAACTGACGTCACTTTAATAGTGTAAAATTTTATACATCTATACAAATAAATAACATTGAAGTGACTGTTTGTAATGTCAAAATGACAGCTTTTTACTAAATGCATATGATTGTACATACGGTACTTATAAGAAAAACATAATTTTTAAAATTTTTGTCTGTCTTTCTGTCTGTCTGTCTGTTTGTTCCGGCAAATCTACGAAACGGCTCAATCGATTTCGATGGGACTTTCACTGGCAGATAGCTGATATTATAAGGTGAAGCTTAGGCTACTTTTATTTTAGAAAAAGAATTAGGGTTCCGCGCAAAAAAATTAAAACCCATGAAATCCTATCGTAATGAAATACACGCGGGCGAAGTCGCGATGAACAGCTAGTTTTAAATAATATTGAAATAAAAATTACTATGTAAATTAGTACTTCTGTTTCTTTTACTACCAACTAAACTCTTTAATTTAGATGTTTGAATCTCACTATTTAAATGATAGATACAATTAGATGCGTTATAGTAGTTTATGATGGCATCAGTAATTAATAGGCGTATTAAGTACACCCGACTCGCTATCGTGAGCGGGGTATAAAATGATAGTTTAAAAAGTATTACACGATCTGCCCTTAATGATCACGAATACTCCCTAGTTACTACCTTTGCAGCTATTAAAGCAGTTCCCATAATATACACGCTTAGTGGTACGAAGCTTGTATATGTAACAGCTTACTAACAGTGTTTGATGATTTTTTTAAACATTTCAAAAACAGAGTTAGTTTAGATGTTACATTAATTATGACAAGTCTAACCTAGCTCTTATATTAAAATACTTTTAAAGCATGTTTACTTTTACCTTTGATGTGTGGCAGGCTAATGTATTTTATTTATTAAAATATATTTTTTTTACATCTTTGAACATTTTAGTTGTCGCCTACGCGAGTATTGAGCGTTAGATAATTGCTAGGTACCTATTAAAATGGAATATAACTACAGGATTATTGCAAAATATATTTATATATTTTTATAAAGTTGCGTGAAATTTGGATTGGAATTCAAGCACTATTAGTAGGTACTCGAATTTTATACTGTCAATAGACGCTGTGAGGCTGAATAAGTAAATAACCTAATTTATAGCAGTTTGAATGGATGAACTTCTTTCAATTCTATACGTGACGTAATTCGTGTTTGAGTTTACGGACTTTTACTTGATTTTTCTGGCATTTTAACGTCCACTTTGCGACATTTCAAGTACAAAATAGGATTACTTAAAGACATATTCCACGGCACAACCATTACGTTATGTTAAGAATTTGATATTTTAAATTTTAGAGTCATACAAAAATATTGCTTGCTCATTTCTGTTGTCTATTTGTGGGTCATATTCAAAAGTCTTGTTAAAATATTACATTTGTATGAGAACTTATTGTGAACCACATTTCTGTGTAGAAACAGTGTTTCAACTTTAACGACCTTGTTGTGTATTCGAGCTGGTCTAGTATGAAAGTTAGGAACTTACAAGGTATAGGTTTATTATTCATATTTTAATAAAACAGGCGCACAGAGAAATTTCAAGTTTGCTTGGTAACTTCGGTATACAGACTAGAAAAGTGGTAAGTAAAGTTTACCTTAAGAAGAACACAATTATTTAATAAAAAAAGATGTTCTATTATGTATTTATACATTTCCTTTTTCATGCTTCTTATTAATGTATTTACGTAGCAAATTTTTGTTTTGGTATATAATTTACTCCCCATTATGCGTGTTATGTCGGATACAGAATTACAACTTACTAGTAGTTTAGTTCCCGGGGACGAATTCCGGGTCGGACCTTATGTCAATAAATTCTTAGTTGCAGTCCGGAGTCAGAAAGTTGGCCGTGACTCGGAAAGGACATTACGCCGTCGGTCCTACGAATGATTTCGTTCCGGTCGTGTCGGATTGCCGATCTATCGTATTATAAAGAGTGAAGAATTAGATAGTGCATCTGTGGTTGCACACACACTTGTGCATTATATCTTGTACCCCGCAGATGGCTAGTCTCCGTTAAGACTGAAATTACTAGGCGATGGGACTCATTCATGATTAGTTAGTTAGTCTGGGTAGGTACCACACTCCTAAGTATTTCTGCCAGCAAATAATAATGCTTGCACTGCTGTATTTCGGTCTAAAGGCTGTAGAAAGCCAGTATAATTACAGGTGCTTAGGCATTCTATCTAAGTCCTTCTTTCAAGTTGGCTGCATATGTCAATGAACTGTAGTAACCTCACATGAGTAAAGAAATCGTACCATACAGTAATAATAAACGTATAGTTTCTTACTCATGTGGTAACCTATTACCATAAGTAAATTGGCAGTAAGTTCGTTTGTCACTTCAGTTTTAAAAGACTGGCCGTCGCAACCGAAATTCATCTGAAGAACATTATTATCAAGTGTGTCTTAAAGCGCTTATTTTATCTTAAGAAAAAATTCTTTCCACTTCTATATATTTCGCTCGTTGATTTGGTAATGTTTTTCTCCTTGCAATTTTATTATTTAGATTATTTAGCTTGTTATTGCGCAAAGACTACAGCCAATATTCTCTTTGGTATAACGCCTACAAAGGTTTCCAGGTCTATAACTGCGAGCTATTCTCTTACAAGCCTCTTGATATGCCTTTATAAGCATTCATGTCTGACAGAAATTAAACTTTTAATAAAAAGTAAACTGACTATAACAAACTAAAAATAATAAAATTATTTTCACAAAATAGCTTCACAAGTCGGTGCTCAGACATAATGTGAAGAAAAAATTAAATCCCCGACTTTAGAAAACGTTGTGTTGATTTTTCTTTTTTTTAGCTTCTTGATCGCATACACAAGCAGTAGGCAGTTTCAAATTGCCCTTGAGGATTTTCATCAGACACGCACTGACTTATTCTCTATTATATTGCGTGTGTATGAATTATAACTAAAGAGGGTCTCAAATTTTAGACATAGGCGCGGCTGACATGTGCAGATAAATGTTAACCAGGCGATCATCTTATCATTTTGATGGTAAACTTCATTCATTAATTTTTCATTGTTTTTTGTTATTAAAACATAAAAAGGATAGGGCTTATTCACGAGTATATGCACAAATGAGAGTTGCATGTTTTGAAGCTGAGCTGAAGTGAAAAATAAATACGAAAAGCAAATAAAATTCATCATGAAGTACTTAACATTTTTTTTAATTATTTTAAGCCAGTGCTTTACTACAATCCCAATCAAGTAAGTGGTGATTCAGCCGAAGAATATGTTTTACTATATCTTAATACATTTTCTTCTATCCTATATCACCCATTAATAGTCTACTGCAGTACCTATGTACTATGTAGGGCTATGCCTAGTCCATAGATTGCCTCATAGGGAGTAATTTGCCATAGTTGCCACGTTTGGCAAGCGGACTGGTAACCGCAGTTTTTTGTTTTTGTCAGTTGTTATCAAGAAGTTGCTGCTGCCTGTCTTTTGTCAGTTTGAATGAATAAATGAATGAATTTATTTTCTCTTCACAATAGGTAAACTTAATGCTAAGTATTACAAAATTGTCAGACTGGTAACTAACTTGTGAGAGACTGGTGCCTGATGTAGGTATAAAAACCTGTATTACAGATCACCAGGGCTCCCCCGCGGCTAGAGCAACAATCTGAGTAATACAAATCAAAAAAGGAGATTATAATTATGTAAATAAATAAAATTAACTACAGTAATTGCAGATTTCAGACATCAATGGGTGTATGTATTATGTATAGAATTTATTGAACACGTGCAAGTCAGTGCGTGCGCGCGCGCGCGCGCGTGTTTGTGTGTGCGTATGTGTGTGTGTGCGTGTGTGTGTGTGTGTGTGTGTGTGTGTGTGTGTGTGTGTGTGTGTGTGTGTGTGTTTGTGGGTGTGTGCGTGTGCGCGTGCACGTGTGTGTGCGCGTGCATCTGCGCGTGCCTAAGTGTATGTGTGAGTGTAAGTGTGTGTGAGTGCTTATGTGGGATTAACTTATTATACAAAATTGCATTTTAAACCAAAATGATGAAAAGATGCAAGACTATAGGGAGTACGTAGCTGAGCGAGATTACTATTTATTATGTAGACGACTTTAATAGGTTTTCGGTTGATTGATAGTCTAAAGTTTTCAGATATTTTGTTAGAACTGATTTACAACTAGATTTAGGTAAAGGATAGAAATTTAGGATATTATTTAGTTTATTATACACGTACGGTCCTAGAAAACAGAAGAAATTGTGTGAGGTAACAGAATGGAAGGATTGGGTGCGACGTATAGTACCTTTTCTACGTTTGTCCTTTAGCAATACCGGATCGTATTTACATTGAGAATGTTTCATTAGGACAGTTTGTAAGATGAATGTTTCTCTCATTGTTAGAACATCCCACTTTTTGTAGAGGTCTACTGTTGGAAAGCGGAACGGGAGACCTGCACTAACTTTTAGGATGGCCCTTTGGGCTCTTTCTACCTCGATTAGGTGTGTTTTAGCAGCACCTCCCCATGAACTGATGCAGTAATCTATAAGTGATTGGCATAGAGCGTAATAGAACATCTTGATGATTCGACAGTCAGGTACGTGTTTAAGCGATTTGAAGATGTAAATGAGCTTGCGTAAACTAGTGACAAGTACATCAATATGTGCCTTGAAAGTCAGGGTTTCGTCTATTATGATACCGAGATATTTAATCTTGTCAGTTCTTTGTATAGCGAGACAATGACAATTAGTTGACTCAGAGTTGCAAACGTGGGCTGTGATGGAGAGGAAGGGAAGAAGGTTTTGGCTCGAAGTAGGTGTGAAGGTGATGTATTTTGTTTTGTCAATGTTTAATGTCAACACATTTCTTTGTAACCAGAGGCAGCATTTAGTAAAACCGCTTTGTGCAGAATCAAAGACCTCTCTCCAACTATTACCACTGAAGAATAATGCAGTATCATCGGAAAATGAGAGAATTTTCCCTTTGTGTAGCTGAAGCTGGCATAAGTCATTGACATATACCAGGAACAGCGTTGGGCTGAGGATGGTGCCTTGTGGCAAGCCATTTTCGACAGTTAACTCATCACTTATCTTATTCTCTATTCCGACTCTCTGCTTTCTTCCACTCAGATAGTTTTCTATTAATTGCAGAGGTAAGCCTCTCACACTATTTTTTTTCCAGCTTAGTTATAAGGTTCGGGATCAGGATTGTGTCAAATGCATTTGCTAGATCAAGGAATATAGTTAAGCATTTTCTTCTTTCTTTTTGTTATCAATTTCATTCTGTTGCCTCTTACTCCACCCAGGACATGATATAGAGTGGATATTAGTTTCAAATGATGAGTGTAGATAACAGTGTTGAGAACCGGATGCCTTTTTTACCGGAAATGAAGCATTTCATATTAGTCCTCACGGATGACAACGCATCTGTAATCCAAATGATTCGTAATCGAGGATAGATGTAGATGTCTATGGGCCACAGCAACCACTTGCCATCAAGTGGACTGTGTGCTCGTTTGTCACCCTAATCCTATAAAAAAACGACGGGTTGCACTCCGGGAGTGCCGGAAGAAGTGAGAACTTGAATATTAACGTTGTGCATTTTTGATATTTTGGAATGGCGGAGATTATTTACTATTATCTTATTTCATTTATTTTCATTCGAAACTATTTGTTTGGTAAACCTACACCGCAGATGTGCTTATTGTGATGTTATGAAAATATAGGTTAATGCTATAAAGTATAAACATATTACAAATATTACATCTATAATGTGTAAGTACATATGTATCTATATTAATAATTTCGTCAAGCAGTACAGTAGACTCGATCGAAACCTAATATTAATAATGAAATCATATTTATTAATAAATGAAAATTAATTAAACCTAACTTACTTCTTCTCCTACGCCGCGCCGGCTGTCTACTCTCCGTCCGTCTTACGAATTTTCGATCAGGACACGTGTTTAACTATTAACGACGCGAGTTTAACATTTTTTACTCATTACAAAAAAGCGCACAACGCCGCTAAAGAAGTTTTCACTCCAAAAACAGTAAAAATTCTTGAAAACTTTTAGCAATGTTAATGAATAATATTTTTTTATTGAAAATACCCTTTTTACTAGTAACGAGGCATTACAACTTCGTCCTTAGGGGTGACAACGCATCTGCATTTTGATTCTTATGATAATGAATGTAAGTGTCTATGGACCACAATATCCAGTTTTACTTCCCTGTGAAACCGATGAATTGTTTTTAATGCCACACTGTCTAGTACCGTTACAGGTACCTAGTAGAGGTAGCGAAGCTGTAAGCTACATGTGTAGTTGTTTCGAATTACTTAGGAAGGACCTATTTCTCGTTTATTATATTGATAATGATAATTAAAAATATTTACAAGAGCTAAGTCTAAAAATCTTATATATATAAATTAAAATTCAACGAAGAAAATATAATATGGCATATGAATGTGGGGTATATAAGTAGTTTTGCCTCTGTGTAACCTCTGTACATGCTGTGAATTAGGTTGCAGTAACCGAATAATGGTGGAAATCAATTCAATGATGCCGAACTAAGTTCCACAGAATTGTGATGTGGCGGTGCGAGTATTCTACTATTACACAATACGTGAGCAAACCGGGTACAATATCCGCTGGCACCAATTAAATTTCAAATGTTTATTTACAAAGTGCTCGGCTGTAAAGGAAAACCTCGTAAGGAAATGTGTATATCTGAGAAAGAAAATATATTTATTTTATAGAATAAGGGTGACAAACGAACACACAGTCCTCCTGATGGGAATTGGATGCTGTGGTTCATAGATACTTTCATTTATCCTCGATTGATAATCAAAATATAGATGCGTTGTCACTCCTGAGGACTAAGAGAAAATTCCTTGTTAGAAATCAAAAAGGTATTCGGTTCTCTATACTCACTATATGAAACATAACATCACATTTAGCAAAACGCAACATTAAGTTGCTGCTGCTGAATTCTGTGAGAGCGTGGTCCATCCCCGATCGAGGCGACTCATTCGTTACATTCGTATATACTTGACCACACATAAAATTATCATTACTGGTAGTTTATGTTGACTGCCTTGTTGGTCTCGTAGTTGTAAAACCGATTGCTGTTCATGAGGTGACGGGTTCGAATCCCGGGTTGGGCTAGAATCAGTTATTGGGTTTTTATGCCAAGAAATTTTCAATAGCAGCCCGTAGTCAGGAAGTTGGCGGTGTTTTGGCCTCGGAAACCACGTTAAGCCGTTGGTCATGCGCCTGATCTCTCTCCGGTCGTGTCACTTTGCCGTTCCATCGGACTATGAGAGCGAAAGAATAGAGAGTGCACACGGACACTAAAATCCTGTCCTGCGCAGCTGACTCTCTTGAGATTGGCCGCCGTGACCAAAATTGAGTCTGAAAAACATTATTATTATTACTGGTAGTTTTCACATGAATTAAATTACTTTTAGTAAATTAGTGAACCGGGAACTGTGATGTCATTCTAGTCTTAAATTTAGAGGTTTATAGGTGTTTATCGCGACGAGTAATAATCTAAATGGCGACGAGACACCCACATGTTGCATACATTGGCGTGTTTGACATTTTCATATAATTTTTCAACTAGGTGAATATATACCTTAGGGTTTGGTATTAGACGTTAAAATCGCTTCTTTTTTGTCGGAAGCCATTAGTTTGAAAAAATTAAAATAAATATCTTGATGTGTTGAGTATTTATTATTTGCTATGTAATGTTAAAGTATAGTTTGCTATTATTATTATTATTATTTATATGATACGGTGACAAACGAGCACACAGGCCACCTGATGGTAAGTGATTGCTGTGACTCATAAACATCTACATTTATCCTCAATAATTAATCAAAATACAGATGCGTTGTCATCCGTGAGGAATAACATGGAATACCTCTTTTCCAGTAAAGAGGGTCTCCGGTTCTCTACACTCGCCATACAAAACAGAGCAGTGTTAAGCTGCTATTTTACGCTGGTATTCTGTGAGAGCATGGTACTTCATCGTTGGAGCCGACCCATACGTACTACAACTATACTACTAATATAGCTACAGTATGGTTCTACTACGTATAAAAAATCAAATTATTTATTTAGATAAAATGTATCAACCTCATTTATATTGATTCAAATATTATTATTGTTTTGCTTTTGGAAATAATTTTAGTCTAAACAAATATAATTTAACGCTGCCGATAAAAACAACTTTTTGCTAATAGGATTAATGGATTTATTTAAAGGTCATAAGTAGGGTTTTATTCTTATTGGAAATAAGGCTACTTAATTAAATCTTAATTTGTCAATATTGTAACGCACAACATGTTTATCGATACCGTTGTGATCGCTTTTATGAGATTATTTCATACATGAAGTCAAAATATTTACCTATATATTTTTTCTTTTCAGGTTTGATCGCAGAACAGTAAAGCTAACACGAATGAGAACAAAAGTGTTTAAGCGCTCAAATTTCTAACAAACTATCGCTAACAGCGTTATAAAAACCATTACTATAACAATCTTAATTGGAAAATCGATTAAAGCCGTATTTGCAACGTGCGTAGTGTTACGCCGTTGTCGGTGCATCGTTATCGATAACACGTCGCGTCGCACGTGTTATTTCGCCTGTCGATACAACAGTCGGTGCTCGCCGGAGTCACGCGACTCGGCTTGCACGCCCCGCCACAGTCGTGGATAACCTCGGCCAGAGCCCCCTACCGGTGAAGAGGCTGCACGAAGCGCTTCAGAGTGCGCAAGTGAAACGCCAGCGGCTCTCCCCTCCGTACCCCGCTCCCCCCGGATCCCTTCACCCGATACATCAGCTCGCTGTGCACCAGCACATCAAAGTGCAGCAAAGCATTGTGCAACAGAGCATCGTGCAGCAGCACCAGTTGACTCTGGCTCACCAGTCGCTACAGAGTCTGCAGGCGCAACAGAGCCTCCACGCAGCGCAGAGTCTGCAGGCTGCTCAAGGACTGCAGTCAGGTCAAGCGTTGCAAGCGGCTCAAAGCCCCACGGCTACGGGCAGCGCGGGCACGCAGCAGGCGGCAGGAGCGACACAAGGCGCGCTGGTACCGACACAGCAGTCGTCGCCGCGACCCGCTTCACCGCAACACAAGAACATGGAGCTCGCGCTTTGTCAGAGTATGGACTCCGTAAACACCGCCACCACTGAAGAAGAGGTAGGTGTATTTCGATCTTAATTTTAAAATTTTTGTTGTATATAAAAATTATAGCACCCTGTGGTGGAAATGTAAGAAAATTTGTCATCCCATTTTCTCTCGTAAATGTTCAAATAGCTGATACAGAAAATGCTAGAATGATTTCATGACGTCCGATAGAGAGCCTTATAATCATAGACTTCCAAAAAAGGAAGTTTAGAAATTTTAAACACATACGCTTTCTTATTGGAATAGTTTGGTGTAGTAATCGCTGTACAGTTTTTGCTCAACTGCAGATTCTTTTGGTAATGGGTTAAATAACCATCTCGAAAGTTCTAGAATAAATTTTCATCAGTTAGAAGAATAATTGAAGATTATACTGGAATAATTAATTTGCAATCCAATATGATGACAAATTCGCTACTACCTAATAAATAACTCCAATAGTAATGTCCAACTGACCTTACAATGGCTAAAATAGTTATAGGATAGTAGGAGGAGAAGTATTTATTAATTCTACGATAACAATTCGCACTGCAACCTTACCTAAGCTCGCATTTGGCAAGGGACTTAATGTATCTATGTAGAATAGTTCAACGATTTGTCATCGAACAATTGTAAACCTATACCAAAAGACGCGGTCTCAAAGCTGCTACAATGGGGTAAACGTACGGGTATACAATAAGCATTCCGTAACACAATAAAGGGGAATTTTCTTCACGACGATAGTTCCGCGGAACGTAGGATTATTATATCATTCACCGAAAGGTATATATATAGTTCTTATTCATGTAGAGTAAAGGTACGAGTATCGGAAATGTAAAGGTAGAAGTAGTTGATAATATTTATAGATATGTACTCGTATTAGATATGTTGTGGCTCGACCGCACTTACGGACTAAGTTCGAGATAGTTTTCCCGCCAAACTTTTTTTTTATTTTAATTAGCCAAATTCTAACATGTTTACCGTTTCTGCCTTGATACTTTTTGTATCATCGTGGATAAAGAACTACGTTATGGTGTAGTACTTAAAATAAATACATAAAAATAAATAAAACTGAAGTGTCTGTTTCTAATGTAAAATTACAGCTTTTTACAGCATGACATGAAAGTATTTACGGCATTTATAACAAAAATATAATTAAAAAATGTTTGTCTGTCTGTTTGTTCCGGCTAATCGTCGAAACGGTTGGATCGATTTTAACGAGACTTTCCCTGGCAGATAGGTGATGTCATAAGGAGTAACTTAGGCTACGTTTATTTTAGAAAAAGAGTTAGGGTTCCTAGCAAAAAATTTAAAACCTTTATTGACACGCGGGCGAAGTCGCGAAGAAGCTAGTATTTTCATAAAACATGCATTGCTCTACAACCACCCACCGCCGGGCACTGTTTGTGAAATTTTCCCGAGAAATGTTTTTGGAAAATTTCAATCTTTTCTGGAAAGTTCCACGGTGACTTGAAACATGTTTAGCGGTACATTCCACAAAGACTTACTTTATGACACCAACTTACGCTACAAATACAGACTTCCACGCGACGCCTCACCTGTCCTCATCCATCCATCCAGTATTATTTTAATATTAGTTCTAACAGAATCAATTTATTTATTTTAATAAAAGATACCTAACGCGAATCTTTACATTTTCCTGTGTACAAGCGTTAGTTTTCTAGCTCATGTAGAGTGAATTAGTGCGGCTTCTTTTAACCTCCACCTCTCTGTAATACATTTTCTCCAACATGTTTTCAGACTTAATAATTTGTTTTAGTTGCTAAAATATACTTTCCGTATTGCGTACGCTAAGATGATGTTAAAGAAGACCGTTTATTAGAAATTAACACTAATATTGGAAATTATTTTGGTTAGTCAAAAACAAAAATTAAAAAAAAATAGCTATTGAATAACTAATTGTATAACCTGATTCATACGAGTGTTAATTAACTTGTACTCGTATAACACCATACAAAAGAGTGAATTACTTTGAGTATTTTTTTGTCGTAATCATTAGTTTTTCAGTTTTTTTTTACCCCAACAGCATCATAGCTTAATGTGTCAAAATGTAGACTAAGAAAATATTCATATAGGTTTTAAGGAAATATTTTGCAATACATTAGAAAAAAAAACTAGTTTAGCGAAATATTTACAATAATAATACTTTTGTGTAACAGATATAATCCTGCGTATTTTATTTGAAATTCGCTAGTCGTTTTATCTTGTAAAATAGAACGGAAACAACCATAAGAAGGAAAAGCGATAAAATCCTTAGCGCAAACTGCGAGGAGGCTACGTGAAGTGGGCAGCAGTGGCGTTTGCCGAGACAAATAGAGTGATGTCGCCACCGCTCGCCTCACCCCTTTGTACGGACAGCTTTATAAATAACTTGTTTTTATATCCAGCACTATCGTTTCATTTCACTTTATTACTGTCTTGTTGTAGAATGGTGCGATAATGGACTCTTAGTAAACTTTGCATTGTACCTTGTTGCTTGAATATTCTCTATACATATTTTGATGTTTACCAAATTTAGTAATTACGTTAATTGACTAAGAGGTAAATATATACATATATCACTTTAGTATGCCAGTACTGGTAAACTCTAGATTGTTTTGATCACACAGCAGGTGAAATCGTGATTTTTGTGGTATTATAGTATGCAAGTTTTAACAGTGGTAGACCCACGCGGCAGCTTTTGCTGTCGCACGGATGGGCCGGCTCGAACCGGGGTGGTACCACGACCTCACAGAATACCAGCGTGAAGTAGAGGTTTACTTCTGCGTTTCGCTTGGTGAGTGCAGGTGGCCGGAGGCCCTTTTTATTGGAAATGAGACATTCCATTTTAGTCCTCACGGGTGACAACGCATCTGCAGTTTGATTCGCAAACGAGGATAGATGTAGATGTCTATGGGCCACAGCAACCACTTACCATCAGGTGGACTGTGTCCTCGTTTGTCACCCTTATCCTATATAAAAAAAAGTAAAAATAAAATTTTACCGGGAAATTTAAACAGTAAGCATTAACCCCTGCTAAAAGCAACACGTTTATAGTTACTTTTTGGTAATGTACAAATTTTTAAAAATCTGCAGACATTTTATTAATATTTATCGGGATTAAAATAATAATATTAATTTATAATAATAATTTAAATTGTTAATACATAACAACATTATTATTCTATAACTACTTGTTCTTTTCCGCGCAGAGATCTGTCAGAACTATCAAATCATTGTCAGCTCACTTCTACGGCAATTACGATGACAACTGTGACATTTTTTCTAGTTTGAACTGAAATGTTGAGAACCACAGTCTCTTCTAGGGGTAATTCCGAAATACAAGACCATAAGAAATGATATTAGCGATACTATTACTAAAACTCATGATATTTTGTGTAAGGGTTAAATACGATTGAATAAGAAATGTAAACCATCGGTCAAAGTACAATAAAATCAAGTTTTGAATAATTTCGGAATAACCCCAAGATAGTTCGTAATTTCCCCTATACCAAAAATTATAAATCAATAATTCAAAATGCTCTATTTAGTGAATCCAACTACATATTTATTAATCTAATATATCCATAGGTTAAATCTTTTCATTAAGTTGACAGGAGTCGCATACTATTGTCAGTAAATATGAAACTACTTTACCTAACTAACCGAAATATAGACCTCTAGTCATCTCGTAAAAATTCCTGTCGGAATTACCCCAGTGCACCCTATGTTGTTGTAAATCAAATAGATAGCTACTCCGGCGGTTCTTACTACTCGTATTAAAATTGAGACATGTAAATTTAGAATATGCAGGACCCACTCGAATGTCGTTTAAATCACCTTACTATAGGAATCTTATTAGTTGCATCTTCACAGAAGCCTTGAAGAACAGACCTTTTTGATTCTTGAAGTTGACACTTATATACCCAAGGGAAGAGATAAAGTGGAAGATTCTATAACGATACCAACATATCTCCAAATTATCACGACTTCATCATTATTATTATAACCCAGTAAGTCTGCTGCCTGTGCCCATAGATTGGTATAAAGCACTTAAAGATTAAGTACCTGTTAAGGATTAAAACCATACTTTATAAAAAAAACCTTAAGATTTTGTCTACATTTTTTAAATATTTTCTTACCGTCAAAATGGAAGTTTTAACCGTACTCATCGAGCCGATAGCACTACGATTATGGATATAAGAAAATATGAAGTCAGTGGGTAGGATTTCGTTTCGACAATTTCGCTTGGACATATTATCGTCATTTATCGGTCGTCAGAGTCTCGTCCGTTAGTTAGCGGGGTGCTATGTATGCAGCTGAGTTTGGCATTTGAAGAAATTGCTTTATCTCCATTACACCCTTTCATGCCCCCCTAATACTCATGATTTATTATATTAGCACACATATGTGTAGCATGTTTTTAAAGATTTTGTTTTATTTCATAAAAATGAATCAAATTGTTAATATTTGGTGTTCGATAAATCTGATGAAAGAAATAATATCCGCAGTAGAACCAGAGTAACCGAAATAGCCCGACGGATTAGTAAGCTAAAGTGGCAATGGCCCGGTCATATAGCTCGAAGAACCGACAACTGATGGGAAAAAAGGTTCTCGAGTAGCAGTCTCGTACCGGTAGGTGAAGTGTAGGGCGACGCTTCACTAGTTGGAATGACGAACTAGTAATACATGAAGGTGCGGATGAATGCAGGTGGCTCAGACCGTGCTTTGTAGCATTCCTTGGGGGAGGTTTATGTTCAGCAGTGAACTTGTGAAGGGCTGTAATGATGATAATGATGATGAAAACAGATGACTGTTACCAGTTAACCCAGTTGGCTACGTCAGGCCAAAACGCCTGGTGTGGCTTCTAAAGCCAAAAATGCCGTCTCTACACCCACCGTTTTCACTTTGTAACCATTGCTGAAGAAATTAAAGTTATGAACAACGGACGGCTCCGTGGCGTAGTGGCTTAACAATGAGCTACTGCGCTGAGGCCATGGGTTAGAATCCCGCATGAAATGAGTATTTCTATGACCTATAAATAATTGTTCCGAGTCTGGATATTTGTCCTTGAACTATTTATGTACGTAAACTGACTCCACAATAAAGGAGAAAATCCCAATGTTTTAAACGTTTTTAAAAAAAAAAGTGGTAAAATTAAAAATTTTGTACAACCGACTTCAATATAAATCAAATGAGAACATCATAAATGTAGTCGAAGTCTATGTAGAATACGCATTATTAAGGATAACTCAAAAACTACTCTTCAGATCTTGATAAAATATATACGGGACCACATGAGAAGCACCAGCTTGCAAATCATCAAAATCGTTTCACATAGAAAAATGTTGTTCTGAGGTAACACACATAAAAAAATACAGTCGAATTGAGTACTTCCTTCTAATTTGAAGTCGGTTAGAAAAAGAGAAAAAAAAATGTGTTTTTAAATATATGTTTGGTTTGAAATGATTACATATGAAAAGTAAATCGGTATGGTACATAATTATTTATTTATTACTCGGAAACATTTCGTGTGAATACCCGACTTACAAACTAGAAGTTATACCTAAGCCCTGAGGCGTAGGGGTACTCAAAGTTAAGCCAACTCCATTTTAACATTAAATATTATACATATACTATGCTTAAATTGAATTATTGAATTACATTAGAAGTGGTGAATAAGTTAAAACTGAATGAAAGTATTTTGGTTCCGCCAGAAATTTGTTTAATGTCTTTTAAGGCAGTTTATTTCAAATTTCAAACAGGTCGTCGTTCACTAGGTGTATTGTTTTAAGCTTATGGCTTTAATTAATCATTAACGTACGGTTCTGTAAAATATGAGAAATTGGAGGTACCGGTAATAGATGCAAGAAGTCGATTGACGCATTTACCTCTGGATCGCGCCTTGTGACATATCTAGGGGAAGCCCTATGTTCATCAGTGGACTTGGGACTGATGGACTGTAATAATGGTGATGATTAAGGGTAATTAATATATTTATTTTCACTTTCATATTATTAAAATGACCAAGCAGGTAACAGTAGGTATGCAACATAAAATGATTAAGTGAGAAAATAAAGCTACAGCCATATCCCAAGCAGCACACAAGCGTTATGAACATCAATATACCAGCCCATATAGAACTTAGAGTTTTTTTAGAAGCGTATAAGAGTGTCGAAAGGAGAATGTATCCTTATAAGAGTGGCTTATGAGTATTATACAGCTCAAGCTGTATAAAGTCTGTATTATGGGATCTAAGTAAGCTTAGGGTTTTTAATCAGAATATGAAAACTCTACTATACAGCTTTAAGTATTTTGTAACACTTCAATCTGATTTTATCATTAAAGCTGTATAGAAGCTGGTTTTTGCATGCTGTTACTTGCTTATTACAGCTTAAAGTGTTATAATAGTATCATTCAAATATTATTTCTGTACAATGGTGTATGTGAACTCTCTTCTAAAACTTATTCTTATGGCGTAATTGTACACTGTTGTAAATATAGTAGTTTTATAACTTCTGTCTGTGAGAGTGATATAAAACTAAAAAAAATTAACAGCTATAGTACAGATTAAGTCTGTATAAATGATAGAATATCGCCATTTTGAATGCGTAATTGCATGTTTAATATATTGTGCTATAGGGTACAAATTAATTTGTTATCTATATGTGTAAAAAAAGAAAAAACATTTGGTGCAGTTAGAAGAAGGATTAAAAGGGAATATTTAAATATTACAAATTATCAACGAAATAATAGTGATTCTGAAGAATACTCATACTGAAGACGGCTAACAAAGAGGGTTCCGTAACAAAAACATTAAACAGTGTTAATCAAGATCACAGTTATGTCAAATGTAACTTTGTTTTCGGCACCTGATTATGATGATTTATCATGCAGCAGCACAAGTAGTTCAAATGATTATAACAGCGAATTTTCAAAAAAACTATTTATTTTGCCAACAAATTGAAGAACTGTGCCACAGAAAGAAATATACGAGTATCTTAAGTAGCTTTAAATGATTTTACTACAATCTAATCTAATCGCTTTTTTGGCCATCTTAAAACGCCTTTTGATTCCCACAAACTTGGTACAATGAAAATGCAATTTTTCCCTTTCTCTATGGTTTCCAAAATTTAAAACGGCATATTTTCCTAAAAAATAAAATAGAACCAGTATAAGATACACAACAAAGTCAAATTACTTCACAATAAGTTAAATTATATATCAAATAAAATAGCTACCTCTTTTGGTTTTGCCGTACCTACGTGACGTAAGAGTATGAATTGGAAACGACATGCGTATGCGCTTGCCAGGAGTTACCTACTTTGGTTACCTATCAACTAAACACAATAACAAAATAAAGAGCATGCTTGTACTGGTACCGTACTGCTGAGTGAGATAAAATATTCTGTCATAAAATGTACCTTCCTTAATATTGCTTGGCAAAGAAAGAGATAGCTTTAATTCTTTACTCCAATTTCTAACATTGGAAAGAAAAGATGTATAGGTAATCTTTATTTGCTAAAGGTAGTCATATTTTTGATTTGGTTTGTGAATATAACTGAATCAAAGGG
The DNA here is from genome assembly GCA_033319125.1 of Parnassius glacialis. Lineage (NCBI taxonomy): Eukaryota > Metazoa > Arthropoda > Insecta > Lepidoptera > Papilionidae > Parnassius > Parnassius glacialis. The sequence goes on from JAVANC010000009.1 coordinate 18,738,112, forward strand.
GTAGTAATTTATTGGCAATAAATACAATCATTTCGATTATATCGATGGTTTTTAGGTTGGTACAAAAGTGAAAAAATTTTTTTCAATTTATTAACTTTGTCTATGTCGCTTTATAATATAGTATCTGTCTAAAAAAAAGTGAAAGAAGTAAGCACTTTTTTGTCCTTGTCCATAAAATAAAACAACAAAATTATTAAAACACGGTTACATCTTAAAATATTATTATTTAAGTGAGATAAATTGAAGAAGGGATAAAAGTGTTATTTCTAAGACAAAGGTTTTTTATCTTTTATACATATCTCTAAAGACAATTATCTGTGATGTTTTAGAAACTACTATACAACGTTAGTAATCAAAATATTCTATTATACAGCTGATTAAAAACTAATGGCTGTACAATCGAATCCATAACATACATAGTACAGCTACTAAGACTATAAGACCCTCGAAATATCGTTTAGGCTGTTTAGCAAATTGTCGCCATTTTAGGACCTATAAAAATAAAATTTAAATTGTAAATTTGGAATATGAGATATTAGTTTTACCACTATTTTTAGTTTGACTAATGATCACTGTGCCCCAATATACATTCAATTCACTAATTTAATTATTTTTTTATTCCAACCTTTAAAATAAATATTTACTTACCATATTTAGTATGCTTTCCTTATATTATTTTGTTATTTTGCTGGCGCCGCAATTTTTTGATAGAAATTATATACAAGTTTACAGTAAATCTAATTTTGCGCTTTCTATTCACCAGTTATCACCGTCAAAACTCAACTCTAATCCAAGTAATATTAATAATATGTAATATAATCTTTCACTCACTAAATGTCGCCATCATTCAATAAAGTATAAATCTATTAAGTTATGTTTGTCATAAATTCATTTGTGATACCGTTCAAACACCAATTTAGAACTTTTATCTTAAAAAGATACTTATAAGATAGTATTTGTAGTGTAATAGTTTCCTTGTACACCAAATAACAGCTATAATACAGCTATTATACAGCCCCTTTTGTGCTTGTACAGCTACTGTACAGCGCTAATAAAGCATAAAGTTGTATAATTTGTGCCAATTTTTTACTTATAAGAGCTGTATAAGCACTTATACAGCCTTTGTACAGCCAGTAAATGTAGCCTCTAGTATAAAAAGGAACTCCAATACAGCTCGTATACAGCTTGCATGCTGCTTGGGATACGTCTTACTATTGGTTGCAAGCCTCCTCATTTTTGAGAGGATTATAGAGCAACTAGCGAACCACCCTGGCTTTACACGGGTGATTTCTGGATCTCGACACCATCGCTACCTAATGGGTCTAATTGTGAATCCACAGCCAGAGTCCCACTCAAACGATATTCTGGCCAAGTTTTGTGTCTATAAGAGCTATAGTTTAAAAGTGTGTTTCTTTTTAATTAACGCCCCTTCAACCCCCCCCCCCCTTGCGGGTGGAATTTCGTAAAATCCGAGTCAGTACATAATATATATATATATATATATATATATATATATATATATATATATATATATATATATATATATATATATAGATTTGAGATTTGCTTCAGTGTGTGGAGGAGGCCTTCGAATGTGCTTCAAATATCTTTATAATTATTATTTAATTCCTCGCATTTTCATCGCCGAGGACACTTGACCAATTTCATTGGTGCCGACGAAGATCGGGATTCGCGTACCGGACGAGCGCTCAGCCCCTGACCTATCACGGCTTTTGTGGTAGCTCAGGCAGGCCTCTATCATTCTTAGTACCTGCGTGAAATAACTACCTACAATCGCGCGGAGCCTCAGGTTATCATACGCAGTCAGGGCGCATGAGTAAAGAAACCGGTCAGGGCTAGCGCGTTTTAGGGAGCAACGCGATGTACTAGTGAATTTCAGCTTTTAACACTGTTTACGTAAATAGATTTTTTGTAAATATTTCTTGTTTATTGTTTAGTTTATTTAGTCATAAGATAAAATAGTAGTAAAAATTTTAGTGTGATTTATATGTATGTTATAGAAAATCTATTCATTAGAATTTTGAAAATATAATTAATAGTAGTTTTTAACAGTGGTAGAGCCAGGCGGCAGCTTTTGCTGTCGCATGGATGGGCCGGCTCGAACCGGGGTGGTACCACGACCTCACAGTATACCAGCGTGAAGTAGAGGTTTACCTCTGCGTTTCGCTTGGTGAGTGCAGGTGGCCGGAGCCCCTTTTTACTGGAAATGAGGCATTCCATCCTAGTCCTCATGGGTGAAAACGCATCTGCATTTTGATCTGTAACAGAGGATAGATGTAGATGTTTATGGGCCGCAGCAACCACTTAACATCAGGTGGACTGTGTGCTCGTTTTTCACCCTTATCCTATAAAAAAAAAAAGTAAAAAAAAACCAGCCAAAAATTTACAGAAATTAGTAATGAATATTATTTTTTACTCCATGCTCATGTTTTTCCTCTCAGTATTTACTTAAATTATTCGGCAGATTTAGAGTTTTTTCCACTCTCAATTTTTATAAACGTTATTTTAGAGGCAGTAAAATATAACACATTTTAGTAAAGTAAAACGGTTGTAAATTAAATAAATAATTAAAAGGTACAAATAAGGTACTATAAAGGTAACCACGGGATATCGTCTGTGACGTAGGAAGGGAAAACGATGCCAAGCAATACGGACACTCGCGCGCAGCGATAAAGTATAATTTAACTTGTCAGGCTGATTTATCTAACTAATATCAATTATGTGCTTTATTAAAACGACGGTAAGTAATTAATATCAAAGAAGTGTAACTTCTGTACGTAGTAGGTACTATTATTTATGTGACTCAGGAAAATAGAGTCGAATTGTACAGAATAGAGTATAAAAGAACAAAATAGAATAGTAGAGATTAGAATAGGATAAAAATACACTATTTTCAAGAGCAAACCCTGAGCTTAGGAAAAAACAAGAATATAATTAAAAAAGAAACAATTTAAAAGAAATATAATCAACAATCACCACCATACAACATTCATACATTCATTTATTCATTACAGCCTATAACAAGTCCATTGCTGTACACAGGCCTTCAAAGTGTTTCCAACCGTAGTTTTTTTATTATTAACGTGTTGTTATCAGGAAGATGACTTTTTAATAATTTTTATTCAGTATAGATTATTGAAAGTCATTTAAGCATTACCACTGGTTTGGAAGAAACCTTTGTCCTGGGAAGAACCAGCAAGAAACCCAACTGGACTTTTAAAAACAATTTACAATATAATATTTTATAGAATTAGTATGAAAACATTTACAAACAGAATTGTAGCGATCCCCTCATTCTCAGTTGTTATTATCAGTCATGTACTCTTTAGTAGTATAATAACCCTTACTAAACAATTTTCGCTTGATAAAAATTTTAAACCTTTTGATAGATAATGTCTGCATATTTTCTGGGAGTTTGTTGTAAAACAGTATTAGCATTACCCCATGAAGGAATTACAAACTTCTTGGAGTCGAGTAACTGACATAACTACCTGACTGCTGCCTATGTCTTGTTTCAGTTTCTCTGTGTCACCTATTACGACACCTACGGGATGTTATAGGTCATATCAAATACATGTGTACATACACGTCACACAAAACTAGCCATAAATACAGTAACTTATTTCTACTACTTGCTCTGTTTTCGAAGCCTGTTTAACCCCCATATTTGAGTTGCAGATGTGTCTGTAATACCTAAATATAATAAGGCAAACTAACAGTTCTAAAATGTATTGTCTCTCAATTAATTTTTCTACGAATACAAACTATGTTTAGATACACTTATTAAGACCTTTTATATTATATATTGCGTTTGCAAGGAATTCAAGACTTCACAAATACAATTTGTAATTTAAACAAGTAGGATGCGGGAATTAAAGACTGTGTAAGAACCTCCGAAGGAGGCGGAGTTATAGTTGAAATAAGATTTTTTTTTGTTTTTGGCCATTTTGACCTAGGAGTGGAAAGAGAACTTTTTGCCTCTATTCAACCATGACCCTCATGACATCCTCCACATGATAGGTTATTGAAACTGACTAGGCCTAAAGTTCGAGTCACCCCTAACTCATTTCTACTTTCTTTACTTTAAAAAAATATATAAAAAATTCTAAATAATGATAGGTAATTACCATAACATCGATTGTGTTCAGGTTCAAATAAATGGCTTGGAATAGACTTTAAATTGTAAATGAGAGGTTTTAAGAATAAGGAAAAGTTTTTTTTATAGGATAGGGTGACAAACGAGCACACAGTCCACCTCGTGGTAAGTGGTTGCTGTGGCCCATAGACATTTACATCTATCCTCGTTTGTAAATCAAAATGCAGATGCGTTGTCACTCGTGAGGACTAAGATGGAATGTCTCTTTTCGTAAAAAGGGTCTCCGGTTCTCTAGACTCACCATACGAAACACAGCAGTGTTAAGCTGCTATTTTACGCTGGTATTCTGTGAGAGCGTGGACATTCCCCGGTCGAGCCGACCCATTCGTGCTACAACTATACTATTAATATAGCTGCAGCATGGCTCTACTACGTAAAAAACCACTACTACGTAAAAAGTACGTCGCGCTGCTTCAATGTGTGCAGGCAAAGTTCATAGGTCTTCGAAATTTTATCGAATCGAAATGCAGCTTGTAAATCTAAATGTAGTTTAGATTTTCTATTGCTAACTTTAAAAATATTAATTAAACAAATTATGACCGTTTTGAGTAATTTGAGAAATATTCTCAAACTTTATAAAAAGTAAATCTGAATAATTTAATTCTCTATACATAGTGGTATTATTGTACCAATTCCAGATTGATAAAGAGTACGGTTTACGCGAGCAACGTCTCACCTTAAACTAAATAATTAGTAAATTTAGAAACTTCAGTTGTACATACCGTTTTCATTAAATTTTTCATTTAACTTTTCAATAGCGAAAAGTTCTGTTAATTATTCGCGTGATAATGATCACGTTGCGACTGTGTCCGTCTGGCTGTTCAGCAAGGTAACGTTGATTCCCCCGTTTGCTTTGATGTGAATTCATGCACTAAGCAAAGGGGATAGATTATGGACAAGACCCTATTCTAACATAGCGTGTTGTAATCATTCATGCGACAGACTTCGTACATACTACGATGTACGGAGTTGCGATACATGGTAAAGACTACATGCCCTTTATTCACATAAATCTGTAATAGCATATTCTACTTCTGTGCAACCTTTTGCTAAAACGTGCACCATAGAGGATGCATAAGATTCAGGGATATTTTTTATTATAGGAAATATTATTTATGATTGTATTTAGTTATATAAATACATATATATATAAAAGGAAATGCTCATTTTACAGAAGCTTTTCAGTGATTGGATGTTAAATCAAGTAAGTGAGCAAAGAGCATTGAGCATAATAAGCTAAAGTTATTATCTATACCTATAATTTTTAACAGAGTTCCGAAAACGAGAATTTACTATATTCATAGCGTATTTTTTATGTATCTATGTTCACCGATTTCTCTTAAATGGATGAAGGGATTTTAATGATTCGTCTATTAATAAATACCTTATAGTTTAGCAGCGGTTTTACAAATTTTAAGAAAAATTTGCACCCATAAGGGTGGAAAAATTAATTTTTTAATGTAAATATTTAGACGTTACCTCGAGTTTGTGATATTTTTAGACCCCTCAAAAGGGTAAAATAATCAAACTTTAAAAAAATATTCATAGTAAAAAGTTTGTTTTCGTTATTTAATTTTACATAATCAAACCGCATTTTAATTTTAGAAAATTTCCGTGATTTTTTTTAACAAAAGTTCAAGTTTATCAGAAAAATATAATCTAGATATGTCCTGGTATTGGTTTCTATCTGTTCGTAAAGTTTCATCACAATCTGTTCAGTAATTCCGAAGATTATCCGGGACATATAAACAGATAGACACACATACATATCTTCGTCTTTTTTATAGGATTAGAGTGACAAACGAGCACACAGTCCACCTGATGGTAAGTAGTTGCTGTGACCTATAGACATCTACATCTATCTTCGATTACGAATCAAAATGCAGATGCGATGTCACTCGCGAGGATTAAGATGGAATGCCTCATTTCCAGTAAAAGGCGGCTCCGGTTCTCTACACCAATCATACGAAACACAGCACGCTTAAACTGCCAATTTACGCTGGTATTATGTGAGAGCGTGGTCTGACCGGATGAGGAAGCTCAAGGTCACTCAGCGAGCTATGGAGAGGGCTATGCTCGGAGTTTCTCTGCGTGATAAACTTAGAAATGAGGATATCCGCAGTAGAACCAGAGTGACCGACATAGCCCAAGGGATTAGTAAACTGAAGTGGCAATGGGCCGGCCATATAGCTCGAAGAACCGACAAACGATGGGGAAGAAAGTTTCTCGAGTGGCAGCCTCGTACCGGCAGGCGAAGTGTAGGGCGTTCCTCCACTAGATGGAGTGACGACCTGGTAAGATATGCAGGAAGTCGATGGATGCAGGTGGCTCAGGACCGTGCTTTGTGGCATTCTTTGGAGGAGGCCTATGTTCAGCAGTGAACTTGTGAAGGGCTGTAATGATGATGATGATGATTATGTGAGAGTGTGGTCCTCGGTCGAGCCGACCCATTCGTGCTACAACTATGCTAATATAGCTCAGTATGGCTCTACCACGTAAAAAAAAATATTTTTAATAACATGCTAATAATCCCCTGAGCCTAATACAAGCCAGATATTATAATATTATAGACAGACGGTAATAATCTTATTACAATTTTACAATTTTATATTTATATGTATAGATTATATGTACACTCAGGTAAGCTTGTACGTGACAGAAACACGCTAAAGCGTCTTATGGGTCGGCTCCACCGGGGAGGGACCACGCTCGCAAGGAATGGCAGCATAAAATAGCAGCATAAAGCTACCGTATTTTGTATAATGATTAACAAGAACCGGAGACCTTTCTGATAACGAGACATCCCATCTTAGTCTTCAGGAATGAAAACTTATTTGCGTTTTGATTCTTAATTTAGAATAAATTTATTTAAGTTTTCACTTATCAGGTTGAATGTGCTCATTTGTTACCCTTGTTTATATTTTCTATAAGTGCATGAGCAGCAACGGAATGAGTTTTTCATGTGGTAGAGCCATGCTGCAGTTATATTACTAGTGTAGTTGTACCACGAATGGATGGACCGGGGAAGGACCAAGCTCTCACAGAATACAGCTTAACGATGCTGTGTTTCGTATGGTGAGTGTAGAGAACCAGAGACACTTTTTACTGGATACGAGACATTCCATCTTAGTCCTTACGGGTGACGCATCTGCGTTTTGATTCGTAATCGAGGATATATGAAGATGTCTATGTCCAGGAACCACTTACAATCAGGTGGACTGTGTGCTCGCTAGTCACCCTTATCCTAAATAAAATATAATTAAATTTTATAATTTTTCAACCACAAGAAGTTTAAATTTTAGCAAATAAATGTAGAGATAAGATAAGATAAATAAAAAATATTTTCTTTCAACTAAAACTGCTTTGTAATAGCGACGTCTACTGAAGTAAATGATTTTTCTGCCGACTTACAAAAAGGAGATGGTACTCAATTCGACTGTATGTTTTTTTATGTGTGTTAGTTACCTCACAACTTTTTACTGGGTGAACCGATTTCGATGATTGTTTTTTTATTTCAAAGCTGATACTTCTCGTGTGGTCTCACATGAATTTGATCAAGATCAGAGCAATAGTTTTTGAGTTATTCTTAATAACTTATATTGAAGTCGGCTGTACAAAATTTTTAATTTAAAAAAAAACATAAATAATTTAATTTTAAATTATGTTCAATATACGATTAATATATATTATTAGACTATACGAATAATATATATATATATATATATATATATATATATATATAATATCTATCTGATTATTCGTAGAAGCGCTGTTTAGAAATTTATATTTAGAGATTTCTTATTCATTAATATCCAGAACACAAGATGAAAATAAAACCAAATTTGTTTATAAACTTGCACGCTGAAATTAAGCAGCCGAGCCAGGATACGTGATACAATGGAAAATGTTTCCTTATTAATTGATGGATGAAAGAAGCTATTAAATAATGACTAAAACAGTTTTGGACAATCCAATTTCTATGAAGTCTTGACTAAGTGTATTATTAAAGAAAGGTCTCATATTAATACTTTGTGATTAAGTGTTCATTCATTCTATACAGCCTGTTAAAGTCCACTGCTGCTAGGTTGCCTATAAGAATGCCTCATAGGGGAGATAATTTTAAAGTTACCACGCTTAGCAGTCTGGTAGTCAACGCAGTTTTTTTTTAAAGTCGTAATTAGGAACTAGCTGCACTCCTTGTTTGATTCCCTCTGTCGCCTCTTACGCCAACCACGAGAAGAAAATGGGGTAGCGGACATTCTTACACTGCCAATACAAGTGTGCGTTTGTGTGATCGTTATGTTGATTCATCATCGTAAGGTTACGCAGCAAATATAATATTTACAGTGGAATAAATGATAATAAAAAAGAAAATAAATTCAGTTTTGGTCAGGACCATAAGTTTTTTTTTATAGTATAGGGTGACATACGGGCATACAGTCCACCTGATGTCAATGTGGTTGCTGTGACACATAGACATTTACATTTATCCTCAATAAATAATTAAAATGCAGATGCGGCGTCACCCGTGAGGACTAAGATGGAATGCCTCTTTTCCAGTAAAAAGGATCTCCGGTTCTCTATACTCACCATATGAAACAGAGCAGCGTTAAGCTGCTATTTTACGCTGGTATTCTGCGAGAGCGTGGTCTTTCTCCGGTCGAGCCGACCCATTCGTGCTACAACTATACTACTTATATAACTGCAGCATGGCTCTACCACGTATAAAATGTTTACTATGATTACTATGTGTGCATACATATTAATTTAATGTTTCGTAATTTTTTAAAACTGTTTTATAATAATATAATGTTTTATAATAATATAAAGAAATCCTTAAGTTTTCGACACAACGTAAAACAAAGGGCGTAGTGAATTCATTTAGATCGCGTAAAACTGTCATGCTCTCGGATACGAGTATCATAAAGTATAGGTATAGACACACACTTAAGTCGGTAGGTAGGGTGCGAGTCCTACCCACTATGTTTATATTACATAGATATAGCAGTCTTAGGGTGCGTGCCTTGTAAATGGTAGACGACGGCGGGCCGCCGCGCCGGGCGCCGTCGTGTCTGGCGCCGGCATTGATGATACAAACCATCTTTCTTCATTTTAACGTAAATGTTTTTATTTCAATGTTACTTTGTGCAATTTAGTAATGTTGAGGTATGTTACCGCTTCTTGTTATTAATTAATATACATTATTAATTTATTATGGATAAGGGTGACAAACGAGCACACAGTAATTCATCCGATGGTAAGTGGTTGCTGTGGTCCATAGACATCGACATCTATCCTCAATTAAGAATGAAAATGCAGATGCGTTGTCACCCGTGAGGACTAGGATTGAATGCCTCGTTTCCAGTAAAAATTGTCTCCGGTTCTCTACACTCACCATACAAAACACAGCAGGGTTAAGCTGCCATTCTACGCTGGTATTCTGTGAGAGCGTGGTCCTTTCCCGGTCGAGCCGATCCATTCGTGCTACAACTATACCAAGTAATATAGAGCTGCAGCATGACTCACGTACAGTTTTTGTACGTTATTATCATATTACGTATTACGAATACGCAGTAATAATAAAGCCTGGGCCCTTCCCTCCCTGCTTACTTGGAATTGTAGCTATATAAACAATAAGCTTAAAATAGAAAATTTTATACGTGGGACGATTTGATCGGGTAAAATAGCAGCTGTGTTTCATGTGGTGAGTGACGAGAACCGAATACCGTTTTTAGTATTAAAATGAGACATACCATCTAGTCGACAGAGACGTTAACGCATCTTCATTTAAATTCCTAATATAGAATAGATGTAGATGGGCCACAGCATTCACTTACCATCAGGTAGACTGTATACTTCTGTCTACCTGATACTTCTATAAAAATCAGAACATATTTAAATTTATCGAAAATATTTAATATAAATAGCACTAATGGAACTCATTAACAGATTCTATTGGTAAAAATAATGAGTTCTTAATTTGAATATTATTTTAATTGCCAACCACAAACGGTTATTGTAATTTGTAATTTATTGACAAATAACATTTTTAGTATTTTAAAACTGAAGTGACAGATTTACAGACCATCTGACGGTAAGGGGCTATAGCCCAAGGACACCTGCAGTTAACTTCAAACAAAAAGGCTACAAATGCGTTGTCACCTCAGAGGATTAATATGGAATGCCTCACTGTAGGTCATTACACTGGCTCTCCAACCGTCAGACCAAAAGATAGCAATTCAAAGCTATTTTGCGGCAGGTATAGTTAATAAATAAGAATAGTCTATTGCTGGGTGCAATTCAAGGTTATCCTTATAATTTTAAAGACGTTTTTTCAACGGAATTTGAGGGTGAAAAATTTTTCAAGTATTTTTAATTGCCGATATTTTACGTTATCACACGACAAAATAAAAGATAGATCATTTTACGACGGACACCACGCCTGTGGTGTATTATTATCAATAAGTCTAGAGTTTTGGTTTTGGATAGAATATGAAATTAAAATTCTCTTAATAATAATATTAGTACATGAAAGTAAAATAAATATTGAAGAGAATGTAATTTCTGAAGACCGAAAAGAATAAGGGCGACAGAATTCCGTCTTGCTGTCTACCAGAATCAGGATTTAATTACTGAGGAATGTAGCAAAGAAGCACATTTTAAATAGGTCAGGATATATAGAAGAATATCATTGTCTGTCACTGTCACTCTTTTTTTATCCTTTCCGTTGTTAATATTAATAACCTTTAGCAAAACAGTGGTGTTGCGAAAACTAGACCGAGAAATACTTAATAGGTTTTGTTTGAATACAAGTGCAAATTTACTTAAATACATAGGTTTCTCAAACTTTGGGAAGAGAGGGCAAGATAGATAAGGATCGAAAATCAAGAAGCCTTTTTCAAAAGGGTTGGATACTGACCAGACTCCAGAGAAAGAATATATAATAACGTACATGTATGCATATTAATCGATAATAAAATGATAAATCTATATTTATCAGAAACAGAATATTATTGATATTTATTCTTGGCATAGCACGCTAGATGCCAAATTAAAATTCTAAATGGGTTTATATTCCTTACTACTTCGTTTCTCTTTGAATTATGCATAACGCGACTAATGTAGTATCAGTATATACATATAACATATGTATTTTTAAAATTTCATCTTATAAAACGCATCGCTTCAGTTTTCATTAAAAATCATAAGTAATTTTGCGTCAATCTTAAGTTCGTTTCAAGTACACTGGTTTTTCTTCGTTTCATATTTTCTTCGTAAAATATTTTATTTATACTGGTCGAACACGGTTTCATTTCTTATATATTATTATTAAGTATACATCGGATTTAGCAAAAATAACAACATCTGGTCACGAAATTAGTTGGTGTACAGTGAAATCTGAATGTTAATTACGCGAAACGAGCAACAATGAAGCCGCGCATAAAAACTCCTCGAGTTTCAGTGGGACGTGAACAAACAGCTATGTTTGGTAGATTAAGACCGGGTGTGAGTTGGTTCTGAATATTATCTTCTTCATTAACATCGTTAGTTAGGGTTACCACTTCAAAGACATTCACTGTCGTATTTTATCACACTCTAATGAATTGTATAGTATCAAATTCGATTAGTATCAAAGTGATTGATATAAAACAATTTATTGCAAAGCGAGTGCCTTTGTCATTGATAGAGACTTTTAATCACTCAAAAATATATATTATGATGTATGAGCTCATTTATAGTGAGAGCTTCATTTTTAAAATAAGAGACCGTGCATAAACATGCACGGTCTCTATTTTAAAAATGAAGCTCGCACGAAGCTACATTTTTTCTTGGTAGGACACTTCTCATCAAACGATGATTCAAGATGATGACCACTTGGAAATTTTCCAACAAGTTGCGAAGTTTTTTTAGAGCTATGAGCATATTTTTTGTTATTTTGCTTGTTTCAGATTAATAAAAAAAAAACTTATAAACAGTTTTATTACTATTTATGTCCAAACTGGACTTATATATTTTGTCGCGGACGTAAATGTAGAAATTATTCTTTAAATTTTTTGTAAGCATTGCTTAAAATTTTTCTTGACATGGAATAAGTTTAAGCCGTGGATTAACAATGTTTGCAGTATTGGACAAAGGTGTGTCACGTGCGACCTGTAAACGTGCACGTCGAGATGACTTGTATGGATTCTTACAACCTTTACCAATTTACCATACTTTTCTCCAGTTCGTGAACATTTTCAACAAACTTTAACAATTGCAGTACAATTTCTGCTTCATAAAACATTTTTATGTATTTTCTAATTTTATTTGTCTTACTTTTTTCTTCGTAGTCGGCCTAAATGGATTGTAATTAATAGTACTGCTTTGTTTATCTGAAATAGCGAATATTTTCATGTATAAGTGCCTAAAAATTAATAAAGAAATTTGCCATTATAAAATCCTGCAATATGTATATTTATTTATAAACATATACTTAAACCGTATTTACAATACTGTTTAATCAATCCAATTTAAAGAAAATGTGTATGACAGAAGAAATGGAAATCATCGAGACACTTCTGTGCGAAGTAAAACTTAAGCTCGAAAATTCCTCAAGCACCTTCCAATAATACGCACATCGAGCAAGCAAAACCTTCTATAGGAAGCGAAGATAAAATTATAACCCCACTTGAACTCAATCGTTGAGACACTCCACGGTGATTTTAAGAGAAGAATTTTCGCAGTGTAGAATACAGACATCTCGAACGCTTCAACAGTTTGTACACCTAATTTGTTCGTCGTTGCTCGACTGTAAAAACAAATAGCCGCTTCTCGCATTTCCCTTTTCGCCAGATAAGGACGGATATATAAGAATAAAATGGTTAAAAAGGGATAGTTTACTCTATGCATCTCCAGACTACTGAGCCGCATAAATGAGCGATTGCTTGCTAGTTACGTTCATGGTTTCCTCTAGTTTGCCCGCCTCTGATCACGCTTATGTGATGTTGCAAAGACGGTCCCTTTGTAATAATTAATCGAGCTTTATCTAACGTTCGTCGGTTTAGGTTACTAGCAGCGAACTTTTAATTGAATTTGTTAGTCGATTTTGATTCTGTGACGGCACTCTATCGCGGTTACCTAACAATTTTTGAGTAACGCTTTGATTCGGTTCGCTTCGGTCCTGATTTACCAATTTATGACGCTTCAGTACTATAAGTTTTACTCATTATAAACATGCTTTGTATAATACTAATTAAATAATAGAATCGATATTATGATATAATATTATATTGAAACAGTTACAATATATACATTTATTTACATATTATAATGTATACATTCAGTATTTTAATTTAGAAGTTTAATTAGTCGTATATTTTATATTTGTGTTTCAACATATAATTTAAACACATTTTATTGACACGTAATTTTCCTTTTTTTGTCCTTACTTTGATCCCTAAAAAGTATTTTAATCAATGTACTTGTTCATGTTTAATACCCTGTCAACAGATTAATCAGTGTTTGAACGAATATATAGTAAAATTATCAACCACACTTAAATGTAAAACCCTACATTTAGAGGCTTAATGTGCGTAACGAGTGCGTCCCAAATAACTTTGGCTCGATGCGTTGTGATTTAAAAATCACTTGATGTTACATGACCTCAAGCTTCTCTTATAATACGGCAGTATAAACGTACTATATATGTACACAGCCTTCTTTCATCGCAGACCCGCTGTAATGTGCCGCTCTAGGAATAGTAATGCGCAATTGATGAAACATGTAGTAGAAATTGTGGTGTCTTAAATTAAACAAGTATGAAACAATTAATCTTTAAATAAAATAATTTAAGAATTTATTTATTTAAGAATTAGGTAACATATATATATATATATATATATATATATATATATATATATATATATATATATATATGTGTTACCTAATTCTTAAATAAATAAATTCTTAAATTATATTATTATATATTATTATATTATTATTATTATATATATTATGTTATATATATATATATATATATAACATAATCTATGCTCTGTGAACCCTGTACTAGGTAAACCTGTCTTACAGGGTTCCAGACCTTCCATATTGTAATATTAGTCATTGGATACTTACTTATTTACTGCTACAATCTAATGGGGGGGCCGCCCCACAGTTTGCCTACTAGGCTACTATAGGCTGTCATTCGAGAACCTCACTAGATGGAATGACGACCTGGTAAGACATGCAGGAAGGCGAATGGCTCAAGACCGGTTATATTCCTATATCAATTTTAAGAATGTGTGTTGTACTGGCATGCATATTGCATAATATATTGAATTGTATATATTGAGGTATTGTCTATTCTCCACGTTAGGCAGTGTGGTGAGCGGCAAGCTGCTTCTGTCAAACGGTTAATGGTAGTTCATTCGTTCATTTAATATAGCTTATCAAAGGGTCCCTGCTGAACGTAGGCATCTCCTACAAGTGGCAACTCATAGGGATGGATTTTGCCATAGTATGAGTTTGACAAACTGGCACACTGTGCATCTGATGGCAAGTGGATATTTTAGGTCATAGGTATCTCCATCTACATCTATCTTCGATTAACAAAACAAAGAGTAGATGTTTTACCGACCCTGAGAAATAAGAAAACATGCCTCTTTATAAGTGAAAATTGTCTCCGGTTCTTTACCCTGACCATACACAATACAGCAGCATTAAAGTTAAGCTGCTATTTTACGCTGGTATTTTGTAAGAGCGAGGTCCTTCCGGTCAAGCTAACCTATCAATGCTGCAACCATAATATAGCTGTTACGTGGTTCTACCACGCTTAGCGGGTGAGTAGTAACCAAAGTTTCTTATTAGTATATAGTAGTAACCAAGGTTTCTTCAAGGGAATCTGAAACAGGAGATGCGCAGCAGCATCATCCTGATAACAGCGAACAATAATAAAAACTGCGTTGTCAGCCCTCATGCCAAGCCTGGCAATACAATGTTAAAGTCTTCCCTATAAAGCAATCTGGGGAAGGCCTATGTTCAACAGTGTACTTTTGAAAGGCTGTGATGAATGAATACAAGATCAGACACTTAGAAATTTAGTCTGCCAAATTAATTGAGAAGACTTTACTTTTAACAGTGGTAGAGCCACGCGGCAGCTTTTGCTGTTGCACGGATGGGCCGGCTCGAACCGGGGTGGTACCACGACCTCACAGAATTCCAGCGTGAAGTAGAGGTTTACCTCAGCGTTTCGCTTGGTGAGTGCAGGTGGCCGGAGGCCCTTTTTACTGGAAATGAGGCATTCCATCTTAGTCCTCACGGGTGAAAACGCATCTGCATTTTGATTCACAAACGAGGATAGATGTAGATGTCTATGGGCCGCAGCAACCTCTTACCATCAAGTGGACTGTGTGCTCGTTTGTCACCCTTATCCTATAAACAAAAAGACACTTACTGGCTGACAACAATGTTTGTATCATGTGGGCGTCCATATAGCCTAGCATATAGTAAAAGGTCGCAGTATGAACTTCTTTAATATCAGTGAAGTAATTAAGAGGAAACGCAGAACTAAATATTTATTGTGCATTGTGCAAGCGACTTGGCTTCGAGCCAGGATGAACCTGAACTGTTATGAATCAGAAAAATATATTGTTCATTCGATTTCTGCTATCCTGATATGATGAAATAGTGACTGTGATGAATAGGGATTGTAAACGGCTCCATTCTTTTTTCCATATGCCAACTGCAAGTTGTAAACGGCTCTATTCTTTTTTCCATATGCCAACTGCAAGTTGTAAACGGCTCTATTCTTTTTTCCATATGCCAACTGCAAGTTGTAAACGGCTCCATTCTTTTTTCCATATGCCAACTGCAAGTTGTAAACGGCTCCATTCTTTTTTCCATATGCCAACTGCAAGCAGTTCGTGTATTTCACGTAGATTTAACTAATGGAGAAAATATTATCCCAAATATCTAAATCCAAATTTCACGGACTAATATTGAGGAGCAACATTACCAGATAAATGTTTTCTTTGATGTGCTATAGCTACGTCGAACTTTCACTACTCTATGGGTTGAATGGAAGAAAATGCCTATATGCATTAAGTCCTACCTTTTGTATACTTTTTAATAATGATTGATATAAAAATAAAAAATAAGTAAAAATAAATAGTATCGATTTTGTACTCACCAACCCGCCTGGTATAAACTAAGCTTCCAAGTGATGCATACGAGTTAGCGGATTTTATGACGGGCCTTATATGATGAATTATGTCCAGTGCACTTCGCCTGTTTCTGTTTTTTTTTCTTTTCACACACTAAAATATGTTTTATTGGTCTTTAAAATAAAAATAAAAGTTCAAACTTTTAATGAGTTTGAGTTCTCAATAATTAATCTTAGCTTTTAGCAATAATGTTTAATGATTTTTTAATCACATAATACAAATAAATATCTGAATTTAATAATCACGCAACAGAAATTTAAAGACCCTTCTTATTATATATTCTGGCTTTTTCCTAAAATCTTGTACGATATTATAAGCAACCATTTTAATAAGCGCACTATGAGAGCATTCGTGGATTTTTTTACATATATATGGAAAAGTTAAGCTAAACGACAAGGGTCGAACAATACCGGCGTAGACTGAACGAACCGTGCGGAAATAATCCCAAATGCAAGACGAAAAACGACGCCCGTATTGTGAGTGCAAAATCGAACTCGAATGTCGCGAGACGAAAGGCTCTTTGTGCACAATCAATGGCCCCTCGATTGCTGGTAACTTTCTTTACAGTTTGGACGTTTAAGTTTAGAATTGCTGTCGGCGTTCTATCGCGATATTCTATCGCGAACCTCTTCAATCTTGAGTAGTTATTGATAAATAACTTTAAATCTGTTTTGTAATTAATACACCAGTGATGTTACTTTCGCTAGATTGAAGTGTTGTTCGAGACCGAACTTACTTAGATAAAATATTTTGAAATTTGTGTTACGTATTCGGGCCTTTGGATATCTTATATATTTTATGATATTAACAGAGTAGAAAACTTTTCGATAAAACTTGTCCTGAATTAAGTTTTCATTGAGTGAGAACTTTCTTAAACTTAAATTTCATTGAGTTGAGAAGCGAATTTTCTTTTTACTGGTGACAATGACTTAGTAATTAGGGGTGACAACGCATCTGTCTTTTAATTCTTAATCGAGGATAGATGTTTATAAACGGACCTGCATGTATAAGCGGATATGTGTATGTAGGTTAAAGAGGAGAGAGAGGTGTCTCAGAATTATGTCAAATGGAAGACCAAACCTCAGTAGACTCTGTCTGTCTCCTCCTTCTCCCTGGGTGACAGACGTTAGAGCTTATGTATATATTTATTTTTAATTGTCAACACTATCATTATAATCATCATTCCAGTGGATCATAAGTCCATAGCTGAACATAGGTCGTCCTAATGAATGCCACAAAGCACTGTCCTTAGCCAACTCCATACTTACTCTTCTTGCATCTCTTACCAGGTCGTCACTTCATCTAGGGGGTGGAGACAGGGCTACACTTCGCTTATCGGTACGAGGCTGCCACTCGAGAATCTTTCTACAATACTATACATACGTATGTGGAGAAACACAACAACTAAACGTTACCACGTGATTCATTATCACGCAATAGGCTCGCACAAACTAAGCGCATTTATCAAATAACGTCAACAATTCACAATCCCCTCGTTACAGCAAAAATTAAGATCTCGCCTCGTAGCGGTCACGTACGGGGTCAACTTGTTTGAAATACGAAGGAGCTCATCGGTCCAGCTTGTTAAGCGTCGGAGCGTGCTTTTATTACACCGAAGCGTGCGCCATGGACGCGCGACTCTTGAATATTAAATCGTCTACACTGGGTCATGCATACTGTCTCGTTTAATAATCGAGAATTAAGTTCCGCTACACGTATCAGTAGTACGTATAGATATTCTGAATTCCATTAGAATTCGCGAATCTCCTTCTTGTATCGTAGACGTTGCTTATGACGCAGGTACTGCTTTTTCAGGGAAATTAATTTACATGTGCCAGCGGCTGCTACCTAAAACGGAGTGAGCCAAGATTAGTAGTGTAAAGGAAACAAACAATGAACGTGAATAACAGTGGATGACTTCATTGTGACGCGTATCATAAACTTTACGCATCATAACATTTTAAAATTTTGTTGTAATTTTTCTAATTGCGGTAAATTTAACACCAACTTGGAGTAACTTTAATTAAAAAATACTTATTGTTTGTTACATAGCATTTTGCCTGAAAAAAGTAAGATGTTTTATAAAATTGTACTGCGGTTACATCGTATTGTGGTTTAAATGGTATACTATGAAGACATAATGGAATACCAATTTCAAGTGGGTACTTTTTACTGGAACACATTTCCAATATTATGATATAGATTAGTGCTAATAGTTCATTGACTTGCTTTTCCATTACATGAACAAATGGCTATCATTTCCCGGTAAACGCAATTGAAAAATTTAAAAAGGTAAACTAAATCAAAGAAGTAAATAGAACTGTCTCACATTTATACATTTATTTATACTCTTTCCGTGATAAAAATTTTATTTTTTTCAGACATTCAAGTATATTTAGGATGTTTTTCTTTAAAGCCGAGCACGCGGTGAATCAGCAATTTAAATGCGATAAAAATTTATTTGAGCTAATTGAGATCAAACTTGGCTCACGCCACTGTTGTTTAAGCTCTTTAAAATTACAGCCTATATAAACGTCCCACTCCTAGGCACAGGCCTCCTCTCATTTCTAAGAGGGTTTTAGGGCAGGGAATTTAGAGTCCACCTGTGTTTTAATAGGAATAAGAAAGGTATGGTTGATGGTTAAATTTACCAGTGGATTTTTTTAAATATACGCTGTACTGGTACAGTACTGTAGTAAAATAGTGTATATTAAAAAATAACTAATAATGTTAAAATAATAAATTACTTTATATTCTAAAACATTTAACTCTATCTATCCTAATGTTCTTATTCTTATTCATAATCCTGGGTTCTTTTTAGGGTTCCGCGCCCAAAGGGTAACCAACGGGACCCTGTTACTAAGCCTCCGCTGTCCGTGTCTGTCAGCGGGCTGTATCTCATGATCCGTAATAGGTAGAGAGTTGAAATATTCACAGAATGTGGATTTCTGTTGCCGCTATAACAACAAATAATAACACCGAAGACGGAACACGGAACCGAAGGGTCCAGCAGCTGGCGGACTTTTATGATGAACGAGGGACTCTTTATGATGAACTCTTTCTTCCAGAAGTGGCCATACAGGAAGTGGACCTGGTCGAGCCCCGACGGTTCGACAAAAAATGAGATTGACTTCGTTATGACGACCAGACGACAACTGTTCATTGATGTCTCTGATTAATCAGGTTGATGGTCACTAGATAGAGAGAAAAATAATGGTCCGCCAAAGTACCTCGTTTAACATTTCATAATATATCTATCAGTTATTTTAGTGCACATAGGTTTAAGATCCGTTGGTTATCCTAGTAAAATAAATAAATATCTTATTGCAATTTCTACAAAAGAATAACATAGTAACGTATATTCATGACCCATAAATTATTATGAAATTGATTTGGATTTTCAATTGATTAAAATAGTAATTATTAAATAGAAAAATGAGGAGTAGTAAAAGTAGCATTCTAGTTTTTATTTTAATTCTAGTTCATCGTTGTGTTGTCTTTTAAGCCGTAAAGAAGATTTGAAACGATTTGAATTTTCTTCAATTGCCAACGACGCTGTGTGTTGTGCTATGCTAAACAATAGTCCACTCCTTTCGAGAATACTAAAGCCAAATCCCACAGACTGGTAAAAATGAGCAGTATTGCAAGTAAAAATATTGCGCTTATACCTATTATTTCATATTTAAGTGAACAGAACTCAAAAAGTCGTTATCCGTCGTATGGTAAAGGTTCCTCCAGATCGGTAGTACCTCAAGGCTCGGTTTTTGGTCCATTCCTGTTCTTTATCTATATTCAATACTTACATTATCATGTAGGGGACAATCACGACACACATATTATTATTTGTTGATGATACTTTTTTCATTTTCAAATTCAAACGACAGTCAATTAATTATGACGATGTTAATAATGCTCTATCGAAGTTAGCATATTGGTTTACTTTGCTCTTAAATGGCAAAAAGACAAGATGTATTAAATCGACATTACCTAAAGTTAAACATTCGAATACCAACATGCAACAATGGGACCCCTAAAGATCTAAATTAGCAATCAAACTTAGTTCTGCGGCACATGCCGTAAGAAATATTTGAAGTCTCACTAATGTTTAAAAGGCTAGATTAGTTTATTTTAGTTACTTTCATAACTTAATATCATATGGAATTTTGCTATGGGATAATGCGACTGATATTGAAGCTATATTTGTTTTGCAACAGAGAACCGTACTAGTGATTTATAATTTAAATTGTAGAGCCGCTCAGTGAAAAATTTAAAGAAATAAACAGTGGTAGAGCCACGCGGCAGCTTTTGCTGTCGCACGGATGGGCCAGCTCGAACCGGGGTGGTACCACGACCTCACAGAATACCAGCGTGAAGTAGAGGTTAACCTCTGCGTTTCGCTTGGTGAGTGCAGGTGGCCGGAGGCCCTTTTTACTGGAAATGAGGCATTCCATCTTAGTCCTCACGGGTGACAACGCATCTGCATTTTGATTCGCAAACGAGGATAGATGTAGATGTCTATGGGCCACAGCAACCACTTACCATCAGGTGGACTGTGTGCTCGTTTGTCACCCTTGTCCTATAAAAAAAAAAAATATTAACTTTGGCATCGCAATATATTTATGAAAATGTAACGTATGTACATAAAAACATAATTTAGCTTTAATACGAATAAATATGTTTATATTGTAAACACTAGGAACAAACATAAACTTGTAATGATAGTTACGCTTTTAGTTTTTGTACTACCCAGAAAATGTTCAAAGTTTGTTAATAATCGAGTTGAAAAGTTTTATTAAAGAAAAATTGCACAAAAAGGGTTATTATAATACTAAGGAATATATGAATGATAGTAACTCCTGAAAATGAAGTGATCGCCACCATGCTGGTTCTATTAAAATTCATTTAAAAATTGTACAAAATGATTGTAAAGTGAAATATGTTTTTAAAAAATCTCGTTGGGTATCCTGCTGGTTCTTATGAGGACAGAGGTATTTTCCGAAAAAGTGGTGAATAAAAAAATGACTTCCAATAAGTATTATGTAGTAATGAATAAAATTATTCTATTCTAAATGTGTTTCGTCATTGTACGCACCAATCGGACCAGCATATAAATATAGATATAGGATACCATAGATTACCATTATAATATACTGGACTTCTACTGAATTTTTCAAGTTATGTACCTATATTAGTTGCAAAACTTAAAATAACCTAAATCCAGCAGTGGTATAAGAAACTTATTAAAGAAGGAGAAGATTTAATGTTTCTCGTATTACTAAACGACAATCAAGTGAATCTGATCGGATTACTAAACTTTTGAGCTTTGTATTCCGTATTCGAATTTCACCGAGGCTTTCAGGTTTGCTGTTTTGTATTTCTCCCCGTGTCGCTAACTCTAGATTTTATCCTTCTTCTGATCGTATTTCATTAGTATCAAATTATTTATAGATTGATTGCCCTTGTATACATGCACGTACATGAGAGCTGTTATTAATATTTCCTGCACAATTGGTAACTGCTGACATTAAGGAAGTTGTCGCCGTGATCGATAATGTACATCGTAATTATAACAAATATAATCTATAACATGTGGCCTTCAACATTTAATTTAATCTATCGCTACAAAGAACAACATGATGATATCTGTTTTTATAGTTTGTATTGAACGCAAATTAATGCAGTCATTTGAGCTCAGTGATCAATGCAATGAAGTCATATTATTGTGATTGTTTGTAATTTAGAATGACTCCTTTATAAGAAGTCTTTGTCCGTCGCAGATTCGCATTACGTCTTAACGATCACGTACAACAGCCGTATTAAATAATACTGCAATAGGATTACAGTGCAATATCCCCTTAGGAATATTAAAATTTCATAATAATAGGTGTATTTTAGATGGGCCATAATCCGATATATTGAGGCAGAGCGGAACACACGACAATAATATTAATAATTGTAATCTGTTATGATTTGCGAGCTATCCGCTCGGGGGAACTGCAGAATCCGTGCCACAATAGTTACCTCACGTATATCGAACCTGTTTTGTTATGCCGTTTCGTAACATGGAGTGAATGAATGAATGATTTTATATTTTTATTATTTTAATAGTAACAAAATTAATAATATAGTGAAAGTTCGTTATACCGAAATATGATATGTATTTTGAGATTATTCTTACGCGAAAATAATAATAAAATAAAATATATATTTGACCTGTTCATAGAAAAGGAAAACACGGACGAAAATGCTAGTCTCATTGTAGGCGATAGCAGAATTTTGCTGTATTGATATATTTACCGGTAGTAGCGGTGTAATAAGAATATCCGCGACCCCATATCCTCCCGTGGATGTCGTAAGAGTAATAGAGAAAAACTAATACAGGAGATGGGCAGCAGCATCTTTCTGATAACAGCAACAGTACAATTTTTTTATAGGATCGGGTGACAAACGAGCACACAGTCAACCTGATGGTAAGTGGTTACTATGGCCCATAGACATCTATATTTATCCTCAATAAAGAATCAAAATGCAGATGCGTTGTCACCCGTGAGGACTAAGATGGAATGCCTCTTTTTTAGAAAACTGGGTCTCCCGTTCTCTACACTCACCATACGAAACACAGTAGCGTCAAGCTGCCATTTTATGCCGGTATTCTGTGAGAGCGTGGTCCTTCCCCGGTCGAGCCGACCCATTCGTGCTACAACTATACTACTAATATAGCTGCGGCATGGCTCTACCATGTATAAAGTAAAAACTGCGGTTGCCAACCCGCTTGCCAAGCGTGACAACTATGGCAAATATCCCCGACGTAAAGGAACGGCCATTGTTATGGTGAATCAGCATTTAAAAGTACATTTTACAAATTCATTGGTGTCGGCGGGGATCGAAATCAAGCTGCTGTGAAAGTTGCGGCGAGCGCTTAGCGCCTGAAATACCACGTAGCCGTGATTGAATATATTCAGATTTTATTGAATCTGAAAGTCTTATTAGTAGTGTATATCAACAGACGTCGTCTCTATTACAATAGTTTATGCAAAGGATCAACAGTAAAAAATATATATGATATTTTGGGGACGTAATATAGTATGATTACTTTTTGTTCTGTTGTAAGAATAACGAGAACTCGGTCACCCGAAATCTGTCTATTGTATAAAGTTTCAGGGAGTAGTTGTATTTTAGTAGTATTTAATTCGTCCCGTGAGGCTTCTGCAATAATTGTTATTGTTTTTGTTTATAAAACTGAAGTAATAAACAAAGTTAAAGTCCAACTAATGGTAAATGGTTATCGCAGTCCATAGACATCTGCAGCCAACTTCAATCTAAGGAACGCTACAAGCATTGTCACCTCTGAGGACTAAAATGGGATACCTCACAGCCTGTATCTATACTGGCTCCCTATACTCTTCAGATCGGAATACTCTAATACAAAGACTGCTATTTGACGGCAGAAATAGGTACATACCAGCTAGTATTGTTGCAGGTAGATTTTTATACGTGGTAGAGTCACACTGCAGCTATATTATGGTTGTAGCACCAATGGGTCGGCTCGACCGGGGGAGGACCACGCTCTGACAGAATACCAGCGTAAAATAGCAGTTTAACGCTGCTGTGTTTCGTATGGTGAGTGTAGAGAATTGGAGACCCTTTTTACTAGAAACGAGTCACATCTTAGTCCTCAGGGGTGAAAACGCATCTGTATATTGGTTTTTAATAGAGAATAAATGTAGATGTCTATGGGCTACACCATCCACTTACCATTAGGTAGACTGTGTGCTCGTTCGTTAACCCTATTCTATAAAAAAAAGATGCAAGAAAATGTAATACTAATAGAATCTTGTGATTAAATTTATGCTTAAAACATATTTCTGTTACCTTTACTGTTTCACACTATTTCAGGTTACAATAAAATATTATTTTTTTAATAATAAGTAACAATTCGATAAAGAACTTTGACATGAGTTTTCTGTTGTCTGTGCATTTTCGAAGCTTCGTTATTTCCCCAACTTAACGAAACTCAATTCAAATAACGAATCAATATGGTCTGAAAGCTTATGACGCATTTTTAATGAAGTGTTTGATGCATCGTGAAACTTTTTTGAAAAGTTGATATTAGGATTCCACGACATCTTCAGATGTGACAACCATCGATCACTAATAAAAAACTATTAGTCATCGATGGTGACAACGAATGAAACTAAATACAATTGGTATTTTTATTATATACTTAATAGAGAATAGATGTAGTTTCTATGGGCCATAGCATCTACTTACCATCAGGTGGACTGTGAGGTCGTATGTCACCATAAATTCTATAAAAATAGGTATTTTTTTTATAGGATAAAGGTGACAAACGAGCACACAGTCCACCTGATGGTAAGTGGTTGCTGCGGCCCATAGACATCTACATCTATCCTCGTTTGCGAATCAAAATGCAGATGCGTTGTCACCCGTGAGGACTAAGATGGAATGCCTCATTTCCAGTAAAAAGGGCCTCCGGCCACCTGCACTCAACAAACGAAACGCAGAGGTAAATCTCTACTTCACGCTGGTATTCTGTGAGGTCGTGGTACTACCCCGGTTCGAGCCGACCCATCCGTGCGACAGCAAAAGCTGCCGCGTGGCTCTACCACTGTTCAAAAAAACCAAACCAAAGGTTTTCTGGTATTGCTTTTAACAGTATTAATATTCCTGTTAACACCAGTCCACGACAAAAGTCAAATGGCGGATTTACCCATAATCTAATTTAACGCTACTATCGCTTTCTCATTGTTTTATATTTTATTGAGTCAAATTATAAAATAAATATTCGCCATTCGCATATGGTTAAAAGTGTTATTGTACTTTAATTAACAGTAATGATAATGATAATTGGCAGCGCGTCTGATACGTTAATTCGACAAAATTTTATAACTAATTGATTTAAGTTTATAGCTTGAATAGGTCACGTTAATTAATAGTACAAATAGTAGATGTTTGATTATCAAATAAGTCTAGAAGATTGATAAGTTTAGTGATATTTAAATAAAAAGTCGCTTCCCTCTCTACTGTCTAGAATATAATTCACATAAAAATAAATATTCTACTATAAAATCACAGTATTGGTTTTTTTTTATATATCAGAAGGAAAAATTGAATAAGGTTTTTTGCTGTTGTAGCATGAAATCTCGATGTTTAAGGGATTTTATGAGCCCATTCCCATTTTCATTTTTCACTTTGTCTTTCACATGTCGTTCAGGTATATTATTTTGAATGCATAATACCTTAACGTATAAATGCAGCACCAAATATATGATAGGAACGTACAAGGTATTATAAAAAGGGCCATGCCCTTGATTTTACTCTGACAAGCCCTGAATTAGCAGTCGGCAGAGCGATATCGGTAGCTAGGAGAACACCACACGGACGACGCGACGGCCCGCGACACTTGGCGAGCGACCAACGCTGTGTCGCTGAATACGCGCTGACCATTCCATTTTATTTTTAATGGCTCTCATCAGGACTTTTAGGACATATCTGTTAGTAATAAACAAATATGTGGTACGATCGAATTTGATTCATTAAAGTTTTACACCAATTATAATATTTATATTTTGTGTTCAAATATTAAAATGACTTAAAGCAAGGACTACTATTTTTTTTTAATTTTTGATTTTATGGACGTAAACTAAATGAATGTTTGTGGCACATGCATCATATCCATAAGACTTTTTAAGACTAACTGGGCCTATTAGAAAGTATACGATTGTCGGCATTTGATATCTTCGAATCTTAACGTGTCACCTCACCAATCGATCGATGCCATTGATCGACGTTGTGTGACGTCGTGGTGTGGTAGCTTTAGCTGATCGCCGGATACTGGTCTATCGACGTCGTTCGACAATTAATCGAGTAGTTGTGGGCTCATTATCAGTATCTTAGAAAATGTATTCAGAAGAGGTCGTGTTATTGTTGGCGAATACGCTCTTGCTCTTATTGTTATTATTATGGAGACTCTAACGAAGAAGGCTCTAGATGCGACTGTTTTTTATGGTCAGAAATCGCTTATTTTATTTTGACAACATTTGAAATAGCGGTCAGTGGAGGGGAGCGGGTTGTCGAATAATCAAACAGCACGATCGACGTTGACTAATCCAGTCTACCAACGGTCAATCGATTAGTGTGGTAACACCATTATAATAAAGTCTTACAAAACCTCTAACTGCAGAAACATATCAATAATACTTAAGAAGAATTTAATAAAACTATTACAATCAATCACATATTTGACCTTTAAACCTTTCAGATAAACATCTGATAGTTTGGCACTGCGCCGACGTGATCTCTCACTGTAGTCTGTAACTGAAGCGAAAGGTAAATGCTATGAAAATATTTTTCAGTCAGTCGCGACAGCGCAGATTCGCCTCACGCTTAAATCCGATTATCTGTTATATCTGTTGACACACAAACTCGACGATGAATATTAAACAAGCCTTGCTGTTATCAACGTGTTGTTTGATTCCACAGAATATAATTTACAGCGTATTGAAATGAGGTAAAATAACAACAAAAATCTGAATAAATCAGGCGCTGGGTGCGAGCGAGGCTTATTATGTAAATGCGACCCCTTATGTGTTTTGTTGATAAAATTTTGAACACATTACACGCGCCCGGGACAAGGTGTTCCGTGATATATATTACGCCTGTTAAACGTTAAATTCCTAATACACGTTTGCTAAATCCGTTAAATTGTATAAACGATTTCAGGATGTTAGGTTTTAACAGAAAAACGAAATCAATGCTCTTGCGAGTGGGACAATTACAAATATCTGCTAGAATGTATGTTGTATGCATACAATGTATGTATATCTGGACTTAACATTTGTTTAAATAAATTAAAAGCATTTTAAATTTCTTTTACTTCATAATTTAATGTGGACTAGTGGTGAAAACAGCTTATTTTTTCATGTTTTCATGAAAAAATAAGCTTTTGTATTGGAATTTTCGATTACTGATATTTATAAATAAATATTAGGTCAGGTAAAAAGTTTCTTCGTGTTTTGTTTGTATAAAATTGAAGAAACAACTCTTTGGTTGTACAAACAGTTGTACCTGCCTGGTTTTAATATCAATACATAGAGGACACTAAGAAAAAGAAAAATTAAAATTAAAAAATACTTTCCCGCCATTTTTCAATTGTTTTTTCTGTCCGCTAAAATGAGTAAAACTAACGAAGAAATTCGATACATTCTGAAGTTTTATTACAGAAAAGAGAAAAAATGCGACTCAAGTCGCGAAAAAAAAATTGTGGCGTTTATGGACCTAATGCAGTGTCAGTAGCACAAAGTTGGTTCAAGCGTTTTCAGTCCGGGAATTTCGATGTCAAAGATCCAGCTCGCTCTGGTCGCCCTCATACGGATAAAGTCGATGCCATTTTGGAAAAAGTGAAACAAGATCGGCATATTAATAGTAACTCCAAGCTGAGGATTTGAAGATTGACTGTAAAACAGTTTTGACCTATTTGAAAAAGACTGGCTATACAAAAAAGCTCGATATTTGGGTACCATACGAGCTCATTGAAAGAAACCTAATGAATCGTGTACCTACTCATTTGCGATTCTCTATTGAAACGTAATGAAATCGAACCATTTTTGAAAAGATTGATCACTGGTGATTATAAGTCGATTACCTACGACAAGAATGTGCGAAAGAGATGATCAAACGGTAGCACAGACTGTAGCGAAATCCGGATTACCATGCAATAAGGTGATGCTGTGTGTATGGTGGGATTGGAAGTGCATCGTTTGGATATGAGTTTTTACCGTAGGGCGAACCCATCGATTCGGATTTCTTCTCCCAAAAACTAATTGACTCAAGCATGAAATTCAGAAAAAAACGGCCGGAATTGATCAACAGAAAGGGAGTGGTCTTTCATCATAATAACGCCAGACCACACACATCTTTTGCCACTCAGCAAAAATTGAGAGAACTTGATTGGGAAGTGTTAATGCATCCATCATATAATCCTGACCTTGCACCCTCAGATTTTCTCCTGTTTCGGTCTTCTTCTTCTTACTTTAAATTATGGCTGCCTGTTTCGGTCTCTTCAGAATTCTTTGAGTAGTGTTTAGTTGACATTAAGAGAAGACTGTCAAAACTACTTGTCGCATTTATTTGATCAAGAAACCCGAGATTTCTACAGCAACGAGATTATGTTATCTACAAGATGGCAACAAGTTATCAAAAAAATGTCACATTATATATTATAATTATATGTAAATAAAAATATCTTGAACTTTTTCCCCGACGTATTATTCTTATCAATTATCTAAGAACGATACAATTATCGCCGATACCAGTAAAATTGTTGGTTAAAATTTTATGTGCTGATTAGCCATGGGTTTGCTGCGGTGAAAAACTTTGTAACGACTCGCAACGACAGAGCAACGTATTCTTTCCTATTTCGAAAATCTCTCAGGAATAAAACGAGGCCTGTGATAAGTACAAAAAAGCTTGTAGGTTATTATAACTTTTATTTATTTTTATAAAATTATAAAACATGAGCTATTTCTTTTCGTTACGTAAAAAACTAATATAGTATTTGTTTTGTTGTACTAATAAATAGGATGTTGCAAACGATTGTGCAATTCTTTGCTTTGTTTTCATTCATAACAACAGGTTCCCATATAAAGTACAGAAGTACATACACAACAATGGAGCATGTATTTTCGGCTAAATGGTGTTTTATTGTTATTCCCTTGTGCGGTCGGAACTGCTGCACATGGCGGGGTGCCCCAAAATTTCCCACATCGCGTAATCGAGCCTGAATATGAGCGCATAATTGCTTATTTGCCTCATCAAGAATTCACTCGCGATCAGTACGGGCGAATATTGCCATGGTTCAGTGTTCGTTACTCTGATTGATAGGTGCAGGAACGTGACCGCTTTGTTATTGATGCAACCTTTTTGCTTAAATGCTGCCGAATGTAAATTGGGGTAAATTGATAAATAATGAAGTGAAGTGATCGGATGTTGTTTTATCCAGTATTTAATAAATAACAATATAATAATAATATAACAAATAAAAGAACTGTTACGACCTAACTTATAATCGTATACATAAATTATGTAATAATTATCTCTATACCCGTTTCTTTCTATTGTCATTTAGTAAAGAGAGAGAGAGAGAGAGAGAGAGAGAGAGAGCAATGTTAAGCACTTCGCAAGTTGATATCGATTTTAATGAGCAAGGCGATTAATTTTTTACATTTTAATTGAAAGAATTGAAAAAATAAAGACTTATTTAATCGTTTAATTCATCAATTTCGAAATAACCAAGAACATATCTAAAAGTAGAATTTAGATTTAAGTGACGAATGGGAATCCTTTAACTAGTAAATATCTAGCTCGAAGTGGAAAATATGTGTCGATTTCGTAATACTGATTTAATAGACAATAATTTTTCGTTTTTCTTGTGATTAATTATTCGTTAATATTGTTAGGTCTTAGACTCAGACCGCGGGAGGTTTTAATGTGATTGCTACGCTTTACAAGAGATTTAGAGAGATTAGATAAGATTTTAGAGGCTGCTTTTTAATTAGTCTACATGGATTATCAAAATTGACTAATTTATTACATATCCCATATTATGTCGAACGTCGAACTTTCAAAAGTCTGAATAGTTTATGTTGCGGATCGCGCCTTAGAACACACATATGGTAAATATAGATAAGATCTCATGGCCTGCGATCGATGGCGATATAGCCATCTTGTTGATGCTAAATCTTAAATTCGAGGGTGCGTTTTTAAGTTCGCGGAATGGGTGGTAAGGAGTGGAAATAAAAATCCAAATTTATTTTTTCTTTTCAATATAATCACCTGCTACCCTAACACATTTTTCGGATCTTTCATTTAACTTATAGTATATTCTCAAAAAAAAAATGAAACTGCTTTCTTCACTTCTTCATCACTTAAAAACTTTTTCCCACGAAGTTCTTTTTTTAAGTTTGGAAATAGATAAGAATAACTGCTGGCCAGGTCAGGAATATAGGGTGCGTGTGGCAAAATTTCGAATCCCACCTTCTGCAGGGCAGCCATCTCAACATGGCACTTATGAACAGGCGCGTTGTCGTGCAGAAGAAGGATTACTTTGGTAAATTTTCCCCTTCTTTTCTCCTTTATGGCTTCCTTCAGTTGTTCTAGGATTAAATCGTAGTAATTTCCGGTTATGGAGACACCTTCATCTTTATAATTAATCAATAGTATTCTTCTGAGTCCCAAAAGACTGTGCGTGACATGGCAAATCTTTCATGAAATAGAAGCGACTAATGTCCTGATGGGATCTGATGATGATGAAGAAGAAGTGATAGAGTACTACTCTAATATAAACAATTATTTTAAATGTTGTAAAGCTTGTTAATTTCTGTAATTTACTTAGAAAGAAACCTATTTGTATCACTCATGGAATAATTTACTGGAAATGAGGCATTCCATCCTAGTCCTCACGGGTGAAAACGCATCTGCATTTTGATTCGTAACAGAGGATAGATGTAGATGTCTATGGGCCGCAGCAACCACTTCCCATCAGGTGGACTGTGTGCTCGTTTTTCACCCTTATCCTATAAAAAAAACTCATATTCAAATCACATAAATGAACATGTGGTTTAACCAAGTGATAATAATGTTTAGGTTTAAATTATATCTGTATTAATAATTTTGCCCTTTTTTTCCAGGTAAGTTACTGTCCACGAAAAGGAAGGGTAAGAGTTTCTATTTGCTGGCAATTGTATTATTTGATTGTAGCTAAGCATTGGCATAAAATAAGTAAGAAAATACGATAGTTAAGATGGAATTTTTTTTATAATTAAAAATTTTATGTAGGTATGTTTTACGATTCTAATTTATGATAAAAGTTAACGTTTTGACTTATTATTAGTAATTATTTTAAAATAATATATCCATTTTAATGAAGTTCTTTAATTATTTTAATAAAGTCAAATCAATTGAAATGTGTTCAACAAGCAGAATCTACTAATACAAGTACATGAGTTACGTCATCCAACCCTACAATCAAATATCTCAAATAGTTAGTATAAATAATTATAAATTAAATATAAAATTATTCGCTATACTTGTACGGTAAATAGTTATAATAATTTATATTAAACAATCGCATCTATGTGATTATAATATAATTTCTAACTCATTAAAATACAATTTCTAAATAGTTATAAATATTATGTGCGAATTGTAAATTTCGCAATATTATAAGAATACTATTTATGTTGTGATTGTCGTTATTAATTTAAACAAAAATAAATAAAGAGCTACAGTAGAACAAGTACACGATGTATTAATCATATAATCAATAATTATGCATTTAATATGTGGCTTAAAATAAAAATTATCTTAAATTTAAGAAAATGCTTTTCGTTAACGTTAAGATGGAGAAAACGTTACTGTTTGTGATTATTAAATCTGTATAAGTGTTTTTTTAATTGGCGAAAGTAGTATAGAATGCTCACGTAAAATCTAAACCTGCGTTTGTTAGTTCACTCAGCAGTTTGCTAGTTGAACTACGTTAGTATAGTTAGTATCATTTATACTGGGTTAAATTTAACAGGATGATGTTTGAACCTTAACGCTTTCATTATAGAATTCATACAGATCAAGCAAGCGTGGACCTGAGGAGAAATTCTCCATAATGCTGTTTTTGCTGGTTCGCTCGGCGTTCACGGGCGCAGCCTAGCGTGCACTGTTTGCACCAATTCATACTAGTTCGTGCGCTCCCCGTTATATTCCGCTTATCGTTTCATACACCGCACTGTTTTAACGCGTTATTTTTACGTGTTTGCAATGCATTCAGATCTGCATGTTTCTAAATGAGATTCGTCCAGCTCATGTGTGCATAGCATGATGTTAACATTGGGATTTAATTTACTAATGGGTGTTCGGTGCTGCCAGTTTGTTTAGTTTGAAGGAATGGTTTGTTTTTTTGAGTTGGAAAGTTTTTTTGTATTAAGTGCTTTGAAATGTTATTTATATTAATAGTCATATTGTTTTTTATTTATTTTATTTTAGAATACGTCACCTCACATCACGATTTCATTTTTTTTTTGTAGGATAGAGTGACAAACGAGCACACAGTACATCTAATGGTAAGTGGTTGCTGTGGCCCACAGACATCTACATTTATCCTCGTTTGCGAATCAAAATGCAGATGCGTTGTCACCCGTGAGAACTAAAATGGAATGCCTCTTTTCCAGTAAAAAGGGTCTTCGGTTCTCTACACTCACCATAAGAAACACAGCAGTGTTAAGCTGCTATTTTACGCTGGTATTCTGTGAGAGTGTAGTCCTTCCCCGGTCGATCCGACCCATTCGTGCTACAATTACACTACTAATATAGCTGCAGCATGGCTCTACCACGTATAAATGTAAATTGATAATTAGGTGTTTAAAATGCATGTGAACATGTTTACACCCGGAAAAATTATTTGTAAGCTTGCTCCATGCAGAATTCGAACCCATGACCCCGTAGCTCAGCAGCCGAATGCTAAGCCACTGTGATATAAGCGGTCTTTGCATAATAGTTGCAGTGATATGTTAACGAGAATTATGTAGCTGTGGCAAAATCGATGGATTAACGAATAAGACTGATTTTATATCAATAGTGCAAAAAAACCTTTCAAAGCCTTTTTGGCTTTGCTAGATCTTGTGAGCTCCTCTTAAAAGTACGTGAATTTTTCCCGTCTTAAAGGCGATGTTGCCATTTTTCAAGATGTAAGTGTGAGGAAGAA
This sequence comes from Parnassius glacialis, assembly GCA_033319125.1. NCBI lineage: Eukaryota > Metazoa > Arthropoda > Insecta > Lepidoptera > Papilionidae > Parnassius > Parnassius glacialis. Next base: position 18,771,263 of record JAVANC010000009.1, read on the forward strand.
GCACATGGCCGATCCGATGTTAAGTGGATGCTGAATTAAGAATCAAAATGAAGGAACGTTAACACGTGCTGGAATGGCTTTACTGTTTCATATTTACTCTATTGTACTGAAGTACGTCAAACAAATTAAATACGTAAGTTATCAATATATTAATGAGAACAGTTAGACACTGCAATGTTAATACTTTTCGTTAATTCTCATATAATATTCGAAAAAAAAATTCCATAACAAATGACAATGCAAAAGAACATACTGACAGTCAACGGACGTGTCTACACAAACGTTTCGCAATCGTTGCGAATTCAGCGTTATTGCAAAAGAAAACAACATTGTGCTTGTAACAATGCTCTGAGAATCTCAACTGACTTCGGTGATTCACGAGCACTGAGTACAACGCACTTGTATGTAATTAACTAAGTTCCATTTTCAAAATATTACTATTATTATATTATTATAAAACTAACCCCGACAAATAACATTGTACAGACTTAATAATTTCATTGGCAAAAAAAAACTAAAAAAGAACTTCAAAGAACTACTAAGAACATAATAATTACCAAGTAATAGCTTCTGAGGTCGTTGCTAAAACATTTAGTCGATTTTTACATTTTATTAAAGTTTAGTTTAATCACTGTTTTGATTGAAAATATCACAAGCTCAAAATAACTACTAGAAAGTCATCCTAACAGTTATATTAAAATCTTCTTTCCCTGTTTGTCCAGTCTAATAGGTGGCATTTTATTTTAGAATTAAAAAAGAAAAGATTTTATTGTTCTTTCTTTTTAAATGTAATAATAATCATTAAAGTTTATTCACGATTAGCAAAGATATCGTGGAACATACATGAATTGAGAACCTCCTTATCTTTTTAGCTGACGAAAAATGATAAGCTAGCAGGAGATAGTTTTCTAATAGTTATCATTCATTATTTTTTCAATAATTTGTGAAAACTGTAATAGGAAATTATGGAAAATCTCGAGTTCATTGAATTACTTGACAACCGTGAACGCTGTATGTCACATCCATAAATTACGCGTCGATGAACGAATTGACACAATAGTGAGAAACGCGTAAGTGTATTATTTTACTGCAGTTCAGTTTAGATACAATCTGTTTCGGCCTTAAGTGTGATTTAAATATTTTAACGCTATTTGTATTACTATGTGAAACATAAGATATTAATTCCACGGGCCAGTGTGCGGCGAACTTTATAACGTCTGATATAATTTTAAATTCTTAGAACTTTTCGGTTTATTTCATATTCCGTATATTCCACACGAGCCTGCAATTGTAAAAAAAATGCAAAATGTGGTAGGTACTAGGTAGTAGTGGTAGGCCTCTTTTTTATAGTTTTAGTATGAATTTGACGGCTCCGTGGCGCAGTGGCTTAGCAATGAGTTCGCGCGGGTTCGAATCCCGCACGGAACAAGTATTTGTATGGCCTACAAATAATTGTTCCGGGTCCGGATGTTTGTCCTTGTGCAATTTGTGTTTGTAAACTGCCTCCACGATACAGGAAAAATCCTAGTGTGGGGGTAACGTTTTTTTTTAAAGAGATCTCTGTTTTGTGTTTCGGTTTGAAATGTATGGATAGCCAGTATAATAATTGGCGATTGGCTAAACAGTCTGTTAGACATTCTTTTTTTACTTATTATAAGCCAGTGCTTGACCACAATCCCACCTGGTGGTAAGTGGTGATGTAGTCTTAGATGGTGAATCGCTCTGTCTTAGCGTAACAAAAGCCTATTCACTCTTGCCTTGAAGTCGCCCCGATTGTATTCGGACGGAAACATAGACACCATAATTATCTTCAGGCGTTAACAAACCCTCGTGTCCTTCGTAATATGAAGTTATTTCATATTCATTCAGCGTTCATTACACCCACTGCCATAATATCTTTCCATCATCCCCATAATATATTAACTTATAGTGAGGATATTTAGCATAGTTGCAAAACACTTTGCAGTTTTTTATTGTGTGGTTATCGAGAAGATGCTGCTTCCAATGTCCTGTTTCATTTCGCTCTATCGCCTCTTCACCACGACATTCACGGCAGGATGTGGAGTAGTGAATTCTTTCCTATTCAATTAGAAGTTGCTTGTAGGTATATAAATACATGTATAGAATATACAGATAATAATAATTTAGAATGAAATAAGTTGAAAAAAAAATGACATAATATAAAAACAAAAGTTGGAAATTCGACAGTAACAATAATGTTTAATGCCTTAATAATATACATTACAATATAATGTCGTTAAAACATTTCATAGCCCTTTGCACCGAAATTCCGTCAACATCTTTTATAGTACCCACTGACAATCTTTCAAATTCCACATAAAAATATAGATAGTACGTTAATAAAACACGTAAAAGATAGTTTTATAATGAAAATTAATAACAATATTTTAAATATAATGCATTTTCGTATCGTATATAATACAAACGGAGTCTTATTTATTTAATGAAAGAAATGACGTGCATCCAAATATTTAAGTTTCGGATTTCAGAAGAACAAAATTTATACTGTATAGAAACTGTACAAAACGTCAAATAATACAAAAAATAATATGAGGAATGTTATTAACACTACCAATACTCTCGTTGACCGCTCCAACTAAGCTTGTAGGGGAGACCGGGTACAAAAGTAACATTTTGTACTTTTACCTTGGTTTCTCGTTAGGTGTAATTATTTTAATGAAATTAACATAGCCATATATACATTCCGTTTATGTTCTTTACATTAGGATATTGATTTATCTTATTATTGTGTATTTTATATGAATCACAGAGACTTCAAAAAAATTCGTCAGTTGTTACTTTCGACCACGTAGGCAGGTCGAAAGTAACACGTTGTGGGTCGAAAGTAACAGGACAAAGGGGTTTGTAATGAATATATTTTGACATATTAAATCAGCAAATTATTTACTAAGACTTTGTATTAATAACACAGATAAACATTTGCATTTTAAATGCTCAAAAATTATATATTTAAAAAAAAACAAAACAAATTATTCTTGCTTTAAATAAGATCAATTATATTTATAATCAGACTCAGATCAGTATTAGTCTTTTACTCAGACTTACAATTATGGCACACAATTTTATCATCGTTGATGCATTCAGTATGTGACACATTTGGTACATTGTATCCATTGCTATTTTGGTCAAATGTTGTTAAAAAGTTTCTAAACAAACGAGATAGAAGAAATCTTCGTGTAAAATTATTTTCCTTTCTTTTAGCTGCCTTCTTTGTCTTTTTCCTTTTTCCTTCCCTTCGTAGATATCAACTTCAACTTGCTATTTCCAGTATCGGGTTGTAAAACCGTTTTTCGGATTTATTTATTTGTTGGTATTCTTCTTCAATTACGTTTTCTTCAGATTGGCTTGTTACTTGAGCGCACCTCAAAAAGAGGCTCAGGTCCGTCAACCACTCCTTACCTGCCATTTGAGTACCTACTGTGCCACTTTTCAGGAAATGTTTTCCCATTTTTTATCACCTATCCATATGCCGGTTTACGTACTTCAGATAGAGATAACCTAAAATAAAGTCCAGACCACACAATCAAATAGTCCTGTAGACATTTTTCTTCATCAATAGTAAAAACATGGTTGACGCAACGGTAGCCCACAACTGCGCTAGTATTTCCTGCTTTAATTTTTTATGTATCTATATAATGTTACATGACTAACATAATATTTTTTCCAGGGATTAATTCTATACCATCTTTGGAATGCTCTTCAGCCGCTTTTCGGAACACTTCCGTGAACTATCACACGAGGAACTACTGAAGTTCCTCGTGTGATAGTTCTTATGCATTGTCAATATGACAAAGGCACATTACAATATTAAGTAAATAAATCAATACGGGGACAAAAGTAACATGTTACTTGTGTACCCATAGGGCTATGTTACTTTTGTACCCGACCACATTTTTGTTAAAACATGAATGATAGCCTTAAAACGGAACGTGCCAGACAAAAACGAATTAAAACACTGTGTAATCAATGTAATCAAGAATTAATAAGCAAATATTTAAAATGGTATCATCCTTTTAAGACTAAGAAAACATTAAAAAAGAAAACGTCAGAAAACTTACTTTTGACTAGTGAAATCAAATACCGTCCTCTCACTCATCCTAACAGCACGTGGCATGCGCGGCGACTTAATGCAAGCGAGGGGGTCATCACCGGCTATCACCTTATGGCAGCAAAGCGGTGTTTGTCTATTGGATAAACCTACAGAGCATTTGTTACTTTCGACCCGCCGTTACTTTTGTACCCGGTCTCCCCTACTATGATAATTAAAAATTTAAAATTTTGTACAACGGACTTCAATATAAATTATTAAGAATAACTCAAAAACGATTAGTCAGACCTTAATCAAATTAATATGGGACCACATGTGAAGCACCAGCTTTGAAATAAAAAAAAGAATCATCGAAATCGGTTCACCCAGTAAAAAGTTATAAGGTAACACGCATAAAAAAACATACAGTCGAATTGAGTACCGTCTCCTCTTTGAAGTCGGTAGAAAAAAAAAATGCACTTTCTAGCACTTAGGAAGATTTACAAAAAGGGAAGCTACGATATGATTCAGTATTATTAGTACTCACAAGTTTTATTCAAAATTGGTAAGACTTGTTTTTCAAGTCAGTATAATATATAAACATAGTACATACAGAAAGCATTGTTATTTAGTTTCTTCTTTATTTAATTAAAGTTCTAGAAGTCTTTTACTGCATTTTTAAAGATATCGCAAGTAAACAATGACATTAAATATTTTGCTAATCATTAAGAGTGAATTTAATATATTATGTTAGGTACGTATTTTTTGTACGTACCTTATACAAGTTACACATATATATATATATATATATATATATATATATATATAATATTTTCGACTCTTCCATTTTGAGTGGGATATCATTTTAAATAACTATGCAATTATATTGTTCATACGGTTTAGTTCTCAAAATATCAAAATGACTCAGTAAATGCAAGTAGCTGTACACACTTCATCTTTTGCAATATATTTTACATAATTTCCGTTGCCAGCATTATATTCAATTTTAGTAAACGTGTTCGTCAATTGCAACACGTATGCAATCAAGCATGATATTAAAGGATGTGATAATTATGCTCTTCCGTTTCTCATAGTCTGGAATTTATATTAGACAGTTAGTGTCCATTTTATTTAAACATTAACATTGTTTTTATTTCTTTGTTTAATAAAAGGAAATGTTTTAAATTGACCATGACACTACGCTTTCTACTGCCACGCGGATGCGTTTACATATTAAAACACATCGACAAACATCCAGACCCAAAACAATTATTTCTAGGCCATAAAAATACTTGTTCTTTGCGGTATTTAATCCCGCGGCGACGTAGTTTCATAAAAAAAAATTAGCCATTGCGTTACATAGAGTTAGACACAATCGTAACTCATGGTGTTACCTTTAAGTTGTAAATGTCTTAAAATTTGGTATATTAATAATTTCGATATTTCAATTTGAATTAAAACTAAAATAGCCGTAAAAGAAACTTACTTCGGTCAGATACCATTTTTGATCGTTGAAAAAACTGTTCATGCATGAAATGGTTGTATTTAGTTACAAATTATCTGTAGGTTGCTGACAGCTGACAGAAATTATAAGAAACCTTTAAAATGGCGAGTAGGTTTACCACCTGCGTTGTGTGTATTTCTTTATAACAGTCAGTTTTTTTGTTGGATTGATTATTAGAAAAAGCAAATCACAATGAAAAATAAAGGTGTCCAGGGAAGGACCACGCTCTCACAGAATACCAGCTTAAAATAGCGGGTTAACGCTGCTGTGTTTTGTATAGTGAGTGCAAAGAATCGGAGGCCCTTTTTACTGGAAAAGCGGCATTCCATCTTAGTCCTAACGGCTGATAATGCATCTGCATTTTGATTCGCAAACGAGAATAGATGTAGATGTCTATGGGCCACAGCAATCACTTACCATCAGGTGGACTGTGTGCTCGCTTATCACCCTTATCGTATAAAAAGTTAATTCTTTTCTTGCTAATTAATTTTCTAACGTTTCATTTAAAATATATATACTTTAATCTCAAACATGGAATATAAACCACTGAAATTGTTAATCTTAATTTTAAATGTCGATATACCACGCACTCGGCGGTAAAGGCAAATATCTCGAAGGTTTTCTTACGCATGCTTGTTTAAGATATTTTTTATAAAACTGAAGTGACAAACAAAATGAAATCCCACCTGATGGTACTTGCCATTAGCCACTTGGCTATTGCAGTCCATGGACACCAGCATGTGTGCAGTTTACACGCGGTAGAAGTGAAACCTTCAATTGAAATAAAATATTTCACGGCAAATTATTTATTTAATATGATAATTTTCAACCACAATTGCGGCATAAAATGTAAGATAAGTTTAATATTATAGGAAATAAATGTTATAATTATCATTTTTAGATATGTAGAGCTTAAATTTTAGTGAAATAAATCAAAATAATATTTTCTTTCGAGGAAAATTGCTTTTTAATAGCGCCATCTACTTCATTCTATAGGTAAAGTCATTTTATCGAACTAAAATTGATTGTCCCTCACAGTGGTACGTAAAATAGAAGTTAGATGATCTAAATACGACTAATTTAAAATTACGTGTCACGTTGTTTGTCCGCGATGAACTCCTAAACTACTTTTACAATGAAATTTTGCATACTCTGTGCAGTTTGGTCCAACTTGAGAGATAGGATAGTTTTTATCCTGATAAGTGACACTCAATATTTTTTTTATTACGAATTTAAGGATTTTTATATGAAGGGCAGAACAACGTCTGCCTGGTCAGCTAGTTTAATATAAAATTCTATCTCATTCTCTCGCAAACTAAATCCTATAGATGTATATGTTTGTTTCTTTTTAATGCCGCTTTTTCGTTTCATCGAGTTTCAAATCACAACGATTCTAAAAGAGTTTCCCCTTCAAAAAATATTTCGAGAATACAATGGAATGAAATCATTTATTTTATGTGGTAGAGCCATGCTGCAGTGTAATAAGGATGCAGCACGAATGCACCGCACTTGACAGGGGAAGAACTTCGCTCGCGCAAAATAACAGTGTGAACTAGCAACACAATGCTGCTGTATGACGTGTAGTGAGTAACGTGAACGGAAAACCCTTTTATTAGTAAAAAGGCGTTCGATCTTCGAACTTAGGGGCGACGATCTGCATTCTGATTCTTAGGAGAAGATAGATGTTGATTTTTATGAACCACAGCCTTCGTTTACCTTCAGTAGACTTTGTGATCGTTCGTTAACAGTGGTAGAGCCACGCGGCAGCGTTTGCTGTCGCACGGATGGTCCGGCTCGAACCGGGGTGGTACCACGACCTCACAGAAAACCAGCGTGAAGTAGAGGTTCGCCTCTGCGTTTCGCTTGGTGAGTGCAGGTGGCCGGAGGCCCTTTTTACTGGAAATGAGGCATTCCATCGTAGTCTTCACGGGTGACAACGCATCTACATTTTGAATTGTAATAAAGGATAGATGTAGATATCTATGGGTCGCAGCAACCACTTACCATCAGGTGGACTGTGTGCTCGTTTGTCACCCTTATCCTATAAAAAAAATACTTTTACATATACAAAATCTCCGTCAAAATACAACACAACATTGGGGTACTACGAGTATGATGGATTTTCCTGTCTCAGAACCCTCTCAGAAATTAATAAAAGAGGCCTGTGTTTAGCAGTGGAATGTAAATTAGACTTTGCATTTGATTTTAGGTCACATATTAAAATGGCATTACATAAGAATACGTATTATGAATCAGCAAAAATTGTAGCATAATGAGTTAATTTAGCATGATTTAAAGTTGAAACGAAAGATAAAAATTAATTTGAAGTTCCTGCATGTAGTAAGTAAATGTTTTATATTTTAAAGATTGAAGTGGTGTTTAAAATTCAGTTGGATATAAATACCAATTTATTTACATATAATTTTGTGAAGTACGCATATTCATATCCTGCTGTAAGAAATCTCATTGTAGAAAAAAATACTTAAGTATTATCTAATATATTAAAAATAATTTTTGTTTGTTCGTATTATATGCGTTGCCATACCGTGCATCAGATTGCGGTAAAGCTTTGTCAACAATTAACTTATAGTAGGTGGCGCGCGTGTAGTACCGACAAATTTATTTGAAAGTTGTATGTTATTATTACTATTCCTAATTAAACAATATAACTCTTTCAAATTTAAAACGATATTTCCACAATTATGTCTTCTGTGGTAACAACGCGCCGGGTACTATATCTATATAGCCGGGTATCTAGTTATGATATAAAAACCATTGACGCATAGTCCTTAGATATCCGATATTCCATTCACAACTGTCAATCGCACTATGTGACATCAGTAACATACGTTGAATTATATTACCTTAGAAAAAAATACTAAAATAACGCTGTATAGTATTGCTAATTAGTGTATGAGATTTTAATTAAAGCGCAAACTCATTAGTTCCGTTTTAAAACTACTCGCAGGAGTAGTTAAGGCGCGGTCACACAACCACAATGTCCGGAGTCAGGGCGCGCCTACACGCAAACACCCCATTAGTTACACCAACAATATTTCATACGCGCTCATATAATTTGCAAGCGACAGGTCCACATTCATGACACTTTGTCGTGTGACACACAGAAAACAAACAGACAAAATATGAAATTCGTGAGCGTTATTTACTGTTGCGATGTACAGAAGGGAAAATATTTGACTGGTGTTCTTATCTATAGCTGCATAGGCTATTCAGAGTCAAACAGCGCGTTATAATTTATTCATCGCCAACCTAAAGTACTGTTAGTTATTCATTATGTCAGCGTTTTAAAAGTACAATTAAAACAGTGTCTTAAAATTAATTATTCATTGACTTATTTAACTGTAGATAAGTTGATGATAAAAAAGGCCTAAAAGGGCGTAATTATACAATCATTATAATAATATTTATGTGTTATATATAAATCATTTGTAAAATATTTAGGTATATCAGAAAAACAATGCAATTGTGTCGTCTAATAAACCAAATTTTTAAATAATAAATATTTGTATTTAGTATTGTGCTCAATTTCACGACAATACATATTTTTTCTTTAGTTTTTATTCCTTTCATAGAAAATTGAAGTTTATTGAATAATATTATTAAATAATAATAGAGTAATATGTTGGCTTCATGTTGGTGATGAATAGAGTTAGATCACTAAATTAGTTAAATTGATTACATGTTTGCTCTTGTATGTAGGCGTTTTGAACTTTGCCTGTGGACTTTTGTTCAAGGTCCGCCTATAGTTATAGACCCACGCTTTTCCATTATTGAATCGCTATTGTTACGAAAGTTACATTACGATTTATTGATTCGATGATATCTTATCTCCTTCATTTATCAGTTGCGACTTTATTGAAAAGGCTTAGATACATTAAAATATATTGTTTCCACATAAATATTTGTTTAGTTATTAGAATAATTTGCAATCACTTAAAGTTTTTTTATCTTTATTTTATTTAGCATTCAATTATTTTAGTTTTATTTAATTTGAAATTTATGTTTTATTAACGTCAAAATTTCTCAACTTTGCCGTCGATATGGGTACTATCTGAATGAATTTCCGGAAGCGCGCTTTAAAACTAGAGCGAGGCAAAAAAACAATAACGGCGACTAACTCTAAAGCCAATTTTTTTAAATGCATGACGCGAACGGATGAAAAGTCAAATAACATCACTGGGCGAGTACGTCAACCCGATTCATATCTACCCTCCGTTGAAAGAGTAATGCTAGGTAGAAAAAACCCCATTCTAATGTGACATGTATGCAACATGTGGGTGGGAAAGAGACAAAGGGATAGTTTCGTACACCTGCCACGTCACCTGGCGCGAGTCTCGTCCATATTTGATTAGGTTCTGTTGGGGTCGACACTACTAACTATGCTAGTAGCGGAGTGAATTGAAGTTTGAATTTGATGACTTGCATTGTTTCTGCTTTCTATTCGGATAACATAAAGGTTTGTTTCTTTATTTTATCTTTTTGAAAACGTATATGTATTATTGAATTAAAGAAAAAAATGTTATTATTGGAATTATTCTTCCTCCGCTTATAAGTTCAAGAAAGTACAACATTTAATTACAATTGTATTTCTTACCGATATAGTTACGTTATTTAATTACATTTTTTAATCTATGGAGTGAAACACATCGTACTATCTTTACCAATTTTTTAAATTAATGAATTTGTTGTAGTGTTGTCCAAAATGGATATTATGCATAATGTATGTAACATTAATTTTCCTTAAGAGAAGAAATAAAAGATAGAAGAAATTATAATTTACACTTGTTTTGCATAGTCATATGTGAGACAGCAAAAATCATGAAGTGCTTGTTGAACTATTAGCTACACAGGGTTTCGTCGTAAACTTGCTGTTTATCTTTTACTGAATTATTTCGAACACAGAGTTTATGTTTTATATTTTTTATGCTTCTTTATCACTCGGAAAAATCATTATAGTGACATTCGCAATCCAATGAGATTCTTTTTTGATTATTTTTTGATCAGATTGAGATCTGATGAGCCAACGGGGTGATGATGATAAATCCTCATCACCCAGATTTATCATCATCACCCAGTTGGCTGCTTGTTGATTGCATTACCAGACTTACTCTACTCTCACTCGCTCGCTACTCCTCGTTAGGGTATTTCTATATCTGGCATAAACACACGAAATGGTTATATTTCCATGTAATCGCCTTTCACAACAGATTTAGTTGCATTTTTTGTGGAAACTCGAAAACATTATATTTAAAAAATATTTTAAATCTTAACCCATACTTGTAATCTTGATAATATATCGAGTATACTCGTAATTACACGTTAAATGAGATCAATAACTCTATAGTATATATATCAGTAGGTTTAAACGGACAGAAAGAAATTATAGGGTTTCCTTGTGTGACCGCGGATCCACAAAAACAAAACATTAAGCTACAACAACGCATAAAAACTATAAAGCTGCTCCACTTTGTTTGTAAAACCGTTACAACCGCTTGAGGCGATCTCGTGGCTTTCGTAAGTCCAACCGCAGACGCCACAACTCTCGCGACTTCCATCGTCAAGCCGCGACTAGTGGGTAATAACACATTAAAACACCGCGCTGGCCGTTCTCGTTGACTTTGATAGCCCTCTAATCCACTGAATGACACATTTATGCCCCACTATTGGAATTTAACTGCAGTAGAAACAAAAATAACATAGTTTTAATAACACCAAGGTTAATAGGATTTATAAACACAGATTTAACCCTGTGATGGAAGTATAAGAATATCCACTACTCCATAACTTCTCATAGATGTAGTAAGAGCAGCGGTATCTTCCTGATAACAATTCAAAATAAAAAATAAAACTGCCAAGCGTGGTAGCTATGGCACATTAGCTCCCTTATGAGGTATAAGGCAATCTATGGCGTAGACCTGTTCAGCAGCGGGCTTTTATTAGGCTGTAACGGTCTCCATACTTTACGTAATTCTTATTAACGGACAGGCTTCAAACACGGTAAAAGTATGTCGAGATTATGCATTTTTTTCATAATTAGTAACTCAAAATGTGTAATAATAAGAGGGGTACGAATATGAACCTATTTTGCTACAAAGTAGCAGTGCATATTTGCATAACTTGCTAACTTTGTATAACTGTAGGCGTAGTCCTCATGGGTGACGCATCTGTAGCTTTCTTTTTTTAAAGTTTTTAGAATAGAATAGAATAATTTTTTATTCAATATTGATTATTACATAATACTTATTGAAAGTCATTTTTTATTTACCACGGGTTCGGAAAATAACTCTGTCCTGGGAAAAACCAGCAAGAAACCCAGCGGGACTATTTTTTGCAAACATATTTCGCTTGACAATAATTTCGTTTATACAATTCTTAAATGATTTTTCATAGAACCAGCATGGTGGCGATCACCTTATTCCCAAGGGTTATTTTCATTCATGTATTCCTTGATATTATAATAACCCTTTTTGTACAGTTTTTCTTTAATAAAGCTTTTAAATTTGTTTATTGACAAACTTTGAATATGTTCTGGAATTTTGTTGGAAAAGTGTATATATTACGCCATAAATGAATTATTGATTCTGTGGAGTCTAGTAACTGGCATCACAAGCTTATGTTTGTTCCTAGTGTTTAAACTATGCACATCCTTATTGTTATTAAAGCTATTTATGTGTTTATGCACATACATTATATTCTCATAAATATATTGCAATGCCAAAGTTAATATGTTGGTTTCAGTTATCTATGGTTTGGAGTAGCCACTTAATATCATAAAAAATCCAGAATAATGTTATAAATAATCTTAAAACTTTTATTTTTAAATATTGGCAGATCCAAAATCACCACGAGCACTGATTAAAAATAATTCTAGTATCGTGTATTTCAACCGCAAGGATAACGACTTTCAGTAGTTAACGGTTTATCTCGAGAGGAATTTACTCTACTAATTGTTTCCCACACTGTAAACTATACTCGTACTAATTTGGATTTGCATGTAGTTTTGATATTTGTACACCATTTCGTCATCTTCCGGTGACCTTCTTTAGGGTCGCCCTGTGTTTGATTTTGATTTAATTGTATCCACTAATAGAATGTCATGAAATTGAAAACGGCAAATGTTCGCTAAATATGAAACACCGACAGACTAACAGCGCTGTGGCAGTGGCAATACTGTTACAGACTCAGAGTCCTTTTCGTTGCTGCATCCCAATGTATTTGTGTATATTATTATTTTTTTCTGCATTACTTACCATTTAATTTCTTTATACGTTGTGTTGAGTGACGAAATAATCATTCATTCATTTACTCAATTACATTCTTTTGTTCATAATATGGTTTGATCCATCTTGATTCATGTAATATGGTTGGAACGTAAACTGATTGGCTCGAGCGGCAAAGGATTACATTTGTGGCGGCGCTGTCGTCGCCACACAAGCACAATACATCTAAAGAATAAATCGCGCTATCAAAGTTCTGAATTTAACGCGCTATATATATATAGATCATCTCCGAAATTACACACGGAGCGTTGGCTGCATCCCAGGCTGGACATCTTGCCTGGTGGGAGATCTCCCCTTTTTCTTTCACGGCCGAAGTGGTGATCAACCTCACGTAGGTTAGGTAGGTAGGTGAACACGTAACCAACAACCTTCAGAAAAACTACAACTTCAAGCCTTCGTCATTACCCTCAAGAACCCCAAGAATCGTCTTCTGCAGTCTTCAGCTCCTGCAAGCAGTCCAACTTGTCTTCATCTCGACTCACCGCAGATTTATAAGTCATACTTCTGGCACTTCCTTCGGCACATCGTTTTCACCGGCATCACTTTCATGTGAGTAGTATGGCGTGCATTACACACCGGGGATATCGTTCGCAACGACATCACTTGCGCCTACGCACACAGCATGCATTCCCCACCGGTAATCGGACTGCACTATCAACCTCCGGTTTGAGCAGGGGGTGATGTGGGGGTAAAATCATCGTAGCCTAAATCGCGCTATAAAAGTTCCGAAGTAAAAGTATTATATATAGAATAGTTCCGGACAACCACTCAGAGCGTTGGCTGCTCCCCGGGATGAACACCTAGCCAGGCGGGAGATCTCCCATTTTCATTTCACGGTCAAACACTTACCGCATACCAGTAACGAAGCATTCTTATCGAAGCGTTGAGTTCTTATCGTGGATTAATATGTCTATTAGCCGCGACGTCTTCTTATCATCATTGAGCTGGACTTTGTGCTCTTTTGTCATCCCTAATTATGCATATATTATATAAATTATATAAAAGAATAGAGAATACACAATAGTTTCAACAGTTTAGAATAAAGCCTGCCACATTACGTAAAAGATAATTATAAACTTATATTACAAATTTTAAAAAGCTCCTTTTTTGTGAATCAGTAACGATCTGGTAATACATGTTTCTTGGTTATATAACATTCACCTTCAGAATAATTCGAGGTCAGGCTAATTGAAGTCAAAGTAACTACAAAAGAAGTACTGTATAAGACAGGTTAGGTTTTTTTTACAAACATAGATTTTTTAACTTGAACAAATTAGTTAAGCATTGTTCAACATGAAAATCTATTTAAGTTTCATATCAGAACATTAAAATTAGTACTACCGTGTAGTCTTTTAATTGGATTTCACATTCTCACTAAGCAACGGATAAAGCTTGAATTTCACATGAAGTAACGAGGACGTATAAAAAAATCATTTTAAATTTCATCGCCTCGGACACGTTGGAATATCTTCTAGTCGTATTTTACTAACGAGGTACGTTCACTGCACCATGCAAGTGTACATATCAAACTAGTTTGCAGAGATGTTACAGATAGCATGGATAGCTTTCTAAACTAAATCACCGCCAAGAGACGACTTGCTTAATGCAATGTTTGGACTTCATGAATGTTAGAAATAACTATAATATAATACTTATCGTTTAAATTTATCTTGTAATACGCTTTTACAAATAACTATATAAATTAGTAAAAATTTATATGGCATAAGAATTACATATATACTAAATTTAGTTTATTTTTGAATTATCCGAACGAGGACAGTATTTGGGGTTATGTGTCATTAATTATTTTAAATGGATTTGTATGAGTATCCAAGAGCTAACTGTGCGCATAATATTTGCAAACCCCTGTCGGAGTTTCGGTGACCGGAAGTGTGCTTGCGGGTGGAAGCGCGGGATTTGACCGGAGGTTGCGCAACCCTGGTCTGATATGTTAAGCTCCAGTATGGGGCTTAACTGAGTTATTAATTAACGGCCGCGGGCATCCGGTTTCTATCATATCTGCAAAGTTTTCAGACCTTTTTTGTAAACTCTGAAGCATTTTTTGCCAGCCATTTTTAAACGCGCAGCGATAGGAAGTTTGTTACAAAACCGGCTCGCTTTGTGTTTCTCTCTGAAAATTTCAAAGAATTATTAAATTAATAAACTTGAACACAAGTACTCAGTGCTCATTTATAAATGTATGTAGAATATCATTAATTTCGCACCAGATTACCAAAAAGCATTCTTAAATTTCTTATTTACAGTCTTTAAATTATTGTGTAACATGTAGGATATTTTCCAAAATTCCACAAGATTATTCCTAAGCATTGTTTGCGCTTGATAAAACGAACACACCCATGTCAGGACTGAGATAACGTCATTTAAGGTTTCACTATTTAGCAGAATTTAACGGGCTTGCAAATTTCAATGTTATGTTTTAGCACTTTAATGGTTTGTGTGTTAATATCCAACCACATAATAATATTACTATAACTTTAGAGATATTAACAGTTTTTATTACTTTTAGTAATTTAAATGGCATTTAAAGTCTGAGGAAAATAAAACATAATGTTATATTATTAGGTCCTAACTTGTGAAAATATATATTAAAGTTTTAATTAATTGAATTACGGACTATTATTGTAGTTGTACGTTTGCCATTTTAATGAAGGTTGAAAATTGAATTTTTCTACTATAAGGATCCTGGGGACGGGAACCGATAAAATTATGATATTTTTCAAGAATACCCCTAAAAAATTTTAAAACATTTTTGTAATATTTAATAATCTGTAACTCAATACCTATTATCACAGTTTATTCAGAACTTTCTCAGCGATAATTTGAAGATGTAGTGATGGGAAGTTATTTATTAGATTTTTTTTTAAATAAAATTAAAACACAAACAGCTTTTAACTTATGCCCCAATTCGATCATATTATTGTATTACTCTCCCTTTTTAACTCTCAAAAATAATTGCTAACATTGAAAATTTAGAAATGAGATATTACTCTACTGTAGCTAAATCTTTGTGACATTACATTCACATAGATATCAAAGTGGTTCCATAATTGATACGTTTTTATTTTTACATGAAACACTGGAAGTGAAGATGGAAATCGGTTTGTGCAAGTTCTGATCTCACGGACGTAGTTTCCAGTAGAAGCTCCTGTAAATTTGAGAGAATTTATTGCACAGTGCGGGAGATTTTAAATAGCTACAGTGTCAGTTGAAAGCGGTTGGGTTTTAAATGAAATAAATATTAATTAATAGATAAGTACCAGTGTTTCACATACGTATGTGGTAGAGACACACCAATAAGTCACACACGCAGTACGAATAAATCGGCTCAACCGGGAAAGGCATGCAATAGCAACACAATGCTACTGTTTCGTATGGTGTGACCAGAATCGGAGAACTCTTTTCTTTAAAAACTCTACTGATCAAAGAACTAACAATCTATATATCTAACTATATCGAATCTATATATCTATCTCTCTCACTTTAAATAAAAAAGGCTACACATTCATTGTCACCTCTGTGGGCTAAGAGGGAAAGCCTCACAGTCTGCAATTATTTTTTTATAGGATAAGGGTGACAAACGAGCACACAGCCTATCTGATGGTAAGTAGTTACTGTGGCCCATAGACATCTACATCTGTCCTCGATTACGAATCAAAATGCAGATGCGTTGTCACCCGTGAGAACGAAGATGGAATGCCTCGTTTCCAGTTAAAAAGGTCGCCGGTTTTCTACACTCATCATACGAAACACAGCAGCGTTAAGCCGCTATTTTACGCTGATATTCTGTGAGAGCGTGGTCCTTTCCCTGTCGAGTCGACCCACTCGTGCTACAACTATACCTATAACTATACTATAGTAAAATACCACCTAAAATACCACGTAAAATTGTACTGGTTCTCTATACACTTTATACTTGTGTTTACGCAAAAGCGTTGGTGTCAGGCATCGACGTTAGATGGCTTTCGGCTCGGCTGATACGGGATGACGTTCGCGCGTGTTGAACGTCCGAGCTTACTGAACGGTGGGAGTCGAGAGCGAAAGATTAGAGGTCTTCTGCGCGTCGAGAGAGAAGGCAGTCCGTTTGATAGGGAACTCTTAGATCTAATTTTGTGTTGGGCGCTTATAGTAAATTTACCACTGGGAGTGGTGGCGCGTGTTGAGAGTTTACCCGGGACTTTAGGTTTAACGCAGAATCTTTATAATTGGATTCGACTGTATTAGTTACTAGTGCGGTAGTTAATATTCTAGAAATAACGGTGACCTTTGATCCGTACGTTCGGTGTTCATTTTCGCGAGTCAATCGTAACAAAGGAAGAAAGTGACTGCTGAGGGGGACCTTAGCTTGGAGAGGAGCTGAGGGCCGAACTGCTGCAGGGGGAACGGTCAAATAAGGTCAATAACACTACCAGCCACACCCAAATACACATCACAGACTTTTACTTTCTAGCACAACACATCCACACGAGACCTGACCGAATCCTGAGGGACCAGTCGCCTTGAATAGAGGTAAGTAAGCTCTGTAAAATAATTGTAACGCTCCCCCCTGATTATTTAATGTGATTGTAAACTTAACCCTTGGCGTTTAGAACGCCCGACCGGCATCTGCCTGTAGCTTCTTCGTCTATGGGCCGCGAAGGATTCTACTCCTGGGATAGGCAGCTGCCGGCCGTAACATTTGATAGCAGAACGCGGTGCTGGGATCGATTCCCGGTCGATCCACCGACCATAGTATTTGATAAAAATTAAATAATTTTGGTGGCAGGGAGCGTTGGGTTGATTGGTTTAATTTTGTGTCTACAATCACGCCCGTCCGTAATACGTAAAAATATTTTTTTTTATTATATACGTAATAATAAAATTCCTTTCTTTGTTAGCTTGCTTTGTTGTTTGCGGGTAAATTTGAAAAACCACGCCCGGTTCGCGCGCAAGCGGGATATTGCGTCATGTAGGTAGATGGTTATTTTTACGTAATCGGTTAATTATCGTTGTCGGATGGTTGTAGTGTATTACTTATCGAAGGGTCGATTTCCGAGCAAGGTATTTTTTGTTGATGTGTATCTTCGTTATGTATCTTTCGTATTGTAATTTGTATTTGAACTAAAGAGTGGTAATTTGTATTTACGTAATTTGAATTTAACTTGATTTGATCGCACTAGTATTTGTTATTGTTAATTTGATTTGCCTTTTCTTTTGTACTAACTTGTGTTTGATTTAATAAATAGCGGTTCTTATTTGTGTAATTTCTATTCAACTCGATTTGATAGGAACTGCATTGGTTAGCTGTTAATTTTATTGTATTTTTTATTTGTTATTTTTGTAATTGTGCTCGAGCGGCGTCGTAATTTGTATTTAGTAGTGATGTCCTCGCCCAAGATGCTAATCCGTTGCCTGCGGACTGAGTTACGCTGGGCCACCAGCGCCCATGCTTTGATAGGTCGACCGGATAGGGTCCATAATTTGATGAAGCGGTTCGAGCAGGTCGATGCTCGAAGGGCTGCAGTGGAGGAGGCTTACGCTGAGCTCGAGGATTCGGATGTGGAAAAGGGAGTCCTGGACTCCTGCTTCGCAGACTACGAGCAGTTCTTGTGGCTCACGGACGAGTTGATCGAGGCTGAAGGCAGGTATGCCGAAGAGGCGCGTGAAGCTCGGACGAGTGGCCTGCCCGAGTCCGTTCGGAAGCAGCCTCAGCCGGAGCTGTTGGGACGACTCCCAACTCTGGACTTGCCAAAGTTCTCCGGGGTCCTTTCCGAGTGGCTGACCTTCGTTGGTCTTTTCGACGGCCTAGTGGACGCCCGGAGTGACTTGACTCCGAGCCAGAAGATGGCGTACCTCTTGGCCTCACTGGAGGGGGAGGCCCTGGGCGTTGTCAGCCATTTGAGCTTGTCGGACGACGCCTACCAGACTGCTCGGGACCTCCTAGCCAGAAGATACGCCAACGTCCGGCGAATTGCGGACGAACATGTTAAGCAGCTTCTGAGCCTCCCGCTGCTGAGTGACCGGGCCAGACTACGTCCGGACCTGTTGGATCCAGTCTTGGTGGCCTGTAATATGTTGAGGCGGCTGGATTTACCAGTGGGCGAATGGGCCTTCTTGTTGCTCCGCATCGTGCTGTCCCGTCTACCTCTCGACCTTCAAATGCATTTTGAGGAGAGGTACGGCGGGGATGAGGCCTCCTATATTCCGCCCTTCTATGACCTGCTGCGGTTTTTGGAGGAGCAGTGCCGACAGATCGAGCACGCGGCGGGCACCGTCGACGACTTACGAGCCGTGCCCAGTGAGAGGCGAAATCCGCCGGGCAAGTCGTCGTCAACCCTCCCCTGCTCCTATTGTCGAGCATCTGATCACCGGGTAACGTCTTGCCCAAAATTATTAAGTAAGCCGGTTCCGGCGAGGCGAACTATCGTCAAGGAGCGCCGCTGGTGCTACTCCTGTTTGGAAGGGCACCTTCAGCGAGACTGTCCGCACCAGCGGCTCTGTCTGCATTGCCAGGGCAATCACCATGCCGTACTGTGCCTGGGTGCAAACGGCGTCTCCTCTCGGGGCACTGCCAGGCCCTCGACCCCCACGGGCGGGGGCGCTCCACCACTCCCTCTGACGGGCGACGCTCGGCGCCCGCCGGCTAGCCACCAGGCCCCTAGGTTTGAAAGGGGTCCCTCCCCCGACCAGTCGGGGGGTAATTCCCCCAGGGGCGGGGGTGTCATCACCCCCCCTCAGCGTGCGAAGAGGAACTTCACGGCCACTCATCGGTCCGCTGGACCCTTCCCACTCCCGTTAGCTGAGTGGCCGCGACTGGTGTACCACTGTACCCCATTTGATGGAGGCGGCCCTAGCTAGCTGCCGCCTTAGCTCCCACCATGGCTGCCTCTACTGAGCCTTAAGCCGTCAACAGTCCACTTGTCAAGCCGTTCTGTTGCCGACGGCCTCAGTGAGGGCGTACAACCCGAGTGGCGACCGTTAGCGGTTGCGCTCTGTCAGTATCGGGTTCACGCGGTGTGGCCTCCACTTGGTGGTGGGAAGATTAGGGCCCCCTGGAGCGTTGAATCACGCTCTCAAGGGGTATTAGATTTGGTTTGGTCGAGCACTTAGCTAAAAATTCTTTAAATTTAAATTAAAATGCTTTGAGTTTTCCGCGAAATTCATATTGTAGCGGTTGTGATTAAAAGAATTGAATTTAAAATACTCCTTTAAATGCTGCTGCATATGTTTTGTAAATACATTTGATCACTGCGTTTGCTGTTGCACGGAAAATGGAGATTAAATTGTGTGCCCTTTTTGAGTGCTTGTGCGTATGCTTGTAATTGTATTTGATTGTCGCGCCTGTGCTTAAGGGAAGTTTGAATTCATTTGAAATTTGAATGGCGCTCTATTTTGAAAATTATGTATATGTTTGTGATAGTGTTTAATCATTTTGCTTTGTGATAAGGAAGGTTGAAATTAGATAACCCTGTGGTTGCCGAAGGAAATAGGAGTCAATTCTCTTTTGGTTTAGATTTTGTTGGCACTGTCTAAGATATTTATTTGAAATAAGAAATAGGGCTGTCCCTTACGTTTATTGTTTTGTTTACTTTGCCAAGTTGACCTATGTGCATCGGTGATTACTTGTTTTAATTAATTCTGTAATTGAACATTGATGCTTTTGAAAAATTAGTTGAAATATGAGCATAGGATCACCTGCTAGGGACCATCTGTGCGTTTCGTTCAGCTCTCCACAGACGACGTTCATGGGGAATTTGGGGGTGCTCTCTGCACTGAAGCTTGAAGGTCCCTCTGGGCCGCTTCGTGTCGCGTCGCTGTTTGCAGACCTGATCCGGTCGAGTTGCGGAACTAATCATAGGAGCGCAGATAGGTGTTTGAAGGAGGTCGTCTGACTTCTGTCTAGAAATAGGACTTATTTATGTGCTGCGATGACCAGGAAGGGCATCCAGTTCAACTTTCCGGCTAGCCCACGTTGGGGCTGTAATTTTGAGGCGTTGGTCAGGGTTGCAAGATCTGATTGGGTGCGTAGGGTGGCCTAGTTTGGTTGTAGATTCGATCTTGCAACTTGCCGTCGCGACCCTGTCCCGCTGACCGGTTTGCTCGCGGACCTAAATCCTTATGTCCGGGACGGGGGTTTGTTTACGCAAAAGCGTTGGTGTCAGGCATCGACGTTAGATGGCTTTCGGCTCGGCTGATACGGGATGACGTTCGCGCGTGTTGAACGTCCGAGCTTACTGAACGGTGGGAGTCGAGAGCGAAAGATTAGAGGTCTTCTGCGCGTCGAGAGAGAAGGCAGTCCGTTTGATAGGGAACTCTTAGATCTAATTTTGTGTTGGGCGCTTATAGTAAATTTACCACTGGGAGTGGTGGCGCGTGTTGAGAGTTTACCCGGGACTTTAGGTTTAACGCAGAATCTTTATAATTGGATTCGACTGTATTAGTTACTAGTGCGGTAGTTAATATTCTAGAAATAACGGTGACCTTTGATCCGTACGTTCGGTGTTCATTTTCGCGAGTCAATCGTAACAAAGGAAGAAAGTGACTGCTGAGGGGGACCTTAGCTTGGAGAGGAGCTGAGGGCCGAACTGCTGCAGGGGGAACGGTCAAATAAGGTCAATAACACTACCAGCCACACCCAAATACACATCACAGACTTTTACTTTCTAGCACAACACATCCACACGAGACCTGACCGAATCCTGAGGGACCAGTCGCCTTGAATAGAGGTAAGTAAGCTCTGTAAAATAATTGTAACGCTCCCCCCTGATTATTTAATGTGATTGTAAACTTAACCCTTGGCGTTTAGAACGCCCGACCGGCATCTGCCTGTAACTTCTTCGTCTATGGGCCGCGAAGGATTTTACTCCTGGGATAGGCAGCTGCCGGCCGTAACAACTTGTAACGGACTGGTAGCTTAACCTTCAGGGGTGATAACGCATCTGCATTTGATTGGATTTAATTTGAATTTGATGTTCCATGAGCCATACCATTACACTCACCAGTTGGACTGTGTGCTCGTTTATCACCTTTGTTTCTATAAAAACAACCCAACGAATAAATGAATATATTTTAGTTTGTTTTTAAAATATGATATAATATCGTATGTGCAGTTTGTATATCTGCCTATACAAAAACATATTATTTTGTAATTTATTAGCTGACCTCCTTTACTTCTTAATGAGGTATATTAGATTTAAGTCTTATTATACGTGATGGAGCCATGCTTTATCTACATTAGTAGTGTAGTTGTAGCACGAATGGTTCAGCTCAACCAGGGAAGGACCACGCTCTCATAGAATACTAGCGTAAAATAGCAGCTTAACGCTGCTGTGTTTCGTATGGTGAGTGTAGGGAACCGGAGACTTTTTTTACTGGACACGACACATTCCATCTTAGTCCTCACGGGTGACGACGCATCTGCATTTTGATTATTTATTGAGGATAGATGTAGATGTATATGGGTCACAGTATTCATTTACCATCAGGTGGACTGTGTGCTCGTTTGTCACCCTATCCTATATAAAAAAAAAAGTTTCCAAACCTTTTTGTACCTTAGTTTAAAGAACTTATTCTACTAATATGTGTAGGGTATATGTGCTATTGAAATTCATTTAGTGATTTTAGGCTAATTGTGGAAGTATTTTTTTCTTTAGTGCCTTTCGTAGCAAGTATTTAACTTAAATTGAATTACAAAGATGTAACTGCTTAATAGAGCCACCATCTTGATACAATAGCATAATTATCATTCAAATATAATTACAATCAAAATATTATATTCAACAATACTGTTTAATTTAATGTCTACGCCATATTAACAATGTTTTGTCATAATAACGATGTTTGTTTTTCATCAGTTAACAGTAAATTAATTTTCTCTAAGGCTGCGGGTTTGCGAATAAACAAGTTGTACAACAATATGTTTGTGTCAACATACAATTCTCTGCTAGCAACACTATATATATTACTAATTACAACTATTGAGTTTTTATTTATCTGTTTTAATTTTCTACCGCTTTCAAAAAGGAGTCGGTACTCAATTCGACTGTATGTTTTTTTATGTGTGTTACCTCATAACTTTTTACTGGGTGAACCGATTTCGATGATTCTGTTTTTATTTGAAGGCTGGTGCTTCACATGTGGTCCTATATTAATAATAATTTGATTAAGGTCTGAGCAATAGTTTTTGAGTTATTCTCAATAATTTATATTGAAGTCAGTTGTACATACAACTTTAAATTTTAAATTATTATTAATTTTAGTTATGCCGGAAAACATTATAATATTAAGAATAAAGTATGGAATGTCTCAGAGTTATTCCTACTAATTCTTTAGGATGGAATACAGCTATGAACGTACGGCTGCTTGGCAACTAAAATAGATACTTGGGTGAAACTTACCCATACGAACTCCTAGGCGAAAGAAGGGGTCCTAATACGTTCACTGTCCGATTTTAAAACACAATAGTAAGACAATAGCTATGATCTATATATATGTAGTGCACGGGACAGCGAAAGGGTTAAATAAACTAAATTTTTATTAGCACATTTTTACTTCACAAAATTGACAGTTTATTTCACGTTATGAACGGATTTTCACGCAGTTTTAAATACTTAAGCTGTTAGTAATTGCGTTAGACTTTGATCTAAGTATGCCTTTTTAATATTCAAGAACAACGAACAAAACAAATAGTGTTTCGGTTCTACAATTACTGTCTCTACGTCCATATTTATTTTGTTGTTGAATAAAGGTTGAAACAGAAATCATTAAACTAATAAATATTGTAAGAATATCTACTACCCCATATTCTACTGTCGGCGTTTTAGAGTCGACTGAGGGAAACAAACCAAGAGACGGGCAGCAGTGTCTCCGTAATAATAATCACAAAAAGAACTGCTTTTACCAACGGTGTCAATAAATTAACATAAAATATAAAATTGCACTTCAGTAATCGAGGACAGGGACTTGGGATATCTATTATGACAATATCAATAAAACATGTAAGCTTACATGTGGGTTGTAGGTCATTGGCATTTAAAGAGGGCATATGCGGAGTCACCTGCCAGTTGAGCCCCCTCCGGTAACGATAGCCTCCCCCAACGTGGAAATATTAAATGTTACTTGTTTTGTACGTCATGTGGGCATGCTGTCGTATGGGGTTTGTCTTGACTCGTTAAAATGATTTTGATATAAATTAATTTATTAAGTCGTACTACAGTATTATGTTGTTCCAAAAACATAATATGTATAGTATTCGATTTTTATTATAATTACTGAAGCTTGCATTGAATAGGGTTGTTAATAGTTTTTGTACTTGTTTACTAAGAATTCTTTTAATTTACATATTTGTAAAATGCAATTTTGAAAGTATTTCCTGTATTAATTTAAATTCTGTCAGTAAAATTTAGGTAGTTAACATGTTAGTTTCCTCTTTTATATTATTGTTATTTAACCTAGTTAAAATAATCTTGAATTATTATAATTTTTATAATACCATGATAAAATAAAAGATATCATGAAAATCAGCCGTCATATAGTATATGTATGTATGTATATATTTTATTGTATAGCACAATACTAGAAAAAAAAAACTGATTATAGTTAGAAAACTTAGGAGATAGGAACAATAAAGCGGTGTTATCGCAAAAAGCGATCTCTTTCAGACAACATCAAGATTAAGGAAAAAATTTAACTATTGGAAGTTCTTCCCACAATCCAATAGTTAATTTTTTTATTGCATTCAACTATGTATATTATAATAACACACTAATACTTAAGTAAATTAAATCTATATATTTATTGTTATAACAAAACAATACACTAATAAATATAAAATAAATAAATAAATATGACGAATATACATAAGATTAAATAGGTAAATATATATAATATAGATATTATAAATTTTTCGCCTAAATGAAAATTTAAAAATATTTAAATTTATTTTTTAATTAACTTCCAGATAATATTGATGCATATTAATTATACGTGTGCTATTATGCAATCTGTTATCCCTTCATAAGTCGGCTTAAGATCAGAGGAAATCCTATTAGCGAATGTATTTGGTTTTATTTTAAATTTGTGTTATTGCGATGATTTTCGACTGATTCGATTTATTTTGCATACTTTAGATAATATTATGAACTGATTATAAAAATATAAAATTAAATACCATATTCTTATATTTTCTCTATCTAATATAAATGTGAATAATATTTTAATAAGTGGTTGTGTTACTGTTCTGCCTTTGAGCACAGAATAAATAATAGTACCTACTACTTAGAGTTCGTCTGGTAAGTTATTGTCGCTAAGCGTCAGTGTATCCGGCCACTACTGTAGTCGGGTTTGAACTTGAAGGAAAGTGAATGCGGTGGCCTATAGACACCTAAGAACATTATTCCTCGATTAAGAATCAAAATGCAGATGCGTTGTCACTTGTCACCTCTGAGACTGAGGATTGGATGTAATTCGTAACTACCAAAAAGGGTTTTCGGTTTTTGTCACTCACCATACGAAAGGCAACAGCATTTTGTTGCTATTACACGCACGCTAGTAGTAGCGTGACTCTACCACATATAAAACACTTATATCGCGTACTCGGCGTCGGATGCTTCGGATGCCATATATTTTCTTATGTTGCTAATAATGTCAGATATGGACGAGAAATAGCGTCACGATCAATACCAATATACTTCTATATATTATTATTTTTATAACGATATTTATAATGAGCAACGCATTTGTGTTCTAATCATGACCTAAATAAGCATTCGGTATAATTTTTGCACGGTACGTATAAAGAGTGACTAAGTGTTATCCTAATGTTTTATTTTATTGAGGCATCTATTATGATTCGCGTTTTTGTTTTCACACAACTCTAGTCCGTAGGTAACTTCAATCTTTATAAAATTATTTTGTTTTTCGCAATAAGTAATCACATTTTAGTAGATTAACAGAGGTCCAATAAAGTTAAAAGTTAGGTACTACACCGTCGCCTTAAATCAACGTTTTAGAAGTAATATAAATATTAAAGAACCACAAATATTTTATAATCTAAATATTCTTGTTATTTTATTTTAACTCACAAAATGTTATGCCTTGCTGCGATGATGAATAAATAGCTTAAGAGGAGCCATAAAGTGTTATGCATATAAAATAATTCAGCGACAATGGAATTAAGAGGCGATGGCGTAAAACATGACTTGATGGCGGTAAAGTTATGACTCATAACGTTAACGTAACGCTCAAGGTTGGAAATTGTTTAGAATTTTTACTGAGTATAAAGTTTATTTCAGTTAAAAGAATTTCAATAAGGACTTCCATCATTTGCCGATTATTTCAAAATATGTGACTAAGAGATGTATTTCATAAAAGTAAAAAAATATATATGAATAATTTATATTAATCTGTCACATTAAAATATCCTTTTTACCCTGAAATTATTTTTCATTGAATTCGCCTAATATCGCCTTCATTTCAGAATTCGAGGCAATTGATTAAAGATATCATTTAATCCCCACGCGCTCCAGTAGCTGTCTTAAATTGTGATTTATCGCTTTTTTTCACTGCGACAGAAATTTAATAATTCCGTTTCATTTTGTGATTAATTTGCGATTGAACTTCACAAGTCTCGATCCATTTTAACAACGTAAGAAAGAAGCGGTCGATGTATTCTATTTTTCCTTTGTCCTGGGCATAAGCATTGTATTTTATTCATTTGTAAGTTATTTTGGGGTCACAATTAGGTATAGTTTCTTGAAAATCTGTATATTTTCGGGCTCGGTTTTGTATTTTTCGGTTTGGCTACTGTATCGTAGCTCTATATATATATATATATATATATATATGAAACTGCAGTAGTTACTGTAAAAAAGATTGAAATTTATATATATGAAACTGCAGTAGTTACTGTAAAAAAGATTGAAATTTATAAAGAAAGTAGCTGCTTTATCCTTAGAAGATAAGTCTTTTATTATTATTTTTTTCTTCTTTCTTTTTTGTTTTTTTTTTAAACGTTACCTCCACACTAGGATTTTCTCCTGTAATGTGGAGGCAGTTTTTTTTGTTTGATTTTCCACCAGAGATTACACCATCCCTAGTAGCCGTTTATTAACTAATGTTACATCTTTTTTTTTTAATATAGTCTTGTTAACAAGTTCAAGATTATTCTACAAAGACGGCTAATTACAAACATTCTGTACTATTTACAAATTTTCTTATTATACGCACTGTATACAAACTATACTATATTATATACTATACTATACTTTACAAACATAAATTGCACAACGACAAACATCCAGTCCCGGAATAATTATTTGTAGGACATACAAATACTTGTTCCGTGCGGGGTTCGAACCCGCGGCCCCCAGCGCTGCAACTCATTGTGAAGCCACTGCACCACGGAGCTGTCTACTTCAGCAATATTGAACATTGCTGTAGTATGATCGCCTTGAAAACTAACGTGTCTCGTAAAATATCATGCCAATTTGCTCACCCGGTAAAGTATCTACCATTTCCCTCTACCCTCTTTCTTGAGTGTAGCCTAGTTGCTTTCTTAAGTGGAGGCCTTGAGTATTTTGCGGTGCTCTACTTTCACAAAGGTTCTTGTCCCAGGTCCGCGTCTTTATAGATGGTAGCCCTCAGCGTTTTGCTACAGCGCGCGGGACCGCATTTGCCTTGCGGTTACGAAACACAGCGCATGTGCCCCGATCTTTGTTGACTCTCTAGTGTTTGTTTGTTTTAGTAAAAATTTATAGCGCTTCGCGGAGATTCGCCTCGGAACGCTGCGCTGTCTTTGAACTTGTTCATGTACTTACGTCAAACTACTTGCATATATTTCACTAATACTTATGATGTTTACTGCAGTTTGCGTTTAAACAAAGAGAACTGACACGTTTTTACAATTTGACATAACGCTTTTGGCTTAATTCATTATTGTTTTCATATTGTTAAAGCTTGATTGTTTTTGATATCATTGTAATAACCTTTTACATTTTTAAGTAGCAATTTATTATGGTAATGGAGGATGAACGAATATAATTATCGAAAAATAGTACATAATATTTTATTTTATTGAGTAGTAGATACACATTTAATACTCAATGAAATAAGGATTAAACTATGTATATATTTGTTTTCTTCCATTACGTTGTTTACCTGATAATAGAAAAGATATAATAAACAAGATCAGCGCATTATATACCAAACATAAAACTGAATATACTTTTGTTTAGTGCGTGCACCGTTTCTTCATAAACGTGTATAGTTAGAATTTAGTGCATCAAATTACCTATTTTGCTAAGTAGATATAAACAATAGACTCATAAGGCTTATATATTAAATATTGCAACTATTAACGAGTATGTAATTAACTTGCTGATTTTACATAAATCTCGCTGACAAATAGTTGAATAACCATTAAAAAGTTGCCAGACTTATGATAGTCTAGATAGGTTATAGGGTAACATAGAATAAACGTTGCCGATGAGTAAAATCTAATTAGCAACGCATCAAGTAAGATGATTACTATTTCGGTAAAACAAACTTGTTATTGCAGCAATTAGTGTTAATTGCCTCAAAATGCGAGAGACTAATGTATAGTTGACGACGGTTTTTTTTTTACAGAAGTAACGGTGTCAAACGAGCACACAGTCCACCTGATAGTAAATATCTATATTTATACTCGATTAAAATGCAAATGCATTGTCACCCCTGAGGACTGACATGTAACCTCTCGTTACTATACTAAGTGTCTCGAGTTCTCGTTGTTTACGGTACGAAACACGCCAGTGTTCATCAGATTTATGCTGTTATTTCAAATTGCTGTTCTGTGCTAGCGTGTTCCTACCCTGATCGAACCGACTTATTCATACTGCCTGTTAAGCAAATTGAAATATAATATTAAGAACTTCTTTCTTTGGTAATGTTTTTTTGTGTGTGTGTGTTATAAACTGTTTTACTTTTGCCAGTGTACAATGCCAAGTAATAAGAAATTACCCTTTATTATAATTTATTTCAAAATTTCTTCTAATGCGTCACATTGCAACGTTTTTGGGAGATTATGACGGGTGTTTGAGCCCAGCAGATAGTCGATGACGGCAGTGTCTCAAGGCGTCAAAGCATACACAATACTTGAATTTCGCATCACCGTCGGATCACTTGTTTCATCTTTTCCACTTTTAGTTCACATGCGTTGACATTTATATACAAAATTTTAATACACATTTATACATAAAATTGTACCACCTTTACAGATAAAACAGGAGCAGAAATCCCTCAACGGTCAAGTTCCCGCCAAAACCTCAATAAAAACTTTTAATATGTAAAATTACTTCAATGAAGAGTAAAACGATATAGCAGTAACTATTGTGTTTGGCAACACTCGCTGTTAATCAACGATCATTAACGGCGAGCGAAAACAATCGAACGGGCTACAACAATCAAACATTTTCATTAAGCCGACGCTTCAGGCTGTAAAAATCACCTTCGGCTCGATTTACGCACTATTATGTTGTTACGTTTGTGAGTTCATTTATCTGCACTGGTTTAGGACTCCTCGTTAAATTAACACGCTTTATGAACGAAGAAATTTATGAAATGTACATCTATATTAGAATTTTATGTTTTAAATATGTTACAGGGTAAACCGGTTTTTAGATATAACGAGTTCTCCCTAGTTAATGCCAGTTTTAATGAACACCTTCATTACAACTAGAATTCACTGCTAATCAACAATTAATGTCAGTTTAAATAACGAGTAGTTAAACTATATAAAACTACAGAGACTGCAGCTTGGGCCTAATAAAGTTCGAATAATAATCAAAGTTAAACCTAACATACTAATTTATTAAGCCAAGCTGAAAATTGCAGTTCCCTAAATGGCCTCTTATGGGAGATTTTGTCGTGTGATAGTTGCCACGCTTGACGGGCAGGCTGGGCAACTGCAGATTTTTATAATTTTTAGTTGTTAACAGGAAGATACCGCTGCCCATCTCCTTTCCCTTTGTCACCTTTTACAACGCCCATGAGGCGATATGGAGTAGCAGATATAATATTTTTTTTGGAATATGGGTGACAAACGAGCACACATTGCTCAGCACATGGTAAGTGGATGCTGTGACCTATAGACATCTATATTTATCCTCGATTAAGAATTTAAATGCAGATGCGTTGTCGCCCCTGAGGACTACGATAGAATACCTCGTTTCCTGTAGAAAGGGTCTCCGGTTCTCTATACTCACCATACAAAACACAGTAGCATTATGCTGCCATTTTACGCTGGTATTCTGTCAGAGCGTGGTCTTACCCTGGTCGAGGCGACCCATTCGTGTTACAACCATAATATAGCTGCAGCGTAGCTCTTATTATTAAAAAAAATTCGTTAAATTAATATAAACTATTAATTTTATTTTCCCATCTAATAATAAAGTAGGATTATTACGATAAAAAAACTAAAAACTAAAATTATCATATAGTTATATTCTCCACAGTATAGTAACAAGAACGCTGGCTGTTTTTCCTTGTTCAATGGCCATACTAAGCTTGTGGGCGGCTAAATTAAATTCTAATAACTTGGAATAAAAAAATACACAAACTTTTGTTGCATATGCTTCGTATCAAAATGAGTTTGTATAAAAAGCTATTAAGCTATTACGGGAAACAGTTCCATAAAATTAAAGCACGTTATAAAAAGAGTGGCATCGGCCAAATGGAGTCGATAAAGTGAAGTAATTACGAGCGCCATGTTGCAAAACGGCCGCTGCAAATTAGTTTACTTACGTTGGGTGGCACGCTCCCTTGACCATTTCACTGAAGTAAATTAAAGACTTTCAGATGCAAATATATAAGTATAAAAACAAATCGACTATATTACGTTTGTTTTTATAGCAATTTTTCAGTTTGGATGACCAAAATGAAAGGCAGATTTTTAGAACTTATTGAGAAAACAAAGATAATAAATATGAAAATATCTTACAAAGTAAATTACTTCTCAAACTAAAATTGTCATGGGCCCATAAATAATATAACGATTTTTTTATATTTGCGTCAACATGACACATTCATCATCATCAACAAGTCCACTACTGGGTATAGGCCTCCCCATAGAGGCCCAAAATGGTTCACGCGCGGTTCTGAGTCACCTCCATCCATTGAGCCATCCATCCATCCAACTCCCAGCCGGTTCATTATGTAGACACAATATCCAATGAGGGGTCGCCAAACACTGCCTTTGCTATTATATATTGTTATTACCAGGCTGCCACTCGGCAACGTTTTTCACTATCGGTTGTCGGTTCTCCGAACAATAATGCCGACCCGTCGCAACTGCAGCCTATTGATCCGTTTAATTTTCACACATATATATATATATATATATATATATATATATATATATATATATATCTCTTATATAATATATCAAAGAAAATCGGTTAATACTTAAAATGGTGTCTATTTTGGCATGCCTTTGACGTACAAAGTTAAATTTATTAAATGTACGTTATTTTGAAGTTATACCTGAGAGTTATACTTACAGTTTCATTGACAGTCCCTGTAAAAGTAAAGTTTCTCCCTTTTTTCTTCTATATAGCGCCGGTGTAAAGGAATCCACAGCCCTATTTTGACATCACAATTTTTTTTCCTATAAAATAGATTACAAAGACGTGCGTAAAGGTGCGACTTGTCCGCAATGCGATGATGTATTACTGAGTGTCCAATATGTAATTTTACATTAATATATGCCTAAGGGACCTAGGCGTGTAGTGGCGTTGTAAGAATATCCATTACCCCATAATATCATCCCGTGGGTATCGTAAGAGGCCACTGACAGAAAATCAGGAGATGGGCAGCAGCGTCTTCTGAATAACGACTAAAAAGAACAAACTGCGGTTGCCAACCCGCTTGCCATGGCAACTTTGGCAAATATCCGAATATGAATATGAATAAATATGAGGCAATCTATGGAGGAGGCCTATGTTCAGCAGTGAACTTAAATAGGCTGTAACGGTAACGGTTACACCTAAGGGAGCTAAATATTGTGCCTATTCTCTATTATTAAAGTGAAGGCAAATACTAAAAAATACAGAGCTTGTTTCAATAGATGTAATATGAAATGTAAATATGCACTTTAATAAAAACATCTCCGAATAACAACGTTTATGTTCTATTCATCTGAAATTACCGTTCGCTAGAGTTATTAGTCAGTTGTTATAAAGCAGTTAGCAATTTCTAGTTTGTTTATGGTACTACATTAAATTACTTCTGTAGCATTGCATATTATATCTGCATAGTTTAAGAAAAGCATATTTTAGTTTGTTTATATTCTTAGGTAGCATGCAATCTTCTCTGTGACATTATGACAATTTATTTTTTCTTGAAATAAAAAAGATATATTAATTATTTCATTTAAATATTAGTACAAAGTACCAACTGACTTCATTGTTGGGTCTCAATGTTGAAAAATATTCTGACTAGGAAAGCGGTGGCCAACAGGTTTTCTCGTTCAATCTGGTGCTACTCTTGAGAATCTGGTGCAATAGTTGTTTAATTCAGGATTCGATTTTTATACGTGGTAGAGCCATGCTGCAGCTATATTAGTAGTATAGTTGTAGCACGAATAGGTTGGCTCGATCGGGGAAAGACCACGCTCTCACAGAATACCAGCGTAAAATAGCAGCTTAACACTGCTGTGTTTCGTATGGTGAGTGTAGAGATCCGGAGACCCTTTTTACTGGAAAAGAGCCATTCCATCTTAGTCCTCACGGGTGACTACGCATCTGCATTTTGATTCGCAAACGAGGATAGATGTAGGTGTCTATGGGCCACAGCAACCACTTACTATCAGGTGGACTGTGTGCTCGTTTGTCACCCTATCCTATAAAAAAAATTCGAACCCGCGAGCATCAGCGCTGCAAGTTAATGCTAAAGCCATTGCGACACGGAGTCGTCAATAAATGCTAACAGTTCAATCACTAAAGAAATAATATGTATCCGGTGCATTACTTGAAACAAAAAGTTATTGTTTTAAATATTTATTTAAATTAATTATAATTAATATAAAAGTAAGTTTAATATTAATAATATTTGATACTGTTGATAACGAATGAAATCAAGAAAAAGTCGCGTATGTACGTTAGTTGTATAGTCTTAAAGATATGTAAATTCCTTTAGAAAAATGTTCTAGTTACTAAATGTAAATTAGTCACGTGCAGTCCTTATTATGTTACACGTAATAATGTAGTTTGATTTTACTTATATGAATCACAAGTCAAAAAAATATTTAATCAATATCTGTCTGGTTTATCTGTATAAAAGCTTATTAAAGTAATCAGGAACCTGTGAGCCGGCGCGGGGTCGGCCATATTATTTAGCAGGCTCTGCTGAAAATCAGGGATTCTGCGCTGCTCAATAACCCAAGTAAGACCTTTTTCGTTGGTACAACAATCTTATTTATTTTTTATATTGTTACTATTTTGTGATATTTACATAGATACATCTACATGTAATTTAAGTACTGATACTGTACAGAACTGTTTGCTGTTCAATTTCACTTATATTTTCGTTGTTAAATAAATTAAACTATTAGTGTATCTAATACCTTCAAACGCGCAAATTAACGATTTTCATGAAGTTTAATATGCAGCGGATTTCGGGGGCGATAAACCGATCTAGCCAGGATTCATTTTTAGAAAATGTCGTTTTATTCGTGTTTTCAGGCAATGAAAAACTGCTACAATATCATTACAATACGAAGATAAATTTCGTCACTATCTACAAGGTTACAATAGTTCTAGTGGGAAATCAGCCGAACCTGAAACCAGAAGACCCCGATTCGAGTCCAGATGTTTTTTCAAGTTCCTTCTTTAAAAACAAAACTATTATTGGGAACCCTTTATCAACGCATCTGATTCGTCTAAGTAAATTAAAAAAACACGAAAAATGACCGAGCTTTAAAAAAAGAATACGGTAGTAATTACATTAGTAAAGAAACCGACATTGTGCAAATATTTTTATCCTATTGGCGATGTATTGGTCCAAAGATAAAAGTCAAACCAATAAATCTTTATCGATAAAATCTACTTAAACATACACTGAAAAATATAACTCTTCTTGGCGTCGATTGGCGAGTAATAATACTATTATTTTTTTAATTGAAATATAATTAATTTCCAAAAACACGTATTCCAAAAAAAATACTGGGCAAAGCTCGGTCGTCTAGGTACTTTCTATTGTTTTCTCGTCTGTTGGGGATGCATAAACACTTTAAAAATATTTAAAGGTATACAGAACTAAGATAAAATAGATTAAATAATAAAAATACGAGGCCGGCACTGAAAATTTTGGAAATCAAAGAAGTGACACAACATTACTATTTAAAAATGTATTTATTGCTTTTCGAAGTATTCTCCGCGAAATTAAACACATTTTTCCATACGATGGAACCAATCATTGAAGCAACCATTCCATTCGGAAGTTGGGGTCTCCAAAATGGCCGTTTTGTAGGCGTCCACAGCTTCTTCAGGTGATGAAAATCTCTGTCCACGCAATTTATTCTTTATTTTAGGGAAAGTATAGAAATCATTAGGGCTTAGGTCGGGGCTGTACGGCGGATGGTCTAATAATTCTATGGTTTCTTGCTCTAAAAACTCTTTTGTTCTGCGTGCGGTGTGAGAACTCGCATTGTCGTGATGGAGGATGATGCGGCGGTTGCACTTCTCTTTACGGAGTTCAGAAACGACCTGTGGCAAACAAATGCAAGCATACCATTCTGCATCAACCGTTCTGTCCCTCAAGAGGAATAGTCGTTACATGGCCGGTTTTGGAGACAAACGTGGCCACCATTTTTTTTGCAACACTCCGTGAACGAACAATTTTTGTTAGCTTTAACTCATTTTCGAACACCCAAACTCGTGACTGGTTTTTTGTTTCGGGTTCGTACGCGTATATCCAGGATTCGTCACCTGATACGATGTTGTATACAGCATTTGAGGATCCTGCGTGGAATCTTTCGAGAGTTCTGACGCACCAAGTAACGCGAGCCGCTTTTTGCTCTTCACAGAGCGAATGCGGTATCCATCGGGACAACAACTTTTTTACACCTAATTGTTCATGTAAGATTATTTGTAGTTGACTCGCTCGACTTGATTTCGCGGTATGTCACATGTCGATCTTCCTCAATCAGCTTACGCACAGCATCAACGTTTTCTTGGGTGACTGCAGTTTTTGGACGACCTTGACGGGGATTATCACTGAGCTTGACACGTCCACGTTGAAATTCAGCAAACCAGCGATAAATTGTGGTTTTGGATGGGGCTTCATCACTAAATGCAGAAATCATCCGGTCAACACACTGTTTTTGTGTTAAACCACTTCGAAAGTCATAATAAATCATCGCTCTTGAATTTTCTCGAGTCAATTCCATTTTCTCAACGACTAAACAAGTTTGACAAAACCTTATGACAAGACCGAGAATCTTTTTTTAAATAAATAAATGGTATTCGATTTTTAAAACCAAGGAGTTTTCAATTAAAAAGATTTTAATATGACAGGAACAGTGGAAATATTCCATTCCCGATACTTGTAGTGCAGCCTATGTATATACTCGATCGAAAATATGTCATAAAATATAAATAACTAAATCGATGAATCCTAGCAGAGTAGACCAAACGGCCGGGGGTTAGGAGTAAAATAGCAGCGTAATGTCTGACAGTGTTTCGTATGGTGTAGAAAACCGAATAACTTTCGTATGGTGTAGAAAACAACTATGGCATCAACAGCATCAACTAACCATCAGGTTGACTGTGTGCCCGTTGTTCGCTTTTACTTCGTATTCGTATATGAGTGTAAATACAATTGTTGGGTTGGACTTGTAGTGTTATCAAATTCGGCTAAACAATTAGCACTTTTGTAGTCGGACCATATCCTGCGACGATAAGCTGTTGGTGTTTGCCACACCATTGTTTAACCGTTTTGTGGTCCTATTTTGTAACATGGCATTTCCAAAGATATATTAAACAATTATGTATATAGATTTAGTTTAATACGTGGTACAGCTGTGCTACAGCTATATTATGGCTACAGATTATGGAGTGTAGAGTAGAAGGAGGACCATCTCCATATATGAAAAGTGTCCGTAAAAACGCGTCCAATAAGGGTGGTGCTGCAGTAGCATAGGATAAATTAAAAAAACGACGGGTTGCACTCCGAAATTATTTGTTTGGTAAACCTACACCGCACATGTGCTTATTGTGATGTTATGAAAATATAGGTTAATGCTATAAAGTGTAAACATATTACAAATATTACATCTATAATGTTTAAGTACATATGTATCTATATTAATAATTTCGTCAAGCAGTACAGTAGACTCGATCGAAACCTAATCTTAATAATAAAATTATATTAATTAATAAATGAAAATTAATTAAACCTAACTTACTTCCTCTCCTACGCCGCGCCAGCTGTCTATTCTCCGTCCGTCTTACGAATTTTCGATCAGGACACGTGACCTGACGCGAGTTTAACATTTTTTACCCATTACAAAAAAAGTGCACAACGCCGTTAAAGAAGTTTTCACTTCAAAAGCGCCATAATTAATTATAGTAAGATGAAGAAATAAACAAAGACCGACCAATCTGCTTGGTTTTGTACTACGTAAATAGTTGAGGTTTTGTATACTGGAATTTTACTACCTACTCTAGTCATGAAATTTTTCAAATATTTGAATTCAGCTGACTTCACTCCGTCTACAACAGCTATTTTCATATCGTAGTTTTTCAGACGCCAGCGCTATTGTGGTAGGTTTTGGAACCTCTACTTTCAGTATATAGTGGGACACTTTTTCAACTTTCGCACCTTATAAGATGGTTCTCCTTCTAACTCTACACTCCATACTACAGACTAATAGGTACTATATGTAGATGTACTATTTTTGTGGCTGTGGTTATTATTAGCCTATAATAATGTAGTGTACACACAAACTCAGAGACACTTGATCATTCTAAACTTCTTTATTTTCTTCATCATCAATCACCATTATCTTCATTACAGCCCTTCACAACCTTATGCTGAACACACACCTTCTCCATTGGCACAAAATAAGACCTGCACTTGCATCCATCGACTTCCTGCAGGCCTTACCAAGTCGTTACTTCATCTAGTAGAGGACTTTCCTGTACTTCGCATATCGGTACGGGACTACTCGAGAACCTTTCTATATGGCAAGGCTATTGCCACTTTAACTGATTCCGTTGGACTATGTTCTTTATTAGCCTGTAAAAGTACACTGCTTGTTATTGGCCCCCAACGCTGGGAGGAGGATCTGCTCTCGTCGTCGTCGCTTGTATTTTACGTCTTGTACAACAAACGAGATGGTTTTAAGTACTACTATCTATTGGAAGTCAAAAAAATTTTATGCCATTGGATTATATTATATACTAATTGGATAATGGATTCTCTTACGCTGTCATCATACGGCAATACTTTAATCTTTTTCTAAAATCTATATTGTTAAATTTATTACTGAGTGAAAATGTTCAAAAATTCGTTATAAAACGTTGTATCGCTTACGTAATCTCACCCCACCTTCTCTGGCTTCGCTTTCATCAATTGTTTTGCGTGTTTGTTTGTGTTTGTTTGCGGTTGCTTGTTTTCATAACACAGTGTCTGTCTTTGATGACGGTGTATGTTTACACAGCGGTTGGATTGCTCCGAGAATGGATTACTTGCACACAGAGCGTCGAATTTTCCATTGAGTTCAAATTTGAATAATATATTTATTTCCCGTGTTAATTTCATCAACAATCCTCGGCATCAGCTAAACTAATTTGGTTGCTAGAACGAATAAAATCAATTCAGTTCATTTGTGCGCTAACAGCTAATGTGTCCAATAAATTGTCGTGAAACTTTTAAATTTATTGTTTATTACGTTAACATTACTTTATCTTTTGTTGAAGTTCCATAGCAATCCACAAAAATATTTTATTCATAGTGACACGTAGTCAAACATAATTTTACTTGAATCATTTAAATCGCCTTTATGTGACTGCTAGAGATAATAAAATTTCTATTCTACATAATAACATTTAAGTTCGGTAACAGTTTAGTGCTCTAAACGAAATATATTATATTGTTGATGTATCCAAATAATTCGTAGAATGCAAGAGACACTAATTATTTTTAAAAGTCTTTTAAATCAACTAAAATTTATTGGCTGCAGATTTGCTTGTAAATAATATATTACATAGGTAATCTATAATCAATGATATATACGCAAATTGAAACATCTTTGTTATTTGCACTTTGATTAATTATTTAACATTAATTGTATCAGTTGTTAAAAGCAAAGAATCTGCACATCAACTCGCTAATCCTCGGGTGGGCTGAGCGCATTTCTCGCTTAGTTGACTTTTGGCTGACTTCCACTGCATGCATCTTGTCGCCCCGTGCCCCCTCGCATTCTCTTCGAATTGTTAATTTTGTTATTTATAGTTAACAAGAAGATATCGTAATTTTCAAAAAATAATTAGTGTGTACTATGTAATTTTAAATTAATTTTTACATTGTGTTGTGTCAATAGTCTTTAAGTACTTTGTATTAATTTTTATAATCGAAAAACTGTCACGTCCAATTTTTTTACAATAAATAAATTTCTTGCAAAACGGTAATCCTAATCCTTACTTTTTAACTTAAAATGATGTGGCGTGTAGCGCCGACGTAAGAAAATCCACTACCCAATATCATCCCGTGGGTGTAGTAAGGTGAAGCAAAGAGTAAGCTACAGAGGGAAATTAAAACCGGAGATTGCAAGAAGCATCTTCCTGATAAAACTTAATTATTAATAATAATAATAAACTGAATAAACGCAGTAAACATGCATGTTACCTTACATAATTAAGTAGAAAAAATAATAATTAAGTGAAAGCAATATAATTATCTATAAATTCATACCTTATAATCTTTGGTATAATCGTGATATTTTCAAATAGTGATTTAAATAGCTTTTATTTGAGTCCCGGTGCAATTTTTATAATACATTTTATATTTCTTTAAAACGCTTCCAAAAACTTACCCCTTATTTAAGTCAATAGTTCTATTAAATAATCAGCGGTGAGGACGTGTTTGGGTAACTCATGTATGCATATACATAATAGTTTCTATGAAGCAGATTGACAGACATGTACACTGATTTCATAAAAATGTTGTTGCTTACTCCACGCACGCGAAACCGCTGGACACTACATTTTATAAACTTAATTCTCAACTTTCGTCCGTAATGGCGTGATACTTTACAACATGAACGTAATTCCAAGTGTGGACGTAAAAACGCAATCATCGCCGCGTACTGTAAAGCCTGTGTAGATAACAGTGGCCGTGACTAGAAAAAAAGTAAAAAATAACGTCGATTTGTTTCGGTTGACGAGTGTCGGAGCGGATCGTGATCGTCGCGATTGGCTAGCACGGGTCGTTGACTCATCTCAGGTGCCGTAGTTTGTATCAAGCGAGCTTTAGTTTGAAGCTTCATACATTTTCATAACGAGTAAAAACAACTAGTGCTGTTGTTTTAAGGCAAGTGTTGTGAAATTCACTGATAGAAACTATTAACACACACATATATATATATATATATATATATATATATATATATATATATATATATATATATATATATATATATATATATATATCAAGAATGACATTTACACTTCAAAAACGTTATCAATATAAATATAATTATTAATAAGTAATTCAACTTCCTACAATTTCTTTATGTGTATGAGAATATCACGAATAATATAATTACTGATGATAAATGATTTTTAAAGTTAAATTTAATAATTTTTGATGTTTAAAACAAACCACTGCCTTATTTTAATATTTATCTTTTAATCCACATAAACTACGAAACTAATAACTAATAAATTAAAAAAATATACCTTTTGTTCTGTAACAGGTTAAACGAAAATCGTGGGCAGCATGCAGCATACATTTTTTGCATGCACTTCATATTTTTCATTTCATCTGTTTGCGGTTATAATTATGTATATTTTAAAAATATGGCCTATTTTTAATGTTTCTGCTTTTTAGTATGTTATCCGGTTCTGGACTATTTTTAAGGTTTCGATTTTTTACCTCATCAGGAAGTTAGTTTAAAATCGATTGATCGATTTTACCGACAGACAAACAGGTCTGAAAGCAAGCTATAAAAATATCTTAAAAAAAGAAACTTGACAGAGAGATAATTAAAATATTGGTGATTCCATGAACGATAAGTTTTTGCGTTATTCGTTCGTAGAGTGCACTTTTCCTGCATTCCCCTCAACGCTTACATAGAGAAATCCATCAAAGGATTAGGGAGATGTCTGGAAAACGAGATCGATTCATCGGTACTTTCTGAATGTGGAATAAATTATCCGCCACTTAAAATATATCACGTAGGTTTCAAATAAGGCGAAGGTTCTGCGTGGGATATTCTTAAATTGTAACGAAAATAGAAGATGTTTCTAGAATTAGATGTGTTTTTTCCTCATCTATTACATAATACAAACGCGATGGTATAAATAAGTATCTCAAAAGATATACAAGTCACATATCAAGTTCAATCAATGAAAGACAAACAAAATGCGTCGTCGGCACAAATTGCAAGGTTTCAATCAACGTAGATTGAGGTCCGACCGCTGCACCAGTGGTGTGGAACGAAGAGATTATAGAATGCATGACGTTGCAACATTAGGTACTACTGTCATTTCATTTCATTCAAATGGAAATTGGATGTGGTTTTATAACGATCGTGATGTCTTTGTAATTTTCTGCGTTCTAAGAAACTGAGTGAAAATAATTATCATATTTTGAGCAACAATTATCGTATTGTAATACTTTTTTATTCTCTAATTCATATGACCTATATTATCATATTGTAACACTTTTTTGTCTCTAATTCATATGATATATATTATTCTTATCTTAATAGAAAATTCCACTCCGTGTCTTGTTTTTTAATAATGTCTACACACTTCATGGAATGTACTCTTTACCCGAAAATATAAAAAAAAAACACTAAAGATATTCTTTTTTTAAGTTACTTATTAATAAATACAGTACAGAACCATGATACTGGTATTAATATATTTTCGGTGACTGCAGATTTTCGATATTGTTTTTTATGTGCGATTGATTCAGAAATTGTTTTGGAACAAAGTTCCTTATCGAAAGGTACGAATTTGGCGGATGGCGAGAAAGAGAGTAAGA
Source organism: Parnassius glacialis (assembly GCA_033319125.1). Taxonomy (NCBI): domain Eukaryota; kingdom Metazoa; phylum Arthropoda; class Insecta; order Lepidoptera; family Papilionidae; genus Parnassius; species Parnassius glacialis. The sequence continues at coordinate 18,812,379 of JAVANC010000009.1, forward strand.
TTTTTCCGTCACGACCCCTTCTGACGTAGTGTAGACGGCATTAGCGGCTATAAGGAAGCGAGATGGAATAATATCCATCTCCCTCGCACTTTTTCTTATGTTCTCATGAAAGAAATATTATTTTATTTTAAATGAGGCTTCATTTTAATTGACGCTACTCAATTATATAATACGTTTATCAATAACAATATACTACGAAAAGAACTTCGTTCCACCCGAGTGTTCCACGACACACGCATGTTTTTTTATAATCTATGTGAAATAAATATAATTATAAATAATATATTCTATTGTACTTTATAACCATATATGAAGAGGATAAACAGCCTTTAATTGACTTTGAAATCCCTTTACGAGGCGTAGACGAAAAGAAACTTGATAATCAAAAATAACAATATTTATTCTTGTTAGTAGTTTCGACCTTCTGAAAGTAATATCCTTGAGCACACAACGACAATATACAAACACTTGCGAAATATCTGTGACTATTCTTCTTTAGCCTGATTTTCAATATTTAATTCTTGTTCAAATTCTACATTATGTCATTTGAATAAGTTATTCGACTGCTCGAATATTTTCATAAGTGACCATCATCAGGTTGGTGGCTAACCTGTCCTTGCTTCATCTTTAAAGTTTCCCCGTCTTCTTTTGAATACAGCAAACCAATTAAACCAAACCGCCTATCAAACCCCAACTATGGCAAAATCATTCTTATGAGACAAATTATATGATATCTAGTTTATGAAAAAAAAATATTGTTGCTCGTAAACAAGCAGACTCACCAAAAGTTCAAAATATTCGTGGGTCTAAATCTTTTTTTTTAGTCGTAGTAAATCAGGGTGCGGAAATCCCGCCGACGCGACGAACGATTCTTGCGAATAAAATATTGAAATAATAAAATGTTCCATTTTCAAAATTATCAGTTTATACCTAATTTAAATAGCCTTTACGATAATGCATAATATATAACTTGCTAGCGTAATTAATTTAATTAAAAGAAAAGAGGCATGCTCTTTGCATGGGGGAAACAATAAGTTAACTTTATTTGGGTCTTCTAAACAGTTTCATTGTTGTTCATAGTAAAGATTTACTGCATTATACCACCTAATAGTAATATTAGCCTTAATTTTTTGAACATTTTTATCAGTTACAAAATAAGCATCAGGTCCCATTTACCGCTACTGCCTTATACTAACTACATATAGTATAGTATTTACAATTTCTTATTTTTAAAGTATTGTTTTGTGTGTTTACAGCCAGGAAAAGTATGTTTTTTCCTCTTCTTCTGCAATTCTGCTCTGCTACACTTACCTAATATTACTCCTTGGAAGTAGTAGCGAAAGGTTTTAAGTTAATCTTGTAATGTATGTAATGCAAAAAAGTGTAATCGAGTGCAGATTAGTCCTAATTTTAAAAATAAAAAAGAAAATATTTCGATAATTAAATAGAAATTCCTTGTGCTGTCAAAATTAAGAAAAATGAAATCGGTTTAAAGTTTTAAATACATATTAATGAAATCATGAACCTTTCAAATTTCAATTTATTTTCATTTTTCAAATAGTGTATCCCAAAAGTTGTATAAGAATACAAGTTCCCATTCAGCGAAACGTACCAATGCATAGATTTGAATAAAATGTAATTTGAAATGATATTGGTTGAGCAAAATATTCGAAATTGAACCCGATTTTAAAACTTTACTTCCTCGCGTGTTCGGTATTTCTGTCAGCAACTTGGGATTAGGGTTGTCAGGCATGTTAAAGAACTTCACAAAAGAGCGGAAAATTATTTTCAGAGTTCTTCTTAATCTAAAACTTAAATAAATTTATTCGTAAATTATATTTTATTATTACGTTTAAAAGAAGTTATAGCAAGTTATACATCCTATTATCGGACTCTGGTCGCATCTCATTTTTGAGAGGTTTTCGGGCGAAGGGCAAAATGTCCGCTGTGCTGCCCCAGAGCGTGTTCATACGACATGTTTGAAAAAAATTTATTTCATTTCTCAGACTTTACGCAGGTTTCCTCACGATGTTTCCTTTGCCGCCGCGCATGCATTAAATCAGCATTTAAAATTTTAAAATTAAAATTTTTATTATTGCTGGTGGGGATTGAACTCGGATTGCTCGCGTACTGTGAAATTTACCATGGCTCTTTTTATACCTTTAACTTACTTTTCCAAACGCTAATCGTAATGATAAATGCAACATTACCGCATTTCAAAATCAGGAATGCCCTTTCAGTTTCTTCCAGACGGTTCATAACTCAGACGGCAAAATCATGAGGATTTATAAATATCAAAGTCTGTATTGTGGTCTTATCTTGGCCAGTTTCCATCTGAATACCAAAAGTTTGTATTTGTGCACATATAATTGGCTCCAGATGGAGGTATGCTGACTTCTTGCATTGCAATAATGGTAGTATTAAAAAGCAGATGCGTTTTCACTTGTAAGGGCTAAGATGGAATGCCTTTTTTCCAGTAAAAAGGGTCTCCGGTTTACTACACTCACCATACGAAATACAGTAGTGTTAAACTGTTACTTTACACTGGTATTCTGTGAGACCGTGGTGCTTCCCCGGTCACGCCGACCCATTCGTGCTACAACTATACTACTAATGTAGTTGCAGCATGGCTCTACCACGTATAAAGTTAATTGTACTATGCCTATAACCTTCGCGTAAGCAAGCACTAAATTGACAAGATTTTACCGCAGTCCGATGAACGATATATCAGCGCATAAAATATGAAGAAACAATCGCAACATCATCTTTGGTAGGTTATGTTGGCAAACGGATTAATAATAGCGTTAGTATGCCAGGGTGTTCGTCGCCTTATATTGGTGTCGGATAGAATTTTTATGAGCGTACGAAGTGACTAGCGCACCTGTTTTGATTGTTATGTCTTCTGTTGTCTCGTTAATTTATTCTGCGGTTGAATTTAATTGTTAGTGCAAGCGCGCCTGTAGACCTGTAAATGTCAACGATTTCACTTGATACAAAGCGAAAACACAAGTCGTGTTATAATTCAATCTGAATATGCAATCCATTTGTCAACATTAAGGTCTCACTAACGAAATAATTCTCGTACAATGTCAGCAGTCATATTATGTTTGTAATTCATTTAAACGAAATAAGCGATATTATATGTTCTTACATGTATTAGGGTCACATGTCTATTGAGTAGAAGCAATTGACAAGCAGAACGATGGGATTTATTATTGCAAATGTGCGGCCGCGTGCTTGCAGTAACGCGTAATTAAGTCAATGCAATTCTGTGCGCCGGCGCAGAAAAGTGAGTGGCCAGTTTGAATATGGATATCTAAACGCAACAGCGCGTGTCGATGCGATAGGGTTGTAATCGGGGCACGATGAGTTTACTACACCATGATAAAATCCCCACTTCAAATACCGTATAACGGTTTTGCATTATTGCAGCAGAAGTGCAAAAAATCGACCATCGGATAGTTTCTGGTTTCTGTCAAATTTGAAAAAAAATATGTAAAACATTGAACAAGGAAAAGGAATAATAGAAAAAAAACAGCTATAATAGTACGGTTAATTTAATAACATTTTTTTCATAATTTATAATAAATGAATATATCTAACAGAAAAATAACATAGACATTTTGAATTATAGGCAATTGATAGAATACTTATTTTATGACTTCGTTCCATTTTACTAAGCCCGCCTAGATGTAGAGCTGTAACTTACTTTTGAAATATTTTATTTCTCAAAGATGTTGCTGATTTCCGTGCGATATTTACCTTCTCTGTAAATTCATAAACGTGGAAAAGTGAAGTGTATTATTTTTAGTATTAATTAATCGAAAGATATACTGCCATATATGTAAACAAAAAATAAGCGTGTGTGTCCCGTTAACACTGGTTAAATAAAGAGAACATACAAACAAGTTAATTCTATAGAGAACGCTTTAATTAATTTAATGAAAACACTTTCCTGAGTGGGAAAATTAGGGCAAAAATACAAACAAATATTTAGCGTTGTTTTTATATATATGATCGAAATTCGACCACAAGCAACAAAAGTCTAATTATATCTGTCAACAGTTATAATTGATAATTACAATTTTAGTGGTCCTAATATAGAGGTTAGAGATGAAATTGCTTGCATAGCATGAAATTCAAGGCGAGTATATTATGAACATATTATACATATATAGCAAATACCGGTGTATCAATCAATGTTACTTGTGAAATTCCATTGACAACCCTGCAACTAATACACACTGACCACGTAGCACACGCATTCTCTCTTTGTATGTCCACAGCTATTGCGCTAAGAATGAGCACATTCAAAACGGTTTCTCAATACTCGACTATGTAGAGTATATTATGTGTTAATAGTAGGCTTAAGTCGATGAGCCGGATACCACCCAGGTGCGGTTTGAATTGATCGTCGTTATTACTCTACGTCGGATCGCTGGCATGCCATTACAATTGTTTAAAAAATGAACTTCATTCTTCAGTAAAGTGTTCACGCTCTGTCAATAAAAATCTAAATTATTTTGTTTTATTATTTTATATCTGCAAGACCAAGGGTCGTGGTAGCTCAGGGGCTTAGCGTTCGGTATAAATTTCACATTACGCGAGCATTCCAGGTTCGATACCCCGCCGGCACCAATGAAATTTCTGATTTACCACGTGCTCGGCGGTGAAGGAAAACATTGTGAGGATATTTGCATGTCCGAGAAATAAAAAAATATTTCGAAGACATGTGAAGTCCGCCAACATGCATTGGGGCAGCGCGACGTCCACTTACTTGCCCTAAAGTCCTCTCAGAAGTGAGAGTAGGCTTGTGCCCAGCTGTGGGAGGTATATAGGTTGTAACTTTACTTTACTTGAGTGTCTTCCTTAAAAATGTAATAAAAGTATACCTTAAGAACTTTTCCGAAATCTCAATTATATGAGTGATATGTTTATACGTGATAGAGCCATGCTGTAGTTATATTATGTTTGTAGCACGATTGGGTTGGTAGGACCACGCTTTCACAGTATACCAGCGTAAAATAGCAGCTTAATGCTGCTGTTTCGTATGATGAGTGTAGGGAACTGGAGATATTCCATCATAGTGCTCAGGGGTGACAACACATCTGCGTTTTAAATCTTAATCGAGTGTAAATGTAGATTGTCTATGGGCCACAGCACCCACTTACGATCAGGTGGACTGTGAGCTCGTTTATTACCCTTATTCTATAAAAATTATATATGTTAATGTGCACTTCGAATTTATGTGTTTAAAACATTTTTAATGTTTTAGGAAGCGATAAATTTTGATAATTTATTTTGCATTACAATTAATTTCATTTTGTTTATAATGGTAAGGGGAATTAACGAAGCTTTTCTACAAATGTCAACCAGACTAGCACACAGCCTGTTGTAGGAATGATGAGATTCCTATGGCCGTCTGATGACGAAAACCACATACTAATGATGGGTTGTGGAATTACCGTTGGTATGATCTCGACCATGTGTTCAATTTATCTACCAAACGCGCTGCGATAATATTTCAATAAATTCACGCTTTCTGGCACCTTTTTTAAAAGGCATTTTGGCCTGGCAATATACTTAAATCCGACAGCGACGATATTGTGGTGATTTCAAATTACACAGATTTTTTTTGTGACGTTATATACTTACAAAGTCTTTAATTTCTTAAGCTTCAACTACCTTCCCTGTAGAAGCTAGTTAGCGACGATTTAGTGCACCATTCATCACATTCAGACAAGAAACGTAGAGGCGAAAGTGGGCCGTCGAGATACGCTTTGCTGCATTGAGATCGCGCCGGACTGATTTATATCGTACTTGCTTTGGGCTTCGGTAGCGAGCATGTTTTTTTCACTATGTAAACTGCTATTTTATCAAAAGAGTTACGTAGGATAATTTCTTGTTTTCATTTCAAGTATATTATAATTCTCATGAGATTCAATTGGTTGAAAATATAGCTGGATATATCGTAAGATAAGTAAAATAATTTTTTGTTGTCTGTCAAAAATTATTCTTATTATATAATTGAGAGAATTTAAATATAAGTCCATTTCAATTTCATTCATAATCAAAGAACTTTTTTCAGAATTGAAAAAGAAAAATAAGTATTTATTATTATTTTAATATTTAGAATTTTGATTCCTAAACATTGCTAATAAAAGTTAAAGTATCTTCAAATAACAAAATATTTTTTGTATCTTCTATTGCTTTACAATATTAAATTAGTTATTCTGGTATCTTTTTTAGTTAAATAACTTTTTAGGGTTCCGTACCTCAAAAGGAAAAAACGGAACTCTTATAGGATCACTTTGTTGTCCGTCTGTCTGTCTGTCTGTCAAGACCCTTTTTCTCAGGAACGCGTAAAGGTATCAAGCTGAAATTCATATCAAATACTCAAGTCTACTGTCCCTTAGAGCTGTGAAAAAATCAAACTTCTAAGCCAACGCAATCAAAAGATACAGCCGTTTATGCCGCAAATTTTCAACATTCGCAAGGGAGTTAAAACCTGCAGGGTACTTCCCGTGAACTCAGAATCTTGAAATTTGGTACGAAGCAACGTTTTATAGCACAGATAAAGAAAAAATTGCGAAAAGCATAAACTTTTAGTTACAGCATATAATAATTTTTAATAATATTAAACTTATATACCTACGGATTTGTTCGGAACCCTCAGTGCGCGAGTCCCACTCGCACTTGCCCGGTTTTTTATAACTTAACTAAAATAAAAAATAAAAGTATAGGTTAGACATTTGAAAGAAAACCACTGAAGTGACAAACGAATTTACAGTCCATCCGATGGTTGATGTGACCTACATATTATGTCTGTACGTAGACGTACATATGTCTGCTATTTATTAATATAGGTATTATTAATATAATATTTTGTATCTTTGGGGTGCATGGATTGCACACTTTTATATTTTATTCTGAAAATACCTGACGAAAAGAAATGTATTTGCAGAACACAGCCGGCGACACATACAGATTATTAGGTCGAATTTTAGAAAATACGTAATTGGATATTTTGTTTCAGGTGCATGTAATATGTAAATTTTTTTGCCAATAACTTCGTGCGTAATATTTCCTGCAACAACTGATATATGTGTGAGTCAGGGGTAATCTTTTTCTTATCCACCCGATCTCCACGTTAAAATCACTATTGAAGTCATTGAGACGTTCGTGCTACAATTTCTACGCTTGCAATTCAAATATGTAAAATATTTAGCTGTTACGTTAAAATTGTGTTAAGAAATTGAAAAAAAAATATGATCATATACGGATTAATATAAACATAAAACAAAGACCTAGCAGAAGATCGATAATATTTTATAACATTGAAATGCAACAATGTCCGTGATAATTTTAATCTAAAGTATTCAATATATAAAAAATCATTTAACTCAAAATCTATTTGATCGATCACCACGAAAATTGGTATATACTCGTATATGTATTTTTAATGTAGAAGGTTTATATTTATAAATTAAGAAAAATAACTTTAAAACAAATAAAATTTTAAATTTTTGATTTTAATTGCTTTTCTTTCAATGAAGCACGGCAATTAATAAATTAAATTGCATGCACTAAAATAAAAAAAACGTTGCTGAACACAACCTGATATTAACTGGCAGGACAACGTCTGCCTGGTTCAGCTAGTAAGAGTATAATATTTTCAATAGGAATATTTAAATAATTACGATTGTTATGATGAGGGTTTCAAAAGCTGACCTTAATTGCATAACGTGGGTGTGGTTTTGTTAAAATTGGTAATGTATATGACGGGACCAGCACCATTGCACGTGCGGCGCGGTAGCCGCCGGTGCAGTTAGACAGAATTCTTGTAAGCGACACGTATTCCGCACACCTGCACCATTGCAGCTGCGGTGGCGCCCGTTTCGCTTGTATAAAACGGACGGCTCGGACGCCGTTAGGACAGTCTTGGCTCTGACGTGGAACGGTACGCTTGTATTCCGTTACTAGTTTATCCTCGACTCGTTGGATAATTAATTCGTGTAAACGAATTAATTATTATTCCTAACTACAAAATTAGTCTGTACTATACTCAATTACCCTTTCTACATCAGAAGTGGGATAAAGTCTCCATTTTTGCCCACATATAATCTTCGAATAGTATGAGGATTATTACATTTGTGGAAGACTGTAATGCATTCCGCATTGATGAATCTGTTTTAACGTTAAATACCGTAATGAAATTTGCTATGCTACTTACGATATTTTCGTATCATTAAAGTGTAGAGAAAAGTAAAGTGAAATTATTTAAGCCAATTTTTTTAATTTGTTCGATTTTTATTAAAAGTACCCCGCAGGTATTTTCATTATTTCTTGATGTACCTACATATGTTAACAAATGTCGAAAGAAGTTGGAGGCTTTCTAATTAACTTATTCAAGTTATGTTGTAATTTGATAGTTCACGCGAAACATGATTATCATTTGCTATATTTTGAAGTTCAAAACGTTTAAGGGATGTACCAAATTTGAATTGAAAATAATAAGTGACATTTTTGTGTTCTAATGTGTTGAACAGTGTTGCAGTTTGCTCCCAATATTGTGTCGTCGACAAGATTGGGGTTTGATGTCGAGGGATTCGTAGAAGTCTCTACAAAAATGATCAATGAGGAAGATGTTGTGACGGCTAATCGAACATGGCCGCGTACGGCCTAACGCTGGTAAGATTGAGCCTACACCGCTACAGTCGGTAACTTAGCGGCTCATCTTAGGGCAAGGCAATCCAAGCGGCCGCCGAAAAAATGGTGCTTTGGCGCTGTAAATGGACGGCTTTCGTAGATTTTGCGCAGTTGCCTCCTTCCCTTCGAAATAGGTTGTAGTATCTGTCTCTACACATAGTTTCCATTTTTTGCAATGTTTTCAAATGTCATACAGTTGCCGTTTCTAAAGAGAATATGTGATGAATTTTGGAAGCTCGGAATTCCATGGTTTGCAATACATTTATCTCAATTTCTTTTAATTTTACAAAGCAGTGCAACGATTCGCTAGCGCTAGTACGGCTACGGCGCGACGGCTCGCTGGCGCGATTGTGGCACGAACGCAGCAGAACGAAAAGCTGGAGTGCGTTTGCCTGGAGGTAGCCATATCGGCGCGTTCATGACTTAAATGAAGTCTGGGATGGTCGACCGTTGTAATATTTAACAAGAGTTAATATCTGTTAGCAGGTGGTGATAACTGATAGACCGTATGCTGTTCACTGTCAACTGCACGAGGACGTGAGACAGTCAGAGGTAGCCGTGTCTGTGCATCTAGAAAATACTAGAGACGTTGCAACACTCTAGCGAAGTAATTATTCTTGTGCAGGAAAGGAACATGGAGTTGCAGGAAGGCTGGTCTGTGCTGCACTGGGATGTGTCGTGTTGCTGTTGGTTTACATACTTAGGTGTTATCATGTCACTACGTCCCTCACGATACACTTTTGTGTGATTGTGACAGGTATATGTTTGCGGTATGGTTGGTCTGTACCTGTTCTATACTGAATTGAAAAAAAAGAGAGTAAGAAAAAAAAGTGGTTCTTACTATCATTGCAGGGCGTTTGCCGGTCCAATGACATAGCTACAGGGAATAGCGATTCCGGACTAGCTAATAGTACTTGAAAAAAAAGAGTAAGAAAAAAAATAGTTCTTACTATCATTGCAGGGCTTTGTGCCGGTCCAATGATATGGCTATAGGGAATAGTGATTCCGGACTAGCGAAAACAGTACTTGAAAAAAAAAGAGAAAATAGAAAAGCTACAGACTAATCATTCCGATCTCGCATAAAGTTGATTAAAGTTTTGTAGGGCTTACTGCCGGATCAAAACTGATTGTCACCCAAGTCTGAAGGGTCAATATAGACCGGACCAGACGCTGTTATGTCAGGATAGTCGAACGATGTTTTTTTGTCTACAGATAACTAAAATTATGATGGAGTGCGTGCGAGGACGCACGCATGTCAGTATGGCCGTGACGGGACCAGCACCATTGCACGTGCGGCGCGGTAGCCGCCGGTGCAGTTAGATAGAATTCTTGTAAGCGACACGTATTCCGCACACCTGCACCATTGCACCTGCGGTGGCGCCCGTTTCGCTTGTATAAAACGGACGGCTCGGACGCCGTTAGGACAGTCTTGGCTCTAACGTGGATCGGTACGCTTGTCGTATTCCGTTACTAGTTTATCCTCGACTCGTTGGATAATTAATTCGTGTACACGAATTAATTATTATTCCTAACTACAAAATTAGTCTCTGTACTATACTCAATTACCCTTTCTATATATACTTTACAACTATTCACAGGAATAAAAATAAAAATAGACCATCAATGCAAAAATTTTCACAAAACACGGTCAGAAGTCCTGAGCCGCCTGCCTCTAACGACCTCCTTCATCTTACCAGGTCTTCACTTTATTTGGTTGGAGGCGCTTACCGACGATTTTAGGTATATCAAAAAAATTTATGCATGATGCTCCTGATTAAATAAAACATTAACAAAACTTCTGCGCTCAAAACGCGTGATCTGTGCATTTATAAAACATGACATACGAATAACATTTCTCTTCAAGAGAAGAGCAGGCGATAGTTCAGAAGCGTTTATTGATTAATACTAAAGTGGCAAGTTTCGCTAAACTATTTAACGTACTTGTCTCAAATTTGTCTTCGAAGGGAAACTAATAAGTGCCGTTAACGTCACATATTAGAAAACGGTTTCGTTACTTACCAAACTACCGAAACATCGCAACTTCTAATATCCTAGGTATCATCGATGAACATCAATTATGTTAAGGAATTCAAGAAATATGTGGCCTTTTAACTTGTAAAGAAATATTTTTCTTGTAAACTTTAGGTTATTTACATAAGTTACGAAATCTATCATCATAATTATCAACATTACAGACCATTACTAGTCCACAGTTAAACAAAGAAAATTTGAAAAAAAAAATTACACTAAATCTGTACTAATTCTATACTAATATCTGTAAGAATAAAATCGTAAACTAATTTTTTCTCTATGCCTGTGCATTTGTGCACGCTAATCTTCTGAATGGTTGTGTTGTTGTGAACCAATATGAACGTGATCTAATTATTTTAGTTTGTTTAATTTAAATCGATTGTCAAATAAAAACATTATGTCATTTTTGTGCTGAATGTGACGCGTGACCAAGCGTCCAACAGCTTTCCTCAGCTGCTTTATGTGACCATACGCTTGGATATATGTAAAAATAGTGTATAATTGTAAAAAGTCGAGTATAGTGTAATATATCATTCCTTACTAAATCCTAATTAAAAAGAGAAAAAAAATAGGCAGTAGTCATTGTCTTTTAGTCAGTTATGTTCGTATTCTTTTCTTAATTTTTGTTGGTTATGTTAGACCGCTGATTTTTAAAGTACTTTTAACTTACTTAGTACTTTAAAATAACTGCCGTGCGGTAGCGGCGTAAAAAGATCTATAATCCTATTTCGTCCCGTGGGTGTCATAATAGGCGAGTATTTAAAATAATCCTCCCTACCACAAGAGCCCTTACCGTCTCACATCGTTGTAAGAATATCCGCTACCCCATATCATCCCGTGGGTATCGTAAGAGTCGACAGAGGGAAACAAATCAGGAGATGGGCAGCAGCGTCTTCCTAATAACGATTCAAAATAAAATATAAAACTGCTGTTGCCAACCCAAGCGTGGCAACTATGGCAAATATCCCCCCTATGAGAAGATCTATGGGTAGGCGTATGCTCAGCAGTGGCCTTTAATATGCTGTAACGGTAATAAAAGCCCATATCCAGCGGTACCAATAAAGAAGAAGAAAGAAAATATTCATAGTTGCTGTTTATTGTCATAAATGAGGGAAGGTGTTTAAACATTTAATTTGACCTAAGCCTCATGTTGCGTTTATAAAATACATCTATCAATTACGTTAAAAGAACTAAACAAGCCGACAGCTCACTTCGTGTTGAATGACATCCCCTAACGTTAAGGGTGTTTGGTTGTAACTTTCCGGAATGTCTTCTGTTGAATATAAAATATGGAGAAATAATTCAGGCGTATTTACTTTCATTTAATGGATTTCTATCACTTGCTATTAATATTATAAGGCGTTTCGCATTTTATTAGGATGTTTATTTACCTACATTACATAATGTTATATTCTAAACAAATACGTTCAACTCATTATACTTTTTCAATAATAGTGTTTCTTATTGGCTTCTTATATTTACGCGAATACTGCACATTAAATGAAAATAACAGTAACCATGCAATGGCAAAGCACCCGAAATGTAGGGAACTAAAAAGTAAAAAAATATATTGTAATGGCATTGATTTATTAATTGCTAAAATTGTGGATATTGATTTTAAATTAATTTATCGCAGTACAGTTGGTTAGAGAAAGTTTTAATTATTTGATCTCGTCTCCTGACTGCTAAAAATGTGTAATTCTGTTATTTATTTGTTAATTTTAATTTTATTTTATTTTATTATATTATTTTATATACTGACATGACTGCCTATTTACATTGACTGGATTTATTATTTTAAAATTGTTATTTTGTATTGACATAGATTTATTTATTGCTAAAATTTTGTAATTTGCCTGAATAAAGAAGATTATTATTATTATTATATTATAATTATTAACGCGATAAAATTTGTTTATTTAATAGTGTTTCTTGCTTAAAGTAGTTTTAATGTAGATCACATTATTTTTTGTGAAAAATACAAGCAATGCTATATTTAGGCGATACTATATCTAGCAAGGTTATATCTTCATTACTAATATTCGAATTAACCACTCTAGATACGCTTAAAATGCTTGTAAGAAATGGTTGACAAAAGTCGAATTGAGGATTCAAACCCACAACTTTATAAGTTCGCAGTCCACACCCGTATTGTTGTCGCGAACGCAATAATTTTTGGTCACAACAACAATATTTGTAGTTTAAACAGGGAAATACGGCTTTTTACTTAAAAAGGTAACATAATATCAAAGACGAAATATTGCGTGTGTCTCTTGCAGGGCATTTGTTCGGTAATTCAATAGTGGAGAATAGATAAAAGCAGGAAAGATAAAAGGGGTGGTTTAATGGAATTAAACAATGGTGGGAGAGGGCGGGGTTTAGCCGCTTTGTCCGGTTGGTGCCGTAAGCCGGACTTTTGGAATGTCTTTGTTACAACTGCTTTCATTATATCTAAATTAAAAAACTTTGTGTTGCATTAAAATAAAAACTTCTTTTTTGTATCTTATATTCATATTATTTTTAGTCTGATATTAATTTCATGAACTGTTAAGAATCGCGCTTCGTCCGAAATTCTTTGATTTGACAATTTTATTGTAAATAAAAACAAGTTTGCTTTCGGAATCACCGTCAAATTGTGAAGTGTTACGTAAATATAAACACAGATGAAAGGCAAAGTCAATATATTATTTTTAACGGCTTATGCAGACTTTTGCCCTTAATTTTTTTTATTAAATTTGAGGGTCTGATGGAATAAATATTTATTATATATTTTAGGATTCTAATATTCTAAAAATACATTATTTGACGATTTTATTATTGGAAATTCAGAGGCTAAGAGCTCGCTTGAGGGTTAGGTCACCGCCAGCACCAATGAAAATGCTAGTTGCAATTTTAAATGTTCCAAAAAAGTGTGGTGTTTTATTATCTTCTCATCCAGTTGTCATATTCGACTAAGACTTAAACTTGTCTTAGCAAAGGATGGCGGGCTAAGTGTACGGCGGCAGTTGATGATTAGTAGGTCGATTAGCACGCGGGCCAGAAATGAATTGATGCTCTCTTTTCATTCGTAGGGCTGACAAATTTATCAAATTTAATTAGATTTTATATTGGAGTTAGAAAAACAGTTTATTAAAAAGACTGGGTTCATGTTTATATGAAAAAATATAAATAAAATTAAATAAATCAGTCAATCAATATATTCTTTATTGTACACTAACACATTAAAACGAAGCAAAATTAAATATATTGTAATACTCGTACAACGTACAAAAGGCAGTATTATTACTCTGGAAGCGATTTTTTCTGAATACCTTTTGCACAAAGAACTGTTGTTTACAACGAATACGGAGGTGTACATAAATTAGACAATTAAGTAAAAGAAAAAAAATACAATAAAATCAAAAGATGATGACAGGTGATGATTAAATTTAATATAATCCCTAATTTTATGTCAATATTATACTCGTAAACTGTTTATTTTTAAAATAAAATAAAATAAATTTATTGTTTAAAATCTATGTTTTCCATTGTAAAGTTATGTAAATTTAACGTTTTCTAAAACAACTATTATGTACATAATAATATACAATGTATGGACTAGAAAAGTGAATTTTTTAAAATAAAAATATGGCATTGTTTTAAATTTGGTAATGTCTAACAGTGGTAGAACCACGCGGCAGCTTTTGCTGTCCCACGGATGGGCCGGCTCGAACCGGGGTGGTACCACGACCTCACAGAATACCAGCGTGAAATAGAGGTTTACCTCTGCGTTTCGCTTGGTGAGTGCAGGTGGCCGGAGGCCTTTTTACTGGAAATGAGGCATTCCATCTTAGTCCTCACGGGTGACAACGCATCTGCATTTGGATTTGTAATAGAGGATAGATGTAGATGTCTATGGGCCGCAGTAACCACTTACCATCAGGTGGACTGTGTGCTCGTTTGTCACCCTTATCCTATAAAAAAAATGTGCAGCATGTTGCAGCTATATTAATGTAGCACGAATGGATCGGCTCGACCGGGGAAGGACCACGCTCTCACATAATACCAGCGTAAAATAGCAGCTTAGTGCTGCTGTGTTTCGTATGGCGAGTGTAGAGAACCGGAGACTCTTTTCACGAAAAGAGGTATTCCATCTTAGTGCTCACGGCTGACAACGCATCAGCATTTGGATACGCAAACGAGGGTAGATGTAGATGTCTATGGGCCGCAGCAACCACTTACCATCAGGTTAACTGTGTGCTCGCTTGTCACCCACCCCATCTTATAAAAAATGTAGTTTAAATAGCAATTAAAACAAAAAAATATTTAATTAAAAATTTTATGTTGAATTGTGGACGTTACAAAATTAGATAAAAGGGTGACAATAGACAACTAAATTATTGCGCGGATAATCGAATTAGCCATTAGACGAAGAGCAGTTGTGTCAAGCGGTATCGCATCATTTGTGCAAATTGCTGGGAAACTATAGCGATTAGTGATAATTGCTCGGTTTGGCAAATTGTCGGACCTGTGGACCTTGAAGGGGACAGCGTTTAAGGGGAGAGAGATAAATTGATATATAAATTAGCAATTGTCAGCCCTGCAATAAATAAACTTAATTTGATTTATATTGCATTTAACGTTAAAGTTCTAAAAATAATATATTCGTAATAAAAGTGAAGATGCCGTAATAAAAGCGTGCGATGACAATAAATATATAGATAGATAGTTATATAACTAGAATATATAGATAGTTATATAACTATGATTGCTTAGTATAAAATTATGAGTGACAGTATCGTTTCATTATGATATAGGAGACGTTCCAACCCTACGATGCACCTGTCGTAGTCTGTCAACGCCGTTGCGCCAACATTTGCCGGCGAAGTTCAATTTTTTTCTTTTTGTCTGATTAAATGAAAATAAAAAACAGGATAGTTAAGAAGGTTCACGATAAATGTTAAGTAAACTTTATTTAATTTCACGCCGATGACAATGATGATATGCTTGTATTATGAGACGTTTTCGGTGTTTAAAATATTCAAAACCCTCAAATAGCTTTAAATTGCTAGGGTCGTTTTATTGATAACTCTATACGCAAAATTGTCGCCTGGTGTAGATTTTTCTTGAGAATTCCTTGGAATATATTTTTTTAAAACCTTTCATTCCTCCCATGAAAAAAATCAACTCCACGTCCTTCCATGACTGTTTATGGGATGATGAGCAGGAGCAGGATTAAAATTTATTCCATCTCGTATTCCAGTTTTAAGAAAAGTGAAACTTTGGGTTAAATCAATATTAGATTCTATAAATACAGAAAAGCTAATTATACATGAAGCTATAATGACAGTTACATGGTAGAGACACGCTACAGCGTATTATAGCTGCAACATGAATATGCTGGCGCGACCAGCAAGTGGTGAGTGGCCTTTACTCTTGGCGGTCCTTCGAAGTCATAACGCATCTGCATTTTTATTCATAACCGAAGATATATCTATATACAAATGTCAGATAGATATATCAAGTGGACTTGTGCTTACTTGTCATCCTCACTTCTACAAAAAAGTTAACTGCAATAAGTATTATGCAATGCAATAATTAGTACTATGTTGTTCCCGCTATAGTCTTTTTCTTCAAATTAATCATTTTGAACTTTAACCGCTTAATTTTTATAGGATATTTCATTACATTTTAATCTAATACGCTGCTAAAGTGCTTGTAATTTATCCGAATAAAAGTCACAATATTATGAGACGTGCTCTTCGCTTTTACTGACGCAGCAAATTCAATATTCGGGTGGGTTGATTGTTATGAAGGCAGAGTGGGGCGAAGCTGGGGAGAGTTCCGAAAAAATATTTACAAACGATATAAAATATTTCAATATCGTAAACAAAACAAAATAATTTATTTACGAAATTCAAATATCAATCACTTTTTGCGATAGTTTTATTTTTTATTTTATGCACCGAAGCTTGTTCAGGAGGTAAATAACAATTGCAAAAAGTCATACTTGCTACTTAATTCCCTAGCATTTTTAAAGCGAGACCAAATGCAAATGCATGTGAACCATAGATTACCCCCTAATACCCCCTTAGGAGGTAATCTATGATGTGAACAAACGAGTTCTTGTCAAATTATTACGCTTGTCAAAAAGCTTTGATAGTCATTTTAAGAGATTTTTGCATTGAAATCTTTATTGGAAAATCCATTTGCTTGTATCTTTGTTCATGTTCCGCGTGATTTCTAAGGATACATCTATATTATTATTATTTGTTTAATCGCCGATAAATTGAATTAACATCAACCTTCTTTTTTGTCACAGACTCTTAATTCACCTTTTTCTGTCTCAATATACGAATACAGTCGTAATATTTACAAATATTTTTACGGTTTATTTTATTTACTAATTTGTTTGTAATTTACAGAGGTTGCCTTTTACATTATTTTTGCGTTTGCCAATTTGAAATTTCATTATTGTAATTAATGTCGCTTACTTGTTTAATGGATGTTAATCTATGCGTAGAATTTTTTTGTGTAGTAACTTACATATATATTATCTTTTCTTATCATCTTTTTCTTTAAAACTTACATTTCTATGATGTTATTTATTCCAACATTATTTCACCGATATTTAGGCAGTTATAAATCGTTATTTCATCGACGACGGTCGTTACGATCGAAAATAAATAAGTGGGGGAATACGATATTCGTACAGTCTACGTCGGAAATTGAATAAAGAACAAAGTGGCGTTCGGAAATTAGCTCTAAGAGTTTTGAATTTGGAACGTAGAACTCCAGATCATGACCGGAATTGCGTCAGGCGAAGTTTCTCAGAAGTTGTGTAAACTAAAAGCAAGGTTGTCCGTATTTAGGTTTAACACAGTTCAGGTGGTTGGATGTACTCGTGTGTGCATATGGAAGTTTGTTAGTCCCTACTACGTCGCGAAACTATATAACGTGAATATATTATTTTATTTTTATGTATATTTTCCGACTGCCTCGTTGGTCTAGTTGTCGTAAACGCAACTGCTGATCATGACGTCCCGGGTTCGAATATCTCTTTTTTTTTAAACGTTACTTTCACACTAGGATTTTCTCCTGTATCGTGGGGACAGTTTACATACACAAATTTCACATGAACAAACATCCAGACCCGGAACAATTATTTCTGGGCCATACAAATAATTGTTCCGTGTGGGATTCGAACCCGCGGCCCTTAGCGCTGCAACTTATAGGTAAGCCACTGTGTCACAACAAAAACTTGTCATTGAGTTTTCTGTCCAGAAATTCGCAGTAGCAGCTCGAAATCAGGAAGTTGACTGCGTTTCACACCTGTAGCCCTAGAAGGCACATAAATCCGTTTGTCCTGCGCCCGATCTCTCGACACTCCAGCACTATAATCCTGTCCTGCGGAGATGGCTAGTCTCCATTGAGACCGCTGTGACCGATATTCGTTCTGGAGCATATTCGTTATATTTTCTTTTCACAATGTAAACTGAACCCGTCTCTTAAACTGGGAATTAAGAAATTCCAAGTCTAGCTGCTAAAGTTTTTTTATCGAAAGTTTATAGCCGGCTTTCTGGTATAAGAAATGCGGTAAAACATGTTTGAAGAAACGTTAGGCCCGTGATATTAAGCTTATATAGAAGCGGCACGTATTATGCTGTCGTACCCGTAAAATGAATTACATCTTTTTGCTTCGTTTATGTAATGGCACAAACGTGATACGGCAGTTTTAAGTTGTTGTTTTTGGTGAATCGGTATTATTATATTGGCACTGCTGGCGGCAATCGTACTCGGTTTGCTGGCATATTAATTTATTTACTTATTATAAGCCAGTGTTTGACTACAATTCCACCTGGTGGTAAGGAGTGATAAAGCCCTAGATGGCAAATCGCACTGTCTTAGCGTGATAAAAGTCTATCCACTCTTGTCTTGTAATCTGATGGAAAGGCAGACGCTAACAAATTATTCCAAGCCTTTGCTTGTATACATTACAAAATGAAATGGACTATCCTCAATAAAGGGGTAAAGACGACCGTCTGGTTGTCCGATGGTGGAAAGGGGAGGGAATTGAGGCATTTGATTCCTACGCTTACTCTCCGAAATGCATCCTATAGAAATCCCAGAGTCTGGCCACTCTGTGCCTGTGCTGAAGGCCATCAAGATTACTTTTAACCAAGTCAAGGTCACCAATCAGCCTCTCATTTGCATGCCTCTCAATTGAGTCCATAGCCGCTAGGTGGCATATTGCAGCACCAGACCATATGTGACAGGAGTTCTCCTTTACTTACTTTAGGACTTACGCTTTATATAGGGTCAGGAATTTATGGCGAAGGGTATTCTACGAGCTAATACATACATACATACATATAATCACGCCTCTTTCCCGTAGGGGTAGGCAGAGACCACTTCTTTCCACTTGCTACGATCCTTACATACTTGTTTCGCTTCGTCCACTTTCATTATTCCCTTCATACATGCTCTACGGTTTAGGGTACTCTTAACCTGGCCTTTACCTTTTTACTACTACTATTACTAACTAGAGTTACCTACTCGTAATATATGGAACGGCACAATCTGCCACATTACTTCGGTGTGTGTTTGCAGTTTGCAGGCTATCATCTCTCTGAAATATATTCGATTTCTCGGACATTGCAGATTTTCTTACGATGTTTTCTTGTGCGGCGAGTAATCAATAAACACGTAAGAGCGCTATTAATAAATGTATGGTACCGGGGATCTATTAATAAATTAATGTTGCCCTTTGGTGGCGACGTAAGAAACTTTTACACTTTATATATATACGTAATGGATTCCGATAAATGGCGGTATCTCAATTACACCAGAAGTAAAGTACTCAGACCGGCGACAGGCACCGGAGTCAACGGTGCTAGAAGTCTGGTAGTCTGCAATCGTCCATCCGCACGCCAAGCGTGACGATAGTAGTAGGGATTCCACCATATTTAAGGATGACTCACGCTAGACCGTGCCGGGTCCGAGCCGAGTGTCGGCCGTAGCACGGTCAACTAATATTACATATATTTTGTATGGACACACTCACGCTATACCGAGCGGCAACCGAGTGACGGCCGGGCAACGGACAACGCTCGGAAACAACTCGGCTCGGCTCGGCCATTTCCTTGTAGTAGAAGCTTTATCAGATTCTCATCGTCCAGAGTGATCGCAATAGCCGCTAATTCCAGATTGTCAAAATTCATCATTTTCAGTATTTTTGCTCGGACGAGTATACTGCATCACGGCGCAACGATAATTGCTCGGTCGAGGCCCGGTCGGTTGCAATAACATGCACGGGATCGGCTCGGTGACCGTGCTACGGCCGACACTCGGCTCGGACCCGGCATGGTTCAGCGTGAGTCATCCTTTAGTCGGCGATTACGGCCCATGTACAGCAAGGTGGACTCTTACAGGCTGAAGACTAAGAAGAAAAAGTGGACCTGGGATAGACCTCAGTTCACTTGTGTACTGACATTGCCGGAGCCATTCCGAGCATAAATATAATTACACATAACATTCCGAACATAAATTTCGCATGCCTCGGTAATGGTTCACTGTACATTTACAGTGGCTAAATATTGCGCTACGGCGTTGAGGGCTGCCAGTTTGATTCCTTCATGGAACAAGTTTTTTTATGGCCTACAAATAATTCTTCTTTATCTGTGATTTATTTATGTTAAAAATCTTTGATATAAAAAAAGAAATTCTAAGTGTGGCCCCACCCAACATTTAATAAAATAAAAGTAAAGATACCTATATATTTTGCAGTGACAAAATCCTTTTAGCGCCTCATCATTAACAATAATTTAATCAACATAATGAAAAAACAAATGAATAAAGAGTGTAACTTTTTCTGCACTCACAACGAAATTCTTCGACGCTTTGGCTAATAAATTTGTACTTACAAGTATAACGAGTTAGGTATTGCGGATCTAAATAGTAATAACGGGTTAGATTTACGCTAGAGTCGATATTAGATCGGATTCTATTTCTATAATGTGCCCGCCCGACCGAACGCCAACTTTCTTGGTATTGCGTAGTGGTGAGACGGATGATATAATGTTGCATCGATATACCCGATCGTTTCCTACATGTGATCCGGATTACCCTCTATAACGTCTTGATGTTAGACATCTGCCGCGTTCCGAACGACACAGCGGCAGATGTTTTTATATATTTTTTAAGTAATAGGTCGCTTGATGTTATGCGAATTTATAGATAGGTCACATACATTGTAAGTTAATGAAATGTTATTTCATAAATATTTCAAAAGTGTGGTGTTGAAAATTATATACTCTAGGATAGGAATAAAATTTTATTCTTTCTTATATACAACAATGATCATTTTTAGGTGATCGTTAGTGTATAGAAATCATTGTTGTATTTAAAAAAAATTATTGGTTAAGTCAAGGATTTATCTTCTACCTACTAATACCTACTAACTTTTCTATACTATGTAGCCATGGTAGCTCAAAGGCCAGCGTAAAATAGCAGCTTAATACTGCTGTGTTTCGTAAGGTGAGCGTAGAGAACCAGATACTCTTTTTAGTGGATACGAGGCATTTCACCTAGTCCTCAGGGGTGACAACGCATCTGAGTTTTGATACTTAATCGAGGATAAAAGTGGATGTCTATGGGTCACAGTATCCTTTCACCGTCAGGTGGACTGTGTCCTCGTTTATCACCCTTACTCTATAGAAACAACCTGCGTTCGAATGCTACTAGGACCAATGAAATTGTTAATTGTATACTAGGAGCTGATTTACCACGTGGTAGAGCCATGTTGCAGCTATTAGTAGTAAAGCTGTAGCGCGAATGGGTCAGCTCGACCGGGGAAGGACCACGCTCTCACGGAGTACCAGCGTAAAATAGCAGCTTAACGCTGCTGAGTTTCGTGTGGTGAGTGTAGAGAACCGGCGACCCTTTTTACTGGAGAAGAGGTATTCCATCTTATCCTCACGGGTGACAACGCATCTGAATTTTGATTCTTTATTGAGGATAGATGTAGATGTCTATGGGTCACAGCAACCACTTACCATCAGGTGGACTGTGTGCTCGTTTGTCACCCCATCCTATAACAAAAATGTGATGTTACCATGCCGGTGAAATAAAACATGATGATGATCTTGAATGTCTGAGGCATAAAAGTATTTCGAAGACATGCGAAATCCGCCAGGTCGCACTGGAGCAGCACGACGGAATAATTGCTCTATAACACTTAGAAATAATAGGAGGCCTGTGTCCAGCTTTGATACGTTATATATACAAGTTGTACTTTATTTTGTTACTTGTACTATACAATTATTTTGGGACTATTTGATAATCAGAATTGATAAGTCACATACATACGACTAGAGTATTTGTTAACTAAAACTATTAATAGTTGTTTTAAACAATGGTAAAATCTTAATTTTCTAAAACAAATCAATATTCATTTTGTAGCCAATAGAGATATAACAGACTCTTGTTTTAAACATTATACAAAATTATTTTGAGCAAAATTTATAAATATTTCTAGGAAATATTTTAGGTAGCACAGAAGTTGCATTTAAATTCCGCCTGGGACATTAGCTTTAATGTTATCTTGGGCCAATGAGACGATATGAAAATAAATCACTTATGAATTAGGTTGGTGTTAGTATATTTAAATTACGCAGTGAAATGAATTTAAACGCGTAGTAGTAACAGAATAAATGTTAAATATATTTATTTGTAATTTACAATTACCACATTACTAATGATGTAAGTTTGATCAATTTTGAATACGTCGCGACGACAAGAAAATAATCTAAATTGACAGTAGTCTTAACGTTTACGTTACTGAAGTCTCGATTCCGAGTAATTATATATTACTAATATTATAATTAATGTATATGTCAAATAAATTTAAACATGGTAGAGCCATGCTGCAGCTATATTGTATGATATAGTGCAGCTATATTATATTATATGTATGTCTTACATATAATATAATATAGCAGCAGCTATATTATATTATATGCATGTCGTGTATAGTTATAGCATGAATGGGTCTGCTCGACCAGAGAGAGACACACAGAATACCAGTTACAAATAGCAGCTTAATGCTGCTGTTTTTCGTATAGTGAGTGTAGAGAATGGGAGACTTTTATCTGGAAAAGAGGCATTTCATCGAAATAATTAATTTGAAAAATATTAGAGACCAAAATATATTGGAATCATAGCTCTGCACTATTGTCAAGTTTAGTTTGTAGGTATGTGAACGCGTTAAGCTAACGTGGTTTACTAGTTTTATTGCAGATGTGATAAAATTTTGTCGTTCAGTAATCGATGTAATGTTTTATTAATAAAACACGTTAAAAATGTATGTTATATCTCTTTTACATTTTGCGGTTGGCTTGTTGCTGTAGCGTCATAACCTATATTTGCTTGAATTTAGTAAGCAAGAATGTAATAAATGCATAAATTATCGCTGATATATTTCTTTCGTAACTATTGATTTTGTTCTCTAATATTTTTAAAGTTAATAATTTCGATGAAATGCCTCTCTTCCTGATAAAAGTATCCGATTCTCTGCACTCACTATACAAAACACGGCAGCGTTAAGCTGCTATTTTTCACTGGTATTCTGTGAGAGCGAGGTCTTTCTCTGGTCGAGGGCATAAGCCCTAGAGCCCTAGACCAAATTTCTGTCACAGCGGTCAAACCCAACGGAGAATAGCCATCTTCGCAGGACAGGATTACAGTGCACGAGTGTTTGCGCAAACATAGGTGCATTCTCTATTCCCTCACTCTCATAGCCCGATGGGACGGAAACCCGAACGACCAAAGAGAGATCAGGTGTAAGGCCAAATGTTGTTTTCCAAGGCACGACGGTGAAAAACGCCAACTTACCCATTTTAGGCTACTATTGCTACAGAGAATTTCTTGACAGAAAATCTCAGTAACTGATTTCGACTTAACCCGGCATTCGAACCCGGAAGAACTCGATCAGTAGTCGTACTTACGACCACTAGGCCAACGATGCAGTCGATATCTATTGATTATTAATTATTATTTAATGAAAATTACGTTCAGAGTATTAAGCGTTTTAATTTTCCCTGTGAAATCTATATCAAATTGAAGATCGCTAAAGAAACATTCAGTATAGTTAACATTTTCAAAAGCAGCGTTGGACCGCTTCCAACTAGCTTCAGGTGTGATAAAAGAGATTTACGTGATTTATTACCATTTTAAAAATCAGTGCGGCTCATGAGGTACGTGTTCAGATTTGTCGCATCGTCATTAAAACATAGTTCTAGCACATTTTTCATCAACAAAGTAACGATTTACAGAACAAATTTATTCCTAATATCAAACGAGAAAGAAAATTCTGTTCAGATATATCACAAGGCATGTCGGTGTTGCAGACAAAAATGGGACGAAGTTATTTACTAAAATAAATCATTTTATAGAAATTATTTACTTTATTTTATAATTAACACGTTTAACAATTAATGGTCCTTAATTTTCTTTAAATTTATAATACAATTTATTATAAATTGAAATTTTATTTTATTTATTATTATAAGTAAAATAGTTAAAAACACGTTAATGATCTATGCACTGTTTCTTTATACTACGTAGACTACCACTGCTAAGTTTCGATGTCGGACAATTAGTTTCAGTTGAGATAGCAATAAAAAATTGCATCGGAGACAGATATAAGAGGGCTACGCCCGCTTCGCTTCACTCAACGTGTCGTTGAAAACAGTTAAAAAGAGGCATGACAATGAATCTACGCACCATTCGCACTACGCGGATTATCTGTGTTCTGCGCTAAGTTTCATCGAATTCAGACAATTCGTTTCATAGGAGATAGCAATAAAAATTGCATCGGGGATAAGAGGGCTATATTATGTTACGCCCCAATGAGAAATGAATGATTATATAACATACAGTGCAAGTTGTTGAGTTCAGTCCCGCATAAAATATAATGCAATCTGCAGCATATCGAAACTTCTCATTGAGCCTGTACAAGATAATATATAATAAGCTTCTTTTATTTTATCTTTTATGACTGGAGTTACAATTGAAACGCCAATATTATTTTGCTATGTTTTGTGTTTTACTTTATTGCTGCAATTTTAAGAAAAAATAATACTTTTAAGATTACTTATTAAAATTTAGCAATAAAAACTACAGAAAGTTTCATAATATGTAATAGACCTTCTTTATATAGATGTAAGACGTGGTCTTACAAGACGTGAACTGGAGAGAGAGAATGAATGAGGAACTATTGAAGAGGGTAGTGGTGAATGAATAATTATGAATATTTTATCACTGTTTATTATGTTTACTTTTAATTTATTTGTAATGAATATTACAAAAAAATGAGGTGGACGAAAGACCAAGAAAAAAGAAAAGTAAGTTCAAGCAAATAAAAAGGGCTCGATGAATCAAGGACGTAAAGGAAATGACGAATGATGTAACGGATGTTCTTTTTATTTATGGTGGCATTGACATCAAGACTTTTAGCCAAGAAGAACATATTTAAGCGCTGTAATATAAAAAATGGCTCTTAGCCAAAAATAACATATTTAAGCGCTGTAATTTATGTAAATATATAAAAATATGCCATCATTTTATTTAATACTTTGATACGTCATACTGGAGACTGAACGTGGAGATGAATTTTTGGAGATTTGACATACAATACTACTACTAATAATATGTTTTTATTACTTACGGAGCACTTGTTTTCGTCAGTTCACACGCGCAGACATTTTTTAACATAATTACACCATTTTTATGTAAGTACACTTCAAGCTATTATTTAACGAAGGTGTCGACCATTGCTTCACTGACAAAAGCATTGCCGAAATATAAAATGACGAAAATAAAACAAAAGAAAATGAACAAGTAATGAGATGCCAAGATTGACCTACAGAATAAAGACTTAGCCTTTTTTGTGCTTGCCGTATGAGGAAGCTTACAGTAATTCTGTAAATGATTGAGCTATTTACACTAGGATTTTCTCTGTGTATCTGTGACAAAGTGAAGGGTTAGTGTCGAGGAAAAAGTTCACCTAATAGTAAGGGAATGTTGTTTCCCATTGACACATCAAAATGCAAATGCCTTGCCACTTCTGAGGACTAACTAAGATGGAATGCCTCGTTATCATTAAAAAACCGGTCAAGTGCGAGTCAGACTCGCGTACCGAGGGTCCCGAACAAATCCGTAGGAATATAAGTTTAAAATATTTTTATTATATGATGTAACTAAAAGTTTATGCTTTTCGCAATTTTTCCTTTATCTGTGCTAAACACGTTGCTTCGTATCAAATTTTAAGATTCTGAGTTCACGGGAAGTACCATGTAGGTTTTGATTCCCTTGCGAATGTCGAAAATTTGCGGCATAAACGACTGTATCTTTAGATTGCGTTGGCTTAGAAGTTTGATTTTTTCACAGCTCTAAGGGACAGTCCACTTGAGTATCTGATATGAATTTCAGCTTGATACCTCCACGCGTTCCTGAGAAAAAGGGTCTTGACAGACAGACAGACGGACAACAAAGTGATCCTATAAGGGTTCCGTTTTTTCCTTTTGAGGTACGGAACCCTAAAAAGATCTTCGGTTCTGTACACTCACCATACGAAAGACAGCAACATTTTTTTTCAGTTAAGCCCAGCCATAACACTGCTGCAGCGTGAATTATAAAATAAGATATTCGTTGTAGAACCAGAGTAATCGACATAGCTCAACGAGCTAAGAGCGCAATCAATTGGTGCAGACGGAAGGTTTGCGACTATCAGCCTCTTACTAACAAGCACAGAGTAGGACGGACTCTATTAAATGTAACGATGGCTAGATGGAATGTGCATGTGGCTCAGAACTGCATTGACGAAAGCCTCCGCTTAGCAATGGACTTGCGTTTGTTGCAAATGAGTAATATATGATTAGTTTTTTTTTATAGGGTAAGGGTGACAAACGAGCACACAGTCCACCTGATGGTAAATGGTTGCTGTGGCCCATAGACATCTACATCTATCTTCGATTGAGTGTCAAAATACAGATGCGTTGTCACCCGTGAGGACTAAGATGGAATGCCTCGTTTCAAGTAAAAAGGGTCTCCGGTTCTCTACACTCACCATACGAAACACAGCAGCTGCTATTTTAAGCTGGTATTCTGTGAGAGCGTGGTTCTTCCCCGGTCGAGCCGGCCCATTCGTGCTACAACCATAATATAGCTGCAGCATGGCTCTACCACGTATAAAAATTCTAAGAAAATACTTTAATAGTTTTAAAACGAAACTGTACGGATTTCCTTCCTATTATCAAAAGCTTGCTTCATGTAAGCTGACTTTTTTGATAATAATATTTATCTAAAACTATTATTTGAATATTGATTTAAGTTGATCTTTCATAGTATTGAGCCTGCACTGAGTCGTTGTTCTCACGTACGTCGCTCGCAACTAACAGTCGTATTCACATTCACAGACGTTTCGTATGTATTCACTCGTTCGCAGGCACTGTTGTTTGTAAACGTTGCTTGCGACGCGTAGAACTTGGGGTTGTTCGTGATTTTATGTGTTTTGCATATCGATAGTCTGTGATTTATTTTTATGGAGACGTTTTTAGTTTAAAGTTCTGTTTGTCTTCCTGAAAGGCAGATCCCGTTAAAAACATTTGATGTAAAATTGGTATATGTCAGTCTAGTAGTCTTTAATTCTTAAAAAAGTTTTACGAATTTAAACAACTTCATTATTATATCGAGCTTATTTTTGGTTCTTTAATCGCGCGCACCACGCATACACCACACTCGTATGAATTTCTATTGTAATGGAATAGAATCATAGTATCCTGATTTGGTGAACTTATTGCAACGAAGTTCCTTATCGGACGGTACGAATTTGGCGGATGGGGGCTAGGCGAGAAAAAGTGTAAGATTTTTCCGTCACGACCCCTTCTAACGTAGTGTTAATGGAATGAGGAAAAGAGATGGAATAATATTCATCGCCCTCGCACTTTTTCTAATATAATTAAAAATAAAAAAAATAAAAATTTCCATGCAAGAAATATTATTTTATTTTAAATTACGCTTAATTTTAATAGACGCTGATAATTCATTTATTTGTATTTGTTAATCGATAATATATTACGTTTATCAATAACGAAACTACAAAAGGTTCGTTCCAACCGAGTTTTCCACGACACTCGCGCATGTTTTTTTTGTTCTAACATATTTGATACTTCATATTCCTAATAATTTTGTTAGTTATGTTTATTTCATCAATATCATCATCATCATTACAGCGCTTTACAAGTCCACTCCTGAACCTAGGCCTTCCCCAAGGAATACCACAAAGCACGGTCCTGAGATGAGTATATGAGTTGTTCTTGAATTGTATACTAAAACTAACTTGTTATGTAGTTGTTATGGAAGGGCGAGACCTTCTGCTACAAGTAAATATTTATTTATTAGTTCTAAATATTGTTCTATAAAAGTAAGAAATAAGTGAGTGAACATATATTAATTATAATTATTGTATCTTGTATGGCAAGGATGTACATAATGTGAATAAATGTTTATAATATACAATGGTACGTTTATTTTTAGATTTTATAACTTGTCAGTATTTAAATTTGTAACTGTACCATAAATGGAAATTCAATTACTAAATTGTTGTAATAAAAATTTAGATGTATT
The DNA here is from genome assembly GCA_033319125.1 of Parnassius glacialis. Classification (NCBI taxonomy): domain Eukaryota; kingdom Metazoa; phylum Arthropoda; class Insecta; order Lepidoptera; family Papilionidae; genus Parnassius; species Parnassius glacialis. The sequence goes on from JAVANC010000009.1 coordinate 18,840,783, forward strand.
AAAAATTCCAACTGATATGAAAGTGTTTTATACGTATAACTAAGCTATCGATAAGAATGTTTTTTTTTTTAATTCTAGAAACCTCACTATTAAGCTGCCGCTTCCCACGGCCCGTTTCTAATGAGCCGCGTTGTGTTGAGTAACAGGGGCAAGAGTAGAGGCTTTTTAGAGAATAACTGTTGCCCTCGTCGAGTTACGCGTAGTCTGTTTTTTTTACATAATTATGAGGATATTTTAAATACATGACGTATAACTCTGTAGTTGCAGTATGCAGTTTTAATGAATTGCTGGACTGTTGAAATTCAGAATATATCACATTTTATAAAGATGTCTTATATTTTTGGTGGACATTGGTAAAATTTCAATGCTCAGATTTTGGGGCCTTATTTTACAATTAAAGCAATAAATGGCTGATAGTTTATTGAATTATTGCTTACAAAAGTGTAGTAGGAAGTTGTTAGTAAAATCTAATAAATTGCCTTTTAATAAACACAGTTGACTGCCTACAAAACAGTCTATAAAGACAAAACTGCGTTATGACTAATTCCAAAGTGAAAATAAGGCGTAAGATGTGCGTCTTTTGTTTGTTGTGTGGTGTTGACTAATCTCCTATCGCCTGAACTAGAACTCTACAGTGCATCGACCCTGCCCGTGCTACGGAGGCGCACGATAGTCATCTTAAGATTCCTATCGCGGTAGCTGCATGTCTTTTGGACGAATAGATGCTACGAGCGAGTTGAAAGAATTTTCTTTACCAAAAATTTATTGGACACGAAATAGAGTTAGCATAGGTAAAATTTATTTCAGGTAAATAAAAAAAAACTAAACTTTAAGTAATTTTCCACATACCAGCTTCAGTAGTCGTGGTAAGTCATAGTGTATGAAAATATTAAAACTCTGACTTCAAAAGCTGTTATGTGAAAAGATACCAGAAACATAACAACTAGAATATTGTCTAAACAATAATTTTAAAATAAATCATTTTTCCCCTATTTTCTTACCTTTAAAGGTGGTATTTTATCCAAATTGAAATGAAAGCAACCAAAAAATAATAATCATTAAAATCTGTTCACAATTGACGAAGATATTGCGAAAAATACGAACAAAAAAGTAGGTAGGTTCTTTTTTGTACGTGTTACGTATTTTTTGAAGTCGACTAAAAATACACACAAGAACATATTATATATTTTCTGCTCTTATGAATTATCCAAGATACACGCTATAGTTATGACGTAAGCACAGCATCCTAGGGTTTGTCGACCAATAAGACAATAATAAAAATATTCTCAAGTACCACCTATCCTTGATGTGTTATTTATTTAAAATGTATACATAATATTGTTTCCTCCCAATATGTATTGATTTTATACAATAACAATAAAAATACTTTATACCTATACAATCACTACGTTTTACTTCAGGGTTACATTTGTAAATCAAATCTCACCATATGTTTACTTGTAAAAAAATATAATGTCAAATAACTATAATATAAAATCATTCGTTTTTAAGTCCATTGTTATTTCACACGATATTATTACATACGGTAAATTTTAAACCTAATACAATCACGAAGACACAGACGACTTTATTTCTAGGATTTTATTTTATTTAAATATTATTATTTCATTTCATCACTTTGTCGCAGTATATTTATATTGATATTTGGATGAATTTAGGTTTAAAAATAATTTTCTTTAAGTTGATTATTCGTCATAAAAATGAAAATAACAAAAACTTCAGATGTCAGAGAAGGGGACATGGAACTTTCCAGACCATTGTTCAACTTCTTGCTCGCAGTTTTGTTTTCTTTTGTTTCTTTTTAATTTAGGTTGTTGTGCATTCACGTATTGTTTGAAAATAATTACGTTTTATCTTATAAACTATATAATCATATGCAAGGAGGAAGTCATGTTCATATTTTGTTTAATTTTAGATAACTCTTTATTTATATTTATTTATGAAAATTATATAGAATAAGGTTGACAAACGAGCCCAAACTCCACCTAATGATAAGTGGACACAGTGGCCTAATGAAAACTACATTTATCCTCGATTAAGAATGTAGATGCGTTGTCATCCCTGTTAGCTACTACAACATGCCTCGTATGCGTAAAAAGTCTCTCAGGTTCTCTAAACTCACCATATGAAGCACAGCATTAAGCTGCAAAATATCGGCATAATAATAGCACCATCAAGCTTGCTATATTACAAGCGTATTCTGCGAAAGCGTGGTCCTTCCCCCGTCGAGCCGATCCCATTCTTCGTATGCTAATAACAACTATTCTTTAAAACGTCTTACATCGGTCTCTAACTGTACCAATTGTATTAATATGGGAACGGTTAAGTGTTTAATCATACTTACAATGAGCTTAGAAAGTGTTCTGATCACCGTTCGTTTAGGCATCGTTTGCTTTATATAGACGATACGTCGGCGAACGGACGTTCTCCGCGATGCGATGTCGAGATGTTACGTGGTTTTGTTCCGGAGCGAACGTAGATATGCGCCTCGGGGCACTATTACGCTATTTTAATAGCTTGGATACACGTGTACCAAACTTGAATTTTTTTAGATTTGTGTTTAGATAGCAAGAAATCTCTTCCCAAAATTCACCAGGATTGGCAAGATTTTCTAATGAATTTCTGTTGCCAAGGATATTTCCATAGCCAGTATAATATAACAGGTTGTGAGGTATCACAACTTAGTCATCGTTTACCCAAAGTTCAAATGCTCATCGTTCACAACCGATGTAGCATCGCAACACAACGTAGCTTGTCTGTGCTACGTCAGTGACGGTGAATTTAGCGCTAGATTATAAAACTTACTGCAGGTAAGAAACCGCTAGACACTAGAACCTCTGTGTTGTGCGTTGCTACTTTATCGTCGCATCATGTCACTCACCGCAACTTGTTTCATGTTATATGTAACTAGGTATATAATATATATTTATATTTAAAGTTTTAACTGTGAATTTTATATGACCGACACCGCTTAGGCTCATCGACGCCACCTCAATAAATTAAGTGGCTACACTCCTAACTCATTTGTCACTTTCATCAACATCATTATCTTCCATAACAAGTTCACTGTTAATATAGCTCACATGTAACTTTAAAGTTACAATAAAGAGATCTCACTTAATGCGATTAATTTAGGCAGAGCTCACTGAATCCATTAGGCGTGTTGAACCTTGTATCTTGGAAATTTTGCTTTCCTCCGTACTAAAATAATCTAATCTATCTAAAATAAATTTTATTCAATATACAGCTGAAGACCTTATTTGGGACAAATGTTTTTAAGACAAATTTCGAATTTAAAAGTATGTTTATAATTAGATTGCATACACTCAATTGTATAGGTAACATTGTATGTAGAACGGTTTCCTTTTCTCTTCTTTATCAGCCTTTTATAATCTATTTCCGATTATAGAATGCTTTAAGAAAACGCTGACTAGATCCGATCATACGCACTCCGCTGCGCAGGCGAGTTTTTGAACGCAAAACTGATATCTATCTTATTAGTAATGCTTTTCGTTAGCCTAATGCCAGTCTTTGGGGTTTGCTTTCAATGTTTTGAAACCATCACAACGAAGCCTCATTTGAAATAAGGATATTTAGTACCAGTTGTGCAAGTGACATCAAGGTGCTATATATTCACTTTACATGTTATTATTATTCATTACACCATAATACGCATTGTAAATAAAACGAAAGTATCATCAATGTAGTCGAAGTCAATTGAATACGCATTATTAAGGATAACTCAAAAACTACTGCTCAGATCAAATTTATATGGGGCTAAATGAAAAGCACCAGCTTCAAATCAAAAAAGAATCATCAAAATCGGTTCACCAAAAACACATTAAAAAATTCAATACAATAACGAATTTAGAACCTCCTCATTTTTTGAAGTCGGTTTAAAATAAAGTTTTTCAAGCGATTCATTACAACTTGGCAGACTACTGATTTCGTCCTAAGATACTATTTTATTATCGACGCTAAAATAGTATTAAACATTAAAACGCTTTGTTATTAATCTGTAATTACAATAAATATTATTAGTGATTGATCACATTTACAAAACGTATCCGGTGTTGAAGACCCATAAGAGTATGAATATTGAAAGATGTTATGTTTTTGATATGTTTTATTTATCACAGTTTAAAGAGGATAAACAGAGTTAGGTTTGTTCCAGTAAACACGTAACTATTTAAGGCAACTATCTCGTCACAACCATCTCTCACGACTATGTAACGGCAAAGATGAATTCCTAGGCTGCGTTTGTGGCATTGATCATACTAAAACCATTTGCCCAAACGGTCTCCACGATCCTTGTTGTGTACAAATGTCGCCTTTATTTAAATTAATTACTCCTGTAAACCTACCATGTGTAATTTGAACTATGCACTCATAGAACATTTGTAAACTAATTTTGGCGAAATAATATCGTTATTTAATATTTTGGATTTACATTTGCTTGTAGATATTTTGAATAATTTTTTGGTCTCAGTCCATCATTTACAAATACATATATTACATATGCTCATTTATTAATAGATATGAAACATGATGTTATAAGGAACACCAATAAAATAGAAAACTCAGAGTAAAAGTCTAAATATTTATAAATTTAAAAATACGGTTGTCCCTGCGAGCCGTGCCTGGAACTTACCGCTTATATTTCAGCGTAACGCTCGAAAATCTATTTATTTATGTTTTTCTGGTTTTTGGAACGAAGTTCCTTATCGGACAGTACGAATTTGGCGGATGGGAGCTAGGCGACAAAAAGTGTAAGATTTTTTCGTCACTACCCCTTGTGTCATAGTGTAGACGGCCTTGGCGGCGAAATAAGGAAGTGAAATTGAATAATATCCATCTCCCTTCGCCCTTATCTTGCCATGAAAGAAATTTTATTTTATTTCAAATGACATTTTATTTTAATAAACGCTAGTAATTTATTTATTTGTATTTGATAATCAATAATATAATACCTAAGTTTATCAATAATAATATACTACGCAAGGAACTTCGTTCCAACTGAGTGTTCTACGACACTCACACATTTTTTTTAAATCTTTGAAATGACTCGACCGATTGACTTGAAAATCTAATCAGCTCGAAATCTCAATGACAATGGACACTTTCGAACGCCGTGTCCACCGTTTTGATCGGTTGCTTCGTTCTAAAGATATCGTACGAGAAATTTTATTTACATATATACATGTATCATACATAAGGAAAAATTTTGTCGTACCTATATGTCGTACACACACACATACACACAAATTATTATTTACAAAGCGGGAAGTTAAAAAAAATAACTTTTAGAGTAAAACGTAAACATTGTTTGAATCCTAATTTTCGAGAAGTGTGTTCAATAATTCTGGAGAGAAAGGTTATGTGACACTTGACAGCTGTAGTAACTTATTGTCCTTGCCGCGTCAAATTTAACACGTCATTACTTCAAGACAGAAAGAAAACAAGAAGATACTCGTAATATAAATGTTCACGTAAAGATACATTTAGCTTACTGAAGCTGGAAACAGTCGTAACGTTATAAATGACATTACTATTTTATTCTGTATTTACGTCCGAATACAATATGGGCGTCTTCAAGGCAAGAGTGAATAGGCTTTTCTTACGCTAAGACAATCTGATTTACCATCTAGTATTTCATCATCACTTACCACCAGGGATGATTGTGGTCAAGCACTAATAATAATTATAATAAGTGAAAAAAACCTCTCCTGTCAGTTTTAAGCCTAAGAACAGATAACCCAAAAAATCATTATCTGTGTTCTAAATGATGACTTCTTGCCAATCGCTACTTCTCTGACTGAAATTAAATAAGCTTAACATTTCTGATAATTGTTTAATATTCTAAATACTTTCGGTAGGATTATTATGACAAAAACAAAAGTCATGCATTATTTGATAGTCAATAACGAGTAAAGAACTAAACATTACTTTTGTAATTTTAAAATATGACATTTTAATACGTAAAAATAGTTTATTATAATAATAAAACTAAGCATTTAAATTACCACTTAATTACCTGTGAATAAAACAATAAATTGTAACTTCCGTTTACAGTGAAATATGATTGGATATAAGATAGCGTTCTGACCTTGTCCGTAGATCGAAAGAGAACATTGCTCGTACCGTAACTAACGATATTATAACTTATTATAATTTAAAAAAATGTTTAATAAAAATTGCCCGTAGTAATTATTACAGAAGAATATGACTACTTACCAAATTATTTTGTTCGTTTACACTTAAATACAGCTGAAGAACCAGGCCCCAAAGTATTTGCCAAAGATCTATCTATATAAAGAGCTAACTGCCGAAGTTTAAGACCGACCATGGGAACTTAATTTCCAGAGTCAGTGTGATTACATATTATGGATCTGAGACGTGCTCTTTCACTCCTGGCTGGGTAAGAAAGTGTCTCGTGTGGCTATGTAAACCTTGGAAAAAAACGCAATTGATTATTGTATAGGTTGTGTTTACGTGTTGATCTATAGGAAGAAAGGTAAAGGTATAATCTTTTTAGATGAAATATACGATGGATAAATATGTCAACGGTATTTTAATCCGTTACGGGAATTTGAAAGTTTTGAAAACATTTATGGGTGACTCTACTGTTTACAATCTGTACACGTCCCGTATAACAGGTCTCTTAGTTAAATTCGCTTAACGACCGTGACTACGCGATTTTATTGTTCCTTGCTCTGATAATGAATGATGACTTTCTCGTGGTGTCTTTGTCTGGGGTCGACGTTGACGTGAAAATGTAATCAGGGTTTGTCCTTGTTTTTGAGGGCTGAGAAAATAAATACAGAAACGCTTAGGGAAACAGCGCCACCGTTATTTTAACTAATTGTAGCTTTTTGCCTAAAAGCATTTGTCACTAAAATGAGTTGAAATTACTTAAGTTTGTCCGTTACGTTGAACGCTCGTTAGCTTATTAATTTAATTTAGGAAATCATTTTATAGAATTATTCTGTTTTTTGCATTTGATACATTTCAATGAAAATTAATTATTTTGAGAACTAATTGTGTTGTTTGTACAATTGATACATTATAAATATTTATAATGTATCAATATTAATATTTTAAACATTGGTAGAGCCACGTGGCAGCTTTTGCTATCGCACGGATGGGCCGGCTTGAACAGGGGTGGTACCACGACCTCACAGAAAACCAACGTAAAGTAGAGGTTTACCTCTGCGTTTCGCTTGGTGAGTGCAGGTGGCCGGAGGCCCTTTTTACTGGAAATGAGGCATTCTATCTTAGTCCTCACGGGTGACAACGCATCTACATTTTGATTTGTAATAGAGGATAGATGTAGATGTCTATGGGCCGCAGCAAGCACTTACCATCAGGTGGACTGTGTGCTCGTTTGTCACCCTTATCCTATAAAAAAAAATTACCTTTATTCTTGTGGCGTACGATCCAATCCATCGCAATTAGCTTATTTTATTTAGTATATTTTATCAAGTTTATGAAACTCTTGAGGAATATTTTCTTAAGTGTTGAATATTTTTAACAATAGTAGTATTTATGAGGGATCTAACAATAACCGTAGTTTAATAGGCGGCTGAAGTATGAATATTAATTATTAGATGAGATTTAATTACAAATTACATTTGGTTAACAACTGTTTGAGAAGCATTGACCCGTATTGACTTACCTACATTAATTAAAACATATTTTGATATAACTGATTCTAAACATTAACGATCTTATTACCACACATGCTTGAACTTTGACACCTAATCCTCGTTGCTGATCTGACTGGGCATTTTTTAAATAAATGCAAACTATATAATCATTCATTCAATTCATAAATTTTTGGAAATTTTCCATGCACCGCAATGGCAAATCGTTTAACCATTAAGCTAGCGTGCCTTCAAAAATTGTTTAATATTATTAATAATTAACCCCTCACATAAACGTGATGGTTATAACGCCGTCCAGCGGACACCATGAAGGTTTTCTATTATTGCTCGGACACCTACGTGATAATAAAAGTTAAAGTTACAGCCTATATACGTCCAACTGCTGGGCACAGGCTTCCCCTCATTTCTGAGAGCGTTTTAGGGCAAGGAAGTGTCCGCCGCGCTGCCCCAATGCGTGTTGGCGAACTTCACATGTCTTCGAAATATTTATTTTTTATTTTTCTTGTTGTCCTTCACCGCAAAGCACGTGATAAATCAGCACTTAAGATTGCAATTAACAATTTAATTGGTGCCGGCAGGAATCGAACCCGGTTTGCTCGCGTACTGTGAAATTTACAGCGCGCGCTAACCATCTGAGCTAACACGGCTCATACACGGCTCTACGTGATAATATGGGCCATAACTTATCCTACGTCCTGCCTTGCAAGTAACCTCAATGGTAGTCTCATTTAAATTTCATTAAAAATGTTCACATCTAAGGGTTAAAAAATAGTGGTTGAAATTTTAATATAGCTATGTATTTACACGACCTTGTAGTTGTTACCTTGAGGTTCTGATATTGAGTAATGCACTCAAAAAAGAAACAAAAAACTAAAGTCATAAAATACTTTAAAGAACTAAAAAGTTACAGCTTACATATTAGTTATATACGTCTCACTTTTGGACACAGGCCTCTTCTCACTTCTGAGATGTTTTAGGGCGAGTAAAAGTCCGCCACGCTGAACCAATGCGTGAGTATTACTAAGACATGCAGGTTTTCTCACGATTCCTTTACCGCCGGGCACGTGGTAAATCAGCACTTTTCACACAGCAACACTCAGAATTGCAATTAGCGATTTCATTGCTGCCGGCGGGGATCGAACCCGGGTTGCTCGCGTACTGTGAAATTTACAGCGAGCGCTTATCTCGTCAGCTACCACGGCTCTAGAACTATTTTCCACATATTTTAATAGTTAGTGCATCTATTGTCTTAACATTGACATTTGGAGATGTTGAATTATATAGAAATTATTTTTTTCTTAAGGTCTTTGGAGTGAGTCCGTTTTTACTTTTTGAAGTTTAATATTTAATTATTAAAACACAAGGATTGTGTAATTTTGCAATTGTATTGTAAATAGATTTAATTTTAATATTATGGTACCCATACATGAGTATTTCAATCTAAAAATTTAATTTATCATCAAAATTCTCCTAATCACACGAACATAATAAGTAAGCGTTCAAGCGCGTGCAACGTACTCCACGCTCGCCGACGCGCAACCGTCACGGTACGAGTATATAAAGCCGCGTCTCCACCAAAGTTTTGTTGTCAACACAGTAGTTGCCGACACGTGTTGCCAACAAATGTTTCTGTCAACAAGCGTCTCCACCGAGGGAACAAATGTTGGCAACAAGCGTATTTCTTTGATGTTGCCGTCGAAAATGGAAACAAGTTTTGTTGCTAAATGTTGTGTTGACGACAAAACTTTGGTGGAGACGCGGCTTTATGTTCATTGTCCACAACTCTCAACACCGTTGAAAATATGTGCCGTATCCTGATAATAATTCTTTAATTAAAATATTTTAATTGACGTCAGTTATAATCGTGTGTCGGCAATGTAAGAAAGTGCATTACCACCTTTCGTTATATATAAGTGCCAGAAAAATCTCAAGATTTTTGCAAGGATGGAATTGGAATGGCCCACAGCCTGTAATTATACTGACTTACATATCCTATAGGCCGGAACAGCAAGTGCAAGCACTGCTTTATGCGGTCAAAATAAATAAGAGAGTGGCATTTACTTAGACGAACAGAAAATGAGTCCTCACCTCGTAGAAATTTATTAAAGTTATTTATCTTTTGTTCTTTTTACATAATATTCCTTTCTTTTAATATTTGTAGTCGCTGCGACGTAAAATGTATATGACTTTATTAGATTTGTTGACGCTTTCTGACCTGAAATATTATTTTACTTCCAATTTACAAGGCTCTTTAATAACAGTGTTAAGTGAGCACTTTGAAGATCTCCTTTGATATTCGTTGAAAAGCTGGCTTATGATTTATTATTCAACGAGCCAACAAAACGTCGCATCTCTATTCTCAGAAGTTTAGTATCGTGGATTCTGATAAGTGTGTCGCTAATCCTTTTCAAATATTTTGTAGGCTTTTACATCCATTAAAACTCCATTATAATGGAGATATCAATACTCTTAACGAAAATAGACGTCGATGTTCTAATTTATTTTAACGCTTTCGCAATTTCTCGGCACAAATCCGCCAAAAGTAGGTACGATGTCGCGCTTGAGAAAAGACAGATTAGTAAACACGGTAACGGGACGGTTTAGTGACGAAAACGACGTCAATTAACGTTTTTCAATCCAAAGTTCACACAAGCATTTCCAATCGCTCGAAGCATCCGAGCATTCCGCTCGAGAGAACGTCTTTAGCCGACCGATTTGCTCTCGATACGATAGTGATCGATTCGTCTTGCTCGTTTTATTCCGATTCAAATCGTTGCTAGGGCGATTAAGGCTTGCGTTTGTACTTGGAGAGAGGCTGAAAGATTTGCAACAAATCAACCATTTCTTGTTACGTTCCACTTAAAATGATCTGAAGGTTTATTAATGCAATGATCACATTTGCCTTTCTTAGTGTCACCAAAGGAGTGATTATTTTTATTGCTGTAAATAATTATGCAAAATATACTTGGAAAGTAATAACACCTACTATATATTACAGTAACTCGTTAGCGTTATTATTTTTATGTACTTCATAATGCTGTCAGATTGACGCCTATTCTCTTTCTGTGATGACAATGACGAATGAATAGATGTAATTGACATATATCTGTTTGCAATTAGCTCATGGTTATCTACTGCTATTTTTGAAATGAGTCGACAAATTTTTATAATGTTTTACAATTATAAATATTACATTATTGATGATAAACTACTTTAAACATAAAATAAAAACGTGCTAATTTGCAAAAAAATATTTATGTTCAGTAAGTTATAGCTTATTTTAACGGTAAACACTGTTAGATGAGGTTTAGTAAAAATAATGTTAAATGGTCCACAATAAAATTTATGAGACTACGATAAACTTTATTTCCGATTATTACATATATTATTTAGTTTTTTTTAAATAAAATAAATCAATTAGATAACATAACATAACACACAATATTTTATTATATACAAAATTAAAAACAATAATAAAAAAAAAACTAAAACTAGTAACTTAATTATCATGTAGGACTCTTACTTAGACATGGTAATTCAGGGTGAGCCGCAGTAGATTATATACTGACATTTAAATCAGTTAGTTGTAACCTTTTTTAATTTTATATTATTGAGAAAAAAAATCAAGTAGGACCTAGTACTGTCATTTATTGGTATTTGTTTAAAAATAGGTAATAATCTGTATAAAATAGTTGAAAGCGAAACGTCCTCCAAATATTTAGTAGTCCCACCCGCATAACATTGAGTTATAAAAAGAGAACAGAAACAGCCAACCCTCTTAAAACGGAAAGTATTTTAAACGCCGTTTAATACTTTCTACTTGATTTTTATAAACTTTTATCTGAACAATCCAAGTAATGTTACAACATATCACTTATCGCCTTATACGGTGGCAGAGAAGAGAGCACTTATTTTGTTTGAATTAATGGGCGTTAAGACAGCGCTGTGTGTAAATACTGAATTTTATAATAGAGCTGTTGTTTCGACTATTATCATCATCATCATTATATATTATCAAGTTCCACTGCTGAACGGCGTCTTCCATAGATTGGCTAATAGAGGAGATATTACACAGTCGCTTGGTAGGCGCGTTAATAACCGCAATTTCGTATCACACATCAACACGGGCAACGTCGGTCTAACGGACGGGAGTAGCCATATGCAGACATTCCCGTCTGTCAAAGTATAAGTCCACGCGGTCCTATGCGTACCCTAAAAGTAGTTGCAGCCTGTTAAATAAACTAAATCTAGTTGCGCGGCTGTATCGATGTCCCACAAAAATGCTGAATTGTTCAGTTTTTATGCTGCAAAAAGATATGTACCACGTCAAATTTACAAAAAGATGTCATCACCCTTTATATATAAGTAATTTTAGTCACACTATTTGTATTTACTTCCTTTAACCTTAAAAATGACAATAATAACGATCGTGCTGTTTCGGATCACTGATCTTGACTGATCTGAGTATGTATCCGAATTGTTGCTGTCACCGAGCAACACTGTTAAATATATGTATGTGTGTGTGTGTGTGTGTGTGAAATTGTTAGTTTTTTGTTTTAATTGATATGTGTTAGTTTCGTAGTGACAGACGATCGTTTTTGTGTGTTTTGTGGAAGAAACGCTATAGATACTCCCCTGCGATCCGCCGCGCCGGTGGCCCGTGTTGCTCTATGTTTTATATTATTCAGTTTTCCTCTGTCCCCTTTTACGACACTCATGAGGTAATATGGAGTATTGGATTCCTTTACGCCGCTACCATACGGAGAATTTATATTACGAATATAATAAAAGTAATAACAAAAATATATTTTTTTAAAAAAACGTTACCCCCACACTAGGATTTTCCTGTATCGTGGAGGCAGTTTACAAACATAAATTGCACAAGGATAAACATCCAGATCCGGAACAATTATTTGTAGGCCATACAAATACTTGTTCCGTGCGGGATTCTAACCCGCGGCCCCCAGCGCAATAACTGATTGCTAAGCCACTGCGCCACGGAGCCGTCATGATTATTAACGTAATAATTATTAACATTAATTAATAATCATTACATTTGTTATTAATTAATATTAAGGTTATAATTACGACGTTTTCTTAATTTATTTACACAAACAATACTGAGGATCTTAATGTCATTCAATATTTTATTAATCGATGACTTAATGCTGAAAGTTTCAAGTTCTATAATATACGATGACAAAATTTTTATATACAAATATAACACGCCTTATCACTTTTAAGGTGCCTAATTACAAAAAAAAAATACGAACTAGAAAACTTCGAGCGTCATTTTAACTTTCAGACCGCGAACAATGTAGTTTACAGTTCTTAACGCAGATGTTTAAAAAGAATCAACAGTTAACAACATCGTAAAAAAAAAGGTCGGACGTAAACAGCCACCGTTGAAATTTTACAGTCACTTTTGTTTTCTTCGTCTTTTTTCTTTAACGTCGGAGGAAGTATGTCGTCAAACAGAGTATACTGAGCAACGGATAGAAAGAATTCATCGAATCACAGGCAAAAAAAAATATTATTAGAAAATTTTCGCAGAATAATATTAATAATATAATTTGTAAGAATGTAATGTATTTAGTTCTAATTATAATGAACATAAATTAACATAATACAAAATAACTAAGGAACTAAGATGGCGTCTACTCAGCACACATGTTATAGATAGAAACCACATAGCGGTAACTATAGCACTAATATTTTTTTTTATATGATAAGGGTGACAAACGAGCACACAGTCCGCCTGATGGTAAGTGGTTGCTGCGGCCCATAGACGTCTACATCTATCCTCTATTACAATTCAAAATGTAGATGCGTTGTCACCCGTGAGGACTAAGATGGAATGCCTCATTTCCAGTAAAAAGGGCCTCCGGCCACCTGCACTCACCAAGCGAAACGCAGAGGTAAACCTCTACTTCACGCTGGTTTTCTGTGAGGTCGTGGTACCACCCCGGTTCGAGCCGGCCCATCCGTGCGACAGCAAAAGCTGCCGCGTGGCTCTACCACTGTTAGATATTTATAAAATAAGATTGACAATCGAGCACACATTCCACCTGATGGTAAACGGATGTTGTAGCCCATAGACATTTACATTTATATTCGAGTTGTTCAATTTCGATTGTGTATGAAAATGCCGATGCCTTGTCACCCTTAAGGACTAAGATGGAATTGTTTGTTTTCAGTGAAGAGAGTCTCCAGTTCTCTACACAGTAACATTACTTTTTTTACCCTGTATTCTGTGAGAGCGTGATTCTTCTCCGGCCGAGCTACATTCATAGTATAGCTATGTGGTAGCGTTGCTCAACATCATCATCATCATCATTACAGCCCTTCACAACTGGGAACTGCTGAACATAGGCCTCCCCTAAGGAATGCCACAAAGCGCAGTCCTGAGCCACCTGCATCCATAGACTTCCTGCTCAACTTGCTCAACAACGTATAATTTTTTTGATTTCTTATAATTTATCACACTGTTTAATAGTTTTTATTTCGTTATTTTTTTGATGTGTGCACATTATTTTTAATTCAGAATGCATGTTACTAGTAACTAATTGGTATCTCAATAATTATACTGTATTATTATTAGGTTCTTCACTAGATGGAATGACGACCTGGTAAGAGATGCAGGAAATCGATGGATGCTGGGGATCAAGACCGTGCTTTGTCTTGCTGTGGACCGCTGACCAAAGACGTCTTTGATGGTGGCCTGTGTAGACTTGCAGTGTGCTGTAATAATAATGATGATGATGATGATTATAAGGTCCTACTATGTCCCACTAATCATCGTGTATTCATTACAGCAGATCGAAATCAACTAGCAGCATAGGCCTCACCTTTAGATTTTTTTTATAGGAAAAGCCTGACAAAGGAACACACAGTCCACCTGATGGTAAGTGTTTGCTGTGGCCCATAGTTATCTACATCTATTCCCGTTTGCGGATCAAAATGCAGATTCGTTGTCAGCCGTGAGGACTAAAAGGAATGCCTCTTCTCCAGTAAAAAGGGTCTCCGGTTCTCTACACTCACCATACGAAACACAGCAGCATGAAGCAGCTATTTTACGCTCGACCCATTCGTGCTACAACTATACAATTAATATAGTTGCAGCATGGCTCTACCACGTATAAAACAAAATATTTTTAAAGGGGGATGCCATTTTTAGTTATTTTTTCTATCTGTCTATTTCAGTTTGCCCTCTGTAACCCCTTACAACATCCACGGTATAATATAGGGTAGTTTATTCTCCATTACACGATATCTCAATAATTATATTATGATTTTATTAGGTCTATAAACTACTACGCCATTTTTATCCGAGTTCAATAAAACGAGCACGTTATAAAATCGATGCGTATGTTTTTTATGTACAATGTTCACCAATTTTTTGAAAATGGCTAAACTGATTTGAATGATTCTTTCTTTATTGTATTTTTTACTATATTTGTTTACTTTTACTAAGAGTGGTTAAATAGATGATGATGATTTAGACGACATTCTAACCTTTTAGAGAATTTAATTATCTAATACCCGGCAATAGTTTTGACATTTGATATTTTATTTCCGACCGATTCAAAATTTTAATTAAAAAAAAACGGTTAACTTTTAACATCCTTTTTTTGCGTCGGATGTTAAAAAAATGTGCGTTCATAAATCAAATTCTTAATATTAATTAAACTATTATCAGTTGTTAAAGAGCGGCTGTAATCACTTACCTATAATAAAGTGATACGCATGCTCGTTCGTCCCCTCTTTCTCTTTCGAATCTACCGGAGAACCGAAGTCACTTCGATTTGCTAACTGAAATGGCATTGGGCTGATCTGTTCTGTTGCAGTATATCAGATATAAAAGATGTGTTGCTGTAACGGTGTTGACACCGTGTTGAGTAGGTAAACATAATCTAGGACGCGCCTTGTAAGATGTAGCGGTTCTCTACTCAAAACACCTGACAGTAATGTGATGCAAAAAGCCGAAGATGAAGTCACCTTGTGAGAGGCCTATAATATGACCAGCAATTAAATGAGGGCATCCACGACTTTTTCTACCACCAGGGCGGCGCCACTTTACAGTGAGGTAAAATATTTGACAGATTTCATAGCGGGGATGATAATTTCTTACGAAAATGTAATTTTTAAGGTTTCTTTCTGTATTATTAGTTATATTTTATATTAATTACATTAGAAATTAATTAACCAAACTATAAAATATAACTAAAAGCCAATTTTTAAAAAAAATAGTTATAAAGTGCAAAAAATTAAAAAGCAAACCACTGACGCATTGTGTTGTGTATTAATATAATATTCTAGATAATGATAAACTATTTTCATAAAACTAATTTTTCAATTAACTGACATTGTGTAACAAAAAACTTTACCTCAGTCGAAACTAGCGACATCTGGTGAGTGGAAGATTATTAGCCCTCATTGAAGATGAAGAAAAAAGAAAGAATATTTTAGACACAAATAAATGACGTACACTTCAATATACTAATTTATAACTTAAAATACCTAGATTTAATAAGTTTGAATTTGTACGTTAAATGCATGCCAAAAAGGACATTACCCAGCATATGTTGCAATGAAGACCGAAAATTTTAGAAAAGAAGAAGAAGTTAGTTACGTACATACTCTAGGTATTACAACAAATATTGGCTTTCAACAATCTGTATAATTTGAAATACATACGTGTAGTTATATACGAGAAAATGGTTGCGCGCTGAAGTCACCTTTTAACATTTGAAATGAAAATGCAACACGTGGCCTAACAAATCACTAATATGTAACGACTCGGCAACCTTCTACCCTTGTGCCAATTTGTACGTTACAATTGTTATTGCTTTAACCTTTTATGTTGGCACTATATAATGTTCTATAACTTTTAAGATATAAAATAATTAAGTCCAATGTGACTACAGCTCCATCAATTTAGTAGTAATAAGATACATCCATGCCCTTATTATTTATTATTAGTTCGTAGGTACCAATACAGATAAGAAATATAGACAAATTTTAATATTGATAAGGAATTAAACCAACATTATTAGAAGCGTCTTGAATAACATTTTGGGCAACATTAATTTGCTTGTTTTCCGATAAATATACAAAAAATCGTTTGGACGACCCACACACAAAATAAATCTATCAGCAGTGTGCAAAGCGGGTATAATTTGTTTGTGTTCACGGGAACGTGGCCAATTGGTTTCCATCAATAGGATATTTTAACATGTATTACAATCAAATTAAATAAATCCTATAACGTTAAATTTGTAACACATTGTATAAGTGTTGCATCTAATACAATTGAAGGTTAGCACAGCTCTTTGATGATATTTGCTATTACTAAACGCCCACTTTGTAGTTGTGAAATGCGATTTAGTACATGAGTACCTTTAAATATAAAAAACTTTTTTATTGTTTCAGGTAATATTTTTTTTCATTACTACAGCGTCGTTGTGCAAAGGTGTTGGACGGTAAGTACTACTCTTTTTTAATTTAAATATAGTACAAGCACAGAAACATATGCATACTCCTGGCTATAATACGGAACCATGTTTTGGTGAACCAATTATTCCCCAAACAATGTCTAATAATATAAGAATAAAAGCTTAAATAAATAACAAATAAATAACAGACCCATCAAAGATTAGATATACTCGATTATTACTATCTCATATATGTATCTTACTATCTTGTATAGTATCTTATTATGTATATTACTATCTTGTATATTAGCTTACAATCTTGTATCATATCTACATTTAGAGAATAAATAAATACAAGAAATACTTATAATACTGATCCCATATGGAATGCATTATTTCGCCAAACTTTATTCTGTAATTGCATCAATGAGATTTTAAAATTATTTTAAGAATAAATGTTTTTATACTAACTTAACGTACATATGTACATACGTAGGTATACTCAATAGATTATTTTTATAACTAATTATAGAAAATAACAAATTTCTTAACTTCTCAAATGTATTTATTTATGTGAAATAGTTCAAAGAGTGTATTCGATTTTTCTTCAACGACACCGCCGTTGGCGCTATATCATTTTATATTGCTCCTTGGGGACTTTGTTATGACTTGCGTCTCCATGTTTTGTGTCAACGGAATTGTTTCAATCTTTATGCCTTTCGTCATTTACACATATTTTTTTTTTGTTTTGGATCTTCAGGCACAAGTAACTGACAAGTATTCTTTGTTATATTTCCTATATCAGTAATTATATTAAATAACGGTTAAGAACATCCCTAAGTATTGATTACACCTCATTTTCAACTCGCTTAAGGACTGTAGAAGGTACTAAATATTTAGCACCGTTAAAGCTGCTTCTAATCGTCTCACATAGAATGATTGGTAGATGGTCATCTCCCTTAGTCGCTTCTTAGGACACGTTCATGTGATGAACGTTGTTGCGTCTCTGCAAATTAATTCTATATTATTTCTTGAACGACAACGACTTAGATATTATTATATTTAATTTAATAATATTCTTAAATAATAACTCAATGAATTATAAGGATGTAATTTTGTTATATATACTGTTAATTACTTAAATGATAATATTTCTTTTTGATTTTATAATTTAATTTTAATTTGAAATACAACATAAATAAATTAAATACTGTAATAAAAAAGAACTAAAACTTAATTATCATACAGTCCTATTCCCCGCGGTATCATGCCAAGAACGCTGGCTGTGTTTCCCCGCTGAATGGCTATACTTAGCCTTTGAGCAAGAAAAGAACTAGCCCTCTTATCACCAGCAGCAACGACTAGCGGAGTTCCTTTAGGAACTTCACCGCACGTGGACCCCACGGACTGATAGTCTCTACAGCAAATGGCACAAATATGTAGTCATCTCTCAGAGACTCATATTTGCGCCACTTACTCAGTTCAGCTGCCTCTGATGCCGCCCCGGCTCTAAACGAGGTACCCCTGAGATGAGAGGCCGCCAGAGTGTCTACGCAAGTAGCATCCAACACTAGAGTTTTACCTCTCTCCCAAGGGACCAATGTCATACCGTCGGGTCTCAATTATATATCTCTCTCTATCTATTATATTATATATTATTATAATTGAGAAAACCGCTGAATGTTCGCTTGCGAATCGTACTTTTGCTATCTATTTTAGAATGGGTTTGCGGGTTCTCGTGATGAAATTTCTATTTATATTATATATTGTGTGGGTGCTCTTATAAACATAAAATAACAATTTATAATATTTTATCTTTAAAATGTTGCAAAAATGTGTTAACATTTTAGCTATACTATTTATATCGAATGTTATATAAATTAGGGAGGTCTATGTTTAGCAGTGGACTTTTGATAGGATATAATGAGTGAATATAAAATATGATATATTCTGTAGTGCTTGTGTGTAAGATGATAGATAATATATTTTAAGTCTTTTATTATTAGAAATAAATGTCAAAAAATAACGTACTAGCGAGAATAGTGACTGCTAGTGAATTTATCAAATCCTATTTATTGAAATTCTCCATGAAGTTCAATAAATAGGAAAGGAAAGAAACGGGCAAACATATTATATATTTAAATGGCGGGATTTTGTTCAAAGATAAAATTTTA
Organism: Parnassius glacialis; assembly: GCA_033319125.1. Classification (NCBI taxonomy): domain Eukaryota; kingdom Metazoa; phylum Arthropoda; class Insecta; order Lepidoptera; family Papilionidae; genus Parnassius; species Parnassius glacialis. Next base: position 18,860,076 of record JAVANC010000009.1, read on the forward strand.
GTAATTTATATAATAATATATTTTTAAATAAGTATCATGTTATATTAAATATCTACTACTTTATTTTTAGAAATTTTATGAATTTTAGTTGACAGTTAATTTATGTGACAGACAGGGGTATCCCCCTATTCATTTGAAATTTTTAATTGATTATGTTAGGCAAAGTGATAATTATGCATAATAATATTGTTATTTTTTTCTTTTTTTTTATAGGATAAGGATGACAAACGAGCACACAGTTCACCTGATGGTAAGTGGTTGCTGCGGCCCATAGACATCTACATCTATCCTCTATTCCAAATCAAAATGTAGATGCGTTGTCACCCGTGAGGACTAAGATGGAATGCCTCATTTCCAGTAAAAAGGGCCTCCGGCCACCTGCACTCACCAAGCGAAACGCAGAGGTAAACCTCTACTTTACGCTGTTTTTTTGTGAGGTCGTGGTACCACCCCGGTTCGAGCCGGCCCATCCGTGCGACAGCAAAAGCTGCCGCGTGGCTCTACCACTGTTGTTTCATGTTTATACTGTCTTTAAATCTATACAAATAAATAAAATTGAAGTGTATGTTTGTAATCTTTAAATACCAGCTTTTTACTAAATGCATATGAAAGTATATACGGTACTTATAACAAAAACACAATTTTTAAAATTTTTGTCAGTCTTTCTGTCTGTCGGTCTGTCTATCTGTCTGTTTGTTCCGACCAATCTCCGAAACGGCTGGACCGATTTCGACGGGATTTTCACTGGCAGATGTTATAAGATGATGTTATAAGGAGTAACTTAGGCTACTTATATTTTAGAAAAAGAATTAGGGTTCCGCGCAACATAATTAAAACCCTAAATTACACGCGGGCGAAGTCGCGGATAGCAGCTAGTAGGTAAAAATTACAGAGTGAATTCACTATGGCATTTCGTCATGTGGTAAACGAAAACTATGAGAAATTTATTTGTCTATAAGTCTATATAATGATTTCTTATATTTACGCGAACACTACACATTTAAATAAAACTAATTTTACGGATTCTATCGCGTATATTAACTTATTTTTATCTTCCCGACGTTTCGGGTGCTTTCCAGCACCCGTGGTCACGGGGGACTAAGGTGTTTGACGTCCTGCTGTCATAGTTAGCCCGGCTACCTTCAGTTTTTTAATATTAAAAAAAAATCGAACCAAAAATTAAAATTAATATTAAAAACCTGAAGGTAGCCGGCCTAACTATGACAGCAGGACGTCAAACACCTTAGTCCCCCGTGACCACGGGTGCTGGAAAGCACCCGAAACGTCGGGAAGATAAAAATAAGTTAATATACGCGATAGAATCCGTAAAATTAGTTTTATTTAAAAGTCTATATAATCTATAATATGTCATATTTGCCAGATGTTAAATACCCAGTCCCAAATATACTGCGTCGAACACAGATTAGGAGGTAATCTGTGGCGTCGAAGTTGCAAGGCAAATCTTGTTGCAATGAAAGAGGCCTTTCTTTGTCACTTGTCACACACAGTACTTTTATGGGCTGATTAATAAAAGTACATAGTTCTTATAGTATTGCTAATCAATCAATATAATTTCTAGTAATATGGTATGAAACAAAATTGTATGAAACGACAGCTCGACGGACGTGTCCAACCGCAACCAACACCAACGGCCTGTACGATACCGACCAGTCATCGGATATCTAACATATTGTGGACGGAAGTTGCGTAGTATACGGTTTCACTTACAGTAACTATGTACTCGTAGTGTTGTCTTGATTTCGCTGAGGATTGGATTGCACCGTGTCGGTTCTCTAAGCTTCTCTGATTGAGTTTCAGATTGAAATTCTTGATAAAGTGTATTGCGGGCACGATCGTCTACACTTTAACATCTATTTTAAGTTACTAGCAAATATATACTGCCAGTTCTTTGTGTACTGATGAAGAAATACTTAAATTGCTTTATAACTAGTAGATTTCATAAACTTTTTTCTTAGCGATTTTCAAGTGCATTCTTCGTTTTTACTGTGCAATCCATAAAATAATTCAATATGACATGTGTAATTTCACTAACGAGTGAATTGCACTAACTTTTTTCATAGCGATTTTCAAGTGCATTCTTCGTTACTATGTAAATCATAAAATAATTCAATGTAACACGTGTAATATAATATCTCAGCCTATCTAAAGATTTAATTGCCGCCGAGATTAGCTGTGAACTAGTTCAGTGCTTGGAATATCTTACACAACGCCGTTTCTCACGACATTGGACAAAATTACAGTTATTTATCGCTATCCTCAAGCGAACACTGTAATCTTTACAATTCACTTAGTAATTACTAAACGCGAGTGTCTCGGTTGCCATAGCGTAGTTTTATTTAGATAATCCACTATTTTGATAGATTGTTCATTCGAAGTGCTGCGGACCGTACCGACATTGTGCTCGCTCCTCGGTCCGAGCGCTGATTACTTCGCTTTGCCCGAAGGCCGACTATTGTTCTAGGTTGGATTCTTGCACGCAATCCCATGTTATTGTCGAGGTAATTTTTTACTGCCTTAGATTATGTCGATAAGTTTATTTGTCTTTACGTTTAATCGTCTATTTTGTTCGTTTATTCGTTTAGATGTTTCATAGTTGTATACTTCTCAACTAAGTAGACTTTGTTGTTGAGTTTGATCAATTATAGGTAATATGTATTAAGAAATTATGTCACTTACGGAACAAGGGACAAGAAGGTCCTAAACAACAAACAAAGTCAAAAGAATTTATTTCGTGCTAGCGTTTTATCACATTGAACATTCCACGTTGATTCTTAGAATATAATATACATATTGTAATAAAATATTCCTCTCTTTACATAGCTATTTTGAGTAAATTTACATTTTTTTATATTACCATAATGGTGGACGCATTAGCACCGTCATTAAAACGGACTATCAGCTTTTTAATTCCTTATCGTCACGGTAGCCGTTTTTGTATAAAAATAATAAAGTTTGTCTTGAGTTAGACGTAAGAGTTATAACGATGGGTCACGTTCAACTGACCATTTCTAAAGCTAATCAGACCGGATAAAAACGGAAAGGGTAATAATAGAGGATAAAAAATTCATTGCGCTCACAATCAACAACGGTACCTCGGAACGAGCAGGCGCGGAAGTGCTGTCGACGTGCGTGCTTCGCTGAATAACCTGCTTGTTTCCGTTCATGTACAATTTAATATGTTTTAACTATCAAATCAGTGTTGGGAAATAGAAAATGTGATATAGCAAACATTTATGAAAGATTGCAAATTTAAAAAAAAAACATACAGAATGTTCGTATTAGACTGCTCTAAGCAGAGCGATCGCTTTAAAGTTCATCCCGGTGTCTAGACTTCTGCAATACCTACTTATAATTTTATTTCCTAATTTATAATGTACTTAGCGGTGAAGGAAAACAATTCTAGAAAGTGTGTATGTCCACAAAATAAAATAAATTCTAGTGTGTTAAGTCCACCAATTCTGTCTGTTCTGTCTTAAATTCAGAAAGTGATATATATATATATATAGCGGGAAATTGATATTTGCAATACCTAAGAGCTTAATGAGCGTTACCCTAAACAACCGCTTGAGTATGAGAACATCTTAGGTGGTACATGAATATACATATTACATATACTTGTTACGTACACACAAATGAAACAAAATCAAACGTGACTTCACCGAACCGCATCCTTTCTGTCTTTAGTTTCGTCACCTGTCTAGTGCGGACGGACGGACGTGGACAGTGGGGCCATTTGCATTCACCGGCGCGCGACCAGCGGAAGTTGGGCCTGCCCCCAAACTACTCGCTTCCGTTGCCGTGTCGCCTCATTTTATTGTCAAGGTGCGCGAGTCGTTTAGCTTTAATGATAAATAAACAACAAATGTGCTAAATTTGACTTTAGGTTGTTAATTATTAGTATATACCTTGATTGTTTTGCTACTCTTGGATACAAAATTATTGGACCGAATTTTAAAAAATATTTGTTGATCATCTTATTGTAATTGTTATGAGTTTTAAATATCTTCACCATATTACAATCGATAGGACAAACCGCGGAAAAAACGATCTATTCCGTAATGCAAACGGCCGGTCTTAAAACACGAATGTGTACTGTGTGATATATAACAAGAACGCTAAATACTATTTAATACTCGATAGTAATTAAGTATATTGAATCGTGTACATATTTAGTTATTTTATTTTTTCTCACCTGACCTTGTAAATTATGCAAAAATTATTCAACATGATAAAGAGTGTTTGAGGACAGCTGTTAAAACACAAAGTGGAGCATTAACCAGTGCCGAGAAGCCGCATGCATACTCGCTGCGGTCGCCTGTTGCGTAAGATGACATCCGAGCTGTAGATTAGCATAAACCGAAAGATGTCACATTGCGAAACATGTTATCGATACGTGGGTAATATTCAATACAAAATATCATAAAGTATACTCATATAATATACTCATTTATATATTTAGTTTAGAATTTTTAGAAATGTACTCATACCTAATGTATAAAAATGTAACGGCGCTTTTAAACAATCTAACTATTATTAACTTATCTGTTAACACTATGTTGTAGAGTCTTAATAATATTAGCACTATAGTTACATATGTTTTATACTAACAATAATTAGAATGGAACCACGTTTTAAGGATTTCCAGGCTAGATTTTGTTACATATAAATAATTAGTGCACAATTTTAATCCATGTTTATTGCAACTTTTGAAATAGCTATCGATATTAACAAATCGAGTCATGGAACATAGCTAGTTTAATTATTCGAGGTCGTAACATGATGGAGTTCTGTCATAATATTAGCACTATAGTTAAAATGTTTTATACTAACAATAATTAGAATGGAACCACGTTTTAAGGATTTCCGGGCTAGATTTTGTTACATGTTACTGATTAGTGCACAATTTTAACCAATGCTATTGCAACTTTTAAAATAGGTATCGATATTAAGAAATCGAGTCATGGAACATACCTAGTTTAATTATTCGAGGTCGTAACATGATGGAGTTCTGTCATAATATTAGCACTATAGTTAAAATGTTTTATACTAACAATAATTAAAATGGAACCACGTTTTAAGGATTTCCGGGCTAGATTTTGTTACATGTTAATGATTAGTGCACAATTTTAACCAATGCTATTGCAACTTTTAAAATAGGTATCGATATTAACAAATCGAGTCATGGAACATACCTAGTTTAATTATTCGAGGTCGTAACATGATGGAGTTCTGTCATAATATTAGCACTATAGTTAAAATGTTTTATACTAACAATAATTAAAATGGAACCACGTTTTAAGGATTTCCGGGCTAGATTTTGTTACATGTTAATGATTAGTGCACAATTTTAACCAATGCTATTGCAACTTTTAAAATAGGTATCGATATTAACAAATCGAGTCATGGAACATACCTAGTTTAATTATTCGAGGTCGTAACATGATGGAGTTCGAACATGATTCATCGGAGCCCGTCTTTGTTGTTGCGCACGCTCCGAACTTAAAGCTTGATGTTTGATTTTAAACGTTTATAATTTATATAGTTTGCATATTAAGAGATCTTAATGTTACTCGTGTAGGTATAGTATAGATTACGGGCCCTGTAGATTTAATTATAAATTTAATGTACATTTTGAACATGCTTACAAGGATCACTAGTTGAAATAGGATTGAATATTCTTTTTTTATCTAGAACTAGGTTTTTAAGTTTTATATTGAACGATAAAGTTTTGCCATTGCATTGGTTGGGAAGAACTACCAAGAAGCTAGAACCCAGTGTGATTTTTTCTGAATTACCTGCTATTGTACATTTTAGTTATTTTGTTGAAAAAATGTATAAATTCCGCCATAAATGTTTTTAAAAACTGCGATATCATAAAATAAAAATCATATAAAGGAATGAAGAGAACGTGACTAAATAAAAGATAGAATATTAGAATTTCAAAGGCTTTTCTTTTCCTATAAGAGCAACCTTCTTTTAAGAGTGCAAATAATGGATTATGTAGATTCATCTCATCACATCCCCTGTAGAACACAGGTCTCCCCCTAAGGACTTTCACAAAGCAGTCCTGAGTCGCCTTCATCCATCGAACCTACCATCCATCGTCCCCTCGCGTGTCATGTCTCGTCAGGACATCACTTCATTTAGTGGGGGCCGCCATACACTTCCCGTTATGACTACTCGAGACCCTTATACAGTTACAATTCCAGACAGCTTAATATAATTTTTAATAAATGTAACTAATCCATCGACTAGAATGTTATAAACAGAATTTATATCAATTTGTACGACGGTATAAAAGAAGTTCAACTTTTAGATGACATCAATAAAATATTGTAATGTATGTCATGTACCAACATAGTTGATGACTGGTTATCCGTCATACATATTTTTAGAGTTTATTCCCGTTTGAATTTGATGGTTTTCGATGCAATTCGGTCGCACTACCACGACACGGGAAGTCATAAATGGCTTGTTGCTGTGCCATAACCGAAGCACTTCTGTCGTGATCGCCACCTATTTATTATATTTTTGTGATTTATTTAAAACAAAGATTTAAAAAAAAAAGAAATATAATCAAAATTAATTTTCATTCAATATACAAGTATCATACACATACCTTATTTCACATCCAAGTCATTCTTCTTGCCCATAATGTTCCAATCCTGTCGTCGATGTTACCAGAGCGATATTTATTTAAGACTGCATTTTATTTCTGGGACATTTGACGTAATAAAATTGATATTCTGGCAGGTATTCAGAGGCGGTCTGCGTGTTAGAGTATGATCGGCCACGTTTGAACCAATAAATGTGATTCGCATGCTGAATATTTGTACAGATATCAATCAAGGTTTCTTTTAATGCAGACTTAGGGCTGATTTTCGATCAGATAAAAGTTATTCATAAGATAAAATACAACATCAACAAATTACCAGTTTCACCTAAAAGAACTTTAATATTTAAAATATAATAATTAATAACATCTTTAGGACTTTGGGGCTCCAGGTTGGAAGTTTTTGCAGGCCATTAGGCAGGATGCGAACGTAGATGTTTTAATGCAATCATTCAAAAAAAGTGTACTTTGATGTTACTGCGACTGCGCGGAAATACCAGTGAAATTCTAAGGATGATAGGAGAAAAGGTGGACTATCCCGTCTTTGGTCGATTCATTGATTTACATTTCAATTTTCAAATGACGTGTGACAGGATGAGCCGATCAATAGCGTAACCACATGATATTCATCATCATCATCATCATCATTACAGCCTTTCATAAGTGCACTGCAAAACATAGGCCTCCCCCAAGGAATGCCACAAAGCACGGTCCTGAGCCACCTGCATCCATCGACTTCCTGCATGTCTTACTAGGTCGTCACTCCATCTCGTGGGGGGTCGCCCTACACTTCGCCTACCGGTACGAGGCTGCCACTCAAGAACCTTTCTTCCCCATCGGTTGTCGGTTCTTCGATCTATATTGCCGGCCCACTGCCACTTCAGCTTACATGATATTACTTTATTTTATTACTTACATTTGTTAACCTTATATTTTGTAGTATGGCGAAACTCAGTCTGCCAATGAACAGTTTTTTTTTAAATTGCGTAGTTTTATCCAACATTAGCATTCCCACGTTTAACAATTAAAAATAATAAGTCGTGATTTAATTTTAACGTTTTATGACAATTTAAATGTAAATGTGTGTTCACATCTATTTCAGGAAACCAGCCAATTATTTTTATTCACGATGTTTCTCTATAGTTGCTGACGGAAATAAAGTTGAATTCTAGCTTGTTAAAAATATAACTACGGTATACCTACCTACCTATTTGCCTAGAAAATTCCAACCACGTTGCAAATCCCCTCGGTAAATTTTATTTTTGATTACATTTTAGGGTCCTAGCGGTATCTGCCATTTTATTTGAATTTGTGAGGACGATCCTGCTATTGAACCACTTATTTTTCGACTGTCAAAGGCTCAAATTTAAGCTTCTTTCCGCTTGTTCAGTTAATTTTCCCAAATTGTTTTATAAGCATAATTTGAGGTAATTCTTACCGGCAATTTGACGTTACCTAATAATTTTTAATATTGGTTTTGATATGTTTATAAATTTGAAAAAGGTTAAATTTCATGGATTATTTCAATTATTATTTTATAAACTTGTAATGGATTTCAGGTAAAAAATTAAGTAAACTTAATATTCATATAAATTTTATTAAAGGAAACTCAAATTTGTAATACTTATTTTAATTATACTATACTAGGATAAAACTCTAACACGACGTATGTTTGAACACGCATCACTCAAAAGCCTGTGAACCGATTTAAATGGGACTTTCACTGGCTGATGTTATATGGAGTAACTTCTATTTCAGGAAAAAAATCGGGGTACCGCGCAAAAACCCATGAAATCCAATCGCAATAAATTCCAAGCTGGCGAAGTCGTGGGTAACAACTAGTGGGAAATAAATTCGCTAATATGCCTAATTTGAACCTAATATTGTATGATAATATGAAATTGTTGAAGGAGTAAGATCTGGCTTATAATTAGTAAGTATAGTAGGTATTATAGGGGCTGTTCGATACGGTCATACTTTATATGGGTGTAAATATACCTTAAATATAAAGTAGGAAAGCAAGTAATTACGATTAGGAGCAGTACATAATATTTTTATGTAGAAAGAAAACAGTTAACTTCTATCTTACAAAGAGGTGATATGTAATCTGTGAAAACGGTTACTAGTATGAAACAATGCCTTAGCTAAATATTGTTTCGGCTACGTAATTCCGTTAGATTGGAAATTCAACGTAAGCCCGTAGGAAACACAACTGGGCTCCGCCATAACCACCCACAATTACACCCAGGAAACAGAAACAGGGTGAAAGAGGTATTGGTAATCGAGATTAAAGTTACCGGTGCATTGAACTGTCGGCATGTGTAATCCGAAACAATAGGTATGTGAGCGATTTGCAGGCATTGGCTTTCTGTTTTACCTACGCAGTTTTTATTACGTGTAATGTCAGCGTAATATAAATATATTGGATACTAGTTGAACCGGGTCCGAGGTTGATCGAATAGTTTGTAAAAAATATATAAAAAGGAATGCTTCGTTTTGTTTGCGAAATTAAAATTTATGTATATATATTTTATTTAAGTACCTACATTTATTATAGTAAAAATGTAATGAATAAAATGGACGAAAATCGAAATATATCATTGGAATACACCGTTCGCTTTCAATTATTGTAGGTTGAAATTTCCTCAAAGCAGCTGCAAAGAAGCTAGCAGTCTTTGCCAAGGTGCGGCGGTACTATACGCCGGGTCATCTGCTTACTCTATATAAAGCTCAAGTAAAGGTCGTGAATGGAGTATTGTTGCCGTATATGGGCTGTTGCCGCAAAATGCCACCTAGCAGCTTTGAATTCAATGGAAAGGCGTGCTAAAAGTCTTATTGGTGACCCGATTTCGATTCTGGTTAAAACTAATCGAACCAGATTCGAAAATCGACTGCTGAACATAGGCCTCCCGCATAGATTGCCTCTTAAGGGGGGATATTTGCAATCGTTGACAAGGGGGTAAGCAACTGCATATTTTTTTATATATTTGAGTTATTTTTAGGAAGATGCTTCTGCTCATATTCTGCTTCATTTCTCTCTGTCGCCACTTACTCAATACCTTTCTAAAACGCATACATTATTCATACTTAATAATTCAGTAAGTAAGGAATCAATCATCGAACCATAACTGCGTAAAACACGAAAGCGTACGTTTTTGTCTGACAGAAGCCAAATAGTTCGAAGGGAGCTTAAATGCTTATGCGAGACGATCAATTTCACTATATCTCGCTACAACGCGACTATATCTCACCGGCGACCAGCGAGTCGGTGACCATTGGCTATCGTGGGCGAGCAGCCGCTGTCGGCATTCCGTTGACACACACTCGATGGGATGGGCGTTGCAGTTTTGTACACTGCGCACTGATTTACAAGCGCCCGCATAACGACCGACCGCACCGCATAGCCTACTGCGACACACACTGTCATAACTCTTTGCAGTGGAGCAATATGTGTTCGTGTATTGAATTGTTGGTCAAATAAATTTGGTAAATCAATACCGTTCATTTGTTGTTGATAATACACCTTGACAAAACATTTTGACATACATAAATTAGCCTTACGCACACGTGCACGCACGTTATATTATTTGCGCTATAAGAAAATCTGAGATCAAAAAATAAAAAACAGCCGAGCACTGCGTAAATTTCAGGTTACGCAAACCATGTGACCATGCTTCATAACATGGTTTTAGTTGTATAATATGTATGTATCCAACAGCGTACCTTTAAAGAAAGAAAGAAGAAAGATGTGTGCGTGAGTGCGTGTCAATAAGTTGAGTATGGTGTTTGCGTCACTTGAAATGTGTACACAGCGCTCCGTTTTTCTTTCTTTGTTGGACTGAGAAGAAAAGAAAACAGTAAAGCTTCAGCACTTATACGTCCTGTTCCTGGCCGTAGGACTCCTCTTATTTTTGTGAGGGTTTAGAGCAAGGAAGAAAAGAAAAGCTTGTTGTTTGGTTATCATTTAGTTTCTATGTCTCCGAAGGCTATTGATATGAAAGATGGTTTACTGCTACAGGCATTTTACAAGGCCCTGTAAGTAAATCCCAACGACGTTTTATTGTAATAACTTCTATAGATTGTGATTTTTTTTAATAATCAACTTTAAACTTACTATTAATTCGTGCTTTGTGTTACAGAATTGTTATTATGCAAATTCTGTTATATAGTAATCTTAATTGTAACTTCACATATTAATTCGTAGATAAAATGTTTGCAAAACAAAATTAATAAAAATCTTGCCTGGAAAACTCCAAAAAGAGGGAAGAATGAAAAGCGTTAACTTTTATCATATTCAATATTCTGTAGCAGCAGACTGGTATTGTAGTGAATTCACATATTATCATGAGTACGTAGAAACGGGAATGCCTCCAGTGTCACTCGTCAACGCTCACGCTCCGATAGATATTAGACCGAGTCGCGCCACGGGGGACGACTGCGGATTGATTAATACATCATCCGCTTTCCTACTTCGGTCCCTTTTAGCCCGTTTTTGCGTATCACCATTCAAGTAAAAAGGGCTCCATTTCAATGGTTGTACGGAACGGAACATTTATCATGACCGTAATGAATTATCGGAAAATTTCCAATAAGCCTATCGCGGTACTGAATGCCTATCCTCCATATTGCGGTGTTTGGAAAAATGAATGCTACGTAACTGAAGGACGAGTAACATTATTGGTGAAGTATATTTTCACTGTTAATATTACCTAGTCTTGAGTGTTTGTTATATTATTTTTAATTTACTATGATAATTTATTTTAAGATATTTTATTTTTGGCGCCTGTCACAATATTTTGCATACGTCCCGGGTTAACTGGGAGAGAATGCCAATTGATATTAAGTCCGCCCTTTGTAATCCTTCTTATGGTATACCTACAATAAATTACAAATAAATAGATAATTATAATAAATATATTATTTTAAATGACTCATGTTGATTACAGGTCCTATGTTTACGTGAGACTAATAACAAAAATAAATGTTCCTACTCTGTTACTTGTCTGGCAGGTCGTTAAAGGCGACTAAAAGAACATTGGGTTCGTGATTGTGTAGGCGATGGGAAAATTTTCCATCTAAACCCTTAATGTTTCTGGTTTCGAGAAACGTGATGCTATGGCGTGATCTTATATATGTATATTTTCAAAATTACATAACAGCAAAGTTTGTAAATAAATTCCCTTAGTCTGTGTAAATATTAAAATATCATTCTTATAATTAGCTATTTTTAACATTGAATACAAGATAATTAAAAACGAATTGTGCTTTTATTCATGTTTTATACAACGTAGGTGCCGTTCATCAAACATTAATTGTTCTGCCCAGTGCCCAATACCCATACAATGCACTGCTTTGAAGCAAAACGAGTGTCCTTTAGTCGTCAAGTGGAATATGAGACTATTACTGTATAAAATAGTCTCATTTATTTCACCACTCACATTATAGCAGACAGATACAAAATAAATAATTCAGTAGAAAAACATTAAAAATCTTCCTACACGACATATTACTAGTATTTGCAACGTAATAAACATATTAACATTTCATGAATTCGTCAAGACAACGTGTCTAACTTTCAAGTAGCATTACTAGCAAATAATGCTACTTGAAAGTTAGACCAGCTGGCAAGCTGGCGCATCTCGGAAAGGCTTATGTGTCTTAAAAAGTTTGTCAACAATAACATCATCATCAGCCGTTGACAGTTTATAAGAGTATTTGCCTTAAATTGACGAATCCACATTTATCGACGGTTACATCTGAGCTAAATAACATGTAGTTAAACTGTCATCGGATCTATCAGATGCAAGAAGACTTTCCGGGAATTTGCGAATGACACCTGTTATACGGGAAGTTATCAACAAAGATAATCCATTACGAATTATCTTTGTTTTCACCATACGGTGGATGCATTTGGTTAAAACAAATGACTAAGCATTTTTTATCGATCGGAATACATTTTAAGGGGTGAAATCTTTGAAAATTTGAAGCGATTTAACATTGGAAAGGCAGCGAAGTCACATTAACGGTTTAGTGATTCCAAAACACTTACTGGTTATAGATAGTAAAGGTTAGAAAATTTTAGGAAAGCAGGGAGGAAGTAGATGTATGAATGTCCTGCGTGACTGACGTCTTTTGTGAGGCACGTTTTTTTGTCGTCACCGAATGTTACCATATCAAAAAGTACGTGATGCGCCTGTTAAACCGGATCGGAGTCGCTGTTGAAATTTTAAAATGTAAATTTGTCTTATCGTTACAAACATGCAAGGAAAGTGGAATTGTCTTATCAGTATGTATTTCGAAATTTCTAGTCAGTCAAAAAGCGAGTTGAGAGGTTTTATCACACAAATGTTTTTAACACTTTCACTGTCCGATTTTCAAAAACAATGGTAAGACAATAGCAATGAATTATATGTAGTAAACGGGACTACGAAAGGGTTAAGCACAAATCACATCATTAGACTGTAGTTTCTATGATCTGTGGGGTTAAATTATAAAATGCACCGTCTACATATATATATATATATATATATATATATATATATATATATATATATATATATATATATATATGTAGATACTGAGGGCCGCTGGTTCGAATCCCGCAAGGTACAAGTATTTGTATGACCTACAAATAATTGTACCGGGTGTGTACAATTTATGTTTGTAAACTGCCTTCACGATACAGGAGAAAATGCTGGTGTGAGGGTGACGTTTTTTTTTTAAAAAAAAGAAGAAGTTAAAACACACCTATACAAAAAATTAGTAACAGTTTAATCGGGGGGCACGGCAGTGCCCCCGCCAAGTCGAGCGCGAAGCAAACACTGCCGTACCATCCTTTACTGGAACCATTTCGCCGCATTTTCAGGCCCCTATTTGAGAGCCCCTGGATAAGACCAGAACGCAGAAATTTTCGTCATCCAGTAAGCTATAATCACATACTTAAAATCCAATATTTCAAGTCTGTAGTTCTTTTAGTTCCGAAGTTAAGCGAAAGCAAAGTTTCGCATTTATGACACTCACTCACTCACTCATGATCATCAGAATAGAACTAGTACTTCCCATAAACTCAGAGAGCTGAAATTTGGTACAGAGTTAGGGTTTAATGGCCAAATAAAGGGAAAACTATAAAAACTAAGATAATCGAAGATCTGGAGTACCTGGTGACCCTGATTAGAAAACACAAGAGCCCAACCAAACTATTAGAAGAGATCGATATACCGCCTTTAGAAAAAATATTCAACTTAGTGGGCCGCTTCATTTGATGTCAAAAATCGAAGGTCTGAAGTATCTGATGAAGAACCCTCAGCTGGTCTCAACTGTATTAGAGATATGGTAATACTGTCATTGCAAAAATCTAGCGTAGTGCGACACATCTTCTAATTTAATCTAGCCTATAGCATCCCACTGCTGGGCGAATGCCAGTAAAATAAGAAAATCTAATAAAATAAATCAATATGCCCACGTTTCTACAAAAAGATATGAAATCACACCAAAAACATTCTGTAAAAAAACTAGTCAAGTCTCGATGGAGCTGCTTGTTTATCTCTAAAAAGTAATGAAATCTAGACAAAGTCGTGCCAAGTCTAAGCTTCCTTACTGCGATTTCTTTATTATTATAGTTAATGTTGTGTGACTTGGCTGTTGAAGGGTACGCAAGGGTACAAAACCAGATGCTACATGACACCATTGCACCAATCTGTCGCCAGAACCGCTACCCCTTGACGATGGAAAATTGCCACTTGGAAAACGTTGATTGAATAACCAGTCAGTTGTAGGCTTGATAAAGCTGCGTATTTCAATAATACTTTTGTATAGGCGAGCCTGAAACAAACAGTAAGTATAAAAAATTATTTCCAGTACAGGCGGACTTCTAATCATTGATAGAAGTTCGTCTGTACGTCTATTTTATGTTCGATCGGTGGTCGATTTGACGCTCCAAAAAGAAGAGAGCAGAAGTCAGCATTGTCAATGCTGAATGCATGTGTTGCACAATCAACAACCGCCTAAAATGAGACACTACCGTCCAATTACCAATACCAGTATGGGCTATTATCTCGCTTAACAAACATAGGTACTTTTCGGTAGTACGGTAATGTGCAATGGTGTCATGTAGCACCTGGTTTTGTACCCTTGTGTACCCTTCAACGGCCAAGTCACACAACATTAACTATAATAATAAAGAAATCGCAGTAAGGAACCTTAGACTTGGCACGGCTTTGTCTAGATTTCATTACTTTTTAGAGATAAACAAGCAGCTCCATCGAGACTTGGCTAGTTTTTTACAGAATGTTTTTGGTGTGATTTTATTTTCATATTCAATTTGATTACCTATGTAATTAACTAGTTTTACGCTATACCTTTATTAAGTTCAAATTCTCGCAACATACAGAACAGTGGACGATGATATCGATGTTAAAAATAATATCACATCTAAAGGTACAACATAACCAAGACATGTTTACTTATATTATATAATATAAGTCTGTATACGAATAACCAATTATTTTAAAATTGAGGACCAAATGTCTTTACGTTATTTATATTTAGTAAGACGTAGGTTGTTAAGATCAATCAAAAGCAAAGCTATTCAGGTACAATAAAGATTAATGCCACGAAAATTTAAACCATATCATCATGTCATAATGACATACGCGGAATACATATAATATACGATTTGTCGAACAAAATTACTTTCCTTTTAATATCGTGCCTCAACGAGAACGGGGAACTTGACCTTTTTTTAAATTATGTCGTTGTGAGAAAATTGTGTACTGAAGAGCGAAACTCGCTTGAAACAGTAGAATTATATACACCAAATTAATAAAAATGTGGGAATTTTACTTTATTTTATCTTCAAAAATTGATGATGGAGCTTTCTTTGCTTTCACATAAATGTACAGTTTCTCATTTGTTGATTGCGGTATTGATTTATATTTATATTTCATGCTTATTACATGTAATCATTGGAGGCTTGGAAATTTTAAAAACAAAAACCTACTAAAGAAGGCTTGTTTCCTTTGTTTGAATATACTATTTCGTTGTTGTATAAATTATAGGTAAGTATAGGTGGTGCTTATGAAGGGACGTCATCTCATCTGTCCCCGCGGCGACAAAGCGTAGAACGGGTCAAAGGGCGAGGGGCGGGCACATTGTTAGCCCGCGACCCGTGTTGAAGTGCTTTTGATGACGGCACTCGCAAAGGTGTACATGTCTGGGTGAAGGCGAGGAAAGACGAGAAAAAAATTTCAACAGGTGTAAAGTAGGATGTGTTTCGACACTCGAGAGACCTTTGTGTTGACTTCAATTTTTGTAATCTAGTTTCACTAACGACTCATTATTCTTAAAAAAGTATTATATGGAATTCAACGAACTATTTTTTGATTAAAGTATGATAAGAACAAAAAGTGGCGTACTAGTACCGAAGGTTAAAATTATGTACATTGGAAGTATAATAAACAGAATAATTTAAAAAGAAACGTAAACTGTTTTTTTTATTATGGTCAAATTGTTGTATAGTAAAATTATTTCTCATCTAAGATTAAAAAAGGAAATAATCTTTAAATCTCAATAATATTAAAACAATGATTCCTAACAATAGTAGATTGTTTGACTACGAGTATCCATACTACAGCTTGCTCGCAATCAACGCGTTACGGAAGCACATACTACTTGGCGAACTACATTCAAAAAGGCACTAAAACCATAGGTGAAACCCTTCCTTTAGAAAACATCATTCCTTTAGCAACATTCTGCAAAGCGTAAGCAGGTTACATTCAGGCGGCGCTATTTTTCATTTTATCAAAGGAAGACGCCCTTCCTTCCTGTCCCGAATGAAAGAGTCGAAAAGGGAACACGCCATGAAAAATATCTTTTTTTCTATAGAACTCGATTTGACGAATCGATATTCAACTCTCTGTTATCATCACTGTTAAATCATGAGACTTATAATTTATTGCCTTAATTTTTTTCTGTTTAGTTTCAATGTTTACAGTGAATTCCAAATTGTAGTACATAGAAGTTCAAAATAATTTATAATTGATATCACTGGATAATTTGTTTTTGAGTGTACCTATTACCAAAGAGTATAATTTCACCTACTATACGATCGCGTGCTATACAATGTTTGAAGTACTTTAGTAATTTAAAAAAGATACTACTTCTTTTCTTAATTCAATTAAAATGAGTACAGTTTATTATAAAAATTGGTAGTTTCATGCTACGTGTATTGTAGCTGTAAGTCGGCTCCTCCCAGGATGGACCGCGATCTCACAAAATACCAGCGTGAAATAGCAGTATAGTGTTGCTATGTTGCGTGAGAGAGGGATCAGTGAGAACTGGGGACCATTTTACTGCACATTGATCCTTCTCTTCATCTGGAATTTGAATCAAAGTTAATTGTACAAAACCGTGATATATCAGATGGTTAGCGCTCGCTGTAAATTTCACAGTACGCGAACAACCCGGGTTCGACCCCTGCCGGCACCAATGAAATTGTTAATTACAATTTTAAGTGCTGATTAACGACGCGCTCTGCGGTGAAGGAAACATCGTGAGGAAATCTGCATGTTTGAGGAATAAGAAAAAAAATATATTTCGAAAACGTGAAGTTCGCCAACACGCATTGGGGCAGAGCGGCGGACACTTCCTTGCCCTAAAACTTTCTCAGAAATGAGCTGAGGCCTGTGCCCAGCAGTTGGACGTATATGCCTATACTATAACTTTAAATTTAACTTAATTGTACAAAAGTCGTTATAAGCTACATCAACTACTTAGTATTAAGATTTATCGTGGCTTCGCTTACTTCAAATTCGCCAAGTAAGGAAGTTATTGAAAACCCATGATTGAGGCAAAAAGTTATTTTATGTCATATTGCATAATATTATAATCAGTTTATCTATCCACCATGTTTCATTTAAATCCGTTTAGGGGTCATGGCGCAACATTATATTTTATACATTACATTTAATAAAATTATTGAAATATTTTAATCTAATGTATGAAATGTAATTTTCGCTACGCATGCGATAAATTCATTTATCTAAACAAAATTAAAAGAAGCTAGAGGTGTGTCAGGATCGTGCAAAATAGAAGCACTCCGTAGTCTCTGCATACCCCTCTGGGTGAGCGGCTTGAAAGTTAATGTATTATGTATTTAATATGTATGTATTTATTTCATTATCCTCATTCCTTTAGCACGCATGAACAAGTTTCCTCGAAAATTCGAATTAATTTACGTCAAATGAACATTTCAAAGCCACACTCGTCAATCTGCATCCTAACTGAAACTAGTTTCAATTCAAACTTAGTCTCCGGCTGAGGTAAAGTAGTATTCTTGTGAAGGCTCCTGTTCTGAAAGCGGCTGCGAAAGACGGAACTTGACTCGGTGAAATTAATCCATCTTCTCTCTCAATAGCAACGGGAAATGTATTAATGCTGTTCTTAAAATGCGACGCTTTATTCCCCCGCCGCTAGATTTTGCACTACCTACACGGTATGAAAAAATAACACTGTGGCGTTGAGCGTATTTTCAATCAATCTATTCCTTGTTTATATTGCCGCATTCTCAAGTATATTTCCATAAGGAAGTTTTAATAATATGGAGAGCTTTCTCAGTTTAAAGCGAATACACGTCTGCGGGTACCGCGTAGAGTTTATAACTTTGGTTTGAAACCAGTCTGCTAAAAGGATTGGATACTTTAGCACAGACGATTTAATATAAGTCGTTTTAGATTTTATAGTATTTAGAACATATATAAGGTGTTACTTAGGACTACATGTTTTTTTCTTAATTATCATGCAGTGTGTGTCCTCAAAGGTAACAGGTAACTGAAAAAGGAGATTTTTTTTAATAGTATAATCGTGACAAACGAGCACACAGTCCACCTGATGGTAAATGGTACTCTGTGGCCCATAGACGTCTACATTTATCCTCGATTACAAATCAAAATACAAATGCTTTGCCAACCCTCAGGACTAAGATGGAATGTTCCGTTTCCAGTAAAAAGGCTCTCCGGTTCTCTACATTCACCATACCGAAACACAGCAGCGTCAAATTGCTATTTTACGCTGGTATTCTGTGAGAGCGAAGTATTACCCCGATCAAGCGGACTTATTCCTGCTACAACTATACTACTAATATAGCTGCGGCGTGGCTCTACCACGTTAAAAGATGGGCAGCAGCATCTTCCTAAACTAAATGCGATAAAATCCATAAACATAGTTTTATTATTAAATTAATTTTATTTTTATTTTTTCAATTATCTTTAATATTGGACTGAGACTGAAATACATAATACTTATTTTTATCTACAATACTAAAAACTATAATAATAATTAAAAAAAAAACTAAAACTAGAAACTTAAATATCATATAGTCCTACTCCCCGCGGTATCGTGCCAAGAACGCTGGCTGCGTTTCCCCGCTGAATGGCTATACTTAGCCTTTGAGCGAGGAAAGAACCAGCCCTCTTATAACCAGCAGCAACGACCAGCCGCGGTTTGAGTTCCTTTAGGAACTTCACCGCACGTGGACCCCACAGACTGATAGTCTCTACAGCAAATGGCACAAATATGTAGTCATCTCTCAGAGACTCATATATGCGCCACTTACTCAGTTCAGCTGCCTCTGATGCCGCCCCGGCTCTAAACGAGGTACCCCTGAAATGAGAGACCGCCAGAGTGTCTACGCAAGTAGCATCCCACACTAGGGTTTACCTCTCTCCCAAGGGACCAATGTCATACCGTCGGGTCTCTTGCCATCGTCTCTAAATATTCCACAAGGCTCTAAAACCGAGGGAACATTTATAGAGACAAGAGCTCTTCGGATGACATCGTTCAAAGAACTGTGTCGTGAAAATCTACCAGCGCTTTTCTTACATGAAATTCCGTGGAGCCCAAACTTGTCGACGCTGCTACCACAGGGACACTGATGGGGTTGACAAATCGCCACTCCTAGTCGGATTCCTACGGCAATGCGTAAGCTTTCCGCATCAAGTAATGTGCCGAGATTACTTGATGGTAAAGCGTGTAACCAGTGACTAGATTCCTTAGTCGAAACAGCTAGAAGGCGTGCCTTATCTTGGTCACTATGGAGATTATGAAACAAATCCTTCTGCACGCCCTGTACCAACGGAATATCCCACTGTTTTTGTTGGTTAACTTCCAGTGGAACATTTTCACCAGGACAGAGCGTTTGCCATGTCTGCCCTGCCTCCGTAGCAAAGCATAGGTCTACTTTATTATTTAAAATTATATTACATAAGTCACTGACACTATGTACGGAAGCAAGGAAAGCAGGCAATGCAACGCTAGAAAGATTTCTCACACCAATGCCACCAAATTTTTTAGGTAAAGTAGCTTGAGTCCAGGCTGTTGTATTTAAAGTTAAATTTAGAATTTTTTCTATAGCTATTTTAAGATTATTATCAATATCTTGTAAAATATCCGAACATTTCCAGACTGGACTCGAGCGGAGTAAGTATGTTAATCTAGGTACAAGGAGACAATATTTTAAAATAGTAAGAGCTATGTGAGGGTTTAATTTATACAATTTATCAACGTGGTTTGAAAACTGATGAAGTTTTGTTTTTAAAACAGGTTTAATACTATCGAAAAACAACGGGGCACCTAGCAGGTATAGTGATTCCGTACTGACAGTTTTTATTCCTGGACAAATATGATTAAAATTTTGAAATAAAATATTTTTTTTTAAATCTAGATATTTATATTTCTATATGGAAGCAAGTTTAGTATCTAACAGACTTCTACAACCTTCATTTTATTACAGTATATTCTCATAATAGGGACATTAAAACGAACATATTAATATAATTTATTAAAAAAATTTAACAGGAATAAAAACAGCAGTAAAGTATATATATCTCAGACACTTACAAGTAACCGAAAGGATTTCATAAATTTTATTAGTAATGAAATCTTAAATATATCTAATGATTGAGCGTTTAACCTTGAAAGTAGATGTTTATAACAGTAACCACTTGCCGAAAACACTCACGCGATTGAATATATTAATGTGTAAATGTGTATAACAAAATGTACGCGCATTCAATGTAAGACTAGGGTGATCTGAAAGATAATTGAAGATTCTTAGTGATCATAAAAATCATAAAAATGCAGTATCTTAATTAAAGCCTCACTAATTTAATAATGTGTAACTTCCATATCACATGTATGAAGATAGTTGTTAGGAGCACTACGCTTGAAGTTGTTGACGAATATATTTATCTAGGACAAGCAGTCCGACTATGTAAGTCCAACTTCCACCTAAAGGTGAACTGACGGATTCAACTCGGTATGGATATCGATACCGAACTGAGCTTTCGGGAGATTACAACATATCTTCTCTTAACGTGTTTAAGTACGACCATTGCGTGTTGCCAGTAATGACATATAGATATCAAACACGGTCCTCCTCAAGCTTCTCTAGTTCATCAAGGTTGACTTTGAAATGAGGTTATTCGTATTAGAACCAAAGTAATCAACCTAGTCCAACGGATCAGCTAGCTGAAATATTAATGTTGCAGTCATATAGCTATACAAATCGACAACCGATGTGAAAGTAAGATTCTCGAGTGGCAGTCTCGTACCTGTAAGCTAAGTGTATGGCGGCCCCCCTTCAGGTGGAGTGATGACCTGGTAAAAGATGCAGGAATTCGATGGATACAGGTGACTCAGGATGGTAGCATTCCTTGAGGAAATCCTCTGCTCAGGGCTGTAATAATGATAATGATCCTGAATAATCTAATAATAATAATAATAAATTTTACAAATATTTTAGTAATAAAATGTGCATTAATGTAAAATATTCTAATATTTTACATTAATGCAAAATTTCATTTAATTTATTTTATTTTATAACAAAAAAGTCTTCCTATGTCTTATTTACGTTTCAAATATTTCAAAGATGGTAGCGAACCCACAGAGGGATGCATTAAATTTCAATTTGAAAACATATTTGACTGTTGGTGCCGTCTTGAAATCCTTTCAAACTTATTGAAGCAACTTCCAAACTACTCCCACTAGTTCTCAGAAATTAATAAATTTGGCTTGCTTCGTATCTACCCGTCTTACAATGATTGCAAAGCTTTATAAATGTTATAATAAATTCCAACAATTTCGTACGAGATTCATTATTGTTAGAAGGTTACATTTAGAATGACTTTCTGTATTTCAAGATTGTTAACGATGTTATATTTTCTACTATGGAGGTTGTTTGTGCTAAATAATGTGCATTATGTTTATTCACGCAATTCTAATTCAATTAGTGAGTGTATGACCTTTTACATGTAGTGCTACTGTGATCATCGAAGGGTTTTATATTTGTACTGAAACGATCTCATATAAGTTTTTTCTAGCAAAGCAATATAATCGTGAATATATCTAGTACCATTTATCCTGCTGGAGTGCCCGTAATAAGTATATTGCTAGATATGGTTTTCTAATATAGATAGTAGAATGATTTGCGTATTCACTGTGCTTGACAGGCTGTAGTGACAAATGTTATGCACTTTTCAAGCTGCTTTGTATAGAAAATCCAAGCATTATACCTACTTCTGTCGATGGCCGGTCATTTCACTTAGTAGTTTCTAACACTATCTCTTAACGACTTCTACAACTCAGCTAGTTAAAAGCATTCTCCATATACCTTCTTCTTCTTTAAAACTACTTAAAACTTTAATTCGTCAAATGGGTTTTTTCTTCTAATGATTCTTATATTTATGCAAATACATCGTATTGAAAAAAAACTTTACGGATTTTTTTTTATAGGATAAGGGTGAAAAACGACCACACAGTCCACATGATGGTAAGTGGTTGCTGCGGCCCATAGACATCTACATCTATCCTCTGTTACAGATCAAAATGCAGATGCGTTTTCACCCGTGAGGACTAGGATGGAATGCCTCATTTCCAGTAAAAAGGGCCTCCGGCCACCTGCATTCACCAAACGAAACGCAGAGGTAAACCTCTACTTCACGGTGGTATTCTGTGAGGTCGTGGTACCACCCCGGTTCGAGCCGGCCCATACATGCGACAGCAAAAGCTGCCGCCTGGCTCTACCACTGTTAACAGGATCTTATCGCGTAATTTCATTTTGTTTAATTTTTAAATCTCTATCCCTCAAGTTTCAAATATTAATTTTACGTCAATTTTTTATAGAATAAGGGTGACAAACGATCACACAGTCCACCTGATGGTAAATGGTTGCTGTGACCCATATACATTCACATCTATCCTCAATAAAGAAACATAATGCAGATGCGTCGTCATCCGTGAGGACTAAGATGGAATTCCTCTTTTCCAGTAAAAAGGGTATCCGGTTCTCTACACTCACCATACGAAATATTTGAAATATGAATTTGATTTATTATCACGGAAATATACACATAAGCTGAAGTGGCAGTGGGCCGGCCATATAGCTCGAAGAACCGACAACCGATGGGGAAGAAAGGTTCTTGAGTGGCAGCCTCGTACCGGTAGGCGAAGTGTTGGGCGACCCCCCACGAGATGGAGTGACGACCTGGTAAGACATGCAGGAAGTCGACGGATGCAGGTGGCTCAAGACCGTGCTTTGTGGAATTCCTTGGGGAAGGCCTATGTTCATCAGTGGCCTTATGAAAGGCTGTAATGATGATGATGTTGATGATACACATACCTAAGCACAATTTAAAGATTATTAGTGTCTCATGTATTGAAAAGAAACTGCAATGAAAGGAGTTTTGTTTTATGATTAATAAAGAAACAAAATCAAATTAAACATTAAATTTGTTAAAAATATAAACTAATTATATTTAAAAGTAAATCGGGGGATTATAACGTCCATTCATACTCAATATCTCTTCGTGATAAGGTTCAACGAATATGCACTGAAAGATTATTTTCTGTCCCCAGATTTTCGGAAAAATTTTATAGAGCTTCCATTAAACCATATTCCACACGTGTTCAATCGGTTTTAAATTCCGGGACTAGGCAAACCAGACCAGGGTTGTCGCATTATATTATTGCAGCCACCGAGTTACCACACGAGCCGAATATGAGTGGGCATAAAATATTGATCCTTAAGCAACTTTCGTGTTCGGACGACAGGTTCCAGCAGCTCATCACAGTATTTTGCAGCAATTTTGCCGAGGTTTTTGCACATAACTACATCTGGTGTTAAAAAAATTAGCAGTTACATAATTTGCCGTTTACCCCAAGTCATTTCACCCGCCAAGGCATTTTGCAATCGGCTCTCACTTTCAGGTAACGTGAAGTAAACACGTATTCTTCGTATTTTTGTTTTAACACCTTAGACAATTGCTAATCATTCCAAACCAAATGTTCATTTACCCTTATTAAGTGGCGAAGCTTGCGAAGACACTTATTGATTTCACGATGTCTGTCCGTCTGTCCGACTGTCCGTCTGTCCGTCTGTCCGTCTGTCCCACGATTATCTCGAGAACGGTTTCGAATTTTCAAATTCTGTTTTCAGCAATCGATTACTCGATTACTGATCGATTACTGATCACCCAGGCATCTGAACCTCCTATTTAAAACTGATTGCTCAACGGCAACCGTTAGAAACCGCTACAAAGCTGATTGCTTCGCCACTTTGCTATGCTGTTAGCTTGCTAGGTTTATTGATTTCACGATGTCTGTCCGTCTGTCCGTCTGTCCCACGATTATCTCGAGAACGGTTTCGAATTTTCAAATTCTGTTTTCAGTAATCGATTACTGATCACCCAGGCATCTGAACCTCCTATTTTGAAACTGATTGCTCAACGGCAACCGTTAGTAACCGCTACAAAGCTGATTGCTTCGCCACTTTGCTATGCTAGCTTACTAGGTTTATTCATCATAATCTTTGCCTCGTCGTGGTGATAGTATAAAGGTTGACTTCGTGCAGTCTCCTTCTCACAGTTGGATCACCAGGATCTGCTAGCAATACTAGAATCGTGGTATGAAGCTTTAACTGGTGCCAATGGTATCAGCAACATTGCACTGGATAGCGTTTACTCTCAGTACGCCTATTGTTCTGAACGTCTCTTATTAAATAAATTTAATAAATCAATAAAAAACCAACGCAACGATCCCGTTGCAGTCTGCAGTCTGTAATTGTATACCTAACTGTAATCATATAGTACGGCCCCGCCAATGCATTGTAATAATGACTCGTAATTACAAAAAAAAACATTCTTATTTCAAAGGCTATCTATTACCAAAATTGATAATATAGAGCGGAAGGTATCCCGGGTTAATTATAAAAATAGGCGTCCAAGATGAGGTATTGTCCCCCCCCCCACACACCTCCCTTTGTAACCATGGTTGATGCAAAGCACTCGAAACGTCGGGTAAAATTAATCATTGTATTGATATGTGTACCTACTGTGTATTGATATTATATTTTCAAGACAAATATTTCGTCATATTTAAGCACAAATGCCGCATTACATCAGTTTTAATTTATTTATGTATTGTTATAGACAGTATATAAGTATAGACTTAGATAGTATAAAGAAACGCCTGTGTTATGTATTTATTTACACATTATCAGATGTTTTATTGCTTACATATAACATTCAGGCGCTTGTTAATGGTCAATGAAAAAAAAACTTTTTATGAAATCGACAACAAAATGCTTCTAGTGCAACATGTGTATACACTTAAGTCATTAATTTTCAGTTTGTAAGCTTTTAATTAGCGGTTTAAGAGTTGCAAGTATAAGACCCAGGTAAACATTTATAAGTGAGCTTCTAAACATAACGGTGTCATCAAGTGCTTATGTAATTTTCCGCGTTACCTTACTTGTTAATCAGCTGGTGCTAAGCGAGCGGATGCTTTTCCTAATTTTCACGCCACCCTATTAACCAGGCAGAGAGTGTTAATAAATACTTATTCCGGAGGGCTCGTAGCATGGTCTCCATGGCAACGTGTGCATGTATGTGTGTTTAGGGTAGATATGTTTTATATCGGATTTTATGTACAAGGAGCAGAGCGCCTTGATACTCGTAATAGTATGAAATAAAACATTTAATTTTAAAATAATAAATTATCACATCTTCTTAGTTTTATTCTTTTTTTGTTGTATAGTTCTGTAATTTATATATATATATATATATATATATATATATATATATATACTCATATTATATATGTATAAGTTTGTGAAGGTTGCTAGACGTTCATTTACTTAATAACTTATGAACATCTTAACGGATTTAGATGTAATTTTCCCATATTGAATCGTATTCCATGTGTTAATGAGGGCCACCAGGCCACTTTTAAATTGCGTCACTAGGGCGGCGCCACT
Organism: Parnassius glacialis; assembly: GCA_033319125.1. Lineage (NCBI taxonomy): Eukaryota > Metazoa > Arthropoda > Insecta > Lepidoptera > Papilionidae > Parnassius > Parnassius glacialis. The sequence goes on from JAVANC010000009.1 coordinate 18,886,016, forward strand.
TAAAAGTGAGGTACAATATTTGACAGATTTCATAGCGGGGAAGTTAATTTGTTCGGAAAATGTAAAGGTTAATGTTTCTTTTTGTACTATTAGCTATACTTTATATTAATTAGATTAAACATAAATAAACCGAACAACAGTTATTCTCAAAAGTAGAAATAATTCAAAAAAGGTTAAAAATGTGAAAAAATTTAAAGAGCAAACCACTGCCGGTTTTTTTTTGTGTAATAATATAATACTCTAGAAACTGATAAACTTTTATTAAAAACCAACTTCTCAATTAAATTACATTGTGTAACAAAAAACTTTACCTCAGTGTCAACTAGCGACATCTAGTGAGCAGAAAATTATTAACCCTCATTCAGAATATAGTGTTCTATCTATGTGCCAAAATCATCCAAATTCATTATCATCATCGTCATAGCCTATCACCACAAGATTGCCATAAAGCAGAGTCCCGATCCACCTGCATCCATCAAACCTTCGCATGTAATAACTCCATCTGGTGTAGAGTTGACCAACTCTGCGCTTGCCGGTATGAGGCTGCCATTCCAGAACCTTTCTTCATCATCGGTGGTCAATTATTCGAATTATTTGGCTGACTCATTTACCATTCCAGCCTACATACCCTCTGGGATATTACACATCTTGTTCCTCTACGGATATCCCCGTTAAGAAGTACGGATTACATCACGCAGATAAACTTCTACCACAGGCTTCACCATCGTTCGCTAAGTGACAATGAACTTCTTCGTTCGACCAGCAGTGAAGGAAAATGTTCCAGTTCCGTAAGTCATCACTGGTAACACACACTGTTTGTTTAAAGTTCTGAGGTATATAGGTTGAAAATTTGTTATTTAATATAGTATCTTTAAATAAAATAAGAGTATAAATATTATTACATCGAAGATGTTCAATAACATTTTCATAATAGCATAACAGACGAAAGACGCTGTAAATCGTCATTTATAAGACAGTATAAATACGGTCTTAAAATGATAAAATGTAACGATGCATCGTGTTGGAAGTACCTTAGGGAATATAGGGTACGTTTCGCAAATGTTGGGACAGTTTGCCTCGGCAGCGTGTTCCGCCATTACGTTGCTGACGGTACAGCCCTAGGTTCACGGAAGTTGGCTCTATGCAATATATTGCTCCTGAAGTTTCATCGATAGTAAAAGAGCGACCGTATAAACTACAAGAAAACTTTATTTGTATCCCAGAAATAGTATCTGACTTTAAATAAAAAGGAAGCCGAAACCAACTTTTGAGATGTAAGTTTTAGCATTATAAGGCTTCTGGCGAATCTGAATAGATGTTTACATCATTTTGAATTCTGATTAACAATTCCTTTAATACTTTAGTTTAGAAAGTAGCTTATTTCATGATTTTACACGCATCGATGTTATGTTTAGTTAAGCGTAATAGTATACACCTCATTCCGCGCTCTAAGATTCTAAGTGTTTCGAACTACACGTCGCTTGAATGCGCGCGCCATGTTAGTAACTTAATTGAATGCAAATTGCGGTAGTACTTGAGCTTTTAATTAAAAAATAACAGAGTTATACAGTCTGATGATCGTTTGTGTGGTAATCAGACTGCCAAGAAAAAGTATTTTATCAGTTCATTGCATATAACGGAGTATTGGAATATTAATAAATGACGCGCGCACAATAACTAGATACTCGTAAGAAGATATAAGAGAAGGAAATTGTGACCTTTCCAATAAAATTTCGCGGCGTATGAAATTCGCTGAAATCGTTTATAAAATAAGCTTCATTACTTCCGAAGAGGGCAAGACTGGCGTACATTTTTTTAAATATTTCTCGCGAAAATTCTAAGATAACATGACATGCGGCTGTTTACGTTTTCCGACAAACAAAATAAATAACTGGATATGTATTTGCAGTATAATATAGCAAATACAGAATTGTATTTTATTATCCTTCCTCCAAGTTTGAAAATAAAGTTTTAAGTTAGACGAATGTCTTCTGAAAACTATAATTTTAAATAAAGGATGAAACTAAGTTAAAGAGCTATCTTGAAAATTTGTACTAATATTATATCTTAGAACTCCGAAGCTATTTATTTAAGCAATTAATTGCTAAATTTCTCATTGTTATATTTAAACACAGCTGTTTAGCATTCATCACGATTATAATATGTAAATGTTGTTTACAATTACGAAATTAAGCTGATTGTTTGTCATAAATTTGACAGTGTTTCACAGAAAACACCTTTTAAAACTGTATACATTTTAGAGACTGTAATTGTATTAACATATGTGATAGAGTTACTCGCTTGCTTGACATATAATCCATCGTTTTGTCGGAGTTATAGAGTTCAATCAGTGAGATGAAAGCAAATAAAAAGTGTTTTATTTTGGTGAAAACTTGAAAATATTTTTTAGACACATTTGGGAAACTATCGGTCACTCTGGATCATTCTATGCAAAACACGTTACTAAGTCAACTCCGCAAATATTTTCTTTACAACTATCCAGACGATATTGGTGAAAAATGTATCCCTATAGATCCCATATCGTATTCATAAAATTGATTCATGATTCAAGTTGTGTTTTTTGACATATATGGAAAAATTATTCACGTTTCAGGTGCAAAATATGATTTTTGGTAGATAAGATAAAGTAGTACCGCTGCTTGATTGATATAGAATATCATATTATTGTCATTTATTATCCTTACTCATATCATCGTCGTGCACTTTATGCACCCATATCTATTACTGCCACGTATGGATTGGTGCCGCAAAATGCCACTTAGCAGCTCTGAACTAAATAGAAAGATAGGCTAAGAGGCTTATTTGGTGATATTTTAGTTTATTTATTATTATATAAAATACAGTACAGTTTTACAATAATAAGATGTCACTAAACTCAATTGTTTATCGCGGCACTGTTTTCGCCACTCGTTAAAAACGAAATCTCAATTTCAGTCAGATTTAAGAAATTCTTGCCCGTCTCGAAGCGCAAAAATTGTCAAACTCTTAGGCCCGCCACATACATACGGAATTCCGTTTCGGGATTCCGTTTCGGAATTCCGAATGGGTCGGCCACACACATACGGAATCTCGTTTTACCCGCAACATTTCGAACGGAAAACTACCGATTTTATATGAACTTGCTGCGTTCGGAATCTCGAATCGGAATATCGAAACGGAATCCCGAAACGGAATTCCGTATGTATGTGGCGGGCCTTAGTGTTCTACAGGATATATTTCTAAGATTGTGCGCTAAAATTGCATGACTTTATTCCTCCCTCTTCCTACCACTATCGGACAACCAGACGTTTAGCCAGTCTCCATCCTTTTACTGCCGACGTACGTATGTTACGTCAAATGTGTGGTATACGTTCGAACCAAACGGTTTACTTTGTTGCTCGTGATATGTACAGCAATGCAGTGTAATATTTTGCCAGCATTTTTTCCATCCAATTACAATGTGGATGTCTTCAAAGCAAGAGTGAATAGGGTTTTGTTGAACTAAGTCAGTGCACTTTACTAACTTTGGCTACATCACTAATCACTATTCCCTACCAGGTAAGAAAGTAGCCAAAATTTAACATATTGGTTATTAATATACTTGTATGCTTTTTTAATGTGGTTACCAGTTTGTTAATAGGCAATCAATTCACTCTATCTGATCTTAAATTTGTTATAAATTCAGTAATGAATTAATGAAAGAAAAAAGCAGCTTCTCGTCAAATATTAAAGCTGTATTCGAGTTATAATGGAATAGATCTTGTTCATAACTTTGTCAGTCCACAGGGCAGAATTGAGTCAGATATTGATTCGGTTTTTCGCTTCATTCGCTTTTCACATTGTTATGATTTATTCATACGCGTCATTTACTCCATACACATTTTTTCAGTATAATTTAAAGCTCGAAATATATTGCATAGAAACAATAAAACAAGTACCTACATGTGTTCGTGTGCACAAATTAGAAATAGATTTGTCTGTAGATTTTCTATGATAACGTAATGGTATGTAGATTAGTAAATGGTAAGGTTATACTATACTAAACTATACTAACTACTATAGTTATACTATACTATAGTTACTATAGTTATGACGTACAAGATATTCCGTCAGATGAAATTTATTAAAAATTCAAACAAAACATTGATACTAAATATTAGCACAAAATTATAATTAAAATAAATAAATCCGTAAGAATTTATTAGTGAGTATAAAAAACCGACGTAATTTATTGTAATAACAATTTAATTAAAAAATATGACTATGGAGCGCATGTACTTAGATGTACATAAAATATATTTAAGATCCTTTATTTTTATTTTAACTGTAGTCATGCAATAAAGGGCGCCCACCACTAGATGAAGTGACGACCTGGTAAGACATGCAGGAAGTCAATGGATGCAGGTGGCTTCTCGGGACCGTGCTTTTTGGTGTTCCTTGGGCAGGCCTATGTTCAGCAGTGGACTTGCGAAGGGCTGTAATGAATGAAAAAAAATGCATTAAATATTTTTGATTTGATTTGATTAGGAGTCATGGTTTGAAAGAAATCAATAAAATAAAAAGTATAGTCAGTGACGAAGCTCAGTCTTTCTATGATGTAAGTGAAGCAGAATTAACAAGCAAAAAGTAAAGAAGTAGTAGACGAGTTTCGGTTGTTTGGTAGCAAGCTTGTACCGTTTGTAATATGTGTCAGTATATATGTGCAGAATTGATTATCCCACAGTTTAGGAAGCTGTAATAAATAATGCTAGAACAGAACTACCATAGACACACAATCAGTTTATTTTAACTCAATTTTCTTTTATAATATGATTAGACTACCTAGTGCCTACCCTATGATATCGTACAAGATACACTTTTCATCACAATTGGCAATCTAATTTAGGATTCCCTCATTTGTGTACCTCTTCAACAAATTAAGGCAATGTGGATAAGTAGACGGAAAGGTGTTGTCATTCAGTAAATTTATTAGGCTATATTCTACTTACATACGTTGCGAGTTTACTTATATTTTTTAATTTGACTGAAGTTAATCAATATTTTTTTCATGTACAGACTTGACTGCTATTAGCTGTAATCTAGTCTAAAATGGATCCGCCATCACAATTGCTTTCATTTTGTCCTTTGGAACTTTTGTTTACTTTTTATTTTATTTTATAAAATATGAGTGACTAACGAGCACACAGTTTATCTGTCCTCGATCAAGAATCAAAAAGTAGATGCCTTGTCACCCCGGAGGACTAAGATAGACTGATGTCTCGCTACTATTGAAAAGGATCTTCGCTTGCTTTCTGGGCTCGTTGTTATGGTTGAAAGTTCTAGAACGGAAGAAATTAACCAATAATGAAATTTAAGGTACCTGATCAACATTTGATGACAATCACAACCCTAACGCGGTATTAGTATCACGTGCCTGATGGTAGCGTTAGTGTCATGACGAGACCCACATACAATAAGTAACCTTAATTTTACTTTTATTAAAGATAATGTTTTCGTGGTCGCAGATAAAACGATATCAATCAAAAAATAAACGCGAAAATACAAAATGAATTTTGTGTGTAATATTTAATGGTCTCCACTTTGATAAGTATTGTTGGAGTGGACGCCTTAAAATGAATGGCTCATACTGTTGTCGAGACACAGTAAAGTTGGGTCGATAAATGGAAAAGATAGTTTCTGTAATAAGGTTTGTCACGGAATTCGTGAAGGGGAGTTGGGTGGGGGACGAGTTAGTCCGGACCGGAATCAATCCACTCGCGGCAGGCCCGTTGTCACATGTCCAATCAACTGACACAGTGTTCACTAGGGATCAGCGGGCACTCGAGTGTCTTTCGATGTACGAATCTATACTGTATTTTGTTTTTTTTTGGCGACAAAATCGGTTCTTATCCCTTAAGTCTGTTAGTAATTGGTGTTTAATAAGATTAGGCTGAATTTGTGTAATATTTTATCAGTAACAATTCAAAGTTACTAAAATTATCTTTCTATCACATCCAATAAAAGTTCATGCTGAACATATCTTCTCCACAGATTAGCTCACAAGAGAGACTTTAACATAGTTGCCAGGCTTGGCAAGCGGTTTGGCAGCCGCAGTTTTTATTATTTTGAGTTGTTATCAGGAAGATACTGCTGCTCATATCCTGTTTTAGTTTCCCTCTGTCGTCTTTACCTTTATCATATCGTTCTGTGGGTGTCGTTCATACGACACCATATCAGGGAGTGTAGGTATATTCTTACAATGCCACTACGAGATTAAAATTAGTTAATTAGAACTCCAAAAATGGTAATGGTAAAAATGACAAGCGTGTTCAAAATGGTAAACTCACCCGCTTAACAATATAAGCAGACAACGAGTTCATTAACAGACAAATAATATATGTATTATAAGTCAGAGCGCTTAACTAATGATAAAATATCAGATAATAATATAAATACAACTATCATATTTTTGAGGTGTGTAACTCAGGGGCTAAGCAGTTGCCATAAATTTTACAGTACGCGAATGACGCGAGTTCAACCTCCGCTAGAACAAATGAAATCGAAGACATGTCATGTCCGCTAACACGAAATGAGGCAGCGCGGTAGACACTTTCTCGACCTTAAAACCCTTTGATATTAGAGTAGGACTTCTCCTACATATTTAGGCTCTGACATTAACTTTTATCGTATCTTTAGATTGAGAGCGCAGCAATTATGTCAAATATAACCCCTAAGGAGACAATCTATAGTGGTGGCCTATGTTCAGCAGTGTACTTTGATAGGCTGTAATTATGATGACGATTATATTTCAGAAAACAACGTAGTCAGAAGTAATCCAACGCGTAGTTCCTGTTTGGTTTCTTACATCTTAGACTTACAGCGTTTTTCTGCGAAGATCGCGATATCCTTTTGCGTTAGTAGAGCACGTAGCCAACCATTAAATAAAGTTGCAGTTTAGAGTTTTGGGATGTCGACCCCTCTCACTGACAACACAACGCAATTTAGGGTACATTCAAGGCTTAGCCCCTGAGCAAAGATGGAAAATATTTCGTAGGTTTATTTAACATTTCATACGAGCATGCATTTATCGTTTCTTTATTTCGTAAGTAAACGTCCTTTTCCTACTTGATATAGCCATGCCGAAACTATGCTAGGTATTTATTTATTTATTAAGGTTACCAATATAAATTACAACAGTAATACAAAGATCATTTTCATAACAAAATAAACCTATATATTATGGGTAATCACACCAGGCGTTAATTATTTAGTAAATAAAAGAATTATAAGAAAAAACCTGAATTATCAATGAAATGAAGTAAAAAGTAAAAAAATATGATAATGAAGCAATCTCTAACAATATTATAGATAGCTTCATTATCATATTATATTATATTAATCACATTATAGAAAACAAACAATTCCAATGTTATAATTAATAATTAATTTATTCATTAAATTTGATTTGAAGGTGGATAAACTTTCGCAAGTAATATAGAGGCTAGAAATCTTCGAGGACAGTTCGTTATAAGTGCGAGCTAGTCTGGCTAGAGGGTCAATACTTTCATTGGGGATACATTGAAAAAGGCGTGCGGATTTCTAGGCAGTCTTGATGGCACCTTAAAGTTAAATAATTGAACTATTGCTGGACAATCAATACTATTATTGAGCGTTTTGTATAGGAACATCATGTCTGAGATACTTCTACGCGATTGTAGTGAGGTGATGTTAATTTGTACCAACTGTCTTTCGGAATCATTAGTTTGATAGTTATTGGAACGGTACGCAAGATGCAAGCAGTCGTTATTGTATTGTTTCGATTCTAATACTATGGATTTTGTAGTGCGGATTCAAAATTTGACTACAGTATTTTAGTTTACTTATAATCAGACTACTAAAAAGTTTGATTGTAGTGGCTGCCTGAACCCTCTGGAATTCCTCAATACAAAACTCAGTGATTATGTTATCGATATGGTTGGTAAACTTTAATTCCCTGTCTAGTATAACGTCTAAATCACGTATTGCTCGAACTGCAGTTAGTTTTTCAGTATCAAGTAGTGTTGACTGTGTATGTAATTTTGTTTTCTGGTAAACTTAATAAGGTGACATTTTTTGGCATTGAGAAACATTTGGTTGTTATTAGACTATTGTATAAGGCGGTTGAGATCATCTTGCATTAGTTCGACGTCAGAGCTGTTTATAATGGTTTTAACTATTTTGAGATCATCAGCCAATAGATAGGCCTATAGAGTATAGGGAGAGATAGAGTGTTGAAATATCGAAAAAATGTCGTAAAGATGTTAAAAAATACTGGACCAAACTTTGTGCCTTGTGGTACACTGGAGTAGGCAATATATGGCTGCGAGGAGTACCCGTCAATCACCAGGGTTGAAGATCTACTTTGAAGGTATGATGCACATCAGTTCAATAATGCCCCATTAATACCAAAAGCTCTCAGTTTATTGACAAGTAGTGCGTGATTTACTTTGTCAAAGGCCTTAGAGAAGTATGCGTATATATCATCCACTTGTAGTTTGTTATCAATGTTCTCAATTAAATCGGTGACATATAAGAATGAAATTGTAACAGTAGATCTACCAGACAATAAAGCTGCCAGCTATTACGTCGTCCTGGATTCTTGAAAAATGATTCAAGGACTAAACTCTCAAAGACCTTTAACATTGTAGATAAATTGGATATATATCTATAATTGGAAACATTCGTAGGATTTTCACATTTAAAAATTGGTACGACCCGCGCTTCCATCCATTTTTCGGGGAAAATGCCATAGCTCAAGGAGGCATTGAATGTAATAGTCAATGGAGCAGCCAAAAAATTGCACACTTTTGCACACGTTTACAATCCATCCTAACTCTCATGAGTGACAACGCATCTGCATTTCGATTCTTAATCGCAGATACTATCAATAAAAAATACTGCTTAGATTTGTTGCAATCTTCGTAGCTCCTCCTTCATCAATTTTACACGTAGCTCACCGCGCTGTCATAATAACACAGTACGTCGTGTTGTAAGACCGAGTCATCTCCTTTCACACGACTGAGTATCATAATCAGGATCAGACAATCCTACCAACGATTGACTGATCCTGATTCTTTGTGTATACTTTGATGATATTTTGATGTGCCAGCATATGTTTTGTGATCATTATTGATAACTGTTAAGATTTGATTTTCATACATAAGACCGGGGTATAAAAAATTATGGGGAGTAAAACCAAACGTTATGCCATGCGTTACTTTATGTATTTATGTTTCCATGAGTACCTACGTAATGTCGTGCGCAACTTATCTTGCACAGCCCACATCACACAGTACTCTCGGCTGTATTACTTTATATAAACAAATAATTTGTAAGGAGTAAACTCCATGCGTGCGACGAAGCTGAGACACACACTTTTCACTTCATGATGCTGCTACTATTATGCCCATAATATTATGGTTCAGTCATAAATCTGGTAAATGATATCTTTTATTGTAATTTCAATGCCGCTAGGGTTCAAAAATTGTGTTAAAAGTCATACAATTCATAACAGCGTGTTCGTATTTTCCCTCAAAAAGGAATCAGTTAGTGTAGTATGTATTTATTTAGTATTAGTATGTATGTATTTAGTCTTTAAATTTAAGCCAAATTTTAAATTGTTTTTGTTAATAAATTTTATTCTATATATTTACTCTATGATAAATATTTTGTCTTAAATTTATTTCACTCATTTAAATAACGTTCCTACATATTTTAAGTTGCTATTTTATTGTTTGTTCGCATCCCACGGGCAAACAAGCTCTATCAACCCTCATCGCCTCCATCCACTACGCGAATGACAGGTCATATCCGGGGCCGCCCGGTCAACCGCCTTCGATTCTATTACACTGTACCCGACAGATTGAGGAGGACTTAGGACGCGATGAGTGACGTCGGTTCGTGTAAAATTGGACTACTGCACTGCCTGCTACACTGGAAGTCCATTAATTCGGCTCGGCGACTAAGCTATTGTTGTAGTAGATTAGCTTTCATAATCGAGAATCCGGCATTTATCACCTGGATGTTGTTGGATATTGCATACGCCAATATACACAGTAATTACGAACACCATTAAATTAAAAAAAATGTTATTTATTGACGCTATATTAGATCACAACGATTTATTATGCTTGAGGAAACCTATGTTTTAAATAGGTAAATTAATTGTTTTGCTTTAAATACATTATAGCTGCCATGATTTAAAATACTAATTTCTAAGGTCTACTAATATTATTAAAATGTGTAGACGATAATTTTGAACATTCTTATCAGTTCTGATATCTCCTCACTATGATGCAGACAATTATTATTGTCCAACCCTCATATATCATAGGTACTTTATAAATATATGAATTCTCATGACGCTTAACTTCATATCTTTGATAATATTTTACTTAGGAATTAGTTTCAAAATTTACTTATCCCATTTAATGTTTCATACGAAATTAGCTGAGGGCAACAAAAGCCTTTCAAGGTTAAGATATATACATTTATTTACATTTTAGACTAAGTCACTAGAAAACAGTGTAAAGAAATAAAATGGAGGTCACCTAAAATGTTTATTCATCTTGATATTGTATGTTATCTAGCCAGGCTTTGTGCTGCAAAACGGTTTGATAAGTTTGTTAAAAAACTGCAATCTATCCATAAATTGACGGTATGCGGGCGCTAAAACCAATTTATTTAGTTTATGTAAAACAAATTTATTGAAGACAAAATATAGTGCCAATGGTATGTACATGTTACAGACAGAGGTACACCGTCTGCTCACATGAAATTATAAAGATAGATTGGAAATCTCAATTTCTCTGTCATTCAAGTTTAAGTCATTTGACAGAAACGTTTGTATCTCAGTAACAACACATGTAACAATTTTCGAAGAGTTTGACGTATGTGTGTGTAATGAGAGAATATATATATTTATTAATTTAGGGCCGATTTTTCAATCGTGAGAAAAGTTATCCATCAAATAAATAATAACTTATTTGAATATAAAAAAGTGGAACAATTGAACTTATTTTTTTCTCATACAACTGTAATCAGTGTAATCTATAGAAATAAATAAAATTGAAGTGTCTGTTTGTAATGTCAAAACAACAGTTTCTTACTAAATGCATATATGAAACGTACTTATTACAAAAAATAATTTTGTCTGTCTGTCTGTTTGTTCCGGCTAATCTCCGAAATAGCCGGACCGATTTTGACGGTACTTTCACTGGCAGATACCTGATGTTATAAGGAGTTACTTAGGCTACTTTTATTTTTGAAAAAGAATTAGGGCCTCGCGCAAAAAACTTAAACCCAATGAAATATAATCGTAAAAATTCCACGCGGATGAAGACGCGGGGAGTATCTTGTTTTTAATATGTTTAGTTTATATTTTATCCTATAAGTAAATTTTATCCGAGGATTGAAAAATCGGCCCTTGATGACTTTAAATATGACACTGGCTGAATAGAAGTTTTGGTGAGGGTAAGCTTAATTTTCTTTAATTTTTAATTTTGAAGATACGCGTCGCGTAGGAGGATGTAATTTGTTCCGATTTGTTTATTTATTTAAGAATTCTTTATTGTATACCAAATTACAGAATATTAATAGAATACAATTTAAAAAATATGTATAACACGCAATCGCAACACTCTGAAAGTGATCTCTCCACACAATCTTTGCGTAGGGTGACTAACGCGAACAAAGGTTGAAATAGAGAGGGGTGTAAGAAAAAAAAAACTGGCCAAGTGCGAGTCGGACTCGCGCACCGAGGGTTCCGAACAAATCCGTAGGTATATGAGTTTAAAATTATTAAAAATATTTTTATTATATGATGTAACTAAAAATGTATGCTTTTCGCAATTTTTCCTTTATCTATGCTATAATACGTTGCTTCGTGCCAAATTTTAAGATTCTCAGTTCACGGGAAGTACCCTGTAGGTTTTGACTTTTGATTCCCTTGCGAATATCGAAAATTTGCGGCATAAACGGCTGTATCTTTTGATGGCGTTGGCTTAGAAGTTTGATTTTTTCACGGCCCCAAGGGACAGTAGACTTGAGTATTTGATATAAATTTCAGCTTGATACCTCTACGCGTTCCTGAGAAAAAGGGTCTTGACAGACAGACAGACAGACAGACAGACAGACCGACAACAAAGTGATCCTATAAGGGTTCCGTTTTTTCCTTTTGAGGTACGGAACCCTAAAAAGATGTATAGATATATATACATATAAATATAAATAAGTACAAATGATACCGGTGAAAGCATAGAAACGAAAAGTAATAGTATGTATGATTATGATATAATATATGATAATGTCGTGAACAATCTCTAACAGTTAAAAATATTTAAGATTAATTGGAACACTATCGAATTAATAACACCGGTATTGCTTTAGCTATACAGAGCATTGATAATAATAATAGCATGTAAAAGTGATTTAGCTGACTTGAAAAAATAAAACAATTTTAAATGGTTTATGTCAGCTAAATCGCTTTGGCTTTTACTGTAATAGCAAAATTTCTAAAGTAAAATACAAAAAATATTTGAATATTTCTCCCATGTGACACAGATCTTATACAATGGCTGAAATATTAATATCTCCCCGTGCCCCGACTTCACAGTATAATACAAGTCCTTGCACCGGCGACGGAGCTACCGAATTATTCACGTAAAGCGCGTTTCTCTCAAGCTATTTCTTTATTACGTTCATTCTACCCGTTATCCGGTCTTATTTCACGTATTTTTATTATTCTATTTCAGTTATATAGAAATTTCCGTAATGGCAGTTCGCAACATTAAGGGCGCTGCGTAATTAGCTATTATTATTTCATCTGAAACCCTTTCTTTATAATCCTCATAAAGAAAGTTAAATTACAATTAAGAATTTGATATTATTTGTGAAAAATAACTTCTATATAATTTTAATACCACCTTAAGTATGCTCATTTGGGAAACACTTGGAAGAAATATTAACGAATGGCCTCAGCGTTCCCATGAATACAAGGCCTTAGCAATGAATAATAGCTGTCGCTTAGTAGCGGTGCTGTAATTGCGTTATCTAGCCTCTAGTGGGCGGGTGAACCTCTGATATCCATAAATGGGTACTCTCATAATTGTCAAGGGAGTTTCGAACACCAGCAGAACATCATCAACATGATAAATAATATCTTTATTGTCCGTTTCCTAATGTCTATAGTAACTAGTAATAGTCATGTTCGGAGCATATAATAAAATTATCTCGTATTTCTTTAGATACACATAGAGACACATAGAAATTAGTTCATTGCATGCTTAATTATGTTTATGTTAACGTCCATACCCTTACCTGTAGTTGTTAGAAACAATTATTTTTGTCCGATAAATCTCAGAACCTGCTATTGAAGTGTACAATCAGAGCGTGTTGCCATTGATGACTTACGGAACCGACATGTGGCTTTTCAATGCTCTCCGTATGAGGAAGCTCAAAGCCAGTCAGCAAGCTTTTGGCTTTCGGAGTTTCGCTGCATAATAAAATTCATAACTAGGATATCCACAGAAGAACAAGAGTAACTGACATAGCCCATCGAATCAGTAGACTGACGTGTGGCAGCAATAAGAAGCAGGTTCTCAACTAGTAGCCTCGTACTGGCAAGCGCTTGGACGACCCCCCACCGGATGGAGTGACAACTTGATGAAACATGCACGAGTGAAAGAATGCAGGTGGCTCAGGATTGCGTTTTGTGGCAATCAATGGATAGGTCTATGTTCAGGAATGGATTTGTGATGAGATGTAATGGTGATGATTATTTGTTTATGATAATGGAAACTATTAAATTATTTATATCAGAGGAATTCTTCAGAACAAGAGTTTCCACGTAAGTTTTTTTCTTATATATTTTTCTTTACGTAAAACCAGACACATTTAGTATAAGGGGAAAGAGAAAAGTGAAGCTGCGCTCTAAAGCAAGCAATTGATCACGCTAATTCCCGAAGCTTAAAGGAAAGAATCACGATAATTTGTCACAATATAACTGCTAGTGGATTCCGTGTGATGTTTCTCGGGTGAGGGGGAAATTGAGCGTTTGGTCTTTATGTAAATTTTACCTTGTTTAAGAGTGTGCGTTTTTACTGTTTAAAATACAAGTTCTGTTAACGATTATTACATAATAACCTACATAATATATTAGAAATTGAAGAGGGAAGAACTATTGTATTTTCATAAGTGGCACCAGCAATATTGCAGAGGTCTACGTCAGTGCAGTATTGACTGCTTCTTTGCTCTAGTGATCATAAGCGCAATTGCTGTTCATGTGGTACCATATTCGAATACCGGGTCGGAATAATGTAGTATGTGACTAATTGGGTTTTTTATGAAGAAATTCTTAGTAGTAGCCAGAAAATTGGTGGTATTTAACCCCAGTGCCTCGGAAAGCACGTAAAGCCGTTGGTCCTCTGCCTGATCTTCCTCAGCTTTTTTTGAAGTTATACATCTTTAGGGGCGTTTGGGAAAAATTTTGAGAGTGTTTTTTTTACGATGCGCGTGCACACCGGCAGCTAAAAACGACACCATGAAGTTGTTACGATGCACGCGCACACTGACACCTCAAAGCGACAACTTCATTGCGTAACTGTCTCTTAAGTTTTCGTGGGAACTGATAACTATATTTAAGGTAGTTTTTTTTAGTTATTTTTGTTTTGTTACGCTAAACAAGTATAACTTCCTACATGCGTACATAAGTACACACACTCGTTTCTTTCTTTTTTCTAAAAGCTCCTTATGTATCGAAGAATTTAAATGCTCGACTTTAGAAGCAATTATGGGGAGATAGTCAAGCTCTTGTTAAATTCTGAAGTCTGTTTTTTCTTTTTATTAAAAGGTTTTTTAATCCTTCTGAGAGAAATAAGAAAAATCATAACTTTAAGGTCACAACTAGAACTTCGTCTCAAAATAGTTAAATTAAAAACTTCAACCCGTACTTTTCAACCCACTCGCCTTACACCTTTCTATCACTCTTCCAGACTCCACGCTTAAGAGTTTATTCTTCAAATTTATGTGAGACCACCCCTAATATTTAACAAATATTTAATTAAAGAAAAATGATTTAAAGCCGTTTCCCAGAAAACAGTACCTACAAATACACAAAAAACATACGCATCAAAATATAGAACCTCGTCGTGTTTTAAATTTGCTTACAAAAGTAAAACTATTGTAAGTATATTTACGTACTTAAAATGAAAGCTAAATTTTAAATAACTATGAAATAACAAAATAAACTGTTTCGGTGTAAAATGTTATTGACACTGCTTGCCTCAGCAGTGTCAAGAACCTTATGTGACGATCAACACAAATCCTCCCTGCAACATGAGAGTTCGATATTCAGAAGAAAAAAAAACTATCGAGTTCAATCAAAACAAGAATCTGTAACAGTGTGACGCACCGGGACAGACGGTTAGAACGAAATTATAAGGGTTTTTACAGTCCTTGACAGAGGAACTCCAAAAACGTTACATAATATTTTTTTGTCAATTTAATATTGACAACTTGTTAACCATCCCTTTTTTATCTGTATACACTAGAAGTTTTTCCACATGCATGACAAAATATTGTGCTTCAATACATGTTTTCATAGGTACAATTAAATGTGAGCTTTATGCCAGTTCTGTATGAACTATTTTAGCTTGAAACTTCTCCTTACATTCGCAGTAAACTGAGAAACTGGCATATGTGAATGAAATATAAAGTTACAAAGGAAGAATCGTATTCCGTTCGTGCCTGAAGCCATGTGTTCCGAATACCCCTACACTATTTTAAATATTTTTAAAAGGATACAATGTGTAATGTCTTGTTTCGTAGTATATTTCTTTTTTGTAAATACTCGTAACATTTTATTTCCTGTATATATTAAGCCACTATTTCAGTTATTGTGGTGGTTCTGATGCAATATGTGACCGAAGACACCCAACGTTTCTAAGAGAGCCTTTACGACCGTACCAATAAAAATACAACAGAAAGTAGAAGTGAATCGTAAAACAACACTAATACTAACGTGTCCCGAAAAATCTCGTCCTGAAAGTGCTCGCCCGGCGCTCTACTGAAAATATTGTTCGTGTTTTGATTTATGGGTCTTAAAAGCGGACCTTGCTCCGCGCCTCGAGTTATTGTTTTTCCCTTTATGAAAATAGCGCATTTTACCGCGTACACTGTTTCAAACGAAATTTCTTCGTGATTTATGCCCGAGTTAAGTTTATGTAGCGATAAGCCGGGTGGTTTTTTGAGTTAGCCTCGTTAATTGCTTTGGGCGTCATCAATAACACAGCACTACAGCGCTTTTTTAATTTTGCTTTTTCCGAATGTTTTCATGAAATTCAATAAAGCATTATAACCTTAATGATTGAGTGTTATTGTGGAATAATGTTCAGTATTGATATATTACCAAATCACTCATTTCTGAGAAGAGGCCTATTGACTATTTAAGTTACTACAAAAATACGTTTATGGCTAGTATCTGTTATATTCCTGACTTTGCGTTGCTGGCGAGACAGGGCTAAGTTTGACAGCATATGTCAAATTTCGCCAAGACTGTGGCGCCGCGGGTAAGGTACTTCTTTATTTAGAAGGACTATTTAATAAATCATAGTTTAAATCAGAGACTATCAATAAACCCTTTTTATAATAGGACGAAGAAGATGTTTGGTTTTTTGGATATGGATGATCCTGGATTTGGATCTGATTTACCTGCATATTATGCGACGTGCCTCATTGGTGTTTTATTGAATATGGATAAGTAAGGTCATTTATTTACATGTTAGCACGAATATTGTTATTACGTTAAATGTACGAACCCCAATAATAAAATAGAATAGATTTTATTCGACATAGATTACAAGTAACTCTCATTGAAACTCATTTGTGCTCCTACCGCTGATTAATATTTTTTTTTAATTTCTGTCCAGCACGGTTTTTTTGTCCCCAGTCCATGCTAGCATGAACAACAACAAATTATCCCCCGATTATATCCACTGACAAGAGATAAAATTATCTTGTCCTTATGCCAAAGCACGGCAACGGGGAGAAGTATATCCCCGTTTGACATAACGAGTAGACATACATAATATATCCCCTGTCCGTAGCATGGCGTCAAGTAAAAGATAAAAAATTATACTTTTTTGACATTTGAAAGGGACAATTTTATCCTAGTTCATTTGACGTGGGTTTAAGCTTATATTCATATAAAAAATCTATCTAAGTCTATTTCCCATTTAATCTACTGTGGATATTATATCCATCGGTGTGCCCATGCTCGAAGGGTGGATAAAACTAAGCGAGGGGATAAACATTTTCTCGTTTCCCCGGGGATAAATTGGCTCCTGCCCATGCTAGCCCTGCTGGGAAGAACCAGCGGGATTCTTATTTGAAATAATAATTTATAAAAGTTTACAATTAGCCTGTAATCATACTAGTTTTTTAAATTAAACTATTTTTGAAGGTTTTAATACGTTTAATTTACTTAATTTTAATTCCCGATGTTTCGGGTGCTTTAAAACACTCATGGTCACGGGGGAACTGAGGTGACTGACGTCCCGATGTCGTAGTTGCCCAGGTAAGTGCTGATTTGTGCGTGCTCTGCGATAATGGAAAACATCGTAATGAAACCTGAATTTCTGAGAAATAAAAATTTAAGTGCTGATTTGTGCGTGCTCTGCGATGAAGGAAAACATCGTAAGGAAACCTGCCTTTCTGATAAATACAATTTATTTTTGAAGAACTGTGAAGTCCGCCAACACGCATCGAGGCAGCGCGGCGGACACTCCCTTGCCCTAAAACCCTCTCAGAAGTGAGAGGAGGCCTGTGCCCAGCAGTGGAACGTATAGTTATATTACAGCATATATTTAATACATTGTATTAAAGTACATTATGTTACAACAACAAAATAATTGATATCCACCTTGCTTCAAGTTATCTATTCTAATTTACTGAGAACTATATGTAGTCAACAGCCATAATTAGTCGTATCAACACAAATAATTAAGTGGCGAAGCTTGCGAAGACACTTATTGATTTCACGATGTCTGTCCGTCTGTCCGTCTGTCGCACGATTATTTCGAGAACGGTTTCGAATTTTCAAATTCTGTTTTCAGCAATCGATTACTGATCACCCAGGCATCTGAACCTCCTATTTTGAAACTGATTGCTCAACGGCAACCGTTAGAAACCGCTACAAAGCTGATTGCTTCGCCACTGCAACAGCATAGCAACTGTTAGCTTGCTAGGTTTATTTCCTATGAATTAACAATATTTGTGTTGTATTTATTAGCCTGCAACTCATGCCGAACATAATATCCTATGAAATAATAATAATTGTGTTATAATTATTAGTTTGCGACTCTTGCCATTGCCAAGGCTGTAGTGACATACATGTATACAATGTTATATTTATTCAAATTACATCAATTTATTCCGTGATTCACATACAGTGATCATATCAGCAAGTAAATAAAATGTCGACCTACTTTTTACCATAAAGTGATATAACATTTTAGTGGATACCATGTAAAAGTGGATACCTAGTTTAATTTTTTAGTTTTGTCGATGCACGGCACATCGCGTGTCTCAAAAGCGAGCATCGTAATTATGTTACATTCGGAAAGGCCGAGGGGCTATAACTGTTAACCCTTTCTCCACCTTCAAAGCCGAGTATACTATAGAACTTGTGTTTGATGTCCTTAAGAAATAATTTGAAATGGTTAGTTTTTACACAAAGTACTTTCGGTTTAGATTCTAGTCACGTTAAGTTGTAAGTTTGGTAGCGTAGAAGTTTTTTAATACGTATTAACACGTTCACTGTCCGGTTTTAAAACACAATAGTAAGACAATAGCAATGACCTATATGTAGTGCACGGGACAGCGAGAGGGTTAAATTTTAGTAGAATATACACTACCCCATATCGTTCCGTAGATGTCATAGGAGGCGACAGAGGGAAACAAGATTGGCAGCAACATCTTCCTAATAACGACTAAAAATAAAAATCTGCGGTTGTCAGCCCGTTTAACCCCATATTAGGCAATCTATGGGGGAGGCCTATGTTCAACATTGAATTTTAATGGGCTATAACAGTCCGTTGAAGTTGAGAGTATCTTTTATAGTGCTAACGAATTCTTCACCCAAGCTTAATTTTTCTTTTCCTACAAAAATGCTTCAGTTATCATACTTTTCTTAAAAGCGTTGACTACACTCAACACTCTGGACAAAAAAAATCGGTTGTCTGTAAAGTCGGTTAACTGACGATAGTTGAACGTGACAACGTCATAATAAATATTTAATATCGAAGGAATCATTACCTTTATCGCCGCAATTATCGTTGCTATAAACAATTGACACCACATTCGCTCGCACAGTCGCTCGTTCCGCGCTCTCGCTTGCACTTTAAATGGAACGCCTAGGTAACGCCGCATGAGTCATGTTTTTTCGTGCCGGCAGCCAGCTTCATCGATTTATAAGACGTTGTCACGTCAAAAACGAGTTCGTGAGTACAGAGCCGAAAATACTCGAAAACACCGCACTGATAATTGTAGGCGTGAAATAATTTGCCATCGTCTGTCTTCGAAGCAAGAGCTATAATAGGCTGTCGTTGTGCTAAGATAATATCATATACATATATATTTTATACGTGGTAGAGCCATGCTGCAACTATTAGTAGTATAATTGTAGCACGAATGGGCCGGCTCGACCAAGGAAGGATCACGCTCTCACAGAATACCAACAGAGATTAACAGCTGGAGAAAAAGTTTAACCTCCTTCTTTACACCTATATTTCACAACATATTTCTGTTAATCTTAAGAAGCCCAAATAAATGCAGAATTCGATAATCACATGATGTAGGTATATTTAGCTAGTCTCATGTATAGTGACATATTATATCTGATTCTATCACTACAGCTCCATTTTGACTTGAAACCAGAACTCTCAACTCTTAAGTATTCTGTTCACTAACAATACGCCACACAGTCGTGAACATATTGTTTGGATCTTATTCCGTTCCGTTCCTTACGCAAAGTGTAACCAACGGGAACCTATTACTAAGCCTCCGCTGTCCGTCCGTCCGTCTGTCTGTCAGCGGACTGTATCTCATGATCCGTAATAGGTAGACAGTTGTAATTTTCACAGAATGTGTACTTCTGTTGCCGCTATAAGAACAAATAATAAACATTAAAATAAATTAAAAATTAAAAGGGGATCCCTACTAGAAACGTGTACTATGATGGTACGGAACCCTTCATGCTTGAGTGCGACTCACACTTGGTCGGTTATTATATAATTATACAAGCTCACCGGCAGACGTTGTTCTGCTCCTTCCCGTCGGCAGCTCTTTACCGGTCGATACTTTCTTTTACTGTGTGATTACTGGGTCCAGAATTTGTGTTTTCCTTTTTTGACACTAAATTTATATAATAACATCGTATATTGTGATTATCGAGTCATTTTAGCCCTAAACTACCGACATTATTAATAACTTGACTACAGTGTCATCTATAGGATCTTAGTATAGCTGTGAAGTATCATTTCGACAAAACCATATTAATAGAATGTATAAATTGAGCTGAATCAGTCAAATCGTTCAAATCACTATCACTGCTACACGATCACTAACAGACGCACCCCAATAATGTGTACAAAGGTTTTATTGATTTACGAACTAATGTAAAATCGATACTTGTTTCTACCCAGAATATAAAATTTCTTATGTAATAACATATAATAAACACAAAGAATAAAATTACACACTGTGCTACAAAGGTTTGAAATAACTAGAACTTGATATATATCGCGGAATATAGCATCTAATGAGTATCGTAACTGTCGAGTTGCATCATTAAGCATTTATAAAGTAATTATTGCTTAGTAGCATTCCTTATAGTCTATAAGGTGTAATTTGGGCGTATGCCGACTTTGTTTGTGCCTTCGTCGCTAGGTGACACATCGGCAGGTGTGTGCTCCCATGGGATATTGATTTTATTCCACCGCTAAGAATTTTCAACTAACGCGCTAGGCTTTTTGTTTTTTTTTTTACATTGCTTCTTTGTGTTTAGTCTATTTCATAACAGAGACTACTTGCCTTTTTTATTGGATAGGGTGACAAACGAGCACACAGTCCACCTGATGGTAAGTGGCTGCTTTATCCCATAAACATCTACATCTATCCTCAATAAAGAATCAAAATATAGTCACCTGGTCACCCGTGAGGACCAAGATGGAATGCTCCTTTTCTAGTAAAAGGGGTCGCCGGTTCTCTACACTCACTACACGAAACACAGCAGTAGCAGTATACTAAGCGCAGAATAACAGCTTAATGCTGCTGTGTTTCGTATGGTGAGTGTAGAGAACCGGAGACCCTTTTTACTGGAAATGAGGCATTCCATCTTAGTCCTCGCGGGTGACAACGCATCTGAATTTTGAGTATTTATTGATAATAGATGTAGATGTCTATGGGTCACAGTAACCACTTACCATCAGGTGGACTGTGGGCTCGTTTATTACCCTATACTATTTAAAAAAAGTGTTAAGCTACTATTTTACGCTGGTATTCTGTGAGAGAGGCCACGCTTGAGCCCACCCATTCGTGCCACAACTATACTACTAATATAGCTACAGCATGGCTCTACCACGTATAAAACGACGTCTTACTTGTCACTCCCTAAAGGTTTTTGTATTTACAGTTAAATAACTTACAGTCAACTTCATGGTAAGCGACTATTCCCAGTCAATGGGCATCTGCAGCAAGCTTCAAACTAAGAAGGTCGTCACTTCTGACACGACTAAAATGGAATGTCTCCCAGCCTGTTATTATATACTAGCTCTTGAAATTAAACTATTTTTGAAGGTTTAACGCGTTTAATTTACTTAATTTTATGTAATTTATTTAATTGATATTTCGGGTGTCTTACAACACCCATGGTCACGGGGGAACTGAGGTGATTGACGTCCCGATATCATAGTTACCCAGATACCTTCTGTTTTTGAATGTTAATCGAAACGTCGCGAATTAAAAAGTTAAAAATATAATGTCGATAAAATCCGTAAAAATTATTTCATTTAATGTGTAGTGTTCACGTTAATATAAGAAATCATTATACACTGTCTCTCTGTACCTTTTAGACCGGAATACAGCAGTGCAAGCACTGCTATTTGGCGGTATAAATAGTAAAGAGGTTGGTAACTAACCAGACGAACTCCTAGCAGAAAAGGAGACTTCCCACCTAGTCAAAGTAAAAGGATATTGAGGCCCATAGATACTTTTCTATCTTCAATGAAGAATCAACAACCCTTCTTGGCTGAAATACCTGGTTACCAGTATAAAGGGTCACCAGTTCTCGTTACTTACCATACGAAAAACAACATTGTGCTACTACTTTACAACGCGTCTGCATTTTGATTCTTAATCAAGGATAAATGTAGATGTTTGCAGGCTGCACCCACTTGTCATCAGGTGGGTGTGTGCTCGTTTGTCAACCTATTTCTATTTAAAAAAAGTTATTTTGTAACAGGGTAGCCCTTCAGTCTTCGTCAGTTTTACGTAGCAGCAACGTTGCTCTGCTACGTAAAACTGACTGAATTAGTT
Source organism: Parnassius glacialis (assembly GCA_033319125.1). Classification (NCBI taxonomy): domain Eukaryota; kingdom Metazoa; phylum Arthropoda; class Insecta; order Lepidoptera; family Papilionidae; genus Parnassius; species Parnassius glacialis. The sequence continues at coordinate 18,908,624 of JAVANC010000009.1, forward strand.
AATAAAATAAAAAATTAAGTTTAATAACTTAAAGTAATTCCAACAACATTATCATGTTATCGTTTACGTTATCCTATTTCTTCTTCACTAGCTCCCCACGTCATGCCATCAATTGTAATCATGTTTTCCTTTACAGGAGATAATGCGGCATCAAATTTATTCTTTTTGTTGTTCGGGATTGTAATGGAACGAAATAAGTCGTCGAGGACGTAGAGCATCGATCTCCAAAAGTCCCGCAAAGCTCGCCCTAGAAGAGTCGAGAAATAACCTTCAGATATTTCGTAACGAGATCCTCAAATACTCGGGCCCTATTTTTCAAACTTGCGTCTACGTATTGGAAGGAAATAATGGAGAGTTATTAGTGAGCTTACACGAGCACGACTTACTTATTTGTGTAGTTTACTATATATTTCTGATTGCGTGACCTCATAAACAGTGTTAATACAGGAATTATTCGGTATTAATTAAACTTTAAAATAGTGAAATCGCCTTCAAAAACAAAAAGGAATCAAATAATTTTCACATAGCAGCTTCTGAAGTCGTTGCTAAGACGTTGTATCGTAAAGTCTCGACTTCAGAAGCCATTGAGTGGATATTTATTTGCTTAAAAACAATAAAGTTTTTAGCATTTTACAGTTTAATTATTTTACCCTTTTGAGTGTTATAAGGAATATCACAGATTCAAGGTAACAAACAACTAGTATACTATCTAAATACATACATACATAAACACTCACGCCTGTCACCCAGAGGGGTAGGCAGAGATTATGGACTTCCATTTGGCACGATCCTGACAGACCTCTCTCGCTTCCTCCACATCCATATACCTACGCATACACGCTCGTCGGTTAAAGGTACTCTTGATTTGGCCCATTTTCAATATATCGCCAATTTGGTCGATAAACTTTCGCCTAGGGCGACCCTTCCCGACTCTGCCGTTCACCTCTGCAACATAAATTTGCTTTGTCACTCTTTCCTCATTCATTCTTTCTACTTGACCAAACCAAAATAGTTACATTAAAAACTTCATACCCTATTTTCCACTCTTAGGGGTAATTATTTTGTCTTAAATTGATATGGTACCATGCCTGAAGTATAAGTTAATATATATATATACCATCATAGACTATGTGCGTATTTAATAGGGGATACATGTTGTTGTTCGGGTCGTGGTAGCTCGGGGTCAAAGCACTTGCTGTAAATTTTACGCTTGAGTGCATCGCAGTGGAGATTTCCTTGCCTTTAGAAATGAGAGGGTGCCTGTGCCCAGCAGTGGGACGTATATAGGCTGTGATTTTACTTAACTTTTATAAATGTAGTTATCTATAGTTCACAGTTTCCACTTACCATCAGGTGGACTGTGCGCTCGTTTGCAGCCTTATTCTTTATAAAAAAATTTACCGGCGTCCCAAACTGTAATAATTAGTGTATAATTAAAGTTCAAGAAGTTCGTACGTAAATAATATAAACAATGTTCGTATGATTAAACAATGTTTGTGATTTTATTATTTTATATCAATATTTTAATGTTTTCTATACTAACATGTAATCTGTTGTAATGCCTACTTTCAGATCGCAGACGCACACTTTTGCTCTCTTTACAACACTTTCCGAAGTCATCGGGTGAGACTTATTTACTCTTTTCTTGCGGGGTGAGGACGAAATGCGAATACTTACAGAACAAAAGGAATACCTGAGGGATAAACATCCGAATGTAAAGCCATTTTAATGACCCTTTCTCGGGGATTTCCTTTATAGATATCCCTTATTATATTTTCATACTAATATTTAATAACGTTATAAACTTTAATGAAATACTTTGTAAGACGCAAGTACAGAAAATATTTCTATTTAAAAATTACGCCTAATAAAGTTAACCGAAAAGCACTACATTCATATTTTTTTTATTATTATTAATTTAGATAGTTTATAAGGTACAGATAGCATGTAGCTAAGAGTAATCACTACGTGCGTGTAGTTATTACAGATATGCCAAATTTTAGAATTATTTCGGCTCGACATTCCACACTTCGAACTAAATAACTTACTTCGTTGTTCGTAATGCGTTATGTACAGCAAAGCAATGTAACTTTGCCAGCGCCTGTTTTCCCTCGAATTACAATGTGTGTTTATTGAAGGCAAGATTTAAGAGGCTGCGCAAAGATAGTGTGATCTATCATCTAGAACTTTATAACAACTGACCTACCATCTAGAGGGATTGTAGTCACAAACTGGCTTATAAAACATAAAGGATACGGGTTAGTCAACAACAATGAGGGCATCCACGACTTTTTCTACCACCAGGGCGGCGCCACTTTACAGTGAGGTAAAATATTTGACAGATTTCATGGCGGGGACGATAATTTCTTAGGAAAATGTAATTTTTAAGGTTTCTTTCTGTATTATTAATTATATTTTATATTAATTATATTAGAAATTAATAAACCAAACTATAAATATAACTAAAAACCGATTTTTTTAAAAAAGAGTTAAAAATGCAAAAAATTAAAAATTAAAATTACTGACGCATTGTGTTGTGTATTAATATAATACTCTGGATAATGATAAACTATTATTTAAAACGAATTTCTCAATTAACTGACACTGTGTTACAATAAACTTTACCTCAGTCACAACTAGCGACATCTGGTGAGTGGAAGATTATTAGCCCTCATTGAACAAATGCGTTAATTTTATTATTTTAATTGTTAGAAAAATAATCCGCTCACAAGAGAGCCCTTAATTTAAAAAATAAAAGAGGAATAACGTATGGACACTTGCATGAACGATAAATAAATTTAAAACCAAAAAGTCGCTATAACTAGAGTTGGTTAATTAAATTAAAGAAATTAATTATTTCACCGACATTTGTCAAAAAATTTTGCAATAACATACTGGCATGGTTAAATATTACAAACTTAATATTATTTGAATATTAAAGCGAGTGAGTTATTTTAGCAGAAGTTGTACAGTTAAGTATCAAACAGCAGCTCATTTTGTTCCTTGAAGCATTGTTGCTTTCCCTCGATCCGTTGGTTGCAAAGTTTGAGCGAAGTCGGCCGATCGAGAGAAGTTTCACTGAAATCAGACAAGTTACAATGTATTCCTGGAGGCTTTTCACTTTCCAAGTTAGCTGTTGCGTGACGATGATTCGACCTCAAGTTTGCTGTTTATCAGTCAGTCAGTCAGGGGGTTTAATTATTATGAACAGTCTGAAATGCCTTTTATAACATCTAATTGAGTTTTGTTATCTGTATCTTATTATGTTGTAAGGTCTTTGAAGCGAGCATCGTTAAGAGATGAGACGTTAGATGGAGTATGTTGTTAAATATATGAAGGTTTTTATATATAATAGCGATCCGCCCGGCTTCGCATGGGTGATCTCTGGGTGTCCACAACAGCTTCACCCAATCAATCATCATTAAATCACACAATCAATTTAAACAGTGGTAGAGCCACGCGGCAGCTTTTGCTGTCGCACGGATGGGCCGGCTCGAACCGGGGTGGTACCACGACCTCACAGAAAACCAGCGTGAAGTAGAGGTTTACCTCTGCGTTTCGCTTGGTGAGTGCAGGTGGCCGGAGGCCCTTTTTACTGGAAATGAGGCATTCCATCTTAGTCCTCACGGGTGACAACGCATCTACATTTTGATTTGTAATAGAGGATAGATGTAGATGTCTATGGGCCGCAGCAACCACTTACCATCAGGTGGACTGTGTGCTCGTTTGTCACCCTTTTCCTATAAAAAAAAAAACACAAAAAGTTTGATCAAAAACGTTCGAACCGTTTTTGAGTTTTAGCGAGACTAAATGACTTGTATAAATGAGGATAAATGTAGATGTCTATGGTCCACAACATCCACTTACAATTTCAATGTGCTCGTTTGTTACTCTTATTTGATAAAAAACATATATCTTCCCTATGAAAGCTATGCATTTTTATGTATAATATTATAATATTCAATTTAGTTTGTGCATACGGTTATATGTGAATTTATCCTTAAAAAATATCCTAACCTGCAAGTGGTGCATACTACTAAATCGACGATTGACAAACGTCTGACTACATCCAACTCTGAACTAAAAAAGGCCAACATAAAGGTTAAAGAAAATTAAAAATTCTTCTTAGATACATACTGTCTTATAGTAAAAAAATTATTTATAACATAAAATCCTTATACACCTGAAATAAAATTCTCTACTATATTAGATAAATTACAATAAATTCCTTCAAGTGCTTATTCAAATAGATCGTAATTTCTTCATGTCATTTCAAACAGACATAACGCATATTGAAGCTATATTTAATTGTATTTAGTCGGCTGCCAATAGATTAATGATAAGCCACTACACAAAGCGTTACACGAACAAGCTCAACAATAAATAAGCACGTCGCCTACTAAATAATTTTAGCCCATTACCGCGACAGCCCGGACACAAATTAATCATGGGAATGACAGTAAAGGCCTTTAACACTTTCCCGAGTAAATTTCTCAGTGGCGTAGTCGGGACAATATGGTTGTTATTGCAATGAGGCAAGGTAGAGCTTTTGCTTTTCTCCTGTACTTTAAAGCTACGGCGTAGTCGGTTTGGCGACGACACCGACGACGTTATAGGTTTTCTTTACGACGCACTTTCATGTTTGTTTTATTAACGATAACGTTTATGAAAGGGGTTTTATTTCTGTCGGTAAAGAGGTTATACTTTTTAATTTAATTTTTATTTTTAAACCTATGTATACATGCAATTGGTAATGATGATTTTAAAGAGCAGTAAAATATTGTGATACTTATTTTATTTATTTAAATACTATTGTATACCTATATGTTAAATTGGGACTTAGTGTGCCGTTTCCATTACAGCCTATGAAAAATATGTTTTATTATCAGAAAAAAATATACAATTTGGTAATATCTGTTGGTTTCCTCACTAGGCAAGCCTGTATCGATGAAACCTGGGACCAAAGTTAATTAAGCGTTATTATATACACCTTATCAGCCAGATTATATTAACATATACACAAAACAGCAATAACACAACTGCTTATTGCTTTAAATCTTTCAACATAAAAAGAAAGAAAACTATAACAAGAAAGCCAAGTTATATAAAACTGAAATATATTAACTATGTGCATTTAAAAAATAAAATAAAAATTAATACAATAACAAAATTTATCTAATAATTCTACAAATACCATCAATTAACAAAAACCAGTTTTTAACAATTCTCTTTTTTCCTCATATGTGACCAACCATTTCAATGTAATTAATTTCGCAGATATGTAGTTTTAATTACTAATATTAGAATGTTTTACGACCTTATTATAAAGTACGTCTTTTGATAAAGCAGCCAAAACGTTGTGCAAATGTATTATTGACAGGTGGTATATATAGTTTGTATACCCTGCTATTAGTCAGTAGTTTGTGATCATGGGAAAAGAATACGCCATTATGTATTTAGTACAAAAAATTGGCGAACAGTGAGTACTCCAGCATCTTTGTATACGCTTACAGTAGGATAACTGTATGGTTTTCCTAACGTTTCTTTTAAAACTGCCTTTTAAAAAGTCCACTGGTGAACATACGCCTCGCCTATAGATTGCCTCATGGGGGATTTTGCCATAGTTGCCACACGCTGGTTGGTAACCGCAGTTTTTTATTATTTTGAGTTGTTATCAGCAATATGCTGCTGCCCATGTCCTGTTTTTGTTTTCCTTCTGTCGCCTCTTGCGATACTCTCGGGGCCATATGGGGCAGTGAATTTCTTACACCAAAATCACACGTTTTTAACCAGTCAAATTTTTAAGTCAACTTAATTCAAATAAATAAATAAGTGTTTGACAACAATTTTCCTTATTACTTTATGAATCATAAAAAGTTGATGCGGTTATAACATCCTCTGCTCCTCCGCTCGTGCGCAAATAGTGGAACAAGTTAAAGTTCGAGACAAATCACCCGCGCGATATGGCGTCAGGCGTCATCTGTCACTATCGCAACTGTCAAACTGGCTGGATAAATCGATCACGCGCAAACTAATATCGAAGTTGTGACGACAAGTCGGCCAACTTGCACGATCAATAGGTTGACTCATCGGGCCAAACTTTTAAGGAGCAGCTGACGGTTTTCGTACACTTCGTTTTATTGGATCTTTCCGTAGAGGTGCACTGTGTCGTCTCTTCAGACTTCTACAAGAGGTACGCGACGTGATTTTTGAGTAATATTACTGTACAGCAACTTTTGTATGCCAAGATTTTACTCCCTTACGAGTAGCTTTGTAGCCTCGCTCAAAGAGCTACTTATTAAGTCCTTATACTTTTGAAGATTTTACCTTTATTCGTGATTCGCAAGGTTTTAGAATATTTTTGACGAGAAATCTTAACTTTGATTCATATCTTCTTTCTGATATCCTTCCTTTTTTCAAAAAGATAAGAGTCACAGAATACAACAATCATCGAAAACTTGTGTCACATCGCAAAATATAAAGTTCATCAGTTTCACATTAATGTGAAACTGATGAACTTTATTTTTTATTACCTTGTTTAAAAACATACATGTTTGGAAACATAATATGACAATTCAGTTAGAAGGAATGCTAACTCATAAATATGTACTTATAGTATATGTAGCTTATTTTCTTTAGATATAGCCTTAAATGTAACCACATCATTATCATTCCTAATAATATAGGAAATAGGCCTAGAAAATCGGCCCACAAAAGCCATAAAACACATGCATATCTCACCAGGTCGTCACTCCATCTAGTGGGGAACCACCTTACACTTCACTTACCGATATGAGAATTCCACTCGAGAACCTTTCTCCGGTCGTCGTTTCTTTTATATAATATGGCCTATACGGCCGGTTGCCACTGATCGATTGGGTTATGTATAAAAATGTAATGTGTATAGGAATATTGCTATAGGCTATGTTACATATTTATTTCTAAAACCTTTGAATGTATATAATATTATTTAATGTTTAACGATTATTTCTGTAGTTAAGCCGCAATGAACCCAGTGTTGTTCCGGTTTTAAGGGTAAGAGTGCCGGTGTAATTATAGGCTTTGAAGCATTCAGTTTCAGTACCCACGAGTAACATCTCATCTGTAGTGTTCTTTCTTTGATGTTGGCTCCAGGTAACAATTAGCTGAATTGGCATTATAAGAAAGGTTCTCGAAGGCACACTCGTACTAGTAAACGAAGTTTATGGCGGCTTCCATGATATGATGGAGTGATGACTTGGTAACACATGCATAAAGTCGATGGATGTAGGTGGTTCATAACCGTGTATTGCGGCATTTCTTGGGAGTGGTCTATGTTCAGCAGTAGACTTTTTTGGGCTGTTATGATGATAATGATCATGATCCATTGGCTAGAATAGCCGCTCGCCAGCTCGTTTGCCATTGATACTATATAAAAGAACAGTTAATACTAAACTTATTCTGTACGTAAATTAATACATAAAAGATTTGTTTACAGTTAACATTTTGTAGCACGCAAGCGAATCATAGATTTAGAAAAAAAATTCGAACCTAAATAAAAAAAAAGCTCGGAATAATTCTTATATATCACCTGCTTGTCGATGAGTAAAAACATTGTCAGAAATTCTGCTTGTCTTACAAATAAAAAAAATGATTTTAAGCCCTCTCAGGAATGGGAGGAGGCCTGTGCTAAGGAGTGGAGCGTATACAAGTTTTTACTTTATTTTCGCTTTCAACATTTGACTGCTGCAGATTGATAAAGAAAAATAAATACATAAGTACGAAATAGTTATTACCAACCCAACTTCTGCCATGGAGATTTATTCTTTTTTTAGACACATGACTGAACTAAAACTAAAAAAACACTGAACTGTAATAAAAACTAAAGAATACAAAAGGATAACAATGAACTTTGGAACAGGTTGATCCCAATTACTTTGTAACGAGTCGTTGCTTATAAAGAAATTTAGTAGAAACTTATAAGAAACAGCCGGCGGCGATGTCAGATTTTTCTATTTTGCCGAAACAATATAAAGTAATAACAACCTTGCGTCCAACAATAAATTATTCTGAATATGCATGCGAGAAAAAAGCGGCTATTTATATTTTTGAACCCTCTAGCGACTCGACAAAGCTCTTGTGTAAAGGTCTAGTGAATCTCGGGTTTCGTCAATGTTTGCCAAAGGATATCCCGGGACAAACGAGACCGGGGGTAGGTGATCCCGGGATCATGGCCGCGTTTACGGACAACAATGGCGATGGAGACAGTCTGATATTACGATATATTATCTTTGTTGACGCTATATCATACGGGTTGTTTTTGTTGCAAATACGCGCATTGTTATATTCAAATAACTTCAATCCCCAAAATTTATTTTACCTTTATGTTCCTAATTTGAAATGTCGAAAGCAATGAGGAATATTTTTATATTTAAATTGAAAGAGCTTATTGAATATTACGTGTATTAATAATACATGTATATCCAAACAATGGAAGCGGTCCGCGTCCAGCAGTAAACTATTGAGGAGCTAAAAAGAGAGACGCGGATCGAAGAATTAATATATATCTTCATAAGTCCTACTGCTGAATTCCAACTCCAAGGAATGCCACAAAGCACGGTCCTGAGCCACTTGCATCCATCGATTTCCCGCATGTCTTACCAGGTCGTCACTCCATCTAGTGGGGGCCGCCCTACACTTTACCTACCGGTACGAGGTTGTCACTCCAGAACCAACGACTACTTTACATATTATAACAATATAAAATATACGTCTGTTTCTTTGCTATATGGAAGATTTTTATTAATACATTTTCCTTTAGTGTTTTGCATACATTATTTTATTACAATACATTTTTCATTGAATCTCAATTCCATGTGAACGTAATCATATTTTATTATTTTTGAAACACTCCGCTAACGTGAATTTGGTAAGCTGTATTCGCGATCTAATATTATAAAAGGTTTTTGTGGTTCATTGCATCGGCCGTCGGATAGACGTAACACTAAATAAGTTTCATAACTACAACATGTTTCAGTAAGCCTTTAGAAACGGTTGTACTGATCCGATCACTTAATGTTTACCTTGATAGATTTACAAACATCCATTGTGTGCCAGGGGAGGAGGTGAAATACTGGGGCTCTTACATACCGACATATTTGTCCCTCGTTACACAATGGAATTTAGATTCTTTCACGAGAGCCTATTGAAGTTTTCACGTTGTTTCCTTATTACTGAATGACATAGCATGAATTCTTCAAGTGATTGGTGTCACGATAAAAATATTATAAAATAATATTATTTGAAAAGATAACCCTTGTTTAAATTTAGTAGAAAATCCATGCTATAGCTATATTACGGTTGAAGGACAACGCTCTCCCAGATACCAGCGTAAAATAGCAGCTTAATGCTGCTGTTTCGTATTGTAAATGTAGGGAACCGGAAACCCATTTTACTGGTAACAACATTTTCTATCTCTCAATCCACTTGTATATTTTTTTTAAATAGAATAAGGGTGACAAGCAAGTACACTCTCCATCTGCTGGCAAGTGGATTCCTTGACCACATAATGTAGGTAATGTTTAACTCATATATTTTTTATAGTATAAGGGTAACAAACGAGCACACAATCCACCTGATGGTAAGTGATTTCTGTGGCCCATAGACATCTACATCTACCCTCGTTTGCGAATCAAAATGCAGATGCGTTGCCACCCATGTGGACTAAGATGGAATGCCTCGTTTCCAGTAAAAAGGGTCTCCGGTTCTCTACACTCACCATACGAACCGCACTGCATCATCAAGCTGCTATTTTACGCTGGTATTCTGTGAGAGCGTGGTCCTACCGCGGTCAAGGCGACCCTTTCATGCTACAACTATACTACTAATATAGCTGCAGCGTGGTTCTTAAAACTTAAACCACGTAACTCTTCGTGTATCTTGTATAGCTATTGGTATCCTATTGGCGTTTTATACCAACTCCGTATAAGAAAAATACAAGTGCTTTATCATTTCTGAGCCCTGAGAACTAAGGTGATACTCTTCTCAGTTAGTAATTAAATAGTTATTTATAAGTAGGTTATAAAATGCGACGATAAAAGAGGAATTTCCGAGTGTAGATGCAAGTTAAAAAAAATAGGTTTAGGAACTTTCGGTGATAAAAATAAATTTAGAAGTGAATTAATATTGAAGATGCCTTCGGTATCGGGTCCGCTCCTTGACACCCTGTATGGAGATACCGCAGACAATTAAGGCACTTGACCCCATTGTGTAAGGTGATGTAATGTGTGGGGTGAGGGTCAATGAAGTGCGGGTCAAAAGGCATATCCAATAAAGATATGTGCCCACGCGTCTAATATATACGTAGAGATGCCTTTCCGATATTGGATTCTTCCATTTGAGTGTAATTAATGAAGGTATATATATGTATATATCGAATATACGAATATATTGTTTAGAATTTAATATAGTGTTATTATTCATTTTGCTATTTAGAAAACCACTTATACCCTGGTTATGCCGACATCCATCACGGGTATTTTGAAGAAATCATTCAGTCTCCAGAACTTTATCACATGGTTCTGGTAAAAACTAACAGTTGGAATTAGCTTAATGTTTTGTGTACGGATTGCGAAACTCAAATCGTGGATTCTAACTTTACCATTCGATTATTGTATTGAACTACTCCTAGTACAAGCATTTGGGTTTTTTGGAGAGGTCAAGGTTTTCTTTGAAACAAATCCCCTACTTGCAGCCTAATAATTCCAAAAATCATTTGTGTATAGTGTGATCTGTGCTTCTTCCATTTCATGGAGCATTGGCCTTAATCGCCACGCTTTGCAGGCGCTTTAGCGATCACAGTACCAGACGTCTGGTATATTTAATGCTGATTCTCGTCACCATTGGTATAGGTTACTTTAAAAAACAGATCATGTTTTATCATTCAGTGCTCACTTATTTCGTTATAGTGGAAAAAAATGTACACACAACTTCCATTTAACAAATTAAGAATGAATAATTCACATCGCAGAATACTAACAATATATTTCTCTGTTTCAGGTAATGCATATTTGAGCTCTTGATTTATGGGATAATAGTGCTTAAGGAGTGAGTAAGTTATATGAAAATCTTTAACCGCTAAATTCAGGGTTGCATCATTTTTACTTACATAAAAACATTACTTACACAAAAATGATGCAACCATGTTGCATCATTTTATAATAAGTAATATTTTTCGCGCGCTGAATCAAAGATAAATGGAGCAAAAAAACTAAGTTTAACTGGTTAAATACACAATTTTTTAATTGGTTAATTTTATCACATTCTGAAAAAAATATTTGTATTAAATTTTTGATTAGTCGACTTTAAAATAAATCACTGATTCTTGTGAACAACACCAATTTCCTACCGTTAAAATTAGTTATTTAGATAAAAATTTCAAAACTAACAACTCTATTGTCTGGACATGGCTTTGAGGCAGTAAAAATAATACACGGAAAAATTGTGTATTATTCTAAATTCTAAAATATATTTATGAGTGTATACTGTTTATGTCCCGAGGAATAGAAAGCAAATATTCTGTGTATGTTTATCCAGAAAAAAGTATATTTTTCAAATCATAGATCAAAACAGCGGTCTCCTCCCTTGAGCCGGGAATATTAAAATATCTATCTGTAGGGAACGAAAATACACGATGTAAGAAAAGATGAGGCAGGCACAATTTTGTCGATTCGATGTCCCCAATTCGTTTGCTGAATTCTTAATGGCGCCTCGGGGTCGGCTTCGCTTCGTAATCGCGCCGTTTTCGTATTTAATCCGCGTATTACCCTCTACACTCTTCGAGACGGCACTACACTCTTACACTTAACAAGGATTTAATTGGAGTTGTGGGAATGCTATTCTTTGTACTGAGTGTAGTGAATAAATTATTTTGCGTCAGTTAGAGAACATCCGGATGGTCTCACGGCCTCCAATAGATGGACCCGTATATAACAAATATGCCCGGGCGGTGGACAGTGACGTCAAAAAATGGCGTACTTTAGTATTGCGAGCGTGACGGCCACTGTATAATCCTTTTTTCCATAAGAGAAGACTGTTCGCGGGATGATGAGGATGCCTGTAGCTGACAGTTATTCGGCTTTTCTGTGTTTAGTATCTTATGTAATAGCGGTGGAAGAATATCCACTACCCCATATTGACCCGTGGGTATTATAATAAGCGACAAAAGGAAACAAACCAGTAGATGAGCAGCAGTATTTCCTCACAACATCTAGAAAATAAAAATCCGCCACAAAACATCGATAATTGCCTCATTTGCGTATATAATTTTTAAATCAATGGTACACAAGTATTTAACAACTTTTGACTGTTGGAAAAATTTCGTATTTTCAGGTGTTTCATAAAGAGTTTGTAGTAGCGAAACAGTTTTCATTTTAAATTCCATGTTCAAAATTCGATGTTGAATGTTGTTTAGCGTAATCCCTTTGCTATTTACAACTTTTACACTGTCATACTATTCCAAGGACTATTTAAATCGGACAAAAACTTAAACAAAAGCAATTCTAAACTATTTTCTATTTGCATATGAGATCCCTCTTTTTAAATCAGCTATTTATATAAGTATTATAGATGAACGCAAATGACCTAGACAAACAAATAAAGTTTTAATTCAATCTCGTAAATCTTGAACAATTTGATGGCTTACTGTGGATCCCTAATTCCCGCCGCCTCGTGTAATTGATCTGCGTCGTCTCTACGAGATTATTTCGTTCTGACTCGTTCCTATCCCCTGTCTTTGTTTTATTGCCCACCCTGTGGCTGTTCTGTGGATTTGCGGTCGCTCTCAAAAATGTCGTTCCATTCGGTCCTCTACTTTCTTTTGTTATGTCTACTAGGAAGGTCAACTTGCAAACATAACTACAGTTTGAAATTTGGTTTTGATTCGTTCCGTTTTCAAAAACTGCTACCATTATAGTAGTACAAAAATTTTGTCAAGTATTTTATTGTTTGAGATATATATTGATTCTAGTCATCATCACATCCGCCGGTACTTTTTATGTCCTCTGCTGGCAGCTGGATATACAATACGCCAGTTTGCATGTATTTCATTGAAGACTTGTCTTGGGGAGTAGGGGTTTTCGGTGAGAATGACCCATGCTCTGGTAATACTGTAAAATTTCGGTGCAACATTTTCTGTCATCTTTCGGTTAACAAATTTTTTGTCATCTTTCGGTTACTAGTGACTGATAGTGCATTGATAGTGAGTGCTATGTGTGTTAATTAACGGAGTATACCGCATTCAGATGACTTTATTATTTTAGAAAAGGTACGCTGAAATATCTAGGCGTTTTACGCTACGTGGATGTTTTTCCACTGAGCCTTGATCCCAGTACAGTTATTTGTAGGCCATAAAACACTTTTTTCTGTGTGTTCAAACTCGGGGCACCACAACGTCGCTGCCGAATGCTTAGCCACTGCGCTACCGAGCTGTACATTTGGAGAGTAAGTTGACTAATGCTCGTCTTCAAGGACATGTTATAAAACAATTTATTTTATATATTTCAGCAGTCAAATGTAGCTTCAGATTAGGTAATGTCGGTCAAGTGCTTTCAAATAGGGTAGGTGAATTTTTGTCCCCGTTTTGAAGGGCAGTAGGTTAATTTAGGTTAAGTGTTTGTATCTGACCTGATATTGAAAATAGTTCTGAAAAATGTTAGTAGTAGTTATGTTAGTCATGAGTTTATAAATTGCAATATAAAATAAACTCTAAGTGTACCTTAAAATAGCAATGAAGCCATCTTTAGATTCAATTCACTACTCAACTGCAACGCCTGCAAACGATAATGGAAGGAATTTGCTCATTAGGGAGTATCAAATGAGTCGACACTTATAGTAAATTCCATTAATTTCCTTTGCACTATACGTGTTGTACAGTAAATATATTGCGAGAACACAATTTGTGTTTCAATTGAAACTAGTGCGAAGTTGACAACACGAGATTAGTACGATTTATTGCTTACGTTGATACCTTGTTTTCAGTAGAGTCATGTTTTCAGTTAGAAAATAATAAAATTTGAATTAGTTGCAACTGTGATTTCGTATGTACTCGTATTATGGTATCTGGTAAACCATAACCTGAATTTTTATGATATTAAAGAGAAAACCAAGCAAGAACGAGTACGTCTCACTGTTATGAGAAAATAAAACAAAAACCACCCTTGAAGTTATCTATACTTTTTCCACGTGGTCGTTGTCAGTATAATTGATCGTCGCTGCCGCTGCGAGATATTTCCGCCGTGACGTGATCCGCATTGTTGTGCTACTTTTATTGGCACAGTCGCCCTTGTAACTTGCGGCTGCCGACTGCCGAGTATCGAAGTGAAAACGAAAATCAAAACAAACTCTTGTTAACTGTTCAATATGATTCAATATTGTTTAATTGTTGGTCAACTGACGTTATATATTTAATTAGTGTAATATGTCAAGAGATTAGTTTTACGCTAGCGTTGATTTGATTTTGTTTTTAAACGAGTTTAAAAAAATAAAACATGGTTCTATATTCAACGTGTAGGTATGTTTTTATGTACGTTCACCGATTTCTCGGAAAGAGTTATTTTTTTAATTAAAAAGCTATATTTGGGGTTAGTTTTGTATAAATATGTAAATTTAATTTAATAATATATAAATTAAAAGAATATTCCATCCCTAAGCGTCGATATAATAGCAGATAAAGATTTTAATGTTCCTATTTAAATGATGTTCTAATTTGTTACCTTAAACTTGTTCTTATTCTGTTACGAGGCGCTTAGTTGTATTTTGAAGTTATAGTTATATTTATTAAGCTAACAAAATATTATATTTTAAACGTTAAAATATATTCTACAATTTTAAATTCGTTCGTAATTTAACAGTTTTCAAACGTTGAATCATGGATTTGTATAAAAATAAGCATGGTAATTAAAAGTATAATTAGCTTAAAACTTGTTAAATGTATCAAGTGGGCAAAATTCGCTTAGTGCAACATATTAGCAGCACAGCTGCATAAGCACTTGAACTCTTATTTAAGCTCGCAGAACCTCTAAATACATAATACTAGTTGACCGTACCAAGTTTAACTAAAGTTTTAATGCCAGTCTGAGTGCTATTTCTAAATTATTGTTGTATTATCGCAAAGCTGTTCTCTGAAACTGAGTTAGAAGTAAACACGACACGATGTCAATATAATAGAATTACCGACGTGACGTAATCAGGCACATCCATCAATCATTTCGTGGATCGTCGGTTTTAACCCTTTGAGTTTTCCTTTATTTTGGCAACATGAATAGGAACAATCGCATTTGAGGCTGAATTCAAAGTTCCGTCAATTGATTTAATTTTATAGCTCTGTTCAACCCTCCGTGGCGAGCGTAAAGTTTGACATTCCGCTTGCGGGTCGTCCTTTCTGGGATTTGTTACCCGCGTACTTGATGATTATATTTTATAGTACGTTGTCAATAGAAGGACGAATTAATTTTTAGAACTAATTAATTTGTATATGTCTATTGATGCATCACTTATGTAAGTCTAAATAATAAAATCATTAATTTCTTTTTGCTATCGTTTAAGAATACTTACACTTTTTTCATTATCTGGTCGAAATTTATATGGGGCCACTTTCTCAAAATTTTTCTATATAGGTACATTTGAACCTGATAACTGAAATCTATTTATATTTAAAAAACATGCGTGAGTGTGGTGGAACACTCGGTTGAAACGAATTTATTTTCCTAGTGTATTATTATTGATAAACGTATTATAGTATTGATTAACAAATACAAATAAATGAATTACTATCGTCTATTAAAATGAAGCGTCATTTAAAATAAAATAATATTTCTTTCATGGCAAGATAAGAAAAAGTGCGAGGCAGATGGATAATATTCCATCTCGCTTCCTTATAGCCGCCAAGGATGTCCACACTACGTCAGAAGCGGTCGTGACAGAAAAATCTTACACTTTTTCTCGCCTAGCCCCCATCCGCCAAATTCGTACCGTCCAATAAGAAACTTCGTTCCAATAGCCAATTATTAATTAGTCAAATTTTACTCTGCTGGTAAATTATTACTGTTTTTTTACATTACGCAGTTGATGAAAATAGGTTCCAAATTAAATAATAATTTTAATTAAAAAAAAATTACATTTTGTAATTAATTGACAGCGGTACATTTTTTTATTGATTTTGTATATCAATTTTAATTTCCTTTGTTTGGTGAATACTTTATTGATATTCGTTGTCTTTTCCTGTTGAGATTATATATACAGCTCTTGTGAGCAAATGTAGCTCCACCAACTGAAATATTATACGGTACGTCGATAACAGTGGTAGAGCCAGGCGGCAGCTTTTGCTGTCGGACGGATGGGCCGGCTCGAACCGGGGTGGTACCACGACCTCACAGAATACCAGCGTGAAGTAGAGGTTTACCTCTGCGTTTCGCTTGGTGAGTGCAGGTGGCCGGAGGCCCTTTTTACTGGAAATGGCCCTTTTTACTGGAAATGAGGCATTCCATCTTGGTCCTCACGGGTGGCAACGCATCTGCATTTTGATTCGCAAACGAGGATAGCTGTAGATGTCTATGGGCCGCAGCAACCACTTACCATCAGGTGGACTGTGTGCTCGTTTGTCACCCTTATCCTATAAAAAAGAACGTCGATAACAAAGGGGCGGAGACTGGACGAGGGTCTCCAAGTGTAGAATAAAGTCATGAAAATCCTGCGCAAACTCCAAAATGTATCCTATAGCCGAAATGCTGGCAAATTCGCACTTGTGTTTGAGACTGATAAGATTAGCTTTAACCGGATTCAAGTTACCAATAAGCTTTTTAACGCACCTTTTCATAGAGTCACAAGCTGCTAGGTAGCATTTTTCAGCACCTGCACCATATGTGGAATATGGCAACAATAAATACTCCATGCATAACTGGACTTGCACTTCATATAGTGTAAGCTGCTGTCCCGGAACAGTACTAAGTACCGTAACACATTTGTAAAGATACGTTTCTTTTTTCAACTGATTTATCCCTAGACTCAATGAACCGCCTAAAGTTCAGGTTCGAAAAAATCTCATCCCCCAACAACTGAAGGCGGTCAGCATATTCCAATGATGCCTTTCGGAAAGAAGAAGCCACGGTGGGTTTTGCTTTGAAGACGTTGAATCTCACAAGATATTTATACTTATATTATATATTCGTAGCGATATCCAATATGTACCCAAGCGACAAATAATTTCTTCTTTCTGATAAGCGGAAGCAATTTTCCCAGAAATTATCAATAAACCTACGACAGTTTCCGAAGCGTATGAAGGTTTTTATGAATTATTACTACTGAGGGTTCATCCAAGATAGAATTAAATTCGCCCGCTCGTCGAAATTTCATTCGCTAAATTACCGGTCATTGTGAGCGCGTCCATTGCCGATATCTTGATTATTCTCGATGATATTTGTGACAATATTGATTTGAACTTCATTTGTCTCGTTTGTAGCCCACAGTTAATGTATTGCTATAATTAAAAACTAAAGGAATATTGTTTTTTAAACAGTAAAAAGATGTAACGATTATTCGTAAAATTGCTACACTGTATATGAATTGAATAAAATATTGGAACATTGACTGTACGTTGACAATCCTATAAGGAATTAGCTTCTCTTTATTATCATTATCCTGTATCGCTTTACTGTTGGATGTAGTAATGATTTGTCATATTTTGAAGGTAGAAAGGCGAAGAAAGTAAGCAACTCCTAAGCCACCTACATTAATCGACTAGACAATATCGATAGGCAGGCTACCATGTAAGACATGCCATGCTAGGTCGTTACTCCATCAGAGCAGAGCATACACACACTTACTACTTACAAAAGATTTTCCTAGCAATTAATTAATAATTTAATGACTCTTTTAAACAGGGATAACAGATTTTCTACGTCTTAACCAGAACGCTCACTGACTGCGGACTGCGGACGTAAAAGTAATAATAAATTTTGTAAACCCCTAATATATTTGTAATCGCTTAAGTTTTTTAAGTAAGTATAAAAAATCCTGACAAGACTTGTGCCGAGCACTATAAAGAAGTTTCATCAGAAGAGTTTAAGAATTTCTTTATACAGCAGGAATGCTTTAGAGTCCTGCGTTTCGTTTGATCATAGAAACTTGTTTCCTCACGCCGTTCTCAGATTCAAAGGAATGCAACTTGGCGCCATTGCTCTTATGTGTAAGTAAAATACGATTTATAAAAAGACTAAAGGCTATAAAATAAAATAAAAACAAGCGCAAGTTTTGCTTTTGAGAGTCTAATAATGTAGTTAAATGTGCTCACTCTGAGGTTACTTTGGTTCTACTGCGGATATCCTCATTTCTAAGTTTATCACGCAGAGAAACTCTAGCATAGCCCTTCCCATAGCTTGCTGAGCGACCTTGAGCTTTCACATACGGCCAGCAGTGAAGGACCACGTCTCAGATCCATAGGTCATCACTGACAACACGCACTGGTTGTACAGTATTGTTTTCAAGTTTGAGGTATGCCTGACGAGAAGATAAGTCGTAATAATACATTAAGTATGTGTATATTTTATCATTTTAATTTTAAAAAACGAATAACATAGTGATATAAGTAATAGTAATTAATTTATGAGAAAGTTTTATACGTAACAATATTTTTTTTCATTATTCCTAGCTTTAACGGAGCATGATACGAGACAAAGCATACCTTAGCTTTGTATTTTCACTGATGTAAATTTACTTAACAATCCATAATAACAACGCATAAGTAACTGCAATTGTAACGAATATTAAATATACATTTTGTTCAACGGTTGCTGTAGCTTTGTAGGTCCGTAGTTAAAATTAAATTATTCTAGTATTCCCGCAGGTTATGTAGTTACAAATGACAGTATTAATATTTACAGTCTGTTGGGACCTAACAACTTCAGTTAGCGATTTAAATCCGTATAAGAGCAGTGAAAAGGGGTGACGCGAATACATAAATTTATAAAACCTTTCGCAAAACACTTGAATTAGTTTTGCGAAACTCTAAAATTACGCGCTCGATTTCAACGAAGTTCTTACAGTTGAAAACACCTGCGACAGTACGTGGAAAATTTCGTTAAAACTCTCACTTATGATATAGGTATATCAACATACCTACTTATGAGTAGACCCGAGAGTAATGGGGGGAATAAGTCGACGTTCCTCGCGCCTAATTTGGCAGCCCGACGCGCGGAATTTATGGGGGTGGGGTCTTTACAGCTTGAAATATTCGAAGGTTCCACTCGACCGTGAGTTATGAATGAAACCCGTTTAAGAGCCCGGAAAATTTTTAACGTCATGCCCGGATTTGATGTGGAACGAGATGTACGAATGAAATCCATCTTGTCTGTCATTCACTTAATGCTTTCTTGTACGTACACCGCTCTTCAAATATGGAATATATTACGAACTTGATGAAACTGTTCATGTCATCGTGGTGGAATGCTAAATGGGTGTGCAGAAAATTCTTCAACAAAGTTTTATGCTAAATACTACTTTTAGCAGTTGTACTAATAATAACTAAAGAAGCACAACCAATCAGCGCAATCAAAGTTCAGACGGTAAAAAAAATGTTTAATGGACGTTGCATAAGAGACAGCAGGGCGCGACCGTTTACATTTAAATTTGTTTGATTTATGCGAAGCAATCGCTTCGCAGCGCCTGGTCTCTTCCTCACCCTCCCATGTCCAACTCCGTGCCAAGAAATATAACGTTTTATGCTCTCGGTATTCAGCGGAATACACATAACATTTTGAACTATGTCCCTTAAAATTGCATCTGCCGTTTCTATGCTTGCAGCTGAAGAATTTTATTTAAACTTTCAAAAGTTAAGGCTTATACACCTCTTGCAAGGGTACTTATACATTTATATTTTTACCACTTAATGCCTTTTGGCGTTCTCTCCCAGTCAACGCGGGACGTGTGAAAAATAATGTGATAATGATAATATCTTCATGATAATTTTTTATACATTGTGTTTCAACTTGCACAATTAAAAAAAAATAGAAAAATAATAAACAAAATATCCTTGTTTTAATTCAAAAAAGATGTCTGCTACGTTTATTTTGAATTTTCGATAAAGTTTCTGTTCATATTCAATTCATAAACAAAAGTGTTTTAAAATGTCAGCAAACGACTGGCTTTAAAATTAAAATAGTACCTCGGGGCTGAAAACTAGAAATTGAATTTCGTACCGTTTGAATATTTTATAACGTCCTGTTGTTCAAATGTTGGGCCTTGTTCTGCAAACCTTTTCGAATATTACTTGTGTATTTGTACGTGGTAGAGACACGCTACAGTTATAGTATGGTTGTTGCACGAATGGGTCGGCTAGACCGGGGAAGGACCACGCTCTCAGAGAACCGGAGACCCTCTTTACTAGAAACGGCATTCCATCTTGGACCTCGGGAGTGACAAAGCATCTGCATTTTGATTCTTAACCGAAGATAAACGTAGATGTCTACGGGCCACATCATACACTTACCATCAGATGGACTGTGTGCTCATTTGTCACTCCCATTCTATAAAAAATATTAACACTAGTTTTTAAGCTAACCAACCGAGTTATGGCGGTGTAGGAATATCCACTACCTCATATCGTTCTGTGTGTATCGTAAGAGACGACAGAGGGAAATAAACCAGGAGATGGGCATCAGTGTCTTCCTAATAACGACCTTTCAAGCCTGTGAAGCGTGATAACTATGCCAAATATATATAAATATATTATATAAAATATGAAACACTGAGGCGCGTATGCTCAGCTGTGAACTCTGATAGGTTGTAACGGAAAATGGACTTACATTAGTTCTACATTTTGTTTAGTAATCAAGCCGGTTAATACTGATGAATCTATAAGAAAGTCAATCTCCGCATTTTGCCTTGTAGAAGGAGTTTATGTAAGGGTATAAATTCAATAAATAATATTATATTATTATAGATACGTCCCACTGCTGATTACTGGGACCCCTCTCTCTGTGAGGGAGAATACAAAAAGGTGGCTGCACTGTTATAGTTCATGTTGTCGAACTTTAGCGACCTTACTTATCGTTTTCATTATCTTTAACTATCGCTTATTTAAATTAATTATGTCTCTTTCTATCGTAATTTAGTGAAAAAAGACGAGCAACTTTAATCTGTTCTTAAATTCAAATCGATTTTTTAGAGCGCGGCCGTATACGTGTAAGAAATATTTTCAATTTCTTGGCATGCTAGTTTTTCTTCCGATACTTTTCTCTACCACCACTACACGGTACTAGCACTTTAACTTGCAATTTGTAATTTCAGGGGTCACTAACTGGGATCGAACTTAGGTTTTGTGTTATATGTGTTAATGTTGAAGGAAGTAAGGAAGTCACTACCATGTTGTACCATGGTAGTGAATAAATATCTTATAAATAAAACTGAAAAATAAAAATACAGAAATCTCATCTCCAGTCTATACGTAAGTTTCCAGTATCCTAAAAAATGTATTAACACTGAATTTATTAATACACAACTTAACAGCAATGGTTTCATAACAACATAATCTACTCACGTTCCTACGTGTAAATGTATAGTTTCAGAGATTGATTGTTGATATCTGTGCAAATGGTTAATTTATTAGGCTAGAAGTACAACGTGAAATATTTACCTACATAACCAAATTATGCATATATTAACATTCAGTTTTAGAGTTAGTATAGGTATTTTATTACGGGATACAGCCACGCTGCAGCTATGTTATGGTTGTAGCATGAATGGGTCGGCTCGGACCACGCTCTCACAGAAAACCAACGTAAAATAGCAGCTTAATGCTGCTGTATTTCGAATGGTGAGTGTTGAGAACCTAAGACCCTATTTACTGGAAACGAGCCATTCCACCGTGGTCCTCAGGAGTGGCAGCGCATCTGTATTTTGATTCCTAATTAAGGATAAATGTAGATGTTTATGGGCCACAGCATCAACTTACCATTAGGTGGACTGAATGCTCGTTTGTCACCCTTATTCTATAAAAAAAGGCAGAGATACTCTTGCACAGAGGTATGTTATACTTACTAGTAAGTTGTTTTTTTTATAAAATTGAACTGACCAACGAACTTATGGTCCACGTGATAGTAAATGACTATTGCAGCCTGTGGACCGACAGCCGAAGACTAAGATGGTATGGCTCACAGTTTGTAATTATTCTGGATGTCTATACGCCTCAGGCACTGTTCCTTGACGGCAGAAATAACTAAGAGAGTAGTTCCTACCCTAGAATAGAATAGAATAATTTTTTATTCAATATTGATTATTAAATAATTGTTATTGAAAGTCATTTTTTATTTACCACTGGTTCGGAAAATACTTCTGTCCTGGGAAGAACCAGCAAGAAACCCAGCGGCACTTTTTTTTTCAAACATATTTCACTTAACAATAATTCGGTTTATACAATTTTTAAATGATTTTTCATAGAACCAGCATGGTGGCGATCACCTTTCCCAGGGGTTATTTTCATTCATGTATTCCTTGATATTATAATAACCCTTTTTGAACAGTTTTTCTTTAATAACACTTTTAAACTTGTTTTTGACAAACTTTGAATATGTTCTGGGATTTTGTTGTAAAAGCGTATACATTGACCCGTAAATGAATTACTCGTTCTGTGGAGTAAAAAGTCCTAAAAAGTATTCCTACTTGAGTGTAGTTATGCTTGTGATTTTAATAGTTTCTTTTTGTTTTTATGCAATTAATTTTTAGTGTGGAAAGTAAAGTGAATACTCCAAAACTGGCAGGACATTGATTAGCAAAATTTCACCGACGTCCATATCTCCAAGCCACGCGATCATTAGTCGTAAATTTATAAACTCACAAAATTACCATCCAGTGAAATAATGGTGATCTCAACACTAATCCTCACAGTGGAAACTTTGAAAAGCATTAACAAACAAAAGTTGTTCGATAAGAGCAATCCGCCTTAACGCAGTAGTCAAGGAATTTACTTTACCAATGTAATAAGTTTCAAACGTCTTAGTCAACCTATTTCATGAGGGATAATGTAGTTTGAAACTCCAACATCGATTGAAAGGCGAGACTGGTGAAAATTAGCGATGAAGTGAGCTTTAGCATCAGACTTCAAATTCTAAGTGTCAAAGGCGTCAGTCAGTGTGGGCGATTAGAAAAAGTTAGGGTAACGTTTGATAACGTCGGTTCTTCGAGCATACTGTATACTGTACAATATAGAATACAGTATTCAGTGTTAATTATAAGTTTATTTGTTATAATTACATTAACCATATTTCATCCTACTGCTGATACCCTGCATTCGTCTCATTCTCTTGAAGTTAATTTTCTGAAAGTTTTACTTCTAGTGCGTGTGAACTGCACACATATTTTATTTTATTTTTTTAATATAAGCCAACGCTTGTTTACTATCCCGCCTGATAGTACGCTCTTTTGCTGTACGTATTATGGACGACGAAGCAAATCGTTTGGTGGTATAGCGACAACACAGGGGTGGGGTGGAGACCAGCAGAGCGCCCGGTGTCCTTATTCGGTAGTCTATAAAAGTCCAGTGCTATATTCAGGTCTCTTTCTTTCTTCATGTAGGCAGAATTTTCCTTAACCGTCACGCTCAACAAGCGGATTAACGATCGCAGTACCAGACACGAAATCTTTGAAGATGCCGGTCGTCACCGATACAAGTATTTTACGTTTTTTAGGGTTCCGTACCTCAAAAGGAACGAACCCTTATAGGATCACTTTGTTGTCCGTCTGTCTGTTTGTCTGTCTGTCAAGACCCTTTTTCTCAGGAACGCATGGAGGTATAAAGCTGAAATTCATACCAAATACTCAAGTCTACTGTCCCTTGAATCTGTGAAAAAATCAACGCAATGAAAAGATACAGCCGTTTATGCCGCAAATTTTCGACATTCACAAGGGAATCAAAACCTACAGGGTATTTCCCGTGAACTCAGAATCTTGAAATTTGGTACAAAGCAACGTTTTATAGCACAGATAAAGGAAAAATTGCGAAAAGCATAAATTTTTAGTTACATCATATAATAAAAATATTTTTAATAATTTTAAGCTTATATACCTACGGATTTGTTCGGAACCCTCGGTGCGTGAGTCCGACTCGCACTTCGCTGGGTTTTTTTTTATACAATAAAGTACCCAGTTCACTTGATGATAAGTGGATCCTGTTGCCCATAGATATATATATATATATATATATATATATATATATATATATATATATATATATATATATATATATATATATATATATATATATATATATATATATATATATATATATATATATATATATAAATTTATTCTCAACTAGCTGTTTCCCGCGAATTTCGCCCGCGCGTAATTTATTACGATTGGATTTCATGGGTTTTAATTTTTTGCGCGGAACCGTAATTCTTTTTTTAAAATAAAAGCAGCCTAAGCTACTTCTTATAACATCAGCTATCCGCCAGTGAAAGTCCGGTCAAAATCGGTCCAGCTGTTTCGGAGATTAGCCGGAACAAACAGACAAACAGCCAGACAAAAATTTTAAAAATCGTGTTTTTGTTATAAGTACCGTATATACTTTCATATGCATATGGTAAAAAGCTGTTATTTCGACATTACAAATAGACACTTTAATTTTATTTATTTGTATAGATTAAGAATGACTGTGATAGAATGTCTCGTTTCAAATAAAAAAGGTCTCCGGTTCTCTACACTCACCATACGGAACACCATGTTAACTGCCATTTACGCTGGTATTCTGTGAGAGCGTGGTCCCTCCCCCGGTCGAGTCGATCCATTCGTTCTACAACCATAATATAGCTGCAGCAAGCTGCAGATATATTATGGACTCTACCACGTCGAAAACGTCTGATGTAATAAACTAGAGAGTTATACCGCCATCTAATAAAAGCAATAAGAGTTTTCTGACGCGAGTGGCGACTATGCGTCTCCTCTAGTTTTGATGTCTCTCCACGTATCATCGGGGGTGGTCTCTCTTTTCTTATTATAGAGCTTTTAGCGCAGCATGAAACACACACTTCGAGCGGCTATCACTCAGTATATTGTATTTCAAAATCGTGGTGATTGTCATGCACGCCTAACGCCTCGTCCTGCCGCCGCCGTGTAGAACGGGCACTAAGTTCCTAGTTTCTACGCTTTCATTAATATGTTGATTATGTGATATTTAGTATTCAATTATAGTCATAATTATTATTAGATTTATTTTTGTGAGTTATATAATTTGAATCGATCAGAACTAAAAATATAAAGTTGTATATTGTAACTATTTTGCTTTTTATGTACAAATAATATATAAAGTAAAAATATATTTTATGTGGTTAATAGAATTATTCAGTATAATATGTATTTAATCCCACTTAGGTGCATGCAGTCACTTGGCTGCATCAATAAAATAAACGATGTCGCAGTTAGAGCCGCTTTTCTTCAACTAATTTTCATACTAAACGAGCGGGTGCATTATTAAAATGTTCCCTGACGTGACAACCCTCACTTGACCTCGCCCAGCATTTAACCTTGCTACGGACGTACCTTACTGGCAGTTATGTTTTTAATATTTAACTCTTTGAGTAAAATAAATTTAATTTAGGTAACATAAATCTATTTTTGTTTGCTTATCATTTCACCCGTTAATTTCCGTTCCATTCAGGTTTTCAAGAAATTTCGTAATGATCGCATTTAGTATTAATCAAAATCATTTAATAAAATTTAATTATTGAATAATTGATAAGGATTGCATGACTGAATTTCATTCTGTTTATTAACTTTTATGACTAATTTCTTAAAATACATTTTATTTATATATATAGACAGCAATTTTACTTTACTTTTATTTATGTGAGTGTGTATGTGTGTACATAATATCATCCCATTCCCAGTCAGTCAAAATTTCTTTACAAGAATTGACATTTTTCATTTTGCAATTTGGAGCAGTGACTGAAATGCTTACAATGAAATATATTTTACCCTACAACGTTGTTTATCATGTCCATTATGCACTTAAAAGCGTTTCGAACTTTGGCAATAATAAATTATTTCCTCGAGCGCGCTCTTGACAGTGGCAACTTCGAAACAACTGCCTTTATTCGTGACATGTTTGTGCCATCTATCTAGAGCTACGTTTTCATACTCCATGTTGAGAGCAGGTGTCAAAACTAAGAGACGTTAGGCTAATGTATTCAGATTGCATCTTTTAGAATATACTTTTCTAGAATAGCGTGGAGCTCATACATTACCCTTATTAGCTTAACAAAATTTTATACTTGGGTATAATTAATGCTTTTAGTGTATAAAGATGTTGCTACTTATAGCGACATTTTCTAGCTTTTAACGAAACATTAAAATAATTTTGTGTGGTAAGAAAAAAGTACACAATAATAATTTACGTACTTACGAAATCCTAGTTTTAGTTCCATTACATAATTCGCCACACCTGTAATATCCGAGGGGGTACGCAGAGTCCAAAAGCAGCGAACTCGGACAACGTTTGGCGATAACTAGGGGTTTAAATTGAAAAATGTGAAAGAAGTGGGTAAGGAGGCACGTTAAGCAGTAACTTTTAGTCCAGGAGGAATCGGCGATTGAGTACCGAACATTATTCCACCTCAATTTTTTATGCGATTATCTTCGATATGTCCTACTAATGATATAAATGCATGTTGCCATGGGGCAACTCGGTACCATATTTTATAAACCTATTTTTTTCAATTGGAAGGATTTTTATTTTAAAATGAAACAATGTTTTCATATTCGTTGATAAAATACTAATAAAAAGAGCCTATGACTTTTTACGATAAAGTAAATATTTTCGTTAAGTTAGTTTAGTTAAGTTATGAATTTTTAAATGGATGAAAAATCCTGAAGTCAGATACTAATATAATTAAAATTATATAAAGAAAAATTTCGTTACGTGTTAAATTTTACGTCCAATCTTGTAATAATATTACGCAAATATTTTAAATGCATAAATATTATTATAAAGTCACATCTATTTTTATCGCTTTATCGGGAATAAATTCGATGAAATATTTTATTACTCGAGCACAGTGTAGGCACAATAAGGAAATACTTGAATATTCATATCCGTATTTATTGCGTGCGCCTCCTTGAGTACGCAATAAACGCATTCGTATTTTTGATGAACTTACATAATAAAATATGAAATAAAATATTGGCAAAGGTATGTTATGTAAATTCGGCTGTAATTTATTTTACACTCCTTTGTGCCCCGGGCTGGAGTTTGCGTTTACGTCAAAGAGGACATCTGTTTTTGATGCCTCGGCAGTCTTGAAGATACGGACCTGTCCATCCTATGGCTGCGCGTAGGATGCGACGACCATTCTTGCTTCTACGGTTGCCTCTATAGGTCCCATAGAGGTAATCCTGACACAGACCGACTCATCGACCACGTCCAAATGGCTGCAGACTCCTTGCTACAACAGGTTCCATTTGCAGAGATCGTGATACTCGGTGATTTTAAAGACCGCCACGCTGAATAGCTTTATTTCCGTTTAACCGATCATGCGTGTAGATCTTTTTATAACTTTACTTTGGCATATGGTCTAACACAACTGGTTACTTCGCCTACGCGGATCCCAGATGTGGAGGATCATGTACCTTCCTGTTGAACCTTATGCTGACCTCTCATACGTATGGATATCAGATCTCTGTCGATGCACCTCTTGGCTCTTCGGACCATTGTCTGATCCGGAGTACAGTGCTACTCACGCTCCCATCACAGTTGCGATATGCAGCTTGCCGCCGTGTTTGGCACTATAGGTCGGCCGGGTTTGCTTTTCGCCAGATGATCCCAACGTTGTTGCTGATTCTGTCGTTGATGTGGTACTTCAGGAAATGGATTTATTTATTCCATCATCTGTGGTACCTATCGGAGGCAGAACTTACCCATGGTTTGGTCACTCCCACTGTAAAATTGCTTCACGCTATAAGCAGGAGTGCCGGTAACCGGGCCTGGGCTGACGCATCAACGTCCCGGGATGTAAACTCCAGCGCTCTTAAAAAGAAGTATAATTTCGCCTCCAGGTCTTTCAAAAGTGTCATTGCTAAGACAAAGTCAAAGTACATCGGCAGAATTGGCGAGAAACAAGGTTGCCTCCCTTCGGGAATATGTGCGTTCTGGTCTCTCGCCAAGGCTGTCCAAAAGAACTTCTGTCAGCCATCTCTACCATTTCTGCACAGGATGGACGACTTACTGGCCCATGTTGCAAAGAAGAAAGCCGATCTGCTAGCCTCTCTCTTAGCTTCCAACTTGACTCTCGGTGACGGGGGGGGGGGGGGCACGATACACTGCCGAATAACCCGCGGTACTCCTCCGCAAAGTACTCCTCTCACTGGACGTCAACAAGTCGAGTGGGCCTGACGGAGTCCCACCTATTGTGCTGAAAACGTGTGCTCCGGAGTTGGCACCGGTTTTAACTCGTCTTTTCTGGTAGTTCTATTACCTAGGTGTAGTCCCGAATTCATGGAAGACAGCTTTGGTGCACCTGATCACTAGAAAAGGCTGCCGCTCAGATCCGTCCAACTACAGGCCTATCGCTATCACCTCCTTGTTCTCCAAAGTAATGAAAACGATTATTAACTGCCAGCTCATGTGATACCTTGAGGATCACCAGTTGAATAGTGACCGCCAGTATGGTTTCCATCGAGTTCGCTCAGCTGGTGATCTTCTAGGTTACTTAACTCATAGATAAGCGGAGACAGTGGAGTCCAAGGGGGAGGCGTTGACCGTTAGTTTGGACATAGCGAAGGCCTTCGATCGGGTTTGGCTCAAAGCGCTTCTTTCAAAGCTTCCTTCCTATGGGCTTCCCGAGAAATTGGCAATTGGATCACCTGTTTTCTTGCAGATCGGAACATCAAGGTCGTAGTTGACGGTGCATGCTTCGATTACAAGCCCATTAAGGCTGGTGTTCCACAAGGCTGCGAGCTATCACCAACGCTGTTTCTTCTGCATATCAATGATATGTTGCAAATTGGTAACATTCATTGCTATGTAGACAACAGCATTGGTGATGCTTTATACACCGGTCGTGCCAATATTTCTCAGGAAAAAATCGCCGAATACCGAAATAAACTTGAGTCTGAAATCGAGACTTTGTTGAATAAAGTCGCAAAATGAGGGTGACTAAATCTAATCCAGTTCAATCCTCAAAAGACACAAGTTTTCGCGTTTACCGCTAAAAAGAACCCCTTTTGTCGTATCTCCTCAGTTTCAAGGCACTCCCCTTGTTACCTCAGCCAGTAACGGAATCCTCAGTGTCGACATATCGAGTGATCTGCAATTTCGTGGTCACTTGGAAGAGAAGGCCAATTTGCCCTTTAAAAAGTTTGGCGTGCTCAGCAGAGCGGGACAGTATTTCATGCCGGCACACCGCTTGCAACTTTACAGGTGCAGGTTCGGCCCCAAATGGAATACTGTTCCCATCTCTGGGCAGGGGCTCCCCAGTGCCAGCTCTTTCCACTTGATCGAATCCAGTGCAGGTAGCGGTTCGAATCGTCGACGACCGAGTTCTTCCCAATCGGCTTGACTCACTGGCACAGCTTAAAGATGTTGCATCTGTTTGCGTATTTTATCGCATCTTTTTTTTATAGGATAGGGCAAGCACACAGTCTACCTGATGGTATGTGGTTGCTGTGACCCAAAGACATCTACATCTATCCTCGATAAAGAATCAAAACGCAGATGCGTTGTTATCCGTGAGGATTAATCTACCACGGGGAGTGCTCTGAGGAATTGTTCGGACTAACTCTAGCTGTTCAATTTCACCATCGCATATTTCGACAAAACTCGCAATACCATCCATACCATCTGGATAATTGACGGTTCATCATTATGCGATTTAGAAGAAGTTTTCTTCCACAATATTCTTGTGAATCGATTATCACCAGCGATTTTTCCGGATCGATACGCCTTAGGGCCCTTCAAGAAAAGAGCCTTCTCCTTTTTAAAAGGCCGGCAACGCATCTGCAATTCCCCTGGTGTTGCAGTTGCCCTCTCCTATAAAAAAAATCCAATTAAACTATATAGTGACATTAATACGTTTTATTTCATATGCAAACAAAAAAAAAGAAAAAAGTAAAGTTACAGCCTTTATACGTCCCAATGTGTCCTCTCATGCCCCCTTTCATTTCTGAAAAGGTTATGGAGCGATTAAAAATGAAACTATTGAACTAATAAATTTATTGCTATAATTTTTAATATGTTTATGTTGAATTATATTCTATGAATAACTTTTATCGTATGATTAAAAATCAGCCCTAAGTTTCACTATATTCTTCATATTATAGTTTTAACAAAGGACTATGGCTTTTGTTGATTCCACCATAAAGCAACAGTGTGCTAATTGTTCCGATTGGAGTGCTTATGAAAGCATTATAGGCTGAAGGATACTCAGTAACAACCTACAGAAACTACCCAAAAACCTACTTCAAAACCTTTTTTTTTTCACGTCAACTACGAAAGTGAAATCTTTCGTCTATTAAATCGTTTATTGAATAAGCATATTGGATAACAATTGTACGTTTTAAAGTTCTAAGAATATCGTTTTTAAATATATTTCTTCTTAAAACGTTACACTAGTTCTTCATTACCTCACAAGAGGTACAATTGGACCTAAATACAAACTTAGGTCCAAGTTTTAAATTCAATGTTTGATATTTGGTATTTGATGTTTTTTGATTCCTGATTTTGATCGCACCCTATAGGACTTTCCTTTAGATTTAAATTATATTTTATGTAGTTGCGGTTACAGAAAAAAATTATGAACTAACTGGGCAACAAAATCGTGATATTTAACTGACCTTAATACACGTACTGTGTAGGTTCAATTTTTTTAGAATCAGGGCGACAATCAAGCACACAGTCATGCTGTGGCCCAAAGACATCTACATCCATCCTCGATTAAGAATTAAAATGCCTCGTATCCAATAAAAAGTTCTCCGGTTCTCTACACTCACTATGCGAAACCTGATGTTTCATGCTGGTCATTCTGTAAGAGCGTGGTTCTTCCCCGATTGAGTCGACCCATTCGAGCTGCAGCATGGCTCTACTTTGTATTAATTCTTCAATAAAAATACAATACTATAATATACCATTTGGTTTACAATTTATTGAGCGTTAGTGATCAGCCAACTCACCTCATTAATCTTTGACCAATGACAATTAATTGAACAGAACGAAAGAATGAAACTACCATGTAACTAAATATATAACAAACGCCTCCTCAGTATAAGCAATATAGAACACAAAAAAAAAATAGAACGCTTTTATATAATGTAAGATACTTACCTACGTCACTACATATATCGCATTAAAGCAAAATATCTGCTTTTCATCAATATTGTAAGGATTTATTGTACCGCCGAATAATAAGCGAATATCAGATATCGCCGCTGCCACTGTTATTAATATGGGTAAAATTTAATTACCCTTTTATCAGAGCAACTTTCCATTTAAATACTTCTGTTATTTAATAGCAACAAACATTGACTGACACGTTTTCGCAATATTAAATTAACGTTTCGTAGATACGAGTGAGGCTTTTACTTTCAATTATTGTACATATAGAATTTAATTTATATTTTTAAAATATTTGCTGCGAATAAGCTTTTTTTAATAAAAAAGGAAATTTCAATACATTCTAAACACTGCACATTTTTACTGTTATCAAGATGTCAGAAGTCCGTTATAAACATGACTTTTGTCCAACTTACCTTGACGCAATCATTGCTTGACAATTTGATTGAACTAGAATTTCCCGTGCATTAGTGTTAGAACCTATAAAATATTATAAAAATATTAGCATATCTATACAAATAAATAAAATTGAAGTATCTGTTTTTAATTTCGAAATAACAGCTTTTTAATATATGCATTTGAAAGTATATAGGGTTACAGGATACTTATAACAAAAACACTATTTTTAAAATTTTTGTCTGTCTGTCTTTCTGTTTGTATGTCTGTCTATTTGTTCTGGCTAATCTCCGAAACGGCTGCACCGATTTTGACTGGAATTTCACTGGCAGATAGCTGATGTTATAAGAAGTAACTTTATTTTTTTATTTAAAAAAATAGGGTTCCGCGCAAAAAATTAAAACCCATGAAATCCAATCGTAATAAATTACGCGCGGGCGAAGTCGAAGGAAACAGCTAGTTATTTATAAAAATGTTGACATATTTCTTGGTAGAATTTTACGATTAGTCTTAAGCTTACACCATAAGTCCTATATATCGTATAATATTACCTTTTATACTTATCTATAAAGTACCTATAAATAAATTGTGTCATATTTATTGATAACATTAAAGCCACAAACGAATAAACAATTGATACCAACTTATGTTCCACGAACAACTCCACCAAACTACAAACAAAAAAAATTACATGCGTTGTTTCCCGTGAGGACAAAGATTGAAGCTCACAGCCTGTAATAATGGCTCTTCATACCCTTCAAACCGGAAAATAGCAGTGGATGCGCGGCTAATTGTAGGTAGAATTACGTAAGGGCGTGGTACCTGTACAGATGCCTTCTAGACATAAGAGGAGCCATACAAGTTAGAATGTAAACCCATTAAAAAATTGACAAATAAATTCTGCTTGCATTTTATAAAATATTTAAGGATTTCTATAAGAGAAAAATGCTCTGTTATAAATAGGTGTAACAGAATTCACACAGTTCGTGCCGTATGTGTCATTTCGTCAAAATGCCATGACTTCTCATGACTTCCAATTGATGGTAGGCTATCCTGACTGGCGACGAGGAACAGCGTCAAAGATGTATAAATAATTTAAAATTAAAAATGTTGTACAGCCGACTTCAATATAAGCGACTTCAATATAAGTTATTTAAGAATAACTCTATAACTATTGGTCTGACCTTGATCGAATTCATATGGGACCACACGAGAACTATCAGCTTTCATATAAAAAAAGAATCATCGAAATCGGTTCCTCCAGTACAAAGTTATGAGGTAACACACATAAAAAAAACATATACTCGAATTGAGTACCGTCTACTTTTTGGAAGTCGGCAGAAAAATACAGTCGAATTGAGTTCCGTCTCGTTTTTGGAAGTCGGCAGAAAATATCTGGAACGGCGACCAGCAATTCGCCCATCAAGCTGGACGATAAGATAAAGTTAGAAATGTTGACAGATATAAAAAAAATTGAAGTATGAAATGTTGATAATATTATGTGACGATTAAGACAAATCTTACCTGCAAAGGGAGAGACCCAAATTCCAGCCGCAGACTTTCGGGGTTTGATGATGACGATGGTAATATACAGATTTGCGCTGCTTGGAGTTTTATGAGTAACACTCGTGCATTCATAGTGTAACACGAACGGGAGGAGGGGACGAGTGCTGAATTGTTCCTCGTTCGGTGTTTTGCCTTTTTTAAATATTCAACAAGTGCCAAGATACTTTCGAGTTCGAGCTAGTTCAATAGTTGAAACAACGCGATGCATTTTTAAAACTACAGAAAGTACCTATGGAGTATTCGTATCGCTACATACTGGTGATTTTTATATAAATTAAGAGTGACACGAGAGCACACAGTCCGTCTGATGGTAAGTGGAAGCTGTGATCCGTAGACATCTATTCAAGATGTAGATGGATTGTCACTCTCGGGACTACGATGGAATGCCTCGTTACCAGTAAAAAGGTTCTCCGGTGCTCTACACTCGCCATGCGAAATACAGCAGCGTTTCACGATCGTATTATTTGTGAGCGGTGTCCTACCCAGGTCGAGCCTACCCATTTGTACTGCACCATAATAAATTTTATCATAATAAAAACTTTGTAGAAATTCTGAAATATAAGTCAATATATATATATATATATATATATATATATATATATATATATATATAGATATTGTAACATTTGGTACTAAACATCCCTAAATTAGCAACAATAAATCAGTCAATAAAGTTGTCGGTATAATAATAGAATTCATGAAATATAAATAATTCAATACCTTTCGTGTGAGCACATACAGTAAGACATTTGAGGTTTGAGGTTAGTTCTACATCGTATGTTAATGCTGTTGAATGACGAAATCTAAAATTCTATATGATATCAGTATTTATATTATTTACCTTTAATTTCAACACTTAGTACAAAACTTGTCTAAATTCATACTATTGATATCAATAAATCTGTCTCTAAACGAATTGAATACATCACTGTCAGATAGTCTGGACAGATACAGTAAGACAATTAAGGTTAATTCTGCAATGTATGTTAATGCTTTTGTATGTCGTAAGTTTTTTCTATACAATATCACATTCGTCTTTTTTTATTTAACCTTCTATTTTTCTAATTATTTTGTATCAAAATTAAAGTGGAATATTGGCACGTTATAAGAGTTTAGCATAATGTTGATATTTTTAGGGTTCCGTACCTCAAAAGGAAAAAACGGAACCCTTATAGGATCACTTTGTTGTCCGTCTGTCTGTCTGTCTGTCAAGACCCTTTTTCTCAGGAACGCGTGGAGGTATCAAGCTGAAATTCATACCAAACACTCAAGTCTACTGTCCCTTAGAGCTGTGAAAAAATCAAACTTCTAAGCCAACGCAATCAAAAGATACAGCCGTTTATGCCGTAAAGTTTCGACATTCGCAAGGGGATCAAAACCTACCGGGTACTTCCCGTGAACTCAGAATCTTGAAATTTGGTACGAAGCAACGTTTTATAGCACAGATATAGGAAAAATTGCGAAAAGCATAAATTTTTAGTTGCATCATATAATAAAAATATTTTTAATAATTTTAAACTTATATACCTACAGATTTGTTCGGAACCCTCGGTGCGCGAGTCCGATTCGCACTTTGCCGGTTTTTTTTTGTTTATATACATTATTACCAAACCTAAATTAGGGAATGATTTAGTAAAATATTATTTTACAATTGTTACTAAAATGTATATTATTCGCTAGCCGAATTGGTGTACTTCCATTGTTCGTTCCTACGGTTGATTAAATTAAATATATATAAGTATCGTCATATACAATACATACAATAGCGGAAATTTGCAATTTATCTCAAGACAAATCCAACCACGCGTACAACACCTGTCAAATGGCGCGACAGGCGCCGTCTTGCTCGTCTTGTTCGTCTTGGAAGCCTCTGGTAAATTAGAATATTTCTAACATATATAAAACGATAAACAAGCTTTGTGCTCACATGCTGGATGTAATAATTAGAATATTTTATAAAGAGATATCATTTTTTTTAATCATTTCTATCAGCTTGTATTCCGCTTAATAGTAAGTGGTCACTATAACCTCTGGGGAAAGCCTACAAAAGAATAATCCGGAAAAATACACAAAATCTAACGTATAGAAACGTATGAAATGTGATTAACGTAGTAGATCTTCGCTGCACCTGTAGTAAGATTGTAGAAAGAATAGGTCGGCTCGACCAGGAAAGCTCCCACGGAATACCAGCATAAAATAGCAGCTTAGTATACTGAGTGTACTATAGTCCTCAGGATCGGCAAGAATATTTAATCGAAAATAGATGTAGTTATCTATGTGGCATAGCATCTACTTACCATCAAGTGGAATACGAGGGTGGATTGAAAAGTACTCGGCCTAACCAAGAAAATAAACACATACTAAATCAGTTATATTTTTATTTTTCTACATAATCACCATCAAGTTCAATACACTTTTGCCACCTCCCCTTCCAAGCATTTAGACCGTTGAAAAAAAATGATTCTTCCTTAGAGTCAAAATATGCGTCTACAGCTGCTTTGACCTCGTCGTTTGTCGAAAATCTTTGACCTCCCAAGTGCTTTTTTAGGTTAGGGAACAGAAAGAAGTCTGATGGTGCCAGATCAGGTGAATACGGCGGATGCGGTAACAGTTCAAAGCCACAGTTGTGAATTTCAGTCATTGACTGTACTGGGGGTTACTGTAGAAGCGTGCTCGTCGCGACCCCTGCCAGCCCTTTTCAGGGCTGCAATTCTACTTAGCTGCGCACCCATGTCAACGAGGGTTAGGGCGTCCCCCCAAGGCGACGCACACCAGCTCGTCCCCGTTGGTGTGGAATGCAGCGTGCAAAGCGGCGATGGGGACCGCCACCCGTCACGCACAGCCCGACACGGCGGAAGGTGGAGGACAGAGTGCAGAGTTGGCACGTGGAATGTTAGAGGAGGCATGAGAGATAAGACGAATGAGTTGATCGAAATAATGAAAGAAAGAGAATTAGATGTCGTGTGTATGTCGGAGACCAAACGGAAGGGCAGTGGTACTGAAGAGCTCCCTGGCGGGGCGTTAGCTCTATGGTCCGGAGTCCCGGAGAGCGAGAGCGCCCGCCAGGGAGTGGGGGTGCTGCTGTCGTCTCGGTTGGTCGATGTTATGACTGAATATAAGGTTGTGAACTCAAGACTTCTCTGGGTTCGCTTTAAATTGGGACTGACGAAGTTATTCCTTTTGGCTGTTTATGCGCCGGTAGCTTCGTCGTCCAGGGCTGAGCTGGAGGAGTTTTGGGAGAATGTAAGAGAAGTTCTAGATTTGGCTAGGGGAAACGAAAGAATTGTTGTATGTGGTGATTTGAATGGATGGGTTGGTACCGCTCGACCAGGGTACGAGTCGGTGCTTGGAAAGTTTGGCGATAAAAGGGTTAATGATGCTGGCAAGCTTATACTGGCGGTATGCAAGGAAAAGGGTCTTCTTGTGACAAACACTATGTTTAATCACAAGAAGATCCATATGTATACTAGAGAAAGTAATAACGAGAGAAGTATGATCGATTTGTTCCTGGTGGATGACCGACTGCGAAAACAGGTGATGGATACGCGAGTGTTCAGGGGTGCTGACCTGGGAACGGATCACTATCTAGTGATTACTAGATTTAGGGGTCTGTTCGCGGGTTGGCGCTACCGGACGGCAGTAACAGAACCACAGTCGGTCTGTCGCATCCGAAGCTGGAAGCTTCAGGAAGCGGATACTAGGGACAAATATCATGCGAGGGTAGCCGAAAAGCTTGACAACATCGATGGCAGAAAAGAATGTGTTGAAAGAACATGGCAGAACCTTAGGGATGGAATGGTAAGTGCAGCGGAAGAAGTGTGTGGAACGATTAAAAGAGGCAGTAGTAAAAGAAGAGATGCATGGTGGAATGATGAAGTGAAAGAAGCTGTAAAGAAGAAGAAGAAAGCATGGTTAGACTACTTGGCCTCTAGTAATGATAAGGATATGAGAGAGAAGATGAAAGAAAGATATAAGCTGCAGAAAGTTCACACGAAAGCATTGATTGAGGAAGTGCGTGAAAGGTGTAGAATGGAAGCGGACGAAAGGTTGTCGCACAACTTTAAGGAGAACTCCAAACTCTTCTGGAAAGAGGTTGGAAGGACCCGAAGTGGTGCGACGGCCTTAAGAATGAACAAAGTGCTTTCGAGAACTAATGACGTCCTCTCAGAAAAATCGGACGTCATGCAGCGATGGAGCGAATTTTATAGAGAAATGTATGCGTGTGATGATCTTAGTGAGGGATCCGGGGATGACGTCGAGACTGGTACGCCAGACCCGGACCTCGATGACACTGAGGTCATCAGTATGAAAGAGATTGAACGTGCGATTCGAAGTTTGAAATGTGGTAAGGCTGCGGGACTAGACAGAGTTACTGCTGAAATGGTCAAGTATGGTGGGCCTCGCGTCTGGGACAGCTTTCATCTGCTGTGCAATTTGTGCTAGCGGACGGGGGATGTCCCGGATGATTGGCGATCCGCAGTCATTGTGCCTTTATATAAAGGTAAAGGTTCACATTTTGACTGCGGGTGCTATCGGGCGATCAGCTTGACCAGTTTAGCAAGTAAAGTTTATTCGAAGGTTTTGACACGTAGGATGCAAGAGAAATCGGAAAGATTTCTATGGGAGGCACAATGCGGATTTAGACCTGGAAGAGGATGCACGGATCAAATGTTTTCTCTCCGCATGATCACGGAAAAGCTTCTGGCTGCTAACCAGAGGATTTTCTGTGCTTTTGTGGATCTTGAGAAAGCATTTGATAAGGTTGTAAGGAAGAAAATGTGGGAACTGTTGCCGGGGTATGGTGTGGATGGTCGATTGCTAAGGGCTGTGCAGTCACTTTACTGTGACTGTAAAGCCTGTGTGCGGGTAGGGCATGACCTGTCACCCATGTTTAGCGTCCAAACGGGCGTAAAACAGGGTTGTGTCATGTCTTCCTGGCTGTTCATACTGTATCTCGACAGCTGTTTACAGAAACTGAAAGATAGCTGTTTGGGTGTGAAATTGGGTGACATTAAAGTAAATTGTCTGCTGTATGCTGATGATGCAGTGCTTATTGCACCATCAGAGGCAGAACTGCAGGCATTAGTCACGTGTATGAAAGAGGAATGTGAAATTAAAGGTCTCCGTTTGAATGCTAATAAAACTAAGGTTCTGGTATTTGAAAGGAACGAAGAGAGAACGAAGTGTGAAATATGGGAAAATCAGGAATGTCTAGAACAGGTAAATGAAATTGTATACTTGGGGAGTGCTTTTAGCCGGGATGGAAGATGTGATTTAGATGTGGACAGGCGTGTCGCTGCCGGGAACAAATTCAATGGTGCCCTGACTGCGTTAGTCAAAAGGCAAGGCGTAGTGAAGAGTGCACGCCTTGCAATACATAACGCAGTGTTGGTACCGACTTTGTTATATGGCAGCGAAACCTGGGTATGCCAGAAGAAGCATAAAAGCAAGTTGAATGCAGTGGAGATGCGATCTCTTCGTAAAATGTGCGGCGTCACCATGGCTGACCGAAAGCGAAACGAAGAGATTCGCAATATGGCAGGTTTGAAAGATGACCTTATCACAAAAATTGATAAGGGCGTGCTTCGATGGTTTGGGCACGTTGAGCGAATGAGTGAAGACCGAATGGTGAAGAAAATATATAGCGCGAAAGTTAATATTAAAAGGTGTCGAGGTAGACCGAGACTAACTTTCGAAGACCATGTGAGCAAATTGCTCGAAGAGGGGAGGGTCAAGAGTACTCGGATACCTAGACGTGCATGTATGAAGAAGATGATGAATCTGAAAGAAGCGAAAGAGGTATGTAAGGATCGTGACACTTGGCGATCTGTTCTCTCTGGCTACCCCGTCAGGGATTGTGCGTGACGATAAGTAAGTAAGTAAGTAAGACTGTACTGACGTGTGAACACGGGCGTTATCTTGATGAAAAAGGACTTTTCTTCTGAGCATTCCTCGACGTTTTTCTTTTATTTCCTCTCGTAAACGACGTAGTAAGGTGCAGTAGTAATCAGAGTTTATAGTCTGACCCCTTT
Organism: Parnassius glacialis; assembly: GCA_033319125.1. Classification (NCBI taxonomy): domain Eukaryota; kingdom Metazoa; phylum Arthropoda; class Insecta; order Lepidoptera; family Papilionidae; genus Parnassius; species Parnassius glacialis. The sequence goes on from JAVANC010000009.1 coordinate 18,947,966, forward strand.
CAAGATAATCAATCATAATCACACCTTTCGAGTCCCAGAATACTGAAGCCATCACCTTATTTGCCGACAAAATCGACTTAGCCTTTTTAGGGGGTGGTGAACCAGGTCTTCTCCACTGTTTTGATTGTTGTTTTGTTTCCGGTGTACAGTAATGAACCCATGTTTCGTCTATAGTAACAAAACGATTCAAAAAATCATCTGCATCGGCTTCAAATAACTCCAAACAGTCGCGTGAAATAGTCAATCGCGTCCTTTTTTGTTCAACTGAAAGCAGTCGCGGAACCCACCTCGCAGACACCTTGTGGAAACCCAACTCGTTGACAATGATGTTTTGAGTTCATTCATAAGAGATGCCTATAATCTCGTCTATCTCTCTAATTTTTAATCTGCGGTCTCCCATTATTAAATCAAGTACTTTTTTAATATTTTCGTCAGTAGTTGACGTCGAAGGCCTTCCAGAGCGGGGTTCATCTTTCACACTCTCTCTACCACGCTTAAATTCTGCTATCCATTTTTTGACGGATGAATATGACAGAGCACAATCGCCTAATGTACTGACCATGTCATCATGGATGGCTTTTGATGATAGCCCCTTCTTATGGAGGTACTTAATGACGGCACGCTGCTCGATTTGCTCCATTCGCGGAAATTATGTCCGATTACTTTGTTAATACAGTGGAAACTCGATTAACCGGACTAATTGTTGTCGTTGGGGATTCGGATAATCGAAAGTCCGGATAATCGAATGTATGAAGAAAAGCGGGTTTTGTGCATACATACATAAATATTATGTGTTTATTAAAAACAACAAATACATATCAACGAAAATCAATGTTTATTAAAAATATTAAGGGATACATTTGCCATCATACGACATACATATTTTTTAAGATTACACAAACATACTAAATACTGCAGCCTCAATCGAAAGCGATCGAGCGGAACCATGGCTCCAAAGTCTTTGCCAGAGATCTGTCTGCCAGAAAGAGCCAAATGTCAAAGCTGAAGACCGAATGTCACAGCATCGTTTCCGGGGCACCAGAGATTTTGAGTGAGATTGAGAGGTTCTATGAGCAGGTGTACACGTCATCATTGGAGCCACACGCAAGTGTGAGTAACGATCCAAGAGCGAGTCTTATCCGACACTATTCCGAAGATATCCCGGACGTCAATCTGAGCGAGATTAGAATAGCTCACCAGCACCTTAAAAACGGCAAGGCCCCAAGCGAGGATGGAATTACAGCGGAGCTTCTGAAAGCGGGTGGAAGACCGGTACTTGAAGTCCTTCAGAAGCTCTTTAATTCCGTCCTCCATGGTGGCGTTACACCGGAGGCGTGGAGCAAAGTGCGCTGGTCTTGTTCTTCAAAAAAGGTGACAACGCTCTCTTGAAGAACTACAGACCGATTTCCCTTCTGAGCCGCGTCTATGTGCTGTTTTCGAGAATCATTACGAATCGTCTCGCGCGCAGGCTTGATGAATTCCAGCCTCCTAAACAAGCCGGTTTCCGCACGGGCTTTAGCACCATAGACCACAACATACCCTTCGGTAAATTGTGCAGAAGTCCGAGGAGTACAATGTGCCACTATGTCTGGCGTATGTGGACTATGAGAAAGCCTTTGATTCAGTCGAAATTTGGGCAGTGCTGCAGTCCCTTCAGCGGTGCCAAGTTGTCAGTATATTGAAGTGCTGAAGTGTTTGTACAGTAGAGCTACGATGGCTATCCGAGTACAGAACCAGAATACGAAACCTATTCAATTGCAGAGAGGTGTAAGACAGGGTGATGTTATATCCCCGAAACTCTTTACCGCTGCATTGGAAGACGTTTTCAAGCTTCTGGACTGCAAAGGATACGGTATTAACATCAATGGCGAGTACATCACTCACCTTCGATTTGCCGACGATATAGTTCTTATGGCAGAATATCGCTGGATGACCTATGCACCATGCTCAATGACCTCAATAGTGTCTCCCAACGAATAGGTCTTAGGATGAACATGGACAAAACAAAGATCATGTTTAATGTCCGTGTCACACCTATGCCGGTAGTTGTTGGGAGCACTAAGCTCGAAGTTTTTGACGAGTATGTTTACCTGGGACAAATAGTCCGACTAGGTAAGTCCAACTTCGACCCAGAGGTCGTTAGACGGATTCAACTCGGCTGGGCAGCGTTCGGGAAACTACGACACATCTTCTCGTCAGACATACCTCAAAACTTTAAAACGAAATTGTACAACCAGTGCGTGTGGCCAGTGATGACTTACGGATCTGAGACGTGGTCCTTCACTGCTGGCCGTATGAGGAAGCTCATGTTCGCTCAGCGAGCTATGGAGAAGGCTATGCTCGGGGTTTCTCTGCGTGATAAACTTAGGAATGAGTATATCCGCAGCAGAACCAGAGTAACCGACATAGCCCAACGGATTAGTAAGCTGAAGTGGCAGTGGGCCGGCCATATAGCTCGAAGAACCGACAACCGATGGGGAAAAAAGGTTCTTGAGTGGCAGCCTCGTAACGGTAGGTGAAGTGTGGGGCGACCCCCCACGAGATGGAGTGACGACCTGGTAAGACATGCAGGAAGTCGATGGATGCAGGTGGCTCAGGACCGTGCTTTGATGCATTCCTTGGGGGAGGCCTATGTTCAGCAGTGGACTTTTGAAAGACTGTAATGTTGATGATGATGAACCATCCGATACTTGCGACAAACGATTCATCGCCACATATTTTTTTATTTAACTGTAATGTTTTTTCACAGAGCAAGGGCCAGACCAAATATTGGTCGCCCAGTTGATCTTTTTTGTAAAAACCAAGAATACAAAGCGTCTTCTAAAAGTTCCACCAATTCCAACACGTTCATGCTTGCATAAATTCGACTTGCAGTACATATTATGTTAAACAATTTGTCACTTGGGTCAATATGACTTAATTATTTAATTGGCCGCGGTTGATAGTCCGGATAATCGCGAATCCGTATAACTGAGGGCCGGATAATCGAGTTTCTACTGTAAATTTATAAAATCAAAACTAATTATCGCACACGTTTCGAACTTCACACAATGAACTAGTCTGAACTGAACTAAATAATGTGGGTAGATTTGATTTTTAGAATTGAATTGATCTGTGTTAGGCCGAGTACTTTTCAATCCACCCTCGTACATGCTTGTTTGTCAGGCTTAATCATATGGCATCAAGTATGTTGCTTTGATTTATGCGTTTGCTTATAACGATATAAAAGAAGTTTAAATAAACTAATTAAAAAGTGTTTTTACCACACCATATCCAACAATAAAATTAAATGACCTTAATATTTTAACGTGCAAGGATTTATTTTACACATATAATTATAATGAGCAATTGTTATAACGAATTTAATATCTCCGACATATTATACACTTGATATCCCTCATAAGTTATTATTTTAAAGCATTATGCTTAATTTAACATCTGAATGTAAATTTTAAGACGCGGCAAACATATTAATTTGGGAAAGCCATTTTCGAGGTTGTTACTTGTCTCATTTGCACAAAGGTTGCGTGGTTTCTCCGGCGCTACGAAAGCGTTGCAATTTGTCTCGAGATAAATCCGGCCGCAGACAGATGCCTTCTGCAGCGCTATAGACTCAGCGCTTGTTGCTCTGCTTGATACATACCGAGTTTCTGACATTAAATCGTTTCAAAGATAATTTGTCATCTCAAAGCATATGTATGTAAATACATATATGTATATACCCACAACCCATATATGTCGATCCATGTGAGTTAACCTTTTATATTGAAAATAGATTTGTAGAGATTTAATTTATTACCGGTTTCTTTTTTGGACATTAAACTATTGTTATAAGTTTCCAGGTTTTATGAGATAGTTGAAAATTACATTTGTCACATAAATAGGCCACGTCCCAACCAGGGCGACTGAAAAGTTCGTGGCCTAGCGTACTTAACTTGTTACTCATGTTACTAGTTGCAATACTCAGTAGTATTATAAAAGCAATCACTATTTAAGTTTGCACTCATAGTTCAATTATTTATTGAACAACAAACATCACCATGTCAGCCGAATCTGGAAATTTTCGGAATTTTGAACACCGCGCCGTGATAAAATTCCTCGTAAAGAAGGGAAATACACTGAAAGACATTTTTGAAGAGATGTCGTCGGCTGTTCGGGATTCTGTGCCTTTATATACGATGGTGAAAAAATGGACCCGCATATGTCAACAAGGACGAGAGAGCTATGAAGAGGACCCTCGCCCGGGCCACCCTATCATGGTACTGACCGAAGAAATCGTCCGAAAAGTCGAAAAATCTTTCTGACCGACCGAATAATAAAATTATGGCAGATTGCTGAAGACCTGCAGATTAGGAAAGAATGAGTTGAAAAAATTTTACATAAACATTTGAATATAAGAATAATATGCGCGCTGGGTACCGCAAATGCTCACACCGCTCTACAAGTAACGTCGACTCGCAAGATGCAAAGATTTTATGGAGCTAGTCGTCGATAACAAGGAAGACATTTGATACGGATAGTCACCGTAGATGAAAAATGGATTCGCTAATATGATCCGGAGACCAAACAAGAGTCCACGCAATGGATAAAAATAGGAGAAGGCCGCCGAAGAATTTCAAGCTGGAAAAGTTGGCGTCCAAATTAATGGCGACTGTTTTCTGGAATAGCGAGGGAATTTTTCTTATCGACAACCTACCCAGGGGAACTAAGATGAATGTTCAATATTACGCCAATTTATTGACTCAGGTTCGCGAGGCTATTTTATACGACGTGGGAAACTGACGCGTGGAGTGCTCTTGTTGCAATACAACGCGCCCGTTCACACCGCACACGTTGCGAGGTAAGCTCTAAAAGACACGGGTTTCTCAGAGATTGACCACACTCCGTATAGCCTAAACCTAGCACCTAGCGATTTTTTTCTGTTTTCCAATTTGAAAAAGGATTTACGGGGCTGGAGATTTGCAGATAACAACGAAATGAAAGCTGTGGTTGATCGTCATTTTGAAGAGAAAGATACAGAATATTTTTTGGGTGGGTTAAAGGCATTGTATGCGAGATGTGAGAAATGTATTTCACTCGAAAGAAATTATATTGAAAAATAAAAATAGAAACCATATATTTTCTTTCATTAAGTACCTTAGGCCGCGGGCTTATCAGTCGCCCCTCGTATATCCCCAGGATACAATGTTCTATCACAAGACAGTTTAAGTTCCAGTGAGAAAATGAATACGACGCCGATTCTGTTATTTACCTAATATAATATAAATTATATTGTCCCATAATTTTATATTTGAATAGATAAAAGAGTATAATAATACACATAAAAACTAGGCGGTCGGTACGGAACGCACGGTAGATATGAAACATGTTCATGTACAATTTATAATGATTGAAAACCAACAAAGATATATGGAGTAAAATAAATAAAAAATAACATTGTGCACAAATTCGAAATCTTTTGAGCACTTAACAATGTCCTTTCAAAAACAATTATTAAAAAAAACACAAAGTGTATAAAACATAAATACAAGCGGTAAACGTGTCAAGTGTACTATAGTCGAATAGAATAGCACACGCAGTACTTACACAATTGTGGAAGATCCATGTTGCATCTATATTAGTTGTAGCACGAATGGGTCTGCTCGACCGTGGTAGAACCACGCTCTCGCTGAATACCAGCGTAAAATAGCAACTTAAGGCTACTATGTGTCGTATGGTGAGTGTAGAGAACCGGAGATCTTTTTTTCTGGAAACGAGACATTCCATCATAGCGCTCTGGGACTGTGTGCTCACTTGCCATCCTTCTAAAAAAACACTGACACAATGAAGTAATGAAGTGTATAGTACACGCGCACACACACACAAGGGAGGCGGAGCGGTGGCGTAGAGGGGGCATGACGCCACGACGGCGGTGCTACCAACTCGAATTTATTCAAATCCGTAAATTGGTATAAAAACTTCTGTAGAATTCCGTAGACTATGCATTTTCAAAATATCAGTAGATCTGTAGACTTCGCAAGAGGATCGAAAATTTATATATATTTTGTCATAGAATAGATAATTTTTTTGGAGAAATTCTTTCTGTCATGTAAAGTTCTTGTACTAATTTCAATTGTAGTATAACGTCAAATCAATCTGCACATATAAGAAAGAAGTAGCACCCAAAATTGATTAAAATTAATTATTTTCTTTTAATTAAATTATTTTTAGTAAAAAACAAATAAAATAATTAAAACTTACATATTTGTGGATATATAGTGGAGTTATACTAATTACATCATGAAAAAAAAATCATCTAAAATTCAAATAAATGCACCTTTTAAATATTTGAAAAAGAATATCTGCCTTTCTTACCTATGTTATTTTCCGGCTGACATATCGACTGTAAAAATTTCACGGTTGTAGACTAAGTTCACACTAACGATAAAAAATGATATTTTTTGGTAATATTTAAAATATTTTATTATTCTGAAAGGCTATAAAGTACAAAAAAAATAACTAACACAGAAATAATATTCCGTAGATTTCAACTCAAATTACGTAGTTCCGTAGACGATGATTAAATTCCGTAGATCTACGGAAAAATCCGTAGAGTTGGCAGCGCTGCAGAGCGTCATGCCGTTTGCCGTCACTGCATACGAGTTACAAGTCGGTTTTACTGCCAAGGCGCACCAATAAATGTATCACTTCAAAAAATCAAGGATTTCATTATCTTTTAATCTTCGTACAATTTGCGATTGTAAAATAAGCGATGAGTTTTCACAGAATGTCAGAATATTTTAAAACATTCCGTCCAATCGACAGTTGCTCGATAGCTGAAAACTTTATTTGGTTTGAATAATTTTAATATTAAATTATCATAAAGTTTTACGCAGTACTTTTACGTAATAATTGTATACATTTTCATTCCATAACGAGATTATTTCTCGTATTCCGATATGAAACATAAAATACATATAATTATTTTGTTAGACGACATAAAGCCGGCTGTCGGAAAGGCCAAATAATTTCATTTCTTCTGATGGATGGAGGTACAACCATCTCGTGCTAGATGTAAATTAGCCTGTCGGCGACAAGAAACGTCCAGGTTATAGAGACAACAGGTACTGCGATAGGCGCAAATTTTACAGCGTATCGTTTACAGCAAATTCTACATCCCAAAGAACAATATAATCTCATGTTCAACAGTATAATTTTTATGCACTGATAAAAAGATAAAATCTTCTTTTTTTACGAATATTTTTAAGATCAGTAATAAGTAGTTATTAGAATAATATACTTTGTTATTTAAAATTGAAATGTAACAGCTTAAAACTAAGGATACAAAGGGCAGATTTAAAGACATGGCCTTCTCAGGCAGTCAACCCTGGGTGTTTAAATATAAATTTTGTATAGATGCAAAACATTCAAATGTTTTAATAAACTACTAATTATTATTCAAATCTATGTAATAAATATACTTATGTATACAAAAAGTATCTTTATTTCAACTTGAGATCTATGTATTTTTGCATTAATTTCGACACTACGACTAACGTTATGCCACCTGCTTACTCTACCCCTTGATTTAGCTATGTGAATATTTTGTAACACTTCAAAGGGGTTCATTAAATGTCGAACGAAGTTGATAAATATTTCGGATTTGAGACGTACGCGGCGTGCGATAGCCAGCTGGCAACTGTCAACACGGCCTGCCAATTTGAATTCCAGCTCGCCTAATTGGCCGACAGCTCGTTCCAAATATAAATATTAAAGGTTGAAAATGGAAATCGGTAACGAGGGAGAATGTGGAGGTTGGCCGTACGAGGTTATAAAACCAGGGAGGAGAGGAGGGCTAGCTGTTAGGTGAAAACGTGTGTGAACTGAATTGTTTCCATTTATCCTAACGTGGTATCAAAACTTTATAAACAATCATGGCTTTGTTGCGACGGTTATTGCCGAGTAAAGAGTAGAATATTATTTTCGCACCTGTTAGCAAGGAAACGGTAAGAGATTAGCCAATACACGTCTTTGACGTACATTTATTCTTTTTTTCTTTTTTTTTTTTTATAGGATAAGGGTGACAAACGAGCACACAGTCCACCTGATGGTAAGTGGTTACTGCGGCCCATAGACATCTACATCTATCCTCTATTACAAATCAAAATGTAGATGCGTTGTCACCCGTGAGGACTAAGATGGAATGCCTCATTTCCAGTAAAAAGGGCCTCCGGCCACCTGCACTCACCAAGCGAAACGCAGAGGTAAATCTCTACTTCACGCTGGTTTTCTGTGAGGTCGTGGTACCACCCCGGTTCGAGCCGGCCCATCCGTGCGACAGCAAAAGCTGCCGCCTGGCTCTACCACTTTTTAATATTTAATATTATTTTTTTAATAAATGATCTGTGATCATACTCGTATCCATTGATTCGTATCAAAGATGATTGGTGTGGCTATTGAAATTAAAAAAAATATATCAATAGAGAAGACGGCTAGGTACAACTATGGTGGCTTTTTTGCACACTCTGAATAATAAAATTAAATCCAAAACATTGCAAGTCTTCAAGATACAGTAAGTTCATTCTGCGCTAATTGGACTAAAATTAATCATTAAAAACTGAAGGTAGTTTTCATTAAATTTAACATCGGGACCTCTAACATCTCAGTCCCCCCGTAGATAAAGTGGGCGCTGTGCTGTAAAGCACTTGAAACGTAAGGAGTTAAAACATGTTAGACGCGATAAAAGTAGTTTTATGCAATGATGTGTAGTGTTCGTATAAATATAACAAATCATTAGCGTTTTATATAGTCTAAGCACAAATATCTCGTTATAGCACTAATTACAGCTTGCGTATATCAGTAGCATTACATGCTATGATTTTTTTTCAGATAGTTTACATAGAGCATTTTCCCTTTCCACACATTACGTGGATATCCCGAATTATGTAGCATACGCTAGCGTGATATTTCAAGTAGACAGGGGTCCGAATAGGTTACCTTTCCGATTCAAAGCGAACAACGCTCGTAAAACCGACTTGGATGGCTCCAAGTCATGAATACGTTAGTCCGTTGGCGGTCCATTTTAATAGTTAAATAGTAAGTAAGTAAGGGGATATCTAACTTGATTCTCTCATGTAGAACCTATTGGATGAGAAAATTATAAACTTTACCTATGTTTTAAGAAATAAAAGATCTGTTTGCTGATAAATAATATAACTAGAATTTTTGTTTAGTGCTAAACGGTTGGAAATGATATATAGAACATTTTCTAAAGTTTACGAGTATTTTAACATTGATGATATCAATTGATTTTAACAGTGGTAGAGCCAGGTGGCAGCTTTTGCTGTCGCATGGATGGGCCGGCTCGAACCGGAGTGGTACCACGACCTCACAGAATACCAGCGTGAAGTAGAGGTTTACCTTTGCGTTTCGCTTGGTGAGTGCAGGTGGCCGGAGGCCCTTTTTACTGGAAATGAGGCATTCCATCCTAGTCCTCACGGGTGAAAATGCATCTGCATTTTGATCTGTAACAGAGGATAGATGTAGATGTCTATGGGCCGCAGCAACCACTTACCATCAGGTGGACTGTGTGCTCGTTTTTCACCCTTATCCTATAAAAAAAAATCACCAGTAATGTCTTGATATAATTTTCTTTCTTTAGTCTGTAAATGATTCAAGCAATAAATATTTAAATTTTAGATAAACTGAACTTAAGGGTCAGAATACATAAAGAAATAAAAGACCAACCCTTTCAGATGTTATTGGATATCTAAATTCTATTTGCGAGGAATAGACTAGGAGCAGGACAATTTATTTTAAGATTTTTCTCTTTCTTAAATATCACGCACTTATGCTTACATAGCATATTCGATTTCTAAGCTATTTGCAACAGATATCTTAGACATCTTGCCAGCACCTTCAACGTAGTACCACAGTTTAAAGACCTTTTAAATTGTGGTAGTACTAAGTTTTATAAGAGTCTAATTGTAAAGTAAGGACGCGAGTGTTGACATCAATACGTTAGAGGTGAAGCGAATGCGAAGAGTGTTAAGTATTTACCTACTAATGTATATAGAGCTAGTAGAGATTTTATTTTATAAAATATCATTCTTATTACACTTTAAGGTAATAGATAATATAAATAGAATGAAGCCTTAGTGATATATGTGGGTGCCACGTAAAAGATGAAATGGGTTGATTGATTTTGTCATCCGTCGTCACTTAGGCAAAATTAATCACCATAATGAATAGACAGGAGGGTTTTCATATTTTATATCCCTTGCGGTAGTGTCTTGGTTGAAAATGTCATTATTCTCTTACCATAGGGTAAGCCGCATGCTCTTTTGCCCCTATTCTATAAAAAAGAAGGAAAAACAAAGGAAAATCAAAAGTCAAAAGTTTTAGCTCATAAATTTTAACTGTTACATGATGATACTCGTAGTTGTTTTCATAACATAGGGAGATAAACGAGCACACATTCCACCTGATGATAAGTGAATACTGTGGCCCATAGACATCTACATTTATCCTTAAAAAATACAGATGCGCTGCCACTCTTGAGAACCACGATGGAATGGCTCGTTTCCAGTAAATAGGGTCGCAATTTCTCAACACTCACCATACGAACACAGCAGCGTTATGCTGCTATTTTACGCTGGTATTCTGTAAAAGTGTGGTACTATCCCGGTCGAGTCGACCTATTCGTGCTAAAACCATAATATAGCTGCAGCGTGGCTTTATCACTTTACCTTTACCAAATTAATTAAAGTTAGATTCGAATTAAAGTTAAACGGAGTTTTATATTTGTTTCTGCTTGAGTTATAAAAAAAGATTCATTATAATCTTTAAAGTACATTTATGATGTACCACGACTGTTAGGCCCGCTGGCGGGACGGAGCATCAAGAGATCCTTCGACGTCCCTACATGTAAGCGCACATTGAAAGCAACTTTTCCTTGGTGGTGTACTTAGACGAGCCGCGTTGTTCTTAGCCATGGCTATGGCATACCGCAGTGTACCATCCCAACACCGTGCTCACATTGAGCTAGTGTTTTTCAGAGAAATGTAATGTTACTAACGCCACTTAACACACAATAAACAGTGGTAGAGCCAAGCGGCAGCTTTTGCTGTCGCATGGATGGGCCGGCTCGGACCGGGGTGGTACCACGACCTCACAGAATACCAGCGTGAAGTAGAGGCTTACCTCTGCGTTTCACTTGGTGAGTGCAGGTGGCCGGAGGCCCTTTTTACTGGAAATGAGGCATTCCATCCTAGTCCTCACGGGTGAAAACGCATCTGCATTTTGATCTGTAACAGAGGATAGATGTAGATGTCTATGGGCCGCAGCAACCACTTACCATCAGGTGGACTATGTGTTCGTTTTTCACCCTTGACGTATAAAAAAAACTTAAATTTGTTTTACGTGAATTTTCCTTTCGTTGAAAATAAATATATTCAACCAAAAAGAAAATTTTGGGTGATAAACCGTTGAAAGTAAAAATTCCAAGCGGCCTTACCTCCGCCTTACCTCAGCAGACATAGTACTGTCTTGGCACCTCGAGACCTGTAGAAGCATTCCAGAAGCTACGGACACGGCAGCTCATTGCAGTGTTGTTTTTGTAGCTAACACCATTATCATTAAAACTTCAACTATAACTGTAATGTTATATTATTATTTTATAATATTAATCGTCACCTAACAATCCCTGTGCCGTCCCATCAGCGGCCGCCTCAGTATATAATAAATCTATTGCCAGGTCAAACGCGCTTTTTAAGGTGAATAATTGTAATATGAAAGTCTCTTGGATTTTTATAATTTGATTCATGTGTTCGGAATATGATGAAAGTTTTTAAGCTCGAATATAATAATAATCAGTACGCATAATATTTTACATCAAATTATTTTATTTTCCGAAATAAGTTAGATGTGAGGTATATTATTACTTTTTTTTTTTACATTACAACGCAGGGCTTGTCTTGATTTTGGCGGCATTTTTTTTAATTTAATTTACTAAAATAAAAATTTATCGAATCTCATTTCATATTTTGTAAACCGATAATAATAAATCTTCATAGTTGGTTTTCTGAGGTTCAACAGGATGTTGTAGATGATTGCGAAAACATTACTGTAGTACAATTTAGGTTAGCAAGCGTTACTTTTACATGAACAAACGCGAAATTATAACACGCGCCGTGAGAGAGTACAAACGAGCTTTACTGGAGAGAAACAAACACGCGGGTCCGCTCTGTGTTGTTAATTGGTACGAACTTCAGCGCCTAACGCATATTTGTGCTAATATTACAAGTGTACCTCATCGCACTACATGAAAATTTCATACATCCAGAAGCCGCTACCTTTTGTACCACGGTTACCTAAATATGATATTTTATAATTATATTTCTTTTTAATATCGTTACTGACTCGTTTCAAATATTAAAATATATATGAGACCTATTTTTTTACAGACCTAACCTTAACGAACTGAAAATGTAACTATTAGAAATTACGTTTTTATTTTATCTTATACTTTGAGATAATACTATACGGCAAAATATTACCTCAAGCAAGTTTAAATTGTGATTATACTTGTGTAAGATTTGTGTAGATCCAGAACCAGATGGTTGTTCGTGATTTTTTGATGTTAAATAATTATGATGACCTTATTAATTATACTACTCATTTCAACCACAGAGCTACTTTCGAGTAACATCTCCATCATAAGGTTTGCGACTTGAATAAGGTGTCAGAAACTCGGTGACAGTTGCAACACAACTTACACGTAAGACAACTTACACAACGGGCCCGAGCTTAACAGATCCGAAACCAAACAATTTGTTATTTTGCAGAAAATTCCGCTTCAGCTTAATGAAGTGAGCAAAGCTTAGAAAAATATATCTGACTTTCGTAATATCAGAATAGAATCAGACGGTCCGCTAGTGCGTTTGTCGTTTAGCGTTTGTCTGCATTGCTATAGTCTCGGATCTGAATAATTGTTCCGGGTCTTGGTTTTTAACTATGTTCAATTTAGGTTTTTTTTATAGGATCGGGTGACAAACGAGCACACAATCCACCTGATGGTAAGTGGTTACTGTGGCCCATAGACATCTACATCTATCCTCAATAAAGACTCAAGATGCAGATGCATTGTCACCCGTGAGGACTAAGATGGAATGCCTCTTGTCCAGTAAAAAGGGTCTCCGGTTCTCTACACTCACCATACGAAACACAGCAGCGTTAAGCTGCTATTTTACGCTGGTTTTCTGTGAGATCGTGGTCCTTCCCCGGTCGAGCCGACCCATTCGTGCTACAACCATAATATAGCTGCAGCATGGCTCTACCACGTAGTAAAATTTAAAGGTTATTAAAACGACTCCGACGTCATTGAAGAAAGTCTCAGTATAAATATAAAATTTGAATTTGATAAACAGTTACATTTTTTCTTTTTTTAGTATTCTATAATTTATATTGTTTGTTTCGTTGGGAAAATAGTTTATTTAGTGTTTAATAAGAAACGTTATTTAAAACATCGCTTCACTTAGTTATTATTCTTTATATCCATTTTCTTCTGATGTGACAATCATTGGATATTTTATACGAAGTTCTCGAACTTTCTAAACCAATGGGATAATAGGTTTTTCTAATAGAAATGTCATTTATTACATTTTTATATAATCGAGTATTTTATTATATATTTACTTATAAAATAAACTAAATTTCATACAACTGTTTTAGAACAACTTTTGAGATGTACAATACAATACGATACTATACGACGATGCTGCTGGCCGGATGAGGAAGCTCAAGGTCGCTCAGCGAGCTATGGAGAGGGCTATGCTCGGAGTTTCTCTGCGTGATAAACTCAGAAATGAGGATATCCGCAGTAGAACCAGAGTGACCGACATAGCCCAACGGATTAGTAAGCTGAAGTGGCAATGGGCCGGCCATATAGCTCGAAGAACCGACAACCGTTGGGGAAGAAAGGTTCTCGAGTGGCAGCCTCGTACCGGCAGGCGAAGTGTAGGGCGTCCCCCCACTAGATGGAGTGATGACCTGGTAAGATATGCAGGAAGTCGATGGATGCAGGTGGCTCAGGACCGTGCTTTGTGACATTCTTTGGGGGAGGCCTATGTTCAGCAGTGGACTTGTGAAGGGCTGTAATGATGATGATGACTATACGACGTGATACGATAAGATATAACAGTTTAATAAGGTTTGATTTTTATTTCATTTTGTCTTACTTTTCTCGTAGATATATATTATGTAACATAATTTGATATCATTAATTAATGTTTTCGAAAACTGTCTAATTGAATTGACATCTATTATTCTCTAGGATATATATGTATTACCACAAGGTAGGAGACGTATCTCATATGAATGATGCTGAGTGTTCCATGGCGTGTTGTTAAAACTCAAGCCGCGTTGAGTCGCGCGCGCTAATTGTGCTCTATGTGGAGTACGACCCACCCCCACTACCTAGTGCTCTACACTCCTTGTTTCAGTGCTCATTGTACAAGGGAAAACTTATGCTGTTGACATTGAGCTCATGCTCTATTCGTCGTAGTCTGTGAGATCTGCGCCTATGACTCTATTTTTCGCTTGGTATATTTTTTTCTTAATTATAGAATATATAATACAGCTAAAACAATATGAAGTTATCATTAAATGATTAGAATTATTATTATTTACTCGTGTGTGCTATTAATGTTAATAATATAACACTGGAAAAACTAAATTTAGTTTAATTTAGATTATTTTAAATTCCAGACGTTGTATCCCAAAATTAAAATAAATTGTGAGGTATAAAATTAGTTTTATGCAATGTTTTTCTATAATTATGTTTTTGTTATTATAATAGTCACATTCCGTAGTCACTTACTTATCAATTTAAGAAAAAATACCCTCATTTAAATTTTTCTACATACATTTGATTTTTTTCGCGAATTTACATGGCCTTTTAAAATAAATATGCAATAAAAATGCGTATCAAAATAGCTAAAGCTTTATTAGTTTCCTTTCAAATTTGGCGGCATGAAAAAAAACCTGATAACGAATGCAATAAACGCTGTACAAGTACTGGTGGTTTTAATCGCAGCTGCGCAAAATACCGGCGACAAAACCAACCTCGGACCCCGAACCACAACAACCGTGCCGAAGTTTAATTCAATCGCTGTGCCTCGCTGAACGTTGTGGGATGGGAACTTGCGGGGCCGGGGTAACATGTGGGCCAGGCACGTGGTAAGAGGGTGGCACTCCGCGAGGCGGTGTTAATTACTACTCGTGCGGCAGGCCACACATCTCGAACTTTGGCGCCCAACGCGGCACAAGCCACCATATTTATCTTTTGATAACGTTATATAAATTTCAATACTGTCAAACCAACGACCGAGGTTAAGCGTGATTATATTACAAAGCCTACAGTAAAAAAAAAACTTCTTTACGTGAAACTAATCTATTATAAATTGCGTGAAACTATTAGAGGATGAATGACTCATATTCGTTGTTAATAATTTAGATTTGAGTTGGTACCGAACTTCAAATAGTTTCAATATTACCTAATAGAATATATTTGAATAGATGATCAGGAAAATTAAGCAGTAGGTAATTCAATATTAAATCTGTTCACGATTCCAATTTAAATGCTCCAGTGGCATCCCGCGTGCCTAAGTTAGATACCTCAAACATTCCTGTCCCTTGTTAGAAGACGACGACGACGAGGCTATATACCACGGAACGCAGTCCCGTTTCCACGCTTTTCTCATGTAAATTTTCAAGAATTCAACATAAAATTCGATATATGAGTTTTGGAAATATTTGAATCGTGTTTGCTATTGAACTCGTACTTATCCTATCCTGATATCCCAAAGTTTACTGTTATAAGAGATTTCTTCGAATTTATTTTATGAAATTATTTATTTATTGACTGAAAGGATGTCAAGCGTTACTTAACCATTTATTCTGTATTTACTTTTCCTTAACAATTTACTTTTTCTTCCAAATTAACAAATCTGTAATTTAGAGTTATTTCTTACTCGTAACAAAGTTCTTTTTTGTCTGTTTTTTTTTATGTTTAAGTAATAGAAACCATGTTTCGTTTTTACTGTAGTATTTTCTTTTCATGCTTCCCCATGTGACCCAGTATCATTAATTGTAACGTCGTTCTACACTGTTTGCGGTTTGTAAAAGTTGAAGGCAACAAGAGGATCGATATAATGTGGGCGCCTCCGTAAGTCCATCGACATAAATTCGAATTAATGTCAGCCCTGGTCGACTTTACGACATTGTAGGCGTACTTATTACAAACTTGTTTTAAGTAACAAAATATTTATCGGACTTCGGTCACAAAACAAGCATATTACAAAAAACTTTATAGTAACACCATGATCTATTGTATTATTTCCAATAAATTTTTAAATGCTTTTTGAAACCATTGGCTACCGACATAAAATTTAAAGTTACAAACTATATACGTCCCACTGCTGGGCACAGGCCTCCTCTCATTTCTGAGAGGGTTTTAGTGCAAGGAAATCTCCGCCGTGCTGCCCCAATGCGTGTTGGGAACTTCACATATCTTTGAAAATTTTTTTTCTTATTTCTCAGACATACAGATTTCCTAACGATATTTTCCTTCACAGCCGAGCACGTGACCAATCAACACTTAAATGTTTATAGGATAGGGTAACAAACGAGCACACAGTCCACCTGATGGTAAGTCGTCGCTGTGGCCCATAGACATCTACATCTATCCTCGTTTGCGAATCAAAATGCAAATGCATTGTCACCCGTGAGGACTAAGATGGAATGCCTCTTTTCCAGTAAAAAGGCTCTCCGGTTCTCGTATGTTCTCCATACGAAACACAGCAGTATTAAACTGCTTTTTTACGCTGGTATTCTGTGAGAGCGTGATGCTTCCCCAGTCGAGCCGATCCGTTCGTGCCGACCCATTGGAATTGAATTTTTAATAGATACTTGCTATCAAACGGCAATAGTTCGCTTGGTAGTCTAACGTTATAAAAATTTTAGCATATTCTTTAGTCCTTATTACCTACTCTTACACTTCACATAAATATTTTTTTTTTTTTTTTTTTTTATAGGATAAGGGTGACAAACGAGCACACAGTCCACCTGATGGTAAGTGCTTGCTGCGGCCCATAGACATCTACATCTATCCTCTATTAGAAATCAAAATGTAGATGCGTTGTCACCCGTGAGGACTAAGATGGAATGCCTCATTTCCAGTAAAAAGGGCCTCCGGCCACCTGCACTCACCAAGCGAAACGCAGAGGTAAACCTCTACTTCACGCTGGTTTTCTGTGAGGTCGTGGTACCACCCCGGTTCGAGCCGGCCCATCCGTGCGACAGCAAAAGCTGCTGCCTGGCTCTACCACTAACATATACAGGCAATACAAAAATAAAATATCATACAACAAATGGATTAAACTACGGCATGAATAAAGGATCTTCAAGAAAAGAGCTTACTCCTTCTGAAAGGGCGACAATGCATCTGCAATTTATCTGGTGTTGCAGATGTTCATATGCGGCGGTAACCACTTATCATCAGATGTGCCATATATAGTTTGTCTTCTCTTCTATAAAAAAATAAGAAAGCGAAAATTCCTTATGTCATATCATTTATTAGTTGTTGTATCCAATAACATTAGTATTATATAGAAAATTAATATTTAGGTAACTGAAAAGCAATTTCATAGCGCGTTCAGTAGACGAAATAATTTTTAAGAAACGATGGAGTCCTAAAGTTAATTTAGTCCCCAGATGAACTCTTAAGCGAAGAAGACATCATTAGAGGTGTCACAAACTTCTCTGAAAATTAATCAAGAATTCGGGCGGTAAGGAAATTTCCGTAATAAATGAGCCTTTTGGACGGGACACTTTTAGAACGTGTTTATTTTTTAGTGGCTGAATTTATGAGATCGTTTTATTTCTTACCTAACATATCGTTCGGGCGATGGTTACAATCCATCGGCCTCATTCATCCCCTGAATATTGACAAAGTAAAAAAATCGATACTAAGAGAAATTTTGTAGCGTCTAATAGATACAAAAATAATCATCTCAAAAATTGTTAAATCCGAATCATTAAGATCTGTAATCTACCCGAAGACAGTCCTATTTGAATCAGTCCCCCTCCACTTAGGAGAATCTTATTCCTCCAGTCCATCAGTGATTGTTATGTTCATAGGTTTTTTTTTAAAGAATAAGGGTGACAAACGAACACTAAATTTATAGATATCTACATCTATTTTTATAATAATATTGTGATGATGTTATGATTGCGACCCGATAATACCCTGTAGTTATGAATTTATTCGAATCTTGGACATTATACTTAGTAGTCCGTCTATCCATCGACACAAATTATTTAATAATTTTGATTCCTTAACTTTACTTATCTTATTAGATATGGTATATCTTAATGATAATTAAGTCGATACTTAAGGGTCCACTTTGCAATCGGTACAACTTATATATCAAGACGTCGCTCGGTGCGAAATTAAGTGAGTTTGTGGAGTGTAAACAGAGATAATCCTTAGCTTGACTATGATTAGCATATCGCGGCAGTCGGCGCTCGTGGCTGAGGGGCATCTGCAATTTAAATCAGGGACTTGTTCGGAACGGGCCGGCTCCTTACCCACACACTTGGAATTTGAGATTCACTGCGATTGGATGATTTCAGGTTCGATTTTCCGCTTGTTTGACTTGATTGTGTTTTCTGGAAAAATTTCTCCGTGTTATATTTATAATATATACTTTATTTCTATCACAACTTGGATCGTTTTTGTTCATGTTCATAACAGAGTAACCGGTTATAGATATAACACAAAGTATCAGCAGGCTTTAATGTTCGCAATCTATTCGTTGTCTTTCATCTGCCGACTTCCAAAAAGGAGACGGTACTCAATTCGAGTGTATGTTTTTTTTTATGTGTGTTACCTCATAACTTTGTACTGGGCGAACCTATTTGGATGATTATTTTTTTATATGAAAGCTGATAGTTCTCGTGTGGTCCCATATGAATTTGATTAAGGTCAGACCAATGGTTATTGAGTTATTCTTAAATAACCTATATTGAAGTCAGCTGTACAAAATTTTTAAGTTTAAATTATTAATCATCAAGACAAAAAAATGTTTAAATTTGTATGAATTTTATTTATTCTTCTATTCGTTGTTATAGTGATGATAGGTAGATATAAGAATTACGGCGTTGTTTTGCACCTCGGTTTTCTAATTTACGAATGAAACTCAAATTGTAATATGTCTAACAGTTTAATTAATATCATTACTTTTTTTATTAACTAATGAATCAAATTATTTTCTAATTTACGTATAATTTGATCATAAATCTAAGTGTTAAATCCATATCAGTACAGAAAATAGGACACATCAATCAGTTGGCAAAATGGGGGTAGCACAATACACTTAGAACAATACAAAGTTCAAGTGTTTTCTTGGTTTAGGATTCCGTACCCCCTAAAAATAGCCTTATTAATGTCACGCTCCTGTTTGCCAGTCTATCTGTCCCCCCATATGTCATTGATATCTATCTCGTAGATGAAATTGGTGACAGATCTGAAATTTGTATATTTGAAGTAGAATGTTAAATTCAATTTAATTATTTTCAGGGTATTCATAAACAGCATACTCCCTTGATAGTAATAGGGAGATGAAAATGTTTTCATCTTCACCTTGCTTGTGAGGTTTTATTGCCTAGAGCTCATTAAATAGAGTACAAATATTATTTCTATTAATTGTTACTTTCAAAGATAAAGAAATGGGAAAGTCATCAAAGTTGTTAGTTTTGGACCGTCATTGTTACAGGCTGAATTTTAAATACAACATTGGTTAGAAATTCGAAATTTTTGCATATTATGTACCAAAACTGTATTTAAACAAGAAGTACTGCAAATATTAATTGATAATTTAGTTTGTAAGCTGTGGCGAAAACAAACGAACATAATTTACTATTAATGAATAATAAACTATAATATACGAAAACAATCATAATTTTCTACCTAAGGACTAAGATAGATCAAAAATATTACCTCATTAAATTTAAAAAAAAACTTAATTGGTCATAATCGTAAATCCGCCCATCTCGTCCTTGGCCGTTTGTTTTTAAATTTATTTTATAGTTTCATCGTCTATATTATGGTATCACTTATAAAATCTAGTGAAATTTTCAACTGATATAAAAAAGTCATTTAAAATTTAAGTAAGATTTCCCGAAACATTTATCAGTGCTCTGAAAATAAAAACAAGTTATTATAGTTTTCATACCTCAAAAATAATATTATATTTTATTAGATGTTAATAAAATATTACAAAAAGAGAGTCAGAAGTACGTAATCGCGTAGTTTCAATAATTAATAACTGAAATGTTAAGAAAGTGTTAAAACTTTGGCTTGTTCTGGTTTATTGTTTGAAATTTTACTTATTCTAATATTTATAGCTCGCAGTTCACGTCGACTTAAAAATTGCAACAGGGCACAACGTCGAGAGATACGGAGCTGTGAAAAATTGCCTCAGATGTAGATGTTGAATGAAAGAATTCTTTACAAGAAAGCTAAAACAATTTCTTTTTAGCTTCTTGGCAAAGGGAAAATAAAACTTAAATAAATCATTTCTATTACACAAGACGACTTCGTAATTCATATTATTATTTTTCGTCATGTTAGAATAAAGAACTTATATTCATTTTATGCGCAAAATTAATCTCTTTTATATAGCTTGGTGTATATTTTTGTGTCATTTTGAACAGATAATACTAATGAAAATATATACTTCGTTTATAGTAATTTGATTTTCAACCGACTTCAAAAAGGAGGAGGTATACATTTCGTCGGAATCTTTGTTTTTTTTTTATGTATGTTCACCGATTACTCAAAGACGCTTGAACCTTTGATTAGGAAAATTCTTTTATTTTTGTTTCAAAGGGTTTTTTTCTTTCCAGGTGGACTTATTTAAATTTTATCGAAATCGGTCGAGCAGTTTTAAAAAAATCAACAATAAATTATATTTATGTTGAAGTCGGTTGTATAAAATTTTTAATTTTATCACTTGTATATTTAGTGATTTATTAGAGCTTAGGGGAGTGATTTATCGGCAGCTTAATAAAAATTGCATATAAATTTTAATAGTATTGACCGTGTAGTTTCAAATTTATTTTGTAATCATTAACACGTATGCCTCCGTAACGACTACGCAATAAAAAAGGTAGATTCAAATGCAAAAACGAGAACAAGGAGACATACTACAGGACAGATGGATAATCACAAGATGTCATTACTATCATCATTACAGCCAGACGAAGATGCCACTCTAGAGCCTTACTTTCCCACCGGTTGTTAATTATTCAAGCTATATATATGGCAGGCCCATTGCAAATTCAGTTTTATATTTCAGGTAGACATCTCCTTTAAAGACGTTAATTTATACTTATCACGAGTTAAGGCCACTTAGACAGTACACATAGACAGTACATTACCCTCATCTGCCCTTATAAGTTTCCGCATTACCCAATCGTCTGCCGACTGAAGATAGTTAATCTCTTTTAAGTACATCTACATTTACAGTCTTAACGACGTATAATCGCTACGGCACCCATGCTAAGGATCTTGATATGCAATGCCATGTCATATGTTGAAAATATAAGATTCTAATTATTGATTTATGCGTCATTTTAATCTATTCTATATTCATTATTCATTACACACAAAAATAGACAAATTGGAAAAAAGTGTTTTGTTTCAAAAGACTAATTTTACAAGGCTAATTTTATTTACAATCCGTAAAAAATGATGTGTATATTTATATAAATAATATTTATTGCGTTTATTTTTAACATGATTTAAAAATCGGTGTTTCAAGTGCTTTGTAGCTCCCATAGTCTTGGGGGACTGTGGGGTATAATAACATCCTGAATTACAGTATCTTTAGGTATTGCAATAGAGTGCGTGGCTTTAGATTTATTTTATAAGATCCCCAGCAGAGGCCATCTTCAATTGGAAATTAAGATGTTTTTCAAATTCAATACGCATTCAAATCATCCTTGTCTGGAACCGGCACAATGAATTGTGGTCTATCAATTCTGAAGTATTACTGCCGGCTTTTGTTCTGCTAATCATGCTGAATACCACAAAATTATTTCATAGTTTACCTCCTTGCTGTATGCTACAGTACGTGTTAACGGACTTTACATATCCACGATGATGTATTCTTTCACCATTGGAACTAACAACTTTCTTGTTCCTATCGTGATATCTACGCAAGCGCTCACGACTTGAGCTACTATGGCTCTTATCCTTAAATTTTGATGCAAAACGCATAATAATCTGTTGACCTTTTATCATGATGTGTGACCACACGACTTTTTTAGTTATTTCCATGCCCAGAGTCTATTTGTGGACATAAGCCTATCTCAATTTTGGAAAGATTCGCTTTAGCCACGCTAGGCAGTTGGATTGACGATCATCTCTTATCAGCCGCATCGGATCTTTGACGCTGCCATCCGTCACTGGTCTGGGTAGTTTACGCCTGATATATACAAAATAGTCTACCGCCACCTATCGGAGATCGCAAATATTTTCTGACATTTGCAATAGTCGCCCTTTTACGACACCCAAGGGATGAAATGAGTTGTAATTCAAATGTCACCCCATATCATTATTTGACCCTCCTTTATAAGGTTGTCTTCTTGCAATGTTACAGTGATCGTATCATTCCCCGGGTCGTTTCCATACTTTGCTTTGAGCATTTTATTTTCTGACTGAAGACAAATCTAGAATTCTTCAGTGAATGTCTCGAGTCTCTGCCTAATAATAGAGTTTAATGCAGAAATGTTTGTCATTGTTTCTAAAAATTGGATATATGTATCCAATAGCTTCCTTTCATAAGCTACTTCGACAACACGTTCCGTTTCGGTGCTAATTTCAATTGCGGCTGGTAGATTTAAACTGTACAGGAAGTTGGCCGCAACCGTGTTCTCACCTGCAGCCAGATTTGAATTTCAAATAAGATGAGACATACCCGGTTCGCTTGTAACCTTCTATGTTTATCGTCGCTGGTTTTCATGACGACGCCTCCCGTCGGCGATCGCTACATGCCAATTCCATTACAAGGGTCGTATTGTTACAGAAATAATATAAATAGGACGTAATTTATTTATAATTTAGACAAATTATTTATTTTATACATAAATATATTTTAACATTAAAGTTAAAAAACTTAAACTTATAGCCTATATATACGTACCACTGCTGGGCACAGGACTCCTCTCAGAAATGAGAGTTTTAGGGCAAGAAAATGTCCGCCGCGCTGCCCCAATACGTTTTGGTGAACTTCACATGTCTTCGCAATATTTTTTTTTTATTTCTCAGACATTCAGATTTCCTTACGATGTTTTCCTTCACCGCTGAGCACGTGGTAAAACTGCAATTAACAATTTCATTGGTATCCTTATTGGTTCAGGGACCGAACACGGGTAGCCCGTGTACTGCGAAATTTACCGCGAGCACTTAACCCCTGAGCTACCATGGCTCTATAATCTCTATAATATTTTAACATTACACATTTTTTATAGGATCGTGTGACAAACGAGCACACAGTCCACCTGATGGTAAGTGGTTGCTGTGGCCCATAGTCATCTACATCTATCCTCGATTCCGAATCAAAATTCAGATGTGTTGTCACCCGTGAGGACTATGATTAACATTAGATTCAACATTTTGTTAATGGCGATTTTTAATCAATTCAGGCACACCAGTGGCAAAAATATGAGTATTATTTACATTTAAAAAAATAGTGTGGACAATTAAAGACGTGTCTGTTATAACAATGAAGTGGCAAGCGAATTAAGAGGCCACTAAATGGTAAGGTCATATTATAATAGGTCTTTACCTATGAAATTGCCGTTCTGCAGTACTGGCCATTTCAAATCAAAATAATTTTTGTTTGGCTAAGAATTCTAATTTCAAATTAATTTTATTTTAATAACATGGAATTATTTTTTCAGAATTAGTCATTTGTTTATTGATTAGCGTTATGTTTTCATCGCGTGGTAATGAGGGCATCCACGAATTTTTCTGCCACCAGAGCGGCGCCACTTTACAGTGAGGTAAAATATTTGACAGATTTCATAGCGGGGATGATAATTTCTTAGGAAAATGTAATCTTTAAGGTTTCTTTCTGTATTATTGGTTATATTTTATATTAATTACATTAGAAATGAATAAACCAAACTATAAAATATAACTAAAAGCTGATTTAAAAAAAAAGACTTATGAAGTGAAAAAAATTAAAAATCAAACTACTGACGCATTGTGTTGTGTATTAATAAAATATTCTAGATAATGATAAACTATTATTTAAAACTAATTTCTCAATTAACTGACACTATGTAACAAAAAACTTTACCTCAGTCATAACTAGCGACATCTGGTGAGTGGAAGATTATTATAGCCCTCATTAAAGCAAATACTTCATTTAACGGGTGGTGGACATGTCAGCAATGGACTTTATAGCCCGATGAAGATAAAGAAAAGGATGTAAAACTACATCTCTCAACCAACTAGCTTAATTAGCTTTTCGGTTAACAGTCTAGTCTTTTTACTAAACAGCGCCGTTCAACTATCGGCCTGATTGATATTCAGACGATGCATCTGACTCATTTCTTTGTAATTTTGCACATATCTTGTAATATTAGCGACAGTAGGTTAAGGTAAGGAGGGCTGGGGTGACCCTTGGGCCCCTCGAAGCCGCATTTATATAATATAGGACATAGCGCTAACTAGGCGCAGACAAAGGACCGTCTCGTTGAATAAAATTTATAGGGTGACCATTCCATGTATTGTCTAGGCTGTTAACTGAAAGGCTAATGAAGCTAGTTGGCTACAACATATATATTATATATTTTATATTCTTGGTCTGTAGTAGCGATATACATATATATCACATTAGTATATGTTATTAATTTTAAGTGAAGTTGAACATTACAGATGTTGGCCAGATTGACATAACCACATATCCCAAAAACATAGCTTAACTCATTATTAAGTGGCGAAGCTTGCGAAGACACTTATTAATTTCACGATGTCTGTCCGTCGGTCCGTCTGTCCATCTGTCCGTCTGTCCCACGATTATCTCGAGAAAGGTTTCGAATTTTCAAATTCTGTTTTCAGCAATCGATTACTGATCACCCAGGCATCTGAACCTCCTATTTTGAAACTGATTGCTCTACGGCAACCGTTAGAAACCGCTACAAAGCTGATTGCTTCGCCACTTTGCTATGCTGTTAGCTTGCTAGGTTTATTGAAACATAAAACACAAACAAATTTGCCATTATACACATTATTGATGAAAATTGTTGTAGGTCATTAAACAAAGCCTAGATATGACATAATGCGTAACGTAGATCATTACGATCATCCCCTGCCATTGTTATTGAAGTGAAAGGGAGCAATTAATTATCCATTCAACATAATTTGGGCGGACCAGTGAACCAATCCTGTAATGGTTTTGCAACGTTCGATTCAACTGATATCGTATATTACAATCGTGGTCGAATTATTGATTTGACTGGTGGGCTCACTAGACTTATTTGACAAGGTAAGCGTAAGCATTATTTTTATTCATTGTGATAAGTTTCTCCAAACTCCTGTTATTGGATACTTACAAAATTTATTATCCGTGTACTTAATTTAATTATGCAAAAGGCCCAAAAGTTTTTGAGGCTGTGGTATTTCCTTTCAAAGAGTTTTGATGTTGCCTTGGTCATTACGATTCCATCTCTTCAAATGATGTATCATTTAAGGTTTCATTAGGCGCCATGCTACAGCGTTTTGGATGTGGCACGAATGGCTCGGCTTGACCGGGTAGAGTTCAAGCTCGCATAGAATACTATCTTACAATATCAGCATAATGTTGCTGGGTTGCTGACAATGAAATGTCTACACGATACAGAAGGAATTACTAATGTGGGGTTAACTTTAAAAAAACATTCATGCCAGCTGACGCAGTCTTGGTATGGCCAATTTATTTATTTAACACCTTTGAACATATTTAAGATAAACCGTAAGTTTGGTCCCCACTGGATTGAACAAGTGAAATTGTTGATTGTTTGTTGATTGAAATGAGGTGGAGAAAAACTCTAGATAGATCTGTATGCCAAACAATCACCTGGTCCGAGCGGGAATGTAACCCGCGGCCCGTCGCTACTGAGTCGCCAATAAACGTTCGTACTTGCTTATGGGTAAGGCAGTGTCTACCTCGCGGCCGCAATGCGTGTTGCCGTACTTCATATGTCGTCATCGCCGACCACGTGGTAAATCTGCACTTAAAATTGCAATAAATAATTTAATTGTTGCCGGCAGCGATCGGACCTGAGTTGCTTACGTACGTCCCTCAGAGCTCCTAACGGGGTTTTGGAGCTACCTTAGCATATAAACCCTCTTAGAAATGAGAGGAGGCCTGTGTCCAGCAGAAGGACGCATATAAGCTGTAACCTATGTACTTTAATTTTATAATATTAGGATACAATTTTGGTGTTATATACGTAAACAATTTGTTCAGTTATGTTTATTCACCCAACAAATCAAATTCATAAAATTAAAATTATTTCAAAATCTGTTTATATTTTGGAGTCATTCTTAATTTGCGGACTGTCTTAACAATTTATACGTCCCAATGGTGTTTTAGGTCTCGTTTGCTTCGGTGACGCTTCGCCTACTTCCGAGACGCCGCCCCCTGTTTCGCTGTGATAAAGATTCAAAGACATCTTTATCGCTTTAAACTTTTTCTTCCTTGTTGGCTTGACTTGAGAAACCCCCTTCCCCTTCTAATGGAAGTGAAACTGGTCGCTTGCAATTAAGATAACTACGAGCACTATACTCACTGCTTAACATTCAATTAAAGTTAGGTCGTATACCTGACTCTTGAGACATATAAAAATAAATAAAAAATCGTATGGTTGGAGGTTTAATTTCGGCTTTGAGAAACGTTAACGTCGATGTAGCTACCACCACCGATGCCGATGACCATAAAACGATGTACCGATGTCACTACTATACCAAAATCACAAGTTTACTATTTTTTTAACATTTCATTTTATATGAAAAGATAAAAAAAAATATCATTTCATATACATTATGTATCTTACACCATAGTTATATCATATGTATACACTAGCTGTTACCTGGCGCATTGCTACCGTAGAAGAAATATTTGTGGAAATATCGTTTTAAATTTGGAAGGGTAATATTACTTAATTAAGAACATTTGAATGATATATGACTTTCAAATAAATTTGTCGGTACAATCCGCGTGGCGACAAATTTAATTATAGTGTAAGTTTAATTGTGCTATTACAATTAGGCGCAAGTGCAAGCAATAAGTTAACCAAGATTTAGCGCATAATTTTTATATATTAGTTCATCCCGTGCGTGTCGATGAGGTGACAAAGGGAAATGAAACCAAATATTGGCAGCACCATCTCCCAGATAACGACTCAAAGTAATAAATAATCTGTAGTTATCCTCCTGACAAGCGCAGCAAGTATGATAAATATCCCACCATGAAAAATCTATAGGGAGACCTCGGTTAACAATGGACTATTGAAGAAAAAGTGCGATCAAAATGATGAATGAAACAAACATATTTAATAAAAAAAATTAAGTACACACATGTCCTCATTTTCTTCCTTCTTAAAATGTTTAGCATCACCGCTGGACGCGTGGAAATCAGCACTTACAACAGCAATCAACAGTTCCATTGGCGCCACGCCAGCTGGGATCATACACATTTTACTCGCATAGTACGAAATTTTAAGGCTAGTGCTTGTACCTTGAGTAATCAGTTACCACCGAACCGAAATTATTTAACACTTGTAAATAACCAGAATATTCAATCGTTTAATTCATGGCTTAATTAGAAAACTTATTCTTTTTAGGGTTCCGTACCTCAAAAGGAAAAAACGGAACCCTTATAGGATCACTTTGTTGTCCGTCTGTCTGTCTGTCTATCTGTCTGTCTGTCAAGACACTTTTTCTCAGGAACATGTGGAGGTATCAAGCTGAAATTTATATCAAATACTCAAGTCTACCGTCCCTTAGAGCTGTGAAAAAATCAAACTTCTAAGCTAACGCAATTAAAAGATACAGCCGTTTATGCCGCAAATTATCGACATTCGCAAGGGAATCAAAACCTACAGGGTACTTCCCCTAAACTCAGAATCTTAAAATTTGGTACGATGCAACGTATTATAGCACAGATAAAGGAAAAATTGCGAAAAGCATAAATTTTTAGTTACATCATATAATAAAAATATTTTTAATAATTTTAAACTTACATACCTACGGATTTGTTCGGAACCCTCGGTGCGCGAGTCCGACTCGCACTTGGCCGGTTTTTTTTTAATTACTTCAGAAGCACAAGATATAATACCTCTGGTTTTTGTACCTGATAGGAGTGAATAAAATGAAATAACTGTAAAAAGATTATACAAAATAAGCACACGATATAATCCATCCTATAAAAAAAATATGTCAGTATGTTATGTATTGGAAATAAATTTAATAGCAATGTACGACATTAATATAATGCCGATAGAGAGAGTAAACAGTTTCGAGAATAAGTATTTTATTCCAAGTTAACCTTTTATTATAAAATCCAAACTGTGTTATAAACTTTTTTTAACATTGGTAGAGCCACGCGGCAGCTTTTGCTGTCGCACGGATGGGCCGGCTCGAACCGGGGTGGTAGCACGACCTCACAGAAAACCAGCGTGAAGTAGAGGTTTACCTCTGCGTTTCGCTTGGTGAGTGCAGGTGGCCGGAGGCCCTTTTTACTGGAAATGAGGCATTCCATCTTAGTCCTCACGGGTGACAACGCATCTACATTTTGATTTGTAATAGAGGATAGATGTAGATGTCTGTAGTTTTTTTTATAGGATAAGGGTGACAAACGAGCACACAGTCCACCTGATGGTAAGCGGTTGCTGTGGCCCATAGACATCTACATCTATCCTCGTTTGCGAATCAAAATGCAGATGCATTGTCACCCGTGAGGACTGAGATGGAATGCCTCTTTTCCAGTAAAAAGGGTCTCCGGTTCTCTACACTCACCATTCGAAACACAGCAGCATTAAGCTGCGATTTTACGCTGCTATTTCTTGTTGTTATTCTGTCAAGCTCGAGTATCGAACTGTTTGTTTTATCATCATCACCATTAAAACCTGTGAAAAGTCCACTGACCAACATACGCCTCATTCTTAGATTACGTTGCAAAGAGGATATTTGGCACAGTTGCCACGCCGGCAGGCGGGTTAGCTACCGCAATTTTTTTTATTATTTGTTTTTTTTTATTATTTGTTTTTTTATTATTTGTTTTTTTTTATTATTTGTTTTTTTTTATCAGAAAAATGCTGATGCCCATCCCCTTTTTATACCCACGGGATGATATGGGGTGGTGGATATTCTTACACCGGCACTACACGGTTCACTGTTGTTTAAGCCAGTACTATCATCAAGTATATATGACAAAAATTTGATTTTGTTAGGGTGCTTGTGCATGCATAAAGATTCATAGAATAGAATAGACTATATTTATATGAAAATAAAGATATATCAGATGTTAATGTTTAGAAAAAGGTTTTACTCACAATATGTAACTATTTCCAATTACAGCTACAACTTAAATGTCTTGGGTGAACCATTTTAACAGTGTAACACATGTAGAACAATAATTTCTACGAACGTTCTCGAGTAAATATAAATATTTAAAATATATATAAATATATTAAGAATTGCAAGATGTTGTTGTGACCAGGATTAAAAAAGGAATGCTTCGGTGGTTTGGTCATGTAAAAAGAATGAAAGAGGAAAGAGTGACAAAGCAAATTTATGTTGCAGAAGTGAACGGCAGGGTCGGAAAGGGACGCCCTAGACGAAAGTTTATGGACCAAATCGGCGATACATTAAAAATGGGCCAGATTAGGAGTACCCTTAACCGACGAGCGTGTATGCGTAGGTATATGAATGTGGAGGAAGCGAGAGAGGTGTGTCAGGATCGTGCCAAATGGAAGTCCGTAGTCTCTGCCTACCGCTCTGGGTGACAGGCGTGAGTGTTTATATATGTATGTATATTAAGAATTACATTTATTAATTATAATGAAGGCGCCCAGTCGCTACCGCAAAGTTTCGAATTTTCATATTTATTTGACGCACTAAACGTCCGCCCGGACTTGCTTTCCGTGATATTTATAGCAGCAACTTTCCCCAACTGAACTGTCGTGTCGGCGACGAAATATCCTTTTAATGGCCGACGGAGTGTCGGGTCGTCTGCAATTTAGATTAGTCCTTTAATTAAATTAACATTATGATCCCTATCTCAACGGAGCAGGTGGTCGGGCAATATTGCGCAGTTGAAACCCTTTTTTTTCTCCTCTTTCGTTTTGAGATTTTGTTTCTCCGTGCTTAGCAATCGCTGAACGTGAATTCTAATGATCAAGAATTATACAATTTAATTGTGTGTATTTCCTCTTCTCAGCGCTCTGGTTGTGATTATATTTAAGGTGGTGATGGTAGTAGAAGTGAACATGATTGGTAGGAAAATATATATTACATGTGGATCTAAATGAATTAACTTAGTTTGTCATGTAAAAGTTATACATTTAACATAGTAGTTACGATGCAACTATATTATGGTTGCAGCAAGAATGAGTTAACCCAACGAGGCAGGATCACGCGTACACAGAATACCACCGTAAATAAGCATCATATTTCTACTGTTCCGATGTTATGTTTAATCTTGTCTTTGAGTGGATGAGTAGTAGAGTCAAAAGAATTGGAAACGTTTATTAGTGAAGCTACGTTCAATCTTAGTCTTCGAGTGGCAACCCATAAGCATTTTAATTGTCAAAGGAGATAAAACATCCACATGACATTGCGTACTCTCGTCACGTCTTAGATTTCTAGAAAGTATACGGGATCATATTTCATTAATGTTCAACAATTATATCTACCATAAATAATATAAGTAATATCTATTTCAATTGAGCAATTTAATGCGGTATAAATTTAATTCGTCAGAAAAACAGTTTTTGTCTTGTTTTTACTGCGCACAAAATAATAGTTATATATCAAAATTAAGTAAAAGATAGTTAAAGTAATTTATTTCTTGATATAAAATAATTTAAATGTAAAATATAAATTCGAACTGTAGACTATCGTAATTTAATGAAACGCTTCGTACGTCAATTATTGAAAGAAATTTACCTTTTTCAGGTTCAGAGAGCGCTCTGATTTTATGCTAACGATGTTCAAACAACGATTTTAATTAACCGAGGGATTCGGCTACTCTTCAAATTGAGAGTTCGTTTTTTTTACAGTCTGTTTGCGTTAGTTTTATATCTTTTTATGTAGAGCTGCCAGTATTGCGGAGCAAGTCAACCGAAAAATTAGAAATATCTCTATCCGAGTCGATCGCTTGCCGCGGGGTCGTACGATTTCCCTTTAATTGTTTGCAAAATAAATACTGCGAACATCTTGGTAGTTTTTCTATTAATATGTCTTGGAATTTTAACGTCGAACTTGTCCAAAAGTAAACTCCTGAATAGGCTTTGTTGGAAGGTAAGATAATTCCTGTTAGTGGCGAAAAATGTCTAATCTTAAATAGACAGATATAGATTATTACATAACTGTTACATATCAAACTAGCCTGGTGTCAGTTAAGGCATTGATAATTGGTGCTACAAAGCACTTGTAGGGGGTTAAAAATAAGTTTAAACTTAATTAAAACCGTAATATTAGTTTAATTCAATGTGTATTATTACCATAATATTACGTATCAAAGGTCCGTACTGAAGTTTTTGCCATAGTTGCCACTATTATATTATTGATTTTTTTTATAGGATAAG
Organism: Parnassius glacialis; assembly: GCA_033319125.1. Taxonomy (NCBI): domain Eukaryota; kingdom Metazoa; phylum Arthropoda; class Insecta; order Lepidoptera; family Papilionidae; genus Parnassius; species Parnassius glacialis. The sequence goes on from JAVANC010000009.1 coordinate 18,979,868, forward strand.
GGTGAAAAACGAGCACACAGTCCACCTGATGGTAAGTGGTTGCTGCGGCCCATAGACATCTACATCTATCCTCTATTACAAATCAACATGCAGATGTGTTGTCACCCGTGAGGACTAAGATGGAATGCCTCATTTCCAGTAAAAAGGGCCTACGGCCACCTGCACTCACCAAGCGAAACGCAAGGGTAAACCTCTACTTCACGCTGGTATTCTGTGAGGTCGTGGTACCACCCCGGTTCGAGCCGGCCCATTCGTGCGACAGGAAAAGCTGCCGCGTAGCTCTACCACTGTTAAAATGTAAAACATCTATTGGCTTGGCTTGGTAGTAAAACTAACACTTATGCCGTAAATGGCAAAGGTCATGACTCTCTCTTATGCCGTCATCTCCCCTCTACGTTACTGCTCTCGACTCCCTTGTGTGTGCGTGCGCGTATATGTCACAGTCAAAATTCATAGCCGTTCAAAACCACTTCTGACTGCAAAAAATTGATCGTACTCACTTAAGAATTTACAATAAATGAGAACCATTACGGTTCTGTGTTGGTAGATGAGTGCAGAATACACCAGAAACAAATATGACTATGGCAAAGTATAAACCTGTGATAAAATAACTTATAATATTTATTTACTACTTATTTACAATTATATATTTTACGTATACAAAATATTTCTATGACTCATTTTTCTAATGATCAAAATATCTATAAATAATTAACCCTGTGCACCTTTACTTAGGTACGGTGCACTAGCTCTGCCTGGGAGTTTTTCATTCGTAAAATAGTCATTTATCGCTATTTGTCCTCATTACCACGATAATTTGCACGATTGGCTCACACTTCCAAATGTAGCCTCTTAAACATTTTTAAATTCGACAGTTTGTGCTAATTGACACAAAGTTAACTGACAGAGAAATTGTATTGATTGTCAGTCTATCATTTCTATATATAATTTAATATCTTTGTTGGCGTCTACTATGTTTTGTTGAACAAAACTTTGATGACATAAATTTAATCAAAATGTACAAATAATAATCAAGCAACGCTTATAAACCTAAATACCGTCATAGCTGTCGATGATCGTGTTTTCGGTAAAGTTTTCATATAATTGGTTATATAATTGCTCCTACAATAATGATGAATGGATGGCGATAAAACAATAATTCAAAGTTTACTTAAGCGCTTCAATCCAGTTTAATTTCACAGTAACAGTATTAAGCGATAAATGTAAAAGTTTGTAGCGAACCATATAACTGGGAACTAACATGTGTTTAGCTTGAGGGAGTAAGTTTGTTGGACTGTTCTATGCACTCGTAGTCAAGAACGATCGTTGGTCTAATATCTAAATTCAATTCACATCTTAATTTATTTATCAGCTATTTTATTATGTATTCCCATTTCCAAAATCCCTATGAAAAATGATACCAGGGTCGGAATTAATACCCTTTAGGTGTTCTCTAATATTCAAGTCATGGAGTGATGACAGTTTGATGTAGGTGTATTAATACATAAGAACAAACAAGATTAGTTTGTTACAAAAAACAATATTCATATTAATATCTTAGTACACACAAATTCTAGACATGTAGTAGCGACGTAAAAATAACCACTACCCTATGTCGACTTATGGGTGTTGTATGTGGTCACACCCATGACGGCCTCTTGAACTATTGACCCATTGACGATTCCCACGAAACATTCAACATCGATCGGCCACACAACAAAATCTTCAATGTGCACAAAATAAATTAATTATTTAAAATAATTAACACAATGATTTCTTATATTTACGCGAATACTACTACGAAAACTATTTTTATGGAAACTATCGCGTTTAATTTTCTTACTTTTAATTCGGGACGTTTCGGGTGTTTTACAACATCCATGGTCTTCTTCTTCTTCTTTTAAATGAAGGCTTCTCTTGATAGAATTCTGCACCTATGGTCATGGGGAACTGAGGTATTTGACGTCCTGATGTCGTAGTTTTTGATCCGATCTACCTACGCAGAAAAAGCTTACAGTAGTTCTGTAAAGCATCCGAAACGTCGGGAATTAATAACTAAAATTAAAAAAATGTAAACCCCCGAAACAAAAAGAACTGGTGATCTTCAAACGGCTGAAGAGATTTTCTTGAAATATAGCTAAGAACACTTTCGATTAAGATACAGATCAAATGAAAATGATAAATTGAATCAAAATCGGTTCTTCCGTTCAGGAGCTATGATACAACAGATAGCTAGCTACACAGAGATACATACTACAAACATATAACACCCCTCTGTTTTCGCAAAAATAGTTTTATTAAATAATTGACGTTTTCCATCTCAAAAATCAGGCACGAATACAGCACAGCTATATAGCAATATAAACCATACATGAATCATTATATCATCACTTCATCTAGTAAGGTTTGTTTCACACTTCTCTTGTCACACACATCATACTATTTTATTAAATGGGATAAGTTTTTATCTTCTTGAATTGAAAATATAAACGAATTCACATTAAATTGAGTTACTTTGTATAAACAATTTGTGAAATATCTATTTTAAATTTAAATTCATATTTTAAATCTTTGTATAAATATTGAATAAAGGAAAATGAAGTAAAAATAACAACAGGCAGCCTTATAATAGACCAAGTGAAAGTTCTCGTCGATTCTCTATTCAAAATAAAGGTATTTCAATCAAGGAGAAAAATCAAAATAAAACAAAGGCACCATTGAAGCGTAGAACCACAATAAGGCACGAGTATTTTGTTACAGTTACAACATAAGCGTACTGAATTGTTTCTTTATCTTTTGTGAAATTTTCTGCTAATTTAGTTATTTTTTGTAAAGATTAAAAAAAAAACATTTTTTTGACTGACTGCTGACATATTTCAGAAAACAAAGAGACATGGACAGTAGAACTAAAATCCATCGATATACACATATAACTCAATGATTAAAATCACAGAATATTTATAATTTAATGCCAATCCCGTAAAGACGAAGATTAACAAACGACAATTATATTTACGTGCTTAACCGTCGTGATGCACCTGTAACGGCATGTCACGATGCGGTTGTAGTGAAACGGCATAATCACTAAATTCAGCAGGTGGGTGAACAATCTTAATACCAGAGGTTGGGCAGCAGCTCCTTAAGTAGTGCTAGATTTTTTAGTAATTTTCTTATGTTTTTCCGTTTTCTAGCATATATAAGATATTCCCGTCAGTTATGTTTACGATTATTCCCTATAAACAAAATATAATAATACAGTAACTTACGTCGCCTTTACATGGATATTTATGACTTAAATATACAAATCCATCAGATGATAAGTAGCTGCTGCAGCCCATGGACACAACCAAATTCAACCAAAGAAGGCTACTGGTGCATTGTCATCTGTGAGTTCACGGATAAAATTCCTAACGGCCTGTAGTCATACGAATCATTTAATTCTTTCAAACCCAAACAAAGTAGAGGATTCTAAGCAAGATATAAGTAAGAAGGTGGTATCTACGCAAATCGCATGTACGACAAAGGAGCCTGGGTAGAAAAGAAACAAATTAAATAATTTATTGCTTAAAATATTCATTTAGCCATGAGTATTAGTAGTTATAATATACGTGATAATATCATGTTTTATGAGTTTTGGTAAGCTAACAACACCATAAAAAATAAACATGTAAACTTACATTTCAAACTATGACGATATTATTCCTGTCGCGTATGAAAATTTATTAACCTTTCAGGAGTAAACAATGGTCTTTATTTCGATTTCTGGAAGATCAAGAGGGATAAATTGTTGGTTATTATTTTTATCGAGGCTAAAAGACTGACGTTTAATTTCAGTTACTCTTTGTGAAGTTGTGTTACAAACATGGGGCCTTTTTCATTATTGTCCTTTTTGTGCATGTGGAAATAACAATGTCGCTGCCAATAGACATGCGGCGGGTTCAATTTGATTAACTTTCTTTGTTCCTGTTAATTGGTTTTTATTCTAAAAGCAACACAAGATAATTAAACTGAATCATGATCAGCATCACCATCATTAGCCTGCTGCAATCTACTGTTAGAGTTGCACCTCCTCTTAATTTTTTAAACGATTCTGCTATAAGAGACGTTATTTCCATCGATCTGAATATCTTTCAGTATCCAATATTTTGAAAACATTTTCCAATGCAGGAAGAAAAGTTTCGGGGATTAACGTCATTAACTATTTTCATAGGTTTCGTACTCTAGTGCCGTGTTTAATCAGACACGTAGACATATTGTATAAACACTTCCGCATCTCTGCAAAGGGAATGATTACATCGCCTAAATTTCGATTATATTAAAGGCTTTCCCATATTTTATTTTTCCGTATAAATCGTCTGCTGCTTTCAGAAAACTCTGCACTAGTAAATTATAAAAGGACTTGTAACACATGTTACTTAACAGTATTTATTTTGTCTCCATCTTCACATTATGTGTCATCGGAAGGATGCTGGTACTTATAGTTTAGGGATTCCTATTTTAAGTACCAGCAGCATTGCATTGATTATTGCATGTATTCGTACTTTACATTTATAAATATTGTAAGTATGTAACAGAATTGTGAAACAAACGAATGAAACTTAAAGATGTCTTTAATTAGAAAATTTGCAAGCACGATTCTTCATTTGTTTACAAAAATAGTACATATTATGGCGAATTCAATGCCGTAAGGCAATTTCTCCAAGTCAACTGCTTCTTCTGCAAATCTAAACACCTTACACTTAATTAAGTATTACATTTTCTTTAGGCAGACTGGTGAGTCCTTTTTAACTTTCTGTCAATTTTCTGTTGTTAATGAAATGACAATTACAAATTCTGGTAAGACATGCAGGAAGTCGATGGATGCAGGTGGCTCAGGACCGTGCTTTGTGGCATTCTTTGGGGGAGGCCTATGTTCAGCAGTGGACTTGTGGAGGGCTGTAATGATGATGATGATGAATGAAATGAGAGATAATAATCTTTCGCTCACCAGATGTCGCTAGTTGACAATGAGTTGAAGTTTTTTTGTTACACAATGTCATTTAATTGAGAAGTTTTATCAGTTTCTGGAGTATTATTAATACACAAAGAATGCCTTAGTGATTTGCTTTTTAATTTTTTGCATATTTTCGACTATTTCTAAATGCTTCTACTTTTATGAATATCTGTCATTTGATTTATTTATTTTTAATATATTTAATATAAAATATAACAAATAGGACAGAAAGAAACGTTAACCCTTAAATTTTGCGAACAAATTAACTACCCCACTATTAAAACTGTCAAATATTACACCTCATTTTTAAGTAGCGCCACGCCACCCTGGTGGAAGAAAAAGACGTGGATTGTCATTTCAACTATCAATCATACCATACACGCAACAGTTACCTAATGCGTGCGCAGTGCGTTGCAATCTGTGCGTTGCACGTTTGCTTTACATGTAGCCATTATAATCTTCTTTATGTAATTAACACAAAAAACATTTTAACATGACATATTATTAGTTGTCATGAATACAATTAATATTATATATAAATATGCGTACAAATGTTTTGATACTTGTCATCAAAAAGTCACGGTTTTCATACTCTTATTATTGTCCATATTTTAAATAATATAAAGCTCAATTCAAATAACTTTTATGTGTCGCGTATAGCACGCGTCGTGGGAGTTTCTATCTAATTTATATATTGGGCCTGCATGAATCATGTTTGTTTTAAAAGGTGGGTTGCACACACATACACACACACACACACACACAATTACACACACACACACACACACACACACACACACACACATATATATATATATATATATATATATATATATATATATATATATATATAAGCACATGGTAAAGTCGTTGTGCAGTGCCCCGTGTGCTTCCGCTCCACTCGCTTCGAATGCATGCTCGTGCGATCGATCGTGTGCATACACCTTTATACGAGTTTTATTTTTTACTTTGTGTTTATTTATAGCGCCATATTGAGTGCCATCTCTGCGTGTACTCTATAATTAGTATAAATGACGAACTATGTCCAGATATGAAGTGAATATTTCAAATCATACATATAACAGCATTTTACAGGATGGCGCATTCGATGGGGCAGTATAAGGCAAATTTTTTTTTTTTTACGGCTAATAGTCGAAGTGCGGTACACCTAGGTGTAACCGGCTAATACAAGGTGTAATCAATTGCGGTTGATGTATCATAAATTATTTACAAATTTGATAAATGTCTGCGATTTTAAAACCGCGCCTTAACCAACTGTTGCTGATATTACTTAAAACGTTTTTCTGCATTTTTACAAATTAAACAGTACACCAAATTTAACCAACTACTGCTGGTCGCACCTAATTCTAGGTTCTAGCCGGCTATAATTATCTGTTCCCGCACTTAGGCTTTTAGCTGTAACATGGTAAATTCTAAAAATATGTATATTGAGATATTGTTAAAAAATATAGCAAAATATTTTAGAGAAATAAAAAAAAATTATTTGGCTGGGAATCGAACCCGCTCAATTTAATATTATAAAAATACAAGAATAATGTACCCACACTCCACTTAGGCCTTACGCCACTCACCTTATCTCTTTTTTTACAACTACGGTTTTCTTTAAATTCTTAATTACAGTACTAATCCCGTCCGAATCAGATGCGTAAATTATGTTATGTTACCTACTATATTTTTGTGTGTGTTACGTGAAATCTTCATGAATTGTGAACCGATGTTAATGATTTTTTATTTATTAAACACTCATTTTAATATGGAGCAAAAATCCACCCCTATTTTGCCAACCCTAATAGTGGATTTTTAAATGTAAATATTGGGACGATATTCTAGTTGTTACTTTGAACTTGTGATATTACTTAATTCACATAAAAGGGTAAAAATTAAAGCTTTAATAAAAGTTAAAGCCGACTTCAAAGAACTAAAAAGAATGAAATAATTTCCACATAATAGCCTCTGAAACGAAGCTTTCTGTCTCATCTGATAAGTTGGGTCGTTACATTTTGTAAATGTATATTCTTAAAGAACACATTTTCAAATAAGCCTTATTATGAAAAAGACGCTTTAATAAAAAAATGTTTTATTTTAAATTTTCGCTGCTTGTGTTGGTATTTACAAATTCAAAGAATTTAGTATGTTGTATTCTAGTATCTTATCAAATTATTTTGCAATTTATTATTTTGCATATTATATTATATTTTTCACATTAAAATACTATTAACATCCTTTAGAACCTCAAACATTGTCACTTCTTAGAAATAATTAAAAATTATGTTGATGTGAGTACCATAAGCCTACTATGTTATGACATATTAATGATGTTCACTAATAATTTACTACCTGATGATGTAAATACTTAAACCTATGTTAATAGTTTGGATACGAGTAAATATATTTAAAAAATTAGAAAAAAGAGAAAGAGAGAAAATACATATTACAAATACATAGAAAATAAAAAAGGGACATTTCATTCGATTTGATTCAATTTTTTGTGAGTCCTGATCCTAAATAGTTGATATTTTAGTTGCTTGTGTATTTATTGAGACAATAATATATTTTATCGTCAGATAAAAGTTATTCAATTAGTTTTTATAGAAATCAAACTGAATATTAAAGTAAAAACAATTGAACTATTGTATTAATTCAACAGTTATTTTAAATTTGTTTATGTTGTGTTTTATCTTTTGAACAGTTTTTATCAGATAATTGAAAAATCATCCCTAAATCTAAATATGCGTCTCACGTTTTCTTCAATATAAATGAATCATTACAATCATTTTTCTTATAATTTTCTTCATGCTGCCTCTCCACATCGTTATGTACCCTGTTTTTGATAAACTTTACTGCCACTCACTCACTCACGATTGATGAATGCATACAATGTATTATATGTCAATATATTATATCTAAGATCATAGAGGCAAAACCCTCTGCTGCACTTTTTCCTTTCCAGAAACCAAAGTGTTGTTCAGGTAAAATATTGTTTGCTTCTATGTAATAGTCTAGTCTGTTTTTCAACATGTATTCAAATAGTTTTCTTACACAAGAGGAAAGTGAAATTGACCTGTAGAAGTTGAAATCATGTTCTGGTTTATCAGGTTTCAAAATAGGTATCACACATTGCGTTTTCCGAGACTTTGGAACACATTGATTTTCCCAAAGCATATTAAATATTTTTAAAATAGTTTTTTGCCCATTAACATGCATGTTGCATATTAATGCATCTTTCAAATAAAATAAATAGCATAAAAATTGACACGAAATAAATCACCTTGATAGTATTAGTTTACTGGCCAGAATTTGAGTGGTAAGTGACTACCGCCGCCCATGAACAACCGCAACACCAGGGGAATTGCAGATGCGTTGCCGGCCTTTTAGAAAGGTGTAAGCTCTTGACATTAAGTGACATGTAAAAGCGGCATCGGTGCGCAGTGCTCACGCAGCATCGTATTATTTATAGGTAATTATTTACCTACACTTACTAAACTAAAATTAGAATTAGAACTAAAATTAGACCATCAAAATTTTAGTTCGATAATAATAATAATTTGTCTTTCCATATTTTTTAATACATAAACAGGAATCGCAAGAATGTGTAACCATTGTAAGAATGGTCGTCGGTGAGATTCACTCCGCCTGGTATCAATAAGGTAGGCATAAACCGGCAAACATCAAATTTTCACAATATAACAAAATCAAAAGCGTCAAAATGAATCCAACTACGATTTCCACCAGAGTAACACAACCCGCACTGCATACTCGGCCCTCTCCCATACTTGCAAATTAGATTTACCATTGGACTTCCAAAATTAGATTTGCTATTAAACGTTTCGTACCTTCAACACAGCTTCATCTTCGCCAGTTAGTTCAGTATTAGTCAGGTATTTTACGTCTAGCATATAGATACAAGACTACACCTTCATCCATCATCGTCAAGACAGTACTTTGTAATGATTGATTGATGGTAAGTCGATACCACTGACTCGATTAACTTTTAAAGCTTACTTTCGTTTTTTTAATGAAATAAATTACTATTATGTACTCTTTGATCTTATATTATATGTTTACAATCATGTTTACTGTTGTTAAAGAACTAAGTTCGGATTACGTATTATTTTTCTAATGAACCACAAAATATCTATATTAAACTCTAAGTTTTTGATACGGTATCCCTTCACTAAAAAGGAGGAAAATATTATAACAAATTTTTTCACTCCATTTCACAATACAGTTATTTAAATTCAACGCTCCGCTCATCTTTTCACAAATGGCTTACAGTTATGTGCAACGAATCGTTTTATAATCCTTCTTTATATAATTAAATAATGTTCATCGGATGATTTATGTACAGTCAAGTGGGCCACGCTAGCATTTTCTATCTTTTTCACATTATGTCATAATCGAAATTTGTAAAAATGAACAAATTATACCTTATGATTCAAACAACAGATAGTCACATTAAGCCAAGAAACTTGTGCAATTTCCTTAAACTAGACACGATATACTGACGACATATGAAATAATTTTGTAAGGAGTAGAAAATTATAATACCGCAAAATTCTAAATAATCCACTAATTTTGGACCACTTCAAAGTGGGTGAATAATTAATAAAGCGCAACGTCAAATATAAATTTGGCTACATTGAACAGTCTACTTAACGCTTCTTTTCGTCGCATTAATGTCACTCTGTTCATAGATGATATCAACCTCTTTAGACAGATCAAGTATTCGCTTCGCTTTCGTAGCCGCGGGGGCGTAAAATTGAGATAAATCTTTTCAAATAATTCCATGCCTGACTATACAGACGGATATGCCTAGCACTCGAATATTTCAATACTGTTTCTGTACTTTTGACTATGTTGTGGTTTAGTGACAACAAATATTTTCCTTATTAATCTTATTTCCATAAAGACATACATAGGTACCTAAATAATAAACCTAGCAAGCTAACAACATAGCAAAATGGCGAAGCAATCAGCTTTTTTTTTGAGCAATCAGTTTCAAAATAGGAGGTTCAGATGCCTGGGTGATCAGTAATCGATTGCTGAAAACAGAATTTGAAAATTCGAAACCGTTCTCGAGATAATGGTGGGAGAGACAGACGGACAGATATCGTGAAATCAATAATTGTCTTCGCAAGCTTCGCCACTTAATAAAATTATAAAAAAGATATATGAAAATTGTAATAATTTATCGTCTGTCGAATGCCTCTAGAGATATATCTCACTATTCCACTAATGCACTAATAAACTTTTTTGTTTTACGACACTTATGGAGCTTAATCAATATTGGATTTTTTAATGTTGCAAGCACACTGGACAACCACATTGGCGAGCCTTCACTTATTTGTTGTCGATATTCCACGCATTCGAACCAAACGGTTTGCTTCGCATGTCGTAATGCGTACAGCAAAGGAGTGGTACAAATTTCCGGCGTCTGTGTTTCTATCTGATTACAATCTGGATGTCTTCAAGGCAATAGTGAATATACTAGGCTTTTGTTACATAAATATTATTAACACCTACGGCTTTATTACTACTTACCATCAGATGGGGTTATAATCAAATATTGGTAAAAAATAGCAGTTTCAATAATGGTACGCAGTAATTTCCTTTATAAAATTGAATAAGTTTTTTTTTAAAATATTTACTTGAAAAGGTGTGGATTGTATTATGCTTGGACTAGTATCAACCGGAAGACTACGTGTAAGCGCAACATTTCCTTATAAATATTATATATATTATAGCATAACTCTAGAGTGGAACGCGAGGATCCGAGCGCAACCGAGTGTGTAATGGTCGACATGTTGGGGCATTTTGGAACTGACCGGACACCCTCCGGGGTGAAATATGTGTTTGACGTTCTTACGTGTTGCTTAGTATTTTTTCTATTATTCATATTCAAAGTTGTGTAAATACATACTTTATTTATTAATAATTCGTAATGTATATATTTAATGATTTTAATGATGTATGTATCTTTCTTCTCCATCAATTAGCTCGTCAAATTTCACTGCCGAACAATGACCTATTCAATAGTGGGTAGGACAATGAATAAAGTCACACGTTTTTGTTGGATGTGAGCAATCATCTATTTAGAACCGTGATTTTGCCCACTGCATGTCTTTTAGGGTTAAGCATGATCAATTTCTGATTAGCGTGGCATTTTGGTAGAAATAGTAAATTTATATCTGTCCAAAATTTATGCATAAATATTTATAAAAGTTGGTAAAAATACCAGCTCATGTTGCCACTGTTAAATATAAATATTGGATACACTTAAATATATAAACGTGGCCCTACACTACTGGCCGTATGTGGGAGCTCAAGATGGCTCAGCGAGCTGTAGAAAGTCCTACGTTCGGAGCTTCTATGTGTGATAGACTGCAAAATGAGGACTTCCACAGTAGAACCAAAGTAACCGACATAATTCAACAGATCATTAAGCTGAAGTGGCATTGGGTCAGCTATATAGCTCGAATAACCGACAACCGAGAGGAAAGTGATTCAGGAAGTCGACGGTTGCAGGTGCCTCAGGAGCGTGCATTGTGGTGCTCCTTGGGGAAGGCTATATATAATATACAGGACTTATTATAGGCCTATATGATAGGCTGTTATGATTGAGATTGTAAATCATTATATGTACAATAGTTGGTGCGTCCGTATTGTTTGTATTTGAAATTTTTATTTATTTATTATAACATATAAAACGGACCGGCTATTTAATATCATAAAATATCTGTGATTACTGATGGTTACAGCGTATATCGTAATAAAAAAGTTTTTTAATATTGCGGTATAAGTTTAGTGAAAGGCAACACTTGTGCAGAGTGCACACATGGTATTGAAAGCCATAAATTTAAAATCTTCAATATGTTTTGAGAGAAACCGTAAGAACTTATCTATTCTATTACTCCAATACTCACGTATTACACTCTATAAAAATGAAATAGAAAATTTAGAGCTGATTTCAATAATCACATAAAAGCTATTATAGGTAGGTAATAAAGGTATATAATAAAAAAAAATATAAATAGATTATAAATATTACAGTTGTGTAAATAAAATAGTTCAATTGTTTCACTTCTATATTCAGTCAGGTTTATATCTTGTCGAATGAAAAATCAGCCTTTAGTAAAATAAGCAGGCTAGTATATTTTCTAATTAAAATATAAGTTAATATGAAAAAACACCAACTGAACAACTTGTTAAAACTTTGGAGATTTCATAAACGCACGAATAAAGCTAGATTAAATAAACTTTTGGACATGAAACATTTCGTGTAAAGTTAGTAAACAAATATTATATTCTAAATCGATTTCCTTATCATCTTATTATTATTATTCGTATATGTACTTAACAATTTAAAAATTTAGGTTTGATTTTCAGATTCTATTAAAAGAATTTATCATTAGATTAATGAAATTTATAATTTAGATCAAAGTACGATATATAAACAGGGTCACGAGCAGAACAGTGTATTTATCCAAGAAATCCATCGTAAAATATAACGAGCGAGAAATTGTGTGGTGGACACAGGAATTTGATTGCGACACTTCTGCGATATTGTCGCTGCGATATTATGACTAAACCTATGCTCTTGTAACTACTATACAGTTTATAATAAGGTAGATAAAGTTACAGCCTATTGATGTTCCGCTCCAGGGCACAGGACTCTTTTTTTTGCAGAAGATTTTGCCACGGTTCATAGACAGTGCATAATGTTTATTAAATTATCGATGCTATAGTCCGATATTTTTGCAGTTCGTGCCGCGTTCGGACAGAAGAAAAATATTACTAAAATGAGTTACACAAAAATATCACGTATCATTGATACGGGGAATTCCCGTGCATTCGACCGGAAAATAGCCGACATAAAGGTCCGACGTTCTGGTACTGACCGGGGGACGGAAGCTATAAAATATATACGAGAGCGTTTGCTACCCTTGCGTTGCAGGTGCTATAACATCGAGGGTATTTATAAACGAAATGCTAAATTCAATAAAGCAGTGTCATTTTTCTTATCTTTCAGACTTTTTTTTTTCATTTTCAATAAAACATATCATCTGTAATATTTTGTGCCATCCGATAAATTCCGTTTAACCATAACCTTAGATTACGACAAATCTTTGTGAAACAGGCCCATGTTCAGAAGTTGACTTTCTTTTGTGATTTCTTGATATCAATATTTCATTCTTATTCGCCAATTTTTTATAGGATAAGGGTGACAAGCGAGCACACAGTCCCCTGATGGTAAGTGGTTGCTGTGGCCCATAGACATCTACATCTATCCTCTATTACAAATCAAACTGTAGATGCGTTGTCACCGGTGAGAACTGAGATGGAATACCACGTTTTCAGTAAAAATAGTCTTCGGTTTTCTACACTCACCATACGAAACACAGCAGCTTTAGGCTGCTATTGTACGCTGGTATTCTGTGACATCGTGAAAACTACTAATATAGTTGCAGCATGGCTCTACCACGTAAAATTTGCCGCATTACGGCAACATGTGTTAGAACCAACATGGTTTTATCAGTTTTTCTAATGTTTTTTCAGTTTCTTTACTAAATATCGCCTTCACTTCGCTTCGCCATTTATATTTCTATGTCTGTGTTTCGCCAGTGTACGGTTTTGCATGCACCGCATATTTCTGCAGCTGTCGGTCAGTAGCGCATGGATAACTCGGCCCTTAAGTCAAAGTCAAAGTCAAAGCACTTATTGTTTTTTAAATAATAAATCCATTATTCATTTATTATTCATTCAAAAACCAAAAAACTACAAAAAAATATATTTTTTCCTTATGTCCACTCTTGGCAACTACCTACATACATGTGTGCAGATTATCTCTATTTTCAGAACTTGCAATACTTTTGTGATTTTATAACCAGTTATTCAGTAACGCCATAGTTATTTCGTATATTGTGAGTTTTATTACTGGAATCATTTAAAAAGATAAGGCTTTCATCCCCAAAATGCCGCGTCATAAAATCTGCCCGCTTCCTGGAACCATTTCCTCCCGCTTAATGCGCCACTGCAGTCGGTGACTATTCTTTTTACCCGACTGCCCCAGAAGGGTAATGTTTGTCGGGTTTATGTATGTTGTATGTATCTATGCAAGTGAATACTTATAATGTGTATATATAATTAGTTTTAGTATATAATATATTATATTTATAATCCGATATGATAATAAGATTTCTCATTCTATTATCAAGTAGGATTTCAATTTAGGTATTAAAAGATGTATTTGTTACATTAAGGCAAACATAAAGAGAATCCCATCAAAGTGAAACTCAGACGCATAAATAAAGTGCCCAACTAGATGGCGTAGGCGTCGGTGGCGACCGGTGTTACCAGCGATTAATCTCCATTTCCCGCACGTGCCAAATCGCGCTGCCATTACGAGCTCTGTTTTATTTCATTAAATAGACCCCACGAATTAATGCGCTGAAACGTTTACAAAAGCTGATAAAGAATACGGTAATAGCGGCATCGGAAGATTGCGCGCATCTTTTGTGTACAATTGCGATAAATGGCTGTGTAAATTCTTAAGACAAGAAGAATTAGGAGTAAATAAAATGATACTACAGTACATAGTTATTATTCGCATCGTAAGCACAGACTTCTTTAAACGGTGAAAGATTTTCTTGTAGTTCAATGTTTTGCTATCTATATTCCTTTTGTCTTATCAAAGTCAAGAGTCTACCAATTTACATTTTCATAACCTGTGTTAATTTAAATAAGCACCTATAAGCGAGGGTTACAGACAGTGATATTGTTTTCAGCGTTAAAGTATAAGCCAGCCATAAAACTTGTGCTGGATCACAACTTCGTTTATTAACTTAATAAAATGAGAAACGCTTAATTACAGGTGCGGACGTTATTCGTGAGCGGACTTCCTATGGACGCGAAGCCTCGGGAGCTGTATTTGCTATTCCGAGCATACGAGGTGAGACAGTTTTGCAATATATATTTATTATTTTACCATTACTTAACTCTATACAGCATGAACGTATTTTGTTACACTGTATATTTACTCATTATCAGCTTATGAGCGTGTCGGCATGTACACATAACATCATGAAACATACCCATAACTCATAAGCTCTATAACATCATCAAAAAGCAATATTTAACCTAAATTGTTTACTATCTATTTTTAAATAATAAGAGTGCTAAACAAGCAAACAGTCCATCTGATGGTAAATGGGTGCTATTACCCATAGACATCTATATCTATTATCAAATAAGAATCAAATTCTGAACCGTTGTCACTCCTGAGGCCTAAGATGTTAAGTTTAAAATTTTGTACAACCGACTTCAATATAAATTATTAAGGATAACTCAAAATCTATTTGTCCGACCTTGATCAAATTTAAATGGGATTATATGAGAAGCACCAGATTTCAAATAAAAAAAGAACTATCAAAGTCGGTTCACCTAGAAAAAGTTATGAGGTAACATATATATAAAAAATACATTCGAATTGATTACCTCCTCCTTTTTGAAGTCGTTATAAAGGGTTTCTGGTTTTCTGCGTTCACCATACGAAACACAGCAGTATGAAGCTGCTATTTTGCGCTGCTTTTTTGTGAAAACGTGGTCCTTCCGCTGTCAAGACGACCATTTTGTGCCACAGCCATAATAAAGCTGCAGCGTGCCTCTACCACGTTGAGAAGTTTACATATTCTTACATTGATGTACAAACTATGAAATCTCTCCCAACAGTCTGCTTGTAAAAAATGTCAAATATATTTTCTCCCGTCACGCGACTCACAAGATAAGGGATTGGATTATTGCGTCGTAAATATCAAATGTCATGCTTCGATACGTAATATTCGAATTGAATCGATTTTGTCTGACGATAAGGGGTATTACATTCGGTTCTTGGCTGGCACGGCTGGCACCAGTAGCATTAAGGCGATCGATGTTGAACGTGGGGTTAGTTTTAGTAAATCGCGTGTTTACTGCCGTACCTTGTACCGAAGCGAACCATTTTAGTGAGTAAATTGTATTTCACTCCAATTGCTCTATGACGTGACGGCATAAGGCAATGAAAGCAATTTGATGATCGTAACGGGACTGAATTTTCTTCAACGAAGAAAATAAAAACCTACATTGGTGATGTTAACTATTAACATCATTTAAAAGGATTATAATGCTTTAATTGTAGAAAGTAGTTCAAAGTTTCCCTTTCCTTTTATTTGTTAAATCAACTTATTATGAGTAGTAGAGTCGAGTAGATACTTATGTATCAAAAAGTAAATTTATAAAGTAATTATTATTTTCAACCTTATATTGTTACTTATTATTACACCTATCACAATATCTCACTAAAACCAGGGTTAATCGTGAGATGTCCAACATTTATAAACACTTTTCATGTAGATTTCACAATAAATAAATAATAAATAAATATTTTAGTTAATGAAATAAATTGAATTTGAAAGTATGATAAATATATTCGTACTCCTTGTTTATGAATTCGTTTATAATATAAATATACAATTGATATCATAGATAGTTTTCTGCCGACTTCCAAAAAAGAGACGGTACTCAATTCGAGTGTATGTTTTTTTTATGTGTGTTACCTCATAACTTTGTACTGGGGGAACCGATTTCGATGATTCTTTTTTATATGAAAGCTGATAGTTCTCGTGTGGTCCCATATGAATTTGATCAAGATCAGACTAATAGTTATTGAGTTATTCTTAAATAACTTATATTGAAGTCGCTTATATTGAAGTCGCTTATATTGAAGTCGGCTATACAAAATTTTTAATTTTAAATTATTAAGTTTAATATTAATAAACCTAGCAAGCTAACAGCATAGCAAAGTGGCGAAGCAATCAGCTTTGTAGCGGTTTCTAACGGTTGCCGTTGAGCAATCAGTTTCAAAATAGGAGGTACAGATGCCTGGGTGATCAGTAATCGATTGCTGAAAACAGAATTTGAAAATTCGAAACCGTTCTCGAGATAATCGTGGGACAGACGGACAGACGGACAGACATCGTGAAATCAATAAGTGTCTTCGCAAGCTTCGCCACTTAATAAGTTAGCATTTTGCTATTTTGTTGTGAAATAATAATGATTTTGATGAAACTAATAATTTGAATTATTTTAACAGGGTTATGAAGGCTCGCTTTTGAAGGTCACCAGTAAGAATGGAAAAACAGCTTCGGTAAGTTCCACCTATTAACTAAAAATATAAGCAAAATAGATTTATATCGGTCTTCAGTCTGGAAAATGATAAATAAAATTTATGTAGCACTACCGTGTACTATTTTAACTATTCTGTGGTATAATAATGTCCTCCAGACCGAATTTCGGTCCCGGCGGTTAATGCCAACGGAGACTAGCGATCTGCGCTGAATGGGTTATAGTGCACAAGTGTGTGTGCGTGCACAGGTGTAGTATCTGTTTACATCAATCTTATTGTCCAATAGGACGGCAATCCGACACGACCGAAAAGAGATATTTATTTATTAATTTATTTATAATTAATTAAAACGGCTTGCGCCAATGACAGTAATTAATAGGTAAAACTAAACATATAACATAATTAACATAATTCAAAAACAAATAACAAGTCAGAGATCAAACATACTTAACAATAACTAGAGGAAATAAAATAACATAAAACAGAATAGAATAGAATAGCTAGACCAACGGCTTTACATGATTTTCAAGCACGGCGAATTTTCTAACTCCGAGCTGATGATGATGATACTTATTAATTACTAGCTGTTCCCCGCGACTTCGCCCTCGCGTTATTTGGGGCTTTAATTTTTTTGCGGGGAACCCTAATTCTTTTTCTAAAATAAAAGTAGCCTAAGTTACTCCTTGTGATATCTTGTGCTATCTGCCAGTGAAAATCCCGTCAAAATCGGTCCAGCCGTTTCGGAGATTAGCCGGAACAAACAGACAAACAGACGGACAGACAGACAGACAGACAGACAAAAACTTTAGCAATTGCATTTTTGTTATTAGTACCGTATATAATTTCATATGCATGTAGTAAAAAGCTGTAAATTAGACATTACAAACAGACACTTCAATTTTATTTATTTGTAGTATAGATTGACAAAAAACCCAATAATTGATGTTGGTACGACCCGGGACCACATGACCAGTACTTAGTACTTACGAGTACTGAACCAAAGAGACAGCCATATTTTTATTCTCATGATTATAATTCTTTTGTTTTTCATTTTATTTCGTTATGTAACGTCTATATGTCCTCTACTCTTCAATTTGTATAATCTCGTAGCACAACCGTAGTACGCGCTACGAAAGCCAGTATAAACACACGGCTGTTCGTCCGCACTCGTCATATTGCGCGTCTAATTGAACTGATGTTGGTTTTGTTCCCAGTATGAAGGGTACGTGTGCAAATGAATTGCATGCGAGTTTGTGAAATGCGGATAGTCAAGTTAGTTTACTCAATTTACGCCGGAGCCGGTATTACAGAGTCTCTTATGATATGTATATGAAAAGTAGTTTTATTACCTGTTTTTATAATCTTGGAATAAGTAGATTTGATAAAGATTTTATATGAATACACAAACTATTTTCTAAACAATGTACTGTATAATTCCTTCGTTAGCTATGTATTACCTATTGTTGTAATAAACACATTATTGAAAGTCAGTTTTGTGTGTGAATATTGTCACACAATACATAATATGTTGTACTTTAATTATGTACACAATACTTTTTAAAATGTTGCGGCGCATAAACAAATGTAATACTGGAGACACTCCCCCTCACTATATCTTAAAAATAGTTTAAATTAATAAATCAACACTTTCTTGTATTGAATACAAAATCACTAAATAATCTTCTATTATTATTATTATAAAGACTCTTTTATATACATCTAGTAGCTCGCCAGGCAGACGTTGTTCTGCCCTTTCCAACGACCCTTTTTATAAAAATCTTTAAATTCGCAATAAAAAGTTTTGGGGGTAATTTAGCGGGAGAAAAACTATCGTATCTCTCAAGTTGGACCAAAATGCACAGTGTGCAAAATTTCATTGAAATCAGTTCAGTAGTTTAGGAGTCCATCCATTATATATAAAGGTATAGCCGAAACAGATTATAAAACTATCTAAATGCCCCTCAACACTAATAATGTGGATGTATGTATGGACTTTGCTTTACCAACATCATTAGGTTACCATGCCTATATTCGGGATCACCTCCTAGGATAGTGGGAAAGCGCTATATTTCTTGTTCAATAGCAATGTTTGTTTTGACCACTCATAAAAACTTATTTGTATTAACTAGACTGTCAAATATCCCATTCATCACCTGATCTTGTCGTCAGGGGTTGTGAAAGTCAACATTTTAATTAAAATGTGAGATTTATGATACAAAGGAAGATAGCACAATAAGTATTTTAGTAACGGCTATAAATAGCATGTCTCTGACATATATATACCACATATAATACCAGTGACCCACCCCGGCTTCGTCTGGATGCGATCTATTGATGTAGAGCCATTTAGATTTTTGAAATAATCAAAAATAACCTATTATTTTATCAACTTTTCGATTTCACAATAAATACTGTAAACTTTTCGGATACCGATACCCTCAAAATTTTTTATTGCTAATTTAAGGATTTTTATAGGAAGGGTCGTTGTAAAGGGCAGAACAAAGTCTGCCTGGCGAGCTACTTTGTATATATATATATATATATATAAACATTTATATGAAATATACTACTAAAATAATACATACATAAATAAATAAAAACCTAACCAGACGGAAGCGCTCGGCAATGGAGACCAAACGGCCGAGGTTTTGAGAGGAAGGGAAAGAAACCGGGAAATAAATTGTTGTTATTGTTTTCTATTATTAGTATAATCTATGGACTGAACTAAAGTAAATAGGAGACACATTTAAATGAGTATTGAAGATAAGATAAGAGGACCAAATGCTCCAGGTCATCTGTGCTGCTTGCTTTTGAGATAACATGTAAAAATTGTTTGCAGCCGGTGGGTTTTGTCACCTTCCACACAAGAGCTGGAGCCGAAGCTGCCAAACAAGATCTTCAGGTTAGTATCACCATTCCATTTCACAAAGCTTGAGATAGGTTTAATTCAAATTTATATAGTTATACGTATATTTTATACTTCGTATTAAAACGTTTTGTATCTACCTCTATTATTTTGTTTGTAGTAATACTTGAAAGATCAAAAAATGCCGACAAACTGGCTTACAGTTTGGCAAAGTTTGAAATGTAAATAATGTAACACTCTTTCTAAGAATAAATAAAAAAATATATCTTAAATATGATTTGTATGCCTAATATTATAAACGACGGAAATGTCAGAGACTATTATTATTAGTTAATGAAAAACTAAGTTCAATCGAATCAATTAGTCCGTAAATACGCTCTAGTTTATCGGGAATATAATCAATTTGCCCGGTGCAAGCGTTAGTTATCTATTATATAGTCATACCTCTTAATTACGACTGTAATTAAAATGCAAACTTTTACACTATTTAAGGAAAAATGCAGGTATTCTAACTGCACTTGTAGACTTACAGTACATTATTATGTAAAGTTTAGTTATTTTTTAAATTTATTAAACGTAATAAATTAATATTAAATAAAGAATGTGATAATATATATATATATATATATATATATATATATAATATCATGAACGGGGTTATATTAATTACATTGATATTATGTATTTCAAAATATATACTAGAACGACAAAAAATAACGCATTACGATATAAACAAATTTATATCACGTAAGGCTTTATTAATGTATAAACAACAAATTACATAAATATATCACTTACAATAACATACGGAGTTAGTTTATAAAGATATAAGCTATTTGTATATACTAAAACAAGTACAACGCACGGTGTTACTAAACCTCTTCTCATCACATGCCTCAACACAGCAAATAAGCACTATATAGTTAATATTATTCTCATTGTAGTCTTTAAATAACATTTTCCTTATTCGAGTAACCGCATCGTAAGTTATGCTAAACCCATGCACATAGTGACCGGACGAATCCCGGGCAACAAGTCGAAATCGAAGAGCGGTCTACACCAAAGTGATATCAACAATTTGACGGTGTAAATATGCAATTGCATGTCACTGTTTGACAGATTTTGGCGTCACACCCTGAGCACTGTGTTCCGTCACCTTAGCAGGCGCGGGCGTGCATAATGATACTTTATTATATTTAATTTCCAATTAATTTGTCTCGTCAGTTGCAATTAAGACATACATAACCATAATTACGAATCGGTTCAATGAAAGGACTAAAGCACAACACACTAGTATGGAGCCGACTCCAAACGTAGTCCCAGACGCTTCCCCAACATGCAAGTGTCACGGCCTTCCACGGTGGGGATGTACATATATCCCACTGTGGGTCACGCGGCAACCGACCCTTCCATCGTCATTATATCGGAGCGCCGCACCGCTCGCGGCTGTTCACAGCAGGGCGTCCGGTTCGACCCCGACATGCCGCAAACGATTCGGCTGGAGTTCGCTAAAAGCAACACGAAGGTCAGCAAGCCGAAGCCGGCAGTTGCCACAGCCGCGCCAGCTGCACACCCTGCATTGATGCACCCACTCACTGGACGTAAGTACCGCCGAACGCACACACCGCCCGCCATTCGCTCGACTCTCCTCGCATCCAAATCAGCTCAAATAGAGTAACTTTTACATTCACCTCGATATCCGTTGTGATTTGAAAACAACGCCATTCAAGACAGAATTAATTACTTATTCATAATAATTCGTTTAGTTATACGTCAATTTGGTGTGAGATGAAGTCGAATGAAGGCAAATTTGGGCAAGTATCTGTAATCGCTTACACGTACCACGCAAAGCCTAGCTCCGTGAAGCTATTCCCTAAATAATTTATCTATCGGGTTCTATACCACTTCTGTAAACTTAATAGTTACATGTTTTCATGCTAATATGTTCACCTTTGATAGTATTACTAAGTATGATATATAATAAAAATATGATATGGGTATATACGATAACTTAGATAATAAAACGGTCACGCATTCAAACTAATTTCAATATGAAAACATGTTATAAATATACTGTAAATATAGCTTAAAAACAAATTAAGTGACTGCACAAATATGCAGTTGTGTCATCCAAGACATCCAAGATCCAACATATATAAATACATAATATATATGTTTCATAAATATTATTATTTAAATTTCATAATATTTTGCAAATATTATATTTTATAGTACACCAACTTGAAATCACCTAAGTTATAGATTATTATGAACGAGCTAGGCGTATATAAGTATATAACTCGAAAATATTATGAAAATTTTATGACTTAGAGGATGTTTTGTTTACATATTATTAAGAATATTATTAAAGTTCTTGCCATTAAGTACATTCAAAACAAGACCTCAAAACAAATTTTTGAGTTCAATAAACAGTTGTCGATTTTGGTCCTGCGCAATTGAATTCTTGAATACTAAGAAGGATAAAAACTTATGGAAAAAGACATTAATACTCTAATAACGATTGAATAGACTTAGCGAGCCCGTTCTTCCCGGGCGGTGGCGCCGAGTTGTGGCATCACCCGCTGGCGTACGGTGGAGAGCTGCCGGGCTTGTCCCATGGACTCGTGCATCCCGCCATCCACCCACAGATGGCGCCGGTGCGTTCTTACCTCTGACTAGCTGCCGCCGATAGGCCACACCACGTAAGTTTAAGTGTACCTACAATATTTATTACTACCGAAACTTTTTTGCCTATATGCCATTTGAGAAATGTTCAAAATTAAAAAAAAAATTGTAAAGTCTCTTGATATAATGATTTCTTATATTTACGCGAACACTACACATTGAATGAAACTACTTTTACGGATTTTATCGCGTTTAATTAACTTATTTTATATTCTTGTGGTATTCTTGTACTTTAATGTCTTATAGTTTTGAAGTCTTGCAGTGGTATGCTTAGGTTTAATTTTAAATTTATGAATTACAGGATCTCAAGCAGGTGGTAGTACCCAGCCTCCTTCTCTATTGAAATTAGGATGTTTTTTTAATTTCAATAGCCTCACGTATCATCCTTGGCAGGAATCGATGTTCTTTCGCGACAATTTGTGGTTTATCAAATCTAATGTAATGGCGGGGACCGTCTAGGATATGATCACAAACTGCAGACTTCCCGGATCGTTGGTGTCCGGGAAGTCCCCAAGCATACCACTGCAAGACTTCAAGACACAGTTAGTTCATTCTGCGTAGATCGGACCAAAATTATTAATTAAAAATGCTAAAGGTACTCCGGGTTAACTCTGACATCGGGACGTCAATCACCTCAGTCCCCCGTGACCACGGTTGCTGGAAAGCAACCGAAACGTCGGGATATAAAATAATTAAACGCGATAAAATCCGTAAAAGTAGTTTCATTCAATGTCTCTTGATATATTAAAAATCTTAATATATTGGGAACAGCCGTGGGGTAGCGGTGTAAGAAAATCTACTACCTTGTTGACCCTTGGCTGTTGTAAGAGGTGACAGAGGTAACCTGAAGCAGAAGATGGGTAGCCACGTCTTCCGAATTACAGGTTAATATTATAAAAATGTGCAGTTGCCAACCCGCCTGCCAAGGAGAGACTCTATGTACAGCAGTGGATTTTTATAGACTATAATGGATATTGGAAATAACTAACAAATGTTCTATTTTATTCAAAAATACATTTAATACATAATATCATGTGTGGTCAATAGAATAAAATAGAATAATTTTTTATTCAATATACATTACATGTGTAATTCTTATTGAAAGTCATTTCTTACTTTACCACTGGTTCGAAAAAAATCCTCTGTCCAATCTTTCATGTCTCAATTGAAAGAACATTGACAAATACTGCAGCTAACTTGACGTGATTAAATATTTTGCTATATATATATATATATATATATATATATATATATATATATATGTAGTATCACATACTATTTATAATACAGTATTCTTTGCTATTAGAATTCTGAATACTATATGTAATTCTAAATAAATTATATTATTTCTTTAAACAATTACAAGTTCACTGCTGAACATAAGCCCCCATGAAGCAGCTATATTAGTAGTATAGTTGTAGCACGAATGGGTCGGCTCGACCGGGGAAGGACCACGCTCTCACAGAATACCAGCGGAAAATAGCAGCTTAACACTGCTGTGTTTCCTATGGTGAGTGTAGAGAACCAGAGACCCTTTTTACTGGAAAAGAGGCATTCTATCTTTGTTCTCACGGGTGACAACGCATCTGCATTTTGATTCGCAACCGAGGATAAATGTAGATGTCTATGAGCCACAGCAACCACTTACTATCAGGTTGACTGTGTGCTCGTTTGTCTCCCTTTCCTATAAAAAAAAATATATTTACCACAGTTACCACGCTTTGCAGGCTGGTTGATGACTGGCAGCTCCTTGTCACCTCTTGCGACACCCACGGCATGATATGAGGTAGTGGATGTTCATACGCTGCCTTTGTAAATTGCCAATATAGCAGCTTGACGTGCCTTCTTTTGCTATAACTTTATTGACATCCACATCTGCTAAAATATTTTCAGGGATTAATTTTGAAAAGATGATTTAAAGATGTAGCCGATTCTTGATAATAGTTTATACTAGTACTGGTTCAAACATTTCATCAATCTCCTGAACATAAGCCTCAATGGGAGAGGGAGTTTGCCATAATGGTGAAACTTTGATTGTAGTCGAAGCTACTCCTGCTTCAAGTCTGAGACGGAATGATTGTTTCTCTAGTCAGCAAAGACGCCAAGACCTCCGCGGTCACATCGAAGACTGATGTAATGTGTTGTATATAGACCCCTCTGACGCTCGGTGCGTGCGTGCTGCCCGCGCCGGCGCTGGGGTCGCCGGGCGCGGCCGTGCCTCCCCCCGCGCACCCGACGCACCCGGGCCACCCCGCGCACCCCGGCCACCCCGGACACCCCGGCCACCCCGCGCATCCTGCGCCTCCCTGCTCGACGCTCTTTGTCGCCAACCTCGGCCAGTTCGTCTCCGAACATGAACTCAAAGAGATCTTCAGCAGGTATGTGACGCTCGTTAACTGATCAACTGTGGTTGTGTTTAAGGCGTATCGTCAGAATGGTGTGGAGAAACAAGGATGAAATTCTATTGGGTAAACAACATAGAGATATTAGATGACTCGAGTACTAGGAAATCACCATTACTAGTCCAAGAGCTGGTGACAATTTTGGAAAGGTCTTTAGGCAATTTCAAAATATTAAAAAACTGTACTGTATCGATGTTAGTGAATCTGATTATTTTATTCTTCCTCTTTACTACTCTCTGATGCTTTATTATTTGTAAGCTCAGAACCAATATCTGCTTCAGCTCCATAGAATTTTGTTCGTTGTCTAAAAAAATACTGTTCATTTATGTACAATAAATAATGCTATTTAACTAAATATAGAATTGTTTTCTATTTCTACATTATTATGCATTCTTATTACTTTTTTGGAGCATATAAATAAAACAATATATTAATAAAATATCATATACGCTGCGCATTAGCAAGATATCTGCAAATTCCCTTCTATACTCAATTCTAGATTCATTAATATCTATTATATTTTTATGATTATATTTTTTCTCAGTGGTGACTATGCATCTGGTCTCCTTTCAGGTAGAACTTAAGTTCGTTTATATTTTCAATTTTACAAGAATAAATATATTATAAAAAAATAAATTTTGTAAATTTTTCATCAGCTCTCCGACCACACTGTGTTATGGGTAAAATATATTGCAATAAGTCGTTCGCATTAATTGTTATCTCAATTATGTTACAAAAAAAATCTTGTATTTTAATTTCTCAAATGTGGTTTTAACCTTGTTTCTATGCTCCCTGAGCTCAAAATAAATTAATACAAATATATGTTCAAAGTAAACTGGTATTAGAGTTTACATAAGCAAGCTATTATGTACACTCTAAGAAACTGGTACAGTGTTATATGTTTATAACATGCATGATTAAATTATAACATTAATTAAAAATGCTACATAAGGTCATTAATTATAATGTGAAATAATTCTCATTCCCTTATTTACTGGTTGCTCTAACTTATGATATTTGTATATTTAATATAAATACAAATCATTGATGGTAATATTACGAATTTATAAAAATATATAGATTTTGGGCATATCACATGATAAAGCAGGACCTTATGTACCTCCATGGTATTTAAATAATATTAATTATAAATGTGACTGTATCTTCCACAGTGCATGTCGCACCGAATATCACAGTATCGGCCATTTTGGGCATTAATTTAAGATTTCATTTTCTTATTTTACACAAACTTGTCTTATAAAGCTCCTTTATAAAATATTACGCGTTAATCAAGTAATTGTTAATAGTTTGTGTGAGATTAATGGCCTGCACCCGTACCACTGTAAGCATGTCGGTCTATTGTTAATGAAACATCACACACCAGCACCGAAACACTAAAATCATCAATTGCACTTATATTTTATAATTAATATTGATAAGTATTAAAATTTGTATCGCACAAAGTATTATTGTATGTAACAACTAATAACGTTATTTGAGAGAAATATTTTTATACAATTAGATAATTCTATTTATCGTTTAACCTGATAGGGACTGGTAAAATTTCATCGGTTCATACAGATATTAATTTTTTTTACCTAAAGATTGTCTTAAATAATGTCTATGCGCAACATAAACAAATAAATATTCCCATAAAAATTCACACTGATGCACTGAGGTACGAGTGTGGGCAAAACCGAGTATGGTGGTAACAGTTGCCCTGGCTTCTCGCGTCTTCGGCTTCTGACGGGCAGCGGCGGGGGCGCGGGCAGCTCAGGGCCGGTGGCCTTCGTCGAGTTCGCATGCGCGAGCGACGCGAGCGCCGCCCTGGCCCGCCTGCAGGGCGCGCTGCTCCTCAGCTCTGAGGGCGCCATTCACCTCGAATACGCGAGGCATAAGTTGGCACACAACGGCTGGATTCTCGCACATGAAGTATGCACGAGCACATTCAAACACGTTGACGCTATGTGAATTCTTTTCTACGAGGATCCAGACAGAGCTATGTTTCGATATGACTTCGTTCACACCCATTGTTACCTTCAATAATCATGAATTCATCCGAATGATAGAGAATTTGCTTGGCGTCAACTTCTATGAAGCTTTGGATTCCATAAATGTAATATGTTAATAACGTTTTAAATCCGTTACAATGTCTGTCTATGCTCTGCTCACATGGATTCCAAAGCACAATTGATGAGACCAAAATGTAACTGATAATATCACACCGCACCATGCACTTTAGTTTTTGATATTTGCCTGCTTTCAAACAATTTAAAGATAATTTAACAATAATTTTAGCTCTCAGCTTCTTTCACATTTCTCCTAATGACATGATTCGTAACCGACAGGGAGCCAAAGGCGGAGAAGAGGGCGAACAGCATTAATTCGTTCGTGACTATCGGCACTTGACAACCAGCTAACTGAGGGACGCGCTATCTTGATCCTCTGAATCGCATCGGAACCGCAACAATAGGAGATGAAGCATGCATAGCATACCCTAGCTGCTGCAACGTACGAACATTGTACGGCTAATTTGGATCAAGAAATTTTTTATCAACAACCCTAGCAATTAGATAATTAGTAGTCAATGCTATCGTCTCCTTTTTAATTTTGTTTTTAATTTTATTCTCATCAGGGGTGTGATGTTTTATTGTTGATACCAAATTTAGCATAAACTTTTATTGTATTATTATTAACATTCCAGTTGAATTGTTTACGGTTCATGACGACTATATTATTTGGAATTATTTTATCATTTAAATGTAATCTGTTTTAAAAACATAATATAACTATTCATTTTGTATAAGATAAGATTTATTTACAACTAACTTATTATGTGCGTAAAGTTTGTATATTAGTTTCTTCAAGGCCGATGTATACATCTGAGAGGATTTGTTATGCATATAGTGTAATAAAGGAAATTAAAACATTTTAGGATATATCACATTCGAATAAGCTAAAAACCAAAGGTGCCCTTCATAGAAAAATTACGTTTTGTTATATAATATTTCAAGTTGAATGATTTTTAATGAAGTTGTATCTATGATACTTTTGTTTTAGTCGCGATAATGTTAGCATATATAAATGAATTTTTCATGACTATTTCAAATTATATTTACCTAATGCTTTTCTTAGTAATTTTTATAATGTTCAATCACTCGTTAAAGCGCTGGCACTCTAGTGTTGGTCTTACGATCCTTTCTATATATAAATGGAAATATTGCAATAATTACAAAGATTTTAGTATAACTTCGACGCGATAGGACGAGTGCGCCCCCGGAGCCGCTTTCTGTAAAGTGCAATACGTCAACATGTGCTCGGCCAGTACTCACATCGTACTTACGATCTGTCCTTTATTTCCCCGATTGGTCACTACTGCGCCAATACTTCTTGTGCCTTGAGAAAACTCTTTCCGGAGTACCGGAGTATCACCTTTCAAATAGTTTAGTTGTTGTCGATTTCGTTGTTTGTATACGATGCGGTACGGTCGGGCCCGTTCTGTGTTGTTGCGAGAATTTAGCCTTGGCCTTATGAGAGTTAAATAACTAAATGTAATCATTATATAAATAAATTAGTAAATAATATAGTACGGCGACATGCGCGCCACGCTGAGTAGTGAAAACCGTTATTCTATTTGCATGCTTTGACGAGCTTCTTGGTAATAATCTAATTTAAATATTTAGTAGTTACTTTTATTATATAATCATTAGGTGAATAAATATAACTAGATAAGGGTATTTATTGTAGAGAATCAGCATAGTTACATTACTTTATAATGAATGCTATTCGTACATAATAATAAATCGATGTAATAAGGTTAAATTTACTAAAGTGTTAGTATATAATGAAATTGAAGATTAATATATTTTTTATTTTTAACTAGTTGACTATATATCGCATACAATTTGAATACATAGTTACCTTTCTTTCTTATTAACGGAGTGACGTTGTAAGTACACAACACGCGAAGTAGCAATAAACCAAAAATGAAATCTTAATGTTTATATTATAGGTATTTAGTAACGTATTCTGCTGATGTAAACATGTAAAAAATATAATATGAAAAAATTAAAAAAAAATCCCTGCTTAGTCTGTAATTATTGAGTATTTGGATTATAATCTTGAGGTGACAGAAATCAATGAGTTATTCACAAAATCGTTGTCGTTTTAAAGACCAGTAACTCCGCATGTGAATTCTTATGAAATGTTTCTTAGTCAATATTTAATAGAAATATCGTCAATTTTTGACTTAGCAAAATTTTATACATCATTTATTGTGGTGTGACTTTCACATTATACCGAATGTCATTGTGCATAGACCAAAGATAAACGATATACATTTTTATTACTAACCTCAGACCATACCAAACATGTAATCTAAGTTGCACGTTCCGTAAAAAGGATTTTTCAAAAAGTTATTCGTTATTCGCTGTGTGTATGTAACTAAAAAATTATAAATCCGTCGAGGCTAAAACCTATGCTACAAGTCGTCGCATCTACGATAAATGTCTGGATTCAAACTATCGTTACCCTACAGCTGTGACTGCTAAGAGTTTTGAACAAAATTACACAAAATTTCATTATTAGGCCTTGGTTGTCTTTCGAATCCCTTCGTCGATTTTAGTAATTAAGCTAAGTCAATGTTTACTTATTTAATTCGATATAATGCTAATTCGTAAGTAATTGTGTAATAGTGAAGTAGCGATCTCCCATACTTACGGCGAGCGGCGTCCCGAGTGCTAATTAAAAATACAACGAAAAAGTGCATGCATTCTGAATATCTTTTTTGAGTTAACGATTTCAAACTATTGTTACAAAATTAAAGATTGGCATTAAACATTCGGTACTAGCTTTTTTATTAGAATTTTGTAACACTGCGAAAATTCTGTTTATATTTTTCGCGCGTGTCATTCATCCAATCTGTCAATTTTACGATTTAACCCGCGATTTGATTTGACGGGCGCCGCCGCCGCCATGATTCCGTCCAACAACCGTAGATAGCGAGTAAGAGACGTCCAGTGGCTGAGGACACGGCTGCGTCACCTATTGCGGGACTACTCGATACATATCATCGTAATATTAATGTGTAATTAGAGGTAAAGATCGGTTTCATAGAGACGTTTATTCTGTATCCTCGTCTACTACTTATAATGCAATCGGCTATATGTCACGCTAATTTTGCAGTTTCAATTACTAAAAACGTTTTTCGCTCTGAAGCTACATATAATATGGTTCTTTGAACTTGATCTTCGCTTGGATTTCTCTGTGAATTTCTTTGTGATTTTCGTATAGATTTTCCGGTTGGAAATTGCGTATCTTGAAAGCATGTGTTGTGCGTATTTTCTTAACGTTTACTGTGAAATCGAGTAGATTGTTTTGAGAGCGTCGTTGAAGGGTAGAGACGCGTGACATTGGCCCGCATGTGATAGGCTAGTGTAGGGGTGGGTAGCATCGCCTTGCAAGTTAGACTAAGTGAAGCGGTATCACACAAACACCGTGTATCGGAAACATATCAATTCTGTGCCCCTTAATAATTCTAGGTAAATACTAATAATCTAGGAGATACATATGAATAGAATAAAGAAACAAAATAATCGTTCGGAATATTTAATACCAGCTAAGTGTTGTTTTCATACGTTAAAAAGGTAATACTTGCGATCACACTGTGTTTTCTGTATTATGTCGATTACAACGCGCCATACTCAAGTAGTATAGCGCCACTTATGTTAACTTATTGCAATATTTTTTTAAAAGGTTATTTTTATTGTTATTCCTAGACTAACTATTAATATGGCTTAATTACCAAATTAATTTTAGCTGTTCGCTTCGGATTCAGTATTAATGTTCTTGTTTTTAATATTTTCGGTGACAAAATATGAAGAGTTGCTGAAAACCTATTTGTATATCGAGCAAAGTAAACCATACAAGATATATAGTTAGTAATTAATTGTTAGATTTGTGTGACTTGGATTATTTAAAGCTTTTAGAGCAAAGGTAAAGTGTTATTGTGGTTTAAGAAAAAAAATACATAATGACATTGTAAAAATAGTAATAACTTTAGCTTAATTATATATTACAACTTTTATAGATGTTCATTAATTTTTCATTTCTTACTTCATGGAGTTTTGTGGCATTGGAGACGTCATTGTTAATTCAAATAAATTTGAGCTCATTCTCACTCGATTTTTATTCATTTTACAACCCTACAATCAAGTCTCCAAACATTTCTAGCACCCGCCGTTCCTGTACGATGTATAAATCTCTCGACTTGGGCTTACATCAATTCTTAAACCTCTTGACGGAGCCTTATGTCTTGTTATAAACAAATTCTTCTGCAAAAATGACATGTTTTATGTATTGTCAATATTCTTGTATTAATAATAAAATTATTAGGACTAAATAATAGGTGTCTAGTTTAGGGTTATTCATATTAGATATAATGATTGAGAGTTGAGCTTTGACCTTTGCTTTGTAGACATTGCTTTTATACGTCCTCTTGTAAAGCTCGCAAAGCTGTGGTACGTAATTTTTGTGTTTGTATCAATGTTAGTAAGGAATATAGTACAGAGATCACTTAGATGATGGTTATCGGTGGAAGCGTTATTAAAATCTCTGTTTTCAATAATGGTTTAATTAATCGCAGTGTTGTATTTATGTTATTATTAGTTTTAAAGCATTATAGGGTCCAAAGATTGGGAATAAATTTATGTGACAAATTTATATGTTTGTTTCCTTATATTCCGGCTACGACGATTTAATTATTGAATTAATAAAATGAAAAGTCCCTTCGGGATATTGCTAAATAAATTAATACCAAAATCAATAATAAAATGCATTATATATTGAAGTACTTGATCGTATATACCACTTTTTAGATACCAGCGAGCTATTGCATATCAGTATCGCTGTATTAGAAATGAAATGTTACAATTATGAATTTTTAATGATTTTAAAATCATTAAAGCTACAGTGAATAATATAGATAATAAAATATTTGGAATGTTATACAGACCGTCTTTTTTAAAGAAAAACAAAGTTGTCAATAAAAATTTAACACTGCATGAATGCATAATAACACACTTCAATCATAAGAGGCATAGAAGAAAATACCCACTTACCTAGGCCACTTACATGGTTTACAAAACTATTACAGGTATCTGTTGCAGATAATGAATAAAATTTAAGATAAGCGTAAGTACATGTAGGTAAACAATTAATAAAATCTCTTTAGATTTTATATTAACTTAAAACGAAATCCTTCTTTGATTTAAAACAATGTGTTTTACGAGAATTACAATATTACATTTTGTTGGTTGTGTAAAATTATATACAATCATCGGTCTCTTTCAAACTGTTCCATCCTTTACCTTTTCATTTTATAATTTTTTTGTGCAGGACATAAGCCTTTACAAAAATGCACAAATTAGCAAGCACGTCTTGATAAAAGTTGCTTATTATTTACCACGTTAGACAAATGGATTGGTGATCGTAGGGAGACATCCCACGCATTTATAAACAATGTTCATTTATGGTAGCAACACTGTCACGTATAATTGTTTATCTTGACATCAGATAGCGAGTGGTACAAATTTTAAGAATAAAACCTAAAATGGGATTTCAGTTTGTATTTATACCTCCGAAACTCACAAGACACCTATTTATATCCACTGCCCTACAAACATTGTCCCGTCTAATTTTACTTATTTTGAATTCCCGACGTTTCGGGTGCTTTTTAGCACCCATAATCACGGAGGGACTGAGTTGTCAAAGGCAAATAGGGTTACTGCTATTTTATTCTTCATCAGCCTGTAATGTCTACGACTGGACATAAGTATCTTCTATTGCAATGTTTTTTTTTCTGAAAGTGTATCTTTTTGGCCCTGTGGCCTTAACAACTAACGCTACTGAGTGCACTGATTTTGCCGGCGGAGACGCGACGCCAAGCGACGCTGACTGTAGTCACAAAGCAACTCCACACCTGCTATTGGAATGAGGCTCCCCCAATTAGGAGGAGGGGCTCGATGTGATTCCAAGAGTCCCTCAGAAAGATGTACGAAACTCGGCTCGAACCACTATCGGAAAAAGGGGAAGCGGGTCGTAACTAAAACGCCCCGTATCACGGGTAATGAACCTCGTGTACGCTTTTAGTCTGTGACCCAGCGTTCGCCGGCGAATGCGGTGTGCCTTAGTATTTTGTACTATGTTTGAACGTGTGTGTGTGTGTGTGTGTGTGTGTGTGTGTGTGCTTGTGTTAGTGGATCGGATTCCCTCTCCGGTAGAAGGAAGGGGGGATCAACTTATTTTGGGTAGTTATTTCATCATCGGG
This sequence comes from Parnassius glacialis, assembly GCA_033319125.1. NCBI lineage: Eukaryota > Metazoa > Arthropoda > Insecta > Lepidoptera > Papilionidae > Parnassius > Parnassius glacialis. The sequence goes on from JAVANC010000009.1 coordinate 19,013,321, forward strand.
ATCGAGATGACCGTTCTTCGGGTGTCTCCGTGAGGGGGGGGGGCTTCCCCCTTTAAGTAATACGTACCCGCTTCTACCTCCAACGGATTAGGGTGTTCTTTGATTGAATTGAAGTATCTTAAGGATAGTTCCTTAAGATATGACTGGATTGTGGGCATATTGAGATCGCGTGCGCAAAGGACACACCCGCTTTTGTTATACTAGGACATACGCAGGTTTTATAAATATGCAGTTTATGTTTTAAGGACAAAAAACGCCTTAATTTTGAACGCTTTAATGTAATGAGTAAAGCTCATCGCATTATCGAATGTTATTCTCAGGTATTTCACCTCGCTAACCCAGGGAATTGGGCTATTATAGAGGGAAATTACGGGTATGCCTGAGTTGTGTCGCTTGAGTCTAAGAAAAGTTTTAAAGCAAGTTTTCATGTTGAACATGATAGCTTTACTTTTCATCATCATCATTCATCATTACATCCCTTCACAAGTCCACTGCTGAACAGAGGCCTTCCACAGGCATGCCACAAAGCACGGTCCTGAGCCACCTGCATGTCTTACAAGGTCGTCACTCCATCTAGTGGGTGGACACACTACACTACGCCTGCCGGTACGAGGCTGCCACTCGAGAACTTTTCTACTCCATCGGTTGTCGGTTGTTTGAGCTATATGGCCGGCCCATTGCCACTTCAGCATACTAATTCTTTGGGCTATGTCGGTTACTCTGGTTCTACTGCGGATATCCTCGTTTTTAAGTCTATCACGCAGAGAAACGCCGAACATTGCCCTGTCCATAGCTCGCTGATCAACTTTGAGCTTCCTCATACGGCCAGCAGTCAAGGACCACGTCTCAGATCCGTAGGTCATCACTGGAAACACGCACTGATTGAACAATCTAGTGTTGAGGTTCTAAGGTATGTCTAACGAGAAGATATGTCGTAATCTCCCGCTTTACTTTTATAAGGATTTAGTTCGAGTCTCCATTTTCTGCAGCAGTCGCCTAGTGCGTATGCACTAATAATGTTGCAGCTTGGAGTTTGTAATGGGTATTTGCAAGGGCTGCTGTTATAGGACAAATAAAGCAAATCTGGATTTACTATCGCACCACCAGACGTCTTGTTCCTATGAAGCTACTGGATCGTAACTACGAGTACTCTTATTAGAGTGCCTTTCACATAAACACTTCTAACTGCCTAAATCTAAATTAATATGAAGTCTATCGATAGGATAACCTTGCTGAAAGAAGTGGCTAACAATACCCCCGAAATTTATCATTACGTTTGGCAATGTTATAGTCAAAATACTAACTTGTTTTACGAAAACCATGTTATCGATTCTGCTGTCGGTGTTCAGCAGGGTGACCCACTAGGTCCAGCACTTTTCAGTTTGGGAATTCAACCCATTATTTCAAATTTGAAATCCAAGCTGAATGTCTGGTACCTGGACGACGGTACACTGGGAGGTAGAGCAGATTAACGTCCTCAGTGATCTTACTCATATTTTTAGAAATTTTAAAAATATTGGTCTTGAACCAAATAGCAATAAATGTGAAATATTTTTTCCAATAATTTATCTACTTCCATAGAGACAGTTTAATTCAAAATTTCAATCATGTTTCTCCAGGAATAAAAACTGTTAGTACGGAATCACTATACCTGCTAGGTGCCCCGTTGTTTTTCGATAGTATTAAACCTGTTTTAAAAACAAAATTTGATCAGTTTTTAAACCACGTTGATAAATTGTATAAATTAAACCCTCACATAGCTCTTACTATTTTAAAATATTGTCTCCTTGTACCTAGATTTACATAATTACTTCGCTCGAGTCCAGTCTGGATTTGAAAAGATATTGATAATAATCTTAAAATAGCTATCGAAAAAATTCTAAATTTAACTTTAAATACAACAGCCTGGACTCAAGCTACTTTATCTATAAAATTTGGTGGCATTGGTGTGAGAAATCTTTCTAGCGTTGCATTGCCTGCTTTTTTTGCTTCCGTGCATAGTGTCGTTGACTTATGTAACATAATTTTAAATAATAAAGTAGACCTATGCTTTTCTACGGAGGCAGGGCAGACATGGCAAACGCTCTGTCCCGGTGAAAATGTTCCACTGGAAGTTAACCAACAAAACCAGTGGGATATTCCGTTGGTACGGGGCGTGCAGAAAGATTTGTTTCATAATTTCCATAGTGACCAAGATAAGGCACGCCTTCTAGCTGTTTCGACTAAGGAATCTAGTCACTGGTTACACGCTTTACCATCAAGTAATCTCGGCACATTACTTGATGAGGAAAGCTTGCGTATTGCCGTAGGAATCCGACTAGGAGCGGCGCTTTGTCAACCCCATGAGTGCCCCTGTGGTAGCAGCGTCGACAAGTTTGGGCTCCACGGACTTTCATGTAAGAAAAGCGCTGGTAGGTTTTCACGACACAGTTCTTTGAACGATGTCATCCGAAGGGCTCTTGTCTCTATAAATGTTCCCTCGGTTTTAGAGCCTTGTGGAATATTTAGAGACGATGGCAGGAGGCCCAACGGTATGACATTGGTCCCTTGGGAGAGAGGTAAAGCCCTAGTGTGGGATGCTACTTGCGTAGACACTCTGGCATCCTCCCATCTCAGGGGTACCTCGTTTAGAGCCGGGGTGGCATCAGAGGCAGCTGAACTGAGTAAGTGGCGCAAATATGATTCTCTGAGAGATGACTACATATTTGTGCCGTTTGCTGTAGAGACTATCGGTCCGTGGGGTCCACGTGCAGTGAAGTTCTTAAAGGAACTCCATCCGTGGCTGGTCGTTGCCGCTGGTGATAAGAGGGCTGGTTCTTTCGTGACTCAAAGGCTAACTATAGCCATTTAGCGGGGAAACGCAGCGAGCGTTCTTGGCACGATACCGCGGAGAGTAGGAGTATATGATAATTAAGTTTCTATTTTTAGTTTTTTTTTATTATTATAGTTTTTAATATTGTATATAATAAAATAAAATGATGGGTTTGATTTAATTTAAAGTTTATTTTCCTCTTTTTAGATCTTTATAAGATAAGCTTGTTTTTAAAAATGAATATTGATATATACTGCTGAATTAGATTATAATATCTAAACACAAATCTAGAACCAAAAACATCCAATTTTTAACATAGGGAATTTCTTTTTTCGTGAAATTAATAACAACCAGTGATTTAAGAAGTATTCTAATCGTAGTTTATATTGGTTAAATCTATACATTAGTCAAAGTAAAGTGTCCTTTACTTTGACTTTATTTATAATTACGATGCTAAGCGAGCGGATTGTTGACGACAATACTGATTATTTTACTCAGACTATGTTGCCATAACTGTTATGCTAACATGCTGTCCATAACTTAGTTTTGTATAAGGGCTCAACTGATTAAATGGTTTTGCTGCCTTATATATAGGAAATTAAAATTAACAATAGATAGGGAAAGATATAAATATTAAAGTGCATAGCATTTTAGGAGAATAGACTAGGATACGGATGATGTTCCGTAATGAAGACGTCAGTGGTGGCTCAGGGAGTCATTCTTGCATACCCATTTATATATCAAGCATCAAGTACTTGGGATATGACCCAATAGAAGAAAACTTACTTTAACCTTGGAACATTATCTAACTCTAAAATATTATAAGTACACTATCGATTCGTCCCGACTTCGCACTGGTGATTTCTGGATGTCGACAACAGCGCTACCTACTGGTTCCAATTGTGAGTCTAAATCATTCTCGAATCGACTTATCGCACACAAAATTTCATCAAAATCGGTGCAACCGTTTAGAAGGAGTTGAGTCACATACACACGGGCAGAAGAATTTTATATATAAGACAACACAAATCTACAAAATATTAAAATGTCAAAAATCTTATCATGTTATACGGGCAACTTCAATGAAACCATTTGTAATATTTCAACTCCATAAAATATTCACATTTCAATATTGCACTCTGCACACCGCACTTGATCTAATTAGCACAAACCTAGTCTTAGTAGTAATATGCATAGTCGCCACTAGGGAGTTAGTAATTATTTAGACAGTTGGAACTCGGTCTGACCCCATTCTGCCCCGAGCTAATTAGTGCGAATAACATTAATACCGCATTAGCCCCCAAACTTACGTAGTTTCGGGTTAATGTGGTAGGTACTATACTGACATAACGAAAAGTAGCTAGGGACTGATAAATTTATATTGGTTTCCTTTTCAGTTTAATTTAGTAAATGGAGCAGTGAACGGTCGATGTGTAGGAAGTACGTGCCAAGCAGTTGTCTATTACCAATTTATTTAGGAACTAAATATTTAAATGGCTTAATTTATTGGGAGACGAAGAAGTATATTCGTTTCAATTTTATCTGAAACATTTGGGTAATATAACAAATATTAATGTTTACATTAATATCTACGCTTGTGCACGTAATTTGCGATTTAAAGAATAACATTACTTAAAAAATACGATGATTGATTTGAAATACAAAATAATTTAAAAATCTCTACACAAAACTTCACAATGTGCATTCAGTTTGAACAATAGTTCAAACTGAATGCAGTTAAAAGTTATTAACCAGAAGAATTAGCGGGAACCTGACCGCAAGCGGATTGCTACTGCCGTATTTTCGTTTCAATAATAGTCTCACGTGGGTTTGTATTAAATGTCCGTGAGCATGTGAACTAATAATGAGAATGATGAAATAAATTCCCTGACGTTGTCCAAAACATTACGTTATTTTATCCTTTATTTAGGGAGGCCTATGTTCAGCTGTAGGCTTTTAATAATCTGTAACGGCAGCCGACGATGGTTAAAGACTTAAATATGGTAAAGAGTTTCATGAAAAATATTTATATTTCATCTTGACAAGTGCGATCATACCATCCATAACAAAAGATAGATTCTTGTGGGACTCATCACAAAAATAGATATATTTTTTATCAACCTACAAAAAGTCACATGCGAACATGAGTATTACTGGCCTGGCTGGGTATTTAAAGCCTTAAAGTAAACTGTGTTCTCGTGTATCATCCTTACTTTAAATAAGGGCGAGAAAATAAGTTAACAGCTTATTTTTCAAGGAATTTTTATAGTTTTGATTAAAACGTAATGATTAATATACACTTTGACTTTGATATCAAATTTATTTAAAAATGGAATTCCAACCAAATATATTGCATAAAAGCCTGCTTCTAGAACTTTTTTTTTATTAATTTTGTTCCAAAACATATGAAATATCTCAAATCTATTTATACCAATCATTCCAATTACAATATATTGCATAAAAGCCTGCTTCTGGAAGGTTTTCTCTTATTAATTTTCTTCCAATAATATATAAAATATCTCAAATCTATTAATATCAATCATTCCAATTACAAACTAACTTGTGTATAAAAACACAAAGATAAATTTAACTACCTATATGAAATGAATAGAAATTAAGTGAAATATGTTGATTTTGTTGATGTAAGAAAATAATTTTTCTTATGTCAAGTATCGTATTTTTTTTCAAAAAGTGAAAGAAACTGGTAGGTTTGTCATTCTTAAAGTTATAATTGCAGCATAGTTTATACAGAATAGAAAACGATGACAGTCCCATCGGTAATTTAAGCATGTCTATGATGTACAAAAAAAGAGGACGATAAAAAATTCGAAGCTTCTCCTGTATATAGCGACCCAAGCAGACCACAACATCTGTTCACACATGTGGTAGCCGTCATCTTTTTCACCATCATAAAATGAAGTGGACGAGCCTTACCATTTTTAGAATACTAGTGACTGATGGTAAGTGTATACTGTGGCCCATAAGCATCTACATCATCTGTCATCCCTGAGGACTAATATCAAATACCTCGTTTCCAATAGAAAGGGTATCCGATTCACATACACCATAAGAAATATGCATATTTTTATTCCTTCCCTGTTCAATTGCCTATCGTTTACAATCGTGTGCGTGGAATTTGACATTAAACCACAAGACTTCGATTACCGTTACTAACATTTTTTACGTGGTAGAGCCATGCTACAGCTATATAAGTAGTATAGTTGAAGCACGAATGGGCTGGCTCGACCGGGGAAGGACCACGCTCTCACAGAATACCAGCGAAAAATAGCAGCTTAACACTGCTGTGTATCGTATGGTGAGTGTAGAGAACCGGATGCCCTTTTTACTGGAAAAGAGGCATTCCATCTTAGTCCTCACGGATAACAACGCGTCTGCATTATGATTCCTAAACCAGGATAAATGTCGATGTAAGTATATGGACCACAGCAATCGCTGTATGCTCGTTTGTCACCCTATCCTATCAAAAATTAAAAATAAAAAACATACCAATATATTGTTAAGTCTCTTAATAATAAATCTTTAAAAACAATAGTAAGACCATACTTGTATAATCTACCCCAAATACAAGTGTATCAGTATAACAATAAAATATTTTTTGCCAAAAAGTTGCCTGACTAAAAATGTGTACCATCATCGTCATTACTTACAGTCTTTCAAAAGTCCACTCCTGAACACACGACTCCCCCATAGATTACTTAATAGGGGGACATTTGCCGAGTTACCACGCTTGGTAGGCGAGGTGGCAACCGCAGTTTTTTATTATTTTGTTCTGTCGTCAGGAAGATGCTGCAGTCCATTGTTTGTTTAATTTCAATCTGTCACCTCTTCCGACACTCATAGACGATATAGGTTAGAGCACTCATGAATCTTTGTATATTATAACATATTACTTTTGCTTTAGTAAATAATTTACTCTCGTCGAATCTCTTCGCTGTGATTTAATCGGAATTGTTATTTAGAGGATATCCGAACGGCGTTTCGTTCGTTTCGTATTTTTTTTTCTTCTCTATACGTCTTTTAGTAACGTAGTAACGCTAAAGTTAACTTTTTCTAAGGTACAGTCTATATTTACCTACCACTGCCATGTATAAATGTTTTGTTTTTACACTTAATTATTTTAGAATCTGTCCAGTTATATCTCCGTTATTGCACATTTAACAAACAAGGATAAAATCATACAGACACAGCTATAACCCTATTTATATTGTTTTAAAATTAAATCGGTTCAGTTAAAAAAAAAAGTGAAATATGCGTGATGACTTCGACAATTTTTCATAAATAATTAGTCCGAGAACAGTTATCTCTCTCGGTTGTCTAGCTACGAGTGCGTAGTATTATTTATTCTGTGCTACAAGTAAGTCGTTCAAGCACATCGCGACAGTATATATGTAAGTATCCAGCAGTAAGTTTTTAAAAGTGGTAGAGCCACGCGGCAGCTTTCGCTGTCGCACGGATGGGCCGCCTCGAACCGGGGTGGTACCACGACCTCACAGAATACCAGCGTGAAGTAGAGGTTTACCTCTGCGTTTCGATTGGTGAGTGCAGGTGGCCGGAGGCCCTTCTTACTGGAAATGAAGCATTCCATCTTAGTCCTCACGGGTGACAACGCATCTGCATTTTGATTCGCAAACGAGGATAGATGTAGATGTCTATGGGCCGCATCAACCACTTACCATCAGGTGGACTGTGTGCTCGTTTGTCACACTTATCCTATAAAAAAAATTAAATTTTTACGGGCTGTAAAAGAAAGAAAGTAGAAATACGTGCGCGTGAGTGCAAGTCAAACAGTTGAGCATGGTTTCGTCATCACTCAAAATATACGCTTTGTCTGTAATTCTTTATTGGTCTGAGCCTACGAGGGCCAAAAGAATGTCGTTACAGCTACCGATATTAGCGTTAACTATTTTACGAGTACAGCGTGTAGTATTTCCCTGGATACAAATAGTAAGTAACAAATTTAAGTTTGTATTTGATAAGTGCTCATGCTGATACAAAATATGAGTATACACAACATTTCAGTATATATCCGTAACCCACTGCTTTCCATTTATTTTTGTTACAAAGTTTGCAAATAAATATTTTGTTGTAACTATTAAAATGCAAAAGAATAGATCAGGTTTATGGAATTCCAAAGCAAAACGTAAAAACATATATTTCTGTAATTTTTCTTCACATATTTTATTGATAAAAAGTTAAGATTACTCGTAATGTTTGAACGAAAATACTTCTGACGACTGGAATGTTGCAGGCGCACCTTTTCTTGCTTCTTGCATATCGTTACTAAAGTGTCACTAAAAATTTATGCGGCAAAACTAATTTCTACAAAACTTCTTTAGAGTAAATATAAATGATTTCTTAAATTTACGTAAGTACTACGCATTGAATAAAACTAGTTTTTCGGATCGCGTTTACAGTACTTAATTCTGCTCTGTTTTGTATAGTGAGTATAGAGAAGCGGAGACCCTCTTTACAGAAAACAAGGCATTCCTTCTCAGTCCTTTGGGGCGACAAAGCATCTTCATTTTGATTCTTAATTCAGGATAAATGTAGATGTCTATGGGCCACAGCATCCACTTACTATCAGGTGGACTGTGTGCTCGTTTGTCACCCTTATTCTATAAAAAAAAGTAAAATTATACGCGAAAAAGCCCGAAAAACTAGATTTAGAGTAAGTATTGCCTTGAATGTAACAACATGTACTTACGTGAATATTATTTATATTTACGTATAATTTCATATAAACGCGAATACTACTTATGAAATAATACTATTTTATACGCGCCTATTTTAAATTAAAATTTACGAGTTTTGGAGTGCTTTGCGGCACTTAGTTCCTCCGTGACCATATCACGGAAAATATTAGTCTCCAACAACTCAAAACTAGGTACTACTTTTCTTTTCTTTTCTTATATAAATATTTTTTAAATTAAAAGCTAAGGTAGACCGAGTTAATTACGCCTCAGTCCTCCTGTGATCATGAGTTCTGCTAAGCACTCGTATAGGGATGCCCGATCTGAATCGATTTTCTGGAAGATCGATTCACGGCCATACAATCTGCTGATTTTTGAATCGATTCAAGGGAATGCGATCTTCACCCTGATCGATTCGTATGGCTATAAGATCGTATGAAAAAATCGTTTCAACTAAAACCTAAACATCAACAAACCAGGAGCGTCCTAACGTATGAACTGATCTTTGCATACCTATCGTATTGCTGGGGAGGGGACAGAATAACTAAAACAAATACATTGTTTTAGTTACTGTCTTACTTAGTACCTATACATTAAATGAGAGTAGATTCGAGTTACATCTAAAACGGTAGTATATGAAATATGAAGGTAGGTATGATAATATTTTGTTTATTTTATTATCGGGCGGGTACCTATGTTAGTGTAACAATATCTTACATACTTTGTATTATTGCGATACGAAAAGTTGAACTGTTCTATGAGCGTAAACTATTATTTTAAAATACTTTTTAATATGGCCACGCCAATCAAATCAAACGCTTGGGCTTTATTTTAATTAAATGTGACATGGGTGGATAATTTAAAATGTGTAAACAGATGGTTATAAATAGTAGAAATACTACCAATTTAAAAAATCATTTCAAGTCATCACATAGCTACTTATTCTGAGCTTAGCAAAAGTGAAGAAAGTTCAACTACAGCTATTGCCGAAATTGTAAGAATCTATCGTCTATAAAAATAAATAAAATTGAAGTGTCTGTTCGTAATGTCAAAATAACAGCTTTTTACTGAATACATATCAAAGTATTTATGGTACTAAATAACAAAAAATAAATTAAAAAAATGCTGTCTGTCTATCGGTTCGTCTGTCTGTCTGTTTGTTCCGGCTAATCTCAGAAACGGATGGGATGATTTTGACGGGAATTTCACTGGAAGATAACCCATGTTACAGGGAATAACTTACGCTACTTTTATTAAAAAAAAATTAAACGTAGATAGCTAGAATTTATAATGTAAAACCTGTTTTATACTTTTCAAAAATAATTATTTGGAAAAACTCACTGGATACCGTAACAGGCATTGTTAAAATAAATAATTATGCATGCATACTGTGCTTATCTTTATTTTTATAAAATTACGATACGATTTTCCGAGATCAAATAAGAGCGATTCAGTACAATACGATTAAATCTTGAATCGATTCACAAGGTTACAATCCATTACGATCCAGAAAATCGATACAAAACAAAAAATTGGTCATCCCTACACTCGTAGCGTCGCTTATTTAAAATAAGTTAAAATTAAACGCTATAAAATACGTAAAGTTTTTTTTAAATATTCAAATAATGGACATTAATGTCATATAGAACATGTCTATTTAAATATTTATATAACAAAGAAAAACTGGTTCTCTGTTAACACCTTAAATATATTAGAAACCTCAGTTATGTTTCCCTTATGAGTGAACTTTACAAAACTCTATCTAGTTCGCAAATTGCTTAGTTTCATCTCGCTTATCTTGATGTAATAGAATAAGTTAGATATTGCGAATTGCATATTAATAACATAAACAACTTAAACTTTAATGTTTCTAGTCGCATCATCACATAAATGTATAAGAATAGTACTATTATAAATTCTGGGATACGTACGATATAAACATTATACAATTTTTTAAAGAAAACGCGCAAACAGAAGTCGATCTCCACCAGCCAACGAAATTGTTAATTGAAACTGAACTACTAATTTTACACGTGCTCGGTGGTGAAGGAGAACATCGTGAGGAAACCAGCATGCTTGAGAAATAAAATATTTCGAGGATATGTTGTGAAGTCTGCCAATGCACACTGGAACAGCGCGGGACAGTAACTGCTCTAATGCCCTCTCAGAAATGAGAGTAGACCTGTGCCTAATAGTTTAACGTATAAGACCTTACTGGAGACTTTACTGGTGTTTATTTTGTAAAATTTGGTGCAGATAGACTGCAAGAGTCACCATAGGTTGCTGGCAGACGAGGACGCCGTCAACAGCTTCAGTCAGCGCGTTGGCGGCTGCGGTCGTGCTGCAATATATTAAAGGGCGCGCAGTTCGTCTTATGGCTAAGGGTACATGGTAATATATCTATGAACGCAAAGAAAATTTGAATTTACCCTAAAGAAGTTCCGGTTTGAAGGGTCAGTATGAAGGGATCTTCACACCCTTCAAACCGGAACACATTAGTAGTTACAGAGCTGCTTTATTGGCAAAATCAGGAAGGAAGGCCTTTCATGTTTCAATGTAATAACACAAGTAAAATTTGTAACTTTGGTAAGCCAACTTAGCAAACTAACTTTAATAAGTCAAAACAAATAAAGATCAATATAAAAGCCAACCCAAAAAAGCCATTAAAATGTATTATCATATAATGTTAGGTACGTTGTGAACATATGTTAGGGTATATATATTATTCTATAGCATAATATTATAAATTATTATATTTAAAATTTATCTAGGTGTTAGGGCTCTATATTTGCCTAGAGTCCGTCCAGCACCAGTCTAGCAGCTGTGCAACTGCACCCACTGCTGTGAGATATAAATGGTTAAAAACTAATAATAATAATTACAGTCCATAAGGCAATATAAAGCAAAATAAATAAAGTGAAAGTATTTATTTGGCACAAAAAATACAATAATCCAAAAAAATATATCGTAAATTATAAAGAAACTACATAAGTTATGAAGAAATGGTTTGTGAATTAGTTGTAACAGGTAACATTCTATTCTACCACAGTATACTTATTAACCATATAGGTTACGAAGTGATGAAATTTTTTTAAAAACAAATTTACTTAATATTTTAACCAGCAAGGGTATAACCACCGTTTAAAGACTGTGGTATAACGCATCCGCAGTGTCATTATTTGAAGTTTGCAGTTGGCAACGGATTGCAATAGCTACTCACCATAAGGTGGACTGTTTACAAGGCTCCCTTTTCTGCCTTCCATTGTTGCGTTCCAGTCCGAAAGGTATTGTGAGCCAGGATTTTTTTTTTATAGGATAAGGGTGAAACACAAGCACACAGTCCACCTGATGGTGAGTGGTTTCTATAGCCCATTGACATCTACATCTATCCTAAAATGCAGATACGTTGCCACCCGCGAGTACTATGATGGAATGCCTCGTTTCCAGTAAAAAGGGTTTCCGGTTCTCTACACTCATACGAAACACAGCAGCGTTAAGCTGCTATTTTACGCTGGTATTCTGTGAGAACGTAGTCCTTCCCCGGTCGAGCCGACCCATTCGTGCTACAACTATACCAGATATATAGCTGCAGCATGGCTCTACTGCTCTCTCTCTGAGATAAGAACGCTTCTGACTGCAGTAGTCACTTACCATCAGGTGAACTTAAATTCGCTTGTCACCCAGTTTTATTTTAAAAAAAACTGTAAGCTTCTTTGTAAATTTGAATAAAAAGAGACAATACATGTTTCAATAAATAAAAACAATTTAAAATTAAAAAATTTTGTACAACCGACTTCGATATAAAGTATAAAGAATAACTCAAAAATTATTGGTCAAACCTTGATCAAATTTATGTGAAGCACCAGCTCAAATAAAAAAAGAATTATCGAAATCGGTTCACCTAGAAAAAAGTTATGAGATAACACACAAAAAAGAGAGAAAAAAAACATACAGTCTAATTGAATACCGTCTCCTTTTTGAAGTCGGTAGATAAATATGTATTGATAAACCCACTCCAAATTGCAATAGAAATATTTCTTTCCTCGTTAGATAAGTTATCGATGTACAGAATGAAGAATTTGTAATCGTACACTAATAAATTAGAATTTAAAAACGCAGTCGAGAAAGTAAACGATAAACCATTCTGCGACTGTGATATTTTATTCATGGAAAATACAGAAAACTTGTCGAAAAAAATATTTGTCTTTTTCTATAAATAAGTACCTATATCAAAAACTTTACAACAGCAGTACGAAAACAATATATACTCAAACCTTGTTCAATGTCAGTAACAGGCATAAGGGGTTATGCTAGTTAATTAATTTTATACACAATGGAGACGCCAAATAAAAAACAAACTTAGTGCTTTTAATTTTAACCGAAAAAGAATATATTACTACACATTTATCATTTATAGACACATGTGCTTTCTCAAATATCGGGATAATATACAACACAACCATCGCAATGGATTGTATCGATGACCCTAATACCAATGATTTTATTGAATCTACATAAAGTCACTTTTGTGAATTTTTATATTCATTTTTCTTATTTTACAGAATGTTATTATATTTAGTTGCATTGCTAAACAGAATTTTTTTTGTGTAGAAAGTTTTTTAGGAACATAATATTTTTATTTGAAAATAAAAAGCATTATGTAATAATGCTTTTTATTATACCTACTTTTTATAATACATACCTACTTTTTATATTTACTTGTCTTATTATATTTATAACATAAGTAGTAGTATTAATATATAAGTACCACTCGTCACGAGCCTCCTCATTTCTAAAAAGATTTTAAAGCATGGAAGATTGCGTCGTGCGTGTTGGCAAACTTCCATGTCCTTGATTATTATTTTTTTCAAATTTCTCAAACATACACGCTTTTTTCACTGCTGAGTATGTAGTAAATAAGAAAATGAAATAATAATTAATAAATTACTACACTACTGTAAATACATATATTTTAAACCGAACGCTTATCTATTCAGTTACCACGGCTACTTACCTTATTACTGAGACCTAAGACTAGATTTTATTATTTTTATACTGCTGTGAAACATTTTCCTGGAGTCCGTTGCAATAGGTAACATGACTTTTTATTAATTTCTGATGCCAACAGTCTCGGTCTGAAGAGTACAGAGAGCCAGGCTACGCGGTATTGCATCTTAACTCTCAGAGGTGACAACGCATTTGCAGCCTTGTGTAATTGAAGAAAGTGGCATATTTCACCGCCTGTAGTAACTACTTATAGATGATAGAATGTTTCTTTGTCATTTTAATTTTATAAAAAAATAAGAACAAACATATACAATAAAATTGTGTATAGTCCGTTCGTTACGATAGTGTCGGTACACCCGGAGGCGCACTTATTATTTTGCTTTTATTTTATTATTTTTTACTAGAGTCATTCGGGGTAACTGAGCGCAGTGGGTAAGTGAGCGCTGTGAGTGTATCTCCCGAACGGGGAACGGGGAGGGGGGAGGTTTTTGTTAAGGTCGAAAAGTGATGCCAGAGTGCCCTGTTAGTCGCGACTTGTCTCTGTGGCGGTGGTTGAGAAATAACTATTTTTTTCATAAAAAACAGTATATGGTGTTTAAATTAGAATTTTTTTGTTTAATGGAAAACAATGTATCATCGGCGTTATCGATTTTAAAACGGTAAGTTGTATTTTCTTTGAATAATAATATGTTTACGCTACATTTTATATAAAAAAATCATGTTTTATTTGTTTTCAATTTATCTTATGAGCTTTCAATTGCAATTTGGTGTTCTGGGGAAAGTGTGCGCGGGTAAGTGTGCGCATGCGTACACTTGCCCCTTCCAGTTCCTCATCACCATACCGTGAAATTATTTAAGAAAAAGACCTGAAGTTGCATCGGTCACTGAAGAACAAATCTCTATAGCCAAAGCACTCATTCAGCATGAGCAAAAGAGCTGCTGCAAGCGCCATTGGTATCTATTAGTGAGTATTGTATTCGAAATCGACATCATCGTCTTGAAGAGGAAGAACAGTTTTCTATGGCCTAGACCGCTACAACAGTAGAATACTGTTGTCCTCTATGTAAGCAAAAATATACAGAGCCAAATACTGAAGAATGGAGTTAGTGCATGTATGCAAAGACTGGTGACATGAGGATGCCATCTGATGAGGATGCACTGCATATGAGAGAGGTGTTTTTGTTTGTGATAATTGAATTGATGATCCCCAAATTAATATTGTTTCTAATAAATTAGACAATCCCAAGTAAAACATGTTAATATCTAAATATTAATAATTAAAAATTTCTATAATTTAATTTAAATAAATGTTAAGTTAATTTAATTTTATGAGATAATTGTTATTTTTATGCAAAGACTAATAACTAATAAAAATATTTTCTAAGTGGCATTACAATAAAGAACCTTTATTCTTGAATATTGTGTATATTTTGATTAATCCAAGGAATGCGCTTCTTATCCCATATGCGTATACTTACCCCGTACGGGTGCGCACAGTTACCCGCATCATGGGTCAAGTGAGCGCATTCCGATTTTATGTAATTAAATGCTTACAGAAAAAAAACCACCAAGTTTTCTATTCTTATTTCTATTTCAATTTAGAGGCTAATATGTGGTTTATCTCAGAGCCGACTTTTATATTCCTAACTTTTATATTTTATGCGTAGTGAACTAATATTTACCAAAGTGCGCACACTTGACCCGAATGACTCTATGTTTGTTAAATAAATGTTTTTTTTTATATAAAATAAGGTGCCAAAGGAGCACACAGTCCATCTAATGGTAAGTGGTTGCTGTAACCCATAGACATCTACATCTATCCTCAATAAAGAATCAAAATGCAGATGCGTTGTCACCCGTGAGGACTAAAATGGAATGCCTCTTTTCCAGTAAAAGGGGTCTCCGGTTCTCCATACTCACCATACGAAACACAGCACTGTTATGCTACTATTTTACGCTGGTATTTTCTGAGAACGTGATCCTCCCCGGTCGAGCCGACAAATTCGTGCTACAACTATACTACTAATATAGCTGTAGCATGGCTCTACCACGTATAAATGGTTTTCTATTCTATGAATAAAATAGAATATATTTTAGTATGTTAAAGAATACTATTTTATTTTTATGGTTATTGTAAAAAATATGAATATAAATAATAAAAACAAGTTAGGTAGCAAACCTTGCACTACTAGTTTTAAAATGCCAAATTCTCCTTCAGGTGTACGCCGCACGCGGTGACATTTGATGTCGCGACGGCGCCTTTAACAAAATACGGCACGTGCCAAGATGACGCGACACAAAGAGTGACCGGATCTAAGCAAACAAACTATATACGGGATCCTTGTATGACAGCAGAGCTTTAAAAATGTCTAGCAAATTCGTGAATGTAAGGACCGTGTTTTGTAGGGTTGGTTTCTTGGGGAAGGTTTATGCTTGGCAGGGGACTTGTATGTAATACTCCTAACCCGATGACACCTCTTCTTCTTCTCTTCTTTATCCTATTTTAAAAAAATATTACAAATAACCTAAGAAGACTTAAGACTTTTGTGTGTCGAATAAGTATAGCATTCAATAAATACTGTAGGTCACGTTTTTCACGTAAAGTTGTAATAGTATTACGTATAAACAGTATTTTTACGAGTTAACCACGTTTCTTCCTAACATTAACCTAGAAATTTCAAAAATAAAAAACGTTAAATATAATGCTATAAACTTATAAGCTCTTACTTGACGTTTTGTATACTGAATTTTCTTTTTTATATATAAGAGGGGAAAAACGAGTATACGGAATTACTTATCGCCATCAATTCAGTCTCTCTTTAATTGAGCCAGCGCCAATAACATGAAAACACAATTTTTTTTTCACGTGTTTTATATTGTATGTATTCAAGGTATCTTAAGAGAGGCACCACAGGGGACAAACCTTTTTGTAACAATAGTTTTCAAGCCAATATGTTTTTCCCTATTCATTCAAAGGCTGACTGGTAGAGAATCCTTCGAGGTAATAGAATTGCCCATTGTGACACTTATATTAATGCGGTTTACAACTAATTGCAAAAATTTAAGAGCATCTGAAATCTGTATGCCCTATACTCATTTGACTGTGGAAGATTATTGGCGAAAATAATTTTCAATATGCTTTAAAATTTTGGGAGTAGATATCTAGTAATAAACGTTTATAGACTGCATCAATTTTTTATGTGAATGTTGTTAAGGTATTTATTATTTTATACGTGGTAGAGCTATGCTGCAGCTATATTAGTAGTATAGTTGTAGCACTAATGGGTCGGCTCGACCGGGGAAGGACCACGCTCTCACAGAGTACCAGTGTAAAATAGCAGCTTAATGCTGCTGCTGTGTTTCGTATGGTGAGTGTAGAGAACCGGAGACCCTTTTTTTATAGGAGAGGTGCCAAAGGAGCATGCGGCTCACCTGATGGTAAGTGAACGCCGCCCATGAACAACTGCAATACCAGGGAGGGAATTGCAGATGCGTTGCCGGCCTTTACTTTTTACTGGAGAAGAGGCATTCCATCTTAGTCCTCACGGGTGACAACGCGTCTGCATTTTGATTCGCAAACGAGGATAAATGTAGATGTCTATGGGCCACAGCAACCACTTACCATCAGGTGGACTGTGTGCTCGTTTGTCACCCTATCATATAAAAAAAAGTTAAAATCACAAATAATGGCAAATATGTTACTCAAGTACCTAATTAAGACTTCATTCGATCATTGCTACGAAAAGAATGTAACACAAAGCAATACGGTCCATTTCCTTGACATAAATTCGATTCAACAGAAACCTATAATATGACATTTTTAGAATAGTTGTAAAGATTCAGATAATTTAACATCTCAAACTGCAATATTCGGAATCGAAACCTTTTAAAGTTTTTTTGTCTAGTAAATTCATCTATAAAAACGTACAAGTACTAAAACTAAAATTTCTAACTATAAACAGCCGGTGCTGGGGTGAAATGCGGTAGAATGCTAGCAAGAATATAAAGTAGCGCGCGGCGTTACCATACCGATTGAGACAGGGAAAGGGGAATATTATGGCAGCACTCGTGATGTCACGTCCATCCACGGTTCAACGCCGTGCCGTCTGAGTCAAGAGTAATATCACATATTTACATCAACAACTTTTTACTGTTCTATAATATGAAAAATTATCATGCACACTGTAATGTAGCAGGGCATAGACTACAAATATAGTTCATAAAAAAAAGAAAAGTAAAGAAAGAAGATGCATGTTTATTGACGTGGCCTACTCATTGTTTGTATGAATGGTAGAAGTATTTATTATTTATGACATGATTTTTAATAAGTTAGTAGGTAAAAGTTAAAACAAATTTAAAAAAATATATTTAAATTAGAAGTGTGTCTGAAAGGAAATGGATTGGGTAAAAATTTATTTATTATGTTGTATTATTATCAAATGGATTAGATAAAGATTTATTTATATATTGCACAAAATATTAACAAAACAATCGGGTTTCAAGTAAATTATATTACTTGTGATTTAACCCATGAAACGAATTTTATGGATTTTATAGCGTTTAATTTGACTTTTTTATTACCGACGTTTCGAGTGCTTTACAAACTAGTTTTATATAATGTGTAGTTTTCGCGTAATTATAAGTAATTAAAAACTCATTAATTTAATCCTGCTTATTTTTGGCATATTTTGAAGCTTTCAATGTTTACAAAACAAATGCGTTATTATTGAGTTTTAGTTTTAGATGGTACTCTTATTCAGCAGATATGAAGCCACAAAATAATCAATATGGCTGATGTAAAAATGGCGACGGAATCCGTAACATTTTATTGAAATCTGTACAAGCGTTTGAAATCTTGTTAGCGTCGGCATAATCGTATAAAACCGATCGATTACAACAACTTGCGAATGGGAATTTAAAAAATGTTCTTTATCGCGAAGTAATAAAAAATTACATCTATGTTTTGTCTAGGTACATCAGTGTGCTAATACCGGAAAAGTGTTATGCTTTAATCCTTTTTTATCAACATGTAAAAGTCCATTGCTGGCCTCTCTCAGTATAGGAAGGATTTACTTTAATTGCCTCGTTAGGCAGGCGGATTGACTATACTATAAGAGTACACGTCTGAATCTGCTCCCCGTTGTTAATCTGAGAATTTCGCATCTGGCGTTAAAAAACAAGACGGTGTTCGCCATCTTTCAGGATTATTATCGTTATGATACTCAGAATTCACCCCGTGATGGGGTAAAGGATTTTATTAATTACCTCTGGATACAGGTTTTTATATAGCTTTTTTCACATTATTTTGATCAAATTACCATAATCTGTTTGTTTTTAATCTACAACATGCTTTACATATCTTTTATTTAAAAAGGTAATAAGTATTAACGAAATAACTAAGCGACACGACCTAAAAGCCACAACTGGAGAACGTTTTCCTCTTTAATCAATACTACAGAATTAATTAATTATGAAACAGAAACAGAAACAGAAACTTTTTTATTCAATATAGATTATAAACAATACTTATTGAAAGTCACTCTTTTGTATAGTTACCACTGGTTCGAAAAAAACCTCTGTCCTGGGAAGAACCAGCAAGAAACCCAGCGGGACTTGTTTTTTTAAATAACAGCTTACAATCATGTATGTTACACAAATTAACAACACAACAAATTAGAAATAGCTTGGGAGCGATCACCTCACTTCCAGGGGTTATTATCATCTATAAATTCTTTAATATTATAATAACCCTTTTTATACAAACTTAGTTTAATAAAGTTTTTGAACTTTGAGCATGTCAAATTTTGTATATTTTCTGGAATTTTGTTGTAAAAGCGTATACATCGCCCCAAGAATGAATTACTGACTCGATGGAGTCGAGTAACTGGTACTACTAGCTTGTGTCTGTTCCTAGTATTTACAGAATGAATATCACTTATTTTTGTAAAACTACTTTTATTTTTGTGTACGTACATTACATTTTCATAAATGTATTGAGAGGCCAAAGTTAATATATTAATTTCCTTAAATTTTTGTCGCAGCGACTCTTTAGGCTTTAAATCATAAATTGCTCTTATGGCCCTCTTCTGCAAAACAAATATAATTTCAGTATCAGCTGCGTGTCCCCATAGCAAAATACCATACGACATTATGCTGTGGAAATAGCTAAAGTAAACTAGTCTAGCTGTTTCAACACTAGTTAGACTTCTAATCTTTTTTACAGCATATGCTGCAGAACTAAGTCTGCTTGCTAGCTTTGATATATGGGGGCTCCATTGAAGCTTCGCGTCTAGTGTGATTCCAAGAAAAATGGTGGTATCTACAAGACTCAGTTTCTCCCCATTTAAAATTACATTAGTATTTAATTGTTTGACATTTGGAGTCATAAATTTCATACATTTCGTTTTAGTGCCATTTAAATGCAAATTATTGACATTGAACCAATTCACTAATTTAGATATAGCATTATTTACTTCGTCATATTTTAGCAAATGTCGACTTAATTTGAAAATTAAAGAAGTGTCATCTGCAAATAATACTATATCATGGTTATCTCCTACTATGTAAGGTAAGTCATTAATATATACAAGAAACAGAAAGGGGCCGAGAATTGAGCCTTGAGGCACGCCCATCTGTACCATCGACCCGGAAGAACTCGTACTGTTGATGACAACTTTTTGCGTTCTCTTACTTAAATATGAAATAATTAATTTTAGAGCATCACTTCTTACACCGTAGTGTTGAAGTTTCCTGATTAATGTTTCATGGTGAACACAATCGAAGGCTTTGGATAGGTCACAAAATATACCCAAAGCATCCTGTGAATTCTCCCATGCATTAAATATATATTTAATCAGCTCAACACCGGCATCAGTTGTCGAGCGACCCCTTGTAAAACCAAATTGATTTTTATGAAGTAAATTATTTATATTAAAGAAATTTAACATTTGATCAAGAATAATTTTTTCAAAAATCTTACTAAGTGTTGGTAGTACAGAAATAGGTCTAAAATTGGCGGGGTCTAATGTACTACCAGATTTAAATAAAGGTATTACTTTACTATACTTCATTAAATCAGGAAACACACCAGATTCGATACTAGTATTAAAAATAACAGCTAAATGAGGCGCGATTGTATCTATTATAGACGCAATAACTTTAACAGAAATCCCCCACAGATCCGCAGTTTTCTTAACATCAATAGTTTTAAAATATTTTACAATATCTTTTGATGATACTTTATGAAATGTAAAATTCTTTGTACACGCATTTACATTTTGTTTAAGTAATGATTCGGCGACCTCATGAGAAGAATTCAGTGACTTAGTGGTTAATATCGGAATATCAGTAAAATATTTCTCAAAAACCACTGCAACGTCCTGATCTGATTCGGTTAATTTGTTATTAACACTTAACTTGTAGTTTGAATTGCGAGAGTTGATCTTACCAGTTTCGCTATTAATTATACTCCATGTCATTTTAATTTTATTAGAAGCCGTCTTAATTTTGTTGCTCAAATGCAAAGACTTGGCTGTGGAGCACACTCTTTTAAATATTTTTGAATATTTTTTTACATATTCTCTAAATTCGACGCTATGGTTATATGACCTTTCATGGTAAAGATCATATAACCTGCGTCTGCTCTTATGGACTCCTGCTGTCGCCCATTCATCAAATGACTTCCGACTGTTCAAGGAGTATGTTTTAGAAGTAAAAGTATTATTAAATTCATTGCAAATAAGCTTAAATAATGTTCCATACAAAAAATTTGGATCATTTTGGTATGAAAGTGATGGAAGTTTTTTCACTATGTTACTTCTAAATTTCTCCAAGCGACGTGCATTTACTGGAACAAACACAACTTTCTCATCTACTTGCTTTTTGTGAACATATGGTAACGAAACTACTTGTCCACAGTGATCAGAACTTAATTTTTGAATTATACATTTATGCAATGGCTTCACATTTGTAAAAATATTATCTATACATGTTGCACTAGATTGAGCAATACGCGTTGGCTCTATAAATAAATTAAAAAGACCATATGATTTAAATAATGATCTAAATTTAATATTGATTGAGGAAGCTTCTAGGAGATTGATATTAAAGTCTCCACATATTACAACAGATTTATTCTGTTTATTAAGCTTAGCAAAAACTTCCTCCATAATTTTTTCAAAAGTATCGTATATAGAACATAGGGGGCTGTAGACGCTCACAACAATGAGGTGCTCAAACTCAACACATGCCATTTCTACAGTTCGCTCAACAGAGAGGCTCACAATATCTTTACGTTCTTTACATGACAATAATTTACTAGCTAATATTAAGGAGCCACCTCTTAAAACCGTTTCTCTATTGAAAGAACTGACCACCTGGTGATTACTGAAGTTAAACATTAAGTTATAAGCTTTTAACCAATGTTCAGTAATACATAAAATATGAATATTGTTGCTATTTAAGAACAACTCAATTTCTAGCTCTTTGCCTATCATGCCTTGTATATTTTGATGCACCAGGTGTAAACAATTTTCATTATCTTTCTGTGGAGTCATACAATTAAAGATTTGTAAGCCACATTCTAAATTATTTAAGTTATTATAGCTGCTAGAGATTACCTCTATTGTCTCATTTTCTAATTTAAATTACTTGGAACTGATTCCAAATTGCATATTAAGTCATTACACTGCTCAAAAGAAGCAGATGTCTGTGTAGCCAAGTCCTTGGCTGAGTTAATATATAAATAATAAGATAGCACATTTGCTATCTGTCTTAAATTATATTTTGATAGGTAATACCTATCTTTAGTCAAAAATTTCTTAATTAAATTATTTATATCTACTAAATTAATTCTATCATTATAATTGTAACAATACAATGTCAAGTTTAAATTATTATTACATGAAAAGTTATATATTAATAAATTTAAATCATATCTTATTTTATTTTCCTGCGGCCAACCCTGTATGTAAGGCAATGTAAACAAGATAATTTTATGTACATTTAAAGTATTTAGATTATCAATATATTTTAATAATTGATTTTTGTTTAGATTGCCTCTTCTCCCAACAAGAATTATTAATGTGCTATTAGGACAAAATTTACTAGCTAAAACTTTATTCATTATATGACTAAAGGATGCTCCAGGCATGCAATAATTACTGATCAGATGTCCTTTTAAACAGTTATTTAACATCATGCCCAAATTTTTGCCTATGTCATCACAATACATAATAACTTTATTTTTTTTTTATATTTTCATTGCTTTTTAAGTCTATATCCTTTGTCATGGCACTGTCATAGAGTGTAGGTGAAAATAATGAGGTCTTACAATTAACTTTGTTATTTACACATATTGTCCCCGATGAACCTGGTATGGAGCGCTGATACTCACTCTGATGTTTTATTAAGGAGTCAAAGCGCTCCTCATTATACTTACATGATTTTACCAGATCATTCATGGCCAATATGTGTTCTTTTATCTCATCTTGAGCCGATGCATATTTATTTGATATAATTTGTAGAGAGCTTTTAAGTGATAAAATTGTTGAATTTAGACACTCTATATCAGTCTCATAACAGTGATTCATATTTTCCACCTCAATTGAAT
Source organism: Parnassius glacialis (assembly GCA_033319125.1). Taxonomy (NCBI): domain Eukaryota; kingdom Metazoa; phylum Arthropoda; class Insecta; order Lepidoptera; family Papilionidae; genus Parnassius; species Parnassius glacialis. The sequence continues at coordinate 19,036,461 of JAVANC010000009.1, forward strand.
ATATTTTAAGTTTATTAATTAGTTCTTGCTTTTCTTTGCATACATTTATATAATTTTTAACATTAATTTTAGTTTTAATTAATTTTTGTAGTTTTCTAATATATTTATTAATTTTTATATATTTCTTTAGTTTTCTTCTACTGCAGGTAGTCCTTGCTGCTGTTCTTGATATGACATAATCATCACCAGTCAAATCGGTTGTTGTGGAGGGTTGCAATGCTTTAGATTTAGAAGATTCACATTCTATGAGCTCGTTGAACAGACTTTGAGTTTGGGACGCTTTCATGTTATCTATGTAATGTTTTAATTGCACAATCTGCTCATTAGCCTCACTTAACTGTAACTGCAATGCAGCAATTAATTTGAGGGATTCCTCATATTCCTTGCTGCACTGGTCAAACTCATCGACTGTTCTCTGAAGTTGATCTCTTTCTTTTGTAACTAATGTATATTCTTTATGCAACTTAACCATGTCACTTTTTATTTTAGTATTTTTAGCAATTATGTTTATTATTTCCTTTTCATTGTCATCCCTTTCTTTAATTAACAGCTCACACTGCTCCTTTGACGCCTTAAGTTCTTGAAGCGCCATTTGAAGTTGGTTCTCCAATTGGCGCGTTTTGGCGTTGCGTGTATTCATTTTACTATTAAATGTAAATAGCAAAAGAAAACAAAGAAAGAAAACCAAAGAAGCAGAGTAAGCAAATTTCGAAATGTATGGGCTTATTTACAGATCTCAAATTAAATTATCATGTAAATAATTCAAAATGAAATCCACAACAACACTTACTTAATAGGTAAATCTAAAAATGTTAAAGGGATAACAAGAATTACACTTACAATACGTTTAAACGATGTTCGTTACAGCTGTTACTTTTGGTTGAAACACTAAACACAATGTATGTAATTAAAATAGGTACTTCTGACTTTTACTTATATCACAAACACAAATAAGTCGTATTTAACAACTGTAACTCAAAATTGAGGTGGATATTATGCCGTGTAGTGGCGGTCAAGAATATCCACTACCCCATATCCTCCCGTGGGTGTCGTAAAAGGCGACAAAGGGAAACAGGCAGGAGATGGGCAGCAGCATCTTCTTAATAACGGCATAAATACAATAAAAAAAACTGCGGTTGCCAACCCGCTCGCCAAGCGTGGCAACTATGGCAATATACCCCCCCATGAGCAATGACAATAATAAACGGCCCCCAGTCCCCGGCGGCCCCGCTATTCCTGGCTACGGTGGCGACCATGGTAACGGCGGGGCAGGGGGTGCTAAGAATCTCCGGTGGAGGTTCGGTTGCCACCTTAGACGACTCGACCTGGCAACGTACAACGCACGCACCCTGAGGACTGACAAGAAGATCGTGGAGCTGGAAGAAGAGATAGACAAGTTGCGCTGGCATATTATAGGATTATCCGAAGTCCGAAGAGAGGGGGAGGACACGGTAATCCTCGAATCCGGCAACTTGCTCTATCACCGGGAGGACGACCATCTGTCCCAAGGAGGTGCCGGATTTATCGTCCACAAGTCTCTCGTCAACAACGTTGTAAAGATCGGGAGTGTGTCGAAGAGGGTTGCGTACCTTATACTCAGAATCACCAAACGGTATTCGCTGAAGGTCATACAGGTTTACGCACCAACCTCGGCACACCCCGATGAGGAGGTGGAGGAAATGTATGAGGATATCTCTAGAGCCATGCATTCCTCCAAAACCCAATATACGGTGTTGATGGGAGACTTCAATGCAAAACTAGGCACAAGAGAGAACGGTGAGCTGAAAGTAGGGAAATTTGGAATAGGGCAACGGAACCCAAGGGGCCAGCAGCTGGCCGACTTCATGGAGAAAGAGGGACTCTTTATGATGAACTCTTTCTTCAAGAAGCGGCCCCACAGGAAGTGGACCTGGTCGAGCCCCGACGGTTCGACAAAAAATGAGATTGACTTCATTATGACGACCAGACGACAACTGTTCAGTGATGTCTCAGTGATCGCGAGGGTGAAAACCGGCAGCGATCACCGAATGGTTAGAGGCACACTGAACCTAAATGTTAAGTTGGAGAGGTCTCGTCTGATGAAGTCAACGCTCCGTCCCCCTCGTGCTCTAATCCAAAGTCCCGAAACCTTTCAGCTCGAGTTACAAAACCGTTTTCAGTGCCTAGAAGACTGCAATGAAGTGGACGATATGAATGACAAGCTCGTGGAAACTGTCCATGCGGTCGGAGCTAAGTTCTGCAAGACCCACCGCAGAAGAACACAAAAACTCTCCGATCACACTCTTAATCTCATGGCTGTTAGACGGGAGATGAGGCTACATTCTTCAACAGATTTGACAGCATACAGGCAACTGAACAGACAGATCTCCAAATGCATGCGGCGAGACTTACGCAACTTCAATACAGCTCGTGTTGAAGAAGCGATCGAGCGGAACCAAGGCTCCAAAGTCTTTGCCAGAGATCTGTCTGCCAGAAAGAGCCAACTGTCAAAGCTGAAGACCGAATGTGGCAGCATCGTTTCCGGGGCACCTGAGATTTTGAGTGAGATTGAGAGGTTCTATGGGCAGCTGTACACGTCATCGTTGGAGCCACACGCAAGTGTGAGTAACGATCCAAGAGCGAGTCTTATTCGACACTATTCCGAAGATATCCCGGACGTCATTCTGAGCGAGATTAGAATGGCTCTCCAGCACCTTAAAAACGGCAAGGCCCCAGGCGAGGATGGAATTACAGCGGAGCTTCTGAAAGCGGGTGGAAGACCGGTACTTGAAGTCCTTCAGAAGCTCTTTAATTCCGTCCTCCATGGTGACATTACACCGGAGGCGTGGAGCAGAAGTGCGGTGGTCTTGTTCTTCAAGAAAGGCGACCACGCTCTCTTGAAGAACTACAGACCGATTTCCCTTCTGAGCCGCGTCTACGTGCTGTTTTCGAGAGTCATTACGAATCGTCTCGCGCGCAGACTTGACGACTTCCAGCCTCCCGAACAAGCCGGTTTCCGAAAGGGCTTTAGCACCATAGACCACATACATACCCTACGGCAAATTGTACAGAAGTCCGAAGAGTACAATTTGCCACTATGTCTGGCGTATGTGGACTATGAGAAAGCCTTTGATTCCGTCGAAATTTGGGCGGTGCTGCAGTCCCTTCAGCGGTGCCAAGTTGACTGTCGGTATATCGAAGTGTTGAAGTGTTTGTACAGTAGAGCTACGATGGCTATCCGAGTACAGAACCAGAGTACGAAACCTATCCAATTGCAGAGAGGTGTAAGACAGGGTGACGTTATATCCCCGAAACTCTTCACCGCTGCATTGGAAGACGTTTTCAAGCTTCTGGACTGGAAAGGATACGGAATTAACATCAATGGCGAGTACATCACTCACCTTCGATTTGCCGACGATATAGTCCTCATGGCAGAATCGCTGGAGGAGCTAAGCACTATGCTCAATGACCTCAATAGTGTCTCCCAACGGATAGGTCTTAAGATGAACATGGACAAAACAAAGATTATGTTTAATGTCCATGTCACACCTATGCCGGTAGTTGTTGGGAGCACTAAGCTCGAAGTTGTTGACGAGTATGTTTACCTGGGACAAATAGTCCAACTAGGTAAGTCCAACTTCGACCGAGAGGTCAATCGACGGATTCAACTCGGCTGGGCAGCGTTCGGGAAGCTACGACACATCTTCTCGTCAGAAATACCTCAAAATCTTAAAACAAAATTGTACAACCAGTGCGTGTTGCCAGTGATGACTTACGGAACTGAGACGTGGTCCTTCACTGCTGGCCGTATGAGGAAGCTCAAGGTCGCTCAGCGAGCTATGGAGAGGGCTATGCTCGGAGTTTCTCTGCGTGATAAACTTAGGAATAAGGATATCCGCAGTAGAACCAGAGTAACCGACATAGCCCAACGGATTAGTAAGCTGAAGTGGCAGTGGGCCGGCCATATAGCTCGAAGAACCGACAACCGATGGGGAAGAAAGGTTCTCGAGTGGCAGCCTCGTACCGGTAGGCGAAGTGTAGGGCGCCCCCCACAAGATGGAGTGACGACCTGGTAAGACATGCAGGAAGTCGATGGATGCAGGTGGCTCGGGACCGTGCTTTGTGGCATTCCTTGGGGGAGGCCTATGTTCAGCAGTGGACTTGTGAAGGGCTGTAATAATAATAATAATTATTAATTTACAATATTTAATTTTTAAAAATAGTTGGGAGTTATGTTTTTATTATACCATCCATACCGCATTTGTATTAGTATTAACATTAATATTTTTCATTACTTCTAATAATTCAATTGCTTTTTACTCAACTATTAAAAACCTGAGTCATTAACAATAAATATGAGAGTAATCACATTCGGGGAGAGACAATTTCTGGGATTTACTACTTTCCCACAAAGCTAATTGAGGTGATGATTGAATGAGGTTAATGTTCAGAAATGTAAATTTATTTAATACATTCTAAAGAAGAAATATTACAGACCTACTCAAAATTTCTTTACACCTTTAGTATAAATCTTTCAATTTACTTTTGACTCCATGATACATATTTCAGACACTTATCCAGCGTGAAAGAAACAGGCGAAACGCATTCAGAAACTAATTGGCAGTAAAATCCACCCTTCATAATTCCATAATTCCGGCTTGAAGGATCAAACAGACAATTCTAAATTACTTATATTAAAAGGACACCTTAGGAACATATTATAAGATTTGCATTTTCTAATATATTTTAACATAAAATAAAACAATATAAACATAGAAAATACTGATTATCCACAAACGATTCCCACCAGTGTTTCATAATCGCACAGCCGCTTGTTCATCATGATAATCTTCCAAGTATACATACCAACTGCCGCTTTATTAATAAGGCCTATGTATAAAGTGGACAAAGACCTTTCGAAATACTGTTGAGGAGAAATCTGCCTTCAGCATATTGACTTTAAATGGACCGGATATAATGGTACAGGATTGGAATTAAATTTTCAACAAAGTAAAATACAAAGTTAATTATTACATTCACAGAAAACACAACATATCTTATCAATCTAAATCAGCTTCGTATTTCAAAACGAGGCCAACCAATTTCTTAGTACAATTTACGTGAACGAACAAGTATTTTCTTTGATGTGGTATTTACAGAAAGGTCTGTAAAATGTCTCACTACTCAATGTGACTTAAATGCTATTATACGATGTTCTGCGTCATCATGAACTACGATTTAACATACTTGCCTCACTGCATTTGTATCAAAAATAAATGTTATATTTGACTCTTAACCGTAATAAATATTTTCTATATAAAGAAACTATTATAAAAAAAATTCATGACTTCGTATGAAAATATTGTTGAGCATTATGCAAGTGAATCAAATTTAGTAATTCAAATTATTTGTAGTATTATATTACATATTATATCAATATATAGTATAATAGTACAATATACAGTAGTTTATTTTATAGGTAATATTTTTACTATCCAATAACTCCAAACGAAGTAGCCTCACAGTCAGCCTGAAATGCCTCACATTCTAAAATTATATTGGCTTTCTTATCCTTCAAACCGCTAAACAGCTGTGGTTATACTGCAACAGAATTAAGTAAGAGGTTGTGGTACCAACCCACACGAACTCCTAGTATGTAGTAAATTTAAAAATTACAGCTATGACTTAAAATTATATGAAATCTTACCTGATTATTAGGCTATGCGTGTACAGTTTATTTTGTAGTTCTAATTAAAAAAAGCTTTGTCGATTGGTTCTTGACTTTATAGGTTTCCCTTCTACATTTGATCGCGCATGGGTGTTAAATCAACGAACTAGTAAAATCAAGCTTTTATCTTTTGTCAGAAGATCGACTAGGTGAATTTAACTACTGGTTTAAACGACTAAAAACGACATTTCAGCCAACCTCTTCAACTCCTTGCTCGTTAACGCTACACGAAACGGTAACCAACTATTACGAACGTAAAAGACATAGAAAAAGGATGGTGATATTGACAGCAGAATTTTTAATTCCCGGCTTGCCTACAAGTTGTGCACAATATCGGAGGTTCCTTACGGTGCACAAACGAGACCACAATTAATATACCTAGTCGAAGTTGATTTTAAAATGGTATATAATATAACATTTATGTAGTCCAAAAAAACGAGTTTACTCGTTGTCAGTCGCGGCGTTAAATCTAAAGTAAACTTCAATTACACAGTTTAAGCAGTTTACTTTACACTCCAACTAGTTTATGATATTTTTTCAACTCTTTGAAAAAGTTGAAGAAAATCAACAGTTTTATTATATATGTACATTAAAAAATTATTAACGACCCATCACTACGTTTCAAAAAACTACAGATACGTTATGTACGTATATACACGGAGTACGGTCGAGAGGTCAATCGACGGATTCAACTCAGCTGGGCAGCGTTCGGGAAACTACGACACATCTTCTCGTCAGACATTCCTCAAAACCTTAAAACGAAATTGTACAACCAGTGCGTGTTGCCAGTGATGACTTACGGATCTGAGACGTGGTCCTTCACTGCTGGCCGTATGAGAAAGCTCAAGGTCGCTCAGCGAGCTATGGAGAGGGCTATGCTCGGGGTTTCTCTGCGTGATAAACTTAGAAATGAGTATATCCGCAGTAGAACCAGAGTAACCGACATAGCCCAACGGATTAGTAAGCTGAAGTGGTAGTGGGCCGGCCATATAGCTCGAAGATCCGACAACCGATGAGGAAGAAAGGTTCTTGAGTGACAGCCTTGTACCGGTAGGCGAAGTGTAGGGCGACCCCCCACGAGATGGAGCGACGACCTGGTAAGACATGTAGGACGTCGATGCATGTAGGTGGCTCAGGACCGTACTTTGTGGCATTCCTTGGGGGAGGCCTATGTTCAGCAGTGGACTCATGAAAGGCTGTGATGATGATGATGACGATGATATACGGAGTACGAATATATCGGTGCGAACCAGAACGCTCAGAGAATACCAGCATAAAATACAAGCCCATTTTACTTTTCCTTTGTAGCACAAGAACCGGAAAACCTTTCACTGTTAACGAGGCATTAAGTTCTAAAAGGATAAATGTAGGTGTCTGTGCCCATGTTCATTCCATGTTCGTTTCTTAACAAAGCCCCGCAGCAGGTTTTGCTGGTTGCACGGATGGACCGGCCCGAACCGGGGTGGTACCACGAACTCACAGAAAAACAGTGTGAAGTAGAAGTTTACTTCTGCATTTCACCTGGTGAGTGCAGATGGCCGGAGGCCCAATCCCCCTACCTCTTCCCCCAACACAACATCAACATGGTAGCGGAATTAAAAGGAACACTACCCCAAGAGGGTACCAGCATCCCTGGAGAATCCCTCGCTAAGCATTACGCCCAAGCTACCCTACTTTTTCTGAGCGTGGGTGCTCAGGCTGCCCTGCGTACTCTGAGTGTGGGGGGGGGAAGGGCGAAAGAAGCTCCCTGCACGGGGAAAGCAGAGCAAAAACGAGCATGCAGCTCACCTGATGGTAAGTGACTACCGCCGCCCATGAACAACCGCAACACAAGGGGAATCAGGGGAATTGCAGATGCGTTGCCGGCCTTTTAAAAAGGATTAGGCTCTTTTCTTGAAGGTCCCTAAGTCGTATCGGTCCGGAAAAATCATTGATGGTAAGCGATTCCACAAGGAAGTCGTGCGAGGAAGAAAACATCTTTTAAATCGCACAGTGATGGACCGCCAATTATTCAGATGGTGAGGATGGTATGGGGAGTTCTGCCGCAATGTGCGTTCGTGAAATTTGGCGGCTGGGATTAATCCGAACAATTCCTAAGAGCACTCCCCGTGGTAAATGCGAAAGAAAATGAAAAGGGATGCAACATCTCTTCGCAGTGCCAATGAATCGAGCCGATCGGAAAGGATACGGTCGTCGACGATTCGAGCTGCTTTGCGCTGGATGCGGTCAAGTGGAAAGAGCTGGTACTAGGGTACCCCTGCCCAGAGATGGAAACAGTATTCCATGTGAGACCGAACCTGCGCCTTGTAAAGTTGCAGGCGGTGTGCCGGCATGAAATACTGTCCCGCTCTGCTGAGCACGCCAAGCTTTTTGAAGGCCAATTTGGCCTTCTCTTCCAAGTGACCACGAAACTGCACGTCACTCGATATATCGACTTTGAGGATTCCGATACTGGCTAAGGAAAGTGCCTTGAAACTGAGGAGATACTACTCCTTTGTGCCCCGGGCTGGAGTTTGCGTGTACGTCGGAGAGGACATCTGTTTTCGACGCGTCGGCAGTCTTGAAGGTACGGACCTGTCCATCCTATGGCTGCGCGTAGACAGCGACGGCCATCCTCACGTCTACAGGTGCCTCTATAGGTCCCATAGTGGTAATGCCGACACAGATCGACTCATCGACCACGTCCGAATGGCTGCAGACTCCGTGCTACAACAGGTCCCATCCGCAGAGATCGTGATACTCGGTGATTTTAACGCCCACCACGCTGAATGGCTTGGTTCCAGTTTAACCGATCATGCGGGTAGGTCTGTCTATGACTTTACCTTGGCATATGGTCTAACACAACTGGTTACTTCGCCTACGTGGATCCCAGATGTGGAGGATCATGTACTTTCCCTGCTGGACCTTCTGCTGACCTCTCATCTGGACGGATATCAGGTCTCCGTTGATACCCCTCTGGGCTTTTCGGACCATTCTCTGATTCGGAGTACGGTGCCACTCATGCTCCCATCACAGTTGCGATCTGAAGCTTGACGCAGTGTTTGGCTTTATAGGTTAGCCGATTGATCCCAACTTTGTTGCTGATTCTGTCGCTGATATGGTACTTCAGGGAATGGAATTATTTATTCCACCATCTGTGGTGCCTATCGGAGGTAGAAATCAGCCATGGTTTGGTCACGCCTGTAAAATTGCATCACACTATAAGCAGAAGTGTTGCCCGGCCTCAACGTCCCGGCATGTAAACACCGACGTTCTTAAAAAGAAAATCCACCTCCAGGTCCTACAAAAATGTCATTGCCAAGGCAAAGTCAGAGCACATCGGCAGAATTGGCGAGAAACTAGTTCGCCTCCCTTCGGGAACACGTGCATTCTGGTCTCTCGCCAAGGCTGTCCAAGGGAACTTCTGTCAGCCATCTCTGCACAGGGTGGACGACTCACTGGTCCATGACGCAAAGGACAAAGCCGATCTGCTAGGCTCTCTTTTTGCTTCCAACTCGACTCTAGACCATCCCGCGGTGTGAGTGCAGGAAGTGCTGTTTACACAGTGCTTGGTGCGTAAAGCACTCCTCTCCCTGGACGTCAACAAGTCGAGTACCACCTGATCGAGTCCCACCTATTGTGCTGAAGACGTGTGCTATGGAGTTGGCACCGGTTTTAACGCGTCTTTTTCGGTACTCCTACTTCCTAGGCGTAGTCCCGAACTCATGGAAGACAGCTTTGGTGCACCCGATCCCTAAAAAAGGCGACCGCTCAGATCCGTCCAATTACAGGCCTATCGCTATCATCTTCTTGTTCTCCAAAGTAATGGAGACCATTATTAACAGCCAGCTCATGCGCTACCTTCACCAGCTGATTAGTAACCGTCAGTACGGTTTCCGTCGTGGTCGCTCAGCTGGTGATCTTCTAGGTAACCTAACTCATAGATGGAAGAAGGCGGTGGAGGCCAAGAGGGAGGCATTGGTCGTTAGTTTAGACATATCAAAGGCTTTCGATCGGATTTGGCACGAAGCGCTTCTTTCGAAGCTGCCTTTCTATGGGCTTCCCGAGAAATTATGCAATTGGATCACCAGTTTTCTAGCAGATTGGAGCATCAAGGTCGTAGTAGACGGTGCATGCTCCGATTACAAGTCCATTAACGCTGGTGTTCCACAAGGCTACGTGCTATCACCAACGCTGTTTCTTCTGCATATCAATATGTTGCAAACCAGTAACATTCATTGCTATGCAGACGATAGCACTGGTGATGCTTTATACACCGGCCGTGCCAAAATATTTATCTGGTAAACATCGCCGAGGACCGGAACAAACTTTTGTCTGAAGTCGAGACTTTGTTGAATTAAGTCTCAGACTGGGAGGGAATAAAACTACTCCAGTTCGATCCCCAGAAGACAGAAGTTTGTGCGGTTACCGCTTAAAAGAACCCCTTTATCGTATCTCCTCAGCATCAAGACACTCCCCTTGTTGCCTCAGCCAGTATCGTAATCCTCGGTGTCGACTTATCGAGTGATCTGCAGTTTCGTGTTCACTTGGATGAGAAGGCCAAGTTGGCCTCTAAAAACCTTGGCGTTCTCAGCAGAGCGGGACAGTACTAGCACACCGCTTGCAACTTTACAATGTTCGGCCTCACATGGAATACTGTTCCCATCTCTGGGCAGAGGCTCTACAGTGCCAGCTCCTTCCACTTGACCGCATCCAGCGCAGAGCGGTTCGAATCGTCGACGACCGAGTTCTTTCCGATCGGCTTGACCTACTGGCAGTGCGTAGAGATGTTGCATCTCTTTGCGTATTTTATCGCATCTATTACGAGGAGTGCACTGAGGAATTGTTCGAACTAATTCCAGCTGCTCAATTTCACCATCGCAAATTGTGACAAAACTGCGATACCATCCATACCATCTGAATGATTGGCGGTCCACCACTGTGCGATTTAGAAGATGTTTTGTTCCTCGCACAACTTCCTTGTGGAATCAACTACCACCAGCGACTTTTTCTTCAAGAAAAGAGCCTACTTCTTTTTAGAATGCCTGAAACGCATCTGCAATTCCCCTGGTGTTGCAGTTGTTCATGGGTGGCGGTAGTCCCTTACCATCAGGTGAGTCGCATGCCCGTTTGCCTCCTCTCCTATAAAAAAAATGTTCAGCAGTGCCATTTAACGGGCAGATGAAGAAGCTGGTCCATAGCATCTATTTACTATTAGATGAATTTTGTTTACGTTTGTCATAGTTTCTTAAATTGACAAGTGGTATAATTAAAAATGGTATACAACCGGCTTCAATATAAATTAAATGAGAACATTATCATTGCAGTTGAAGTTAATGAAATATGCATTATTAAGGATAACTCAAAAACGACTGGTTAGATCTTGATAAATTTATATGGGACCACATGAAAATCACCAGTTTTTGACTAAAAAATATCATCAAAATCGGTTCATTTAGAAAAAAGGTTTGAGTTAACACACATTAAAACACAACCGAATTGAGAACCTCCTCCTTCTTTTGAAGTCGGTTGAAAATAGTCCTCTCTGATGACTTAACAGAAAAATACTAGGAAAATCTTGAGACAAATAAAACATGGCGGAATAACAACAGGAATTCCAAAACATGTCAGGTCTAAAATAATTCTTTCGCTTCCAAGACGATAGCACCTAGTCTATCGGCCTGGTTTTCTGATGATGTTTGTGCTGTTAGCCTACATGGCTCTTTCAGCTCTATCGGATTCAGGGCATTCCCTGTGTAAGTCAGAGTTTCGCTGGTATCACCGAGCTCCGGTGGCTATGCGAATAAATCTGTTTTGGACGACTTGGAGGTCGTACAAATGACTGTGGGCCGCGTGCGTGAAAACTACACTTGCATAAGACATGATAGGTCTTACGCACGCTTTATAAAGATGGATTTTATGTCTTAGGGACAGTTTGCTTCTGCTGTTCACTAGCGACTTGTGATAAATTTGGCACGGTTGCGGACATTGCGAATGTGTTTCAGGAATGCCATACCGTGGTCGAATGTGACCCCTAGATATTTGGTCGTTAATTGCTAGGGGATCTGGTTGCCCTACTGGATGTTCGTACTAATCAATTTCTTGGGATTTTGTTTTTTCTGTTAAGAGTGGCGGTCCTTTGAAAGTGTATTGCTACACTTTTCTCAGGACTCACTTTGATTCTCCATAAGTGGAACCATTCGCCTAAGCGGTTGACGGCTCTTTGGATTATCTTGGTGATTATTCTTTTGTTATGATGAGCACCGAATAGTGCCGTATCATCGGCGAAAATTTTGCGCATAAGTTAAGCGAGTGGAGTGACGGGAATGAACTCGACCGACACGTCCGAAGTCTACAGAGCCAGAACGCCAATCTCAATCAATGTAATGATGAAGATCAGTCTGTCGGTATAGGTATAGTCTGCCGTGGTAGCTCAAGGGCTAATTTTGGCCTTAAATTTCACAGTACGCGAGTAATCTTGGTTCCGTCTCAGCTAACTACAATGAAACTCTTAATTACAGTTTTAAGTGTTGATTTACCACGTACTCAGTGATTAAAGAAAACTTCGTGAGAAAACCTGTGTATCTGAGAAATAAAATATTTTGAAGAAATGTGTAGAAGGCGGGCTAACTTTATTTTATTTCAGTCACCACACCTGAAAGCCAACGTGAAAACTAATTAGGTATTGTTAAAGCCACGCACGGAAAAAGCCGGTTCGAGGTAGCCGCAATATATAGGCTTGACTAGCCCACTCCGGTTGCGTGTTTGTGGAATATAATATGACGGAAGAGGTTCCCTCTCGCCCCTCCAGCCACAGCGTAATTGCGGGGGTTCTCAGAAACACTGGCCCTATCGCACCGTTGATGCTATGATGGTGCGGCCGTGGAGAGAGGAGTTTCAGTATTACTAGACCACTCTTCCCTTTTTTCCGCTGTCGAAACTTGGTCGGCGTCGGAGCCATAGATCAGATCCATCGCTGGAGTCAGGCTGGTGCTTACGAGTCTCATTTTTCTTGACCCAACCATGGCCTTCACATATTGACCTCGGAGAGGATAAATACTTTTCCTCAATAAGTATAATAAAAAAAGAAAAAGGTATTATTTTTAATTATAAACTAACTAACTAACCAACATATCGTATGTACTGTAGCACTGTACATCAACAACTAAGGAACGTCATAGATGCTTTAACTATGCTGTAATTGACTAATGTAGGATACCGCGCAGTCTTCTCTTACCTTTTAACGAACACAGTAGTAGTGCTTACGAGACAAAAGAAATACAGCAAAAATAAATAAGAGGATGGGCCAAACCTAATTTATGAACTCCTAAGATAAAAAAGCAGCCCTACTACCTATTAATTCTTGCTATCATATGCTATCGCTTAGGATAACCCGCAAGTTAGCAGATAAGTACTGCGACAATTATCCTACACAGACTTTAAATAAGTGTTGTTAAGTGTACACATAATCTATACATATAAATAAAATTGATGTGCCTATATGTAACAACGAAATAACTGGTTTTTATTAAGCTCAGGGCGTTATTGGCATGCTATTAAGGCATGAATAACAAGTTTTAAAATGTTTGTATGTCGATCTTAGCTAGTCTTCAGAATGTCTGAACCGATAGTGAAAATTTTCGAACAGAGAACAATGCCAGGAGTCATCTAGGGTATATTGTATACAAAAGAATGTAGGGTTTTAATTGTGAAATAAAAAAAAGATCAAATAAATGGTTTTAATGCATATCTCATGAACCTATTAAGGCAAGCAGGCTATCGTCGGACTGACCCGAGTGAAACATAATTTCTATAAAAACTTCAAAAACGCCGTCATAAGGTCTAAAATTGCGTAGCGCCCGCGACGATTCAGACCGCTTAGAACCTTAAAATATTTAAAAAATATATTGATTTTAGTAATCAAAATAATGAGCAAGTAAATTACGAATATTGATGTTATGAATGTATTTGAGTAGTTCCCAAGCATAAAGATTAAGTAATTTCGTCGTAATTTCAACTAAAGTGATTATTCGAGGTGGTTTCGCAAATAATTATGATCGAGTCAAAATTTTACAATCGTATTTTTGAACAAGCAAATTCAAGATAAAGACATGAATTTACCTATATCAAAATTCCAGTTACGTTAGTCGTGTCATACTCCTATACTATTCGATGAAAGGATGTGCATTTTTTCGCGGTGTCGCCTTAAGAGATAAATAAAAGTTTCGATAAAAACTTTTTGGTTTGCAGTTTTACACAAAAAGGTTCTTGCACTTTATTTATTTGTAACATTTATTTTTACTTCAGCACCGTTTTACAACCAATTTATGTTTTACGTGAAATTAATAGATTATTTTTAATACATTTTCCCGTATTGCACGTAGTTTTCGAAATAATAGCAAAAGCTTTTTGGCATATCCCTTAGTTGTTTCTTACGACACCCGTGGGACGAATTGGAGTGATCGATTCTCTTACGGCGTAACCACACAGCCAAGGATAATAATACTTATCATAAATGAAATAATATCGTTTTGTTAACCCACTTCAAAAATAAGGAGGAGGTACTCAATTCGACTGTATTTTTTATGTGTGTTATCTCAGAACTTTTTTATAGGTGGACCGATTTTGATGTTTGTTTTTTATTTGAAAGCTGGCGCTTTTCATGTGGTCATAAACCATATAAATTTGATCAAGATCTGTCCACTAGTTTTTGAGTAATCCTCAATAATGCGTATTTAATTGAATTCGACTACATCGATGATATTCGCATTTTATTTATATTGAATCCGGTTGTACGATTTTTTTATATTACAACTTGCCGTTCTATTAAAGGCGTTTACTATTAATTAATAATAGTTGACTTCGAGTTCTTTGTTTTGTTTTTCATAAATTTCTTACTTATCAAATACAATGAAATTTAAAATTGAATCTATGATAAACAATATTTGAATTTCAACTTTATAAAATAAATACTTTTATAAACTAAAAACAATAAATAGTATAATTGATATATAGCAGTAACATATTTATATATAGTAGTATAATTGATAAAACTTTTTTACCAATCATTAGAGCAAGCGGTAGGACACTTCTTTAGCTCTAAAGCACTCTTAGGAACAAGAGAAAGTCTGTGCTCAGCATTGTGACTTATGTGGGCTTCTTAATTAATTTTCTTTACATCCATTACAATAATTATATATCGAGCCAATGAACTGTCTACTACAATAACTAAAGACTACAGCCGTTTTACTGTTAAAACTTCACTATACAGCGAGAATTATCTCAAAGAATCTAAAATCAGACTATCTATTGAAGAGATTCATCAAGCAGTAGTAAACTGCTTATGCGTTGATGAGGAAGAATAAGAAATTACGAAATATGAATCTCAGTACGCACATAATTAAACAATTTTAATAAATCAATCTAATAGCAGAACCATATTATCACTTATAAGGTAGATAGATACCCTTATAGTTTTCAAATCAAATCAAATCATTTATTTCGCTAAAAACATGGGTACAGACGGATGGATACAGAGTCAATATTTGTTTCCACATATTTTGCCATTCGTGGCATGCGAAAAAAAATTTTTAAAATAAATGTGTTCAGAACAAATGAACTAACATTAGAAATAAACACATAATATTCCAATATGTAACTACCACTTTGTAATGATTACATTCCTGTTTTTAGAAGAACATAACAAAATTAGAAAAATAACCTTTAATTCAATTGAGAAGTATCACGCAAAATCCTGGATCTATAGTAACTTACTTAGCTAAACAAAATCAACAAAAAAAAAATTAAAAGCAAAATCAAAATTTATAGTTAAAGAATTCTTTGATGTTATGAAAGGCAGTATTTATTAGCCACTGCTTTAAACTTTTTTTACTGCTTTAAATATTTTTAGGAACTTTATTATATATCTTGATACACATTACGAGACAATTCCTGTGGAAAAATGCAGTTCTACAAGGTGGCATCAGTACACGGGTCGGATCTCTTTTTGCAAATTGCGGCAATTAATTTTCAATTATTCTTTATTCAATTCATATATTATATTTTTATTTTTATTTAATGCACGGTAGCGTTGTATGCTCAATTTCATGAGGTAGCTGCTATAAACCCGAGCTAACCGTAGCTTAACAGGTAAGAGGAAATACAGCGAACAGAATCTATGGGAGCGAGCGGTCACGTTCAGACAATATTTGTTCATGAAATTCAGCAGCTGTTACGCACACTTGGTCACACACACTTGGTCGATGTTTTTCCAAATAGGGCAGGAACACGTAATTTGCAAGTACAAGCGTTTGCCTAAAGCAAAAATGTCGCAGAAAGTGTTTTAATTTTAAAGGAATATTTTGCTTTGATTTGCTCGCCTAATATAATGATATATATAATTTAAGAAAAATTTAAGAAAAATTTTTCACTGTCAAAAGCTACGTATATTTATCTTATTTTATTTTGTTATTTGGAGGCTAATTCTGGCTTAAAAAATCCAACAAAAAGATCAGAAAATATATAAGAGAGTTGTTATAATAATAATTTTTTGATTTCAGACATAATACTAATTAAGAAAGGAAAATATTTCTGCTGCGCCGTTGACAACTGTCAAAGCGTAACGACTACATACAATTTTTATCAATATGGAATAAATCCAGGGAAGTAATGTGATAATATTTCATTTATAGAGTAAAGTGCTTTTATTTAGGCCGTAATTGATTGTTTCAGGGAAAGATGTGGAGTACAGCACATTTCAAGTTACTTTGAATATGTAATATAAAGACTTTTGAGTGTTGTAGAGATCTGTTTAGATTTTTTCATGAATATCTCTGCTCCGCTACAGTCACAGCCGGATTTCCTACAGTGTCAAAATTGTGCTGACGGTAGGCTGTTTAAAGGTAAAAGGGGATTAAATATACATATTAAACGATGCCATAGTATAAGTATTTCGGCTTCACAGCCTGCCGTAGAAATTCATAACTCTATTAGCAATTCCTCTAATGACACAAATTTTTCCCTGTTTTCGGAGCAAATTTACAAATATTATCGTAATGTAACAGTGGTTAAAAGAATTCCTAGAGGTGCGAGGATGCAGCTTGCTAAAGCATTGTCATGCACTATTCAAAATTGTTTCACTAATAGTGAAAATAGTTGGCAAAAATTATTTACTTTCGCGTATTCCCATTTTCATTTTGATAAAACAATAAATAAATCAGTTACTTCTCAACTAAAAGAGACATCTTTTCAAAATTTAGATTACCCAATTAATACTCATTTATCTCGACCACGTCCTGAATTTGATTTAAAAAAAGTAGTTGGAGTCGAAAGTAATGGATGGCGACTTAAAAAATGCATCCCGTATTTTATTCTCAGACGACATCCTGGCTCCTCGTAATGTCGAAACACTTGAAAGCCTTCGTCAAAAGCATCCTTCGGTCAAACATCCTCAGAGTTTACCGCTGCCTCCCAGGACTTCTATGCAACCTTTACAAATTTCGGATAAAGACACTTTAGAAGCAATTATGTCATTTTCGAATGGCTCTGCTGGCGGCATTGACGGAATTACGCCTCAACATCTTAAAGATCTTGTAAGCGCTTCTGCCGGTGATGCCGGCGGAGTACTTCTTAAAGACATTACAAAATTATGTAACTTTATGCTTTCTGGTAATGTTAATCCAAATTTCATTCCATTCTTATATGGGGCAAGATTATGTGCCTTCAAAAAAAAAAGGGTAACGGTATCCGTCCTATTGCCGTTGGTTACACATTTCGACGTTTAACTTCAAAATTAGCTTGCAGGCACATAATCTCTAATCTTAAGACCAAATTTCAGCCTACTCAACTAGGTTTTGGCACTAGAGGTGGCTGTGAGGCGGCGGTGCATTCAGTGCGTACATTTTTAACAAGCTCTGATGCAGATGTTCTTGTGAAGGTTGACCTAAGGAATGCTTTTAACTCTATCGATAGGGTAACCTTGCTGAAAGAAGTGGCTAATAATACCCCCGAAATTTATCATTACGTTTGGCAATGTTATAGTCAAAATACTAACTTGTTTTACGAAAACCATGTTATCGATTCCGCTGTCGGTGTTCAGCAGGGTGACCCACTGGGTCTAGCACTTTTCAGTTTGGGAATTCAACCAATTATTTCAAATTTGAAATCCAAGCTGAATGTCTGGTACCTAGACGACGGTACACTGGGAGGTAGAGCAGATGACGTCCTCAGTGATCTTACTCATATTTTTCAAAATTTTAAAAATATTGGTCTTGAACCAAATAGCAATAAATGTGAAATATTTTTTTCCAATAATTTATCTACTTCTCATAGAGACACTTTAATTCAAAATTTTAATCATATTTGTCCAGGAATAAAAACTCTCAGTACGGAATCACTATACCTGCTAGGTGCCCCGTTGTTTTTCGATAGTATTAAACCTGTTTTAAAAACAAAATTTGATCAGTTTTTAAACCACGTTGATAAATTGTATAAATTAAACCCCCACATAGCTCTTACTATTTTAAAATATTGTCTTCTTGTACCTAGATTTACATACTTACTCCGCTCGAGTCCAGTCTGGAAATGTTCGGATATTTTACAAGATATTGATAATAATCTTAAAATAGCTATTGAAAAAATTCTAAATTTAACTTTAAATACTACAGCCTGGACTCAAGCTACTTTACCTATAAAATTTGGTGGCATTGGTGTGAGAAATCTTTCTAGCATTGCATTGCCTGCTTTCCTTGCTTCCGTACATAGTGTCAGTGACTTATGTAATATAATTTTAAATAATAAAGCTGACCTATGCTTTGCTACGGAGGCGGGGCAGACATGGCAAACGCTCTGTCCTGGTGAAAATGTTCCATTGGAAGTTAACCAACAAAAACAGTGGGATATTCCATTGGTACAGGGCGTGCAGAAGGATTTGTTTCATAATCTCCAGAGTGACCTAGATAAGGCACGCCTTCTAGCTGTTTCGACTAAGGAATCTAGTCACTGGTTACACGCTTTACCATCAAGTAATCTCGGCACGTTATTTGATGCGGAAAGCTTACGCATTGCCGTAGGAATCCGACTAGGAGCGGCGATTTGTCAACCCCATCAGTGTCCCTGTGGTAGCAGCGTCGACAAGTTTGGGCTCCACGGACTTTCATGTAAGAAAAGCGCTGGTAGATTTTCACGACACAGTTCTTTGAACGATGTCATCCGAAGGGCTCTTGTCTCTATAAATGTTCCCTCGGTTTTAGAGCCTTGTGGAATATTTAGAGACGATGGCAGGAGACCCGACGGTATGACATTGGTCCCTTGGGAGAGAGGTAAAGCCCTAGTGTGGGATGCTACTTGCGTAGACACTCTGGCGGTCTCTCATCTCAGGGGTACCTCGTTTAGAGCCGGGGCGGCATCAGAGGCAGCTGAACTGAGTAAGTGGCGCAAATATGAGTCTCTGAGAGATGACTACATATTTGTGCCATTTGCTGTAAAGACTATCGGTCCGTGGGGTCCACGTGCGGTGAAGTTCCTAAAGGAACTCCATCCGCGGCTGGTCGTTGCTGCTGGTGATAAGAGGGCTGGTTCTTTCCTTGCTCAAAGGCTAAGTATAGCCATTCAGCGGGGAAACGCAGCCAGCGTTCTTGGCACGATACCGCGGGGAGTAGGACTATATGATATTTAAGTTTCTAGTTTTAGTTTTTTTTTAATTATTATTATAGTTTTTAGTATTATAATATAAAATATTTGACATATTCTGTTTGTATATTAACATACAGTATATGTATAGAATTGTACCTTCCACAAAATCTCATCACTCAACGGATTGACTGCTAAGAAACACCGGCAGACACTAAGTCCGCCCATTGTCACTCTATATAAAAAGGTGATAACAACAAATTAAAATAAATATAATCAACAAGAAAAATAAGTCCATTCGTTCAAGAGTCGAACGAAGAAATTAGTTTTTTTTTTAAATCAAGAAAGCACATAATAACGGCTGAGGTGCCCAAAGCAACCGTCCGAAAGGTTTCCCAAAGCGGCTGTCCCAAAACTGCTATCTCAAGGGACACCTTTTTTATAGGATAGGGTGACAAAAGAGCGCATAAAGCAAAAAAAAAATGGTCGCTGTGGTCCATAGACATTCACATCTAACCTCGTTTGCGAATCAAAATACAGATGCGCTGCCACTCTTGAGGACCACGATGGAATGGCTCGTTTCCAGTAAATAGGGTCTCAGGTTCTCAACACTCACCATACGAAATACGGCAGCATTAATCTGCTATTGACGTTGGTTTTCTCTGAGAGCGTGGTCCTTCCCCGGTCGAGCCGACCCATTCGTGCTACAACTATAATACTAATTAATATAGCTGCAGCATGGCTCTACCACG
Organism: Parnassius glacialis; assembly: GCA_033319125.1. Classification (NCBI taxonomy): domain Eukaryota; kingdom Metazoa; phylum Arthropoda; class Insecta; order Lepidoptera; family Papilionidae; genus Parnassius; species Parnassius glacialis. The sequence continues at coordinate 19,056,528 of JAVANC010000009.1, forward strand.
TATAATGCCTAGGCCGTTTCATGCAATTGTGCGTGTTTTTTCATATGCTCGGGGCTCATTTCATTGAGATAAAAGTTTCCAGAACTAAAGCTATTCGTTTAATTTTTTTTGGGCCAAATGGTTGTCATCATTGGGTCTGCGCTTGAGTGCAAAAGTGTTCTGGCAGCTCCGGAACTGTGCGAAAGAGATAAATTGCGTAATCAGTTTTAGCCGGATTGGGCCATTCATAACCTCGCCATTGCTGTATACAGAAAGGTATCCATAAGATTCTTCATACATCTGAAAAAGCAATTTAATAATTAAACCTACAGTACATTATACTACAACCCATCACAATTTCACTGCTGAATATAATTAAAACTATTACATTATATACCTACTTTATTTTTACAATAAAATATGCATGTTGATATTTAAAAATGCTAATGAATCGGAAAATTTTACTTACTAATTACAGTATGTACTTTAATAATTTAAAACAATTTAACAAAAAGGCTGCAAACAATAGAACCAAAATTATTTTGATGGACAGCTTGCAGAATGGTTCTTTATAAATTTAATTTAATTTCATAGACATGAAACAAATCCCAGAGGTTTTCCTTTAACGTTGGGAATTATGAAAGTATTCCATTTGAACCAAAATATTTTCAGTGGAATTGTTCCGTTATAAATGATTGTTTAATTTGTGTAAAGTCTAAGTTGATTCAATTCAAATGATAAATAACTACAAATAAGAATAATGCAATAAGGTACAGATTTTTTTAAAATACATTGTTAACACAAATGGTTTAACGATTGTGTGGTTTAGCGACCACTAGCATCATAATAGGATAATAAGAAAAATAGGTAAGGAGCAGTAAATTAGCGAATTTGCAGACAATAGTAAGACAATAACAATGATATATATATATATATATATATATATATATATATATATATATATATATATAAGATTTCTAAGAGATATATATATATATATATATATATATATATATATATATATATATATATATATATATATATATATATATATATATATATATTAGAAAAGAAAACTAAAAAATACAGCCGTTTTACTGTAAAAACGTCACTATACAGCGAGAAACATCTCACAGAATCTAAAATCACACTATATATGGAAGAGGTTCATCAAGCAGTAGTAAACTGCTTATGCGTTGATGAGGAAGAATAAGAAATTACGAAATGTTAATCGCAGTACGCACATAATTAAACAATCTAAATAAAACAATCTAATAGCAGAACCATATTATCACTTATAAGGTAGATAGTACCCTTACAACTTTGCGGCAATTATTTTTCAATTATATTTGTTTTTATTTAATGCATGGTAGCGTTGTATGCTCAATTTCACGACGTAGCGGCTATAAACCCGAGCTAACCGTAGCTTAACAGGTAAGAGGAAATATAGCGAATAGAATCTATGGGAGCGAGCGGTCACGTTCAGACAATATTTGTTCATGAAATTCAGCAGCTGTTACCTGTTACGCAGTGTTATATTCAACACACTTGGTCGATGTTTTTCCAAATAGAGCAGAAATACGTAAGTTGCAAGTACAAGCGATTGCCTAAAGCAAAAATCTCGCAGTAATTGTTTTAATTTTAAAGGAATATTTTGCATTGATTTGCTCGCCTAATATAATGATATAAATAATATTATTATGTTTCACATATTCTGTTTGTATATTAACATACAGTATATGTATAGAATTGCACCTTTCTCAAAATCTCATCACTCCACGGATTGACTGGCAAGAAACACCGGCAGATACTCCGCCCGTTGTTACTCTATATAAAAAGGTGATAACAACAAATAAAAAAAAATATAATCAACAAGAAAAATATGTCCATTCGTCCAAGAGTCGAACGAAGACTTATACATGTGGTAGAGCTGCAGCTATATTAATAGTATATTTGTAGCACGAATGGGTCGGTTCGACAGGGGAATGACCACGCTCTCACAGAATACGAGCGTAAAATAGCAGCTTAATGCTGCTGTGTTTCGTATGGTAATTATAGAGAACCGGAGACCCTTTTTACTGGAAAAGAGGCATTCTATCTTAGTCCTCACGGGTGACAACGCATATGCATTTTACTTCGCAAACGAAAATAGATGTTTATGGGCCACAGCAAACACTTACCATCAGGCGAACTGTGTGCTCGTTTGTCACCATTATTCTACAAAAAAAATTTGTTTTTTTAACACATAATAGCAACTGAGGTGCTCAAAGCAACCATCCCAAGGGTTTCCCAAAGCGGCTGTCCCAAAACGGCTATCTCAAGGGACACCCATTCCGTTACATGCAATTATGCGTGTTTTTTCATATCCTTGAGGCTCATTTCATTGATATGAAAATTTCCAGAACTAAATCTATTCGTTTGACCTTATTTTGCGCCAAATGGTTGTCATCATTGGGACTGCGCTTGCGTGCAAAAGTGTTCTGGCAGCTCCGGAACTGTGCGAAAGAGATAAATTGCGTAAGCAGTTTTAGCCGGAATGGGCCCTTCATAACCTCCGCCATTACTGTAAGTTCACTGATGAACATAATTAAAACTATTACATTGTATACCTACTTTATTTTTACAATAAAATATGCATGTTGATATTTAAAAATGCTAATGAATCGGAAAATGTTACCTACTAATTACAGCATTTACTTTTGTATATTGTTTAAAAACAATCAATTTAACAAAAAGGCTGCAACAATACAACGAAAATTATTCTGATGGACAGCTTGCAGAATGGTTCTTTATAAATTTAATTTAATTTCAGAGACATGAAACAAATCCCAGAGGTTTTCCTTTAACGTTGGGAATTATGAAAGTATTCCATTTGAAGCAAAATATTTTCAGTGGAATGGATCCGTTATAAATTATTGTTTAATTTGTGTAAAGTCTAAGTTGATTCAAGTCAAATGATAAATAACTACAAATAAAAATAATGCAATAAGGTACAGATTTTTTTTTAAATACATTGTGAACACAAATAGTTTAACGATTGCGTGGTTTAGCGACCACTAGCATCATACTCGTAATCCATATCCATACTAATATTATAAATGCGAAAGTGTGGTTGTTTGTTTGTTTGTTTGTCCTTCTTTCACGTCGCAACACAGCGTCGGCATGGCATGATTTTTTGTATGGGGATAGTTCGGTGGCTGTAGAGTGACATAGGCTACTTTTCGCTGCTTTTTTCCGCGGAAAAACATCTCATTCCCGTGGGAAAATAGAATATGTTGCAAAATTAAATTCAGTTAGGTGGCGCCACCGTGATTCTACAAGACGAACGGCGGTACTATGGACGAACACAGAAGGCCAGAATATCTGGTTTATTATGTCTTTTTACCAAAATTAAGATAAAAAATGTATGGATCTGTAGTTTTCCACGCAAGACCGGGAAGAGAGCGATAAAAAACATAAAATTCACCAGCTGATTTTCTACAAACGTTTTGGTGCATTGTAATTCACAGAATAGGCGATAACCTCGCAGACGATATTAAGTAATCCGTTGAAGCTCTGCCAACCCCGCAAGGGTTACAGGCGTGATTATAATTATGGATCAGAAATACTATCACCACCTGACACGCTTTCACCCTTAACTATTACTTAACTGTGGTAGAAACAGTTCTTAATAAGCCTTATTAATAAGCCTTAGTAATATTTATTGAACCGAAATGAATACAGTTCTTATATGTGGTTATGAATGAATCGGTATTACAATAAGAAAAAATGTGCAAAATTATAAGAAAAATATTTTTGAGAGTTCTTATTAACTAACGTATACATAGTTTAAATTTATTCCGCTAGATGTCGTTATTAGGTTTTTAAAACGCGGTAACGAAATGTTTCCTGACATGTACTTAACTCCCGCCGTTGAGCCGCGCATCAACTTATAATACATACGGTACCTATACGCTTAAATTGTTTCTATTTCGTAGCTTATTCGACTACCTGCTTTCGATTTCGGTTGTTTGTTATTTGCTTTGTGATTTGGTTAAGGTTGAATGGATTTATATTGGCTTTCATTTTCGGATTTATGTATTTTCTTGGATCGGTTTTGTTGATTTGGTTGGTATTCCTTTATACATATTTAGACTCTGGCCTTGATTTTGGATTTTGTTTATTTAGAATCATGAATTGGTTTTCGTTGTTTTAGGTTGTTTAACAATATTTCAAAGGAATATTAATAGTATAGATAGTGTATACGGTACCTATACACTTACTTCTTTTTTCGTTGGTTATATTTATATTGACTACTGCTTTCGATTTCGGTTTACTGTGATTTGTTTTGTGATTTGGTTTAAGTTGATTCGATTTTATTTGGCTATCGTTTTCGGATTTGTGTTGTGTCTTGGATTGATTTTGTTGTTTTGAATTTAATAAATATTTGAAAGGAATATTTATTCCATTTAGATATCTTGGATTTGCTTTTAAAAAAAATATTTAAAAGGAAATTTAATTCCTTTTAGGTAATTTAACGTTTTTTTATTAATAGGTTTTTTGTTACTTCATAATGCCTCGCAAACGTAAGTCCAGCCTTTCAAGAGTATCTTCTCAAAGACAAGCGAAAAGATTAGCTCAATCGCTACAATCTTTAGAAGATGCTGAACTGAGAAGGCAAGAACAAGCAGAGCGTCAGGCTGCTTTTAGAACATCTGAGACACCTTCTCAACGTCAGTAAAGGCGTCTTGAATAGACAGAGCGTCAGGTTGCTTTAAGAGCTTCCGAAACACCTTCTCAAAGTCAGCGAAGGCGTCTTGAACAGGCAGAGCGTCAAGCTAATTTAAGAGCTTCTGAAACACCTTCTCAAAGTCAGCGAAGGCGTTTTGAACAGGCAGAGCGTCAAACTACTTTAAGAGCTACTGAAACACCTGCTCAAAGTCAGCAAAGGCTATTCGAACAAGCGGAACGTCAGGCCGCCTTAAGAGCCGCGGAAACACCTAATGAAACTCAACACAGACTCATTGAGCAAGCTGAACGTCAATCTACTATAAAGACATCTGAAACACCAGAACAGACACAGGCGCGAAGAGATGCAAATGCACAGCTCCAAGCTGAACGTCGACAAAATTTTCAAAGAAACAATTGGTCGGTTTTTAATGACGCAGCATTCAATTATGATCCGTTGATTGATTATAAAAATCACAGGTTAGTTGTTATCGGACTGATGGACAAGGTGTGTCGATTTTGCAGCGCTTTAAAATGGAAAGATGAGACCGCAGGCATGTGCTGTTCCAATGGCAAAGTGTCTCTTCCGTTACTTGGGGAACCAGAAGAACCTTTGAGAACTCTCTTTTTATATGATGCTAATGAGTCACGGCGCTTTTTAAACAGGATCCGGAAATATAACTCATGCTTTCAAATGACGTCCTTCGGAGTTGACCGGGAAATAATAATGCCGGGATTTTCGCCTACATTTACGGTGCAAAGGCAAATTTATCATAGAATAGGTTTATTTTTTCCAGCTGAAAACGAACAGCATAAATTTTTACAAGTATATTTTATGAGTGACGAAGAAATTGAGGTAGACCGTCGCTGCCAATTCATCCAGGGAGTTGAGAGAGACACAGTGTTCAAAATTCACAGATTCTTGCATGAACGTAACATTTTAGTTAAAACATTTAAAACTGCTTTAGAAAACCTACCTGAAGAGGATTATAAAGTCGTCATTCACGCAGATCGGACCCCTCGTGGAGAGCATGAAAGGCGCTACAATGCACATTTGATAAATGAAATAGCAGCCGTAATTAGTGGTGATTAATTTTCTTCACAAGACATTGTCTTGCGAGCACGTGTTGATACGTTGCAACGGGTAGTCGATACACAAGTTTTATGACGCTCTGCAATACCCACTGATTTATTGCAAAGGACAAGAGGGTTATCATTTTCAAATTCCACTCATTAACCCGGTCACAAAGGAGCCTACTCCGAACAAAAAAGTATCATGTATGGATTTTTACGGGTATCATATGATGTTGCGAGAAAATGATTTTAACCTCTTAGCCCGGTGTAGACAATTATTTCATCAATTTTTGGTAGACATGTATGTAAAGGTAGAAAGTGAACGTCTCCGTTATATATCTTTAAATAAAAAAAAGCTGCGCGTTGAGAATTATATACATTTACAAGTTGCAATTTCTAGCGACGCCAATGTAAACCCCAGAGATTTAGGTAAAATGGTAATTCTGCCCTCATCATTCGTTAACAGTCCCCGCTACCTACATGAGTACACACAAGACGCATTCGCCTAAGAACGAACTTACGGAAGACCTGATCTTTTTGTTACTTTTACTTGCAATCCCATTTAGAAAGAAATAACCGAGGAGCTAATGCTGGGCCAAAAAAGTACTGACAGACACGATTTAGTTGCTAGAGTATTTAGATTAAAAGTACAAAAATTAATGTATGTAATTAACAAAGGGAAAATTTTCAGAGATGTGCAGTGCTTCATGTATTCAATTGAATGGCAAAAAAGAGGATTACCGCATGCCCACATTCTAATATGGCTTAAAGGGAAGTTAAGGCCCAGCCATATAGACGATATAATAAGCGCCGAGATTCCGGATCCTGAACAAGATAAAGAATTGTATGATACCATCGTCCGAAATATGATTCACGGTCCATGTGGAGCACGAAATTCAATATCGCCATGTATTAAAGAAGAAAAATGTACAAAGAAATTCCCTAAACAGCTATTAAAATAAACAGTGCACAATGATAATGGCTATCCTTTATACAGACGCAGAGCTCCCGAAGATGGTGGAAGGAAAGTTACAATCAAATCTCGCTCTGGAGCGTTTGAAACCTTAGATAACAGCTAGATTGTCCCGTATTCGCCCATTCTATGTAAAATGTTTAGTGCCCACATTAATGTAGAAGCATGTAGCTCTGTCCATGCAATCAAGTATAACTGTAAGTACATAAATAAAGGAAGCGACCAAGCAATATTTAATCTCAGGAGTGAAGGTGAGGCAAATCCCGTTAATGAAGTACAGACCTTTCAAGCAGGGCGTTATGTCAGCAGTAACGAGGCAGCGTGGCGTCTCCTTGGCTTCCCTTTACACGAAAGGCACCCAACAGTTACTCACCTTGCTATGCACTTAGAAAATGGAGAGCGTGTATATTTCACCGAAAGAAATTTCCAAGAAAGAATTGCATCACTGCCAAAAACTACACTAACAGCCTTCTTTCAACTTTGTCAAACCGACCCCTTTGCAAAAACGTTGTTATATTCTGAAGTCCCCGCTACTATCCTTGGAACATATCTAGGAAGGAGTGGAAACGCCATATTCAAGGCGCGCCTGTTGCAAATTGGCCCGGTGTAAAGTCATCAGATGCCCTTGGTCGTGTGTATACCGTCCATGTAACTAATTTTGAATGTTTCTGTTTACGATTGCTACTGCACCATGTTCGGCGTCCTTATAAAGACCTTAAAACTGTCAACGGTCAGGAATGCGCAACTTATAGAGAAGCATGTGAAGCTCTGCATCTTTTAGAAAACGATAATCACTGGGATGAAACCATGGAGGAAGCTGTGCAGTGCCAGTCACCAGCCAAAATTAGGGATCTTTATGCAACTCTCATATCATCTTGCGGGCTATTTAATGCACATGAATTGGTGGGACAAATATAAAGAGTACATGGCGGAAGATATTTTGCGAAGGTTACAGCAGACACACGCGAACATGACATACAATGAACATATTTATAATGAAGCACTTGGAAAAATTGAAGATAAAGTAATGGCAATGGTAGGCAAAAAATTAAGTGACTATGGAATGATAAGCCCTCAGCGAAAAACTGAAAATGAACTAAGTGATGAAATTATACGTGAAACAAACTACAATATACCAGCTTTGCAGCAGCAAGTAGCCGAATTTGTACCCCGCTTGCTTCCCGAACAAAAACGAGTTTTTGACAAAGTATTAGGACAAATTGAATCTGGAAATGGTGCACTTTTCTTTTTAGATGCCCCTGGAGGAACTGGGAAGACATTTTTGTTAAATTTATTATTAGCGCAAGTACGGAAAGATAAAAACATTGCTGTGGCTGTAGCTTCCTCCGGTATAGCCGCCACGCTGCTATGCGGGGACCGCACTGCACATTCTGTTTTAAAATACCCTCTAAATCTAGCCCAGGAAGAATCGCTGATCTGCAACTTTAGCAAAAATAGTGCACGAGGTATAATGCTACGACAATGCAAACTTATAGTGTGGGACGAAAGTACAATGTCGCATAAAAAAGCTGTAGAAGCACTAAATCGAACGCTCCAGGATTTGCGTAGCAATACCGATGTATTGGGAGGAATGGTGGTTTTACTGGCTGGTAACTTTCGCCAAACTTTACCTGTCATTCAAAAGGGCATACCTGCAGATGAAATTAAAGCATGCCTCAAGTCGTCTATTTTATGGAACAAGGTGACAAAATTCAGTTTAACTACGAATATGAGAGTGCATTTGTATAATGATATCAATGCTGGAAACTATGCTGACACACTATTAAAAATTGGCGATGGGCGGTTGGAAACGAATGCTGAGGGCTGCGTTAAATTAACGAGAGATTTTTGTAATTTAGTAAAGAGTCATTCCGAATTAATTGCGAGCGTTTATTCAGATTTAACGAACAACATTCATGAAGACAAATGGTTATGTGTAAGTGCGATTCTTGCACCAAAAAATGAGAGCGTTAACAAAATAAATTCAGATATATTAAGCGAAGTAGCAGGAGAAATAACAGAGTATTTGTCAGTAGACACAGTTATGGACACAGACCAGAGCACTTCATATCCCGTAGAGTTTCTAAATTCTCTAGAGTTGTCAGGTGTGCCCTCACATAAGCTTCAATTAAAATTAGGCATCCCAGTCATACTAATGCGAAATTTAGATGCTCCTCGGTTATGTAACGGGACAAGGCTGCGTGTGACACATCTTGAACGGAACATAACCGGTGCTACAATTTTGACAGACGTAGGAAAATGTGAAAATGTTATTATACCGCGGATCCCTATAATTCCCACAGATCTTCCTTTTCAATTCAAAAGGTTGCAGTTCCCTATTAAGCTCAGTTTTGCAATGACAATTAATAAAGCGCAAGGGCAAACGTTACAGCTAGCGGGGGTCAACTGAGAAAAACCGTGCTTCTTTCATGGTCAGCTGTATGTAGCATGTTCGCGTGTTTGACACACGCCCAGAATCTTTACATTCTTTCCTCGAATGGAAAAACATATAACATTGTGTACAGTAGCGTCTTAAAATAGTGTTCAGTTCCAAAATTCCCACAATCAATTAATCAGAATTCCCACAGATCTTCCCTTTCAATTCAAAATTTCCTATTTAGCTCAGTTTCTTTTCAATTCCAAATGCTGCACCTCTGACGGACCTATTAAGCTCAGTTTCCTTTCAACTCAAAAGGCTGCATCTCTGACGGATCTTTTATTTGGCTCAGTTTCCTTTCAATTTAGAAAACTGCATCTCTGACGATACAATTTAGCTCAGTTTCTTTTCAAAAGTCTGCATCCCTGACGAATTAGTTTTGCTCAGTTTTCTTTTAATGGCTGCATCTTTGACAAATCTATAAAACTCAGTTTGCTTTCAATTCAAAAAGCAATGGATAGTTCATTTCCCAGTGACCATGCGGGCGAAGAAGCGGGTAACAGCTAGTAGGGTTATAAGAAAAATAGGTAGGGAACAGTAAATTAGTGAATTTGCAGACAATAGTAAGACAATAGCAATGACCCATATGTGGATCACGGGACAGGAAAAGGGTTAATTGTTCTCAAGACCGAAGTTTGCTCACTCATCTCAATGGAGACTAGTCATCTGGGATCTGCACAGCTGGAGGAGCTTTACGTGCTTTCCGATGCACGGGGATGAAATACCGCCAACTTCCTAATTCCGTGCTGATACTGAGAATTTCTTGACAACCCCCCCCCCCCCTTAACATGGTAGCGGAATTAAATAAAACACTACCCCAGGAGGGTACCAGCACCCCTGGTGACGGAGAATCCCTCGCTGAGCATCCACGTTACCCTACACTTAATGAGCGTGGGTGCCCAGGCTGCCCTGCGTATTATGGGCGAAATTCCGCTCAAGACTAAAACTTCCTGGGGGAAGCGAAGCTATAAGACAAGGTCAGGGGATTTGGGGATTTCATTCAAACCTTAACGCCGTCCACTACTATCTGGAGACGGTAGTGGACGGCGGACAGCCTTGCTTTTTCCAATCAAGACACAAGTGTCCTCTCCAGCTCTTTCATATTTCTCCTACCCGTGGTATAAATTAGAACACTCCTTTGTGCCCCGGGCTGGAGTTTGCGTGTACGTCAAAGAGGACATCTGTTTTCGACGCCTCGTCAGCCTTGAAGGTACGAACCTGTCTATCTTATGCCTGCGCGTAGACAGCGACGACCATCCCCGCGTCTACGGGTGTCTCTATAGGTCCCATAGCGATAATGCCGACACAGACCGACTAATCGACCACGTCCAAATGGCTGCAGACTCCGTGCTGCAACAGGTCCCATCGCAGAGATCGTGATGCTCGGGGATTTTAACACTCACCACGCTGAATGGCTTGGTTCCCGTTTAACCGATCATGGGAATAGATCTATGTTGTTATGACTTTACCTTGGCATATGTTCTGACACAACTTGTTACTTCGCCTACGCGGATCCCAGATGTGGAGGATCATGTACCTAACGTGTTAGACCTTCTGTTGACCGCTACTTCGGACGAATATCAGGTCTCCATCTACGCCCCTCTTGACTCTTTGGACCATTGTCCCAGGAGCTTTTGTAAATTACTTTACATAAAATTATATAAAGCAATTTACATTTTATGTAAAAATACTTTACATAAAATTACTTTTTCGAGAATGGGCCGGCTCGAGCCGGGTTAGTACCACGACCTCATAGAATACCGGCGTGAAGTAGAAGCTCTGCTTCTGCGTTTCGTCTGGTGAGTAGAGGTGGCCAGAGGCCCAATCCCCCCCCCCCCATCAACATGATAGCGGAATTATACGATAGACTACCCCAGGAGGGTACCAGTACCCCTGGAGAATCCCTCGCTGAGCATCCACGACCATGTTATTCCCTTCGCGGTTGCGTTCTGCAGGTTTCCGCCGTGTTTGGCATTACAGGTCGGCGGATTGGGACGGAATGCGGTCTTTGCTTCTCGCCGGATGATCCCAGCGCTGTTGCTGACTCTGTAACTGATGTAGTGCTACAGGGAATGGAACTATTTATTCCATCATCTGTGGTACCCATCGGAGGCAGATCTCAGCCTTGGTTTGGTCGCTCCTGTAAGACTGCATTACGCAGTAAGCAGGAGTGTTATCATGCCTGGGCTGCGGCTTCGGCAACTCGGGATGTAAACACCAGCACACTTAAAAAGAAGTATAGCTTCGCCTCCAGGTCCTCCCAAAAGAGTTATTGCCAAGGCAAAGTCAGAGCACATAAGCAGAATTGGCGAGAAACTAGTTCGCCTTCCTTCGGGATCCCGTGCATTCTGGTCTCTCGCCAAGGCTGTCGAAGTGAATTTCTGTGAGCCATCACTACCATCTCTGCACAGGGAAGACGATTCACTGGCCCAAGCCGCAAAAGACAAAGCCGACCTTTTAGGTTCCCTTTTTGCGTCCAACTCTTGATGACGGAAGGAAACGCCGCCGACCATCCCGCGGTGTGAGTGCTCCATGCCGGATGTGCTATTCTCACAGCGCTCGGTTCGTAAAGCACTCCTCTCCCTGGACATCCAGAAGTCGAGTGGGCCTGCCGAATCCCCCCAATTGTGCTGAGGACGTGTGCTCCGGAGTTGGCACCGGTCCTAACGCGCCTTTTCTGGTACTCCTACTCCCAAGGCGTAGTCCCGAATTCATGGAAGACAGCTATTATCCACCCGATCCCTAAAAAAGGCGACCGCTCAAACCCGTCCAACAACAGGCCTATCGCCATCACCTCCTTGTTATCCAAAATAATGGAATCCATTATTAACTGCCAGCTCATCCGGTACCTTGAGGATCACCAGCTGATTAGTGACCGCCAATACGGTTTTCGTCGGTGTCGATCACCTGGTGATCTTCTGGTCTACCTGACCCATAGATGGGCGGAGGCAGTAGAGTCCAAGGGGGAGGCGTTGGCCGTTAGTCTGGACATTGCGAAGGCCTTCGATCGGGTTTGGCACAAAGCGCTTCTTTCGAAGCTCCCTTCCTATGGGCTTCCCAAGAAATTGTGCAATTGGATCACCAGCTTTCTTGCAGATCGGAGCATCAAAGTCGTTGTAGACGGTGCATGTTCTGACTACAAGCCTATTAACGCTGGTGTACCACAAGGCTGTGTGCTATCACCAACGCTGTTTCTTCTGCATATCAATGATATGTTGCTAACTGGTAACATTCATTGCTATGCGGATGACAGCACTGGTGATGCTCTATACACCGGCTGTGCCAATATTTCTCGGGAAAACGTCGCCGAGTACCGGAACAAACTTGTGTCTGAAGTCGAGTCTTTGCTGAACAAAGTCTCGGATTGGGTGCGACTAAATCTAGTCCAGTTTAATCCTCAAAAGACACAAGTTTGCGCGTTTACCGCTAAAAAGAACCCCTTTGTCGTATCTCCTCAGTTTCAAGGCACTCCCCTTCTTGCCTCAGCCAGTATCGGTATCCTCGGTGTCGACATATCGAGTGACGTGCAGTTTCGTGGTCACTTTGAAGAGAAGGCCAAATTGGCCTCTAAAAAGCTTGGCGTGCTCAGCAGAGCGGGACAGTATTTCATGCCGGCAAACTGCCTTTTTTTATAGGATAAGGGTGACAAACGAGCACACAGTCCACCTGATGGTAAGTGGTTGCTGTGGCCCATAGAATCTACATCTATCCTCTATTCCAAATCAAAATGTAGATGCGCTGTCACCCGCGAGTACTAAGATTGAATGCCTCATTTCCAGTAAAAAGGGCCTCCGGCCAACTGCATGCATCACCTGCATGCCTGCAACTTTACAAGGCGCAGGTTCGGCCTCACATGGAATACTGTTCCCATCTCTGGGCAGGGGCTCCGCAGTGCCAGCTCCTTCCACTTGACCGCATCCAGCGCAGAGCGGCTCGAATCGTCGACGACCGAGCCCTTTCCGATCGGCTCGATTCATTGGCACTGCGAAGAGATGTTGCATCCCTTTGCATTTTCTTTTGCATCTACCATGGAGAGTGCTCTGAGGAATTGTTTGGATTAATGCCAGCCGCCAAATTTCATGAACACACATCGCGGCAGAACTCCCGATGCCATCCACACCATCTGGATGATTGGCGGTCCACCACTGTGCGATTTAGAAGATGTTTTCTTCCTCACACGACTTCCTTGTGGAATCGATTACCATCAGCGATTTTTCCGGACCGATACGACTTAGGGACCTTCAAGAAAAGAGCGTACTCCTTTTTAAAATGCTGGCAACGCATCTGCAATTCCCTCCCTGGTGTTGCAGTTAATCATGGGCGGCGTTATTCACTTACCATCAGGTGAGCCGCATGCTCGTTTACCCTTCTCCTATGAAAAAAAATTGCATCACGCCACAAGCAGGAGTGGTACCGAGCCTGTGCTGACTCATCAACGTTTCGAGATGCAAACACTAGCGCTCTTAAAAAGAAGTATAATTCCGCCTCCAGGTCCTTCAAAAGTGTCAGAAAACAAAGTCAGAGCACATCAGCAGAATTGGCGTGAAACTAGTTCGACTTCCATCGGGAACACGTGCATTTTGGTCTCTCGCCAATTTTTTTTATAGAATTAATAGTTGCTATGGCCCATAGACATCTACATCTAACCTCGATTATGAATCAAAATGCAGATGCGTTGTCACCCGTGAGGACTGAGATGGAATGCCTCGTTTCCAGTAAACAGGGTCTCCAGATCTCTAAACTAACCATACGAAACACAGCAGCATTAAGCTTTTGTTTTACGCTGGTATTCTATGTGAAAGCGTGGTCCTTCCCCGGTCGAGCCGACTCATTCGTGCTACATCTATACTATTAATGTAGCTGCAGCATGGCTCTACTACGTAAAAAATGCTGTCCAAGAGAATTTCTGTTAGCCATCTCTGCCATCTCTGCACAGGAAGAACGACTCACTGGCCCATACCGAAACGGAGAAAGCCGATCTGACTCCGATGACAGGGGAAACACACCGCCAAATACCCGTGGTGTGAGTACTCCAAACAGGATGTACTATTTACACAACGCTCGGTACGCAAAACACTCCTCTCCCAGAACGTAAACAAGTCGAGTCCCACCTATTGTGCTGACGACGTCGGCACCAATTTTGACGCATCTTTTCCGGTACTACTACTCCCTCAGCGTAGTCAGCATGGAAGACAGCATTGGTGCCCCCGATCCCTAAAAAAGGCGATCGCTTAGATACGTCCAACTGGCCTATCGCTATCTTTTTTTCTGTGGCAACCCCGGCAACAAGTTGTAAAATAATTGCTCCCAACTATTTTTAAAAATTAAATATTGTAAATTGATAATATCCACCTCAATTTTGAGTTACAGTTGTTAAATACGACTTATTTGTATTTGTGAAATAAGTAAAACTCAGAAGTACCTATTTTAATTACATTGTGTTTAGTGTTCCAAGTTCCAACCAAAAGTAACAGCTGTAACGAACATCGTTTAAACTTACTGTAAGTGTAATTCTTGTTATCCCTTTAACATTTTAAGATTTACCTGTTAAGTAAGTATTGTTCTGGATTTCATTTTAAATTATTTACATGATAATTTAATTTGAGATCTGTAAATAAACCCATACATCTAGTCATTTGCTTACTCTGCTTCTTTGGTTTTCTTTCTTGGTTTTCTTTTGCTATTTACACTTAATAGTAAAATGAATACACGCAACGCCAAAACGCGCCAATTGGAGAACCAACTTCAAATGGCGCTTCAAGAACTTAAGGCGTCAAAGGAGCAGTGTGAGCTGTTATGTAAAGAAAGGGATGACAATGAAAAGGAAATAATAAATATAATAGCTAAAAATACTGAGCTAAAAAGTGATATGGTTAAGTTGCATACAGAATATACATTTGTTTCAAAAGAAAGGGATCAACTTCAGAGAACAGTCGATGAGTTTGACCAATGCAGCAAGGAATATGAGGAATCCCTCAGATTAATTGCTGCATTGCAGTTACAGTTAAGTAAGGCTAATGAGCAGATTGTGCAATTAAAACATTACATAGACAACATGAAAGCGTCCCAAACTCAAAGTCTGTTCAACGAGCTCATAGAATGTGAATCTTCTAAAGCATTGCAACCCTCCACAACAATTGATTTGACTGGTGATGATTATGTCACATCAAGAACAGCATCAAGGACTACCTGCAGTAGAAGAAAATTAAAGAAATATATAAAAATCAATAAATATATTAGAAAAATGCAAAAATTAATTAAAACTAAAATTAATGTTAAAAATTATATAAATGTATGCAAAGAAAAGCAACAATTAATTATTAACTTAAAATATATTCACTTGAGGTGGAAAATATGAATCACTGTTATGAGACTGATATAGAGTGTCTAAATTCAACAATTTTATCCCTTAAAAACTCCCTACAAATGTTATCAAATAAATATGCATCGGCTCAAGATGAGATAAAAGAACACATATTGGCCATGAATGATCTGGTAAAATCATGTAAATATAATGAGGAGCGCTTTGACTCCTTAATAAAACATCAGAGTGAGTATCAGCGCTCCATACCAGGTTCATCGGGGACAATATGTGTAAATAACAAAGTAGACAGTAAGGACTCATTATTTTCACCTACACTCTATGACAGTGCCATGACAAAGGATATAAACTTAAAAAGCAATGTAAATATTAAAAAAAATAAAGTTATTATGTATTGTGATGACATAGGCAAAAATTTGGGCATGATGTTGAATAACTGTTTAGAAGGACATATGATTAGTAATTATTGCATGCCAGGAGCATCCTTTAGTCATATAATGAATAAAGTTTTAGCTAGTAAATTTTGCCCTAATAGCACATTAATAATTCTTGTTGGGAGAAGAGGCAATCTAAACAAAAATCAATTATTAAAATATATTGATAATCTTAATAATTTAAATGTACATAAAATTATCTTGTTTACATTGCCTTACATACAGGGTTGGCCGCAGGAAAATAAAATAAGATATGATTTAAATTTATTAATGAATAACTTTTCATGTAATAATAATATAAACTTGACATTTAATTGTTATAATTATAATAATAAATGTAATTTAATAGACATAAATAATTTAATTAAGAAATTTTTGACTAATGATAGGTATTACCTATCTAAATATATTTTAAGACAGATAGCAAATGTGCTATCTTATTGTTTATATATTAACTCAGCCAAGGACTTGGCTACACAGACATCTGCTCCTTTTGAGCAGTGTAATGACTTAATATGTAATTTGGAATCAGTTCCAAGTAATTTAAATTAGAAAATGAGACAATAGAGGTAATCTCTAGCAGTTGTAATAATTTAAATAATTTAGAATGTAGCTTACAAATCTTTAATTGTATGACTCCACAGAGTGATAATGAAAATTGTATACACCTGGTGCATCAAAATATACAAGGCATGGTAGGCAAAGAGCTAGAAATTGAGTTGTTCTTAAATAGCAACAATATTCATATTTTATGTATTACTGAACATTGGTTAAAAGCTTATAACTTAATGTTTAACTTCAGTAATCACCAGGTGGTCAGAACTGTAGAAATGGCATGTGTTGAGTTTGAGCACCTCATTGTTGTGAGCGTCTACAGACCCACAGATGTTCTATATACGATACTTTTGAAAAAATTATGGAGGAAGTTTTTGCTAAGCTTAATAAACGGAATAAATCTGTTGTAATATGTGGAGACTTTAACATCAATCTCCTAGAAGCTTCCTCAATCAATATTAAATTTAGATCATTGTTTAAATCATATGGTCTTTTTAATTTATTTTTAGAGCCAACGCCTATTGCTCAATCTAGTGCAACATGTATAGATAACATTTTTACAAATGTGAAGCCGTTGCATAAATGTATAATTCAAAAATTAAGTTCTGATCACTGTGGACAAGTAGTTTCGTTACCATATGTTCACAAAAAGCAAGTAGATAAGAAAGTTGTGTTTGTTCCAGTAAATGCACGTCGCTTGGAGAAATTTAGAAGTAACATAGTGAAAAAAACTTCCATCACTTACATACCAAAATGATCCAAATTTTTTGTATGGAACATTATTTAAGCTTATTTGCAATGAATTTAATAATACTTTTACTTCTAAAACATTCTCCTTGAACAGTCGGAAGTCATTTAATGAATGGGCGACAGTAGGAGTCCATAAGAGCAGACATAGGTTATATGATCTTTACCATGAAAGGTCATATAATCATAGCGTCGAATTTAGGGAATATGTAAAAAAATATTCAAAAATATTTAAAAGAGTGTGCTCCACAGCCAAGTCTTTGCATTTGAGCAACAAAATTAAGACGGCTTCTAATAAAATTAAAATGACATGGAGTATAATTAGAAGCGAAACTGGTAAGATTAACTCTCGCAATTCAAACTACCAGTTAAGTGTTAATAACAAATTAACCGAATCAGATCAGGACGTTGCAATGGTTTTTGAGAAATATTTTAATGATATTCCGATATTAACCACTAAGTCACTGAATTCTTCTCCTGCGGTCGCCGAATCATTACTTAAACAAAATGTAAATGGGTATACAAAGAATTTTACATTTCATAAAGTATCATCAAAAGATATTGTAAAATATTTTAAAACTATTGATGTTAAGAAAACTGCGGATCTGTGGGGGATTTCCGTTAAAGTTATTGCGTCTATAATAGATACAATCGCGCCTCATTTAGCTACTATTTTTAATACTAGTATCGAATCTGGTGTGTTTCCTGATTTAATGAAGTATAGTAAAGTAATACCTTTATTTAAATCTGGTAGTACATTAGACCCCGCTAATTTTAGACCTATTTCTGTACTACCAACACTTAGTAAGATTTTTGAAAAAATTATTCTTGATCAAATGTTAAATTTCTTTAATATAAATAATTTACTTCATAAAAATTAATTTGGTTTCACAAGGGGTCGCTCGACAACTGATGCCGGTGTTGAGCTGATTAAATATATATTTAATGCATGGGAGAATTCACAGGATGCTTTGCGTATATTTTGTGACCTATCCAAAGCCTTCGATTGTGTTCACCATGAAACATTAATCAGGAAACTTCAACACTACGGTGTAAGAAGTGATGCTCTTAAATTAATTATTTCATATTTAAGTAAGAGAACGCAAAAAGTTGTCATTAACAGTATGAGTTCTTCCGGGTGGATGGTACAGATGGGCGTGCCTCAAGGCTCAATTCTAGGCCCCTTTCTGTTTCTTGTATACATTAATGACTTACCTTACATAGTAGGAGATAACCATGATATAGTATTATTTGCAGATGACACTTCTTTAATTTTCAAATTAAGTCGACAATTGCTAAAATATGACGAAGTAAATAATGCTATATCTAAATTAGTAAATTGGTTCAATGTTAATAATTTGCATTTAAATGGCACTAAAACGAAATGTATAAAATTTATGACTCCAAATGTCAAACAATTAAATACTAATGTAATTTTAAATGGGGAGAAACTGAGTCTTGTAGATACCACCATTTTTCTTGGAATCACATTAGACGCGAAGCTTCAATGGAGCCCCCATATATCAAAACTAGCAAGCAGACTTAGTTCTGCAGCATATGCCGTAAAAAAGATTAGAAGTCTAACTAGTGTTGAAACAGCTAGACTAGTTTACTTTAGCTATTTCCATAGCATAATGTCGTATGGTATTTTGCTATGGGGATACGCAGCTGACACTGAAATTATATTTGTTTTACAGAAGAGGGCCATAAGAGCAATTTATAATTTAAAGCCTTAAGAGTCTCTGCGACAAAAATTTAAGGAAATTAATGTATTAACTTTGGCCTCTCAATACATTTATGAAAATGTAATGTACGTACACAAAAATAAAAGTAGTTTTACAAAAATGAGTGATATTCATTCTGTAAATACTAGGAACAGACACAAGCTAGTAGTACCGGTTACTCGACTCCATCGAGTCAGTAATTCATTCTTGGGGCAATGTATACGCTTTTACAACAAAATTCCAGAAAATATACAAAATTTGACCTGCTCAAAGTTCAAAAACTTTATTAAACTAAGTTTGTATAAAAAGGGTTATTATAGTATTAAAGAATTTATAGATGATAATGACCCCTGGAAATGAGGTGATCGCTACCAAGCTATTTCTAATTTGTTGTGTTGTTAATTTGTGTAACATACATGATTGTAAGCTGTTATTTAAAAAAAAGTCCCGCTGGGTTTCTTGCTGGTTTTTCCCAGGACAGAGGTTTTTTTTTCGAACCAGTGGTAATTATACAAAAGAGTGACTTTCAATAAGAATTATTTATAATCTATATTGAATAAAAAAGTTTCTGTTTCTGTTTCTGTTATCACCTTCCTTTTCTCCAAAATAATCAAAACAATTATTAACTGCTAGCTCATGAAAACCACCAGCTAATTAGTGACCAGTGATCTTCAAAAAGTTAAAAGTTCTTACAGCACCCAGTCTGTATGTTTTGATACTTCTGACTGATGTTATAAAAAACAGACATTTTTATGAAAGTGATGAAGAAATGAAAGAGAGAGAAAGCACCAGAAGGATGGACTTGACTTTGCCTATTATACCTAAACTGGAAATTGTAAAACACTGTCCTCGTTATCAGGCAGTTTTACTTTTTAACAAGATGCCTAAAAAACTAAAAGAAATAAAAAAGTTAAGTGTTTTTAAAACAGAGTTGAAGGCACTACTTATAGAGAAATGTATTTATAGTGTTGATGAATTTTAACTATAGAGTAGTCAGAATATTTATTTAAATGATAAGAAATTTAATAGTTTGTTTATTTCTCATTTCTTTTTATTTTGGAAGTTTAGTTTATTTTTTTTAAATTATGGAGTAGGTTGACATTTGCTAGATTTCTTTTAAATGGTTTTTCTTTATTATATAATGTAAACAATATATTATTCAACATTTGTAATGAATATTAATCGTTAAATAGGTAGAATAATGATATAGATAGGAAAGGTACAATGACATTTATTAGTTAATTTAATTTTTTTTTTATTTTATTGCTTGATTATCTAATTAATTTATTTTGTTTAACTAAGTTAAGTTTTAGCAATATAAATTGGATATTCCTGTAATATTCGTACACAATTTATTGTTAATGAATAAAGACATTGATTGATACACACGCGAATAAATATATATACGAGGGCTGCACTAAAAGTATCGGGAATGGAATATTTCCACTGTTCCTGTCTTATAAAAAATCTTTTTAATTGAAAATTCCTTGGTTTTAAAATCGAATACCATTTATTTATTTAGAAAAAGATTCTCGGTCTTGTCACAAGGTTTTGTCAAACTTGTTTAGTCATTGAGAAAATGGAATTGACTCGAGAAAATTCAAGAGCGATGATTTATTATAACTTTCGAAGTGGTTTAACACAAAAACAGTGTGTTAACCGGATGATTTCTGCATTTGGTGATGAAGCCCCATCCAAAACCACAATTTATCGCTGATTTAATGAATTTCAACGTGGACGTATCAAGCTCAGTGATGATCCCCGTCAAGGTCGTTCAAAAACTGCAGTCACCCAAGAAAACGTTGATGCTGTGCGTAAGCTGATTGAGGAAGATCGACATGTGACATACCGCGAAATTCAAGCAACTTTAGACATTGGCATGAGTCAAATACAAATAATTTTGCATGAACAATTAGGTGTAAAAAAGTTGTTTTCCCGATGGATACCGCATTCGCTCTGTGAAGAGCAAAAAGCGGCTCGCGTTACTTGGTGCGTCAGAACTCTCGAAAGATTCCACGCAGGATCCTCAAATGCTGTATACAACATCGTATCAGGTGACGGACCCTGGATATATGCGTACGAACCCGAAACAAAAAACCAGTCACGAGTTTGGGTGTTCGAAAATGAGTTAAGCCAACAAAAGTTGTTCGTTCACGGAGTGTTGCAAAAAAAATGGTGGCCACGTTTGTCTCCAAAACCGGCCATGTTACGACTATTCCTCTTAAGGGACAAAGAACGGTTATTGCAGAATGGTATGCTAGCATTTGTTTGCCACAGGTCTGCAACCGCCGCATCATCCTCCATCACGACAATGCGAGTTCTCACACCGCGCACAGAACAAAAGAGTTTTTAGAGCAAGAAAACATACAATTATTAGACCATCCGCCGTACAGCCCCGACCATACCCCAAATGATTTTTATACTTTCCCTAAAATAAAGAATAAATTGCGTGGACAGAGATTTTCATCACCTGAAGAAGCTGTGGACGCCTACAAAACGGCCATTTTGGAGACCCCAACTTCCGAATGGAATTGTTGCTTCAATGATTGGTTCCATCGTATGAAAAAATGTGTCAAATTTAGAGAATACTTAGAAAAGCAATAAATACATTTTTAAATAGTAATGTTGTGTCACTTCCTTGATTCCCGAAAATTTCAGTGTCATATATATATATATATATATATATATATATATATATATATATATATATATATATATGTATTAATAGATATGTCTTGAAATTGTCATAAAAGACTCGTGTTATTTACATAATATAAATATTACTGCTTGTGTATTTTACTAGTGAACTGAAAGTTACGGCAATTTTGTTCATACATAGTTGCCCTCAAAAAAAATTTTACTTTTTTTGGAATAGATTTACCGTACCGTGTGTGTTGTTAGTGGACACATTCTACCATAATCCTGAAAATATTAATTATTGATTATAATTATAATTACCTTCTAACATGCCCATAATTATAGTTATACGGAATGAAAGTAACTTTAAAGCGAAAAGATAAATCCTCTTTATTCTCTATCCATTGGAAATTTCGAAAAATCCTTCATTATTCGTTGTCTACTTTATAAAGGGTACCTCTGTGCAAAATATCATCTTTCTAGGTTCAAAGATTTTAATGATAGCTACAAGTTTTTACTTGTAAAAATTAATTAAAAAAATAATATTTTTCATACGATGAGTATGTGGAAACACAAACACACAAAACACAATGTTAATATTCATATGAATATTAACACAATGTTAATATTCATATGAATATTAACATTGTGTTCATATATGTAACAGTTACTATAAGCGTCGTTGTTTATTTTATTTATTTATTTTTGTATTCTGTTATAATTTATACTTTAGCAGCGGTAATATATACTATGTAAACAATGAAGACATAAAACAATTAAAAATCTTATTAATATGCAAAGTTAGGATATGGGTTATGTAATAATTTCTTCTTCAAATGCAAAATTCTCCGGCATATGATGCAACCTGCTGATAAATGGACGGGGTTTTGGCGACCGCATAATGTACCGTCATTATTCATTTGAAAGCGCCGAATACATACATATATGTATCCCTCTATGCTCACTAAACTACCTGTTCATGAGTATCGGGCAAGTTTAACAGTGGTAGAGCCACGCGGCAGCTTTTGCTGTTGCACGGATGAGCCAGCTCGAACCGGGGTGGTACCACGACCTCACAGAAAACCAGCTTGAAGTAGAGGTTTACCTCTGCGTTTCGTTTGGTGAGTGCAGGTGGCCGGAGGCCCTTTTTACTGGAAAATAGGCATTCCATCCTAGTCCTCACGGGTGAAAACGCATCTGCATTTTGATCTGTAACAGAGGATAGATGTAGATGTCTATGGGCCGCAGCAACCACTTACCATCAGGTGGACTGTGTGCTCGTTTTTCACCCTTATCCTATAAAAAAAATCCTTTTAAGTTCAGGGTGGAATATAAATACTGTTAAAAAGACGACGCAAATGTAACTTTTTACAAAATTTTGCAATCAAAAGCAAAAAGCGATATATTAATATGGACTGTAGACTGTATGAAACTGAATAATATGTATACAAGAAGGGAAGGGAGAGCGAGAGAGAGAGAGAGAGAGAAGGTAAATCGGGGAAAAGTTGTAAGACTTCCCCATGAGTACCTAATACTTGAGAAGGGTGTCGTGAATTTATACTAGAGACCAGATTTAAGAAAACGATATAATAGATTTATGACAAAATATAAGGATATAGCATCATGAGAACTTAATACGTAATTACTTACATACGTACATGATTTTTTCTTACAGTTTACAAAAGACTATGTTATAAAATTGAAGAACCGACAACCGATCGGGAAGAATTTTTGAGTGCCAGCCACCTGTAAGCGAAGTGTAGGGCAACCCATAAATTCAGCAAGGTATGCATGCATAATTGAGCCATATAAATATGTTGACGATCTATCTTGTTAACTGAGATAAGCGCTTGCATGATAAAGAAAATTTTATTGACAAATGAAACAGATTGATGAGTGCATACATATTCATTTGTCGATAAAATTTTCTTTATCATGCAAGCGCTTATCTCAGTTAACAAGATAGATCGTGAACATATTTATATTCCTCAATTATGCATGCATACCTTACTGAATTTATGGGTTGCCCTAACAACAGTTAATCTAAGGTTGGACGCTTGAATTTCTTTTTAGGTGTATTTTAATCTAAACTTAGTTTTTATTAAATAGTTACAATTATTTGAATAAAAATCTTCATTGAAATATTGCACATATATAACAATTATTTTATGTATAAATTAAAAAAAAATATGCTTTATATATTTATATATTATATTTATAATATAGTACGTATTATGTAAAATTACATTTATTCTCGTTTAATACTAATGACAAAGCGTTCCACTTCCTCTTAAAGTTCTCTGTTGTCTCTATAAAATGAAATGCCGTGTTTTTTTTAAGTAGCGTAATGAATAATGGTTTTATTCGTACGTAACATAAAGCTTTGTGTTTCCACATACTCATCGTATGAAAAATATTATTTTTTTAACTAATTTTTACAAGTAAAAACTTGTAGCTATCATGAAAATCTTTGAACCTAGAAATTGATTAAATAAAAAAAATGTATTTATTACCTGCATCCCAATACCACTAGTTTATATAAACCAACATTCGAACACGCTTAACTAAAGAAAGTTTGAGTTTCATAATTTTTTTAGTTCGGAAACATTTACTTACGTTGTACAGGAACCCGATATTTTATATTTCATCGTGAATAGTAAGCATTTTATTTGTAAAGAAAAATTAAATACTTCCCAAAATTTAAAAACCTAAGGAAAGTTCGAGTTTTGTCATTTTTAGGCCAGCAACATTTAATTATGTTACACAGGACTATTATTTTCATAATATATCATAGTGAATAGACATGTCCCAATTAATATTCCAAACATCAATACCAATCCACTCCAAATAGACAAACTCCACAATATGGCTGGACCAACAAAAATTTACCAATCAATCGACTAATAAATATAAATAGTAATAATAATAAAAAAATTATTCTCGACAAACGTGAAAATGCAAAATTTTATTGAAGTTACGAATACAAAAAAAATATATATTAAGGTTGATTTGGACAAAGGAAAGGCTTTCTATTGGATTCGGGGATACGAGTAAAGTGCTTCCTGAGAAATGGTGCTATAGGGTCAAATGCAGTTTTCTCGCAGAATGATCTCCAAATTTGTCAATGATGGTATTCCACAAGGCTACAGGGAATATACCATGTTTCTTCTGCATATCAATGATATGTTGCAAACTAGCAATTTCTACAGCTCTAGCCGTGTTTTGTACACCGGCCCTGCTAATATTTCTCGGGTACAAGTCGTAGAACGCGCGAATAAACTTGTGTCTAAAGTCGAGCCTTTGTTACACGTAATTCCAGAGCTGCGACTAGATCTAGTCTAGATAAATCCTCAAACGATACACTCCCATTGTAACCTAAGTCAGTATCGGAATATTCGGCGTCGAAATTTTGAGTGACCATCAGTTTATTAGTGACTTGGAAGGGAAAGCTAAATGCCTCTAAGAAGTTAGTCACAGATTAAATAATGTTACAACGTAACAGATACGTCACTCTCATATAATAACAAAAATACCTACGATATTTTAATAATAACCCCAAACGTTAGCTGCAAGCAGAAATATACCTTAAGGGGTCATTGTACAAGCGTGCTCGTCGCGACCCCTGCCAGCCCTTTTCAGGGCTGCAATTATACACAGCTGCGCACCCATGCCAAAGAGGGTTAGGGCGTCCCCCCAAGGCGACGCACACCAGCTAGTCCCTTTTGGTGTGGAATGCAGCGCGCAATGCGGCGATGGGGACCGCCACCCGTCACGCACAGCCCGAAACGGCGGAAGGTGGAGGACAGAGTGCAGAGTTGGCACGTGGAATGTTAGAGGAGGCATGAAAGATAAGACGAATAAGTTGATTGAAATAATGAAAGAAAGAGAATTAGATGTCGTGTGTATGTCGGAGACCAAACGGAAGGGCAGTGGTACTGAAGAGCTCCCTGGCAGGGCGTTAGCTCTATGGTCCGGAGTCCCGGAGAGCGAGAGCGCCCGCCAGGGAGTGGAGGTGCTAAAAGGGTTAATGATGCTGGCAAGCTTATACTGGCGGTATGCAAGGAAAAGTGTCTTATTGTGACAAACCCTATGTTTAATCACAAGAAAATCCATATGTATACTAGAGAAAGAAAGAATGAGAGAAGTATGATCGATTTGTTTCTGCTGGATGACCGACTGCGAAAACAGGTGATGGATACGCGAGTGTTCAGGGGTGCTGACCTGGGAACGGATCACTATCTAGTGATTACTAGATTTAGGGGTCTGTTCGCGGGTTGGCGCTACCGGACGGCAGTAACAGAACCACAGTCGGTCTGTCGCATCCGAAGCTGGAAGCTTCAGGAAGCGGATACTAGGGACAAATATTATGCGAGGGTGGCCGAAAAGCTTGACACCATCGATGGCAGAAAAAAATGTGTAGAAAGAACATGGCAGAACTTTAGGGATGGAATGGTAAGTGCAGCGGAAAAAGTGTGTGGAACAATAAGAAGAGATGCATGGTGGAATGATGAAGTGAAAGAAGCTGTAGAGAAGAAGAAGAAAGCATGGTTAGACTACTTGGCCTCTAGTAATGATAAGGATATGAGAGAGAAGATGAAAGAAAGATATAAGCTGCAGAAAGTTCACCCGAAAGCATTGATTGAGGAAATGCGTGAAAGGTGTAGAATGGAAGCGGACGAAAGGTTGTCGCACAACTTTAAGGAGAACTCCAAACTCTTCTGGAAAGAGGTTACAAGGACCCGAAGTAGTGCGACGGCCTTAAGAATGAACAAAGTGTTTTCAAGAACTAATGACGTCCTCACAGAAAAAGCGGACGTCATGCAGCGATGGAGCGAATTTTACAGAGAAATGTATGCATGTGATGATCTTAGTGAGGAATCCGGGGATGACGCCGTGACTGGTACGCCAGACCCGGACCTCGATGACACTGAGGTCATCAGTATGAAAGACATTGAACGTGCGATTCGAAGTTTGAAATGTGGTAAGGCTGCGGGACTAGACAGAGTTACTGCTGAAATGGTCAAGTATGGTGGGCCTAGCGTCTGGGACAGCTTTTATCTGCTGTGCAATTTGTGCTGGCGGACGGGGTATGTCCCGGATGATTGGCGATCCGCAGTCATTGTGCCTTTATATAAAGGTAAAGGTTCACATTTTGACTGCGGGTGCTATCGGGCGATCAGCTTGACCAGTTTAGCAAGTAAAGTTTACTCGAAGGTTTTGACACGTAGGATGCAAGAGAAATCGGAAAGATTTCTATGGGAGGCACAATGCGGATTTAGACCTGGAAGAGGATGCACGGATCAAATGTTTTCTCTACGCATGACCACGGAAAAGCTTCTGGCTGCTAAGCAGAAGATTTTTTGTGCTTTTGTGGATCTTGAGAAAGCATTTGATAAGGTTGTAAGGAAGAAAATGTGGGAACTGTTGCCTGTGGGTACGGTGTGGATGGTTGATTGCTAAGGGCTGTGCAGTCACTTTCCTGTGACTGTAAAGCCTGTGTGCGGGTAGGGCATGACCTGTCACCCATGTTTAGCGTCCAAACGGGCGTAAAACAGGGTTGTGTCATGTCTTCCTGGCTGTTCATATCTCGACAGCTGTTTACAGAAGCTGAAAGATAGCTGTTTGGGTGTGAAATTGGGTGACATAAAAGTAAATTGTCTGCTGTATGCTGATGATGCAGTGCTTATTACACCATCAGAGGCAGAACTGCAGGCATTAGTCACGTGTATGAAAGAGGAATGTGAAATTAAAGGTCTCCGTTTGAATGCTAATAAAACTAAGGTTCTGGTATTTGAAAGGGACGAAGAGAGAACGAAGTGTGAAATATGGGTAAATCAGGAATGTCTAGAACAGGTAAATGAAATTGTATACTTGGGGAGTGCTTTTAGCCGGGATGGAAGATGTGATTTAGATGTGGACAGGCGTGTCGCTGTCGGGAACAAAGTCAATGGTGCCCTAACTGCGTTAGTCAAAAGGCAAGGCGTAGTGAAGAGTGCACGCCTTGCAATACATAACGCAGTGTTGGTACCGACTTTGTTATATGGCAGCGAAACCTGGGTATGCCAGAAGAAGCATAAAAGCAAGTTGAATGCAGTGGAGATGCGATCTCTTCGTAAAATGTGCGGCGTTACCATGGCCGACCGAAAGCGAAACGAAGAGATTCGCAATATGGCAGGTTTGAAAGATGACCTTATCACAAAAATTGATAAGGGCGTGCTTCGATGGTTTGGGCACGTTGACCGAATGAGTGAAGACCGAATGGTGAAGAAAATATATAGCGCGAAAGTTAATATTAAAAGGTGTCAAGGTAGACCGAGACTAACTTTCGAAGACCATGTGAGCAAACTGCTCGAAGAGGGGAGGGTCAAGAGTACTCGGATACCTAGACGTGCATGTATGAAGAAGATACTGAATCTGAAAGAAGCGAAAGAGGTATGTAAGGATCGTGACACTTGGCGATCTGTTCTCTCTGGCTACCCCGTCAGGGATTGTGCGTGAAGATAAGAAATATACCTTCTGTACGCGTACCGGGAGTTGAGGACGCTTTGCTTACCTCGCGACCTTCGTATGGCTGCGTCATCAAACGAACGCACTGGGGTTATACAAAGATGATAAAATAAAGACTAATGAAATAATTATTTTCAAATATGTTTGAGTTTTATAATATAATAAATAGCTTTTTTCCTTCTCTGAATTCTCTGTTATTAAAGTTAACTCCGCTAATACTTGTACGATCTGGTCGCGCGTGGTTAATTGCTTAAAATTTTTAAGAATAAAATGCTTAAAAGTTTTAAGCAATTAACTAAATATATATAATTAGTTTGCGGTTATTTCGGTCCGATTTTGGTAAGTTTGTTTTGTATTAAGTTAATTAACATATGTTAATTAACTTAATACAAAACTTAAAATGAAAAATAAACTGAATATTGCGGATATATCCGCAATATTCAGTTTATTTTTCATTTTTTTGTGTTTAATCCCCAATTTGGGGGGTATAAGTCACAAATTAAAATGGCATGACTCCCTAAATCAAAAATATAATTTTCTATCGGTAAAATAAAAATAATATTAACACTTTAAAAGATATTTTCATTTATGATGAGTGTGACAATTTTAATAAATGGACCAGATATTATGATAATTTTATTCATTATGGTTAATTTTATTTATTTAATAAATGTGTTATTTATTTTAACTGTTTATTTTAATGGTCACCCCTATGATACTTGTACTCAGGGGAGTACACTATTCGGTAGGTATATAACGTGACACCTTGAGCGAGTGATGGATTTGGAGTGATGGGTTCAGTGCTCAGTAGAGCGAGACAGTATCAACCCGCCGCTTGCTACGTTACAAGGCGCAAGTTTTGTTTCACGTGAAGTAATGTTCTCATCTCTGGGACGGGGAATTACAGTCCTAGCTCCTTGCACATGATTGCATTCAAAAGAGAGCGCCTCGAATTTTCGACTCCAAGTACTTTGGAAAATACACTACTGCCACTACATGGTAAGATTAGATATCTTACCATGTAGTGGCGATTTCCCACTACATGGTGGCGGTGTAAGGATACCCCATATCATTCCGTGGGTGTCGCAAGAGGCGCCAGAGTGAAACGGAGATGGGCAGCAGCGTTTTCCTAATCTATACAAATAAATAAAAATTTATGTGTTTGTTTGTAATTACAAAATAGCAGCTTTTTACTAAATGCATATGAAAATGTATACGGTACTTATAACAAAAACACAATTTTTAAAATTTTTGTCTGTCTGTCTTTCTGTCTGTCTGTCTGTTTGTTCCGGCTAAACGGTTTCGGAGAAACGACTGAACCGATTTTGACGGGACTTTCACTGGCAGATAGCTGATGTTATAAGGAGTAACTTAGGCTTCTTTTATTTTAGGTAAAGAATGAGGGTTCCGCGCAAAAAATGAAAACATATAAAATCCAATCGTAATAAATTACACATGGGCGAAGTCGCGGGGAACAGCTTGTAACGACTAAAAATAAGAAACTGCGGTCGCTATCCCGCATGTCAAGCGTGGCAACTATGGCAAATATTCCCCCTATGAGACAATCTATGTGGTAGGATTATTTTCAGCAGTGGACTCTAATAGGCTGTAACGATAAGTACTTCCCAATAAGCCTAATCCACTGGCCTTGCGAAGAGATGTTGTGTCTCTTTCCACGTTCTATCGAATCTACGAGAGGAAATACTTCGAGCAATAGATGAAATTAATTATTTTATTTGATGTACGATTCATTGCGACAGAAAAATGAATTCTATCCACATTATCTCGATAGTTGATCGTAGAAAATTCTGTCCCGTAATGACAGAACTTTCTACGAGTTTTAGTTCTATTTCAAGTATGAATTCAAGATTAGAATATTAATATTATAGTAGGTACATAGGATGTAAGTAGGTGACGTATTCGCCAACAAACTACCCTACAGTTTGCCGAAAGTAGTTTAAGATACTACCAACCATTTTGTTTTATGTAACAAAAAAATACGTACCAGATTATCCACCATTACTGGGACAACCTGTATATATACTAGACCTATCTATGTATTAATAGATATGTCTTGAAATTGTCATAAAAGACTCGTGTCATTTACATTATATAAATAAAAATGCTTGTATATTTTACTAGAGACCGTTCGCGGTTTTGCTCTCGTGGAATTGAAAGTTACGGCAATTTTGTTCATACATAGTTGCTCTCTAAGGAACTTTTCTTTTTTTTTTGTAATAGATGTACCGTACCGAGTATGTTATTAGTGGAAACAGTCTACCATAATCCTGAAAATATTAATTATTGATTATAATTATAATTACCTTCTAACATGCCCATAATTATAGTTATACGGAATGAAGGATATAATAAATCCTCTTTATTCTCTATCCATTGGAAATTTCGAAAATCCTTCCTTATTCCTTGTCTACTTTATAACGGGTACCTCTGTGCAAAATATCATCTTTCTAGGTTCAAAGATTTTAATGATAGCTACAAGTTTTTACTTGTAAAAATTAATTAAAATAATAATATTTTTCATACGATGAGTATGTGGAAACACAAAGCTTTATGTTACGTACGAATAAAACCATTATTCATTACGCTACTTGAAAAAACACGGCATTTCATTTTATAGAGACAACAGAGAATTTTAAGAGGAAGTGGAACGCTTTGTCATTAGTATTAAACGAGAATAAATGGAATTTTACATAATACGTACTATAATAAAGCATATTTTTTTTAAATTTATACATAAAATAATTGTTATATATGTGCAATATTTCAATGAAGATTTTTATTCAAATAATTGTAACTATTTAATAAAAACTAAGTTTAGATTAAAATACACCTGAAAAGAAATTCAAGCGCCCAACCTTAGATTAACTGTTGTTAGGGCAACCCATAAATTCAGTAAGGTATGCATGCATAATTGAGGAATATAAATATGTTCACGATCTATCTTGTTAACTGAGATAAGTGCTTGCATGATAAAGAAAATTTTATCGACAAATGAAACAGATTGATGAGCGCATACATAGTATCATAGTATGAATGCGCTCATCAATCTGTTTCATCAAACAAGATAGATCGTCAACATATTTATATTGCTCAATTATGCATGCATACCTTACTGAATTTATGGGTTGCCCTACACTTCGCTTACAGGTGGCTGGCACTCAAAAATTCTTCCCGATCGGTTGTCGGTTCTTCAATTTTATAACATAGTCTTTTGTAAATTGTAATACAAACTCATGTACTTACGAAAAGTAATTACGTATTAAGTTCTCATGATGCTATATCCTTATATTTTGTCATATATCTATTATATCGTTTTCTTAAATCTGGTCTCTAGTATAAATTTACGACACCCTTCTCAAGTATTAGGTACTCATGGGGAAGTCTTACAACTTTTCCCCGATTTACCTTCTCTCTCTCTCTCTCTCCCTTCCTTTCTTGTATACATATTATTCAGTTTCATACAGTCTACAGTCCATATTATTAAATCGCTTTTTGCTTTTGATTGCAAAATTTTGTAAAAAGTTACATTTGCGGCGTCTTTTTAACAGTATTTATATTCCACCCTGAACTTAAAAGGATTTTTTTTATAGGATAAGGGTGAAAAACGAGCACACAGTCCACCTGATGGTAAGTGGTTGCTGCGGCCCATAGACATCTACATCTATCCTCTGTTACAGATCAAAATGCAGATGCGTTTTCACCCGTGAGGACTAGGATGGAATGCCTATTTTCCAGTAAAAAGGGCCTCCGGCCACCTGCACTCACCAAACGAAACGCAGAGGTAAACCTCTACTTCAAGCTGGTTTTCTGTGAGGTCGTGGTACCACCCCGGTTCGAGATGGCTCATCCGTGCGACAGCAAAAGCTGCCGCGTGGCTCTACCACTGTTAAAATTGCCCAATACTCATGAACAGGTAGTTTAGTGAGCATAGAGGGATACATATATGTATGTATTTGGCGCTTTCAAATGAATAATGACGGTACCAAATGCGGTCGCCAAAACCCCGTCCATTTATCAGCAGGTTGCATCATATACAGGAGAATTTTGCATTTGGAGAAGAAATTATTATATAACCTATATCCTAACTTCGCAAATTAATAAGATTTTTAATTGTTTTATGTCTTCATTGTTTACATAGTATATATTACCGCTGCTAAAGTATAAGTTATAACAGAATACAAAAATAAATAAATAAAATAAACAACAACGCTTATAGTAGCTGTTACATATATGAACACAATGTTAATATTCATATGTATATCCATACTAATGCAATAGAAATTGATTAAATAAAAAAAATGTATTTATTACCTGCATCCCAATACCACTAGTTTATATAAACAAATATTCGAACACGCTTAACTAAAGAAAGTTTGAGTTTCGTAATTTTTTTAGTTCGGAAACATTTACTTACGTTGTACAGGAACCCGATATTTTATATTTCATCGTGAATAGTAAGCATTTTATTTGTAAAGAAAAATTAAATACTTCCCAAAATATCCACTCCAAATAGACAAACTCCACAATAGGGCTGGACCAACAAAAATTTTCCAATCAATCGACTAATAAATATAAATAGTAATAATAATAAAAAAAATATTCTCGACAAACGTGAAAATGCAAAATTTTATTGAAGTTACGAACACAAAAAAAATATATATTAAGGTTGATTTGGACAAAGGAAAGGCTTTCTATTGGATTCGGGGATACGAGTAAAGTGCTTCCTGAGAAATGGTGCTATAGGGTCAAATGCAGTTTTCTCGCAGAATGATCTCCAAATTTGTCAATGATGGTATTCCACAAGGCTACAGGGAATATACCATGTTTCTTCTGCATATCAATGATATGTTGCAAACTAGCAATTTCTACAGCTCTAGCCGTGTTTTGTACACCGGCCCTGCTAATATTTCTCGGGTACAAGTCGTAGAACGCGCGAATAAACTTGTGTCTAAAGTCGAGCCTTTGTTACACGTAATTCCAGAGCTGCGACTAGATCTAGTCTAGATAAATCCTCAAACGATACACTCCCATTGTAACCTAAGTCAGTATCGGAATATTCGGCGTCGAAATTTTGAGTGACCATCAGTTTATTAGTGACTTGGAAGGGAAAGCTAAATGCCTCTAAGAAGTTAGTCACAGATTAAATAATGTTACAACGTAACAGATAGGTATCACTCTCATATAATAGCGAAAATACCTACAATATTTTAATAATAATCCCAAACGTTAGCTGCAAGCAGAAATATACCTTCTGTACGCGTACCGGGAGTTGAGGACGCTTTGGTTACCTCGTGACCTTCGTATGGCTGCGTCATCGAACGAACGCACTGAAGTTGTACAAAGATGATAAAATAAAGACTAATGAAATAATTATTTTCAAATATGTTTAAGTTTTATAATATAATAAATAGCTTTTTTCCTTCTCTGAATTATCTGTTATTAAAGTTAACTCCGCTAATACTTGCACGATCAGGTCGTGCGTGGTTAATTGCTTAAAACTTTTAAGAATAAAATGCTTAAAAGTTTTAAGCAATTATCTAAATATATATAATTAGTTTGCGGTTATTTCGGTCTGATTTTTGGTAAGTTTGTTTTGTATTAAGTTAATTAACATATATCCGCAATATTCAGTTTATTTTTCATTTTTTTGTGTTTAATCTCCAATTTGGGGGGGGGGGGGGTATAAGTCACAAATTAAAATGGCATGACTTTTTAAATCAAAAATATAATTTTCTATCGGTAAAATAAAAATAATATTAACACTTTAAAAGATATTTTCATTCATGATGAGTGTGACAATTTTAATAAATGGATCAGATATTATGATAATTTTATTCATTATGGTTAATTTTATTTATTTAATAAATGTGTTATTTATTTTAACTGTTTATTTTAATGGTCACCCCTATGATACTTGTACTCAGGGGAGTACACTATTCGGTAGGTATATAACGTGACACCTTGAGCGAGTGATGGATTTGGAGTGATGGGTTCAGTGCTCAGTAGAGCGAGATAGTATCAACCCGCCGCTTGCCACTTTACAAGGCGCAAGTTTTGTTTCACATGAAGTAATGTTCTCATCTCTGGGACGGGGAATTACAGTCCTAGCTCCTTGCACATGATTGCATTCAAAAGAGAGCGCCTCGAATTTTCGACTCCAAGTTCTTTGGAAAATACACTACTGCCACTACATGGTAAGATTAGATATCTTACCATGTAGTGGCGATTTCCCACTACATGGTGGCGGTGTAAGGATAACCCATATCATTCCGTGGGTGTCGCAAGAGGCGCCAGAGGGAAACGGAGATGGGCAGCAGCGTTTTCCTAATCTATACAAATAAATAAAATTGAAGTGTTTGTTTGTAATTACAAAATAGCAGCTTTTTACTAAATGCATATGAAAATATATATGGTACTTATAACAAAAACACAATTTTTAAAATTTTGTCTGTCTGTCTGTTTGTTTGTTCCGGCTAAACGGTTTTGGAGAAACGACTGAACCGATTTTGACGGGACTTTCACTGGCAGATAGCTGATGTTATAAGGAGTAACTTAGGCTTCTTTTATTTTGGGAAAAGAATTAGGGTTTCGCGCAAAAAATGGAAACATATAAAATCCAATCGTAATAAATTACACATGGGCTAAGTCGCGGGGAACAGCTTGTAACGACTAAAAATAAGGAACTGCGGTCGCCATCCCGCATGTCAAGCGTGGCAACTATGGCCAATATTCCCCCTATGAGACAATCTATGGGGTAGGACTATTTTCAGCAGTGGACTCTAATAGGCTGTAACGATAAGTACTTCCCAATAAGCCTAATCCACTGGCCTTGCGAAGAGATGTTGTGTCTCTTTCCATGTTCTATCGAATCTACGAGAGGAAATACTTCGAGCAATAGATGAAATTAATTATTTTATTTAATGTACGATTCATTGCGACAGAAACATGAATTCTATCCACATTATCTCGATAGTTGATCGTAGAAAATTCTGTCCCGTAATGACAGAATTTTCTACGAGTTTTAGTTCTATTTCAAGTATGAATTCAAGATTAGAATATTAATATTATAGTAGGTACATAGGATGTAAATAGGTGACGTATTCGCCAACAAACTCCCCTACAGTTTGGCGAAAGTAGTTTAAGATACTACCGACCGTATTGTTTTATGTAACAAAAAATATTATAATACCCTAACCCAGTGTCAATTCATCATTTCAGCCTATCACAAGTCCATTGCCGAATATAGGCATCTCTCAAAGAAAGCCCCAAAGCACGGACTTATGCATCCATTGACTTTCTGTATCCCTTACCAGGTCCCCATTCCATTAAGTGTAGACCCCTAAACACATATTTTCCGCTACGAGGCTTCCACTCGATAACCTTTCTTCTTCCTCTGTTGTCGGTTCTTCTAGTTATATGGCTGGCCCATTGCTAATTCGAATTAGAAATTTGTTGAATGATGTCCTGTTATTCTGGTTGCACTATAGATTTCCTAAAATAGAAAATTATTTTGCATCAACATATTCAAACATTCAATACCTATTACGTTGATTGTCAAACTGACACTTCGTGACCCTCTGTTAGATTTTAATAAATGGTTCTTTTGCGTTTTACAAATGGAAGCGTGAAAATTTTATTTCAATGACAGTTCAAACTCTCAGTGACAACACAATTTCCTGTTGTTGCATTAACACTCGTCAATTCACATTTTTAGGGTTCCGTAGTTAAACAACAAGGAACCCTTATAGTTTCGCCATGTCCAACAATTCGTCTGTCTGCGGTTTTACTCAAAGAACCTAGGTGCTACAAAGCTGTAATTTGGTAGATAGATAGTTATAGAGATAGTTACAGATATTGATCAAGCCTTTAAAGTTGTGAAATAAAATCACGAAATACATTTTTATTTTGTATGCCTCCCATACAGGTGATGTTTTTTTACTCATCTATTCTATCGCGTGAGGTATCGTTGGATAAGTCTTTCAAAAATATTGGCTGTGTGGAACAACATTTTTTCGATTCAAGAGCACATTTGCGAAATATTTAGCTTTAAATTGGTATTTTTTCTCCTAACCAACTAAATCGTTGCATTTGGAAACGTGAAAAGTATGCCTAATAATAGTATATATAATAAAGTTAAAAGGAAAACTATCACACCTAAGTTGGCTTAACAAGTTAACAGTAGTAGTCGACCAAGTTATAAATTGCATTTGGATTAGTAAAAATTTCGTTACAATTCCATAGAAAATCACCTAAAACTAGCTTTATTTGCATGTATTTTTATTATAAATTGTACAAAATATTTTTAAAGCACTTATGATTTACTACTATAGATTTACGTTTTCCTTTGCAGGGTAGGTAGGTAGAGGGGATCGATCGGCAAGAGACCGTTCCTGACATACCACTTTCGGTTATTTATAGTTAGTAGTTATTGTAGGCCTACAGTTCCTTTAGTGGTACTCTTTTTTACGTACAGTTCACGTGGGCGACCCTCAGAATAGTTTAGGGAAGTGGTGGGTTAAGGGAAGGTTCGTTACGCCCATACATATCTTAGGGTTGTACTGCCGGAAACTAATAGATGGATAGGGAACTTTGACCAGTTTTGTACGGACTTGGATATGTGAATGATTTGATGTAATTCATCCTTTTGTAATATCGTGATTATTAAGTTGAGCTTGATGTTGCCATTGATAGCTGAATTAATTTATATTTATAACATAATATTTTTTTGCAGACAAAATGGCGATGTCAAAATGATCCGTCGCACCTTACAGACTGTTTCCCGTTACCGATGGTGAATTAAATCCCTTAGATTTATATGTTCCATGTCAATACGTGGTGGAACTCAGGCGGAATACACTTTCCATAATAACGCTCTCAAAATTATGGGAGGTTTGTAGTAGGATTACTGCTACGCTGTTGCAATTTTACTTTCTATTTGTGATTGATAATTTTTTTGACAAAAAACAACATTTTTAACACTCAAACACTTTTTCTCTAACACATTTATAATATTTTGAGGTTTATTCTGATAACTATCTTGTAGTTAAATTTACTTCTGTGATATCCATTAAAGTATTCACACTCTGAAATGTAGTTTCTATTATAGAAGCAGCTAGACGGTCGTGTTGTCTAGACTTGAATCCAACTGTCAATGAAACAAACATGCCTGTTCCGTTACACTATATAAATAGCGACAAAGTAACGTTGGGACAGACTCTACCAAAATAGTTCGCACTCAGCCCCGGTGGCGAATTGGATAGTTTTAATAACTGCATTGCATAACTGCATTGAAAACTTTTACATTTCATTATTTTACATTTCCATTATGAAACTATGTCTCGCAATAATTCATGCAAAAGATATTATGAATTATGAATTTACACTTTGTTTAAAATTTTAATTGATTACAGATGTTTTTTCATATGATAAGTGTAACAAACGAGTACACAGTCCACCTGATAGTAAGTGGTTTCTGTATCCGATAGTCTAGTATATCTTCATTTCTTCTCGATTATGAATCAAAGTGCAGATGCGTTATCATCCATGAGGACTTAGATGAAATGTCTCGTTTCTGGTAAAAAGGTTCTCCGGTTCTCTACAGTCACCATACGAAACTCAGCAGCGTTAACATACTATTTTACACCGGTTTTCTGTGAAAGCGTGTTCCTTCTAAAGTCCAGCTGATCCATTCGTGCTACAACTATACTACTAATAAAGCTGCAGCATGGTTCTACCACGTAACATTTTTAGAATTCCTCCATCACCATCAATTGTTTATTATTATCGAAAGTTAACTGCTGAAGTAAGGCCTCCCTCATTAATTGCTCCATTGCTATAGTTGCCGCGCTTTTTAATTATTTTGAGTTCCACAGATTTTTATTGTTTCGAGTTGTTGTCAGGAAGATGCTGCCGCCTACCTCCTGAACAATTTCTAACCGTTGCCACTTATGACACCCACGGGGCGGTATGGATATTCTTATACGGCAACTGCACGATGAAATAAATGTTTAAAAAATATTTTTAGAGTAACCTCCAATGAGTTGAAAAAAGTTAAATATAATAAACAATGCATTCTATATGAAATAGCTATTTGTAACAGAGTAAACTATAGGCAAGGAAGCAAAGTAAAGGCAAATGCACAGTCCCCCATAAGAATGGCGTGTAACCTGAACCTAACCTAAAAACGGAAGCACTGATGTTGAGTAGCTTACAATTAACACAAACCAAGGAATGCCACAAAGCACGGTCTCTTCACAGGTCGTCAATCCATATAGTGGGAGATCCATTAATTCTGACTCGCCGCTTTGCAGCCTTCCGAACAAACCGCTTTTCATAAAATGCTTTAGCACAATAGACCACGCATATTATACAGAAGCCAGAAGTGTACTATTTGTCACTATGTCTTGCGTATGTGGACAAAGAGAAAATTTTTGATTCCGTCGAGATTTGGGCGCTGCTAAAATTCCTTCAGAATTGCCAAATCGACTGGTTATCTCAGTGCTGATGTCTCTGCATCTTTTAGCTTTTCAGTTAGTTTTTAAAAATTAAAAAGTTTCATTTATATTTAGAGTGACTCGTTAGTCCAATTATATAAACCTTTGACTTATCTCTCATTGCTTTTTCTAACCGAATAAAAACTCTGAATTTATTTTCTCGAAGTCAGTATCTGGAAAAGCAATTGATTTTACGGCGCTTACCGTTGCTCGTGGGGTGGGTCTAAGCATAAGCTTCGTTTTACGAGAAGGCTATAACGTCTTTACCATCTTGTATCTTATCATTGCATTTTCCTCACTTTTGTTGGAGTTTTAAGGTTGTAAATATTAGTAAACACAAAATAATAACTTTTGAAAATTACAAGTAGAATGCTAAAAATAAAATGGCGCTTGCTTGTGAAAGAAGTAAATCTTCTGTTTTTACAAGCTTTTATTTGAAATGATCCTGATGATAAAAATCCTATAAAACCGTAACGCTTACCACTTAACGACTGCGCCGTAATATACATCATATGTGAACTCTTATCTATGGCTGTGAAATCGTGCAGTCCAATTCTAAACGATTTTTTTCATCACTCATTACAACATATCAAAAGTTGACGGCTCCGTGGCGCAGTGAGTTACAACGCTGGGGGCCGCGGGTTCAAATCCCGCACGGAACAAGTATTTGTATGACCTACAAATAATTGTTCCAGGTCTGAATGTTTGTCCTTGTGCAATTTATGTTTGTAAAGTACCTCTACGATACAGGTGAAAACCCTTGTGTGGAGGTAACGTTTTTTAAAAGAAATAAAAGAGGTCCACTGCTGAACATAGGCCTACCCCATATATTGCCTTAATAGGGATAGGTATGTTTACCATTGTTACTATGCTTGGTGGGCAGGTTGACTGCCGCAGTTTTTTATTACTTCAAGTTCAGTAGTATCAGGAAGATTCTGCTGATCATATCCTGTTTCAGTTTACCTCTGTTGCTTCTAACGACACCCATGAGAGGGTGGTTTCAAGAACATCCATAATATTATATATTTGTCCTAATATTTTTGTCTAGTTAGGATATGTAAATACATAATATACATAAAGTTAATTAAAAATACCGTCGTCTGTAACGTACCGGTGTCGTGTAAGGTCTTATGGCGTTCGATAGATGACATTGTAACTATATGGTTTTTGCCAGACGCAAAATAACCAGACTGACGTTGGGGAGCAGCATCAAGGTGTGGACCGCCCAGTGTTGCGATCGTCAATTCATCTGTCAATCCTTCCTACTACGGCAGAGAGCTTGTTCTACATTGAGATATTGCAAGCTCATGGCGAGGGAGAAGTGAATACAATAAAATATATAGTGTTTTAATGCGAAAGCAAAGAAAGAAAGAAGAGAGAATGGGTAAGAGAAAGAAACAAATTAATTATACAAAAAAATACTTTTTAAAAGGCAGTTAAAACATAAAAGGTATGACATGACTATAATAAAAAAAACAGCGTCAAGTTACTTTAGTATAAGCAAACGGAAATTCTTAATAGTGGAACATTTTACTTACACCATTTATTACTTTCAATGAAAACTAATCTGGCAAGTTAATCATTCACGAGAGAGTACTGAATGGAACCACTGCGGTTGAATAAAACCACGAATGAATCCCTTGAATGTAGGTTAGGTTACATTGAAATGTTTTTCAATCTCATGAAACTCGTGACTTATTGTTTGAATGGGAAAGGTCAAATAATTACATCAAAAATAAATCTTATTTATAAGTATCTTTTTCCTGAGCAATAGCAATCGAGAAGGGCAGGCTATTGTGTACTTCATTCTATTTTACTATAGCAAATATAAAAAAGAGATATATTATCAAAAAACTTGCTACAGTTATTATACATATACGTATATACATTAATAATACATTCCAATAAAACTCCATGTGCTCGGCGGTAAAGAAAAATATCGTGAGGAAACCTTCAAGTCAGAGGTTTTGAAGCACGGCGGTGAACATTTCCTTGCACTAAAACCCACTGTAGGTAGTAAATTAAAGAATAAGCAATAAATAGCAATGTGTATAAATATAAAAAGTGCTAGTGTAACTAACAGTAGTTCATTGACCCCTTTACTAAAACAACCATGGGTCGAGAATCAATAAACTCTTTGAAGGCGGTTTGGACTGCCGCATAGCCGTTAAATTATTTTCCTTGTAAGAAGTTGTCCGATTTCCGGAAAAAAATGAATCTGTTGGAACAAGGCCCGTGGAGTACGGTGGATGTCGCAGACATTCCAATTGTAGCTCATTTAACTTAGTGGTTGTTTGTTGTGCAGTGTGTGGTGGTGCGTTGTCCTGAAGCAGCAGTGGCCTAGAGCGACTGACTAAGAGATCTGTTGTTTAGCAGCTAGTTCTTCCTTCATGGTTTGCAGTTGCTGACAATAGATATCTGCCGTAATCGTTTGGCCAGATTTTAGAAAGCTGTAGTTAACGACACAGCGCTAGTCCACCAAATACTCACAAGTAACTTTTTCTGAGTCAATTTTTGTTTAGGGCAGGATTTGGCTGGGTCTCTACGGTTCAGTCATAGCGACGAGTGCTTCCGATTATCTTACAGTATCCACTTTTCATCACAAGTAATGATTAGATTTAAAATCCCTTCATTATTGTGTCGGTTGAGCAAAGTAACACAGCAGTCGACGCGTGTTTGCAAGTTCGATTCAATCAATTCATGAGGTACCCATCGTTCAAGTTTTTTTATTTTCCTGATTTGCTTCAAGTGGATTAATACAGTTTTATCACTTACCCCGAAGCCTGCAGCTATCTCTGAAGTACTTTGTGATGAATCCGCTTCCACAATAGCCTTTAAGGCGCCCATTACACAGTAAGTTTATCTGTCAGTTTTACAACAATCACGGTTGTGATTGACGAATAACCTACCGTGTAATGCGGTGACGGCTGCATGAAATAGATTGACAAATATCTGGATATTTATATTTTTATGTCAATCAACTATCAGTCACAAATTTTGATCGAACGTGTAATGGCATTTCGTCAATCACGCATCGTTGCTCCTAGCTATTCTTCGGGAGTTATAGCTTTTAACATACATGTATCTTGTTTTTTTAGGTATGGTGTTACCAAGATCAGTAACTTTCACTTTTTCAACAGCCACTTTCATGCGAAAATAATTTGCACAGTCTTTATCCTCTTTTGAAACCCGTATGTCAATAAGTTAATATGGGTATAGAAATCCCATTTTAAAAGCCAGTCTTTTACCCAACGTCTTCTTTTTATACATTTTTTACACAAAATTGCAATTAAAACTGCAGCAGCACAGGCCTTTTTTATGAATATCTATCCTTTCCCTCTGAAATTTTGGGTTTGACTGACAATCAGTCAGAATGAGCGTGTAATGTCGCAATTGTTATATCATTCAAACATCAATCATGATTGATCAAACTGATTGACGCTTGCCTAGGCGTACAATGGCCGTCTAATTCTTTATTTTCCACTTTGGTCTCCGTCCGTCCACGGAGTTGGTTCTGAAGGTCGAAATTTCCAGAACGAAATCGTTGAAACCAAAAACGTACCGTGCTTTCTTTTGCGACACCAGCTTCGTACACACCATTAACCCTTCGAGCTGTTTCTGCAGCACTGGTGCCAAGGTAGAACTCGTTCTCGTAAATATACCGACATTCCATGTTTTACACTGTGCGGTATTACCGCGACGCCAAAGAAAAAAAAATGAGGAAAAATCAAATGAATGACTGTTTTCAAAACTAAAATGTACCAGCTAAATGAACTTATAAATTTGAATTTGGAATTCTTAACCAAAGAGGAGATATTTCTCTTGACCAAAGAGAAGATATTTCAGATCAAAGTGGTCAGTACGACAAAACGCTAATTTCATATGTAAGGACCTAAAAAGGAGACGGTCCATTTCTGGCCCAGTCTATGTACAGTATACCGTAAAAAGGAGAAAAATTCAGGGATTTTGTTAAAAATAAAATGAGAGAATAAATCAAACTAAATAACTTGCTAAAAATAAAAATGCAATCCCAAGTTTTTAATGGTTTGACACGATGGCGCCCTTCCAGTCATAAAAAGACGCGGTTTTTGTGTCATTACTGTAAAGTGATATTTTTATTTATTCCGAGCTTGATTGTGTAGTTCTGAACTCGTGAATGTGTTTAATTGTGGATTTCTTTGGCGATTTGGTTTTTTGTTTGAACTTTGGATCAGTTACTACTTGTTTGACTCTGCCTTTGTTTTGGTGGACTTCATGATTTACGTGAGATTTTGATTTCGTTAATATCGGACATCTGTATTCTGTAGAATCACATTTTGAATCAGTAAGCAGGTGTATACTAAAGAAAATTGTTTAACGTATTTGAATAACATGCCTGTATCTGTAATTTGTTAATAATTATTTATTTCTACATAAGTTCATAATGGCTGCAAAATCTTAATATGATGTAATTATCTTTCAGTTCAACCATTAAAACTCGTTGCACTGTTTAAAATGCGCTCCTGCAATATAGATAATTTATTAAAATAAGATTGTTTTGTTTTAGACGGATGAAAATGCACCATTTGCAAACGTATTACAAGAATTATCTATCGCCACTTATCTTGAAAATGAGCTCTAGCGCCGTAATGCCAATACTATCAGTATACTGTGTGTTGGGTGTCAACGAAGACTGGGTAGCAGACAAGTTGTGACCCAATTAATATCATCCCAACAAGACTCTGTTTTAATAAGAGGCCGTATAAAATCTCGCCATCACTCGGGAGGAGTATATTATACGTATAATATACTGTTGGCGAGACTAGGGACAAGTTGGGATGAGATGATTGTAGGGTTATTGCAGCTGCACTTCTGGACAACAGACAGTGTGTTGCTGTGACCACTTAATGACCGTTGTCTGGTATTTGGTTTGGGCTCGGTATCAAAATTCCGCACCGGTCGCAATTCTAGATGGCATTTTAGTAAGAGAGGATTTTGATTTTGATTTGATTTTTGTTTTATTTATTAAACCTTAAGTTTCCAAAACATGATTGACCTAATGTTTCACTCTATATAATTCATAGGACTGTTAACCTTTGTTATGACATTATACAGGCTTTAAATATCTGTCAAGGCTTAAGGAATACTCTGACACGCTGAGGAACTGTTATATGAAAACACCTAGCTGTTCCCCGCGACTTCGCCCGCGTGTTTAATGAGGTTATAATTTTTTTGCACTGAACCCTAATTCTTTTTCTAAAACAAAAGTAGCTTAAGTTACTCTTTGTGACAGCAGCTATCTGCTAGTGAAAACCCCGTCAAATCGGTCCATCCGTTTCGGAGATTAGCCGGAACAAACAGACAGACAGACGGACAAACAGACAGACAAAACCTTTAAAAATTGTATTTTTGTTATTAGTACCGTTCATACTTTCATATGCATTTAGTAAAAAGCTGTGATTTTGACATTACAAACAGACACTTCAATTTTATTTATTGGTATAGATATAGATTTGTACGCCGGAAACGGCAGAATTTTTAGGATGCGAATTCTTTTGTAACAACTAAATAAATTATCTTATCTATGATTGTACCCTAGCACTTCAGCAGCCCAGATAGACACATATACCTGAACAGAAATTAGTATTCAGGATTATTCTGTTTATCCACC
Source organism: Parnassius glacialis (assembly GCA_033319125.1). Classification (NCBI taxonomy): domain Eukaryota; kingdom Metazoa; phylum Arthropoda; class Insecta; order Lepidoptera; family Papilionidae; genus Parnassius; species Parnassius glacialis. The sequence goes on from JAVANC010000009.1 coordinate 19,100,788, forward strand.
TTAAAACAGCCACTCCAAGGTAAAATAGGTTAAATATATTCTTTATAATTAGTGTAATAAAGTAGTATACATCTCAGGATGGACTTTTTAGGGTAGAGAAACGGAGTTACCAGCTATTCACATATAATCTCGACTTTAAGCTATTTGGCCCAAAATTTTTGTAAAAACCAAAAAAAAAACCTAGGCCTCATTTCCCCATGTAAAACAAAAAAGGCCTGGATGCCCCTGGTACTGAAGTGTGCATTAGTACACACTAATGAATGCAAAGAAATAATTATGTGCGTAGGCACCGTTGATTTATCTCAGCAATCTTCTTGTCTGGAATTAGGTAGTACTTTTTATATTTGTTTTCTCCTGAACTGCGTTTATGATATGCAAATATCACCAAGAACGTTAGTCCTTTTAAGACCAAAAAAGCACACACAATCTATAATACACTTTATTCGTGTTTTGATCAAAAAATACAACTTTTTTGCCTTACTTTCGTACTAGTTTCGAGACATTTCACATATTTTACATAATAAATCTACCTAATATGCTATAGGTGATATGAGTATATTTCAGAGTTGACAACTAACCTCAAATCACGACATCAATCCGCCATTAGTGTTGCATTTTTTGGTGAGAACAAAATATTTATACCACTGAAATTAAGGCAAATTCGTGGATTTGAATTATCAAAAGTGGTTTTGTATTTTATTTTCATTTATTTCCATACTAGTACAAAACTAGGCCTACGCTTCATACAATTTTGGACCGTCTCCTTAAGTACATAAAATAGCGTTACAGTGTATCAATTCATTGCTTTATCAATTAATCAACGTTTCAAATACTCACAGATATGTTTTCAATGGCGTCCCAAGTTTAAGGTGCTTTATTTTATTTCACTCGGTCACAAAAGTTTGTCAATGCTTTTCTAGATAATTAAGAACCAGCCGCAAAGTAGCCTCCTTGCTTTTAGGGTCAGATTCATAAATCGTACTTGATATTTTGTTATAGAATAAAGGTGACAAACGAATTCACAGTCCACCCGATGGTAAGTGGATGCTGTGGTCTCGTGGCCCTTAGATATCTACATCTATCGTCGATTAAGAACTAAAACTCAGATCACGCCGTCACCCCTGAGGACTAAGATGGAATGCATTATTTCCAATGAAAGGTTTCCGATTCTCTACACTCGCCATACGAAACCGTTACAGTAACAGCCTATTAAAGTCCACTGCTGAACATAGGCCTCCCCCATAGATTGCCTCATTTGGGGGATACTTGCCATAGCTGCCACGTTTGGCAAGCGGGTTAGCAACCGCATTTTTTTGTCGTTATTAGATAGCCGTTGCTGCTCATCTCCTGATTTATTTCCTCCTACGACATCCACGGGATCAAATGGGGTAGTGGATATTCTTTCACCGCCACTTCACTGTACTATCCACTGCAGCATTAAGTTGTCCTTCTTCGAGTTGAGCCGAGCCATACGTGCTACAACCATAATATAGCACGACTCTACCACTTATATTTACTTTTACTTCTAGGTTCGACATTTTTAAATATACAAGTATATACTACTTGTCGATCGATCGGTGTATTTAGTCAAGTATATACATACAGAATAAGTGTTCCGTGCCAGACTGCTTTGATTACAAATAGGCAAACATACACCAAAATTATTTTAGTGTATGTTTTACCTTAATCATAACGTTATCTGACTTCACATGTCCGAGATTATTATATTTAATTAAAAAAATAGGAAATAAAAAATATGTTCAAGTCGTGTAACAGTTAATGCAGATTTTCAGTCACTTTATGTACGATAAGCCAGCAAAGTAAACAGACAAGCCAAACTTTTGAATTGAGTGCAACTCCGGTCGAACTGTCCAGTTAGATGTTTCATAACAAAACGAAACGTTTTTTTTTGTATAGTATTGATTCGAAAACTCAGCCATAATCCTCAGCAGTGCTGCCAATGTTTATTTTCGAATTCCCCGTCAAACTAAGCTTATTTCCACGATTTTTCTCGCTGCTATTATACATAGATATAAAAACTACTTTATTGAATGCTATAGAAAAACTTGTATAAATACTTAATTCTTAAATACCTGAGTGACTGAACTTAAATTATAAAGAAAAAAATTCTTAGGGATGACATGATCATGCTTATTTAAATGGTAATTTTAAATATTGGATAATAATTTGTCGATTTTATTTTATAAAATAATTTTATGTTATTTAAAGTATTGTATTAGTCAATATTTTATAGTTGTTTGATTTTAATGTAATGTGTTAGTACTGGTTTGTCACACTGATACTCATTATCTTTAACCTTAATAGCAGTGCATGCTGTTATTGAGGTTTGTACTTAGTCGTTAGTAAAATCTTTTAATGCATATGTAGAATAATATGCTACCCATCCATGTTGTTGGTGGTCTTAAATTAGACGACTCCGCGGCGCAGTAGCTTAGCATTGAGTTGATTAAGTGAGGGCCACGGGGTCGAATCCCGCACGCAACAACTATTTGTATGGCCCACAAATAATTGTTCCGGGTCTGGATATTTGTCCTTGTAAAATATATGTATGTCAACTGTTTCCACGATACAGGATAAAATCTTAGTGTGAAGGTAATGTTTCTTTATATATATATATATATATATATATATAAAAAAACTTAAAAAAACATTTTATGTGACTCTATGCCAAATATCGCCCTTTTGAAGCTATTTAAGATAGAGGCCTATGTTCAGTCAGCAGTGGACTTTAAATGGGCGGCAATAAATCCTATTCTCCGCCAACCGGATAATTCCCCGGAGATTCGCTGCACTTGACTTTAGAATATAACTAACTGATATCCGCGACTTCGTCCGCGTTGCTTACACACATCAGAGAACACGTAGTGCTTATAAAAAATCGTTGTTTCTTAAAACTTTAAATAGCTTTATATTAAATGAAGATATCGATTAACTTAGAAAACCTAATTGAAATCTATCCAGTAGTTTTTCCACGATGCGCGCACAACTGCAAACTCCTATCATTTTAATAATTTATAGAAGATAAGTATTGATCACCACCATCATATAATTTTTTTCTTTTTGCAAGGCCACTGCACATAGTAGGCTAGATAGATAGAGGCCTCCCCAAGAAATGCCACAAAACGCGGTCCTGAATCACTTCTATCAACTTCCTAAATGTCACAGTCACCACTCCATCTAGTGAAGGGTCGCCCTACATTTCGTTTACCAGTTCAACGCTCACACTCGAGAATCATTCTTCTCCATCGTTTATCGGTTTCTCGAGCTATATAGCAGGCCTATTGCCACTTCAGCTTAGTGATATATTGGGCTATGTCAGTTTTCTTGATTCTACTCCGAATCTCTTCATGTCGAATTCTAACACGCTGAGAAACTCCGAGTATAGGTCGCCCTCTCCATAGCGTACTAAACGATCTTAAAGAGAAAAATAAATATGAATTCATATATTAAATAATGAAATTAATTACATATAATGTATTATATCAAATATTTTTAATAAATAACCGGTTAAATGAATAAAGTGCACAACCTACACTGAACCTTCAGTGAAATTTTTAGTTTAGAAAACTTTTTCGGAAAATTTTCGGCAAAAACTAACTAAGTTCTCAAATATACTTCAGCTGGGATTGTATAGAAAAGAACCTTAACGCTAAACATTAAAATACGCAATCACCAAACAGTTTAGTGCATCACCATCATAAGCATCATTATTCTCCGGTGGATCATTACAAACCATAGCCTTCCTCTCCTAAAACGCGTCATTAGGCCAAGTCGTCAATATCACGTTGCAGGTCAGGAGTTGCTGTCTGGCATTTTATTTAGATTGCCGCTCTGGCTAGTCACAGTTACAGTCACAGGGTTTGCCTAAACGCGTGTGCAACACTGTGACACGTCTAATCTAAACAATTGTTATATCTGCGACCACACCATTGCCGCTTTGGTTTGTTAACTCAATATTCTATACGACTGATACAAATTACGAGCACGAAATCAAAATCAACTCATTCTGTGTAGATTGGACCAAAAATTTATATTTAAAAGTTAAAGGAAGCCTTCGTTATCTATGACATCAGAACGTCAAACAACTTAGAACTGTAGTGTTCCAAACATCGGGAATTAAAAAGTTGTAATACAAACGCGATAAGACACGTAAAATTAGTTTTATTCAATGTATCCACGTAAACATCAAAAATGAATTTAATATATAGTTATGTTTAATGACATTTATCAATTTCGAAGTGATGTCTATAAATCGCTGGCAAAAGATACGAAAGTTAATAAATGTTTAACATTTTACTTACGATTATTATTTGTTCCACTAGCAGTTGTTCCAGTTTATCGACAATAAACAAGCAAACTTTATGAAAAAATAACAGTTGCCAGGCAAGCTGTTACATTGCGTTGCTACTGTATAACGAAACAAATATTGTCTCTACGTGACTGTATGTTGCAGATAATATTATGATGTACATTTTAACTTCGGTACCATGATATCTATAAATATATAAAAACACACATGGGATAATGTGGTTCTGAAATATGCATTAGCCGAGTGATGGTGGCATAAGAAATTTCATCACCCACATTTTATCCTTTTGTGTCATTAGACGCTTTGGCTTCAAAAAGAAGGCAGAATAGCCATATTGTTTACGCCTGACTTTAAGTACATAAAGTGGCCTCGGGACACAGCGTCAAAAGTACGAGACTTCGTTCGGGTACTGTGATCCTGCCAAGGTGGATTGGGGATCGCGATTAAGGCAAATTTTCCCTACAATAATTCTTTCCCGTAAAATTCCATCACTTGTTTTCACAATTTTGTTTAAAAAAATCTAGAGAGAAAGAATTCAAATTTTTTCCAATTGCCACTTGACATCCACTGCATACCTCACCAAAAAGAAGAAAGGCACTGAACATTAAATGTAAACCTCGCGTTTTATCGCTACAATAAAACGAGGTTTCTTTTAATTGTAAGGAGAACGTAGAAAACTTATAAACTTTGGTCGATATTATATAAAAAAAATTATCTAATCAAGATTGCGTAATAAATACAGAGAAGTGAATCCATGAGCGTTCGATAAAAATATTCTAAAAACAATGTTTTATTAATAAACAAAATTTTACAAATATACAAATAACATCACAAGCACATCTAATGACTAACTGGTTTCTTTCCGTATCCATTATTAACTCCGTTATGCGTGTTCGCTTTGATAGACAGGTATCTCGAGTTTTGTCAAAAGTTTCCATCTTAAATTTTAATAAACGTTGAAACAAAAACATAGCGAACGCAAAAACTTAGCGAGTTTTGACAACTCTGTAAAATGTTTGACATGTTTGTATGATTTTCTTAATTAGTAATAGCAATTGATTCAGTAACAATAAACTTTTTTAATTATGGAAATAATTTAATTATTTCAACTAAAAAATTAAAGTAATAAGTAAAGACAGTTGCAGCCTGTATGGTGAACGCATAATAGACGACACTGGCACCATACATTGACGATTTTTTATTTTTTTTTATTTTTATAGGATAAGAGTGACAAACGAGCACACAGTCCACCTGATGAGAAGTGGTTGCTGCTGCCCATAGACATCTACATCTATCCTCTATTACAAATCAAAATGTAGATGTGTCACCCGTGAGGACTAAGATGGAATGCCTCATTTCCAGTAAAAAGGGCCTCCGGCCACCTGCACTCACCAAGCGAAACGCAGAGGTAAACCTCTACTTCACGCTGGTTTTCTGTGAGGTCGTGGTACCACCCCGGTTCGAGCCGGCCCATCCGTGCAACAGCAAAAGCTGCCGCGTGGCTCTACCACTGTTTATACGATGTAGAAAAGTTGACGAAGTTATATGACAAAAAAAATTGACAGTAATAGTTTAAGTTAAAAAGTTAAGTTGGCCGATCCTCTCTCGATTGGAGCTCGATAGTGTCTCTCTGAGTTAATAATCCTGAACATATTAAATTACCTGAAATACCTACATTTTGTACAGTTGTGTGAGAAAGAAAATGATCATAAACATGCTACACCATTATAATAATAATTATAATGCCTCCAGACGGAATTTCGGTCATGGCGGCCAACCTCAACGAAGACTAGTCATCTGCACAGGACAGGATTATTGTGCCCAAGTGTATAGGCGAGAACAGGTGCACTCTATATTCCCTCACACTCATAGGCCAAGGCGGCGGAACGAGAGGAGATCAGGCGCATTACCAAAATTTTACGTGTTTTTCGAGATGACTGATTTTCCACGGACTTGAAAAGGAGGAAGTTATCGTTTCGTCGGAATACTTTTTATGTATATTCAGGTCTAATTGTTTACCACGTTGTCCAGTTTCAACTATTCGTACGTCGATATCGTATCGTAGATAGTTTACATACTTTTGGTCAAAATGTGGTGATGGGATTCATGAGAAAATCTATTGATGATCATATTATTCTTTTTAATTCTTTAAAATTCGTTTTAAGTATTTATTATTTTCGTTCCTTTGATCTTGTGAGCATCACCATCATTATAGCCAATCAAAAGTCCACTACTGAACATAGGCCTCCTCGAGACAGTGGCCTGCCGTTTATTTTATCAACTATTGTTTTTTTTTTCAAAAAATCTTCATATTATCAGATAAAAAATAGGTTAGATCCGTTCTGGCATTAATTTCTATCTGCTCGTAAAATATCATGACAATCGATACAGCCATTTTGAAGATTAGCCCTGACAGACTGAAAAATAGTTGTGAACAGCATGCATCCTAAGCTTAACAGAACCCACTTACTTTAATATTTTTTTTATAGGATAAGGGTGACAAACGAGCACACAGTCCACCTGATGGTAAGTGGTTGCTGCGGCCCATAGACATCTACATCTATCCTCTATTACAAATCAAAATGTAGATGCGTTGTCACCCGGAGGACTAAGATGGAATGCCTCATTTCCAGTAAAAGGGGCCTCCGGCCACCTACACTCACCAAGCGAAATGCAGAGGCAAACCTCTACTTCACGCTGGTATTATATGAGGTCGTGGTACCACCCCGGTTCGAGCCGGCTCATCCATGCGACAGCAAAAGCTGCCGCGTGGCTCTACCACTGTTAAAGACACAATTATTGACAGACACTTCAATTTTATTATATTAACAGTGGTAGAGCCAGGCGGCAGCTTTTGCTGTAGCACGGATGGGCCGGATCGAACCGGGGTGGTACCACGACCTCACAGAATACCAGCGTGAAGAAGAGGTTTACCTCTGCGTTTCGCTTGGTGAGTGCAGGTGGCCGGAGGCTCTTTTTACTGGAAATGAGGCATTCCATCTTAGTCCTCCGGGTGACAACGCATCTACATTTTGATTTGTAATAGAGGATAGATGTAGATGTCTATGGGCCGCAGCAACCACTTACAATCAGGTGGACTGTGTGCTCGTTTGTCACCCTTATCAATCAATCTAAAAACTATATATAGTGTAGAAAATGTTGCTTTTACATTTGTTAGCTATGACATAATGCTAAAACATGGTCTGTCTTATTACCAAAAGGACTTATTGATAGTCTTGGGCTTAAACCTAACTATAGTAGTCCTTTAACCGCGGCGCCACTGTCTTTGCAAAATTGAAGTTTGTCAAACTCCATATTATACAATTCAGTTCGCATACTTACGCTGCATACATTTCGTGGAAAAGATTCTAATTTAATAACCCGAGTAAGTTGAAGAATTACGTTTCCCCGTACTCCGACTTTAGAAGCTAATGTAAGTTTTTTTTAAATTTTTGAATTCGGTTCTACTTTCTAAGAAAGTTTATTTATTTTACCCTTTTGAGTGGATAAACACGTTCACTGTCCGGTTTACAGACACAATAGTAAGACAATAGCAATGACCTATATGTAGTGCACGGGACAGCGAAAGGGTTAAAAAATACTACAAGTTCAAGGCAACCACCAGAATGTCGTTTAATTAGGTAGAGAATCTTCATTACCACCCCTAGGGATAGAGTTTTTTTGTTTCAATTTATATGGAACTTCTAAAGTATAACTTATTTAATTAAAAAATCATTCAAATCAGAGAAATCGGTGAAAATACATTAAAAAACACTCGCATCCAATATAGTATATATCTTTTCATCTTTTTAACTCGGTTTATAATCGTTTTATTAAAAATATTGATGTACATTTTTAAATAATGGGAAACAATCACAAGCCCGTCATACACTCGACTTCAAAGAGTCAGTACATATTTACAAAATCTCCCAAAAAATGTCCCAGTGGTTTTTTTGCCGGTTTCACCAGGGCAGAGGTTTTTCCCAAACCAGTTGTAAAAACATAAATAACTTTCAGTTAATATTAATTGTAATCTACTTTATTATATTCTATTCTATACAGGGCAAGTTTTCAAAGAGTATATAAAGAGTATATATACCGTTCTTGCAGTATTTGAAAATACAACTAAATAAGGGTTCTACTTTTATTTGAAATTATCCCAAATTGAATGTGATTTATGGGTAACAATGTTTTTGCCTGGCGATCGACCATTGCGAATGTATGCGTAGTAAAATCAGCTAAAATAATGCATTACCACGCATTTTGAATTTAAAAGATAAAATGTTTGAGATTTTTTTAATAAATTTTTCTTCACCATTTGCCTACCTATAATACTTATTCTGAACCTTTCCTGCAAATAAGGTCGGTATATTGCAATATAAGCGACACTTAGCGAAAACAAACAATGAAGTGTGCATATAATTTAATAACTCATTACTTAATTATAGTATGAACAGATGAATGAGGATATGAATAGATTTTCCCTAATTTCTGAGAGGGTTTAAGGTAGAATTTACCCAGTTTATGTAGGCGGATTTCACACTACTCCAATTTGTTTTAATTCTTAGACGCAGGTTTCTTTACGATGTTTTTATTCACCGTTGGTTTCAGTGGAGTGGAGTGAGATCGCAGACGGGCCCACAACTATATCACAAGGTATATTTCTTGTACCTTGTGATTACAACATAAGATAATTGTTTCTCTAGGAATTAATAAATATTGTTAACAGATTATGACGTTTCAATAGTAATAGCCTGAGAGCTGGCGACGAATTTTCGTAAGGTCCTATGGGCAAGTTGAAATTGTGAAAAAATATAATTTCGTCAATTGGCGAATCCAGTCCCGCGAGTCTGGCTGAGCGTTTGCGGTTATTTTGTTACTGCGCAGCATATAACATTTGCAAAAAAAAAAAATTAAAAAAAATGTTTTTTTTTGCAACTTGATTTCTTTTTTATCTTTTAATTTTGTTTTTATATAATTCAAAAAAATAATCCCAGACGTTTTTGTCAGTTATAAAGTATTACCAGACCTCTCCAAAAATATATTTTTTTTTATTTCCAAAAAATATACTTTTGGCAATTTCAAATTTTAATCACGTATTTATTGAGTAATTTTTAATTACACCTGCAAATCGCCAGACGAATTTAGCGGTTGTAAACGATTCCCAGACGTGAATAAAGTTTACCAACTAATACGACAAAAGAGTCTTATGCATAGCCATAAGTGCGAGAACGATAGCTTATCGAAGCATGCCGGCAGCGGATCCTAGTAGTCCTAAGCTTTGCGCTGTGATTGGTTATTAAGAAATATTTTTTAAAAGGTTTTTAAGATTAAATTCTTGTTTTGGGATTTAGCGTGTTTGTATGCGCTTACTTTATTTACTCCGGGCTCAAATACCGTCGCGAGTGGTCGTGTGTTACCACGGCTCGTGCTGAAAAATATCGATCGCCGTAGAAATACAAAATATTTCAAAAACCAATTTGATACACAGTTGACCAAGGTAAAATATTATTATTATTTTTATAATTACAGATTTCTATTACAATATTGTGTTTCACCAAAAGCACGCAGGATATATATAAAAATACTTATACGTCTTTGACTTTATAGACTACTGTATATGCTACTGTAACTCCTCGACGAGGAGTACTAGATGTGTCGAGTTTGGGCTTGTTTTGTTAGTTATGATGCCAAAAGTTGCCAAAAAAAACATTTTTTTTGGATTTTTTTTGCAAATGTTATATGCTACGCAGTTACAAAATAACCGCAAACGCTCAGCCAGACTCGCGGGACTGGATTCGTTAATTGACGAAATTATTTTTTTTCCCAATTTCAACTTGCCCAAAGGACCTTCCCAAAATTCGTCGCCAGCTCTCAGGTTTAAATAACAAAGGAAATTTACACCACAAAGCCACGTAGAGCCACGGTACTCGTAGCACGGTAGGTTGTAGGCAGTAAAATTGGTTGCTGGTGAGTGCAGAACTGATCTTCTCGTTCATAATGCTTCCGAATTAATTATCCGTGTCAAAATTTGATTTTAACAGATTTGAATGAATTTCTCACCATCAGTTTATCGCCAAACGCTTACTCGTCAAACAGCAGCGTATTTATTCATTCATTAATTATAGCCCATAGAGTTCTACTACTGAACACAAGCCCCTTATTCAGAACACAGATTGCCCCACAAAGCGGATATTCGTCATAGTTACCGCGCATGGCAGTCGGGTTGGCAACCGCAGTTTTATGTTCTAGTTGTTGCCTATTAGATAGACGCTGTCCATCTTCTGGGTTGTTTTCCTCTGTCGCCTCTTACGACACTTGAAATTGGCACTTGAAAAATAAAATATACATATTCCCGTTCCATCCAGTAGTAATTTAAGTAGAAGTTTTTTATCAGTATTGTTCTTACTAGCACGCTACTACGAATTCTATAATGACGAAAACTATGCTCGCACAATAAAATTAACACAGTCAAACTGAAGTTTCTCTTCGCAATTCACGCTTACTGCAAATGTGTACCAATATAAATTAATCAAATCCATGTAGCCATATTGGTCTAGAACATAACACCTGATGGTAAGTGGATGCTGTGGCCCGCAGATATCTACATTTCAATTAACTCGTTTCCAGTAAATAGGGTCTCCGGTTCTCTATACTCACCATACGAAACTATTTTACGCTGGTATTCTGTGAAAGCGTGGTCCCTCCCCGGTCGAGCCGACCCATTCCTGGTGCAACCATAATATAGCTGCAGCGTGGCTCTACCTAGTAATAATTTTGTGGGAGATGACCTTACCTATATATCTCTTCGTTCACAATTTTTAAACTATACCCAAAAAAAATTTTGACTACACGTGGTCGGACAAGCTTTCTTCTCTTTGAACTCCGTCTACCCGCTCGAGGATAACAATCGTGATACAAATATTTATCAAATATATTTTACATTACTCGTCTGTAAATATATTTTGTTTTCTAAAAATAAACAATAGTCCTAAAATTACACCTGTCATGTCCGTCTCATGAGGTTTGGAGGCTGAAATCAGCAAATCCAATCCTGTTCTTATCCTGCGCGCATAACACTAGAAGTGCATATTCTATAACGATATCGCACCGTCTGCAATATGTTGAGATACATACAAAAGTATGCTCGTAGTGCTCTTGCACGGATTGCAACCTACGTGTCCTATACGATATGTTTCTGCTTCAACTCGTATATTTTAACGGTGTTAGAGCCAAGCGGCAGTTTTTGCTGTTGCACGTATGGGCCGGCTCAAGCCGGGTTGGTACCACGACCTCACAGAATACCAGCGTGGCCGGAGGCCCAATCCTCCCCCCCCCCCCCATAAACATGGTAGCGGAATTACACCAAAGACTACCCCAGGAGGGTACCAGCACCCCTAGAGAATCCCTCGCTGAGCATCCACGACCATGTTATTCCACTCCTGAGCGTGGGTGCTCAGGCTGCCCCGTGTATTCTGGGGGAGGGGGGGGGGGGCAAAATTCCGCTCAAAAACATATCTGCTCGGGGCAAACTGAGCACCAATACCACGGCGACCCCTGCCACGCTATCCGTGAATTTCTGCAACATCAGGGGTCTTCACTCGAACCTAAACGCCGTCCACTACTATCTGGAGACGGCGAAGCCGGCCTCCGGTATTCTGTGAGAGTGTGTTGCTTCTAAAGTCGAACTGACCAATTCGTGCTACAACTATACTACTTATATAGCTGCACCATGGCTCTACCACGTATAACGTATAATCATTTCATTTTTAGAAGTCCTCCATCACCATTACTTGTTTATTATTATCAAAAGTTAACTGCTGAAGTAAGGTCTCGCTCATAAATTGCTCCATTGCTACAGTTGCCGCGCTTTTTAATTATTTTGAGCTCCATAGTTCTTTATTATTTTGAGTTGTTATCGGGAAGATACTGCCGCCTATCTCCTATATAATTTCTATAAGTTGCCACTTAGACACCCACGGGGCGGTATGGATATTCCTATACGGCAACTGCATGGTGAAAATAATGTTAAAAAAATATTTTTAGAATAACCTCCAATGAGTTGAAAAAAGTTAAATATAATAAACAATGCATTCTATATAAAATAGCTATTAGTAGCAGAGTAAACTATAGGCAAGGAAGCAAAGTAAAGGCAAATGCACAGTCCCCCATAAGAATGGCGTGTAACCTGAACCTAAACTAAAAACGGAAGCACCGATGTTGAGCAGCTTACAATTAACACAAATCCACTGCTAAACATAGGCCTCCCCCAAGGAATGCCACAAAGCACGGTCTCTTCACAGGTCGTCAATCCATATAGTGGGAGATCCATTAATTCTGACTCGCCGCTTTCCAGCCTCCCAAATAAACTGTTTTCCTAAAATGCTTTAGCACAATAGACCATGCATATTATACAGAAGCCAGAAGTGTACTATTTCCCATTATGTCTTGCGTATGTGGACAAAGAAAAAGCCTTTGATTCCGTCGAGATTTGAGCGGTGCTAAAATTCCTTCAGAATTGCCAAGTCGACTGATTATCTTACTACTGATGTCTCTGCATCTTTTAGGTTTTCAGTTAATTTTTAAAAATTAAAAAGCTTTATTTAAATTTGGAGTGGCTCATTAGTCCAATTATATAAAATTTTGACTTATCTTTCATTGCTTTTTCTAACCGAAAAAAGCTCTGAATTTATCTCGAAGTCAGTATCTGGAAAAGCAATTGATTTTACGGCGCTTACCGTTGCTCGTGGGGTGGGTCTAAGCATAAGCTTCGTTTTACGAGAAGGCTATAACGTCTTTACCATCTTGTATCTTATCATTGCATTTTCCTCACTTTTGTTGGAGTTTTAAGGTTGTAAATATTAGTAAACACAAAATAATAACTTTTGAAAATTACAAGTAGAATGCTAAAAATAAAATGGCGCTTGCTTGTGAAAGAAGTAAATCTTCTGTTTTTACAAGCTTTTATTTTAAATGATCCTGATGATAAAAATCCTATAAAACCGTAACGCTTACCACTTAACGACTGCGCCGTAATATACATCATATGTGAACTCTTATCTATGGCTGTGAAATCGTGCAGTCCAATTCTAAATGATTTTATTCATCACTCATTACAATATATCAAAAGTTGACGGCTCCGTGGCGCAGTGAGTTACAACGCTGGGGGCCGCGAGTTCAAATCCCGCACGGAACAAGTATTTGTATGGCCTACAAATAATCGTTCCGGGTCTGGATGTTTCTCCTTGTGTAATTTATGTTTGTAAAGTGCCTCTACGATACAGGGGAAAACCCTAGTGTGGAGGTAACGTTTTTTAAAAGAAAAAAAGAGGTCCACTGCTTAACATACGCCTACCCCATATATTGCCCTAATAGGGATAGGTATGTTTACCATTGTTACTATGCTTGGTAGGCAAGTTGACTGCCGCAGTTTTTTATTACTTCAAGTTCAGTAGTATCAGGAAGATTCGACACCCATAAGAGGGTGGTTTCAAGAACATCCATAATATTATATATTTGTCCTAATATTTTTGTCTAGTTAGGATATGTAAATACATAATATACATAAAGTTAATTAAAAATACCGTCGTCCGTAACGTACCGGTGTCGTGTAAGGTCTTGTGGCGTTTGATAGATGACATTGTAACTATATGGTTTTTGCCAGACGTAAAATAACCAGACTGACGATGGGGAGCAGCGTCAAGGTGCGGACCGCCCAATGTTGCAATCGTCAATTCATCTGTCAATCCTTTCTACTACGGCATAGAGCTTGTTCCACATTGAGATATTGCAAGCTGATGGCGAGGGAGATATGAATACAATAAAATATATAGTATTTTTAATGCGAATCCAAAGAGAGAAAGAAGAAAGAACGGTAAGAGAAAGAAACAGTGTGTGTTCAAACAATTTATAGAAATAATTAAATTAATTAAATTAAAAAAAATACTTTTTAAAGGGCAGTTCAAACATTAAAGATATGATTATAAACGATTAAAACGTTACCCCCATAGTAGAATTTTCTCCTCTGTCGTGGAGGCAATTTACAAACATAAATTGCACGAGGACAAACATCCAGACCCGGAACAATTATTTGTAGGCCAAGTCATACAAATACTTGTTACCGTGCGGGATTCGAACCCGCGGCCCACAGCGCTACAACTCATTGCTAAGCCACTGCGCCAGGGAGCCGTCTCAAAATTAATTATATAAAAAAATATTTTTTAAAAGGCAGTTAAAACATAAAAGATATGACTATAATAAAAAAAAAATAGCGTCAAGTTACTTTAGTATAAGCAAACGGAAATTCTTAATAGTGGAACATTTTACTTACACCATTTATTACTTTCAATGAAAACTAATCTGGCAAGTTAATCATTCACGAGAGAGTACTGAATGGAACCACTGCGGTTGAATAAAACCACGAATGAATCCCTTGAATGTAGGTTAGGTTACATTGAAATGTTTTCAATTTCATGAAACTCGTGACTTATTGTTTGAATAGGAAAGGTCAAATAATTACATCAAAAATAAATCGAGAAGGGCAGGCTATTGTGTACTTTATTCTATTTTACTATAGCAAATATAAAAAGAGAGATCTAATCAAAAAACTTGCTACATTTATTATACATATACGTATATACATTAATAATACATTCCAATAAACCTCCATGTGCTTGGCGGTAAAGAAAAACATCGTGAGGAAACCTTCAAGTCAGAGGTTTTGAAGCACGGCGGTGAACATTTCCTTGCACTAAAACCTACTGTAGGTAGTAAATTAAAGAATAAGCAATAAATAGCAATGTGTATAAATATAAAAAGTGCTAGTGTAAATAAGGTACGTGTGGGTAATATGATCACCTTAATCTTTGCAGCCCTAACCAAACCTAGGCGAAAGACAGAGACAACATACTAAGTCGTATACTTACAAGTACATTTACAAGCTGTGAGGCATTCTATCTTAGTCCTTAGAGTGGCAACGCATCTGTCGACTTCTCTTTCAAAGGTGGTTGCAGATGTCCTTGCTAGCTCATTAACCATCAAGTGGACAGTGAGTTCGTTTTTCACTTCGGTTTAAAAAAAGAGAGACATAACAAGATAAACAAGTAATTAATATTGTAGTCGGAAATGATATAGCAAAAATCCATTTGCATCTTTTTTCCCCTTTTTATTTTATTTCGGGTAACAACCAATGGTACAGTATAATCATTTATTCATATAAAAAGGTGCTGTCAAACACACGAAATACTGGGAGTTAAAAATATGTTTAATTGAACACGAAAAAAATCCGAAAAACTATTTTTATTAATAATGATATATTATGTAAAAGAAATGCAATTACGTAACGATGAAATATTATACTTAGAATTAGACCATGCCTAGTCCTGCATAGCAAGCAAAAACACTTCAAGAATATAATTATTATTTGTTATTCTTTGCGACAATCAGATGAAGCCCTTGCCAATGACAGACAAACAATCTTATTAAACTATAACATTAATCTAATAATCCTTTTGTATAATTTTTTTTTTGTTGTGTATCTCATTTTTAAACGGTAGATGTTTTAATGAAATGTTGTAAATCCATCTATTAGATTAAAAACATCTTGTAGTTTGAGTCGAAAAATAAATTTTTCGGGGTAATATTGATTACTACAAAACTACAAAACAATCCACCTCGTGGTAAATGAAAAGAGCCCATTGACGTATGCAGCTAACTTCTAACAAGGAAGGCTACAGATAGTTTGTGTGTTATTTGTTAGTGATAAAGATGGACCCCCCCCCCCTCCTCCTTCCCCAAATGATATCGATTTTCAAGCCCTTTAAATCGGAAAAAAGCAATGGATGGCAGCAGTTACTGCTAAGCGGCAGAAATAGGTAAAAGAGTAGGTAAAACCTATCCTGACGGATTCAGAAGAATAAGAATAGGAACTTTACCAAGTAGAAAAGTAAAAATAATTAATATATAGTATTCGATTAAATAACTTATATATTAGGTACTTATAAAGCCATTTTTTTTTGTAAAATATATTTTATTAATCAAGGTATGCAGTGTTGTTATCTATGCACTTTTGCCATCTCATAGGTAGTTCATTGACCCCTTTACTAAAAAAACCATGGGGCGAGAATCAATAAACTCTTTGAAGGCGGTCTGGACTGCCGCATCGCCGTTAAATTTTTTTCCTTGTAAGAAGTTGTCCAAATTCCGGAAAAAAATGATAATCTGTTGGAACAAGGCCCGTGGAGTACGGTGGATGTCGCAGACATTCCAATTGTAGCTCATCTAACTTAGTGGTTGTTTGTTGTGCAGTGTGTGGTGGTGCGTTGTCGTGAAGCAGCAGTGGCCTAGAGCGACTGACTAAGAGATCTGTTGTTTAGCAGCTAGTTCTTCCTTCATGGTTTGCAGTTGCTGACAATAGATATCTGCCGATTTCGTTTGGCCAGATTTTAGAAAGCTGTAGTTAACGACACAGCGCTAGTCCACCAAATACTCACAAGTAACTTTTTCTGAGTCAATTTATGTTTAGGGCAGGATTTGGCTGGGTCTCTAGAGTTCAGCCATAGCGACGAGCGCTTCCGATTATCTTACAGTATCCACTTTTCATCACAAGTAATGATTCGATTTAAAATCCCTTCATTATTGTGTCGGTTGAGCAAAGTAACACAGCAGTCGACGCATGCTTGCAAGTTCGATTCACTCAATTCATGAGGTATCCATCGTTCAAGTTTTTTTATTTTCCTGATTTGCTTCAAGTGGATTAATACAGTTTTATCACTTACCCCGAAGCCTGCAGCTATCTCTGAAGTACTTTGTGATGAATCCGCTTCCACAATAGCCTTTAAGACGCCCATTACACAGTAAGTTTTGCTGTCAGTTTTACAACAATCACGGTTGTAATTGACGAATAATCTACCTTGTAATGCGGTGACGGCTGCATGAAATAGATTGACAAATATCTGGATATTTATATTTTTATGTCAATCAACTATCAGTCACAAATTTTGATCGAACGTGTAATGGCATTTCGTCAATCACGTATCGTTGCTCCTAGCTATTCTTCGGGAGTTATAGCTTTTAACATACATGTATCTTGTTTTTTTAGGTATGGTGTTACCAAGACCAGTAACTTATCAAAGCAAGCCATTTTCAAGCGAAAATAATTTGCATAGTCTTTATCCTCTTTTGAAACCCGTATGTCAATAAGTTAATATGGGTATAGAAATCCCATTTTAAAAGCCAGTCTTTTACCCAACGCCTTCTTTTTATACATTTTTTACACAAAATTGCAATTAAAACTGCAGCAACACAGGTCTTTTTTATGAATATCTATCCTTTCCCTCTGAAATTTTGGGTTTGACTGACAATCAGTCAGAATGAGCGTGTAATGTCGCAATTATTCTATCATTCAAACATCAATCGTGATTGATCAAACTGATTGACGCTTGCCTAGGCGTATAATAGCCGTCTAATTCTTTATTTTCCACTTTGGTCTCTGTCTGCCCACGGAGTTGGTTCTGAAGGTCGAAATTTCCAGAACGAAAACGTTAAAACCAAAAACGTACCGTGCTTTCTTTCGCGACACCAGCGTCGTACACACCATTAACCCTTCGAGCTGTTTCTGCAGCACTGGTGCCAAGGTAGAACTCGTTCTCGTAAATATACCGACATTCCATGTTTCCATTGTGCGGTAATAAGCGACGCCAAAGAAAAAAATAATGAGGATAAATCAAATGAATGACTGTTTTCAAAACTCAAATGTACCAGCTAAATGAATTTATAAATTTGAATTTGGAATTCTTAACCAAAGAGGAGATATTTCTCTTAACCAAAGAGGAGATATTTCAGATCAAAGTGGTCAGTACGACAAAACACTAATTTCATATGTAAGGACCTAAAAAGGAGACGGTCCATTTCTGGCTCAGTCTATGTACAGTATACCGTAAAAAAGAGAAAAATTCAGGGATTTTGTTAAAAATAAAATGAGAGAATAAATCAAACTAAATAACTTGCTAAAAATAAAAATGCAATCCCAAGTTTTTAATGGTTTGACACAATGGCGCCCTTCCAGTCATAAAAAGACGCGGTTTTTTGTCAAATGTCATTACTGTCAAGTGATATTTTTATTTATTCCGAGCTTGATTGTGTAGTTGTGAATTCGTGAATGTGTTTAATTGTGGATTTCTTTGGCTTTGGTTTTTTGTTTGAACTTTGGATCAGTTACTACTTCTTTGACTCTGCCTTTGTTTTTGTGGACTTCATGATTTACATGAGGTTTTGATTTTTTTTTATATAGGAGAGGGGGCAAACGAGCATGCGGCTCACCTGATGGTAAGTGACTACCGCCGCCCATGAACAACTGCAACACCAGGGGAATCGCAGATGCGTTGCCGGCCTTTTAAAAAGGAGTAGGCTCTTTTCTTGAAGGTTCCTAAGTCGTATTGGTCCGGAAAAATCGCTGGTGGTAATTGATTCCACAAGGAAGTTGTGCGAGGGAGAAAACTTCTTCTGAATCACACAGTGGTGAACCGCCAATCATCTAGATGATATGGATGGTATTCCAAGTTCTGTCGCGATGTGCGATGGTGAAATTGAGTGGCTGGAATTAGTCCGAACAATTCCTCAGAGCACTCCCCGTGGTAGATGCGATAAAATACGCAAAGAGATGCAACCTCTCTACGCAGTGCCAGTGAGTCAAATTTTATTGATATCGGACATCTGTATTCTGTAGAATCACATTTTGAATCAGTAAGCAGGTATGTATTAAAGAAAAATGTTTAACGTATTTGAATAACATGCTTCTATCTGTAATTTGTTAATAATTATTTATTTCTACATAAGTTCATAATGGCTGCAAAATCTTAATATGGTGTAATTATCTTTCAGTTCACCCATTAAAACACGTTGCACTGTTTAAAATGCGCTCCTGCAATATAGATAGTTTATTAAAATAAGATTGTTTTGTTTTAGACGGATGAAAATGCACCATTAGCAAACGTATTACAAGAATTATCTATCGCCACAAATCTTGAAAATGAGCTCCAGCCCCGTAATGCCAATACTATCAGTATACTGTGTGTTGGGTGTCAACGGAGACTGGCTAGCAGACAAGTTGTGACCCAATTAATATCATCCCAACAAGACTCTGCTTTAATAAGAGGCCGTATAAAATCTCGCCATCACTCGGGAGGAGTATATTATACATATAATATACTGTTGGCGAGACTAGGGACGAGTTGGGATGAGATGATTGTAGGATTATTGCAGCTGCACTTCTGGACAACAGACAGTGTGTTGCTGTGACCACTTAATGACCGTTGTCTGGTATTTGGGTTGGGCTCGGTATCAAAATTCGGCACCGGCCGCAATTCTAGATGGCATTTTAGTAAGAGAGGATTTTGATTTTGATTTGATTTTTGTTTTATTTATTAAACCTTAAGTTTCCAAAACATGATTGACCTAATGTTTCACTCTATATAATTCATAGGACTGTTAACCTTTGTTATGATATTATACAAGCTTTAAATATCTGTCAAGGCTTAAGGAATACTCTGACACGCTGAGGAACTGTTATATGAAAACACCTAGCTGTTCCCCGCGACTTCGCCAGCGTGTTTAATGAGGTTATAATTTTTTTGCGCTGTACCCTAATTCTTATTCTAAAATAAAAGTAGCTTAAGTTACTCTTTGTGACAGCAGCTATCTGCTAGTGAAAACCCCGTCAAATCGGTCTATCCGTTTCGGAGATTAGCCGGATTTAGCCGGAATTGTATTTTTTGTTATTAGTACCGTACATACTTTCATATGCATTTAGTAAAAAGCTGTGATTTTGACATTACAAACAGACACTTCAATTTTATTTATTGGTATAAATATAGATTTGTACGCCGGAAACGGCAGAATATTAAGGATGCGAATTCTTTTGTAACAACTAAATAAATGATCTTATCTACGATTGTACCCTAGCACTTCAGCAGCCCAGATAGACACATATACCTGAACAGAAATTAGTATTCAGGATTATTCTGTTTATCCACCTTAAAACAGCCACTCCAAGGTAAAATAAGTTAAACATATTCTTTAAAATTAGTGCAATAAAGTAGTATACATCTCAGGATGGACTGTTTAGGGTAGAGAAACACCCCCCTGAACGGGTTCCCGCCTTGTCGTGGCGGGGGGGCTTAGTAGCCGTGGCTTGGTCACCCACGGTGAACAAAGAGGAACCCCTTGGCTGGCCCGTGGTGTAGGGCCGGCCCGAGGTGGCCACTCCGAGTGGGCTTGACGAGCCCACTTCGGATGTGTGTCGGTGGGCTGCTGCGAGAGGGGTGTCCTCCCCACCCCTACCTCTGCAGCCGGGGTGGAGTCGCGGAGGAAGAGGAGTGTTGGTATGGCGATGCGCCACTCGCCCTATCCTCCGCGACTCAAACGGGGCCGCACCGTTGATGCGGTGGTGGTGGGGCTGCGGGGGGAGAGGAGTGCCGGTATTGCGAGGCGCCGCTCTCCCTACCCTCCGCAGCCGAATTTTGGTTGGCGGCGGAGCCATAGACCAGATCCGCCGCTGGGGTCAGGAAGGCTGGTGCTCCTGAGTGCTAGTTTTTCCTGGCCCCATGGCCTTCGCGCATCGGACGCGGGGGCGTCCGTTGCGCATGTGAAATTGGAGGCCGATGAGGAGGGCGCGCCATGTGTTCTGGTGCGCCTTACCGGAGAAGGAGATGGGGGAGGAGTGTTCCTCTCCCGAGGAGGAGCCGCCATGAGCAGGTGGGGCCGCGGAAGTGTGCGAAAGCGTTCCCGTGGCCCTGTCAATATGCGACTAGGGTGGAACACCATGGGGTTTTAGTCGGTGCGAGTCCGACATAACCCGTCCTTGCCCCCGCGAGGCGGGTATGCGTAGGCATTTCCCCATGTAAAAAAAAAAAAAAAAAAAAAGGGTAGAGAAACAGAGTTACCAGCTATTCAGATATAATCTCGGCTTTAAGCTATTAGGCTCAACATTTTGTAAAAACCAAAAAAAAACACTTAGGCCTCATTTCCCCATGTAAAACAAAAAAGTCTGGATGCCTCTGGCACTGAAGTGTGCATTAGTACACACTAATGAATGCAAAGAAATAATTTTGTGCGTAGGCAATCTTCTTGTCTGGAATTAGGTAGTACTTTTTATATTTGTTTTCTCCTAAACTGCATTTATGATATGCAAATATCACCATGAACGTTTATAACTGTTCTTTTAAGACCAAAAAAGCACATACACAATACAAAAAAAAATACACTTTATTCGTGTTTTGATCAAAAAATACAACTTTTTTGCCTTACTTTCGTACTAGTTTCGAGACATTTCAGCTATTTTACATAATAAATCTACCTGATATGCGATATGAGTATATTTCAGAGTTGATAGCTAACGTCAAATCACGACATCAATCCGCCATTAGTGTTGCATGTTTTGGTGAGAACAAAATATTTATACCACTGAAATTAAGGCAAATTAGTGGATTTGAATAATAATAATAATAATAATAAACGTTTATTTCGGACATCATGATCCATATGGGTTAGTAACAATTGAGCTTATAACTAAAGTTAGTAATTTAACAATTCAACGTAAAACACAGACAAAACAGTTAAAACACACATACAAATAAACATGGCACCCGCCGCTGCCAGCAAGATGACTACTTGACTGCGTGCAGCCGTATCCATCGAGCAAACATCGGCGAGTCCCAACGGTCTGCCAACGCGCGCAAGATACTGTTGGGGCTGTCGCGAATGCGCCTGAGGTGTGAAGCGCAACGTTTACGCATTATGGCGGCGAAACCATCTACATGAGCATCCGCAAACATAGCAGAAGCGCTGCAGAAACGCGGCAGCCGCATCAATACCCGGAACGCGTTATTGTATTGTACGCGAAGATCATTGTATGTCCTCTGCGTAAAGCTAACCCACAGACTGCACGTATAAAATGACTGACAGTAGGCTTTGAAAAGCGTAATCTTTGCTTCGTCAGTACACTTAGCAAATCTGCGTGCCAACATATTACAGCGGACAGACAACGACCTCCGCTCCCTCTCAATATCCAGGTTGTCTTTCAGGTCTTCTGTGATCCAGTGACCCAGGTACTTAAAGGTTTCAACTGTTTTCACGGGGGTTCCACAGAGCTTGAAAAGTGGGACATTAGTGTATCGCTTGTGGTCCGGATTGAAAATCATGAATTCGCTCTTGACAGCATTGTATTTGAGCCCCTGGGCCACAGCGTAAGACTCGCATATGGTTAACAATTTATCTAAGGCTGCACTTGATGGACTCAGCAGCACCATATAATCTGCATAACTTATGTTATTGACACAAACTCCGTCTATGTGGCAACCGATACCGGTACTGCTGAGCTCATCAAGAAGCCTATTCATATATAAGTTAAAGAGCGTAGGAGAGCTTAGACCGCCCTGCCTCACGCCACATTCCAATCTGTATTCCTCTGAGAGCAAACCTGCCCATCTGACATTGTTCTTTTGGTTGCTATACCAGTGCTGAAAGAGCAATATAACTTCTTCGGGCAGGCTAGTCTCAGATCTCATCTTGTCCCACAGGCTTTGGTAAGCTACTAGGTCAAAGGCTTTTGATAAATCCAGGTAACATACAAACACAGG
Source organism: Parnassius glacialis (assembly GCA_033319125.1). Taxonomy (NCBI): domain Eukaryota; kingdom Metazoa; phylum Arthropoda; class Insecta; order Lepidoptera; family Papilionidae; genus Parnassius; species Parnassius glacialis. The sequence continues at coordinate 19,123,753 of JAVANC010000009.1, forward strand.
TGTCTTCATTGCTGTGTAATACTGGACAGTCTGCTTGAGACACAGGATAGCACTCTCGGTGGAAAGACCTGGTCTAAAGCCGAATTGAGCATCATTAAGCAAGATGTGCTTATCCAGAAACCCGTTAAGCAAAACTGTCCAGTACCTTAGCGATCACAGAAGCAAGGGAGATGGGCCTATAGTTGGACACGTCAGAGGCATCACCGGTCCTGTTTTTTGGTATAGGAATAACAATAGTTCGCATCAATTTGTCAGGGAGATATAAATGCCCAATACACAAATTAAATAACAAAGACAAAACCCTTGGCAAATGAACTCCAGCATGCTGCAGGTGTTCAATGCTGAGATGGTCATGCCCAGGCGACTTGCCTCTCACCATGCACTTGATGACTTTAGCTACATCTTTGGCGCTAAAAAATACACTACGCTTAGGACTACCTGCTTCAGCATCAGACATCGGCGGCTCTGCCGGGCCCAGTGGTGATTCCACTCTAAAATATTATCTGAAAACATTAGCAATATCACTATAATCATAAGCTCCTGAAACACTCACGGGAAGGCTCGACTTATGATTCATTTTATTGGTGGCTTTCCAAAACTGACCGAAGTTCTTTCTTTTGTGGTGTTCAGCTATTATGTCCATTTTTATTTGTGTCTGATTATTTTGGCACCATTTTAATTTTGCTTTAAAAATGCGTCTCGATTCACACATTTCATTATATACGTGACCAGAGCCGGGTCTGCCATGTAGTAACCAACTTTGAAAACAAAGTCGAGCCCTCCCATGCGCCTCGCGAACGTGTTTGTTCCAACCAGGTATGTATTTACCTTTTCGCCCTGTCCTAACACTATAGCTACAGAGAGCGGCCTCTGAAAGTATACACACAATACGTTCATACAATCTGTCAAGCATTATTTTGTGTTGATGGTTACTACACATATTATCGCAACATTCCGAAAATTCTGCTGGAAAATCTATTCATTTTAACCTGGAGTTACATTCATTATAATATTCATCAATTTGATCATTATTACGCTCTCCCCATATGATTTTATTAATACAGTTATTTGACTGCAGTAATTTTGGTGTTACAACATTGGAATTACACTCTATCAATACAGGAAAGTGATCGGACCAGTACGTGTCGTAAAGAACACATGCAGAAAGTACAGTGAGCCTCACCGCGGTCGTGACCACAACATGGTCCAACCACCTTAAACTACCGTGTGCGTCGCTCACAAAAGTATAGGCATCCGATAGTAACAAATCTCTGTCTACACACGTCCATAGCTGTTCAGAGCAAAACGACAATAGTTCTGTGTCAAAAGACTCACCAGGGTGCGCGTTGTAGTCCCCTAACATAAACACAGTTTCCACATTATGACTTTCAATAATAGCCGCCATCTCACTAAGACACTCTGTGAATTCCACTAGATTTTCTTTTTTATCTATCGGCATATACGATATTATCAAAAGTGGTTTTGTATTTTATTTTCATTTATTTCCATACTAGTACAAAACTAGGCCTACGCTTCATACAATTTTGGACCGTCTCCATTAAGTACATAAAATAGCATTACAGTGTATCAATTCATTGCTTTATCAATTAATCAACGTTTCAAATACTCACAGATACGTTTTCAATGGCGTCCCAAGTTTAAGGTGCTTTACTTTATTTCACTCGGTCACAAAAGTTTGTCAATGCTTTTCTAGATAATTAGGAACCAGCCGCAAAGTAGCCTCCTTGCTTTTAGAGTCAGATTCATAAATCCTACTTGATATTTTATTATAGAATAAAGGTGACGAATTCACAGTCCACCCGATGGTAAGTGGATGCTGTGCTCTCGTGGCCCTTAGATATTTACATCTATCGTCGATTAAGAACTAAAACGCAGATCACGCAGTCACCCCTGAGGACTAAGATGGAATGCATTATTTCCAGTGAAAGGTCTCCGACACTCTACACCCGCTATACGAAACCGTAACCGTTACAGCCTTTAATAAGTCCACTGCTGAACATAGGCCTCCCCATAGATTGCCTCATTTGGGGGATACTTGCCATAGTTGCCACGTTTGGCAAGCGGGTTAGCAACCGCATTTTTTGTCGTTATTAGATAGCCGTTGCTCCTCATCTCCTGATTTATTTCCTCTTACGACATCCACGGGATCAAATGGGGTAGTGGATATTCTTTCACCGCCAGTTCACGGTACGAAACACTGCAACATTAAGTTGCTATTTAACGCTAGCATTCTGTAACAGCGTGGTCCTTCTTCCAGTTGAGCCGAGCCATACGTGCTACAACCATAATATAGCACGACTCTACCACTTATAATTTTTTTACTTCTAGGTTCGGCATTTTTAAATATACAAGTATATACTACATGTCGGTCGATCGGTGTGTTTAGTCAAGTATATACATACAGAATAAGTGTTCCGTGCCTGACTGCTTTGATTACAAATAGGCAAACATGCGCTAAAATTATTTTATGTGTTCTGCTTTGTATAATTTAGGACGAAAAATAAAAATAAAATATAAGCACTCTATTCCGTTTAATAATAAAGTTATGCAGTTTATAAGGATTTCAATTTAAAGTGGTTGAGTTAAAAAATAAGTTTGTAGTGGTGGTGTTCACAGTATACTGGTGGTCCTTTATGAGTCAATCTACTTGTCGCACCTTTTGAGTTTTACCTTAGTCATAACCTTATCTGACTTCACATGTCCGAGATTATTATATTTAATTTTAAAAGATAGGAAATAAAAAAATATGTTCAAGTCGTGTAACAGTTAATGCAGATTTTCAGTCACTTTATGCACGGTAAGCAAGCAAAGTAACCAGACAAGCCAAACTTTTGAATTGAGTGCAACTCCGGTCGAACTGTCCAGTTAGATGTTTCATAACAAAACGAAACGTTTTTTTTTGTACAGTATTGATTCGAAAACTTAGCCATAATCCTCAGCAGTGCTGCCAATGTTTATTTTCGAATTCCCCGTCAAACTAAGCTCATTTCCACGATTTTCCTCGCTGCTATTATATATAGATATAAAAAACTACTTTATTGAATGCTATAGAAAAACTTGTATAAATACTTAATTCTTAAATACCTGAGTGACTGAACTAAAATTATAAAAAAAAAAATTCGTAGTGATGACATGATCATGCTTATTTAAATGGTAATTTTAAATATTGGATAATAATTTGTCGATTTTTTTTATATAATAATTTTATGTTATTAAAAGTATTGTATTAGTATTAATCAATATTTTATAGTTGTTTGATTTTAATGTAATGTGTTAGTACTGGTTTGTCATACTCATTAGAGATTAGACGGCTCCGCGGCGCAGTAGCTTAGCATTGAGTTGATTAAGTGAGGGTCACGGGGTCGAATCCCGCACGCAACAAGTATTTGTATATAATTGTTCCGGGTCTGGATAGTTGTCCTTGTAAAATATGTGTATGTAAACTGATTCCACGATACAGGATAAGATCTTAGTGTGAAGGTCATTACCTTTTCTTTATTTATATAAAAAAAACTTAAAAAACATTTTATGTGACTCTATGCCAAATATCGCCCTTTTGAAGCTATTTAAGATCGAGGCCTATATTCAGTCAGCAGTGAACTTTAAATGGGCGGAAATAAATCCTATTCTCCGCCAACCGGATAATTCCCCGGAGATTCGCTGCACTTGACTTGAGAATATTCTAACTGATATCCGCGACTCCGTCCGCGTTGCTTATACACATCACAGAACACGTAATGCTTATAAAAATCGTTGTTTCTTAAAACTTTAATAGCTTTATATTAAATGAAGATATCGACTAACTTAGAAAACCTAATTGAAATCTATCCAGTAGTTTTTCGACGATGCGCGCACAACTGCAAACCCCCTATCATTTTAATAAATTATAGAAGATAAGTATTAATCACAACCATCATATATTTTTTTTCTTTTTGCAAGGCCACTGCACATAGTAGGCTAGATAGATAGAGGCCTCCCCAAGGAATGCCACAAAACACGGTCCTGAATCACTCCTATCAACTTCCTAAATGTCACAGTCACCACTCCATCTAGTGAAGGCGCCCTACATTTCGTTTACCAGTTCAACGCTCACACTCGAGAATCATTCTTCTCCATCGTTTATCGGTTTCTCGAGCTATATAGCAGACCTATTGCCACTTCAGCTTAGTGATATATTGGGCTATGTCAGTTTCCTTGATTCTACTCCGAATCTCTTCATGTCGAATTCTAACACGCTGAGAAACTCCGAGTATAGGTCGCCCTCTCCGTAGCGTACTAAACGATCTTAAAGAGAAAAATAAATATGAATTCATATATTATATAATGAAATTAATTACATATAATGTATGATATCAAATATTTTTAATAAATAACCGGTTAAATGAATAAAGTGCACAACCTACACTGAACCTTCAGTGAAATTTTTAGTTTAGAAACCTTTTTCGGAAAATATTCGCCAAAAACTAACTAAGTTCTCAAATATGCTTCAGCTGGGATCATATAGGAAAGAACGTTAACGCTAAACATTAAAATACGCAATCACCAAGCAGTTTAGTGCATCACCATCATAAGCATCATCATTCTCCGGTGGATCATTACAAACCATAGCCCTCCTAAAGCCCTCCTCTCCTTAAACGCGTCATTAGGCCAAGTCGTCAATATCACGTTGCAGGTCAGGAGTTGCTGTCTGGCAATTTGTTTAGATTGTCGCTCTGGCTAGTCATAGTTACAGTCACAGGGTTTGCCTAAACGCGTGTGCAACACTGTGACACGTCTAATCTAAACAATTGTTATATCTGCGACCACACCATTGCCGCTTTGGTTTGTTAACTCAATATTCTATACGACTGATACAAATTACGAGCACGAAATCAAAATCAACTCATTCTGTGTAGATTGGACCAAAAATTTATATTTAAAAGTTAAAGGAAGCCTTCGTTATCTATGACATCAGAACGTCAAACAACTTAGAACTGTAGTGTTCCAAACATCGGGAATTAAAAAGTTGTAATACAAACGCGATAAGACACGTAAAATTAGTTTTATTCAATGTATCCACGTAAACATCAAAAATGAATTTAATATATAGTTATGTTTAATGACATTTATCAATTTCGAAGTGATGTCTATAAATCGCTGGCAAAAGATACGAAAGTTAATAAATGTTTAACATTTTACTTACGATTATTATTTGTTCCACTAGCAGTTGTTCCAGTTTATCGACAATAAACAAGCAAACTTTATGAAAAAATAACAGTTGCCAGGCAAGCTGTTACATTGCGTTGCTACTGTATAACGAAACAAATATTGTCTCTACGTGACTGTATGTTGCAGATAATATTATGATGTACATTTTAACTTCGGTACCATGATATCTATAAATATATAAAAACACACATGGGATAATGTGGTTCTGAAATATGCATTAGCCGAGTGATGGTGGCATAAGAAATTTCATCACCCACATTTTATCCTTTTGTGTCATTAGACGCTTTGGCTTCAAAAAGAAGGCAGAATAGCCATATTGTTTACGCCTGACTTTAAGTACATAAAGTGGCCTCGGGACACAGCGTCAAAAGTACGAGACTTCGTTCGGGTACTGTGATCCTGCCAAGGTGGATTGGGGATCGCGATTAAGGCAAATTTTCCCTACAATAATTCTTTCCCGTAAAATTCCATCACTTGTTTTCACTATTTTGTTCAAAAAATCTAGAGCGAAAGAATGCAAATTTTTTCCAAGTGCCACTTGACATCCACTGCATACCTCACCAAGAAGAAGAAAGGCACTGAGAATTAAATGTAAACCTCGCGTTTTATCTCTACAATAAAACGAGGTATCTTTTAATTGTAAGGAGAACGTAGAAAACTTATAAACTTTGGTCGATATTATATAAAAAATTGTATCTAATCAAGATTGCGTAATAAATACAGAGAAGTGAATCCATGAGCGTTCGATAAAAATATTCTAAAAACAATGTTTTATTAATAAACAAAATTTTACAAATATACAAATAACATCACAAGCACATCTAATGACTAACTGGTTTCTTTCCGTATCCATTATTAACTCTGTTATGCGTGTTCGCTTTGATAGACAGGTATCTCGAGTGTTGTCAAAAGTTTCCTTATTAAATTTTAATAAACGTTGAAACAAAAACATAGCGAACGCAAAAACTTAGCGAGTTTTGACAACTCTGTAAAATGTTTGACATGTTTGTATGATTTTCTTGATTAGTAATAACATTTGGTTCAGTAACAATAAACTTTTTTAATTATGGAAATAATTTAATTATTTCAACTAAAAAATTAAAGTAATAAGTAAAAACAGTTGCAGCCTGTATGGTGAACGCATAATAGACGACACTGGCACCATACATTGACGATGTAGAAAAGTTAACGAAGTTATATTGCAAAAAAAATTGACAGTAATAGTTTAAGTTAAAAAGTTAAGTTGGCAGATCCTCTATCGATTGGAGCTCGATAGTGTCTCTCTGAGTTAATAATCCTGAACATATTAAATTACCTGAAATACCTACATTTTGTACAGTTGTGTGAGAAAGAAAATGATCATAAACATGCTACACCATTATAATAATAATTATAATGCCTCCAGACGGAATTTCGGTCATGGCGGCCAACCTCAACGAAGACTAGTCATCTGCACAGGACAGGATTATTGTGCCCAAGTGTATAGGCGAGAACAGGTGCACTCTATATTCCCTCACACTCATAGGCCAACGCGGCGGAACGAGAGGAGATCAGGCGCATTACCAAAATTTTATGTGTTTTTCGAGATGACCGATTTTCCACGGACTTGAAAAGGAGGAACTTATCGTTTCGTCGGAATACTTTTTATGTATATTCAGGTATAATCCTTTACCACGTTGTCCAGTTTCAACTATTCGTACGTCGATATCGTATCGTAGATAGTTTACATACTTTTGGTCAAAATGTGATGATGGGATTCATGAGAAAATCTATTGATGATCATATTATTCTTTTTAATTCTTTAAAATTCGTTTTAAGTATTTATTATTTTCGATCCTTTGATCTTGTGAGCATCACCATCATTACAGCCAATCAAAAGTCCACTACTGAACATAGGCCTCCTCGATACAGTGGCCTGCCGTTTATTTTATCAACTATTGTTTTTTTTTTTCAAAAACTCTTCAAATTATCAGATAAAAAATAGGTTAGATCCGTTCTGGCATTGATTTCTATCTGCTCGTAAAATATCATGACAATCGGTACAGCCATTTTGAAGATTAGCCCTAACAGTCTGAAAAGTAGTTGTGAACAGCATGCAGATAATACTCCTAAGCTTAACAGAACCCACTTTACTTTAATTTTTTTTTATAGGATAAGGGTGACAAACGAGCACACAGTCCACCTGATGGTTAGTGGTTGCTGCGGCCGATAGACATCTACATCTATCCTCTATTACAAATCAAAATGTAGATGCGTTGTCACCCGGAGGACTAAGATGGAATGCCTCATTTCCAGTAAAAAGGGCCTCCGGCCACCTGCACTCACCAAGCGAAACGCAGAGGTCAACCTCTACTTCACGCTGGTTTTCTGTGAGGTCGTGGTACCACCCCGGTTCAAGCCGGCTCATCCGTGCGACAGCAAAAGCTGGCGCGTGGCTCTACCACTGTTAAAGACACAATTATTGACAGGCACTTCAATTTTATTATATATTATTATATTCAACTTTATTATATTATATAGTTATAATATACATTGTGTATTTGTCTCTGTCCTCCTCCTAGTTTTGGTTTTAAAGGGCGGGAAAGCTTAAGGTGACCATGTTACCCTCACGTACCTTACACTTAATATTGTCTTATTGCGGTCCACAGTTGTCTCGGAGAAATTACTTTTCATCATCATCATTACAGCCCGTCACAAGTCCACTGCTGAACATAGGCCTCCCCCAAGGAATGCCACAAAGCACGGTCCCGAGCCACCTGCATCCATCGACTTCCTGCATGTCTTACCAGGTCGTCACTCCATCTTGTGGGGGGACGCCCTACACTTCGCCTACTGGTACGAGGCTGCCACTCGAGAACCTTTCTTCCCCATCGGTTGTCGGTTCTTCGAGCTATATGGCCGGCCCACTGCCACTTCAGCTTACTAATCCGTTGGGCTATGTCGGTTACTCTGGTTCTACTGCGGATATCCTTATTCCTAAGTTTATCACGCAGAGAAACTCCGAGCATAGCCCTCTCCATAGCTCGCTGAGCGACCTTGAGCTTCCTCATACGGCCAGCAGTGAAGGACCACGTCTCAGTTCCGTAAGTCATCACTGGCAACACGCACTGGTTGTACAATTTTGTTTTAAGGTTTTGAGGTATTTCTGACGAGAAGATGTGTCGTAGCTTCCCAAACGCTGCCCAGCCGAGTTGAATCCGTTGATTGACCTCTCGGTCGAAGTTGGACTTACCTAGTCGGACTATTTGTCCCAGGTAAACATACTCGTCAACAACTTCGAGCTTAGTGCTCCCAACAACTACCGGCATAGGTGTGACATGGACATTAAACACAATCTTTGTTTTGTCCATGTTCATCTTAAGACCTATCCGTTGGGAGACACTATTGAGGTCATTGAGCATAGTGCTTAGCTCCTCCAGCGATTCTGCCATGAGGGCTATATCGTCGGCAAATTGAAGGTGAGTGATGTACTTGCCATTGATGTTAATTCCGTATCCTTTCCAGTCCAGAAGCTTGAAAACGTCTTCCAATGCAGCGGTGAAGAGTTTCGGGGATATAACGTCACCCTGTCTTACACCTCTCTGCAATTGGATAGGTTTCGTACTCTGATTCTGTACTCGGATAGCCATCGTAGCTCTACTGTACAAACACTTCAGCACTTCGATATACCGACAGTCAACTTGGCACCGCTGAATGGACTGCAGCACCGCCCAAATTTCGACGGAATCAAAGGCTTTCTCATAGTCCACATACGCCAGACATAGTGGCGAATTGTACTCTTCGGACTTCTGTACAATTTGCCTTAGGGTATGTATGTGGTCTAAGGTGCTAAAGCCCTTTCGGAAACCGGCTTGTTCGGGAGGCTGGAAGTCGTCAAATCTGCACGCGAGACTATTCGTAATGACTCTCGAAAACAGCACGTAGACGCGGCTCAGAAGGGAAATCGGTTTGTAGTTCTTCAAGAGAGCGTTGTCACCTTTCTTGAAGAACAAGACCACCGCACTTCTGCTCCACGCCTCCGGTGTAATGCCACCATGGAGGACGGAATTAAAGAGCATCTGAAGGACTTCAAGTACCGGTCTTCCACCCGCTTTCAGAAGCTCCGCTGTAATTTCATCCTCGCCTGGGGCCTTGCCGTTTTTAAGGTGCTGGAGAGCCATTCTAATCTCCCTCAGACTGACGTCCGGGATATCTTCGGAATAGTGTCGAATAAGACTCGCTCTTGGATCGTTACTCACACTTGCGTGTGGCTCCAACGATGACGTGTACAGCTGCCCATAGAACCTCTCAGTCTCACTCAAAATCTCAGGTGCCCCGGAAACGATGCTGCCACACTCGGTCTTCAGCTTTGACAGTTGGCTCTTTCTGGCAGACAGATCTCTGGCAAAGACTTTGGAGCCTTGGTTCCGCTCGATCGCTTCTTCAACACGAGCTGTATTGAAGTTGCGTAAGTCTCGCCGCATGCATTTGGAGATCTGTCTGTTCAGTTGCCTGTATGCTGTCAAATCTGTTGAAGAATGTAGCCTCATCTCCCGTCTAACAGCCATAAGATTAAGAGTGTGATCGGAGAGTTTTTGTGTTCTTCTGCGGTGGGTCTTGCAGAACTTAGCTCCGACCGCATGGACAGTTTCCACGAGCTTGTCATTCATATCGTCCACTTCATTGCAGTCTTCTAGGCACTAAAAACGGTTTTGTAACTCGAGCTGAAAGGTTTCGGGACTTTGGATTAGAGCACGAGGGGGACGGAGCGTTGACTTCATCAGACGAGACCTCTCCAACTTAACATTTAGGTTCAGTGTGCCTCTAACCATTCGGTGATCGCTGCCGGTTTTCACCCTCGCGATCACTGAGACATCACTGAACAGTTGTCGTCTGGTCGTCATAATGAAGTCAATCTCATTTTTTGTCGAACCGTCGGGGCTCGACCAGGTCCACTTCCTGTGGGGCCGCTTCTTGAAGAAAGAGTTCATCATAAAGAGTCCCTCTTTCTCCATGAAGTCGGCCAGCTGCTGGCCCCTTGGGTTCCGTTGCCCTATTCCAAATTTCCCTACTTTCAGCTCACCGTTCTCTCTTGTGCCTAGTTTTGCATTGAAGTCTCCCATTAACACCGTATATTGGGTTTTGGAGGAATGCATGGCTCTAGAGATATCCTCATACATTTCCTCCACCTCCTCATCGGGGTGTGCCGAGGTTGGTGCGTAAACCTGTATGACCTTCAGCGAATACCGTTTGGTGATTCTGAGTATAAGGTACGCAACCCTCGTCGACACACTCCCGATCTTTACAACGTTGTTAACGAGAGACTTGTGCACGATAAATCCGACACCGCCTTGGGACAGATGGTCGCCCTCCCGGTGATAGAGCAAGTTGCCGGATTCGAGGATTACCGTGTCCTCCCCCTCTCTTCGGACTTCGGATAATCCTATAATATGCCAGCGCAACTTGTCTATCTCTTCTTCCAGCTCCACGATCTTCTCGTCAGTCCTCAGGGTGCGTGCGTTGTACGTTGCCAGGTCGAGTCATCTAAGGTGGCAACCGAACCTCCACCGGAGATTCTTAGCACCCCCTGCCCCGCCGTTACCATGGTCGCCACCGTAGCCAGGAATAGCGGGGCCGCCGGGGACTGGGGGCGTTTATTATTGTCATTGCTCATGTGGGGGTATATTGCCATAGTTGCCACGCTTGGCGAGCGGGTTGGCAACCGCAGTTTTTTTATTGTATTTATGCCGTTACCAGGAAGATGCTGCTGCCCATCTCCTGCCTGTTTCCCTTTGTCGCCTTTTACGACACCCACGGGAGGATATGGGGTAGTGGATATTCTTGACCGCCACTACACGGCTTTTACACAGTTGTTTCACACAGTTGTCACTTACACAGTTGTCTCGGAGAAATTACTTTTAACGAGAAGATTTTAGCGATAGGCCTATTCAACTTATAATTTCTCGTGCGACAGTTCACAAACTTTTTAATCTGAACCTACCATCTCTGCGTTAGCTACCATTACCAATAAAACTTTCAATTAACATTGATAAGAGTTTTGAAGAATTTGGTAATATCCATCCGGCAAGTGGATCAATAATATTTTAACAGACAATGTTACAAAAGAAACCGTTTCTCATACAAATTGGTCATTTCATAGAACAAAAACACCCACTAAGTTTGTCTATACCATTTTCATAACGCCCAAATACAGGATACAAATTATCTACTTTTTGAATAATATTCTACCTTTCTATAATCATTCGGATCACAATTAAAACCTGTCAAGAGAAAACTGCTGAGCGTAAATTTTTTGCCGTTTTCTCTAACAATTTTGAATACATTTATTGATTTTAGAAGTTATTTGCTTTTTCAGATTTTAACATCATCATTATTTTCACTTTTTTGAACACCGCCTAAATTGAAAAGATAATCTATCATACTTCCCTTTAAAAATAATCTTAAATACTTAACGTAATTCTATATTTATTGTATGAGTCGCCGGTCTCTTGAATAATTATAATTGTAGCGTTCACCATATAATTAGTTTACAACATATGAAAAACTATTTAAATAGTAATTTCTTAAATAAAAATAAATGTGTTGTGTACCTTGGTGGCTAGTGAAGAAAATGATAAAATTGTTCACATCAGCTTGTAGTTGATTTATTTTAATGAACCCGAGACGCGTGTTATGTGAACACGCGTCTCGGGTACACCCAAAAGGAACTGAACTACTCGCTTACTCGCCGGTGACGGTCGTTATCATATTTCAGGAGAATTACATTAACATTAACACAGGTGACGCATGTTAGCAGCACCTACAAATAAAAAAATATTTCCAGTCTCTTTACCTTTTTTTTATCCGCACGAAATATCTCTATATCATGAAGGTACTGATATATATGTAGAGCCTCGATATTATAATCTCCCAAGTGATATTTTATTTGTATGGATTTTTATCAATTGTCCCCTTTTCGTACGGACTACTTTTAGTGATTTTATTTTACATGACAAATTAAATGATATAAGACAACGGGTTTAGACAATTGTGCTGAATATCGCCGTTAGAAATCGTGTACTGAAACGACAGTTTCACAACCCAATGAAAAACTTTCGCTATAAGTATAAATGGATATTACCTGGTCAAAATGACAATTTACAAAAATACATTTAGAAGTCCTCAAAGGAGATAAATATGCATTAATTTTCAGTATTTGTAAACGATGTAAAATTATTTTCAGTATTTATAATCGACAAAAAAGTAAAAATAAGTCATAAATAGATTTCTAAAATATATATATACACACACACACGCACGCACGCACGCACGCACGCACGCACGCACGCACACACACACACGCACACACACGCACACACACACACACGCACGCACGCACACACGCACGTACACACGCACGCACACACGCACGCACACACGCACACACACACGCACGCACGCACGCACGCACGCACGCACGCACACACACACACACACACTCACACACACACACACACTCACACACACACACACACACATTTAATCTTGATTAGATACAATTTTTTATATAATATCGACCAAAGTTTATAAGTTTTCTACGTTCTCCTTACAATTAAAAGATACCTCGTTTTATTGTAGAGATAAAACGCGAGGTTTACATTTAATTCTCAGTGCCTTTCTTCTTCTTGGTGAGGTATGCAGTGGATGTCAAGTGGCACTTGGAAAAAATTTGCATTCTTTCTCTCTAGATTTTTTGAACAAAATAGTGAAAACAAGTGATGGAATTTTACGGGAAAGAATTATTGTAGGGAAAATTTGCCTTAATCGCGATCCCCAATCCACCTTGGCAGGATCACAGTACCCGAACGAAGTCTCGTACTTTTGACGCTGTGTCCCGAGGCCGCTTTATGTACTTAAAGTCAGGCGTAAACAATATGGCTATTCTGCCTTCTTTTTGAAGCGAAAGCGTCTAATGACACAAAAGGATAAAATGTGGGTGATGAAATTTCTTATGCCACCATCATTCAGCTAATGCATATTTCAGAACCACATTATCCCATGTGTGTTTTTATATATTTATAGATATCATGGTACCGAAGTTAAAATGTACATCATAATATTATCTGCAACATACAGTCACGTAGAGACAATATTTGTTTCGTTATACAGTAGCAACGCAATGTAACAGCTTGCCTGGCAACTGTTATTTTTTCATAAAGTTTGCTTGTTTATTGTCGATAAACTGGAACAACTGCTAGTGGAACAAATAATAATCGTAAGTAAAATGTTAAACATTTATTAACTTTCGTATCTTTTGCCAGCGATTTATAGACATCACTTCGAAATTGATAAATGTCATTAAACATAACTATATATTAAAATCATTTTTGATGTTTACGTGAATACATTGAATAAAACTAATTTTACGGATCTTATCGCGTTTGTATTACAACTTTTTAATTCCCGATGTTTGGAACACTACAGTTCTAAGTTGTTTGACGTTCTGATGTCATAGATAACGAAGGCTTCCTTTAACTTTTAAATATAAATTTTTGGTTCAATCTTCACAGAATGAGTTGATTTTGATTTCGTGCTCGTAATTTGTATCAGTCGTATAGAATATTGAGTTAACAAACCAAAGCGGCAATGGTGTGGTCGCAGATATAACAATTGTTTAGATTAGACGTGTCACAGTGTTGCACACGCATCTTAATTTAGGCAAACCCTGTGACTGTAACTATGACTAGCCAGAGCGACAATCTAAACAAAATGCCAGACAGCAACTCCTGACCTGCAACGTGATATTGACGACTTAGCCTAATGACGCGTTTAAGGAGAGGAGGGCTTTAGGAGGGCTATGGTTTGTAATGATCCACCGGAGAATGATGATGCTTATGATGGTGATGCACTAAACTGCTTGGTGATTGCGTATTTTAATGTTTAGCGTTAACGTTCTTTCCTATATGATCCCAGCTGAAGCATATTTGAGAACTTAGTTAGTTTTTGGCGAATATTTTCCGAAAAAGGTTTCTAAACTAAAAATTTCACTGAAGGTTCAGTGTAGGTTGTGCACTTTATTCATTTAACCGGTTATTTATTAAAATATTTGATATCATACATTATATGTAATTAATTTCATTATATAATATATGAATTCATGTTTATTTTTCTCTTTAAGATCGTTTAGTACGCTATGGAGAAGGCGACCTATACTCGGAGTTTCTCAGCGTGTTAGAATTCGACATGAAGAGATACGGAGTAGAATCAAGGAAACTGACATAGCCCAATATATCACTAAGCTGAAGTGGCAATAGGTCTGCTATATAGCTCGGGAAACCGATAAACAATGGAGAAGAATGATTCTCGAGTGTGAGCGTTGAACTGGTAAACGAAATATAGGGCGACCATTCACTAGATGGAGTGGTGACTGTGACATTTAGGAAGTTGATAGGAGTGATTCAGGACCATGTTTTGTGGCATTTCTTGGGGAGGCCTCTATCTATCTAGCCTACTATGTGCAGTGGCCTTGCAAAAAGAAAAAAATTATATGATGGTGGTGATCAATACTTATCTTCTATAATTTATTAAAATGATAGGGGTTTGCAGTTGTGCGCGCATCGTCGAAAAACTACTGGATAGATTTCAATTAGGTTTTCTAAGTTAGTCGATATCTTCATTTAATATAAAGCTATTAAAGTTTTAAGAAACAACGATTTTTATAAGCATTACGTGTTCTGTGATGTGTATAAGCAACGCGGACGGAGTCGCGGATATCAGTTAGAATATTCTCAAGTCAAGTGCAGCAAATCTCCGGGGAATTATCCGGTTGGCGGAGAATATGATTTATTGCCGCCCATTTAAAGTCCACTGCTGACTGAACATAGGCCTCTATCTTAAATAGCTTCAAAAGGGCGATATTTGGCTTAGAGTCACATAAAATGTTTTTTTAAGTTTTTTTATATATATATAAAGAAACATTACCTTCACACTAAGATCTTATCCTGTATCGTGGAATCAGTTTACATACACATATTTTACAGGGACAAATATCCAGACCCGGAACAATTATTTGTGGGCCATACAAATAATTGTTGCGTGCGGGATTCGACCTCGTGGCCCTCATTTAATCAACTTAATGCTAAGCTACTGCGCCGCGGAGCCGTATAATTTTAGACCACCAACAACATGGATGGTAGCATATTATTATTCTACATATGCATTCAAAGATTTTACTAACGACTGCTATTAAGGTTAAAGATAATGAGTACCAGTATGACAAACCAGTACTAACACATTACATTAAAATCAAATAACTATAAAATATTGATTAATACTAATACAATACTTTAAATAACATAAAACTATTTTATAAAATAAAATCGACAAATTATTATCCAATATTTCAAATTACCATTTAAATAAGCATGATCATGTCATCACTAAGAATTTTTTTTCTTTATAATTTAAGTTCAGTCACTCAGGTATTTAAGAATTAAGTATTTATACAAGTTTTTCTATAGCATTCAATAATTTGACGGGGAATTCGAAAATAAACATTGGCAGCACTGCTGAGGATTATGGCTGAGTTTTCGAATCAATACTATACAAAAAAAAACGTTTCGTTTTGTTATGAAACATCTAACTGGATAGTTCGACCGGAGTTGCACTCAATTCAAAAGTTTGGCTTGTCTGGTTACTTTGCTGGCTTATCGTACATAAAGTGACTGAAAATCTGTATTAACTGTTACACGACTTGAACATATTTTTTTATTTCCTATTTTTTAAAATTAAATATAATAACCTCGGACATGTGAAGTCAGATAACGTTATGATTAAGGTAAAACTCAAAAGGTGCGACAAGTAGATTGACTCACAAGGGCCACCAGTATACTTTGAACACCACCACTACAAACTTTTTTTTTAACTCAACCAATTTAAATTGAAATCCTTATAAACTGCATAACTTTATTATAAAACGGAATTGAGTGCTTATATTTTATTTTTATTTTTCGTCCTAAATTATACAAAGCAGAACATATAAAATAATTTTGGCGTACGTTTGCCTGTTTGTAATCAAAGCAGTCTGGCATGGAACACTTATTCTGTATGTATATACTTGACTAAATACACCGATTGATCGACAAGTAGTATATACTTGTATATTTAAAAATGCTGAAACTAAAAGTAAAAAAAAATATAAGTGGCAGAGTCGTGCTATATTATGGTTGTAGCACGTATGGCCCGGCTCAACTCGAAGAAGGACCACGCTGTCATATAATGCCAGCGTGATATAACAACTTAATGCTGCAGAGTTTCATACCGTGAAGTGGCGGTGAAAGAATATCCACTACCCCATTTGATCCCGTGGATGTCGTAGGAGGAAACAAATCAGGAGATGAGCAGCAACGGCTATCTAATAACGACAAAAAATGCGGTTGCTAACCCGCTTGCCAAACGTGGCAACTATGGCAAGTATCCCCCAAATGAGGCAATCTATGGGGGAGGCCTATGTTCAGCAGTGGACTTTAATAGGCTGTAACTGTAACGGTTTCGTATGGCGAGTGTAGAGAATCGGACACCTTTCACTGGTAATAATGCATTCCATCTTAGTCCTCAAGGGTGACTGCGTGATCTGCGTTTTAGTTCTTAATCGACGATAGATGTAGATATCTAAGGGCCACGAGACCACAGCATTCACTTACCATCGGGTGGACTGTGAATTCATTTGTCACTTTATTCTACAACAAAATATCAAGTACGTTTTATGAATCTGACCCTAAAAGCAAGGAGGCTACTTTGCGGCTGGTTCCTAATTATCTAGAAAAGCATTGACAAACTTTTGTGACCGAGTGAAATAAAATAAAGCACCATAAACTTGGGACGCCATTGAAAACGTATTTGTGAGTATTTGAAACGTTGATTAATTGATAAAGCAATGAATTGATACACTGTAACGCTATTTTATGTACTTAAAGTAGAGGGTCCAAAATTGTATGAAGCGTAGGCCTAGTTTTGTACTAGTATGGAAATAAATGAAAATAAAATACAAAACCACTTTTGATAATTCAAATCCACGAATTTGCCTTAATTTCAGTGGTAAAAAATATGCAACACTAATGGCGGATTGATGTCGTGATTTGACGTTAGCTGCCAACTCTGAAATATACTCATATCACCTATAGCATATCAGGTAGATTTATTATGTAAAATAGCTGAAATGTCTCGAAACTAGTACGAAAGTAAGGCAAAAAAGTTGTATTTTTTGATCAAAACACGAATAAATTGTATTATAGAGTGTGTATGTGCTTTTTTGATCTTAAAAGAACTAACGTTCTTGGTGATATTTGCATATCATAAATGCAGTTCAGGAGAAAACAAATATAAAAACTACTACCTAATTCCAGACAAGAAGATTGCCTACGCACAAAATTATTTCTTTGCATTCATTAGTGTGTACTAATGCACACTTCAGTGCCAGGGGCATCCAGGCTTTTTTTTACATGGGGAAATGAGGCCTACGTGGATTTTTTTTGGTTTTTACAAAATTTTGAGCCAAATAGCTTAAAGCCGACATTATATGTGAATAGCTGGTAACTCCGTTTCTCTACCCTAAAAAGTCCATCCTGAGATGTATACTACTTTATTGCACTAATTATAAAGAATATATTTAACTTATTTTACCTTGGAGTGGCTGTTTTAAGGTGGATAAACAGAATAATCCTGAATACTAATTTTTGTTCAGGTATATGTGTCTATCTGGACTGCTGAAGTGCTAGGGTACAATCATAGATAAGATAATTTATTTAGTTGTTACAAAAGAATTCGCATCCTAAATATTCTGCCGTTTCCGGCGTACAAATCTATATCTATACCAATAAATAAAATTGAAGTGTCTGTTTGTAATGTCAAAATCACAGCTTTTTACTAAATGCATATCAAAAACAGTGAAAAACAGTTTCAACAGTGGTAGAGCCACGCGGCAGCTTTTGCTGTCGCACGGATGGGCCGGCTCGAACCGGGCTGGTACCACGACCTCACAGAAAACCAGCGTGAAGTAGAGGTTTACCTCTGCGTTTCGCTTGGTGAGTGCAAGTGGCCGGAGGCCCTTTTTACTGGAAAATGAGGCATTCCATCTTAGTCCTCACGGGTGACAACGCATCTACATTTTGATTTGTAATAGAGGATAGATGTAGATGTCTATGGGCCGCAGCAACCACTTACCATCAGGTGGACTGTGTGCTCGTTTGTCACCCATGTCCTATAAAAAAAAATGAAAGTATGTACGGTACTAATAACAAAAATACAATTTTTAAAGGTTTTTTCTGTCTGTTTGTCCGTCTGTCTGTCTGTTTGTTCCGGCTAATCTCCGAAACGGATGGACCGATTTGACGGGGTTTTCACTAGCAGATAGCTGCTGTCACAAAGAGTAACTTAAGCTACTTTTATTTTAGAAAAAGAATTAGTGTTCAGCGCAAAATAATTATAACCTCATTAAACACGCGGGCGAAGTCGCGGGTAACAGCTAGGTGTTTTCATATAACAGTTCCTCAGCGTGTCAGAGTATTCCTTAAGCCTTGACAGATATTTAAAGCCTGTATAATGTCATAACAAATGTTAACAGTCCTATGAATTATATAGAGTGAAACATTAGGTCAATCGTGTTTTAGAAACTTAAGGTTTAATAAATAAAACAAAAATCAAATCAAAATCAAAATCCGCTCTTACTAAAATGCCATCTAGAATTGCGGCCGGTGCGGAATTTTGATACCGAGCCCAAACCAAATACCAGACAACGGTCATTAAGTGGTCACAGCAACACACTCTCTGTTGTCCAGAAGTGCAGCTGCAATAACCCTACAATCATCTCATCCCAACTTGTCCCTAGTCTCGCCAACAGTATATTATATGTATAATATACTCCTCCCGAGTGATGGCGAGATTTTATACGGCCTCTTATTAAAACAGAGTCTTATTTGGATGATATTAATTGGGTCACAACTTGTCTGCTACCCAGTTTTCGTTGACACCCAACACACAGTATACTGATAGTATTGGCATTACGGCGCTAGAGCTCATTTTCAAGATAAGTGGCGATAGATAATTCTTGTAATACGTTTGCAAATGGTGCATTTTCATCCGTCTAAAACAAAACAATCTTATTTTAATAAATTATCTATATTGCAGGAGCGCATTTTAAACAGTGCAACGTGTTTTAATGGGTGAACTGAAAGATAATTCATCATATTAAGATTTTGCAGCCATTATGATCTTATGTAGAAATAAATAATTATTAACAAATTACAGATAGAGGCATGTTAATCAAATACGTTAAACAATTTTCTTTAGTATACACCTGCTTACTGATTCAAAGTGTGATTCTACAGAATACAGATGTCCGATATCAACGAAATCAAAATCTCACGTAAATCATGAAGTCCACGAAAACAAAGGCAGAGTCAAACAAGTAGTAACTGATCCAAAGTTCAAACAAAAAACCAAAGCCAAAGAAATCCACAATTAAACACATTCACGAGTTCACAACTACACAATCAAGCTCGGAATAAATAAAAATATCACTTGACAGTAATGACATTTGACAAAAAACCGCGTCTTTTTATGACTGGAAGGGCGCCATCGTGTCAAACCATTAAAAACTTGGGATTGCATTTTTATTTTTAGCAAGTTATTTAGTTTGATTTATTCTTTCATTTTATTTTTAACAAAATCCCTGAATTTTTCTCTTTTTTACGGTATACTGTACATAGACTGGGCCAGAAATGGACCGTCTCCTTTTTAGGTCCTTACATATGAAATTAGCGTTTTGTCGTACTGACCACTTTGATCTGAAATATCTTCTCTTTGGTCAAGAGAAATATCTCCTCTTGTAGTGTTATGCTACTTACTTATCATTTTACATTAATTTAAATCCATTTTTCCATTCTGTTTCGATTTTCTGCATTCACTTCAAAACTGGATATTTTACATCACCTTTATTTCCATAGGATCCTGTAACGATTTTAAACCATAAGGACACAATCACAAATCATTTCTACTTCGTATTTTCACACTATTTATCACTTTTAAAATAGCTGTCAATGAAGTCTTACCTTTTATGGTCTTTTATTGAATTCTCTGTAACTCTACAATTTCAGGCTTCATGCACGCAGCCGTGCATCAGTTTTTCCTATTTGAATAATATCTCATTTCTTACTTAAATGTAAAGATTTTCCAATTATATTCCTAAAAACCAAAAATTTTATATTTGACAACCATTGTTTTTGTAGTTGTCATGGTAACTTTTATTCAAATTCGTCTCTGGTATGATGTTCTTTCTTCATAAATACTTTTTGGCTGTAGGTCATTTACAATAAATTTCGTTTTAATTTAAATAATTTCTCGTTCTCTCTAAAAAGGTATAAAAGCCAAACAATTGGAGAATACAGGACAGTCTTGCTTCAGTTCTCGTATCGGAAGCATCTTCTAAAGGCCTTATCTCGGGGCCGCTCAGCCCCGGGATCCTGCAAGCCTCTATCCTGCCTGAAGCCACTGGACTCTACGATCCGTTGCTCTGCCTGAAGTCGCCGGATCCTACAAAACGTTGCTCTGCCTGAAGTCGCCGAGATCCCACAAGTCTCTACTCTACCTGGAGTCGCCGGAACCTACAGACCTGTGTTCCGCCCGAAATCACCGGAACCTACAAACCTCTGTCCCGCCTGCAGTCACCGGATCCTGCAGGCCACTGCGCTGTCTGAAGTCGCTGAGGATCCTGCAAGCTCCTGTCTGGGCTGAAGTCGCCGATCCTGCAATCGCCGCATTCACCTGAGGTCGTCCCCTAGAGACGCCCACGCCTACCCACCTACGCTGTGCGTGCTCGTTCCAGGCGCTGAGAGCACGCTTGGGATCTTCGGACTCAGCTACGACATAAATCTTTTTTTTATTACCTTTTTTTTAAAAAAATAATTTGTAAATCACATCATCCATCCTCACATTCATACTCCATTTTTGATATATAAAATTGTAAATACTCTTTTAAAAACTTAAATATATTATTGTCTTGGTCTATTTGGTTGTTTTGCTGATCGTAGGTTAGGTTTTCCTTCTCTTTTAATTGTCGCTTCACGACACTCTTTGGTGAAGAATTCCAAATTCAAATTTATAAGTTCATTTAGCTGGTACATTTGAGTTTTGAAAACAGTCATTCATTTGATTTTTCCTCATTATTTTTTTCTTTGGCGTCGCTTATTACCGCACAATGGAAAACATGGAATGTCGGTATATTTACGAGAACGAGTTCTACCTTGGCACCAGTGCTGCAGAAACAGGTCGAAGGGTTAATGGTGTGTACGAAGCTGGTGTCGCAAAAGAAAGCACGGTACGTTTTTGGTTTCAACGTTTTCGTTCTGGAAACTTCGACCTTCAGAACCAACTCCGTGGACGGACGGAGACCATAGTGGAAAATAAAGAATTAGACGGCCATTATACGCCTAGGCAAGCGTCAATCAGTTTGATCAATCACGATTGATGTTTGAATGATAGAACAATTGCGACATTACACGCTCATTCTGACTGATTGTCAGTCAAACCCAAAATTTCAGAGGGAAAGGATGGATATTCATAGAAAAGGCCTGTGCTGCTGCAGTTGTAATTGCAATTTTTAAAAAAAAATGTATAAAAAGAAGACGTTGGGTAAAAGACTGGCTTTTAAAATGGGATTTCTATACCCATATTAACTTATTGACATACGGGTTTCAAAAGAGGATAAAGACTGTGCAAATTATTTTCGCATAAAAGTGGCTTGTTTTGATAAGTTACTGATCTTGGTAACACCATACCTAAAAAAACAAGATACATGTATGTTAAAAGCTATAACTCCCGAAGAATAGCTAGGAGCAACGATGCGTGATTGACGAAATGCCATTACACGTTCGATCAAAATTTGTGACTGATAGTTGATTGACATAAAAATATAAATATCCAGATATTTGTCAATCTATTTCATGCAGCCGTCACCGCATTACACGGTAGGTTATTCGTCAATCACAACCGTGATTGTTGTAAGACTGACAGCAAAACTTACTGTGTAATGGGCGTCTTAAAGGCTATTGTGGAAGCGGATTCATCACAAAGTACTTCAGAGATAGCTGCAGGCTTCGGGGTAAGTGATAAAACTGTATTAATCCACTTGAAGCAAATCAGGAAAATAAAAAAACTTGAACGATGGATACCTCATGAATTGAGTGAATCGAACTTGCAAGCACGCGTCGACTGCTGTGTTACTTTGCTCAACCGGCACAATAATGAAGGGATTTTAAATCGAATCATTACTTGTGATGAAAAGTGGATACTGTAAGATAATCGGAAGCACTCGTCGCTATGGCTGAACCCTAGAGACCCAGCCAAATCCTGCCCTAAACAAAAATTGACTCAGAAAAAGTTACTTGTGAGTATTTGGTGGACTAGCGCTGTGTCGTTAACTACAGCTTTCTAAAATCTGGCCAAACGATTACGGCAGATATCTATTGTCAGCAACTGCAAACCATGAAGGAAGAACTAGCTGCTAAACAACAGATCTCTTGGTCAGTCGCTCTAGGCCACTGCTGCTTCACGACAACGCACAACACAACACAACACACTGCACAACAAACAACCACTAAGTTAGATGAGCTACAATTGGAATGTCTGCGACATCCACCGTACTCCACGGGCCTTGTTCCAACAGATTCATATTTTTCCGGAATTTGGACAACTTCTTACAAGGAAAATAATTTAACGGCGATGCGGCAGTCCAAACCGCCTGCAAAGAGTTTATTGATTCTCGACCCATGGTTGTTTTAGTAAAGGGGTCAATGAACTACCTATGAGATGGCAAAAGTGCATAGATAAAAGATTTTGATTAATAAAATATATTTTACAAAAAAAATGACTTTATATTCCTCACGTACAAAACGCCAGTTTCATAGTAAGGACCTAATATATTAGTTATTTAATCGAATACTATACTACTCTGTGTAAAAAGTATCGGGAATATGTCAATAAAAAGACCCGCGTAAAAGAGGTCGTTCTAATTTTTTTTACTGCATGTTGGTAGCACTGTACTGATTTAGCGCGCAAAGTTTGAGCGGGATCTGTCATTTAATTTGTTTTAAACTACACTTTTCGTTGGTCATAGTTTTGAGTTCTCGGCGATTTTACAATGGAAAATATTGTTGAACAAAGTGTGTGCCTTAAATTTTGTGTTTCGAATGATATTTCATGTGGTGAATCACTAAAAATGTTGCGAAATACCTACGGCGAATCGTGTATATCGAAAACAAGGGCTTATGAATGGTATAAGGCTTTTAAAGAAGGCCGAGAAGTAGTAGTAGACTTGCCTCGTTCTGGTAGACCTGGCAAAGTCGCTCCAAAATCAAGGTGATACTGACAGTTTTTTTTTTTTTGACTACCGTGGTGTGGTTCACTCCGAATTCCTTCCAAAGGGAGAAACAGTGAATAAAGAATATTATTTAGGCGTCATGAAGCGTTTGCGTGATAGTATCCGCCGAAAACGTCCAGATTTGTGGCAACACAACTCATGGATGCTGCACCATGATAATGCACCATCACACACAGCCATTATAGTGAAAGAGTTTTTAGCGAAAAATGCAACAAAAGTTCTCGACCAAGCACCGTATTCACCTGATATGGCTCCGTCTGACTTTTTTTTATTTCCCAACTTAAAATTACCACTTCGAGGAAAACGTTTTGAGTCGATAGAAGCCATAACAAAAAATTCGCTGAATGAGCTAAAGGCCACACCGCAAATAGCCTATGAAAAATGTATGGAAGACTGGGTGAAGCGTTGGAGATGTTGTATTGCAAGCGATGGGGCCTACTTTGAAGGCGATAAAATAAATTTAGATGAATAATTTGTATTTTTTGTTTTATTGACAAATTCCCGATATTTAGTACACAGAAGGTATTAATTATTATTACTTTTCTACGTGGTAAAGTTCCTATTCTTATTCTTCTGAATCCGTCAGGATAGGCTTCACCTACTCTTTTACCTATTTCTGCCGCTTAGCAGTAACTGCTGCCATCCATTGCTATTTTCCGATTTTAAGGGCTTGAAAATCGATATAATTAGGGGGGGGGGGGGGGGGGAGGGCAAATTTATCACTAACAAATAACACAAAGTAAGCATACGTCAATGGGCTCTTTTCATTTATCACGAGGTGGATTGTTTTGTAATTTTATTATTTTTATCGATATTACCCCGTCAATTACTATATTAATTGAAATTTAATCAAAAAAAATATTTTTCGACTCAAACTACAAGATGTTTTTAATCTAATAGATGGATTTACAACATTTCATTAAAACATCTACCGTTTAAAAATGAGATACACAACAAAAAAAAATTAATACAAAAGGATTATTAGATTAATGTTATAGTTTAATAAGATTGTTTGTCTGTCATTGGCAAGGGCTTCATCTGATTGTCGCAAAGAATAACAAATAATAATTATATTCTTGAAGTGTTTTTGCTTGCTATGCAGCACTAGGCATGGTCTAATTCTAAGTATAATATTTCATCGTTACGTAATTGCACTTCTTTTACATAATATATCATTAGGAATAAAAATAGTTTTTCGGATTTTTTATTGTGTTCAATTAAACATATTTTTAACTCCCAGTATTTCGTGTGTTTGACAGCACCTTTTTATATGAATAAATGATTATACTGTACCATTGTTTGTTATCCCGAAATAAAATAAAAAGGGGAAAAAAGATGCAAATGGCTTTTTGCTAAATCATTGCTGACTACAATATTAATTACTTGTTCATCTTGTCATGTCTCTCTTTTTTTAAACCGAAGTGAAAAACGAACTCACTGTCCACTTGATGGTTAATGAGCTAGCATGGACATCTGCAACCACCTTTGAAAAGAGAAGTCGACAGATGCGTTGCCACTCTAAGGACTAAGATGGAATGCCTCACAGCTTGTAAATGTACTTGTAAGTATACGACTTAGTATGTTTTCTCTGTCCTTCTCATAGTTTTGGTTTTATAGGGCGGCAAAGCTTAAGGTGATCATATTACCTACACGTAACTTATTTACACTAGCACTTTTTATATTTATACACATTCTATTTATTCTTTATTCTTTAATTTACTACCTACAGTGGGTTTTAATGCAAGGAATGTTCACCGCCGTGCTTCAAAACCTCTGACTTGAAGGTTTCCTCACGATGTTTTTCTTTACCGCCGAGCACATAGAGGTTTATTGGAATGTATTATTAATGTATATATGTATATGTATAATAAATGTAGCAAGTTTTTTGATTATATGTCTCTGTTTATATTTGCTATAGTAAAATAGAATAAAGTACACAATAGCCTGCCCTTCTCGATTGCTATTGCTCAGGAAAAAGATACTTATAAATAAGATTTATTTTTGATGTAATTATTTGACCTTTCCTATTCAAACAATAAGTAACGAGTTTCATGAGATTGAAAAACATTTCAATATAACCTAACCTACATTCAAGGGATTCATTCGTGGTTTTATTCAACCGCAGTGGTTCCATTCAGTACTCTCTCGTGAATGATTAACTTTCCAGATTAGTTTTCATTGAAAGTAATAAATGGTGTAAGTAAAATGATCCACTATTAAGAATTTCCGGTTGCTTATACTAAAGTAACTTGACGCTATCTGTTTTTTTTTATTATAGTCATATCTTTTATGTTTTAATTGCCTTTTAAAAAGTATTTTATTGTATAATTAATTTGTTTCTTTCTCTTACCCGTTCTCTCTTCTTTCTTTCTTTGCTTTCGCATTAAAATACTTTATATTTTATTGTATTCACTTCTCCCTCGCCATCAGCTTGCAATATCTCAATGTGGAACAAGCTCTCTGCCGTAGTAGGAAGGATTGACAGATGAATTGACAACCGCACTGGGCGGTCCGCACCTTGACGCTGCTCCCCATCGTCAGTCTGGTTAGTTTACGTCTGGCAAAAACCATATAGTTACAATGTCATCTATCGAACGCCATAAGACCTTACACGACACCGGTACGTTACGGACGACGGTATTTTTAATTAACTTTATGTATATTATGTATTTACATATCCTAACTAGACAAAAATATTAGGACAAATATATAATATTATGGATGTTCTTGAAACCACCCTCTCATGGGTGTCGTTAGAAGCAACAGAGGTAAACTGAAACAGGATATGATCAGCAGAATCTTCCTGATACTACTGAACTTGAAGTAATAAAAAACTGCGGCAGTCAACCTGCCTACCAAGCATAGTAACAATGGTAAACATACCTATCCCTATTAAGGCAATATATGGGGTAGGCCTATGTTTAACTCTTTTTGTTCTTCTTCTCTTCTTGTTCTTGTGGACCTCTTTTTTTCCTTTTAAATAACGTTACCTCCACACTAGGGTTTTCCCCTGTATCGTAGAGGCACTTTACAAACATAAATTGCACAAGGACAAACATCCAGACCCGGAACGATTATTTGTAGGCTATACAAATACTTGTTCCGTGCGGGATTTGAACTCGCGGCCCCCAGCGTTGTAACTCACTGCGCCACGGAGCCGTCAACTTTTGATATGTTGTAATGAGTGATGAATAAAATCATTTAGAATTGGACTGCACGATTTCACAGCCATAGATAAGAGTTCACATATGATGTATATTACGGCGCAGTCGTTAAGTGGTAAGCGTTACGGTTTTATAGGAGTTTTATCATCAGGATCATTTCAAATAAAAGCTTGTAAAACAGAACATTTACTTCTTTCACAAGCAAGCGCCATTTTATTTTTAGCATTCTACTTGTAATTTTCAAAAGTTATTATACTGTGTTTACTAATATTTACAACCTTAAAACTCCAACAAAAATGAGGAAAATGCAATGATAAGATACAAGATGGTAAAGACGTTATAGCTTTCTCGTAAAACGAAGCTTATGACATATAGACCCACCCCACGAGCAACGGTAAGCGCCGTAAATTCTATTGCTTTTCCAGATACTGACTTCGAGAAAATAAATTCAGAGTTTTTATTCGGTTAGAAAAAGCAATGAAAGATAATTCAGTCAAAGGTTTATATAATTGGACTAATGAGTTACTCTAAATATAGATGAAACTTTTTAATTTTAAAAAACTAACTGAAAACCTAAAAGATGCAGAGACATCAGCACTAAGTTAATCAGTAGACTTGGCAATTCTGAAGGAATTTCAGCACCGCCCAAATCTCGACGGAATCAAAGGCTTTCTCTTTGTCCACATACGCAAGATAATGGGAAATAGTACACTACTGGTTTCTGTATAATATGCGTGGTCTATTGTGCTAAAGCATTTTAGGAAAAGTGGTTTGTTCGGAAGGCTGAAAAGAGGCGAGTCAGAATTAATGGATCTCCCACTATATGGATTGACGACCTGTGAAGAGACCGTGCTTTGTGGCATTCCTTGGGGGAGGCTTATGTTTAGCAGTGGATTTGTGTTAACTGAAAGTTGAATGAAATGAAATGAAAAATGAAAGAATGCATTGTTTATTATATTTAACTTTTTGCAACTCATTGGAGGTTACCCTAAATATATTTTTCAAATATTTTTTTCACCCTGCAGTGGCCGTATAAGAATATCCATACCGCCCCGTCGGTGTCATAAGTGGCAACTTATAGAAATTACACAGGAGAAAGGCGGCAGCATCTTCCCGATAACAACTTAAAATAATAAAGAACTATGGAGCTCAAAATAATTAAAAAGCGCGGCAACTGTAGCAATGGAGCAATTTATGAGGGCGTCCTTACTTCAGCAGTTAACTTTTGATTATAATAAACAAGTAATGGTGATGGAGGAATTCTAAAAATGACATGATTATACATTTTACGTGGTAGAGCCATGCTGCAGCTTTATTCGTAGTATAGTTGTAGCACGAATTGGTCACTTCGACTTTAGAAGCAACACACTCTCACAGAATACCGGTGGCCGGCTTCGCCGTCTCAAGATGGTAGTGGACGGCGTTTAGGTTCGAGTGAAGACCCCTGATGTTGCAGAGATTCACGGATAGCGTGGCAGGGGTCGCCTTGGTATTGGTGCTCAGTTTGCCCCGAGAAATTATGTTATTGAGCGGTATTTTGCCCCCCCCCCCCTCCCATAATACGCGGGGCAGCCTGAGCACCCACGCTCAGGTGTGGAATAACATGGTCGTGGATGCTCAGCGAGGGTTTCTCCAGGGGTGCTGTTACCCTCCTGGTGTAGTCTTTGGTGTAATTCCGCTACCAAGTTGAAGGGGGTGGGGGTGGAATTGGGCCTCCGGCCACGTGCACTCACCAGACGAAACACAGGTGCAGAGCTTCTATTTCACGCCGGTATTCTGTGAGGTCGTGGTACCAACCCGGCTCCAGCCGGCCCATACGTGCAACAGCAAAAACTGCCGCGTGGCTCTACCACCGTTAAAATATACGAGTCGAAGCAGAAACATATCGTATAGGACGCGTAGGCTGCAATCCGTGCAAGAGCACTACGAGCATACTATTATATGTATCTCAACATATCGCAGACGGTGCGATATCGTTATATTTTTTTTTATAGGATAAGGGTGACAAACGAGCACACAGCCCATCTGATGGTAAGTGGTTGCTGCGGCCCATAGACATCTACATCTATCCTCTATTACAATTCAAAATGTACCCCGTCACCCGTGAGGACTAAGATGGAATGCCTCATTTCCAGTAAAAAGGGCCTCCGGCCACCTGCACTCACCAAGCGAAACGCAGAGGTGAACCTCTACTTCACGCTGGTTTTCTGTGAGGTCGTGGTATCACCCCGGTTCGAGCCGGCCCATCCGTGCGACAGCAAAAGCTGCCGCGTGGCTCTACCACTGTTAAAAGAAATTCACTTCTAGTATTATGCGCGCAGGATAAGAACAGGATTGGATTTGCTGATTTCAGCCTCCAAACCTCATGAGACGGACATGAGAGGTTGCAATTTTAAGACTATTGTTTATTTTTAGAAATCAAAATATATTTACAGACGAATAAGTTTGATGAGACGAAAAAATATATTTGATAAATATTGGTATCACGATTGTTATCCTCGAGCGGGTAGGCGGAGTTCAAAGAGAAGAAAGCTTTTCCGACCACGTGTAGCCAAAATTTTTTTTGGGTATAGTTGAAAAATTGTGAACGAAGAGATAGATAGGTAAGGTCATCGCCCACACAATTATTACGTGGTAGAGCCACGCTGCAGCTATATTATGGTTGTAGCAAGAATGGGTCGGCTCGACCGGGGAAGGACCACGCATACCAGCTCTCAGAATACCAGCGTAAAATAGTTTCTTTTGGTGAGTATAGAGAACTGGAGACCCTATTTACTGGAAACGAGTTAATTAAGGATAAATGTAGACATCTACGGGCCACAGTATCCACTTACCATCAGGTGCTCGCTTATCACCCTTATTATATATAAAAAACCCAATCACAAATCCAATATTCCATTTATTTATTTATTATTATTTAAAAAAAAAACGTTACCCCCACACTAGGATTTTCTCCTATATCGTGGAGGCAGTTTACAAACATAAATTGCACAAGGACAAACATCCAGACCCGTAACAATTATTTGTAGGCCATACAAATACTTGTTTCGTGCGGGATTCGAACCCGCAGCCGCAAGCGCTGCAACTCATTGCTAAGCCACTGCGCCACGGAGCCATCATAAATTAATCGCCTTTTACCATACTTGTCGTACATACCACAATATGTTAGTCAAGTAACGTAGTTTGGTAGATGGTAGAGCGTGTGAATCTCATACTACAGGCAGTCTCCGATTGGGGCGATGCGAATCTTGTGAAGTTCAACGGCTCCAAAACACAAGCGTGTCTCTTCTTTGCAAAAAGGAGCCAGCTCACCATGGCTCCTTCTTTCCGAAATGTATCACTGAAATATACAGACCGCCTTCAGTTGTTAGGGTTTGAAATATCCTCAAATTTGAACTTTGGGTGGTTCATTGAGTCCAAGGCCAAACAGCCTTGCAAACGAGCGGCGATACTTCACGCCGGGACAGCTGCTTACTTTATATAAGGCGCAAGTCCGGTCGTGCATGGAGTATTGCTGCGATATATGGGCTGGTGCTGCAAAATGCCACCTAGCAGCTCTGGACTCAATGGAAAAGCGTGCTAAGAGGCTTATTGGTGACCCGAATTTGGTTAAAACCAATCTTACCAGCCACGAACACAGACGTAAAGTAGCCAGCCTTTCGGTTTTCTACAGGATGCATTTCGGAGAGTGTGCGCAGGAATTATATAATTTAATAAATCATTACTTAATTATAGTATGAACAGATGAATGAGGATATGAACAGATTTTCCCTAATTTCTGAGAGGGTTTAAGGTATAATTTACCCAGTTTATGTAAGCGAATGTCACACTACTCCGATTTGTTTTAATTCTTAGACGCAGGTTTCTTTACGATGTTTTTATTCACCGTAGATTTCAGTGGAGTGGAGTGAGATTTCAGACGGGCCCACAACTATAACAGGTCATAAAAAATGTTAAATGTGAAATTCTTATACCTTGTGATTACAACACAAGATAATTGTTTCTCTAGCAACTAATAAATATTGTTAACAGATTATGACGTTTCAATAGTAATAACAAAGGACATTTCCACCACAAAGCCACGTAGAGCCACGGTACTCGTAGCAGGGTAGGTAGTAGGTAGTAAAAGTGGTTGCTGGTGAGTGCAGAACTCAGCTTCCCGTTCATAATGCTTCCCAATTAATTATCCGTGTTAAAATTTGATTTTAACAGATTTGAATGAATTTTTCACCATCAGTTTATCGCCAAACGCTTACTCTTCAAACAGCAGCGTATTTATTAATACATCCAATATAGCCCATATAATCGTACTACTGAACACAAGCCCCTTATTCAGAACATAGATTGCTCCATAAAGAGGATATTCGTCATAGTAGCCGCGCATGGCAGGCGGGATGGCAACCGCAGTTTCTTTTATATTCTACTAAGCCAGCGCTTATCTACAATCCCACCTGATGGTAAGTGGTGATGTAGCCTAGGATAGTGAAGCGCACTGACTTAACAAAAGCCTATTCACTCTTGCCTTGAAGACACCCACACTGTAATCGGATGGAAAGACAGATGCTGCAACTTATTCCACTCCTTTGCTGTACGCACGATGAACGATGTGGCGAACCGTGGTTCGAATGCGTGGTAAGTCAACAACGAAAGGGTGGAGACTGACCGAACGTCTGGTTGCCCGATGGTGGAAGGGAGAGGGGGGAATTAAATTATGTAATTCCTGCGCACACTCTCCGAAATGCATCCTGTAGAAAACCGAAAGGCTGGCTACTTTACGTCTGTGTTCGTGGCTGGTAAGATTGGTTTTAACCAAATTCGGGTCACCAATAAGCCTCTTAGCACGCTTTTCCATTGAGTCCAGAGCTGCTAGGTGGCATTTTGCAGCACCAGCCCATATATCGCAGCAATACTCCATGCACGACCGGACTTGCGCCTTATATAAAGTAAGCAGCTGTCCCGGCGTGAAGTATCGCCGCTCGTTTGCAAGGACTCCCAACTTCCTTGCAGCTGCTTTGGCCTTGGACTCAATGAACCACCCAAAGTTCAAATTTGAGGATATTTCAAATCCTAACAACTGAAGGCGGTCTGTATATTTCAGTGATACATTTCGGAAAGAAGGAGCCAAGGTGAGCTGGCTCCTTTTTGCAAAGAAGAGACACGCTTGTGTTTTGGAGCCGTTGAACTTCACAAGATTGGCATCGCCCCAATCGGAGACTGCCTGTAGTATGAGATTCACACGCTCTACCATAGCTTCTCTTTCGGACTGGATTTGATCCCAACTGGCCCGAGGACTTGGTTGGTATCTCTCAACGACTGTGCTATCGTCTGCATACCCATAGATACCGGGCATAAGCAGATCATTAATATGCAGCTGAAAGAGAGTTGCGGAGAGAACGGACCCCTGAGGAACACCGGCGTTAGTCGCCATAGGATCGGATGAGCAGCGATTGACGAGGACCTGGAGAGACCGTTCACTCAGAAAGTCCTTTACCCATTCAATCAGACCAGGGGATCAGCCGTACGCTGGAAGCTTACCCAAAAGGCTAGTGTGCCAAACTCTGTCAAAGGCCTTCGAGACATCAAGGGAAACAGCAAGTGCTTCCCCACTGTTCTCGAGTGCCTCGGATTTCGACGAAACCCATATTGCCGGTCACTAAGGAGGTCATTCTGTTCTAGGTATGCCATTAACCGGGCATTCAATATACGCTCCATAATTTTGCAGAGTATGGAGGTAATTGAGATTGGCCGATAATTGGCAGGGTCGGCGCGGCTGCCTTTTTTTGAAACAGGCTGCACGTTGGCCAGCTTCCAGGATTTTGGCACTATTCCAGTACTAAATAAGAGGCGGAACAAGCGTGTCAACACAGGAGGCAACTCAGGTGCACAAGCCTTTAGAACTATAGCTGGTATACCATCTGGTCCACTAGCTTTATTCACGTCTAGACACCGCAAGGTTAATAAGAACCTCCTTATTCGTTATACGAATCTCCGACATAGAGGTCCCGCAGTGAGGTAATTTTGGTGGAACGTTGTTGCCACTGGCCAGACGTGAATTGTAGGCAAAAAGAGACGCGAGCAAGTCCGCTTTCTTCTTAGCCGTATGCGCCAGTGCGCCATCCGGTTTTACCAACGGAGGCAGTGTAGGCCGACAGAAGTTTGTATCGGCCGCTTTGGCGAGAGACCAAAAAGCTCTAGTGCCGGATGGTCTGGCAGAGAGTTTTGCGCCAATATGTTTAATGAAATCGAGACTAGCTTTCCGTAATGCTTTTTTGTAGGAATTGGCGGTCTGGTTGAAAGTTCTCTTCTTGGAGCTAATATCCGGAGCTTTGCGGTTTCGAGTGTCAACCCAGGATAGGTAAGCTAAATGCTTGCGCTTTTCAGCTTGGGTGCATTCAGCGTTAAACCATGGGCGAGCTTTGCTACCGGTGGGGGCGTCAGAGAAGGGGATAAAGTACTCCATAGCTTGACGCAACACATCCGTTATCGCAAACGCACAGCTCGACAGATCCGCAGAAGAGAGACAGACCACCCGCCAAGGATAAGATGCAAAAAAGTGTCGCATCTCATCCCAATCAGCTGACTTATACCACCATATTCGACGAACACCTTGGGACTCGTAATCAGGTGGAGAATATGACGATACAGATTGCACCAGACAATGGTCAGATGTACCCAAAGGAGAAGTAACCTGTACTTCATACCTGTATGGTTCGGTAGTCAGAAGAAGGTACCAAGCAATTTGCTGTGTGACCGTCTACATTGGGTACCCTAGTCGCCACCTTTACTATCTGAGAAAGACCTAGCGTCAAAGCAAAATTCCACGCTTCTCAATTTATATTTTATTTTTTATATTTAATTTATATTTTCTAGTTGTTGCCTATTAGAAAGACGCTGTCCATCTTCTGGTTTTTTTTCCTCTGTCACCTCTTACGACACTTGAAATTGGCACTTGAAAAATAAAGTATACATATTTCCGTTCCGTCCAGTAGTAATTTACGTAGAAGTTTTTTATCAATTTTGTTATTACTAGCATGACTACAAATTCTATGACGAAAACTATGCTCGCACGATAAAATTAACACAGTTAAACTGAAATTTCTCTTTGCAATTCACGCTTACTTCAAATGTGTGCAAATATAATAGCTCAGATGGTTAGCGCTCGCTGTAAGCTTCACAGTACTCGAGTAACCCGGGTTCGATCCCCGCCGGCACCAATAAAATTTTAATTGCAAAGAGCAATGGCAGAAAAATAGTTGACAAAAATTATAGCGTCTAGAAATAAGTTATATATAAAATGAGTTTTATTATTTTTCTATGATTTTTCAAATAAAAATGTATTTTAATTAAAGCCACAGAAATAGGCAAACATTTTTGGGAATATCAAATGACTAAAATAATTTTACTCTATTCAAATGTTGCCATTTAGTATATTCATACTACTTCGTATACACTTTGTAAGACTACAAACACAACACTCAAACACAACATATTTTATATTAAGTTATTATTAGTAATAAATGTACCATCAGTAATAATAAAAATAAAAGTGATATGGCTGAGAATAAGTCTCTTACAAAAAATTTCCTACAATAATACATTATCTCAATCATAGTACTATGTAACAATTCCATTTAATGTTATGCCAACACTAGCTAAAACAAAATGTCACTATTTTTTTTTACTGGCTTTACAGCTCTGGGTTCTAGCACTTCTGAGAATGTCACTATGATACAAAAAGCCTGGAGCCATGCCAGAAATATACATTTATAGTATGCAAATATATAATAGAGATACAATAATCTAAAAACTCTCAATTATGTATTATGTATTAAGCTAACATCAAACAACCACAGGAAGTATGACTTTTTCCAAGTGACATAGGACATAACCTAAAAAGGTTCAAATGTAAATATCTTTTTTTGACGCCTTCTCAGTACAAAATTATTTGACAGAGATATTATGGGACTGACGCTTAACATTTTAAGATATTTTTGGTATATAAACGCTACCATTTCTTCTCAACTAATTTCATGTATGAAAGTCTGCCATTGTTCTTTAAGTGCTGATTTTCTACGTGCCCGGCGGTGAAGGACAACACCGTGAGGAAACCTACATGTCTGAGAAATAAGAAAAAAAATATTTCGAAGACATGTGAAATTCGCCAACACGCATTGGGGCGGCGGCGGACATTTCCTTGCCCTCTCAGAAATGAGAGGAGACCTGTGCCCAGCAGTAGGACGTAAATAGGCTGCAACTTTACTTTTTTACTTTTATAAATTAATCAAATCCATGTAGCCATATTGGTCTAGAACCTAAGTTCTAGACAAATATGGCAACTTTTGACTTATAAAAGTCCCATATTTGTAGTACTTTTAATAAAAAACACTGCAAACTACGTTACTTGACTAACATATGGTATGTTCGACAAGTATGGTAAAAGGCGATTAATGGAATATCGGATTTGTGATTGGGTTTTTTTTATATAATAAGGGTGACAAGCGATCACAGTCCACCTGATGGTAAGTGGATGCTGTGGCCCGTAGATATCTACATGTATCCTCAATTAACTCTTGTCCAGTAAATAGGGTCTCCAGTTCTCTATACTCACCAAAAGAAACTATTTTACGCTCGTATTCTGTGAGAGCTGGTATGCGTGGTCCTACCCCGGTAGAGCCGACCCATTCTTGCTACAACCATAATATAGCTGCAGCGTGGCTCTACCACGTAATAATTGTGTGGGCGATGACCTTACCTGTCTATCTCCTCTTTGACAATTTTCCAACTATACCCATAATATTTTTGGCTACACGTGGTCGTACAAGCTTTCTTCTCTTTGAACTCCGCCTACCCACTCGAGGATAACAATCTTGATACAAATATTTATCAAATATATTTTACATTACTTGTATGTTTACAGATTTTGTGTTCTTAAAATAAACAATAGTCTTAAAATTGCAACCTGCCATGTCCGTCTCATGAGGTTTGGAGGCTGAAATCAGCAAATCCAATCCTGTTCTTATCCTTTTTTTATAGGATAAGAGTGACAAACGAGTACACAGTCCAGCTGATGGTCAGTGGTTGCTGCGGCGCATAGACATCTACATCTATCCTCTATTACAAATCAAAATGCAGATGCGTCGTCACCCGTGAGGACTAACATGGAATGCCTCATTTCCAGTAAAAAGGGCCTCCGGCCACCTGCACTCACCAAACGAAACGCAGAGGTAAATCTCTACTTCACGCTGGTATTCTGTGAGGTCATGGAACCACCCCGGTTCGAGCCGGCTCATCCGTGCAACAGCAAAAGCTGCCGCGTGGCTCTACCACTGTTAAAATCCTGCGCGCATAATACTAGAAATGAAGATTCTGTAACGATATCGCACCGTCTACGATATGTTGAGATAAATATACTCGTATGCTCGTAGTGCTCTTGCACAGAATGTAGCCTACGCGTCCTATACGATATGTTTCTGCTTCGACTCGTATGCAAATCTCCTAAGAATACCAAAGACAAACAAAGAGATAGAGCGTAAATTTGAGTCTAAGAATTTAAAGACATTTAGAAACGGCTCGTTATACGTTAATTTATTACCTCGTGTTAGGCGAAGAACACACATTCGCTCTCTCAACATCTTGAAATTGACAAGATATCGAGAGAGCGAATATGTAAGCACTACCTGAAACTGGGCTTTGTCCATTTAATATGGCTTAAACATGCATATATAATGTGCAACTTAATTAATGAAGCGAATGCAAAAATACGGACTAGGCGCTGGTAGTTCTAGAAAGTGTTTTATTCTTCATCCTGTAATCTGTGATTGGCGTGAAATTTCCATATCAACATACAACAGCCATCATTTCTTTCTAAAAGAACAAAAACACTGAAAGCGGTGGACATAAAAATTGAAAAAACCCGTGTCCAATGTGCTTTGAAACGTATGTTTACTACGAATAGCACGTCTTTTTTAAGCGCGAAGTGTCTCTCAGCAAATGCCTGCTTTTTGGCTTTCGGATGTGTTAAGTTTGTTTTATACATGGTAATGTCTTAAGGGTGACTGTCTTGGTTTTCAGTGTTTTTATAAAAAGATTCCTTTGTTAAAATTTTAGTGAAGCGTTTCATAAAATTGACAATAAAAACGTTCTAAAATTCATGCCTTTCGATTCAGTTATTATATTATCAATTTACTTATATGGGAGTAAAAATCTGTACCACACAAGTTTATGAAAGGAGATGTATGAAATTGGGTTCTTGACATCGTTCGTAACAGTTAAACAAAAATTTGTAGGTAAAATAAAGATTAATTATAAGCATAATAAAATGGTTTTTATTTCTGTAGTGTATGGGACAAATATAAAAACATTTTTTAAAACTGAAAAACGAAAACTAATGCTTATGCCATAGCAAAAACAAAACGTTTTTAAATATTTTTATGTATTTTGTCTATGGCACTAGATAATGAAGAAGATACAAAGTCTATGATAATGAAGGCTATTTTTTTGTAATAAATAAGCCTTCAGTATAAAAAAGCTCATAATAATGAAACGTTGAGGTGAATCTGTAGAGATTAATAGTGAATAAAAGAAATCTTTTTAGAAAATCGATTGAATAGGCTACGTAATTAAACTAAACAAAATATTTTAATAATATCGGACACAATTAAATAGGCTGTATGATCGTTGATCATTGCATGTTTCGAAGGAGACTTGGTAACTTCGAGTTTAAACTTGTCATTCGCATTTGGCATTGTGGTTGTGTTTGTGGATATATTTCGTGTTTTTATTTTCGTGAATTAATTTAACTTGACCCTTGGCTTTTTTCTTGATTTACAGGACAGTAGATTGTTGCGCCCACATAATGACAATAATGTGTTACTTGGGTTTTGAGAGAAATAGAACAGACAATATACAGACTCAGGCTGCTTTTCGAGATGACAATTTAATAATAATTGCAGAAAATAATTAAACAATTAAAAATATTGAGTTGTATTTTATTTTATTTAATAATAACTAAAAAACTGCATCCCTTTGTGTCCTTTCAATTTATTGAAACAACTTATTCCAAGAACGAATGATTTTACTACATAACCTACCTTCTATGCTACAAACAATAAACCAAAGTAACTTAAAAAACCCAGGTCTTACAAAAATATGATTTATTGTCGTAAGTAGCAAATGTTTGAATCTTTAAAATAAAATGTATTTAAACTTTGTTTACGCCGGGCCCATGCATGTATGGAACCAAGTACATCTCCAATTTTCAAACCATGTCAGTCATAATCAACCATATGATTGTAATGTGAATTTGAGTCGTGAATGTGTCAGTACGTCACATTTTAAAATTTCTAGAAAGTCTTTCTTATTTGAATTTCCGTATAAATATAAGGAAGACACATTTTGTAATGATGATTGATGAATATTTGTATGCTTAGTGTTGAGGTCTGCGCAAAAATAAATAATAATAAACCCCCAAATTGTAATGTAACTTCACCTAAACACGGTGCAAACTTGTTGTCTGCAAGTGACAAAAATTAGAGCATTAGGTTTTTTTTTTTTATATATAGAATAGGGGACAAACGAGCATGCGGCTCACCTGATGGTAAGTGACTATCGCCGCCCATGAACAACCGCAACACCAGGGGAATTGCAGATGCGTTGCCGACCTTTTAGAAAGGTGTAAGCTCTTTTCTTGAAGGTTCCTAAGTCGTATCGGTCCGGAAAATTCGCTGGTGGTAATTGATTCCACAAGGAAGTCGTGCGAAGGAGAAAACTTCTTCTAAATCGCACAGTCGTGGACCGCCAATCATCCAGATAGTATGGATGGTAACGCGAGTTTTGTCGCGACGTGCGATGGTGAAATTGAGCGGCTGGAATTATTCCGAACAATTCCTCAGAGCACTCCCCGTGATAAATGCGATAAAATACGCAAAGAGATGCAACATCTCTACGCAGTGCCAGTGTATCGAGCCGATCAGAAAGAACTCGGTCGTCGACGATTCGAACCGCTCTGCGCTGGATGCGGTCAAGTGGAAGGAGCTGGCACTGGGGTGCCCCGGCCCAGAGATGAGAACAGTATTCCATGTGGGGCCGAACTTGCGCTTTGTAAAGTTGAGCGATGTGCCGGCATGAAATACTGTCTCGCTCTGCTGAGCACACCAAGCTTTTTAGAGGCCAATTTGGCCTTCCCTTCCAAGTGACCACGAAACTGCACACTATTCGATATGTCGACGCCAAGGATTCCGATACTGGCTGAGGCAGTAAGGGGAGTGCCTTGAAACTGAGGAGATACGACAAAGGGGTTCTTTTTAGCGGTAAACGCGCAAACTTGTGTCTTCTGGGGATTGAACTGGACTAGATTTAGTCGCCCCCAATCCGAGACTTTGTTAAGCAAAGACTCGACTTCAGACACAAGTTTGTCCCGGTACTCGGCGACGTTTTCCCGAGAAATATTGGCACGGCCGGTATATAAGGCATCACCAGTGCTGTCGTCCGCATAGCAATGAATGCTACCAGTTAGCAACATATCATTGATATGCAGGAGAAACAGCGTTGGTGATAGCACGCAGCCTTGTGGAACACCAGCATTGATAGGCTTGAAATCAGAGCATTCACCGTCTACTACGACCTTGATGCTCCGATCAGCAAGGAAACTGGTGATCCATTTGCACAATTTCTCGGGAAGCCCATAGGAAGGAAGCTTCGAAAGAAGCGCTTTGTGCCAGACCCGATCAAAGGCCTTCGCTACATCCAAACTAACGGCTAATGCCTCCCCCTTGGACTCTACTGCCTCCGCCCATCTATGAGTTAAGTAGACTAGAAGATCACCAGCTGATCGACCCCGACGAAAACCGTACTGGCGGTCACTAATCAGCTGGTGATCCTCAAGGTACCTCATGAGCTGGCAGTTTATAATGGCTTCCATTATTTTGGAGAACAAGGAGGTGATGGCGATAGGCCTGTAGTTGGACGGGTCTAAGCGGTCGCCTTTTTTAGGGATCGGGTGCACCAAAGCTGTCTTCCATGAGTTCGGGACTACGCCTTGGGAGTAGGAGTACCGGAAAAGACGCGTTAGGTCTTTTTGCTAGCACATTTTTGGACAGTTATATTTTATGTAAGTAACCTTTTTTACTATTCTATTCTATTCTTGATTAAAATTTGACTGAATTAATTTTTTTATAAAGAGGCCTTATATACAACAACATGATGTGTATTTTTTAAGGATTTTTACTCATAGACGAAACTTTTTAACAAGTTTGGATTGTTGGTCTACAAAATATATGTCATGTTGATTTGTGACTATTATTTCGCCGATAGTTTGGATTTTTGGTAAGAAATACGTATTTTTATTAAAATTAAATATGGTCATTATTGAAAATGGCTAGTTTAAATATTTAAAATACGCATTTCTTCAGGAACGAGTTCCCATCAAATCAATGTTCTTTACAATTCAAGAGACTATAATTTTATAAAGTTAGTTATTCCATTTTGTATTTTCTGAGCGCATATCTTCGTTACTTACTTTTCAAATATATCATTTTACGAAACCATCAGTATTTATATGATAAGTTTAACAATATATTGTACAGCGTAACACGTCGGTGAATAAAACTATGTAAATTTATAAGAAAATAACTGAACATAAAATACAGACACCTCAGAAGGACAGATTCTACACAACACGACCTTCTTTGCTTGAAGTACCAGAACTAACAGAATCGCGACACTGAGACTCGTCGAATGACTGATGCAAGCTAGTTCGCTACGCCATTATATGCGCCTTGCTGCTTATCTCTTTTCTTCCACACTCTTTCTCCAACATAATATATAAACATTCATTTTAGATAATTAAGTAGCCTTCAAATGCAGGTCTTGCGAACCTAAAACCTTGAACCTGCGGTACTATCTACGGTGCCCCAAAATGTATTATAGAAACAAATTAGTGGTGAATCCAAATCCGTTGCCGCAATATAGTCTATCCCGCGACTGCATCATCACCACCTACCATCTCGACCGATTCACCATCATCCACCACCGCCATCAGGCCATCAGTATCCACACAACACTACCCACACTCCACTCACACGTGATAAACAAAAAGTACATTATTATTATTCTTATTTTTTAGTTAAAATTTTACGACTATGATACAATACTAATATCTAAACTAATTGTACAATAATTTTAATCTCTCAAGTTAAATCATTTGCAATCAAAAATTAGCTACTAATAGTTTAAATTGCATTAATGAAGACCAAAGTTAAGAATTATTTTGCTTTATTACAGAAACCATTATATAACAAAATTACAAAAAAATTTTTGAGAGTTCTAGCAGAATAGATAGCTTTATTTCCTCACTATGGTGTAAGTGACCGGTCCTTAAGAAACGCGCAAATAGGCAGTTACGATTTTAAGAATATTAAAGAACTGACTTCCTTACACGCATTAACTAGATATTTCTGACAGTACTCTGTCAAGTAGTCATTTAGGATCTAGTTTGAAATATTATAACTCTATGGTATAAATGATAATTACTCTATCATTTTCTCCAGAGGGAAATAACTAGAAACCAAACAACGTTCTTATTAAGAAAGTTTTTCCTTATAACAAGATTACGTACGCCAGATGTGTTGGATAGCATTTGGCACAAGTATCACGAAAGAACTGTAATTTCCTTGAAAACATTAATGTGCGGGCAAAACATGCACGAATCAATGATTCCATTTTTATGTGGCCTACACATTTGTTGAACAAATTGTGGAACAGATTTTCATACAAATTACCCAATGCAGAAACGTCCATGCTATTTTATCTTATCTTTAAAATTGGATAACAGTTTTCTTATGGTGTTTGATGTCATTATTGTTCAGTGAAAATTTTAATATAAAGTTGATTAAACTCACGTTAGATCAATAAGTTTGCGCTTCATCTATATATAGCATCAAAACTTTGGAAAGTAATCAAGAGAGTTGTTGCTGGGATTTTGCCTCCCAACGGGTGCCAATATTCGCTGTTCGTATAAGAAAAAAGTTTCCAAAACAAGTTAATTGAAAAAAACCGATCACGTACCGGGAACAATTGTACGTTCGTGTAGACCACTCTCTTTGTAACTACTTTCTAGAGTTTGTTTTTATAGCTTAATTGATTAATAAAAGATTTTCAAGTAAAATCTTAGTGATCGTAGTTTGAGAACTAACTTATTTTGAGCTCCCAAATTTAAATTGAATTAAATATATTCTTAGAAAAATAATATGGCATGTTCTCTCAAATATTATAATATTTTGTATAAATTCATAGCAGCTGTAAACATGGTGCATAAAAACTACATTACTTACGCGACCTTCGGCTACCTACCTATACAGCAGCCGTATTACTATTGTTACTATTACTAAGCAACCGTAATTGTCAAGGGAATGATTATCGCTCAATACATAGTATACTGCTACACATCCCTTGCTTTGTTCATACCCATTGTCGCCTATAACCCCAACACTTGTTCTATTGATTTGCATATTATACAAGTATTTTTGTTAAAAAAAAACCCGTCAAAATGCAATTCAAGATCAGTAAACCTTAATAGGCCAGGTATGCAAAATATGAAAATGAAAATTTTAATCGGGAAATGAAATACTATTTAATACATTAGTAATAAAGGAATTTCCGTATCGCATTTTAAAAAAATAATTTTGAATGAACAATAAAATATTGCTAGTATCTACCTGAGATCACTAATGTAATGAAGTCACAGGGGAAGTCGCTATGTTACGGGTCAGCAACCATTAACTAAAACGTGTCTGAAAGCGGCGGGAATTCATAATATGTCGAATTCACATGTCGAATCCATATATCAAACTACATAAACTCAATATACAAGTGTAAAGATTTTTATATAAATAATATATAATCGTAATTAATACAATGATTTTA
Organism: Parnassius glacialis; assembly: GCA_033319125.1. NCBI lineage: Eukaryota > Metazoa > Arthropoda > Insecta > Lepidoptera > Papilionidae > Parnassius > Parnassius glacialis. Next base: position 19,166,479 of record JAVANC010000009.1, read on the forward strand.
ATAATAAAATAAAATAATATCTTATGTACAAATTATAGATCTCTCATTATCAGTAAATAATGGAATTAGTCGAAATGTATCCGCAAATATGTGAACGACGAAGCAGAAAGCGAAATGCACTCATTTAGTTGAAAATTTTAGGTGGGGTTAGCTATGATTTTACTTGGCGGCATCAGAAGAAGAGTCTGTTTTTCCAAGTCCAAGTTTTTGTAAGTATTCAATTCTGTGAGTATACATATTTTTGTGTGATAATATGCATAATATGTATTTCTGTGGATGAATCTATAAAAAGTTCGCAACACTGGCCACAATATCAAAATGTTATTATGCAAAATTGGCCTTTAAAAAGTACTTTTTAAAGTCAAGAAAGTTATATAATCGCTTTAACAAATCTCCGAAAGACGTTGTGAGAAAATGCTACAAGGAACGCACAAGAAGACTATTTTTCCCAGCTGTTAACATTTAATCTTATGAAATATAATCGAGTAAGAGTGATCTAGACTATATTTTATCCGAAAAACTTATATATTTATTTACACTTTATTGTACGCCTTAATAAAATGATTACATGATTTGGCGGACTGAATGCCTTTTGGTATTCTCTCTAACCCAAGACGTGTGGAAAATAATGTGATAGGTGCTAAATATAAAATGCACATGTTTATAAATTAAAAATAGACTAATATTATATATATTAACGTAAATACAAGATAATATATAGATATATATATATATATATATATATATATATATATATATATAATGTATATATGTAGTAAATTAAAATGTTTTAAGTCTATTTTAAGTACAAATAGACATATAACATAAATAAAACAACAACAAAGGTAACCAAATTGACCATACTAACTACCATCTGCTATCTTCATAAAGTATTTACGGAACAATCTCCTAACGTTTTTCTATTTAAAAACCTGATTATATTTTGAATTCGATCGATACATTACACACACACACGCGCGCGCACATGCGCACATGCACACACGCGCACACGCGCATTCAGGCACACGTGCATACGCGAACACACGCACGCACAAACGCACGCATGCACGTACGCACGCACGGACACACACACAAACACAACTAGCTTCCTAGTGAAAATCCGATTTTCGAAAACCGGGGTGAAACCAATAACCACCCGATTTGTTGAAAATCATTGATTTTCGTGGCGGGAAGGTAAAAAGCAATAAATTAATATCAAAATTAAAATAATAAAGACCTTTAATAAAAAAAATATTTTAACCTGTTATTTATTTTACAATCATCTTGAATCTAACCCTACATTAAAAGATCTCTCCCAGGCAAAGCCAGGGTAGGTTGCTACTGTTTTATAAAGTTAAACTTTTTGTACATATAAGGTTAAATTGTTACGCTAAAATAGTGTAAGTAACCATCCAGGGTTTCATAATTCACATTTCTCTTACCACTAGGTTGCATGGTAGACAAACACAGTAAAACGTATATTAAAAAACAAACGCTTTATTAATATACGTTTCAAAAATACAAGCATCCAGGCTGGAATACCGCAGGGTCTCAATAAAAACCCTTAGCCATTGCGCTCCCAACACGTAGTCTTCATGGTGAACGTTTTGTCAATATCGTGGTTGCTCGTATTAGTTGAATTGTTGATTTATTTTAGATATATTTTTTTTTCAAAAGAAAATTACAATCTCTCTTTCGGAACTCTATGCAACTCTGAGTTCGTTGCACATCTAAGACATATCTAATTCTTGCATATCTAAGACAAAGGACATGACGTGAAAATTAGAGGCTTAGAGGGTGTCGTACCCTTCATAAAGTATTTTTTTAAGATTAGCTGAATTTGTTTAGGTTTTTTTTCCTTTGGTCTTATCTAATAAATCTACAGGGATATTACTTAGGATTTAAACAGAATGTGTCCCTATACCCTCCTCCCATATTCATTGTTACATTTTGGCAGATTGTACAAAGTTAAGTTGGTAAAGGTAAGCTCTAGTTTTGCTATATAAAGAAATTATTTGGGCTGTATTTTCATACAATATCAATTTTTATTTTGTTAAATATACTGAGAACTTTACAGATTTTAAATATTTTATTTTTTATGATATAATTACATAGTTAAAGTAGTTCCAAAAAAAAGTCATATATTTTCGGAATATATTTAGTGTAAGTTCTGCCATAGCTTGTTAGGCATATATAAAAAGCTCAGTCTCGTTTGGTAGCTTATACTTTAGTTTGCTTAATTTTACCACAAGGAATCAAAAATTTAATTTGTTATATATTACTCGTCCTAAGAACGTATGTTTCTTAAGTTATTTTAGTGAGTTACAATAATAATTTGAAAGTTTGGTTTAAGTAAACAATTCTGCTCATGGGTCATGACTGTGGGGTGAAATTAGATTTAATGTATGGTGAATAATGCATGATTTTAGTTTTTTAATTATAATTTATTAAATTTTGTGAGCAGTAAGTAACTCTCCTACTCTACTCCTAAATACCTACGTTATAAGCAATACAAACTTCAATGTAACATTTTTTATTATAAGCGAATATTCCAAAATATAAAATAAACCTAAACTTAGAATTTAGACTTTCTTTGAAAATTTAATTTCAAAATTTCGAATTTTCAGGAACATTTACTAGAACAAAAGCTTTCATTAAATACTTGAAGTTATGGTTAAAAGGAATTTCAACAGACAGTAATGACCAAATAATTCGAAACATACTATTCATTGAAATAATTAGAACTGCGATTGGTAGGAAGCTAAAGATTTCCAAAGGGAGTATACCCAAGTCTTAGTAAAGCTATGGAATTCTATTTTGACCAAGTACATTTAGATTTATTGAAGCGGTAAATTAAACTATTTTCCTTTATTTGTTTAACATTGATTTATTTACGGACAAAATACAAATCAAAATAATTATTCAGTTCAATTATAATATAATTGAACTAAATAATTATGAGTTATCGCATAAGCTTTTATATTCTCTATACTTGTGTTTCCGTTGTGTTCCCTTATATCAATGGTACCAAACTTAATGAAAGAATCGACATAATTATAAACAGAGTAAAACAATAGGTAGGCTATCATAATTTAGAAGTCTATTTTAAAAAATACAATTCAGACCACGACAAAAACATGAACTAAGCATAAATTATACATATAATCAAACAAAATTAGAATGTGATCAAAATTTTTCTTTGCTGGGTATAAATATAGATTCAAATGTTAATTTTAAATCACATATCCCAAAAAATAAGTTAAAATGATCACAATTTATATATGCTTTAAGAGAACTAAAAAAATCTCCAAATTTAAAAACGGCAGTGACAGCCTATCGCGCCTACGCTCAAGCGTGGCTAAACTACGGCGTCATACTGTGGGGCAACAGTGTAGAATCACGCGAACTTTTTATTTTACAAAAAAAATGTATACGCGTACTTGCAAATACCAAACAAAAATAAAGCTGCAAACCTCACTTTCAAAATCTCAACATTCTAACATTACCGTGCCTATATATATTAAAAATATGTGAGTTTGTAAAAAGACACCCAAGTTTTTACACCAAAATCATAGACGCGCCCCGACACACATAAGAATAACATTTTGCATCAGGTCCTTACCCGATGTCAATAAAAATGTATAATAAATTGCCAGAATACCTAAAAGCCGAAACAAATGTTAATAAATTCATAAGTTCTATAAAAGATATACTTATTAAAAAAAAGTTATTATTTCAATTAATGAATACATTGAGGAAAAGAATTTTTAAGTGTCTGCCCCTCTCCTGTTCATTGCTATGCATAGGTGCATGTGATTGTTAGAACTTGCATGTTTTGTTTAGTCACTAAGTCAAATGTAACGCAATTTGTGAATAAATAAATAAATAAATACTTTAAGGACAAATAAAATAGACTCCTACTTAAGGCATCTTAACAAAGATCTAATCTATCACACCGAAAAAATATAAGGTCCTTCCATTATGTTTTTACAATATTTTATAAATATATTATACGAGGGTGACACTGAAAGTTCTTAGAAAATAGCTATAGAACGGGTGACCCATTAATTCCACGTCTGACGTGGCCAAGTAATCGATTGTTTGCTGGCGGTGTGCTACGAGGCGTTGTCGTGGTGAAGGAGGATCTCGCGGTAGGATTCTCCTTCACCACGACAACAACAAGGTCGTTTCTCTTGAACTTTTTCAAGACAAATGGCAAACAATTGTTAGTGTACCACTCTGCAGTAACTGTTTTTCGATCATCTAAAACAATGGTTGCGTAATGACCTGTCCTCCCGAAGAACGAGGCCACCATCTTTTTTCTCACGCTTCGACCTCTCTTCACTTTGGTTGGCAACTCCTCGGAAGGAAACACCCAGACAGCAGGCTGTATCTTAGTTTCAGGATCATAACAATAAATCCAGTTGTCATCACCCGTAAGTTTGTCGAACACAGCATTTGAGTCACCTCCGTTAAATCTTTGAACCATTTCACGACACCAATCAACACGACGGAGTTTTTGGGCCTCTGTCAATGTATGAGGTATCCACCGGGCACAAAGCTTCTTGACCGCTAAAGGCTCATGAAGATTTTGTGCACTTTACTCATATCGATGCCTAAGCTTGTCCGAATCTGGTGATAAGTCACTTTAAGTCACTCTTTTGTCAGTCTATCATACACCGCACAACACTAATGTTATCTTCAGTCGTCACCGTAGAAGGCCGTCCCTCACGCAGATCATCGGTGAGATTAGTGCGACCACGTTTAAACTCATTAAACAAGTTGTAAACAGTGGCACGAGATGGGGCTTCATCTTGAAAGGCCAATCGAAGTCTATCATAACATTCTTGTTGATTTAAATGACATCGAAAGTCATAAAAATCATTGTACTAAAATGTTTTCGCGTTAAATTCATGCTGACGTTACACAGACAATTCTCAATTTGCCGCCAAATCGTAAACAAATGCCAAATTAGTAAAATAGCTACATACACAATAATATTGGCAGAGTTCCATTTTCAAAAATTGAACTTATTTTTTTATTATATCGTTTAAAAGTGGCCACTTCTAAAAACTTTTAGTGTCGCCCTCGTATGTTGTTATCACCTTTTTCTTCACATATTTTTATTGTCAAAAGTATCCAACTTTGGGATTTAACTAACCTTTAAAAATTCATTACTCCGAAAAAATTTACTTTATCGAAAAAAGTCATGCGAACTTTTTTATACCTATTTCATCAAAAAATATAAAGAGATAGATATTTTATGTTTTATTCTTTTTCTTTAAATATTTTTAATGAGTCAAGAGTATCTGAGGGATTCTTCAAACATTAAAAAAATCATAATTCCGAAAATATTAAGTTTATCGTGAAATGTCATAAAATATTTTTATAGATATTTAAAAATATGCTAGACTATGCTACATTATTATTGTAAAGGGAATTGATAGTCATAACAGTATAACGTTGGGATTGTGAATTTTAATGCACATTCATAAAAAATATAATAAATATTCATAACAAACTTCAACACCCGGAACAATTATTTCTAGGCAATAGAAATACTTGTTCGTTTCGGGATTCGAGCTCGCGGCCCTCTGCCACAGTCTCATGGAGCCGTTAAAATAAGTCAAATCAACACAGGACGTAGTTACAGTTTTGACGTGCTCAAATTTAGATATTTGAATGAGGGCTAATAATTTTCCACTCACCAGATGTCGCTAGGTGTGACTGAGGTAAAGTTTTTTTTACACAGTGTCAGTTAATTGAGAAATTAGTTTTAAATAATAGTTTATCATTATCTACACTATTATATTAATACACAACACAATGCGTCAGTGGTTTGATTTTTAATTTTTTGCACATTATAACTCTTTTTTTTTTTTAAAGTAGTCTTTTAGTTATATTTATAGTTTGGTTAATTCATTTCCAACGTAATTAATATAAAATATAACTAATAATACAGAAAGAAACCTTACATATTACATTTTCCTAAAAAATTATTGTCCCCGCTATGAAATCTGTCAAATATTTTACCACACTCTAAAGTGACGCCGCCCTGGCGGCAGAAAAAGTCGTGGATGCCCTCATTGCAAGGTGACTTACGAACGTACACATTGAAACAGTTTTCCGCTATATTTTATATATTATACCTAACTAAACTATGCTCAATTTCTTGACACGCACTCTTGCATTCATTTTTTTTCTATTTTTCTTTATCAGCCCGTAAAAGTTTACTACATATATTAGACGCAAACATGGATGCACACAAAACCATGTTAATGGTTGCAAATGATTTTAGATGCATGCATGTACTTGAGTGTATGTTCTTGCAATGGCTTAGGTTTGGTTTTTGCATTCCTTGAAATGTACGTAGCGCTCCGTTTTTCTTTCTTTGTTGCTATGAGGATACTTGAAGTATTATTAATTTTACAAGTATTGAGTAAAGTAAATTGGCAAAACTTTACAATCGCATTAGGTATCTGACATGATAATAATGTTCTTATTATTTGTAAATTTAATAGTGGGGTGCGTGTTCAGCATTATTACAAAATAAGTTTGTATAGGACGCCTACACACAAGAATGCACGAATGGGCTTGCGGCTTATTACCGTACATGTACCGATTATACATATGTGCATGTGTGAGTGAGGAATCTTTTATATATGTTCATTATTTATTTAATTAATTAATATATTTAATTAAATCTTAAAACTAATTATAAGGTTACACACAATATTAGCACACAATTGAGCCGTGGTAGCTCAGATAGTTAGCGCTCGCTGTAAGCTTCACAGTACTCGAGCAACCCGGGTTCGATCCCCGCCGGCACCAATGAAATTGTTAATTGCAATTTTAAGTGCTGATTTACCACGTGCTAGGCGGTGAAGGAAAACATTGTGAGAAAACCTGCATGTCTGAGAAATACGAAAAAAAATATTTCGAAGACATGTGAAGTTCGCAAACACGCATTGGGGCAGCGCGGCGGACATTTCCTTGCCCTCTCAGAAATGAGAGGAGGCCTGTGCCCAGCAGTGGGACGTAAATAGGCTACAACTTTATTTACTTTACACAATATTGAAAAAACTAAAACTAAAAATTTAAATTTTCATACAATCCTACTTCCCGTGGGATCGTGCCAAGAACATCGGCTGCGTTTCCCCGCTGAATGGCTATACTTAGCCTTTGAGCGAGAAAAGAACCAGTCTTCTTATTACCCCCAGTAGTCACGGATACAGTTCCTTTACGAATTTCGCTGCACGCGGACCCTGGACCATGTTTGAAAATGCATGTAACATATGATGAAATTAAATTTAAACAAAACAAATATTAATAAAAAGTATAATATAATATACGAACTAAAAAAATCAAATCAGGACACTAATCAAAAATTTTAATGCATAGTACTTTACTGTGCAATCTTTGATGAAAAATCAAAAATAAAACAGGTAAATGTTTATTTTTACACATTATTTCATCGGTATGTTTTTACTCGAATGTAAGCTAAGAGACCACTCTTAGATTCATATATCTCTCGTATCGAGGAGCAACTAACTCTGGATATAAGAAGTTATTGTAGAATTTTATAAAAGTCCCTCCACGTTTTCCTTCCAGAACTAGTCGTCTCTTTTTATGAATTCGAATTTAACTTTACCGTCGACTGTCCTTGGGCTAATATACACATATTTTGACTAGTTACTCGTAATATACTTATAGTATATATATTATATATATATATATATATATATATATATATATATATATATATATATATATATATATATATATATAACTTGGTAGTATCATTTGCTTTTTCTGTTGACTGTGAAAACGTCAGATTTATACTACCAAAAGTCAATTTTCTTATATTAGATTGCTTTATTAGATTCCATATTATAATTGGATCATGGGCATTCCACTTCTAAAGAACCAGATTCATATTTGCCGTCTGGACTAGCACCCAGAAATGAAAATTCGTGGTATATATGTAAACTACAGTCATGTATGTTAACATTTAAAGCGCTTTCTAATTCTCGGGACGCTTTACACTCGTTGTTCTTGCAATTTTTTATATATAGTACATTGCTTAAATCGTTGCCACTCAGTAATTACTTAGCATGGAAAAAACAGTTGGTATTTTCAAATCGCTTGCAAACTTTGGCAAACCATGAAGCTGTCAACTTGTTTTTCTATTTTTCAAGAGCGTGTTTGCTCTCTGTAAAACAGTGCTCCTTTCAATAAAGTTTTTCTGTTCAAGGGACTTCACCAACTGTTATATAAGGTCGAATATTTCTGATATAAGCATAGATACAGGTATCACCATCAGCAATCAAATGTGAATAAACAGTTGTCGCAGCGTCAGGGGCAGTATCGTAGCTTGTGCCGTATGAACGGTTACTCAACATACGTCTGCAATTATGACTATCATTGGTTTTCCTTAAGACGACATATTTCCGATGAGTTCTACATGCTCCACCTCTTCTTTCCTAGCCTCAAACATACGATTCTCCGCCGTTTGTTCCCATCATTGGCAAATTTAATTACGCGTTGCTTCATATAACCGCAGAGGTATGGTGAAATGTCTCCATAGGTAAAAACAATATGTGGAGTTATATCCACTGCAATGCAATATGTGGAGTTTATCCACTGCTACTGGATATATTCAGCAGCAATGGATGAAACTCCTGCTATAACTTGCTCATTTATACCCATTTTATTATCACCTTAGAGCGATCTTTTGAGCTGTGATTTCTGACCACAGATTTTGCAAAGAAGTTTATTATTTTAATGAAGGCCAGCTTTGCTGGTGGTGCTCTCAATACCGCTGCCAAAAAAAATTAAAATCATTCTCCTATCTTTTGGCTTACATTCTTTAACCGCACATTTTAGCTCTTGAAGTTAAAAAAAAAACCGGCCATGTCCGAGTCGGACTCGTGCATGAAGAGTTCCGTACCATCGTAATACACGTTTCACTAGACCCCTACTAAGGGAAGCCCCTTTTAATTTTTCATTTATTTTAATTTTTAATATTTCTTATTTAAAATTTCAACTGTCTACCTGTTACGGATCATGAGATACAGTCCGCTGAAACACAGACGGAAGGACGGACAGACAGACAACGGAGGCTTGGTAATAGAGTTCCGTTGGTTAACCTTTGGGTATGGAACCCTAAATAGACAACGTTAGTATATAAAGTAAAATAACAAAACAAAATCTCATTACTTTTAACTTTTTCCATTCTTATCTCATCAGCATTTAGGATGTTCATACATTGCCTGAATTTAAACCATAAACTCGTAAGCATACAAACCTTGTTATTTATGTGTAATCATGCATAACTAACTAGCTCAATTAAGATAAATTTACCAAACTTAGCTAAATTCCCAAATTGTTATTATTTTCTTTTATTTGCTAAAATAGCTTGGTTTTATTTCCCATTACGATCTCTAGAAATCGTCAATCAAAAAAAATATAGTTGACCCTACAGACCGTTCCTGGAACTTCCCGCTAATGTTGTGACGATGTATTACATCAAAAACGATCCGAGATGAAATTCAAAGTTATTTCAAAAAAATACTTCTATCGAAACTTTTCGTTAACGATTTCTCTTCAACGCATCAACCGGTTTTGATGCGGTTTGCAGTAATCGACGGCGTTTTATGAGTTTAAGAGCTGATTAGAATTTTAAATTGATCGTTACATCCGTTTAAAAGTTATTTAATAAAAATTTTGAAAAGTTTTTTTGGGATTTTTCAAAATCTACCGGTTTGAATCGGTTCAAATGGTAAAGAAAATCCAGGTTTCGTGAAGCCTTTTCGAACGCCGCCTAGTTCATTCAAATCGGTCACGCCATTCCAAAGTTATGGGAGGGTTACATACATCCATACACACAAATACACATACATACAGGCATAGTGGCATCCTTGAGGATTAAGGAATTAAGGAAGGAATAATCAGAATAGCTCCCTAGGACCGCAAAACTAAAGTAATAAATAACTTCCCGATTTTTTTTTAAATTATTGATTTTCATTAGTTAAAAATAATTTTAAAGTATTTTACTAACTAAAGGATTAAGACTTGTCGATAACGCTATAATAGTGGATTTTCCTCGTATGCATGGTAAACCGCAGGCAGAGCGCCGATCAACGTGACCTCTCTCTGGAAAGCGTAGCGGCTGTCCACAGAACACAATTTATAAAAAAAGTAATAAAACTATTTAATTTTTAATTTAGAGGGTAGGGTTTATTTTAGTTCATCACACAGCATTTTCATAAAAATTTTCACGTGGTTTGAATTTTTAATTTCTTGTAAAACCTAAATCAAAATATCTTTTCTAGTAACTATTTTCCTTTGCTTTTGTCAAATTGATTATATTTTTTTGTTTTCCAGTGATTTCAGATGTTTTAAGCTTTGAAATTGACACTAAAAGGGAAATTAATAAAACATATGTTTGGTTTTCTTGAAAGCATCCACAAATATTGTATTAGTATAAAAAAAATCTCTTATAACTATTTAAACCGTAAAATTTCCTAAAGTTATAAGTAATTAACATTTGTATAAGTTAATCGTTCGATGGACATTAACAGGTTTGAAAAGTAGATATTGTTTTGAGCAAATCAGCACTTGGAACGTATACACATCCTTAAAATGGCAATTTCATAGTTTATACATGGTTATAATTAAAGATCGTAAAAATAAAATATAGCATTGCTATTTAGTATTTACATGGAGAGGTTCATGAATAGTTAACAGGTGAGTTACGATAAGTGCAATAGCGTGACGGCGGCCGCTAAGGTACCAGCATTTTAATAAATGCAATAAATTTTACCTTCTTTACCTTCTTCCTCTACTTTTGAAGCAAATTCAATTTAAACATTTAAGATTAAAATACCAAAATCATAATCAAAATTCATTTTATTTATTTAAAAGCCATGAAGTATAAGCATAAGAAAACCTATAACCACATTTTATAACAGTGTCGGAAGACCCGATTAGAATGAGGCTGCGGAGAAAGGCGCGCCTTTTGTTCTGGTGTGCTTTATCTGAGAATGAAAAGTAGGAGGAGCTATCTTCTCCAGAAGAGGAGCCGCCGCGGGGCGTCCGGCACTGGTGGCGCCGCGCATGGATCAAGGATGGATTCGTAGGCATTAACAATGTAAATAAAATTTCTTTCACATCGTTTGAAGAACCGATCTTCAAGTCAAAGTTCAAGTTTATACGTGGTAGAGCCATGCTGCAGCAATATTATGGTTGCAGCACGAATGGGTCGGCTCGACCGGGGAAGGACCACGCTCTCACAGAATACCAGCGTAAAATAGCAGCTTAACGCTGCTGTGTTTCGTATGGTGAGTGTAGAGAACCGGAGACGCTTTTTTACTGGAAACGAGGCATTCCATCTTAGTCCTCACGGTTGACAACGCATCTGCATTTTGATTCTTAATCGAAGATAGATGTAGATGTCTATGGGCCACAGCAACCACTTACCATCAGGTGGACTGTGTGCTCGTTTGTCACCCTATCCTATAAAAAAAGAAAGAAAGTTATTTCTTCTGGTATGACCTTCTTATTTCAGCGTCAAAAGGAAGGCTGAAGGGTGACAAACGAGTGTGCTCGTGCTTATCCTATAAAATAAAAAAAGTCATATGGCCGACCCATTTCCACTTCAGTTTACTGAACTACGTCAGTTACTCAAATTCTACTGCGGATATGATAGTAACAGTTTTTATCTTGCAAAGAAACTCCGAGCATGGCTCTCTTCATAGCTATCTGAGTCGTATCAAAACGGCCACCCGCAAATTTATTTCAACATATGCGGACTAAGAAACTAAAACTATTTAAGTAGGCGAACAAAATAATAAACAAGAGGACTCAAAAGACACAGCCTCAGGAAATTGAATGTCTGACATTTAAAGGTGTCACTCAAGAAGAATCTCGGATGCTTAATAACTTTTATTTACCTACTACACAAAATTCTAGTAAAAATCCGCATCTCACATCTCTTTTTGAAATGGAAAGCAAAAAAAATTGAAAGTCCAACATTTACAGATGCTACTCAAGAAGATACCGGGAACAGTTTATATTTAGATAGCCGTAAAAAAAAAGTAGTCAAGAAAAGAGAAATACATCAATCAAACGTAAAATATATGAAATGGTTATACACAGCCGATGTAAAAATGTAACACTGAAGCCCGTCGAGACATTCGTCAGGTTTCCAACGTCAGGCAGGCAGAGCAACAGTACAACACACAGGCTCATCGAATTGCTTGGCAGGATTCACATTGTTTACAAACTGAACAAGTTAGAAATAGCAGGGTTTGACAAATGGCACGGTATGATTCTATTCAGGATTGGGAAAATGTTATTCAAAAATATTTCACTAACGAGAAGGATACAATCACTCTTGTTCATGTTGCGCCAGATTGTGGCTCAAAAATTCTGTTAAAAAACTTACAAAACGTGCCATTTTGACTAAATGTAATGAAGAACTAATGTCGAGTGTATTCTATCCGGATTCTTCAGAAGACCAAGTTTTGTTATACTTGTGCTAAATATGGAGGAAGGCTGACTGCTGCCTTCCTTTTGACGCTGAAATAAGAGGCTCATATCAGAAGAAATATTTTTTTTTTATTTTATAGGATAGGGTGATAAACGAGCACACAGTCCACCTGATGTTGAGTGGTTGATGTGGCTCATAGACATCTACATCTATCCTCGTTTGCGAATCAAACTGCAGATGCGTTGTCACCCGTGAGGACTACGATGGAATGCCTCTTTTCCAGTAAAAAGGGTATCCGGTTCTCTACACTCACCATACGAAAAACAGCAGTTTTAATCTGCTATTACTCTAGTTATATTTCATATTATGTAACTCAAAGTGAGTTTAGCATGGCTCTCTAGCGTCTTAAAACCGGAAAGGCTCTGAGAAACGATTGAATGGGTGAATGAGTGAATCTTCTAAAAAACCCAGTACCTTCGGCCCTCCAAAAAAATTTTAATTTCTTTAGCTGCCAAATCTACAAAATGTTTAAAAATATTTTTTCTTTGCTTGTTCCGTATGCGTTCTTTCTTATACCATTCATCGGATTACAAATACTGCAACGCATTCCTGGTATAGATAACATTGAATTATTTTCTTTTTCAATTTCCATATAATGTTTTGGTTCGATCGCTTCCGTTCTGTAAAAGTGGGCACACAAAGATTTTCTGAATCGAATTTTCACTTGTAATAAAAGTCGATTATGTATGATGATCGGAAATATACGACGAACCAGAGGCAGCCAAACCATGTCGCAAACGCAAATTGAGTCTAATAAAAAAATAAACTACTTGCGATTGTACGGTGGAATAACTAGCATAATTACATGTAGCTTGTAGCTTCTTGATATCTAGCATAACCAATACTACAGATGTTTTAAGTCTTATAAGCGATAATTTACAAGATCCAACAACTGAGAGTGGTCAATTGTTCCTGTCAGCAGAGCCTACCCCTTTCTATAAAGCCGGCAATGCGTCTGTCTGCAATTCCCATGCTGTTGCGGATATTCAGACAGCTCATAGATTGTGGTCACTTACTGCACAATACAATTTGTCGTCAATTCTCACTTATCATTATAGGTCATTTGCTTTTTTAGAATAATGTATTTGTTTTGTGTGGTGTTTGTTACTCATGTAGATAAATATTTTTAATCTTATCATGTTCCTGGAAAAAGATAATGGTGCAAACGAATAGATTACAGAATAGCGAATCAATAAAATCAAGAGCTCACTATTGCCAGATATAGTGTTAAATGAAAAACTAACGAGCAATTTATTTAATTTATAGAGCGATACAGTTTACACAGATACTAGAAACAGTAAGTAATTTTATTTAAACGTTATAGTATATAACATTTTTCGCTTCTGTGTCTTAGTTTTGTAATAAAAAGAAGAATATTTCCAAAAGAAAGGCTTTTTTGTGTTTCAAATTTTTATTTAAATAAACAGGTATCAATATAAACCTAATTCATCATTTCATCATCATTACAGCCCTTCATAAGTCCACTGCTGAACCTCCCCCAAGGAATGCCACAAAGCACGGTCCTGAGCCACCTGCATCCATCGACTTCCTGTCCTAACCTTATTAACTATCGCAATATTCAATTTTATTTTTATCACATTATAAAAAATAGGTACAATGAAGCTCATATTTTTTTAGTAAATTACAAATATATTTTAACGTTATAATATGACTACAACGCTTAATAATTGCAGCAATTTTGTATATCTCATCACTGGCACAAAACAGCTGAGTATTTTTTTATTAATGCTGGATTTTAGTTCAGAATGTGAACAGTTGATGGTCAAAATTTACTAAAAGCATTACGCCTAATTATTTATCTTTAACTGACAACTTTTCCGATGCCTACATAGTTGTTTACGTAACGTAGGCATAGAGCAGAATTTTATTACTAGTGTGAGACATGGGAGACATATAAAACTTTGCAGAAATCGTTTGTTACTGCTAAGCGAAAAAACACTTTCTTTAACAGTTGCATAAAATGTAGGGCGATTTGTTTTCTTATTTGACATTTTATAAGCCTACTTGCTGGCCCAGCAGCCGTTGTTCTGCCTTTTCCGATAGATGACGCGATGAGTTTAACTCTGAATTGACTTCGGACTTATTAAAATGTTAAAATTGAAGTTAAACTTACAGCCTATATACGTCCCACTGCTGGGCACAGGCCTCCTCTAATTTCTGAAAGGGTTTTAGGGCAAGGATTTGTGCGCCGCGCTGCCCCGATGCGTGTTGGCGAACTTCACGTCTTCGAAATATTTTTTTTTCTTATTTCTCGGACATGCAAGTTTCCCCAAATGTAAATGTAAACTTATTAAAATTTTATACGTGGTAGAGCCATGTTACAGCTATATTACTGGTATAGTCGTAGCATCAACGGGTCGGCTCGACCGGGGAAGGACCACGCTCTCACAAAATACCAGCGTAAAATAGCAGCTTAATGCTGCTGTTTCGTATGGTGAGTGTAGAGAACTTGAGACCCATTTTACTGGAAACGAGGCATTCCATCTTAGACCTCACGGGTGACAACGCATTTGCAGTTTGATTCGTAATCGAGGATAGATCTAGATATCACACACAGCAATCACTTACCATCAGATGGACTGTGCTCGTTTGTCAACCTTATCCTATAAAAAAATGTAAATATCTTTATTAATGACTCGACCACAATCTCACCAATCATGTCTTTTAGGATTTTTTGGCACTATAACAACATATATTGGGATTTTGAGGCATTTTGGTACATAAATATGTATAAAGGAGAACGGCAGATTTTGTACCACATACTTTTTTTGTTGTTTTGTTATAGAATTTGTACCACATATTAAGGAAACTAAGACATTTATTTTTATGTTAGTGTTTTATTTTTAGAACTCCGGATTAATTAATAATATCAATAAAAGGATTTTAATAAATAAACGTAATATAAGCGTAAACTAAACGCATTTATGTTTTTAGAAGTTGCCATATGTAAAATACGAGTAACACAAATATCGAAATGATAATTATTTATTTAGAAATAGAAATAACACTATATATAATTAAACACTTATATCTTATACCTAAGAATGCATAATTGTTGCATAAAATCATAATAGTTTACGGTTTAATGATAGGAATGATGTTCGTCGTCAATATGTTTTGTTCATATGGCAATTATTTATTGACAGGTAAAGATTATCTGTCTTTCAGTTCACTTCAGTTTTCAGTTTTTTGCTGTTGTTTTGGATTTTAGTTTGTGACTGCATCTGAGCAATTTAGCGAATTATCTGGCCGTTTTTACGTTGAGTTGAGCATCTGCTCCTCCGTTCTCTATCTTTTGATAATAGTTTCGCGAAAGGACGCGGACCATACTCGTATAGTGCCACTAAAAATGATACGACCATAATGAGTGACTTATTAACGAAACAGAATTCAATGATTTTTATAGAGATAATGATGTTTTTATTCTAGATAGAGGTTTTCGTGACTGCATGGATAGTCTGCATGAGAAAGGATACATAGGTCATATGCCTAAAACTAAAGAAGACGGCTAATCACAGCTATCTACTCTTGAAGCCAACAGATCACGTTGTGTAGCTATAAACCGGTTGGTAGAAGCTGTGAATGGCCGTTTTAACAGCGACAAGCAATCTAGAACGTTTACTTTATTACCAAAACAATGTTTATGTGCATATATGTAACAATCTACAATGGCACAGTAATACATAACCTTAAAAAATAAAACTGGTTATAACTTTTACGTCCCAAGTTTTAAAAATCTAAGAATTTAAATAGGGCTTTTCTATCCTTCTAACAGCCAACTAAAACAAAAAATATCCCAAAACACGAAATTTTTTAGTTGTACGAAATTCCCATACAAGACTGCCGTTCTCCATTGTTAATAACTTGACGACAGCGCCATTTATCGCGGATCCTAAAAATATTTTGTGAATATGACTTCAATCAGTCATGTCATTCAGGAAGTTACACGATCTCTAGACAAACGGTTATATTTCATATTTTATATAAAATATATCATTTTCGAAACATAATATATATGTATAACATAATATGCCTATGCCAATAACCACAAGTGATTTCTCGTATTATTCAAGCTAAACATAATCCATAATTATTAATTGTAATAAACCTAGCAAGCTAACAGCATAGCAAAGTGGCGAAGCAATCAGCTTTGTAGCGGTTTCTAACGGAAAAACAATTTTCAAAATAGGAGGTTCAGATGCCTGGGTGATCAGTAATCGATTGCTGAAAACAGAATTTGAAAATTCGAAACCGTTCTCTAGATAATCGTGGGACAGACGGACAGACGGACGGACAGACGGACAGACGGACGGACAGACGGACAGACATCGTGAAATCAATAAGTGACTTCACAAGCTTCGCCACTTAATAATTTCTTAAATAACTTCAATTTCAGATATGCCACCTCCACACGCGATGCCTTGCGGACCTTACTGCGGCACAGGCCATTGCGCTCCGCATTGTTATTACAGAAATACAGTAACGGTGTACCCAGCGCCACCACCACAACCTCACTATCCACCACCGCCGCCGTTTTACCATCATCCGCATCAGCCGCCACCGCATCAGCAACCACCGCATCACCGTCCACCAACACAAAATCAATTCCCTCACAACATGTTGCGTTAAAGGAGGAGAGGAATATTAACATTATTTTCTTAGCAATGCTTGCCATGAACTATGCAGTTGTTACATTATGCAAAGACTGTTTATAATTTAAATTATTGTCAATTTAATGTTTAATGTTGTAAGCACATTACGCAAATGGAACTTTACCAAGTCTACTGAAATCATTATTATATCAAATTTAATTAATCATTATATTAAAAGACAGTAACAACTATAAAAATAGCTTTTATTACATAATTTTTTATAAGAGATTGCATATTGTTTTTTATTTACAAGAAACCTTTGTACAATAACATGATATTATGTCACTATAGTTAAAAACAAGCCTGGCTCAAGGTAGCTTAAATCTCAAAATTGTCTAAAACTCGTATATTTAATCCCAGAATATTAACAAATTGTAAAGTATTCAATCTGAGTACTCAGTCAAAATAATAAGCAATACATTTTCAATTACAAAATTACAGTAACAAGCGAACTAACATGCCACCTCGTCAGGGCTGCAGTAGCCACTTACCTTCTTAAGTGCGTCAGTGAGTTCTGCAGCCCTTTGACACCTGCAACCAACTTTACACAAAGAAGTCTACACCGTCGTAAGTGGCTACTGCAGCACTTTGACACCTACAACCAACTTTAAACAAAGATGGCTGCACCGTCGTAAGTGGTTACTGGAGCCCTTTGACACCTGCAACCAACTATACACAAAGATGGCTGCACCGTCGTAAGTGGTTACTGGAGCCCTTTGACACCTGCAACCATAGATATAGCATACATTAGATTGGCGATGGCGTGATTAGGGTGAGACCAAAAACGAAATGTACCCGTGTGAGTGAAATGTGCATGTGTGCGACAACAATAGTGCTGCGCCATGTCTCAACTTCAATTATCGATACAGAACGCTGTGTCTGTGTCATAAAATTAATATTATTATGTTTGAGGGCATAAAAATAAAACTACAAAAAGTTTGTGATTTTTATTTTCCACCAAAATAACTAATTTATTGTAAAAATGTCGTAAGCTCTCCTTAAGAGGTATATTGCAATTTTGCTTCATACTTCAATCTAATAATTAAATAAGTTTCGATTATAAATTTATTAATTAAACGTTAATGGTTTGATAGTGCTCGCGAATCGTACATATGTATGTCAAGTATGCTAAAAAAAATTTGCAGGACACAAGGCATTCGTTTACTAATTTTCGAAACATATTTTCATTTACAATTTTCCTTTCACATGTTTTCGGGAAATACGTTCAGAACGAATACCTATCTCATAAAATTTTTCTTAATCACCCTTTCGATAAGATGCTGCAACAAATGGTTTAAACTAGATGCTTTTACAGCACTAATGTTATTTTGAAGTGAGGGAAGCCTTTCTAGGTTTTTTATCACTTGATACAACTTTTCCACTTTTTTATTAGCCCGTCTTTTTGTGCTCTAACATTTTTCAGTTTTCTTTTGTTTCATATTTTATCTTCTCCGAAGAATATCAATAGTTTTCTTCATTTTTTTTTCTCGGGGAATGGTCTTTAACAGAAACGTTTGCAATTGAGCTACTGGGTACTGGCAATATATTTCTGTAGATGCATGACGATGCTTTGCGTACCGGCTTCAATACAACCTACAAACAAATATAATTAGTGAACACATTATGTACTTATCTATGATTAAAATTAATCAAATACAACCCTTTTACCTATTTCTGCCGCTAAACAGCAGTGCTTACACTGTCGCGTTCCAGCCATTTGAGTATAGAGAGCCTGTATAATTATAAGTTGTAAGATATTTTACCTTAGTCTTCAGGGGTGAAAACACATTTTTTTATAGAATTAGGGTGACAAACGAGCACACAGTCCACCTGATGGTAAGTGGTTGCTGTGGCCCATAGACATCTGTATCTGTCTTCGTTTGCGAATTAAAATGCAGATGCGTTATCAGCAGTTAGGACTAAGATAGAATGCCTCTTTTCCATTAAAAAGGGTCTCCGGTTCTCTACACTCACCATACGAACAGTAGCATTAAGCTGCTATTTTACGCTGGTATTCTGTGAGACCGTGGTCCTTCCCCGATCGAGCCGACCCATTCGTGCTACATTTATACTATTGATATAGCTGCAGCATGGCTCTACCACGTAAAAAAATTGTTATTTGTTTGAAGATGACTGTAGGTAACCAAGTACTGCAGTAGCCGTTTATTATCAAAAGACACTAAGTTCATTTGTTACTGTCGTTTTATAAAAAATATTCACCACGTGGCTGACAACAACAAGTTGTACACATTTGAACAATCGCAAATGGAATTAACATATGTACAGTAAAATATGTAATTAAGAAAATACGCACGGCCATAAATAATGTGGGTATTGATCCAAAACGCAGCTTTACTCTTTGTGTACTTCTATGAGAAAAACATTTTTGTTCAAAGTGCTTGCTACATGTAGTAGATTTTTTTTTGGGAATCTGAAACATAATAACAGTTTAAATCATCTCATTAAAGTATTTACAATAATGCGTAAGTATTTACTATTACGAAACACTAAAACGTAAAAATAGAAAATTTAAAAAAAAAACTAAGTCACAAGAGGCTGCATCCAAGGATATGCCTTTGCCTGTTATAAACATATTATCGATAAGATGATATTGATAGTGTCAATCCCTACAAAAATTTGATCAGAAATAGCGGGAATTCACGTATTTTTTATTATTTTTAATATAACTCTCACGCATTTAGAGCATTATCGTAATAAAATGCGATATTTTTCCCTATCCATTTGTGTATAAAACATTTGTACTAGTTCTGAAATATTGAATTTAAAGTGCAAAATATTTTAATTGTACTTACATGTAAAATGTGTAATTTTGTGGATTTTCTTTTCTCGATGAACTGCATTCAGGTACGGTACACGTCACCATATTTAATCACACCTTTTAAATACCTATTAATACTTCAAAATCAACAAAAAATCGCAAAAATAAACGGGAATTGTTTCGTTAACCATTGACGTCAGGCTGATACAGGCTGATAGCGTGTACGTGTATGGTCAAGCCATTCTATCTCGTTCTAACGTAAGCATATGCTATGCCCTTTCTCTTTTACATTGCCAATCTAAGTATACTAAATCTATGCCTGCAACCAACTTTACTCAAAGATGTCTACACCGTCGTAAGTGGCTACTGCAGCCCTTTGACACCTACAACCAACTTTACACAAAGATGGCTGCACCGTCGTAAGTGGCTACTGCAGCCCTTTGACACCTACAACCAACTTTACACAAAGAAGACTACACCGTCGTAAGTGGCTACTGCAGCCCTTTGACACCTACAACCAACTTTACACAAAGATGGCTGCACCGTCGTAAGTGGCTACTGCAGCCCTTTGACACCTACAACCAACTTTACACAAAGAAGTCTACACCGTCGTAAATGGCTACTGCAGCCCTTTGACACCTACCACCAACTTTACACAAAGATGGCTGCACCGTCGTAAGTGGTTACTGGAGCCCTTTGACACCTGCAACCAACTTTACACAAAGAAGTCTACACCGTCGTAAGTGGCTACTGCAGCCCTTTGACACCTACAACCAACTTTAAACAAAGATGGCTGCACCGTCGTAAGTGGTTACTGGAGCCCTTTGACACCTGCAACCAACTTTACACAAAGAAGTCTACACCGTCGTAAGTAGCTACTGCAGCCCTTTGACACCTACAACCAACTTTAAACAAAGATGGCTGCACCGTCGTAAGTGGTTACTGGAGCCCTTTGACACCTGCAACCAACTTTACTCAAAGAAGTCTACACCGTCGTAAGTGGCTACTGCAGCCCTTTGACACCTACAACCAACTTCAAACAAAGATGGCTGCACCGTCGTAAGTGGTTACTGGAGCCCTTTGACACCTGCAACCAACTTTACACAAAGAAGTCTACACCGTCGTAAGTATCTACTGCAGCCCTTTGACACCTACAACCAACTTTACACAAAGATGGCTGCACCGTCGTAAGTGGTTACTGGAGCCCTTTGACACCTGCAACCAACTTTACACAAAGAAGTCTACACCGTCGTAAGTGGCTACCGCAGCCCTTTGACACCTACAACCAACTTTAAACAAAGATGGCTGCACCGTCGTAAGTGGTTACTGGAGCCCTTTGACACCTGCAACCAACTTTACACAAATAAGTCTACACCGTCGTAAGTGGCTACTGCAGCCCTTTGACACCTACAACCAACTTTACACAAAGATGGCTGCACCGTCGTAAGTGGTTACTGGAGCTCTTTGACACCTGCAACCAACTTTAAACAAAGTTGGCTGCACCGTCGTAAGTGGTTACTGCAGCCCTTGACACCTACAAACAACTTTAAACAAAGATGGCTGCACCGTCTTAAGTGGTTACTGGAGCCCTTTGACACCTGCAACCAACTTTACACAAAGAAGTCTACACCGTCGTAAGTGGCTACTGCAGCCCTTTGACACCTACAACCAACTTTACACAAAGATGGCTGCACCGTCGTAAGTGGTTACTGGAGCCCTTTGACACCTGCAAACAACTTTAAACAAAGATGGCTGCACCATCGTAAGTGCTTACTGGAGCCCTTTGACACCTGCAACCAACTTTACACAAAGAAGTCTACACCGTCGTAAGTGGCTACTAAAGCCCTTTGACACCTACAACCAACTTTACACAAAGATGGCTGCACCGTCGTAAGTGGTTACTGGAGCCCTTTGACACCTGCAACCAACTTTACTCAAAGATGTCTACACCGTCGTAAGTGGCTACTGCAGCCCTTTGACACCTACAACCAACTTTACACAAAGAAGACTACACCGTCGTAAGTGGCTACTGCAGCCCTTTGACACCTACAACCAACTTTACACAAAGATGGCTGCACCGTCGTAAGTGGCTACTGCAGCCCTTTGACACCTACAACCAACTTTACACAAAGAAGTCTACACCGTCGTAAATGGCTACTGCAGCCCTTTGACACCTACAACCAACTTTACACAAAGATGGCTGCACCGTCGTTAGTGGTTACTGGAGCCCTTTGACACCTGCAACCAACTTTACACAAAGAAGTCTACACCGTCGTAAGTGGCTACTGCAGCCCTTTGACACCTACAACCAACTTTAAACAAAGATGGCTGCACCGTCGTAAGTGGTTACTGGAGCCCTTTGACACCTGTAACCAACTTTACACAAAGAAGTCTACACCGTCGTAAGTAGCTACTGCAGCCCTTTGACACCTACAACCAACTTTAAACAAAGATGGCTGCACCGTCGTAAGTGGTTACTGGAGCCCTTTGACACCTGCAACCAACTTTACTCAAAGAAGTCTACACCGTCGTAAGTGGCTACTGCAGCCCTTTGACACCTACAACCAACTTCAAACAAAGATGGCTGCACCGTCGTAAGTGGTTACTGGAGCCCTTTGACACCTGCAACCAACTTTACTCAAAGAAGTCTACACCGTCGTAAGTATCTACTGCAGCCCTTTGACACCTACAACCAACTTTACACAAAGATGGCTGCACCGCCGTAAGTGGTTACTGGAGCCCTTTGACACCTGCAACCAACTTTACACAAAGAAGTCTACACCGTCGTAAGTGGCTACCGCAGCCCTTTGACACCTACAACCACCTTTAAACAAAGATGGCTGCACCGTCGTAAGTGGTTACTGGAGCCCTTTGACACCTGCAACCAACTTTACACAAATAAGTCTACACCGTCGTAAGTGGCTACTGCAGCCCTTTGACACCTACAACCAACTTTACACAAAGATGGCTGCACCGTCGTAAGTGGTTACTGGAGCCCTTTGACACCTGCAACCAACTTTAAACAAAGTTGGCTGCACCGTCGTAAGTGGTTACTGCAGCCCTTGACACTTACAAACAACTTTAAACAAAGATGGCTGCACCGTCTTAAGTGGTTACTGGAGCCCTTTGACACCTGCAACCAACTTTACACAAAGAAGTCTACACCGTCGTAAGTGGCAACTGCAGCCCTTTGACACCTACAACCAACTTTACACAAAGATGGCTGCACCGTCGTAAGTGGTTACTGGAGCCCTTTGACACCTGCAAACAACTTTAAACAAAGATGGCTGCACCATCGTAAGTGGTTACTGGAGCCCTTTGACACCTGCAACCAACTTTACACAAAGAAGTCTACACCGTCGTAAGTGGCTACTAAAGCCCTTTGACACCTACAACCAACTTTACACAAATAAGTCTACACCGTCGTAAGTGGCTAATGCAGCCCTTTGACACCTACAACCAACTTTACACAAAGATGGCTGCACCGTCGTAAGTGGTTACTGGAGCCCTTTGACACCTGCAACCAACTTTACACAAAGAAGTCTACACCGTCGTAAGTGGCTACTGCAGCCCTTTGACACCTACAACCAACTTTAAACAAAGATGTCTGCACCGTCGTAAGTGGTTACTGGAGCCCTTTGACACCTACAACCAACTTAACACAAAGAAGTCTACACCGTCGTAAGTGGTTACTGCAGCCCTTTGACACCTGCAACCAACTTTACACAAAGAAGTCTACACCGTCATAAGTGGCTACTGCAGCCCTTTGACACCTACAACCAACTTTACACAAAGATGACTGCACCGTCGTAAGTGGTTACTGGAGCCCTTTGACACCTGTAACCAACTTTACACAAAGAAGTCTACACCGTCGTAAGAGGCTACTGCAGCCCTTTGACACCTACAACCAACTTTAAACAAAGATGGCTGCACCGTCGTAAGTGGTTACTGGAGCCCTTTGACACCTGCAACCAACTTTACACAAAGAAGTCTACACCGTCGTAAGTGGCTACTGCAGTTCTTTGACACCTACAACCAACTTTCAACAAAGATGGCTGCACCGTCGTAAGTGGTTACCGGAGCCCTTTGACACCTGCAACCAACTTTACACAAAGAAGTCTACACCGTCGTTAGTGACTACTGCAGTTCTTTGACACCTACAACCAACTTTCAACAAAGATGGCTGCACCGTCGTAAGTGGTTACCGGAGCCCTTTGACACCTGCAACCAACTTGACACAAAGAAGTCTACACCGTCGTAAGTGGCTACTGCAGTTCTTTGACACCTACAACCAACTTTCAACAAAGATGGCTGCACCGTCGTAAGTGGTTACTGGAGCCCTTTGACACCTGCAACCAACTTTACACAAAGAAGTCTACACCGTCGTAAGTGGCTACTGCAGTTCTTTGACACCTACAACCAACTTTACACAAAGATGGCTGCACCGTCGTAAGTGGTTACTGGAGCCCTTTGACACCTGCAACCAACTTTACACAAAGATGGCTGCGCCGTCGTAAGTGGTTACTGGAGCCCTTTGACACCTACAACCAACATGACACAAAGATGGCTGCACCGTCGTATGTGGTTACTGGAGTCCTTTGATACCTACAACCAACTTTACGAAAAAAGTCTACACCGTCGTAAGTGGTTACTGCAGCCTTTTGACACCTACAACCAACTTTAAACAAAGATGGCTGCACCGCCGTAAGTGGTTACTGGAGCCCTTTGACAACTGCAACCAACTTTACACAAAGAAGTCTACACCGTCGTAAGTGGTTACTGCAGCCCTTTGACACCTACAACCAACTTTAAACAAAGATGGCTGCACCGTCGTAAGTGGTTACTAGAGCCCTTTGACACCTGCAACCAACTTAACACAAAGAAGTCTACACCGTCGTAAGTAGCTAGTGCAGCACATTGACACCTGCAACCAACTTTAAACAAAGAGGGCTGCACCGTCGTAAGTGGTTACTGGAGCCCTTTGACACCTGCAACCAACTTTACACAAAGAAGTCTACACCGTCGTACGTGGCTACTGCAGCCCTTTGACACCTACAACCAACTTTAAACAAAGATGGCTGCACCGTCGTAAGTGGTTACTGCAGCCCTTTGACACCTGCAACCAACTTTACACAAAGAAGTCTACACCGTCGTACGTGGCTACTGCAGCCCTTTGACACCTACAACCATCTTTACACAAAGATGGCTGCACCGTCGTAAGTGGTTACTGGAGCCCTTTGACACCTGCAACCAACTTTACACAAAGAAGTCTACACCGTCGTAAGTGGCTACTGCAGTTCTTTGACACCTACAACCAACTTTCAACAAAGATGGCTGCACCGTCGTAAATGGTTACCGGAGCCCTTTGACACCTGCAACCAACTTTACACAAAGATGTCTGTGCCGTCGTAAGTGGTTACTGGAGCCCTTTGACACCTACAACCAAATTTACACAAAGATGGCTGCACCGTCGTAAGTGGTTACTGGAGCCCTTTGACACCTACAACCAACTTTACACAAAGAAGTCTACACCGTCGTAAGTGGTTACTGCAGCCCTTTGACACCTACAACCAACTTTAAACAAAGATGGCTGCACCGCCGTAAGTGGTTACTGGAGCCCTTTGACACCTACAACCAACTTTACACAAAGATGGCTGCACCGTCGTAACTGGTTACTGGAGCCCTTTGACACCTACAACCAATTTTAAACAAAGGTGGCTGCACCGTCGTAAGTGGTTACTGGAGCCCTTTGACACCTGTAACTAACTTTACACAAAGAAGTCTACACCGTCGTAAGAGGCTACTGCAGCCCTTTGACACCTACAACCAACTTTAAACAAAGATGGCTGCACCGTCGTAAGTGGTTACTGGAGCCCTTTGACACCTGCAACCAACTTTACACAAAGAAGTCTACACCGTCGTAAGTGGCTACTGCAGTTCTTTGACACCTACAACCAACTTTCAACAAAGATGGCTGCACCGTCGTAAGTGGTTACCGGAGCCCTTTGACACCTGCAACCAACTTTACACAAAGAAGTCTACACCGTCGTTAGTGACTACTGCAGTTCTTTGACACCTACAACCAACTTTCAACAAAGATGGCTGCACCGTCGTAAGTGGTTACCGGAGCCCTTTGACACCTGCAACCAACTTGACACAAAGAAGTCTACACAGTCGTAAGTGGCTACTGCAGTTCTTTGACACCTACAACCAACTTTCAACAAAGATGGCTGCACCGTCGTAAGTGGTTACTGGAGCCCTTTGACACCTGCAACCAACTTTACACAAAGAAGTCTACACCGTCGTAAGTGGCTACTGCAGCCCTTTGACACCTACAACCAACTTTACACAAAGATGGCTGCACCGTCGTAAGTGGTTACTGGAGCCCTTTGACACCTGCAACCAACTTTAAACAAAGTTGGCTGCACCGTCGTAAGTGGTTACTGCAGCCCTTGACACTTACAAACAACTTTAAACAAAGATGGCTGCACCGTCTTAAGTGGTTACTGGAGCCCTTTGACACCTGCAACCAACTTTACACAAAGAAGTCTACACCGTCGTAAGTGGCAACTGCAGCCCTTTGACACCTACAACCAACTTTACACAAAGATGGCTGCACCGTCGTAAGTGGTTACTGGAGCCCTTTGACACCTGCAAACAACTTTAAACAAAGATGGCTGCACCATCGTAAGTGGTTACTGGAGCCCTTTGACACCTGCAACCAACTTTACACAAAGAAGTCTACACCGTCGTAAGTGGCTACTAAAGCCCTTTGACACCTACAACCAACTTTACACAAATAAGTCTACACCGTCGTAAGTGGCTACTGCAGCCCTTTGACACCTACAACCAACTTTACACAAAGATGGCTGCACCGTCGTAAGTGGTTACTGGAGCCCTTTGACACCTGCAACCAACTTTACACAAAGAAGTCTACACCGTCGTAAGTGGCTACTGCAGCCCTTTGACACCTACAACCAACTTTAAACAAAGATGTCTGCACCGTCGTAAGTGGTTACTGGAGCCCTTTGACACCTACAACCAACTTAACACAAAGAAGTCTACACCGTCGTAAGTGGTTACTGCAGCCCTTTGACACCTGCAACCAACTTTACACAAAGAAGTCTACACCGTCATAAGTGGCTACTGCAGCCCTTTGACACCTACAACCAACTTTACACAAAGATGACTGCACCGTCGTAAGTGGTTACTGGAGCCCTTTGACACCTGTAACCAACTTTACACAAAGAAGTCTACACCGTCGTAAGAGGCTACTGCAGCCCTTTGACACCTACAACCAACTTTAAACAAAGATGGCTGCACCGTCGTAAGTGGTTACTGGAGCCCTTTGACACCTGCAACCAACTTTACACAAAGAAGTCTACACCGTCGTAAGTGGCTACTGCAGTTCTTTGACACCTACAACCAACTTTCAACAAAGATGGCTGCACCGTCGTAAGTGGTTACCGGAGCCCTTTGACACCTGCAACCAACTTTACACAAAGAAGTCTACACCGTCGTTAGTGACTACTGCAGTTCTTTGACACCTACAACCAACTTTCAACAAAGATGGCTGCACCGTCGTAAGTGGTTACCGGAGCCCTTTGACACCTGCAACCAACTTGACACAAAGAAGTCTACACCGTCGTAAGTGGCTACTGCAGTTCTTTGACACCTACAACCAACTTTCAACAAAGATGGCTGCACCGTCGTAAGTGGTTACTGGAGCCCTTTGACACCTGCAACCAACTTTACACAAAGAAGTCTACACCGTCGTAAGTGGCTACTGCAGTTCTTTGACACCTACAACCAACTTTACACAAAGATGGCTGCACCGTCGTAAGTGGTTACTGGAGCCCTTTGACACCTGCAACCAACTTTACACAAAGATGGCTGCGCCGTCGTAAGTGGTTACTGGAGCCCTTTGACACCTACAACCAACATGACACAAAGATGGCTGCACCGTCGTATGTGGTTACTGGAGTCCTTTGATACCTACAACCAACTTTACGAAAAAAGTCTACACCGTCGTAAGTGGTTACTGCAGCCTTTTGACACCTACAACCAACTTTAAACAAAGATGGCTGCACCGCCGTAAGTGGTTACTGGAGCCCTTTGACAACTGCAACCAACTTTACACAAAGAAGTCTACACCGTCGTAAGTGGTTACTGCAGCCCTTTGACACCTACAACCAACTTTAAACAAAGATGGCTGCACCGTCGTAAGTGGTTACTAGAGCCCTTTGACACCTGCAACCAACTTAACACAAAGAAGTCTACACCGTCGTAAGTAGCTAGTGCAGCACATTGACACCTGCAACCAACTTTAAACAAAGAGGGCTGCACCGTCGTAAGTGGTTACTGGAGCCCTTTGACACCTGCAACCAACTTTACACAAAGAAGTCTACACCGTCGTACGTGGCTACTGCAGCCCTTTGACACCTACAACCAACTTTAAACAAAGATGGCTGCACCGTCGTAAGTGGTTACTGGAGCCCTTTGACACCTACAACCAACATTACACAAAGATGGCTGCACCGTCGTATGTGGTTACTGGAGTCCTTTGATACCTACAACCAACTTTACGAAAAAAGTCTACACCGTCGTAAGTGGTTACTGCAGCCTTTTGACACCTACAACCAACTTTAAACAAAGATGGCTGCACCGCCGTAAGTGGTTACTGGAGCCCTTTGACACCTGCAACCAACTTTACACAAAGAAGTCTACACCGTCGTAAGTGGTTACTGCAGCCCTTTGACACCTACAACCAACTTTAAACAAAGATGGCTGCACCGTCGTAAGTGGTTACTAGAGCCCTTTGACACCTGCAACCAACTTAACACAAAGAAGTCTACACCGTCGTAAGTAGCTAGTGCAGCACATTGACACCTACAACCAACATGACACAAAGATGGCTGCACCGTCGTATGTGGTTACTGGAGTCCTTTGATACCTACAACCAACTTTACGAAAAAAGTCTACACCGTCGTAAGTGGTTACTGCAGCCTTTTGACACCTACAACCAACTTTAAACAAAGATGGCTGCACCGCCGTAAGTGGTTACTGGAGCCCTTTGACAACTGCAACCAACTTTACACAAAGAAGTCTACACCGTCGTAAGTGGTTACTGCAGCCCTTTGACACCTACAACCAACTTTAAACAAAGATGGCTGCACCGTCGTAAGTGGTTACTAGAGCCCTTTGACACCTGCAACCAACTTAACACAAAGAAGTCTACACCGTCGTAAGTAGCTAGTGCAGCACATTGACACCTGCAACCAACTTTAAACAAAGAGGGCTGCACCGTCGTAAGTGGTTACTGGAGCCCTTTGACACCTGCAACCAACTTTACACAAAGAAGTCTACACCGTCGTACGTGGCTACTGCAGCCCTTTGACACCTACAACCAACTTTAAACAAAGATGGCTGCACCGTCGTAAGTGGTTACTGCAGCCCTTTGACACCTGCAACCAACTTTACACAAAGAAGTCTACACCGTCGTACGTGGCTACTGCAGCCCTTTGACACCTACAACCATCTTTACACAAAGATGGCTGCACCGTCGTAAGTGGTTACTGGAGCCCTTTGACACCTGCAACCAACTTTACACAAAGAAGTCTACACCGTCGTAAGTGGCTACTGCAGTTCTTTGACACCTACAACCAACTTTCAACAAAGATGGCTGCACCGTCGTAAATGGTTACCGGAGCCCTTTGACACCTGCAACCAACTTTACACAAAGATGTCTGTGCCGTCGTAAGTGGTTACTGGAGCCCTTTGACACCTACAACCAAATTTACACAAAGATGGCTGCACCGTCGTAAGTGGTTACTGGAGCCCTTTGACACCTACAACCAACTTTACACAAAGAAGTCTACACCGTCGTAAGTGGTTACTGCAGCCCTTTGACACCTACAACCAACTTTAAACAAAGATGGCTGCACCGCCGTAAGTGGTTACTGGAGCCCTTTGACACCTACAACCAACTTTACACAAAGATGGCTGCACCGTCGTAACTGGTTACTGGAGCCCTTTGACACCTACAACCAATTTTAAACAAAGGTGGCTGCACCGTCGTAAGTGGTTACTGGAGCCCTTTGACACCTGTAACTAACTTTACACAAAGAAGTCTACACCGTCGTAAGAGGCTACTGCAGCCCTTTGACACCTACAACCAACTTTAAACAAAGATGGCTGCACCGTCGTAAGTGGTTACTGGAGCCCTTTGACACCTGCAACCAACTTTACACAAAGAAGTCTACACCGTCGTAAGTGGCTACTGCAGTTCTTTGACACCTACAACCAACTTTCAACAAAGATGGCTGCACCGTCGTAAGTGGTTACCGGAGCCCTTTGACACCTGCAACCAACTTTACACAAAGAAGTCTACACCGTCGTTAGTGACTACTGCAGTTCTTTGACACCTACAACCAACTTTCAACAAAGATGGCTGCACCGTCGTAAGTGGTTACCGGAGCCCTTTGACACCTGCAACCAACTTGACACAAAGAAGTCTACACAGTCGTAAGTGGCTACTGCAGTTCTTTGACACCTACAACCAACTTTCAACAAAGATGGCTGCACCGTCGTAAGTGGTTACTGGAGCCCTTTGACACCTGCAACCAACTTTACACAAAGAAGTCTACACCGTCGTAAGTGGCTACTGCAGTTCTTTGACACCTACAACCAACTTTACACAAAGATGGCTGCACCGTCGTAAGTGGTTACTGGAGCCCTTTGACACCTGCAACCAACTTTACACAAAGATGGCTGCGCCGTCGTAAGTGGTTACTGGAGCCCTTTGACACCTACAACCAACATTACACAAAGATGGCTGCACCGTCGTATGTGGTTACTGGAGTCCTTTGATACCTACAACCAACTTTACGAAAAAAGTCTACACCGTCGTAAGTGGTTACTGCAGCCTTTTGACACCTACAACCAACTTTAAACAAAGATGGCTGCACCGCCGTAAGTGGTTACTGGAGCCCTTTGACACCTGCAACCAACTTTACACAAAGAAGTCTACACCGTCGTAAGTGGTTACTGCAGCCCTTTGACACCTACAACCAACTTTAAACAAAGATGGCTGCACCGTCGTAAGTGGTTACTAGAGCCCTTTGACACCTGCAACCAACTTAACACAAAGAAGTCTACACCGTCGTAAGTAGCTAGTGCAGCACATTGACACCTGCAACCAACTTTAAACAAAGAGGGCTGCACCGTCGTAAGTGGTTACTGGAGCCCTGTGACACCTGCAACCAACTTTACACAAAGAAGTCTACACCGTCGTACGTGGCTACTGCAGCCCTTTGACACCTACAACCAACTTTAAACAAAGATGGCTGCACCGTCGTAAGTGGTTACTGCAGCCCTTTGACACCTGCAACCAACTTTACACAAAGAAGTCTACACCGTCGTACGTGGCTACTGCAGCCCTTTGACACCTACAACCATCTTTACACAAAGATGGCTGCACCATCGTAAGTGGTTACTGGAGCCCTTTGACACCTGCAACCAACTTTTTACAAAGAAGTCTACACCGTCGTAAGTGGCTACTGCAGTTCTTTGACACCTACAACCAACTTTCAACAAAGATGGCTGCACCGTCGTAAATGGTTACCGGAGCCCTTTGACACCTGCAACCAACTTTACACAAAGATGTCTGTGCCGTCGTAAGTGGTTACTGGAGCCCTTTGACACCTACAACCAAATTTACACAAAGATGGCTGCACCGTCGTAAGTGGTTACTGGAGCCCTTTGACACCTACAACCAACTTTACACAAAGAAGTCTACACCGTCGTAAGTGGTTACTGCAGCCCTTTGACACCTACAACCAACTTTAAACAAAGATGGCTGTACCGCCGTAAGTGGTTACTGGAGCCCTTCGACACCTACAACCAACTTTACACAAAGATGGCTGCACCGTCGTAACTGGTTACTGGAGCCCTTTGACACCTACAACCAATTTTAAACAAAGGTGGCTGCACCGTCGTAAGTGGTTACTGGAGCCCTTTGACACCTGCTGCCAACTTTACACAAAGAAGTCTACACCGTCGTAAGTGCCTACTGCAGCGCTTTGACACCTGCAACCAACTTTACACAAAGAAGTCTACACCGTCGTAAGTAGCTAGTGCAGCACTTTGACACCTGCAACCAACTTTACACAAAGAAGTCTACACCGTCGTAAGTGGCTACTGCAGCCCTTTGACACCTACAACCAACTTTAAACAAAGATGTCTGCACCGTCGTAAGTGGTTACTGGAGCTCTTTGACACCTGCAACCAACTTTACACAAAGAAGTCTACACCGTCGTAAGTGCCTACTAAAGCGCTTTGACACCTGCAACCAACTTTACACAAAGAAGTCTACACCGTCGTAAGTAGCTAGTGCAGCACTTTGACACCTGCAACCAACTTTACACAAAGAAGTCTACACCGTCGTATGTGGCTACTGCAGCCCTTTGACACCTACAACCAACTTTACACAAAGATGGCCGCACCGTCGTAAGTGGTTATTGGAGCCCTTTGACAGCTGCCACCAACTTTACACGAAGAAGTCTACACCGTCGTAAGTAGCTAGTGCAGCACTTTGACACCTGCAACCAACTTTAAACAAAGAAGTCTACACCGTCGTAAGTGGCTACTGCAGCCCTTTGACACCTACAACCAACTTTAAACAAAGATGGCTGCACCGTCGTAAGTGGTTACTGGAGCCCTTTGACACCTGCAACCAACTTTACACAAAGAAGTCTACACCGTCGTAAGTAGCTAGTGCAGCACTTTGACACCTGCAACCAACTTTAAACAAAGAAGTCTACACCGTCGTAAGTGGTTACTGCAGCCCTTTGACACCTACAACCAAATTAAAACAAAGCAGGCTGCACCGCCGTAAGTAGTTACTGCAGCCCTTTGACACATGCAACCAACTTTTTTTTTATAGGATAACGGTGCCAAACGAGCACACAGTCCACCTGATGGTAAGTGGTTGCTGCGGCCCATAGATATCTACATCTATCCTCTAGTACATATCAAAATGCAGATGCGCTGTCACCTGTGAGGACTAAGATGGAATGCCTCATTTCCAGTAAAAAGGGCCTCCGGCCACCTGCACTCACCAAGCGAAACACAGAGGTATACCTCTACTTCACGCTGGTATTCTGGTATTTTACTTTAAACAAAAAAGGCTGCACCGTCGTAAATGGTTATTGCAGCTCTTTGACACCTGCAACCAACTTTACACAAAGAAGTCTAAACCGTCGTAAGTGGCTACTGCAGCCCTTTGACACCTACAACCAACTTAAAACAAAGCAGGCTGCACCGTCGTAAGTAGTTACTGCAGCCCTTTGACACATGCAACCAACTTTTTTTTTATAGGATAACGGTGCCAAACGAGCACACAGTCCACCTGATGGTAAGTGGTTGCTGCGGCCCATAGATATCTACATCTATCGTCTAGTACATATCAAAATGCAGATGCGTTGTCACCCGTGAGGACTAAGATGGAATGCCTCATTTCCAGTAAAAAGGGCTTCCGGCCACCTGCACTCACCAAGCGAAACACAGAGGTATACCTCTTCGTCACGCTGGTATTCTGGTATTTTACTTTAAACAAAAAAGGCTGCACCGTCGTAAGTGGTTATTGCAGCTCTTTGACACCTGCAACCAACTTTACACAAAGAAGTCTTCACCGACGTAAGTAGCTAGTGCAGCACTTTGACACCTGCAACCAACTTTAAACAAAGAAGTCTACACCGTCGTAAGTGGCTACTGCAGCCCTTTGACACCTACAACCAACTTTAAACAAAGATGGCTGCACCGTCGTAAGTGGTTACTGGAGCCCTTTGACACCTGCAACCAACTTTACACAAAGAAGTCTACACCGTCGTAAGTGGCTACTGCAGCCCTTTGACACCTACAACCAACTTTACACAAAGAAGTCTACACCGTCGTAAGTGGCTACTGCAGCCCTTTGACACCTACAACCAACTTTACACAAAGATGGCTGCACCGTCGTAAGTGGTTACTGGAGCCCTTTGACACCTGCAACCAACTTTACACAAAGAAGTCTACACCGTCGTAAGTGGCTTCTGCAGCCCTTTGACACCTACAACCAACTTTAAACAAAGATGGCTGCACCGTCGTATGTGGTTACTGGAGTCCTTTGATACCTACAACCAACTTTACGAAAAAAGTCTACACCGTCGTAAGTGGTTACTGCAGCCTTTTGACACCTACAACCAACTTTAAACAAAGATGGCTGCACCGCCGTAAGTGGTTACTGGAGCCCTTTGACAACTGCAACCAACTTTACACAAAGAAGTCTACACCGTCGTAAGTGGTTACTGCAGCCCTTTGACACCTACAACCAACTTTAAACAAAGATGGCTGCACCGTCGTAAGTGGTTACTAGAGCCCTTTGACACCTGCAACCAACTTAACACAAAGAAGTCTACACCGTCGTAAGTAGCTAGTGCAGCACATTGACACCTGCAACCAACTTTAAACAAAGAGGGCTGCACCGTCGTAAGTGGTTACTGGAGCCCTTTGACACCTGCAACCAACTTTACACAAAGAAGTCTACACCGTCGTACGTGGCTACTGCAGCCCTTTGACACCTACAACCAACTTTAAACAAAGATGGCTGCACCGTCGTAAGTGGTTACTGCAGCCCTTTGACACCTGCAACCAACTTTACACAAAGAAGTCTACACCGTCGTACGTGGCTACTGCAGCCCTTTGACACCTACAACCATCTTTACACAAAGATGGCTGCACCGTCGTAAGTGGTTACTGGAGCCCTTTGACACCTGCAACCAACTTTACACAAAGAAGTCTACACCGTCGTAAGTGGCTACTGCAGTTCTTTGACACCTACAACCAACTTTCAACAAAGATGGCTGCACCGTCGTAAATGGTTACCGGAGCCCTTTGACACCTGCAACCAACTTTACACAAAGATGTCTGTGCCGTCGTAAGTGGTTACTGGAGCCCTTTGACACCTACAACCAAATTTACACAAAGATGGCTGCACCGTCGTAAGTGGTTACTGGAGCCCTTTGACACCTACAACCAACTTTACACAAAGAAGTCTACACCGTCGTAAGTGGTTACTGCAGCCCTTTGACACCTACAACCAACTTTAAACAAAGATGGCTGCACCGCCGTAAGTGGTTACTGGAGCCCTTTGACACCTACAACCAACTTTACACAAAGATGGCTGCACCGTCGTAACTGGTTACTGGAGCCCTTTGACACCTACAACCAATTTTAAACAAAGGTGGCTGCACCGTCGTAAGTGGTTACTGGAGCCCTTTGACACCTGTAACTAACTTTACACAAAGAACTCTACACCGTCGTAAGAGGCTACTGCAGCCCTTTGACACCTACAACCAACTTTAAACAAAGATGGCTGCACCGTCGTAAGTGGTTACTGGAGCCCTTTGACACCTGCAACCAACTTTACACAAAGAAGTCTACACCGTCGTAAGTGGCTACTGCAGTTCTTTGACACCTACAACCAACTTTCAACAAAGATGGCTGCACCGTCGTAAGTGGTTACCGGAGCCCTTTGACACCTGCAACCAACTTTACACAAAGAAGTCTACACCGTCGTTAGTGACTACTGCAGTTCTTTGACACCTACAACCAACTTTCAACAAAGATGGCTGCACCGTCGTAAGTGGTTACCGGAGCCCTTTGACACCTGCAACCAACTTGACACAAAGAAGTCTACACCGTCGTAAGTGGCTACTGCAGTTCTTTGACACCTACAACCAACTTTCAACAAAGATGGCTGCACCGTCGTAAGTGGTTACTGGAGCCCTTTGACACCTGCAACCAACTTTACACAAAGAAGTCTACACCGTCGTAAGTGGCTACTGCAGTTCTTTGACACCTACAACCAACTTTACACAAAGATGGCTGCACCGTCGTAAGTGGTTACTGGAGCCCTTTGACACCTGCAACCAACTTTACACAAAGATGGCTGCGCCGTCGTAAGTGGTTACTGGAGCCCTTTGACACCTACAACCAACATTACACAAAGATGGCTGCACCGTCGTATGTGGTTACTGGAGTCCTTTGATACCTACAACCAACTTTACGAAAAAAGTCTACACCGTCGTAAGTGGTTACTGCAGCCTTTTGACACCTACAACCAACTTTAAACAAAGATGGCTGCACCGCCGTAAGTGGTTACTGGAGCCCTTTGACACCTGCAACCAACTTTACACAAAGAAGTCTACACCGTCGTAAGTGGTTACTGCAGCCCTTTGACACCTACAACCAACTTTAAACAAAGATGGCTGCACCGTCGTAAGTGGTTACTAGAGCCCTTTGACACCTGCAACCAACTTAACACAAAGAAGTCTACACCGTCGTAAGTAGCTAGTGCAGCACATTGACACCTGCAACCAACTTTAAACAAAGAGGGCTGCACCGTCGTAAGTGGTTACTGGAGCCCTGTGACACCTGCAACCAACTTTACACAAAGAAGTCTACACCGTCGTACGTGGCTACTGCAGCCCTTTGACACCTACAACCAACTTTAAACAAAGATGGCTGCACCGTCGTAAGTGGTTACTGCAGCCCTTTGACACCTGCAACCAACTTTACACAAAGAAGTCTACACCGTCGTACGTGGCTACTGCAGCCCTTTGACACCTACAACCATCTTTACACAAAGATGGCTGCACCATCGTAAGTGGTTACTGGAGCCCTTTGACACCTGCAACCAACTTTTTACAAAGAAGTCTACACCGTCGTAAGTGGCTACTGCAGTTCTTTGACACCTACAACCAACTTTCAACAAAGATGGCTGCACCGTCGTAAATGGTTACCGGAGCCCTTTGACACCTGCAACCAACTTTACACAAAGATGTCTGTGCCGTCGTAAGTGGTTACTGGAGCCCTTTGACACCTACAACCAAATTTACACAAAGATGGCTGCACCGTCGTAAGTGGTTACTGGAGCCCTTTGACACCTACAACCAACTTTACACAAAGAAGTCTACACCGTCGTAAGTGGTTACTGCAGCCCTTTGACACC
This sequence comes from Parnassius glacialis, assembly GCA_033319125.1. Classification (NCBI taxonomy): domain Eukaryota; kingdom Metazoa; phylum Arthropoda; class Insecta; order Lepidoptera; family Papilionidae; genus Parnassius; species Parnassius glacialis. The sequence goes on from JAVANC010000009.1 coordinate 19,203,534, forward strand.
TACAACCAACTTTAAACAAAGATGGCTGTACCGCCGTAAGTGGTTACTGGAGCCCTTCGACACCTACAACCAACTTTACACAAAGATGGCTGCACCGTCGTAACTGGTTACTGGAGCCCTTTGACACCTACAACCAATTTTAAACAAAGGTGGCTGCACCGTCGTAAGTGGTTACTGGAGCCCTTTGACACCTGCTGCCAACTTTACACAAAGAAGTCTACACCGTCGTAAGTGCCTACTGCAGCGCTTTGACACCTGCAACCAACTTTACACAAAGAAGTCTACACCGTCGTAAGTAGCTAGTGCAGCACTTTGACACCTGCAACCAACTTTACACAAAGAAGTCTACACCGTCGTAAGTGGCTACTGCAGCCCTTTGACACCTACAACCAACTTTAAACAAAGATGGCTGCACCGTCGTAAGTGGTTACTGGAGCTCTTTGACACCTGCAACCAACTTTACACAAAGAAGTCTACACCGTCGTAAGTGCCTACTAAAGCGCTTTGACACCTGCAACCAACTTTACACAAAGAAGTCTACACCGTCGTAAGTAGCTAGTGCAGCACTTTGACACCTGCAACCAACTTTACACAAAGAAGTCTACACCGTCGTATGTGGCTACTGCAGCCCTTTGACACCTACAACCAACTTTACACAAAGATGGCCGCACCGTCGTAAGTGGTTATTGGAGCCCTTTGACAGCTGCCACCAACTTTACACGAAGAAGTCTACACCGTCGTAAGTAGCTAGTGCAGCACTTTGACACCTGCAACCAACTTTAAACAAAGAAGTCTACACCGTCGTAAGTGGCTACTGCAGCCCTTTGACACCTACAACCAACTTTAAACAAAGATGGCTGCACCGTCGTAAGTGGTTACTGGAGCCCTTTGACACCTGCAACCAACTTTACACAAAGAAGTCTACACCGTCGTAAGTAGCTAGTGCAGCACTTTGACACCTGCAACCAACTTTAAACAAAGAAGTCTACACCGTCGTAAGCGGTTACTGCAGCCCTTTGACACCTACAACCAAATTAAAACAAAGCAGGCTGCACCGCCGTAAGTAGTTACTGCAGCCCTTTGACACATGCAACCAACTTTTTTTTTATAGGATAACGGTGCCAAACGAGCACACAGTCCACCTGATGGTAAGTGGTTGCTGCGGCCCATAGATATCTACATCTATCCTCTAGTACATATCAAAATGCAGATGCGCTGTCACCTGTGAGGACTAAGATGGAATGCCTCATTTCCAGTAAAAAGGGCCTCCGGCCACCTGCACTCACCAAGCGAAACACAGAGGTATACCTCTACTTCACGCTGGTATTCTGGTATTTTACTTTAAACAAAAAAGGCTGCACCGTCGTAAATGGTTATTGCAGCTCTTTGACACCTGCAACCAACTTTACACAAAGAAGTCTAAACCGTCGTAAGTGGCTACTGCAGCCCTTTGACACCTACAACCAACTTAAAACAAAGCAGGCTGCACCGTCGTAAGTAGTTACTGCAGCCCTTTGACACATGCAACCAACTTTTTTTTTATAGGATAACGGTGCCAAACGAGCACACAGTCCACCTGATGGTAAGTGGTTGCTGCGGCCCATAGATATCTACATCTATCGTCTAGTACATATCAAAATGCGTTGTCACCCGTGAGGACTAAGATGGAATGCCTCATTTCCAGTAAAAAGGGCTTCCGGCCACCTGCACTCACCAAGCGAAACACAGAGGTATACCTCTTCGTCACGCTGGTATTCTGGTATTTTACTTTAAACAAAAAAGGCTGCACCGTCGTAAGTGGTTATTGCAGCTCTTTGACACCTGCAACCAACTTTACACAAAGAAGTCTTCACCGACGTAAGTAGCTAGTGCAGCACTTTGACACCTGCAACCAACTTTAAACAAAGAAGTCTACACCGTCGTAAGTGGCTACTGCAGCCCTTTGACACCTACAACCAACTTTAAACAAAGATGGCTGCACCGTCGTAAGTGGTTACTGGAGCCCTTTGACACCTGCAACCAACTTTACACAAAGAAGTCTACACCGTCGTAAGTGGCTACTGCAGCCCTTTGACACCTACAACCAACTTTACACAAAGAAGTCTACACCGTCGTAAGTGGCTACTGCAGCCCTTTGACACCTACAACCAACTTTACACAAAGATGGCTGCACCGTCGTAAGTGGTTACTGGAGCCCTTTGACACCTGCAACCAACTTTACACAAAGAAGTCTACACCGTCGTAAGTGGCTTCTGCAGCCCTTTGACACCTACAACCAACTTTAAACAAAGATGGCTGCACCGTCGTAAGTGGTTACTGGAGCCCTTTGACACCTGCAACCAACTTTACACAAAGAAGTCTACACCGTCGAAAGTGGCTACTGCAGTTCTTTGACACCTACAACCAACTTTCAACAAAGATGGCTGCACCGTCGTAAGTGGTTACCGGAGCCCTTTGACACCTGCAACCAACTTTACACAAAGAAGTCTACACCGTCGTAAGTGGCTACTGCAGTTCTTTGACACCTACAACCAACTTTCAACAAAGATGGCTGCACCGTCGTAAGTGGTTACCGGAGCCCTTTGACACCTGCAACCAACTTAACACAAAGAAGTCTACACCGTCGTAACTAGCTAGTGCAGCACATTGACACCTGCAACCAACTTTAAACAAAGATGGCTGCACCGTCGTAAGTGGTTACTGGAGCCCTTTGACACCTGCAACCAACTTTACACAAAGAAGTCTAAACCGTCGTAAGTGGCTACTGCAGCCCTTTGACACCTACAACCAACTTAAAACAAAGCATACTGCACCGTCGTAAGTAGTTACTGCAGCCCTTTGACACATGCAACCAACTTTTTTTTTAAAGGATAACGGTGCCAAACGAGCACACAGTCCACCTGATGGTAAGTGGTTGCTGCGGCCCATAGATATCTACATCTATCCTCTAGTACATATCAAAATGCAGATGCGTTGTCACCCGTGAGGACTAAGATGGAATGCCTCATTTCCAGTAAAAAGGGCCTCCGGCCACCTGCACTCACCAAGCGAAACACAGAGGTATACCTCTATTTCACGCTGGTATTCTGGTATTTTACTTTAAACAAAAAAGGCTGCACCGTCGTAAGTGGTTATTGCAGCTCTTTGACACCTGCAACCAACTTTACACAAAGAAGTCTTCACCGACGTAAGTAGCTAGTGCAGCACTTTGACACCTGCAACCAACTTTAAACAAAGAAGTCTACACAGTCGTAAGTGGCTACTGCAGCCCTTTGACACCTACAACCAACTTTAAACAAAGATGGCTGCACCGTCGTAAGTGGTTACTGGAGCCCTTTGACACCTGCAACCAACTTTACACAAAGAAGTCCACACCGTCGTAAGTGGCTACTGCAGCCCTTTGACACCTACAACCAACTTTACACAAAGATGGCTGCACCGTCGTAAGTGGTTACTGGAGCATTTTGACACCTGCAACCAACTTTACACAAAGAAGTCTACACCGTCGTTAGTGGCTTCTGCAGCCCTTTGACACCTGCAACCAACTTTACACAAAGAAGTCTACACCGTCGTAACTAGCTAGTGCAGCACATTGACACCTGCAACCAACTTTAAACAAAGATGGCTGCACCGTCGTAAGTGGTTACCGGAGCCCTTTGACACCTGCAACCAACTTAACACAAAGAAGTCTACACCGTCGTAACTAGCTAGTGCAGCACATTGACACCTGCAACCAACTTTAAACAAAGATGGCTGCACCGTCGTAAGTGGTTACTGGAGCCCTTTGACACCTGCAACCAACTTTACACAAAGAAGTCTAAACCGTCGTAAGTGGCTACTGCAGCCCTTTGACACCTACAACCAACTTAAAACAAAGCATACTGCACCGTCGTAAGTAGTTACTGCAGCCCTTTGACACATGCAACCAACTTTTTTTTTAAAGGATAACGGTGCCAAACGAGCACACAGTCCACCTGATGGTAAGTGGTTGCTGCGGCCCATAGATATCTACATCTATCCTCTAGTACATATCAAAATGCAGATGCGTTGTCACCCGTGAGGACTAAGATGGAATGCCTCATTTCCAGTAAAAAGGGCCTCCGGCCACCTGCACTCACCAAGCGAAACACAGAGGTATACCTCTATTTCACGCTGGTATTCTGGTATTTTACTTTAAACAAAAAAGGCTGCACCGTCGTAAGTGGTTATTGCAGCTCTTTGACACCTGCAACCAACTTTACACAAAGAAGTCTTCACCGACGTAAGTAGCTAGTGCAGCACTTTGACACCTGCAACCAACTTTAAACAAAGAAGTCTACACAGTCGTAAGTGGCTACTGCAGCCCTTTGACACCTACAACCAACTTTAAACAAAGATGGCTGCACCGTCGTAAGTGGTTACTGGAGCCCTTTGACACCTGCAACCAACTTTACACAAAGAAGTCCACACCGTCGTAAGTGGCTACTGCAGCCCTTTGACACCTACAACCAACTTTACACAAAGATGGCTGCACCGTCGTAAGTGGTTACTGGAGCATTTTGACACCTGCAACCAACTTTACACAAAGAAGTCTACACCGTCGTTAGTGGCTTCTGCAGCCCTTTGACACCTGCAACCAACTTTACACAAAGAAGTCTACACCGTCGTAAGAGGCTACTGCAGCCCTTTGACACCTACAACCAACTTTAAACAAAGATGGCTGCACCGTCGTAAGTGGTTACTGGAGCCCTTTGACACCTGCAACCAACTTTACACAAAGAAGTCTACACCGTCGTAAGTGGCTACTGCAGTTCTTTGACACCTACAACATTTTTCAACAAAGATGGCTGCACCGTCGTAAGTGGTTACCGGAGCCCTTTGACACCTGCAACCAACTTTACACAAAGAAGTCTACACCGTCGTTAGTGACTACTGCAGTTCTTTGACACCTACAACCAACTTTCAACAAAGATGGCTGCACCGTCGTAAGTGGTTACCGGAGCCCTTTGACACCTGCAACCAACTTGACACAAAGAAGTCTACACCGTCGTAAGTGGCTACTGCAGTTCTTTGACACCTACAACCAACCTTCAACAAAGATGGCTGCACCGTCGTAAGTGGTTACTGGAGCCCTTTGACACCTGCAACCAACTTTACACAAAGAAGTCTACACCGTCGTAAGTGGCTACTGCAGTTCTTTGACACCTACAACCAACTTTACACAAAGATGGCTGCACCGTCGTAAGTGGTTACTGGAGCCCTTTGACACCTGCAACCAACTTTACACAAAGATGGCTGCGCCGTCGTAAGTGGTTACTGGAGCCCTTTGACACCTACAACCAACATTACACAAAGATGGCTGCACCGTCGTATGTGGTTACTGGAGTCCTTTGATACCTACAACCAACTTTACGAAAAAAGTCTACACCGTCGTAAGTGGTTACTGCAGCCTTTTGACACCTACAACCAACTTTAAACAAAGATGGCTGCACCGCCGTAAGTGGTTACTGGAGCCCTTTGACACCTGCAACCAACTTTACACAAAGAAGTCTACACCGTCGTAAGTGGTTACTGCAGCCCTTTGACACCTACAACCAACTTTTTACAAAGATGGCTGCACCGTCGTAAGTGGTTACTAGAGCCCTTTGACACCTGCAACCAACTTAACACAAAGAAGTCTACACCGTCGTAAGTAGCTAGTGCAGCACATTGACACCTGCAACCAACTTTAAACAAAGAGGGCTGCACCGTCGTAAGTGGTTACTGGAGCCCTTTGACACCTGCAACCAACTTTACACAAAGAAGTCTACACCGTCGTACGTGGCTACTGCAGCCCTTTGACACCTACAACCAACTTTAAACAAAGATGGCTGCTTCGTCGTAAGTGGTTACTGCAGCCCTTTGACACCTGCAACCAACTTTACACAAAGAAGTCTACACCGTCGTACGTGGCTACTGCAGCCCTTTGACACCTACAACCATCTTTACACAAAGATGGCTGCACCGTCGTAAGTGGTTGCTGGAGCCCTTTGACACCTGCAACCAACTTTACACAAAGAAGTCTACACCGTCGTAAGTGGCTACTGCAGTTCTTTGACACCTACAACCAACTTTCAACAAAGATGGCTGCACCGTCGTAAATGGTTACCGGAGCCCTTTGACACCTGCAACCAACTTTACACAAAGATGTCTGTGCCGTCGTAAGTGGTTACTGGAGCCCTTTGACACCTACAACCAAATTTACACAAAGATGGCTGCACCGTCGTAAGTGGTTACTGGAGCCCTTTGACACCTACAACCAACTTTACACAAAGAAGTCTACACCGTCGTAAGTGGTTACTGCAGCCCTTTGACACCTACAACCAACTTTAAACAAAGATGGCTGCACCGCCGTAAGTGGTTACTGGAGCCCTTTGACACCTACAACCAACTTTACACAAAGATGGCTGCACCGTCGTAACTGGTTACTGGAGCCCTTTGACACCTACAACCAATTTTAAACAAAGGTGGCTGCACCGTCGTAAGTGGTTACTGGAGCCCTTTGACACCTGTAACCAACTTTACACAAAGAAGTCTACACCGTCGTAAGAGGCTACTGCAGCCCTTTGACACCTACAACCAACTTTAAACAAAGATGGCTGCACCGTCGTAAGTGGTTACTGGAGCCCTTTGACACCTGCAACCAACTTTACACAAAGAAGTCTACACCGTCGTAAGTGGCTACTGCAGTTCTTTGACACCTACAACCAACTTTCAACAAAGATGGCTGCACCGTCGTAAGTGGTTACCGGAGCCCTTTGACACCTGCAACCAACTTTACACAAAGAAGTCTACACCGTCGTTAGTGACTACTGCAGTTCTTTGACACCTACAACCAACTTTCAACAAAGATGGCTGCACCGTCGTAAGTGGTTACCGGAGCCCTTTGACACCTGCAACCAACTTGACACAAAGAAGTCTACACCGTCGTAAGTGGCTACTGCAGTTCTTTGACACCTACAACCAACTTTCAACAAAGATGGCTGCACCGTCGTAAGTGGTTACTGGAGCCCTTTGACACCTGCAACCAACTTTACACAAAGAAGTCTACACCGTCGTAAGTGGCTACTGCAGTTCTTTGACACCTACAACCAACTTTACACAAAGATGGCTGCACCGTCGTAAGTGGTTACTGGAGCCCTTTGACACCTGCAACCAACTTTACACAAAGATGGCTGCGCCGTCGTAAGTGGTTACTGGAGCCCTTTGACACCTACAACCAACATTACACAAAGATGGCTGCACCGTCGTATGTGGTTACTGGAGTCCTTTGATACCTACAACCAACTTTACGAAAAAAGTCTACACCGTCGTAAGTGGTTACTGCAGCCTTTTGACACCTACAACCAACTTTAAACAAAGATGGCTGCACCGCCGTAAGTGGTTACTGGAGCCCTTTGACACCTGCAACCAACTTTACACAAAGAAGTCTACACCGTCGTAAGTGGTTACTGCAGCCCTTTGACACCTACAACCAACTTTAAACAAAGATGGCTGCACCGTCGTAAGTGGTTACTAGAGCCCTTTGACACCTGCAACCAACTTAACACAAAGAAGTCTACACCGTCGTAAGTAGCTAGTGCAGCACATTGACACCTGCAACCAACTTTAAACAAAGAGGGCTGCACCGTCGTAAGTGGTTACTGGAGCCCTTTGACACCTGCAACCAACTTTACACAAAGAAGTCTACACCGTCGTACGTGGCTACTGCAGCCCTTTGACACCTACAACCAACTTTAAACAAAGATGGCTGCACCGTCGTAAGTGGTTACTGCAGCCCTTTGACACCTGCAACCAACTTTACACAAAGAAGTCTACACCGTCGTACGTGGCTACTGCAGCCCTTTGACACCTACAACCATCTTTACACAAAGATGGCTGCACCGTCGTAAGTGGTTACTGGAGCCCTTTGACACCTGCAACCAACTTTACACAAAGAAGTCTACACCGTCGTAAGTGGCTACTGCAGTTCTTTGACACCTACAACCAACTTTCAACAAAGATGGCTGCACCGTCGTAAATGGTTACCGGAGCCCTTTGACACCTGCAACCAACTTTACACAAAGATGTCTGTGCCGTCGTAAGTGGTTACTGGAGCCCTTTGACACCTACAACCAAATTTACACAAAGATGGCTGCACCGTCGTAAGTGGTTACTGGAGCCCTTTGACACCTACAACCAACTTTACACAAAGAAGTCTACACCGTCGTAAGTGGTTACTGCAGCCCTTTGACACCTACAACCAACTTTAAACAAAGATGGCTGCACCGCCGTAAGTGGTTACTGGAGCCCTTTGACACCTACAACCAACTTTACACAAAGATGGCTGCACCGTCGTAACTGGTTACTGGAGCCCTTTGACACCTACAACCAATTTTAAACAAAGGTGGCTGCACCGTCGTAAGTGGTTACTGGAGCCCTTTGACACCTGCTGCCAACTTTACACAAAGAAGTCTACACCGTCGTAAGTGCCTACTGCAGCGCTTTGACACCTGCAACCAACTTTACACAAAGAAGTCTACACCGTCGTAAGTAGCTAGTGCAGCACTTTGACACCTGCAACCAACTTTACACAAAGAAGTTTACACCGTCGTAAGTGGCTACTGCAGCCCTTTGACACCTACAACCAACTTTAAACAAAGATGGCTGCACCGTCGTAAGTGGTTACTGGAGCTCTTTGACACCTGCAACCAACTTTACACAAAGAAGTCTACACCGTCGTAAGTGCCTACTAAAGCGCTTTGACACCTGCAACCAACTTTACACAAAGAAGTCTACACCGTCGTAAGTAGCTAGTGCAGCACTTTGACACCTGCAACCAACTTTACACAAAGAAGTCTACACCGTCGTATGTGGCTACTGCAGCCCTTTGACACCTACAACCAACTTTACACAAAGATGGCCGCACCGTCGTAAGTGGTTATTGGAGCCCTTTGACAGCTGCCACCAACTTTACACGAAGAAGTCTACACCGTCGTAAGTAGCTAGTGCAGCACTTTGACACCTGCAACCAACTTTAAACAAAGAAGTCTACACCGTCGTAAGTGGCTACTGCAGCCCTTTGACACCTACAACCAACTTTAAACAAAGATGGCTGCACCGTCGTAAGTGGTTACTGGAGCCCTTTGACACCTGCAACCAACTTTACACAAAGAAGTCTACACCGTCGTAAGTAGCTAGTGCAGCACTTTGACACCTGCAACCAACTTTAAACAAAGAAGTCTACACCGTCGTAAGTGGTTACTGCAGCCCTTTGACACCTACAACCAAATTAAAACAAAGCAGGCTGCACCTCCGTAAGTAGTTACTGCAGCCCTTTGACACATGCAACCAACTTTTTTTTTATAGGATAACGGTGCCAAACGAGCACACAGTCCACCTGATGGTAAGTGGTTGCTGCGGCCCATAGATATCTACATCTATCCTCTAGTACATATCAAAATGCAGATGCGCTGTCACCTGTGAGGACTAAGATGGAATGCCTCATTTCCAGTAAAAAGGGCCTCCGGCCACCTGCACTCACCAAGCGAAACACAGAGGTATACCTCTACTTCACGCTGGTATTCTGGTATTTTACTTTAAACAAAAAAGGCTGCACCGTCGTAAATGGTTATTGCAGCTCTTTGACACCTGCAACCAACTTTACACAAAGAAGTCTAAACCGTCGTAAGTGGCTACTGCAGCCCTTTGACACCTACAACCAACTTAAAACAAAGCAGGCTGCACCGTCGTAAGTAGTTACTGCAGCCCTTTGACACATGCAACCAACTTTTTTTTTATAGGATAACGGTGCCAAACGAGCACACAGTCCACCTGATGGTAAGTGGTTGCTGCGGCCCATAGATATCTACATCTATCGTCTAGTACATATCAAAATGCAGATGCGTTGTCACCCGTGAGGACTAAGATGGAATGCCTCATTTCCAGTAAAAAGGGCTTCCGGCCACCTGCACTCACCAAGCGAAACACAGAGGTATACCTCTTCGTCACGCTGGTATTCTGGTATTTTACTTTAAACAAAAAAGGCTGCACCGTCGTAAGTGGTTATTGCAGCTCTTTGACACCTGCAACCAACTTTACACAAAGAAGTCTTCACCGAAGTAAGTAGCTAGTGCAGCACTTTGACACCTGCAACCAACTTTAAACAAAGAAGTCTACACCGTCGTAAGTGGCTACTGCAGCCCTTTGACACCTACAACCAACTTTAAACAAAGATGGCTGCACCGTCGTAAGTGGTTACTGGAGCCCTTTGACACCTGCAACCAACTTTACACAAAGAAGTCTACACCGTCGTAAGTGGCTACTGCAGCCCTTTGACACCTACAACCAACTTTACACAAAGAAGTCTACACCGTCGTAAGTGGCTACTGCAGCCCTTTGACACCTACAACCAACTTTACACAAAGATGGCTGCACCGTCGTAAGTGGTTACTGGAGCCCTTTGACACCTGCAACCAACTTTACACAAAGAAGTCTACACCGTCGTAAGTGGCTTCTGCAGCCCTTTGACACCTACAACCAACTTTAAACAAAGATGGCTGCACCGTCGTAAGTGGTTACTGGAGCCCTTTGACACCTGCAACCAACTTTACACAAAGAAGTCTACACCGTCGAAAGTGGCTACTGCAGTTCTTTGACACCTACAACCAACTTTCAACAAAGATGGCTGCACCGTCGTAAGTGGTTACCGGAGCCCTTTGACACCTGCAACCAACTTTACACAAAGAAGTCTACACCGTCGTAAGTGGCTACTGCAGTTCTTTGACACCTACAACCAACTTTCAACAAAGATGGCTGCACCGTCGTAAGTGGTTACCGGAGCCCTTTGACACCTGCAACCAACTTAACACAAAGAAGTCTACACCGTCGTAACTAGCTAGTGCAGCACATTGACACCTGCAACCAACTTTAAACAAAGATGGCTGCACCGTCGTAAGTGGTTACTGGAGCCCTTTGACACCTGCAACCAACTTTACACAAAGAAGTCTAAACCGTCGTAAGTGGCTACTGCAGCCCTTTGACAACTACAACCAACTTAAAACAAAGCATACTGCACCGTCGTAAGTAGTTACTGCAGCCCTTTGACACATGCAACCAACTTTTTTTTTAAAGGATAACGGTGCCAAACGAGCACACAGTCCACCTGATGGTAAGTGGTTGCTGCGGCCCATAGATATCTACATCTATCCTCTAGTACATATCAAAATGCAGATGCGTTGTCACCCGTGAGGACTAAGATGGAATGCCTCATTTCCAGTAAAAAGGGCCTCCGGCCACCTGCACTCACCAAGCGAAACACAGAGGTATACCTCTATTTCACGCTGGTATTCTGGTATTTTACTTTAAACAAAAAAGGCTGCACCGTCGTAAGTGGTTATTGCAGCTCTTTGACACCTGCAACCAACTTTACACAAAGAAGTCTTCACCGACGTAAGTAGCTAGTGCAGCACTTTGACACCTGCAACCAACTTTAAACAAAGAAGTCTACACAGTCGTAAGTGGCTACTGCAGCCCTTTGACAACTACAACCAACTTTAAACAAAGATGGCTGCACCGTCGTAAGTGGTTACTGGAGCCCTTTGACACCTGCAACCAACTTTACACAAAGAAGTCCACACCGTCGTAAGTGGCTACTGCAGCCCTTTGACACCTACAACCAACTTTACACAAAGATGGCTGCACCGTCGTAAGTGGTTACTGGAGCATTTTGACACCTGCAACCAACTTTACACAAAGAAGTCTACACCGTCGTTAGTGGCTTCTGCAGCCCTTTGACACCTGCAACCAACTTTACACAAAGAAGTCTACACCGTCGTATGTGGCTACTGCAGCTCTTTGACACCTACAACCAACTTTACACAAAGATGGCTGCACCGTCGTAAGTGGTTACTGGAGCCCTTTGACACCTGCAACCAACTTTACACAAAGAAGTCTACACCGTCGTAAGTGGCTACTGCAGCCCTTTGACACCTACAACCAACTTTAAACAAAGATGGCTGCACCGTCGTAAGTGGTTACTGGAGCCCTTTGACACCTGCAACCAACTTTACACAAAGAACTCTACACCGTCGAAAGTGGCTACTGCAGTTCTTTGACACCTACAACCAACATTCAACAAAGATGGCTGCACCGTCGTAAGTGGTTACCGGAGCCCTTTGACACCTGCAACCAACTTTACACAAAGAAGTCTACACCGTCGTAAGTGGCTACTGCAGTTCTTTGACACCTACAACCAACTTTCAACAAAGATGGCTGCACCGTCGTAAGTGGTTACCGGAGCCCTTTGGCACCTGCAACCAACTTTACACAAAGAAGTCTACACCGTCGTAAGTGGCTACTGCAGTTCTTTGACACCTACAACCAAATTTCAACAAAGATGGCTGCACCGTCGTAAGTGGTTACCGGAGCCCTTTGACACCTGCAACCAACTTTACACAAAGACGTCTACACCGTCGTAAGTGGCTACTGCAGTTCTTTGACACCTACAACCAACTTTCAACAAAGATGGCTACACCGTCGTAAGTGGTTACCGGAGCCCTTTGACACCTGCAACCAACTTTACACAAAGAAGTCTACACCGCCGTAAGTGACTACTGCAGTTCTTTGACACCTACAACCAACTTTCAACAAAGATGGCTGCACCGTCGTAAGTGGTTACCGGAGCCCTTTGACACCTGCAACCAACTTGACACAAAGAAGTCTACACCGTCGTAAGTGGCTACTGCAGTTCTTTGACACCTACAACCAACTTTACACAAAGATGGCTGCACCGTCGTAAGTGGTTACTGGAGCCCTTTGACACCTGCAACCAACTTTACACAAAGATGGCTGCGCCGTCGTAAGTGGTTACTGGAGCCCTTTGACACCTACAACCAACATTACACAAAGATGGCTGCACCGTCGTAAGTGGTTACTGGAGCCCTTTGATACCTACAACCAACTTTACACAAAAAAGTCTACACCGTCGTAAGTGGTTACTGCAGCCCTTTGACACCTACAACCAACTTTAAACAAAGATGGCTGCACCGCCGTAAGTGGTTACTGGAGCCCTTTGACACCTGCAACCAACTTTACACAAAGAAGTCTACACCGTCGTAAGTGGTTACTGCAGCCCTTTGACACCTACAACCAACGTTAAACAAAGATGGCTGCACCGTCGTAAGTGGTTACTGGAGCCCTTTGACACCTGCAACCAACTTAACACAAAGAAGTCTACACCGTCGTAAGTAGCTAGTGCAGCACATTGACACCTGCAACCAACTTTAAACAAAGAGGGCTGCACCGTCGTAAGTGGTTACTGGAGCCCTTTGACACCTGCAACCAACTTTACACAAAGAAGTCTACACCGTCGTACGTGGCTACTGCAGCCCTTTGACACCTACAACCAACTTTACACAAAGAAGTCTACACCGTCGTAAGTAGCTACTGCAGCCCTTTGACACCTACAACCAACTTTAAACAAAGATGGCTGCACCGTCGTAAGTGGTTACTGGAGCCCTTTGACACCTGCAACCAACTTTACACAAAGAAGTCTACACCGTCGTAAGTGGCTACTGCAGTTCTTTGACACCTACAACCAACTTTCAACAAAGATGGCTGCACCGTCGTAAGTGGTTACCGGAGCCCTTTGACACCTGCAACCAACTTTACACAAAGAAGTCTACACCGTCGTTAGTGACTACTGCAGTTCTTTGACACCTACAACCAACTTTCAACAAAGATGGCTGCACCGTCGTAAGTGGTTACCGGAGCCCTTTGACACCTGCAACCAACTTGACACAAAGAAGTCTACACCGTCGTAAGTGGCTACTGCAGTTCTTTGACACCTACAACCAACTTTCAACAAAGATGGCTGCACCGTCGTAAGTGGTTACTGGAGCCCTTTGACACCTGCAACCAACTTTACACAAAGAAGTCTACACCGTCGTAAGTGGCTACTGCAGTTCTTTGACACCTACAACCAACTTTACACAAAGATGGCTGCACCGTCGTAAGTGGTTACTGGAGCCCTTTGACACCTGCAACCAACTTTACACAAAGATGGCTGCGCCGTCGTAAGTGGTTACTGGAGCCCTTTGACACCTACAACCAACATTACACAAAGATGGCTGCACCGTCGTATGTGGTTACTGGAGTCCTTTGATACCTACAACCAACTTTACGAAAAAAGTCTACACCGTCGTAAGTGGTTACTGCAGCCTTTTGACACCTACAACCAACTTTAAACAAAGATGGCTGCACCGCCGTAAGTGGTTACTGGAGCCCTTTGACACCTGCAACCAACTTTACACAAAGAAGTCTACACCGTCGTAAGTGGTTACTGCAGCCCTTTGACACCTACAACCAACTTTAAACAAAGATGGCTGCACCGTCGTAAGTGGTTACTAGAGCCCTTTGACACCTGCAACCAACTTAACACAAAGAAGTCTACACCGTCGTAAGTAGCTAGTGCAGCACATTGACACCTGCAACCAACTTTAAACAAAGAGGGCTGCACCGTCGTAAGTGGTTACTGGAGCCCTTTGACACCTGCAACCAACTTTACACAAAGAAGTCTACACCGTCGTACGTGGCTACTGCAGCCCTTTGACACCTACAACCAACTTTAAACAAAGATGGCTGCACCGTCGTAAGTGGTTACTGCAGCCCTTTGACACCTGCAACCAACTTTACACAAAGAAGTCTACACCGTCGTACGTGGCTACTGCAGCCCTTTGACACCTACAACCATCTTTACACAAAGATGGCTGCACCGTCGTAAGTGGTTACTGGAGCCCTTTGACACCTGCAACCAACTTTACACAAAGAAGTCTACACCGTCGTAAGTGGCTACTGCAGTTCTTTGACACCTACAACCAACTTTCAACAAAGATGGCTGCACCGTCGTAAATGGTTACCGGAGCCCTTTGACACTAGCAACCAACTTTACACAAAGATGTCTGTGCCGTCGTAAGTGGTTACTGGAGCCCTTTGACACCTACAACCAAATTTACACAAAGATGGCTGCACCGTCGTAAGTGGTTACTGGAGCCCTTTGACACCTACAACCAACTTTACACAAAGAAGTCTACACCGTCGTAAGTGGTTACTGCAGCCCTTTGACACCTACAACCAACTTTAAACAAAGATGGCTGCACCGCCGTAAGTGGTTACTGGAGCCCTTTGACACCTACAACCAACTTTACACAAAGATGGCTGCACCGTCGTAACTGGTTACTGGAGCCCTTTGACACCTACAACCAATTTTAAACAAAGGTGGCTGCACCGTCGTAAGTGGTTACTGGAGCCCTTCGACACCTGCTGCCAACTTTACACAAAGAAGTCTACACCGTCGTAAGTGCCTACTGCAGCGCTTTGACACCTGCAACCAACTTTACACAAAGAAGTCTACACCGTCGTAAGTAGCTAGTGCAGCACTTTGACACCTGCAACCAACTTTACACAAAGAAGTCTACACCGTCGTAAGTGGCTACTGCAGCCCTTTGACACCTACAACCAACTTTAAACAAAGATGGCTGCACCGTCGTAAGTGGTTACTGGAGCTCTTTGACACCTGCAACCAACTTTACACAAAGAAGTCTACACCGTCGTAAGTGCCTACTAAAGCGCTTTGACACCTGCAACCAACTTTACACAAAGAAGTCTACACCGTCGTAAGTAGCTAGTGCAGCACTTTGACACCTGCAACCAACTTTACACAAAGAAGTCTACACCGTCGTATGTGGCTACTGCAGCCCTTTGACACCTACAACCAACTTTACACAAAGATGGCCGCACCGTCGTAAGTGGTTATTGGAGCCCTTTGACAGCTGCCACCAACTTTACACGAAGAAGTCTACACCGTCGTAAGTAGCTAGTGCAGCACTTTGACACCTGCAACCAACTTTAAACAAAGAAGTCTACACCGTCGTAAGTGGCTACTGCAGCCCTTTGACACCTACAACCAACTTTAAACAAAGATGGCTGCACCGTCGTAAGTGGTTACTGGAGCCCTTTGACACCTGCAACCAACTTTACACAAAGAAGTCTACACCGTCGTAAGTAGCTAGTGCAGCACTTTGACACCTGCAACCAACTTTAAACAAAGAAGTCTACACCGTCGTAAGTGGTTACTGCAGCCCTTTGACACCTACAACCAAATTAAAACAAAGCAGGCTGCACCGCCGTAAGTAGTTACTGCAGCCCTTTGACACATGCAACCAACTTTTTTTTTATAGGATAACGGTGCCAAACGAGCACACAGTCCACCTGATGGTAAGTGGTTGCTGCGGCCCATAGATATCTACATCTATCCTCTAGTACATATCAAAATGCAGATGCGCTGTCACCTGTGAGGACTAAGATGGAATGCCTCATTTCCAGTAAAAAGGGCCTCCGGCCACCTGCACTCACCAAGCGAAACACAGAGGTATACCTCTACTTCACGCTGGTATTCTGGTATTTTACTTTAAACAAAAAAGGCTGCACCGTCGTAAATGGTTATTGCAGCTCTTTGACACCTGCAACCAACTTTACACAAAGAAGTCTAAACCGTCGTAAGTGGCTACTGCAGCCCTTTGACACCTACAACCAACTTAAAACAAAGCAGGCTGCACCGTCGTAAGTAGTTACTGCAGCCCTTTGACACATGCAACCAACTTTTTTTTTATAGGATAACGGTGCCAAACGAGCACACAGTCCACCTGATGGTAAGTGGTTGCTGCGGCCCATAGATATCTACATCTATCGTCTAGTACATATCAAAATGCAGATGCGTTGTCACCCGTGAGGACTAAGATGGAATGCCTCATTTCCAGTAAAAAGGGCTTCCGGCCACCTGCACTCACCAAGCGAAACACAGAGGTATACCTCTTCGTCACGCTGGTATTCTGGTATTTTACTTTAAACAAAAAAGGCTGCACCGTCGTAAGTGGTTATTGCAGCTCTTTGACACCTGCAACCAACTTTACACAAAGAAGTCTTCACCGACGTAAGTAGCTAGTGCAGCACTTTGACACCTGCAACCAACTTTAAACAAAGAAGTCTACACCGTCGTAAGTGGCTACTGCAGCCCTTTGACACCTACAACCAACTTTAAACAAAGATGGCTGCACCGCCGTAAGTGGTTACTGGAGCCCTTTGACACCTGCAACCAACTTTACACAAAGAAGTCTACACCGTCGTAAGTGGTTACTGCAGCCCTTTGACACCTACAACCAACGTTAAACAAAGATGGCTGCACCGTCGTAAGTGGTTACTGGAGCCCTTTGACACCTGCAACCAACTTAACACAAAGAAGTCTACACCGTCGTAAGTAGCTAGTGCAGCACATTGACACCTGCAACCAACTTTAAACAAAGAGGGCTGCACCGTCGTAAGTGGTTACTGGAGCCCTTTGACACCTGCAACCAACTTTACACAAAGAAGTCTACACCGTCGTACGTGGCTACTGCAGCCCTTTGACACCTACAACCAACTTTACACAAAGAAGTCTACACCGTCGTAAGTAGCTAGTGCAGCACATTGACACCTGCAACCAACTTTAAACAAAGAGGGCTGCACCGTCGTAAGTGGTTACTGCAGCCCTTTGACACCTGCAACCAACTTTACACAAAGAAGTCTACACCGTCGTACGTGGCTACTGCAGCCCTTTGACACCTACAACCATCTTTACACAAAGATGGCTGCACCGTCGTAAGTGGTTACTGGAGCCCTTTGACACCTGCAACCAACTTTACACAAAGAAGTCTACACCGTCGTAAGTGGCTACTGCAGTTCTTTGACACCTACAACCAACTTTCAACAAAGATGGCTGCACCGTCGTAAATGGTTACCGGAGCCCTTTGACACCTGCAACCAACTTTACACAAAGATGTCTGCGCCGTGGTAAGTGGTTACTGGAGCCCTTTGACACCTACAACCAAATTTACACAAAGATGGCTGCACCGTCGTAAGTGGTTACTGGAGCCCTTTGACACCTACAACCAACTTTACACAAAGAAGTCTACACCGTCGTAAGTGGTTACTGCAACCCTTTGACCCTACAACCAACTTTAAACAAAGATGGCTGCACCGCCGTAAGTGGTTACTGGAGCCCTTTGACACCTACAACCAACTTTACACAAAGATGGCTGCGCCGTCGTAACTGGTTACTGGAGCCCTTTGACACCTACAACCAATTTTAAACAAAGGTGGCTGCACCGTCGTAAGTGGTTACTGGAGCCCTTTGACACCTGCTGCCAACTTTACACAAAGAAGTCTACACCGTCGTAAGTGCCTTCTGCAGCGCTTTGACACCTGCAACCAACTTTACACAAAGAAGTCTACACCGTCGTAAGTAGCTAGTGCAGCACTTTGACACCTGCAACCAACTTTACACAAAGAAGTCTACACCGTCGTAAGTGGCTACTGCAGCCCTTTGACACCTACAACCAACTTTAAACAAAGATGGCTGCACCGTCGTAAGTGGTTACTGGAGCTCTTTGACACCTGCAACCAACTTTACACAAAGAAGTCTACACCGTCGTAAGTGCCTACTGAAGCGCTTTGACACCTGCAACCAACTTTACACAAAGAAGTCTACACCGTCGTAAGTAGCTAGTGCAGCACTTTGACACCTGCAACCAACTTTACACAAAGAAGTCTACACCGTCGTATGTGGCTACTGCAGCCCTTTGACACCTACAACCAACTTTACACAAAGATGGCCGCACCGTCGTAAGTGGTTATTGGAGCCCTTTGACAGCTGCCACCAACTTTACACAAAGAAGTCTACACCGTCGTAAGTAGCTAGTGCAGCACTTTGACACCTGCAACCAACTTTAAACAAAGAAGTCTACACCGTCGTAAGTGGCTACTGCAGCCCTTTGACACCTACAACCAACTTTAAACAAAGATGGCTGCACCGTCGTAAGTGGTTACTGGAGCCCTTTGACACCTGCAACCAACTTTACACAAAGAAGTCTACACCGTCGTATGTAGCTAGTGCAGCACTTTGACACCTGCAACCAACTTTAAACAAAGAAGTCTACACCGTCGTAAGTGGTTACTGCAGCCCTTTGACACCTACAACCAACTCTTTTTTTATAGGATAACGGTGCCAAACGAGCACACAGTCCACCTGATGGTAAGTGGTTGCTGCGGCCCATAGATATCTACATCTATCCTCTAGTACATATCAAAATGCAGATGCGCTGTCACCTGTGAGGACTAAGATGGAATGCCTCATTTCCAGTAAAAAGGGCCTCCGGCCACCTGCACTCACCAAGCGAAACACAGAGGTATACCTCTACTTCACGCTGGTATTCTGGTATTTTACTTTAAACAAAAAAGGCTGCACCGTCGTAAATGGTTATTGCAGCTCTTTGACACCTGCAACCAACTTTACACAAAGAAGTCTAAACCGTCGTAAGTGGCTACTGCAGCCCTTTGACACCTACAACCAACTTAAAACTAAGCAGGCTGCACCGTCGTAAGTAGTTACTGCAGCCCTTTGACACATGCAACCAACTTTTTTTTTATAGGATAACGGTGCCAAACGAGCACACAGTCCACCTGATGGTAAGTGGTTGCTGCGGCCCGTAGATATCTACATCTATCCTCTAGTACATATCAAAATGCAGATGCGTTGTCACCCGTGAGGACTAAGATGGAATGCCTCATTTCCAGTAAAAAGGGCCTCCGGCCACCTGCACTCACCAAGCGAAACACAGAGGTATACCTCTACTTCACGCTGGTATTCTGGTATTTTACTTTAAACAAAAAAGGCTGCACCGTCGTAAGTGGTTATTGCAGCTCTTTGACACCTGCAACCAACTTTACACAAAGAAGTCTTCACCGACGTAAGTAGCTAGTGCAGCACTTTGACACCTGCAACCAACTTTAAACAAAGAAGTCTACACCGTCGTAAGTGGCTACTGCAGCCCTTTGACACCTACAACCAACTTTAAACAAAGATGGCTGCACCGTCGTAAGTGGTTACTGGAGCCCTTTGACACCTGCAACCAACTTTACACAAAGAAGTCTACACCGTCGTTAATGGCTACTGCAGCCCTTTGACACCTACAACCAACTTTACACAAAGAAGTCTACACCGTCGTAAGTGGCTACTGCAGCCCTTTGACACCTACAACCAACTTTACACAAAGATGGCTGCACCGTCGTATGTGGTTACTGGAGCCCTTTGACACCTGCAACCAACTTTACACAAAGAAGTCTACACCGTCGTAAGTGGCTTCTGCAGCCCTTTGACACCTACAACCAACTTTAAACAAAGATGGCTGCACCGTCGTAAGTGGTTACTGGAGCCCTTTGACACCTGCAACCAACTTTACACAAAGAAGTCTACACCGTCGAAAGTGGCTACTGCAGTTCTTTGACACCTACAACCAACTTTCAACAAAGATGGCTGCACCGTCGTAAGTGGTTACCGGAGCCCTTTGACACCTGCAACCAACTTTACACAAAGAAGTCTACACCGTCGTAAGTGGCTACTGCAGTTCTTTGACACCTACAACCAACTTTCAACAAAGATGGCTGCACCGTCGTAAGTGGTTACCGGAGCCCTTTGACACCTGCAACCAACTTAACACAAAGAAGTCTACACCGTCGTAACTAGCTAGTGCAGCACATTGACACCTGCAACCAACTTTAAACAAAGATGGCTGCACCGTCGTAAGTGGTTACTGGAGCCCTTTGACACCTGCAACCAACTTTACACAAAGAAGTCTAAACCGTCGTAAGTGGCTACTGCAGCCCTTTGACACCTACAACCAACTTAAAACAAAGCAGGCTGCACCGTCGTAAGTAGTTACTGCAGCCCTTTGACACATGCAACCAACTTTTTTTTTAAAGGATAACGGTGCCAAACGAGCACACAGTCCACCTGATGGTAAGTGGTTGCTGCGGCCCATAGATATCTACATCTATCCTCTAGTACATATCAAAATGCAGATGCGTTGTCACCCGTAAGGACTAAGATGGAATGCCTCATTTCCAGTAAAAAGGGCCTCCGGCCACCTGCACTCACCAAGCGAAACACAGAGGTATACCTCTACTTCACGCTGGTATTCTGGTATTTTACTTTAAACAAAAAAGGCTGCACCGTCGTAAGTGGTTATTGCAGCTCTTTGACACCTGCAACCAACTTTACACAAAGAAGTCTTCACCGACGTAAGTAGCTAGTGCAGCACTTTGACACCTGCAACCAACTTTAAACAAAGAAGTCTACACCGTCGTAAGTGGCTACTGCAGTTCTTTGACACCTACAACCAAATTTTAACAAAGATGGCTGCACCGTCGTAAGTGGTTACCGGAGCCCTTTGACACCTGCAACCAACTTTACACAAAGAAGTCTACACCGTCGTAAGTGGCTACTGCAGTTCTTTGACACCTACAACCAACTTTCAACAAAGATGGCTACACCGTCGTAAGTGGTTACTGGAGCCCTTTGACACCTGCAACCAACTTTACACAAAGAAGTCTACACCGTCGTAAGTGGTTACTGCAGCCCTTTGACACCTACAACCAACTTTAAACAAAGATGGCTGCACCGCCGTAAGTGGTTACTGGAGCCCTTTGACACCTGCAACCAACTTTACACAAAGAAGTCTACACCGTCGTAAGTGGTTACTGCAGCCCTTTGACACCTGCAACCAACTTTACACAAAGAAGTCTACACCGTCGTAAGTGACTACTGCAGTTCTTTGACACCTACAACCAACTTTCAACAAAGATGGCTGCACCGTCGTAAGTGGTTACCGGAGCCCTTTGACACCTGCAACCAACTTGACACAAAGAAGTCTACACCGTCGTAAGTGGCTACTGCAGTTCTTTGACACCTACAACCAACTTTAAACAAAGATGGCTGCACCGCCGTAAGTGGTTACTGGAGCCCTTTGACACCTGCAACCAACTTTACACAAAGAAGTCTACACCGTCGTAAGTGGTTACTGGAGCCCTTTGACACCTGCAACCAACTTTACACAAAGAAGTCTACACCGTCGAAAGTGGCTACTGCAGTTCTTTGACACCTACAACCAACATTCAACAAAGATGGCTGAACCGTCGTAAGTGGTTACCGGAGCCCTTTGACACCTGCAACCAACTTTACACAAAGAAGTCTACACCGTCGTAAGTGGCTACTGCAGTTCTTTGACACCTACAACCAACTTTCAACAAAGATGGCTGCACCGTCGTAAGTGGTTACCGGAGCCCTTTGGCACCTGCAACCAACTTTACACAAAGAAGTCTACACCGTCGTAAGTGGCTACTGCAGTTCTTTGACACCTACAACCAACTTTCAACAAAGATGGCTACACCGACGTAAGTGGTTACTGGAGCCCTTTGACACCTGCAACCAACTTTACACAAAGAAGTCTACACCGTCGAAAGTGGCTACTGCAGTTCTTTGACACCTACAACCAACTTTCAACAAAGATGGCTGAACCGTCGTAAGTGGTTACCGGAGCCCTTTGACAACTGCAACCAACTTTACACAAAGAAGTCTACACCGTCGTAAGTGGCTACTGCAGTTCTTTGACACCTACAACCAAATTTCAACAAAGATGGCTGCACCGTCGTAAGTGGTTACCGGAGCCCTTTGACACCTGCAACCAACTTTACACAAAGAAGTCTACACCGTCGTAAGTGGCTACTGCAGTTCATTGACACCTACAACTAACTTTCAACAAAGATGGCTACACCGTCGTAAGTGGTTACTGGAGCCCTTTGACACCTGCAACCAACTTTACACAAAGAAGTCTACACCGTCGTAAGTGGTTACTGCAGCCCTTTGACACCTACAACCAACTTTAAACAAAGATGGCTGCACCGCCGTAAGTGGTTACTGGAGCCCTTTGACACCTGCAACCAACTTTACACAAAGAAGTCTACACCGTCGTAAGTGGTTACTGCAGCCCTTTGACACCTGCAACCAACTTTACACAAAGAAGTCTACACCGTCGTAAGTGACTACTGCAGTTCTTTGACACCTACAACCAACTTTCAACAAAGATGGCTGCACCGTCGTAAGTGGTTACCGGAGCCCTTTGACACCTGCAACCAACTTGACACAAAGAAGTCTACACCGTCGTAAGTGGCTACTGCAGTTCTTTGACACCTACAACCAACTTTCAACAAAGATGGCTGCACCGTCGTAAGTGGTTACTGGAGCCCATTGACACCTGCAACCAACTTTACACAAAGAAGTCTACACCGTCGTAAGTGGCTACTGCAGTTCTTTGACACCTACAACCAACTTTACACAAAGATGGCTGCACCGTCGTAAGTGGTTACTGGAGCCCTTTGACACCTGCAACCAACTTTACACAAAGATGGCTGCGCCGTCGTAAGTGGTTACTGGAGCCCTTTGACACCTACAACCAACATTACACAAAGATGGCTGCACCGTCGTAAGTGGTTACTGGAGCCCTTTGATACCTACAACCAACTTTACACAAAAAAGTCTACACCGTCGTAAGTGGTTACTGCAGCCCTTTGACACCTACAACCAACTTTAAACAAAGATGGCTGCACCGCCGTAAGTGGTTACTGGAGCCCTTTGACACCTGCAACTAACTTTACACAAAGAAGTCTACACCGTCGTAAGTGGTTACTGCAGCCCTTTGACACCTACAACCAACGTTAAACAAAGATGGCTGCACCGTCGTAAGTGGTTACTGGAGCCCTTTGACACCTGCAACCAACTTAACACAAAGAAGTCTACACCGTCGTAAGTAGCTAGTGCAGCACATTGACACCTGCAACCAACTTTAAACAAAGAGGGCTGCACCGTCGTAAGTGGTTACTGGAGCCCTTTGACACCGGCAACCAACTTTACACAAAGAAGTCTACACCGTCGTACGTGGCTACTGCAGCCCTTTGACACCTACAACCAACTTTACACAAAGAAGTCTACACCGTCGTAAGTAGCTAGTGCAGCACATTGACACCTGCAACCAACTTTAAACAAAGAGGGCTGCACCGTCGTAAGTGGTTACTGCAGCCCTTTGACACCTGCAACCAACTTTACACAAAGAAGTCTACACCGTCGTACGTGGCTACTGCAGCCCTTTGACACCTACAACCATCTTTACACAAAGATGGCTGCACCGTCGTAAGTGTTTACTGGAGCCCTTTGACACCTGCAACCAACTTTACACAAAGAAGTCTACACCGTCGTAAGTGGCTACTGCAGTTCTTTGACACCTACAACCAACTTTCAACAAAGATGGCTGCACCGTCGTAAATGGTTACCGGAGCCCTTTGACACCTGCAACCAACTTTACACAAAGATGTCTGCGCCGTGGTAAGTGGTTACTGGAGCCCTTTGACAACTACAACCAAATTTACACAAAGATGGCTGCACCGTCGTAAGTGGCTACTGCAGCCCTTTGACACCTACAACCAACTTTACACAAAGAAGTCTACACCGTCGTAAATGGCTACTGCAGCCCTTTGACACCTACAACCAACTTTAAACAAAGATGGCTGCACCGCCGTAAGTGGTTACTGGAGCCCTTTGACACCTACAACCAACTTTACACAAAGATGGCTGCGCCGTCGTAACTGGTTACTGGTGCCCTTTGACACCTACAACCAATTTTAAACAAAGGTGGCTGCACCGTCGTAAGTGGTTACTGGAGCCCTTTGACACCTGCTGCCAACTTTACACAAAGAAGTCTACACCGTCGTAAGTGCCTACTGCAGCGCTTTGACACCTGCAACCAACTTTACACAAAGAAGTCTACACCGTCGTAAGTAGCTAGTGCAGCACTTTGACACCTGCAACCAACTTTACACAAAGAAGTCTACACCGTCGTAAGTGGCTACTGCAGCCCTTTGACACCTACAACCAACTTTAAACAAAGATGGCTGCACCGTCGTAAGTGGTTACTGGAGCTCTTTGACACCTGCAACCAACTTTCAACAAAGATGGCTGCACCGTCGTAAGTGGTTACCGGAGCCCTTTGACACCTGCAACCAACTTGACACAAAGAAGTCTACACCGTCGTAAGTGGCTACTGCAGTTCTTTGACACCTACAACCAACTTTACACAAAGATGGCTGCACCGTCGTAAGTGGTTACTGGAGCCCTTTGACACCTGCAACCAACTTTACACAAAGATGGCTGCGCCGTCGTAAGTGGTTACTGGAGCCCTTTGACACCTACAACCAACATTACACAAAGATGGCTGCACCGTCGTAAGTGGTTACTGGAGCCCTTTGATACCTACAACCAACTTTACACAAAAAAGTCTACACCGTCGTAAGTGGTTACTGCAGCCCTTTGACACCTACAACCAACTTTAAACAAAGATGGCTGCACCGCCGTAAGTGGTTACTGGAGCCCTTTGACACCTGCAACCAACTTTACACAAAGAAGTCTACACCGTCGTAAGTGGTTACTGCAGCCCTTTGACACCTACAACCAACGTTAAACAAAGATGGCTGCACCGTCGTAAGTGGTTACTGGAGCCCTTTGACACCTGCAACCAACTTAACACAAAGAAGTCTACACCGTCGTAAGTAGCTAGTGCAGCACATTGACACCTGCAACCAACTTTAAACAAAGAGGGCTGCACCGTCGTAAGTGGTTACTGGAGCCCTTTGACACCTGCAACCAACTTTACACAAAGAAGTCTACACCGTCGTACGTGGCTACTGCAGCCCTTTGACACCTACAACCAACTTTACACAAAGAAGTCTACACCGTCGTAAGTAGCTAGTGCAGCACATTGACACCTGCAACCAACTTTAAACAAAGAGGGCTGCACCGTCGTAAGTGGTTACTGCAGCCCTTTGACACCTGCAACCAACTTTACACAAAGAAGTCTACACCGTCGTACGTGGCTACTGCAGCCCTTTGACACCTACAACCATCTTTACACAAAGATGGCTGCACCGTCGTAAGTGGTTACTGGAGCCCTTTGACACCTGCAACCAACTTTACACAAAGAAGTCTACACCGTCGTAAGTGGCTACTGCAGTTCTTTGACACCTACAACCAACTTTCAACAAAGATGGCTGCACCGTCGTAAATGGTTACCGGAGCCCTTTGACACCTGCAACCAACTTTACACAAAGATGTCTGCGCCGTGGTAAGTGGTTACTGGAGCCCTTTGACACCTACAACCAAATTTACACAAAGATGGCTGCACCGTCGTAAGTGGTTACTGGAGCCCTTTGACACCTACAACCAACTTTACACAAAGAAGTCTACACCGTCGTAAGTGGTTACTGCAACCCTTTGACACCTACAACCAACTTTAAACAAAGATGGCTGCACCGCCGTAAGTGGTTACTGGAGCCCTTTGACACCTACAACCAACTTTACACAAAGATGGCTGCGCCGTCGTAACTGGTTACTGGAGCCCTTTGACACCTACAACCAATTTTAAACAAAGGTGGCTGCACCGTCGTAAGTGGTTACTGGAGCCCTTTGACACCTGCTGCCAACTTTACACAAAGAAGTCTACACCGTCGTAAGTGCCTTCTGCAGCGCTTTGACACCTGCAACCAACTTTACACAAAGAAGTCTACACCGTCGTAAGTAGCTAGTGCAGCACTTTGACACCTGCAACCAACTTTACACAAAGAAGTCTACACCGTCGTAAGTGGCTACTGCAGCCCTTTGACACCTACAACCAACTTTAAACAAAGATGGCTGCACCGTCGTAAGTGGTTACTGGAGCTCTTTGACACCTGCAACCAACTTTACACAAAGAAGTCTACACCGTCGTAAGTGCCTACTGAAGCGCTTTGACACCTGCAACCAACTTTACACAAAGAAGTCTACACCGTCGTAAGTAGCTAGTGCAGCACTTTGACACCTGCAACCAACTTTACACAAAGAAGTCTACACCGTCGTATGTGGCTACTGCAGCCCTTTGACACCTACAACCAACTTTACACAAAGATGGCCGCACCGTCGTAAGTGGTTATTGGAGCCCTTTGACAGCTGCCACCAACTTTACACAAAGAAGTCTACACCGTCGTAAGTAGCTAGTGCAGCACTTTGACACCTGCAACCAACTTTAAACAAAGAAGTCTACACCGTCGTAAGTGGCTACTGCAGCCCTTTGACACCTACAACCAACTTTAAACAAAGATGGCTGCACCGTCGTAAGTGGTTACTGGAGCCCTTTGACACCTGCAACCAACTTTACAGAAAGAAGTCTACACCGTCGTATGTAGCTAGTGCAGCACTTTGACACCTGCAACCAACTTTAAACAAAGAAGTCTACACCGTCGTAAGTGGTTACTGCAGCCCTTTGACACCTACAACCAACTTTTTTTTTATAGGATAACGGTGCCAAACGAGCACACAGTCCACCTGATGGTAAGTGGTTGCTGCGGCCCATAGATATCTACATCTATCCTCTAGTACATATCAAAATGCAGATGCGCTGTCACCTGTGAGGACTAAGATGGAATGCCTCATTTCCAGTAAAAAGGGCCTCCGGCCACCTGCACTCACCAAGCGAAACACAGAGGTATACCTCTACTTCACGCTGGTATTCTGGTATTTTACTTTAAACAAAAAAGGCTGCACCGTCGTAAGTGGTTATTGCAGCTCTTTGACACCTGCAACCAACTTTACACAATGAAGTCTAAACCGTCGTAAGTGGCTACTGCAGCCCTTTGACACCTACAACCAACTTAAAACAAAGCAGGCTGCACCGTCGTAAGTAGTTACTGCAGCCCTTTGACACATGCAACCAACTTTTTTTTTATAGGATAACGGTGCCAAACGAGCACACAGTCCACCTGATGGTAAGTGGTTGCTGCGGCCCATAGATATCTACATCTATCCTCTAGTACATATCAAAATGCAGATGCGTTGTCACCCGTGAGGACTAAGATGGAATGCCTCATTTCCAGTAAAAAGGGCCTCCGGCCACCTGCACTCACCAAGCGAAACACAGAGGTATACCTCTACTTCACGCTGGTATTCTGGTATTTTACTTTAAACAAAAAAGGCTGCACCGTCGTAAGTGGTTATTGCAGCTCTTTGACACCTGCAACCAACTTTACACAAAGAAGTCTTCACCGACGTAAGTAGCTAGTGCAGCACTTTGACACCTGCAACCAACTTTAAACAAAGAAGTCTACACCGTCGTAAGTGGCTACTGCAGCCCTTTGACACCTACAACCAACTTTAAACAAAGATGGCTGCACCGTCGTAAGTGGTTACTGGAGCCCTTTGACACCTGCAACCAACTTTACACAAAGAAGTCTACACCGTCGTTAATGGCTACTGCAGCCCTTTGACACCTACAACCAACTTTACACAAAGAAGTCTACACCGTCGTAAGTGGCTACTGCAGCCCTTTGACACCTACAACCAACTTTACACAAAGATGGCTGCACCGTCGTATGTGGTTACTGGAGCCCTTTGACACCTGCAACCAACTTTACACAAAGAAGTCTACACCGTCGTAAGTGGCTTCTGCAGCCCTTTGACACCTACAACCAACTTTAAACAAAGATGGCTGCACCGTCGTAAGTGGTTACTGGAGCCCTTTGACACCTGCAACCAACTTTACACAAAGAAGTCTACACCGTCGAAAGTGGCTACTGCAGTTCTTTGACACCTACAACCAACTTTCAACAAAGATGGCTGCACCGTCGTAAGTGGTTACCGGAGCCCTTTGACACCTGCAACCAACTTTACACAAAGAAGTCTACACCGTCGTAAGTGGCTACTGCAGTTCTTTGACACCTACAACCAACTTTCAACAAAGATGGCTGCACCGTCGTAAGTGGTTACCGGAGCCCTTTGACACCTGCAACCAACTTAACACAAAGAAGTCTACACCGTCGTAACTAGCTAGTGCAGCACATTGACACCTGCAACCAACTTTAAACAAAGATGGCTGCACCGTCGTAAGTGGTTACTGGAGCCCTTTGACACCTGCAACCAACTTTACACAAAGAAGTCTAAACCGTCGTAAGTGGCTACTGCAGCCCTTTGACACCTACAACCAACTTAAAACAAAGCAGGCTGCACCGTCGTAAGTAGTTACTGCAGCCCTTTGACACATGCAACCAACTTTTTTTTTAAAGGATAACGGTGCCAAACGAGCACACAGTCCACCTGATGGTAAGTGGTTGCTGCGGCCCATAGATATCTACATCTATCCTCTAGTACATATCAAAATGCAGATGCGTTGTCACCCGTAAGGACTAAGATGGAATGCCTCATTTCCAGTAAAAAGGGCCTCCGGCCACCTGCACTCACCAAGCGAAACACAGAGGTATACCTCTACTTCACGCTGGTATTCTGGTATTTTACTTTAAACAAAAAAGGCTGCACCGTCGTAAGTGGTTATTGCAGCTCTTTGACACCTGCAACCAACTTTACACAAAGAAGTCTTCACCGACGTAAGTAGCTAGTGCAGCACTTTGACACCTGCAACCAACTTTAAACAAAGAAGTCTACACCGTCGTAAGTGGCTACTGCAGTTCTTTGACACCTACAACCAAATTTCAACAAAGATGGCTGCACCGTCGTAAGTGGTTACCGGAGCCCTTTGACACCTGCAACCAACTTTACACAAAGAAGTCTACACCGTCGTAAGTGGCTACTGCAGTTCTTTGACACCTACAACCAACTTTCAACAAAGATGGCTACACCGTCGTAAGTGGTTACTGGAGCCCTTTGACACCTGCAACCAACTTTACACAAAGAAGTCTACACCGTCGTAAGTGGTTACTGCAGCCCTTTGACACCTACAACCAACTTTAAACAAAGATGGCTGCACCGCCGTAAGTGGTTACTGGAGCCCTTTGACACCTGCAACCAACTTTACACAAAGAAGTCTACACCGTCGTAAGTGGTTACTGCAGCCCTTTGACACCTGCAACCAACTTTACACAAAGAAGTCTACACCGTCGTAAGTGACTACTGCAGTTCTTTGACACCTACAACCAACTTTCAACAAAGATGGCTGCACCGTCGTAAGTGGTTACCGGAGCCCTTTGACACCTGCAACCAACTTGACACAAAGAAGTCTACACCGTCGTAAGTGGCTACTGCAGTTCTTTGACACCTACAACCAACTTTAAACAAAGATGGCTGCACCGCCGTAAGTGGTTACTGGAGCCCTTTGACACCTGCAACCAACTTTACACAAAGAAGTCTACACCGTCGTAAGTGGTTACTGGAGCCCTTTGACACCTGCAACCAACTTTACACAAAGAAGTCTACACCGTCGAAAGTGGCTACTGCAGTTCTTTGACACCTACAACCAACATTCAACAAAGATGGCTGAACCGTCGTAAGTGGTTACCGGAGCCCTTTGACACCTGCAACCAACTTTACACAAAGAAGTCTACACCGTCGTAAGTGGCTACTGCAGTTCTTTGACACCTACAACCAACTTTCAACAAAGATGGCTGCACCGTCGTAAGTGGTTACCGGAGCCCTTTGGCACCTGCAACCAACTTTACACAAAGAAGTCTACACCGTCGTAAGTGGCTACTGCAGTTCTTTGACACCTACAACCAACTTTCAACAAAGATGGCTACACCGTCGTAAGTGGTTACTGGAGCCCTTTGACACCTGCAACCAACTTTACACAAAGAAGTCTACACCGTCGAAAGTGGCTACTGCAGTTCTTTGACACCTACAACCAACTTTCAACAAAGATGGCTGAACCGTCGTAAGTGGTTACCGGAGCCCTTTGACAACTGCAACCAACTTTACACAAAGAAGTCTACACCGTCGTAAGTGGCTACTGCAGTTCTTTGACACCTACAACCAAATTTCAACAAAGATGGCTGCACCGTCGTAAGTGGTTACCGGAGCCCTTTGACACCTGCAACCAACTTTACACAAAGAAGTCTACACCGTCGTAAGTGGCTACTGCAGTTCTTTGACACCTACAACCAACTTTCAACAAAGATGGCTACACCGTCGTAAGTGGTTACTGGAGCCCTTTGACACCTGCAACCAACTTTACACAAAGAAGTCTACACCGTCGTAAGTGGTTACTGCAGCCATTTGACACCTACAACCAACTTTAAACAAAGATGGCTGCACCGCCGTAAGTGGTTAC
This sequence comes from Parnassius glacialis, assembly GCA_033319125.1. Classification (NCBI taxonomy): domain Eukaryota; kingdom Metazoa; phylum Arthropoda; class Insecta; order Lepidoptera; family Papilionidae; genus Parnassius; species Parnassius glacialis. Next base: position 19,234,592 of record JAVANC010000009.1, read on the forward strand.
TGGAGCCCTTTGACACCTGCAACCAACTTTACACAAAGAAGTCTACACCGTCGTAAGTGGTTACTGCAGCCCTTTGACACCTGCAACCAACTTTACACAAAGAAGTCTACACCGTCGTAAGTGACTACTGCAGTTCTTTGACACCTACAACCAACTTTCAACAAAGATGGCTGCACCGTCGTAAGTGGTTACCGGAGCCCTTTGACACCTGCAACCAACTTGACACAAAGAAGTCTACACCGTTGTAAGTGGCTACTGCAGTTCTTTGACACCTACAACCAACTTTCAACAAAGATGGCTGCACCGTCGTAAGTGGTTACTGGAGCCCTTTGACACCTGCAACCAACTTTACACAAAGAAGTCTACACCGTCGTAAGTGGCTACTGCAGTTCTTTGACACCTACAACCAACTTTACACAAAGATGGCTGCACCGTCGTAAGTGGTTACTGGAGCCCTTTGACACCTGCAACCAACTTTACACAAAGATGGCTGCGCCGTCGTAAGTGGTTACTGGAGCTCTTTGACACCTACAACCAACATTACACAAAGATGGCTGCACCGTCGTAAGTGGTTACTGGAGCCCTTTGATACCTACAACCAACTTTACACAAAAAAGTCTACACCGTCGTAAGTGGTTACTGCAGCCCTTTGACACCTACAACCAACTTTAAACAAAGATGGCTGCACCGCCGTAAGTGGTTACTGGAGCCCTTTGACACCTGCAACCAACTTTACACAAAGAAGTCTACACCGTCGTAAGTGGTTACTGCAGCCCTTTGACACCTACAACCAACGTTAAACAAAGATGGCTGCACCGTCGTAAGTGGTTACTGGAGCCCTTTGACACCTGCAACCAACTTAACACAAAGAAGTCTACACCGTCGTAAGTAGCTAAAGCAGCACATTGACACCTGCAACCAACTTTAAACAAAGAGGGCTGCACCGTCGTAAGTGGTTACTGGAGCCCTTTGACACCTGCAACCAACTTTACACAAAGAAGTCTACACCGTCGTACGTGGCTACTGCAGCCCTTTGACACCTACAACCAACTTTACACAAAGAAGTCTACACCGTCGTAAGTAGCTAGTGCAGCACATTGACACCTGCAACCAACTTTAAACAAAGAGGGCTGCACCGTCGTAAGTGGTTACTGCAGCCCTTTGACACCTGCAACCAACTTTACACAAAGAAGTCTACACCGTCGTACGTGGCTACTGCAGCCCTTTGACACCTACAACCATCTTTACACAAAGATGGCTGCACCGTCGTAAGTGGTTACTGGAGCCCTTTGACACCTGCAACCAACTTTACACAAAGAAGTCTACACCGTCGTAAGTGGCTACTGCAGTTCTTTGACACCTACAACCAACTTTCAACAAAGATGGCTGCACCGTCGTAAATGGTTACCGGAGCCCTTTGACACCTGCAACCAACTTTACACAAAGATGTCTGCGCCGTGGTAAGTGGTTACTGGAGCCCTTTGACACCTACAACCAAATTTACACAAAGATGGCTGCACCGTCGTAAGTGGTTACTGGAGCCCTTTGACACCTACAACCAACTTTACACAAAGAAGTCTACACCGTCGTAAGTGGTTACTGCAGCCCTTTGACACCTACAACCAACTTTAAACAAAGATGGCTGCACCGCCGTAAGTGGTTACTGGAGCCCTTTGACACCTACAACCAACTTTACACAAAGATGGCTGCGCCGTCGTAACTGGTTACTGGAGCCCTTTGACACCTACAACCAATTTTAAACAAAGGTGGCTGCACCGTCGTAAGTGGTTACTGGAGCCCTTTGACACCTGCTGCCAACTTTACACAAAGAAGTCTACACCGTCGTAAGTGCCTTCTGCAGCGCTTTGACACCTGCAACCAACTTTACACAAAGAAGTCTACACCGTCGTAAGTAGCTAGTGCAGCACTTTGACACCTGCAACCAACTTTACACAAAGAAGTCTACACCGTCGTAAGTGGCTACTGCAGCCCTTTGACACCTACAACCAACTTTAAACAAAGATGGCTGCACCGTCGTAAGTGGTTACTGGAGCTCTTTGACACCTGCAACCATCTTTACACAAAGAAGTCTACACCGTCGTAAGTGCCTACTGAAGCGCTTTGACACCTGCAACCAACTTTACACAAAGAAGTCTACACCGTCGTAAGTAGCTAGTGCAGCACTTTGACACCTGCAACCAACTTTAAACAAAGAAGTCTACACCGTCGTAAGTGGCTACTGCAGCCCTTTGACACCTTCAACCAACTTTAAACAAAGATGGCTGCACCGTCGTAAGTGGTTACTGGAGCCCTTTGACACCTGCAACCAACTTTACACAAAGAAGTCTACACCGTCGTAAGTGGCTACTGCAGCCCTTTGACACCTACAACCAACTTTAAACAAAGATGGCTGCACCGCCGTAAGTGGTTACTGGAGCCCTTTGACACCTGCAACCAACTTTACACAAAGAAGTCTACACCGTCGTAAGTGGTTACTGCAGCCCTTTGACACCTGCAACCAACTTTACACAAAGAAGTCTACACCGTCGTAAGTGACTACTGCAGTTCTTTGACACCTACAACCAACTTTCAACAAAGATGGCTGCACCGTCGTAAGTGGTTACCGGAGCCCTTTGACACCTGCAACCAACTTGACACAAAGAAGTCTACACCGTTGTAAGTGGCTACTGCAGTTCTTTGACACCTACAACCAACTTTCAACAAAGATGGCTGCACCGTCGTAAGTGGTTACTGGAGCCCTTTGACACCTGCAACCAACTTTACACAAAGAAGTCTACACCGTCGTAAGTGGCTACTGCAGTTCTTTGACACCTACAACCAACTTTACACAAAGATGGCTGCACCGTCGTAAGTGGTTACTGGAGCCCTTTGACACCTGCAACCAACTTTACACAAAGATGGCTGCGCCGTCGTAAGTGGTTACTGGAGCCCTTTGACACCTACAACCAACATTACACAAAGATGGCTGCACCGTCGTAAGTGGTTACTGGAGCCCTTTGATACCTACAACCAACTTTACACAAAAAAGTCTACACCGTCGTAAGTGGTTACTGCAGCCCTTTGACACCTACAACCAACTTTAAACAAAGATGGCTGCACCGCCGTAAGTGGTTACTGGAGCCCTTTGACACCTGCAACCAACTTTACACAAAGAAGTCTACACCGTCGTAAGTGGTTACTGCAGCCCTTTGACACCTACAACCAACGTTAAACAAAGATGGCTGCACCGTCGTAAGTGGTTACTGGAGCCCTTTGACACCTGCAACCAACTTAACACAAAGAAGTCTACACCGTCGTAAGTAGCTAAAGCAGCACATTGACACCTGCAACCAACTTTAAACAAAGAGGGCTGCACCGTCGTAAGTGGTTACTGGAGCCCTTTGACACCTGCAACCAACTTTACACAAAGAAGTCTACACCGTCGTACGTGGCTACTGCAGCCCTTTGACACCTACAACCAACTTTACACAAAGAAGTCTACACCGTCGTAAGTAGCTAGTGCAGCACATTGACACCTGCAACCAACTTTAAACAAAGAGGGCTGCACCGTCGTAAGTGGTTACTGCAGCCCTTTGACACCTGCAACCAACTTTACACAAAGAAGTCTACACCGTCGTACGTGGCTACTGCAGCCCTTTGACACCTACAACCATCTTTACACAAAGATGGCTGCACCGTCGTAAGTGGTTACTGGAGCCCTTTGACACCTGCAACCAACTTTACACAAAGAAGTCTACACCGTCGTAAGTGGCTACTGCAGTTCTTTGACACCTACAACCAACTTTCAACAAAGATGGCTGCACCGTCGTAAATGGTTACCGGAGCCCTTTGACACCTGCAACCAACTTTACACAAAGATGTCTGCGCCGTGGTAAGTGGTTACTGGAGCCCTTTGACACCTACAACCAAATTTACACAAAGATGGCTGCACCGTCGTAAGTGGTTACTGGAGCCCTTTGACACCTACAACCAACTTTACACAAAGAAGTCTACACCGTCGTAAGTGGTTACTGCAGCCCTTTGACACCTACAACCAACTTTAAACAAAGATGGCTGCACCGCCGTAAGTGGTTACTGAAGCCCTTTGACACCTACAACCAACTTTACACGAAGATGGCTGCGCCGTCGTAACTGGTTACTGGAGCCCTTTGACACCTACAACCAATTTTAAACAAAGGTGGCTGCACCGTCGTAAGTGGTTACTGGAGCCCTTTGACACCTGCTGCCAACTTTACACAAAGAAGTCTACACCGTCGTAAGTGCCTTCTGCAGCGCTTTGACACCTGCAACCAACTTTACACAAAGAAGTCTACACCGTCGTAAGTAGCTAGTGCAGCACTTTGACACCTGCAACCAACTTTACACAAAGAAGTCTACACCGTCGTAAGTGGCTACTGCAGCCCTTTGACACCTACAACCAACTTTAAACAAAGATGGCTGCACCGTCGTAAGTGGTTACTGGAGCTCTTTGACACCTGCAACCAACTTTACACAAAGAAGTCTACACCGTCGTAAGTGCCTACTGAAGCGCTTTGACACCTGCAACCAACTTTACACAAAGAAGTCTACACCGTCGTAAGTAGCTAGTGCAGCACTTTGACACCTGCAACCAACTTTAAACAAAGAAGTCTACACCGTCGTAAGTGGCTACTGCAGCCCTTTGACACCTTCAACCAACTTTAAACAAAGATGGCTGCACCGTCGTAAGTGGTTACTGGAGCCCTTTGACACCTGCAACCAACTTTACACAAAGAAGTCTACACCGTCGTAAGTGGCTACTGCAGCCCTTTGACACCTACAACCAACTTTAAACAAAGATGGCTGCACCGTCGTAAGTGGTTACTGGAGCCCCTTGACACCTACAACCAACTTTTTTTTTATAGGATAACGGTGCCAAACGAGCACACTGTCCACCTGATGGTAAGTGGTTGCTGCGGCCCATAGATATCTACATCTATCCTCTAGTACATATCAAAATGCAGATGCGTTGTCACCCGTGAGGACTAAGATGGAATGCCTCATTTCCAGTAAAAAGGGCCTCCGGCCACCTGCACTCACCAAGCGAAACACAGAGGTATACCTCTACTTCACGCTGGTATTCTGGTATTTTACTTTAAACAAAAAAGGCTGCACCGTCGTAAGTGGTTATTGCAGCTCTTTGACACCTGCAACCAACTTTACACAAAGAAGTCTTCACCGACGTAAGTAGCTAGTGCAGCACTTTGACACCTGCAACCAACTTTAAACAAAGAAGTCTACACCGTCGTAAGTGGCTACTGCAGCCCTTTGACACCTACAACCAACTTTAAACAAAGATGGCTGCACCGTCGTAAGTGGTTACTGGAGCCCTTTGACACCTGCAACCAACTTTACACAAAGAAGTCTACACCGTCGTAAGTGGCTACTGCAGCCCTTTGACACCTACAACCAACTTTACACAAAGATGGCTGCACCGTCGTAAGTGGTTACTGGAGCCTTTTGACACCTGCAACCAACTTTACACAAAGAAGTCTACATCGTCGTTAGTGGCTTCTGCAGTTCTTTGACACCTACAACCAACTTTCAACAAAGATGGCTGCACCGTCGTAAGTGGTTACCGGAGCCCTTTGGCACCTGCAACCAACTTTACACAAAGAAGTCTACACCGTCGTAAGTGGCTACTGCAGTTCTTTGACACCTACAACCAACTTTCAACAAAGATGGCTGCACCGTCGTAAGTGGTTACCGGAGCCCTTTGACACCTGCAACCAACTTTACACAAAGAAGTCTACACCGTCGAAAGTGGCTACTGCAGTTCTTTGACACCTACAACCAACATTCAACAAAGATGGCTGAACCGTCGTAAGTGGTTACCGGAGCCCTTTGACACCTGCAACCAACTTTACACAAAGAAGTCTACACCGTCGTAAGTGGCTACTGCAGTTCTTTGACACCTACAACCAACTTTCAACAAAGATGGCTGCACCGTCGTAAGTGGTTACCGGAGCCCTTTGGCACCTGCAACCAACTTTACACAAAGAAGTCTACACCGTCGTAAGTGGCTACTGCAGTTCTTTGACACCTACAACCAACTTTCAACAAAGATGGCTACACCGTCGTAAGTGGTTACTAGAGCCCTTTGACACCTGCAACCAACTTTACACAAAGAAGTTTACACCGTCGAAAGTGGCTACTGCAGTTCTTTGACACCTACAACCAACTTTCAACAAAGATGGCTGAACCGTCGTAAGTGGTTACCGGAGCCCTTTGACAACTGCAACCAACTTTACACAAAGAAGTCTACACCGTCGTAAGTGGCTACTGCAGTTCTTTGACACCTACAACCAAATTTCAACAAAGATGGCTGCACCGTCGTAAGTGGTTACCGGAGCCCTTTGACACCTGCAACCAACTTTACACAAAGAAGTCTACACCGTCGTAAGTGGCTACTGCAGTTCTTTGACACCTACAACCAACTTTCAACAAAGATGGCTACACCGTCGTAAGTGGTTACTGGAGCCCTTTGACACCTGCAACCAACTTTACACAAAGAAGTCTACACCGTCGTAAGTGGTTACTGCAGCCCTTTGACACCTACAACCTACTTTAAACAAAGATGGCTGCACCGCCGTAAGTGGTTACTGGAGCCCTTTGACACCTGCAACCAACTTTACACAAAGAAGTCTACACCGTCGTAAGTGGTTACTGCAGCCCTTTGACACCTACAACCAACTTTAAACAAAGATGGCTGCACCGTCGTAAGTGGTTACTGGAGCCCTTTGACACCTGCAACCAACTTAACACAAAGAAGTCTACACCGTCGTAAGTAGCTAGTGCAGCACATTGACACCTGCAACCAACTTTAAACAAAGAGGGCTGCACCGTCGTAAGTGGTTACTGGAGCCCTTTGACACCTGCAACCAACTTTACACAAAGAAGTCTACACCGTCGTACGTGGCTACTGCAGCCCTTTGACACCTACAACCAACTTTAAACAAAGATGGCTGCACCGTCGTAAGTGGTTACTGCAGCCCTTTGACACCTACAACCAAATTTACACAAAGATGGCTGCACCGTCGTATGTGGTTACTGGAGCCCTTTGACACCTACAACCAACTTTACACAAAGAAGTCTACACCGTCGTAAGTGGTTACTGCAGCCCTTTGACACCTACAGCCAACTTTAAACAAAGATGGCTGCACCGCCGTAAGTGGTTACTGGAGCCCTTTGACACCTACAACCAACTTTACAAAAAGATGGCTGCGCCGTCGTAACTGGTTACTGGAGCACTTTGACACCTACAACCAATTTAAAACAAAGGTGGCTGCACCGTCGTAAGTGGTTACTGGAGCCCTTTGACACCTGCTGCCAACTTTACACAAAGAAGTCTACACCGTCGTAAGTGCCTACTGCAGCGCTTTGACACCTGCAACCAACTTTACACAAAGAAGTCTACACCGTCGTAAGTAGCTAGTGCAGCACTTTGACACCTGCAACCAACTTTACACAAAGAAGTCTACACCGTCGTAAGTGGCTACTGCAGCCCTTTGACACCTACAACCAACTTTAAACAAAGATGGCTGCACCGTCGTAAGTAGCTAGTGCAGCACTTTGACACCTGCAACCAACTTTACACAAAGAAGTCTACACCGTCGTAAGTGGCTACTGCAGCCCTTTGACACCTACAACCAACTTTACACAAAGATGGCCGCACCGTCGTAAGTGGTTATTGGAGCCCTTTGACAGCTACAACCAACTTTACACAAAGAAGTCTACACCGTCGTAAGTGGTTACTGCAGCCCTTTGACACCTACAACCAACTTTAAACAAAGATGGCTGCACCGCCGTAAGTGGTTACTGGAGCCCTTTGACACCTACAACCAACTTTACAAAAAGATGGCTGCGCCGTCGTAACTGGTTACTGGAGCACTTTGACACCTACAACCAATTTAAAACAAAGGTGGCTGCACCGTCGTAAGTGGTTACTGGAGCCCTTTGACACCTGCTGCCAACTTTACACAAAGAAGTCTACACCGTCGTAAGTGCCTACTGCAGCGCTTTGACACCTGCAACCAACTTTACACAAAGAAGTCTACACCGTCGTAAGTAGCTAGTGCAGCACTTTGACACCTGCAACCAACTTTACACAAAGAAGTCTACACCGTCGTAAGTGGCTACTGCAGCCCTTTGACACCTACAACCAACTTTAAACAAAGATGGCTGCACCGTCGTAAGTGGTTACTGGAGCTCTTTGACACCTGCAACCAACTTTACACAAAGAAGTCTACACCGTCGTAAGTGCCTACTGAAGCGCTTTGACACCTGCAACCAACTTTACACAAAGAAGTCTACACCGTCGTAAGTAGCTAGTGCAGCACTTTGACACCTGCAACCAACTTTACACAAAGAAGTCTACACCGTCGTAAGTGGCTACTGCAGCCCTTTGACACCTACAACCAACTTTACACAAAGATGGCCGCACCGTCGTAAGTGGTTATTGGAGCCCTTTGACAGCTGCCACCAACATTACACAAAGAAGTCTACACCGTCGTAAGTAGCTAGTGCAGCACTTTGACACCTGCAACCAACTTTAAACAAAGAAGTCTACACCGTCGTAAGTGGCTACTGCAGCCCTTTGACACCTACAACCAACTTTAAACAAAGATGGCTGCACCGTCGTAAGTGGTTACTGGAGCCCTTTGACACCTGCAACCAACTTTACACAAAGAAGTCTACACCGTCGTAAGTAGCTAGTGCAGCACTTTGACACCTGCAACCAACTTTAAACAAAGAAGTCTACACCGTCGTAAGTGGTTACTGCAGCCCTTTGACACCTACAACCAAATTAAAACAAAGCAGGCTGCACCGTCGTAAGTAGTTACTGCAGCCCTTTGACACATGCAACCAACTTTTTTTTTATAGGATAACGGTGCCAAACGAGCACACAGTCCACCTGGTGGTAAGTGGTTGCTGCGGCCCATAGATATCTACATCTATCCTCTAGTACATATCAAAATGCAGATGCGCTGTCACCCGTGAGGACTAAGATGGAATGCCTCATTTCCAGTAAAAAGGGCCTCCGGCCACCTGCACTCACCAAGCGAAACACAGAGGTATACCTCTACTTCACGCTGGTATTCTGGTATTTTACTTTAAACAAAAAAGGCTGCACCGTCGTAAATGGTTATTGTAGCTCTTTGACACCTGCAACCAACTTAACGCAAAGAAGTCTAAACCGTCGTAAGTGGCTACTGCAGCCCTTTGACACCTACAACCAACTTAAAACAAAGCAGGCTGCACCGTCGTAAGTAGTTACTGCAGCCCTTTGACACATGCAACCAACTTTTTTTTTATAGGATAACGGTGCCAAACGAGCACACAGTCCACCTGATGGTAAGTGGTTGCTGCGGCCCATAGATATCTACATCTATCCTCTAGTACATATCAAAAAGCAGATGCGTTGTCACCCGTGAGGACTAAGATGGAATGCCTCATTTCCAGTAAAAAGGGCCTCCGGCCACCTGCACTCACAAAGCGAAACACAGAGGTATACCTCTACTTCACGCTGGTATTCTGGTATTTTACTTTAAACAAAAAAGGCTGCACCGTCGTAAGTGGTTATTGCAGCTCTTTGACACCTGCAACCAACTTTACACAAAGAAGTCTACACCGACGTAAGTAGCTAGTGCAGCACTTTGACACCTGCAACCAACTTTAAACAAAGAAGTCTACACCGTCGTAAGTGGCTACTGCAGCCCTTTGACACCTACAACCAACTTTAAACAAAGATGGCTGCACCGTCGTAAGTGGTTACTGGAGCCCTTTGACACCTGCAACCAACTTTACACAAAGAAGTCTACACCGTCGTAAGTGGCTACTGCAGCCCTTTGACACCTACAACCAACTTTACACAAAGAAGTCTACACCGTCGTAAGTGGCTACTGCAGCCCTTTGACACCTACAACCAACTTTACACAAAGATGGCTGCACCGTCGTAAGTGGTTACTGGAGCCCTTTGACACCTGCAACCAACTTTACACAAAGAAGTCTACACCGTCGTAAGTGGCTTCTGCAGCCCTTTGACACCTACAACCAACTTTAAACAAAGATGGCTGCACCGTTGTAAGTGGTTACTGGAGCCCTTTGACACCTGCAACCAACTTTACACAAAGAAGTCTACACCGTCGAAAGTGGCTACTGCAGTTCTTTGACACCTACAACCAACTTTCAACAAAGATGGCTGCACCGTCGTAAGTGGTTACCGGAGCCCTTTGACACCTGCAACCAACTTTACACAAAGAAGTCTACACCGTCGTAAGTGGCTACTGCAGTTTTATTGACACCTACAACCAACTTTCAACAAAGATGGCTGCACCGTCGTAAGTGGTTACCGGAGCCCTTTGACACCTGCAACCAACTTTACACAAAGAAGTCTACACCGTCGTAAGTGGCTACTGCAGTTCTTTGACACCTACAACCAACTTTCAACAAAGATGGCTGCACCATCGTAAGTGGTTACCGGAGCCCTTTGACACCTGCAACCAACTTTACACAAAGAAGTCTACACCGTCGTAAGTGGCTACTGCAGTTCTTTGACACCTACAACCAACTTTCAACAAAGATGGCTACACCGTCGTAAGTGGTTACTGCAGCCCTTTGACACATGCAACCAACTTTTTTTTATAGGATAACGGTGCCAAACGAGCACACAGTCCACCTGATGGTAAGTGGTTGCTGCGGCCCGTAGATATCTACATCTATCCTCTAGTACATATCAAAATGCAGATGCGTTGTCACCCGTGAGGACTAAGATGAAATGCCTCATTTCCAGTAAAAAGGGCCTCCGGCCACCTGCACTCACCAAGCGAAACACAGAGGTATACCTCTACTTCACGCTGGTATTCTGGTATTTTACTTTAAACAAAAAAGGCTGCACCGTCGTAAGTGGTTATTGCAGCTCTTTGACATCTGCAACCAACTTTACACAAAGAAGTCTTCACCGACGTAAGTAGCTAGTGCAGCACTTTGACACCTGCAACCAACTTTAAACAAAGAAGTCTACACCGTCGTAAGTGGCTACTGCAGCACTTTGACACATACAACCAACTTTAAACAAAGATGGCTGCACCGTCGTAAGTGGTTACTGGAGCCCTTTGACACCTGCAACCAACTTTACACAAAGAAGTCTACACCGTCGTAAGTGGCTACTGCAGCCCTTTGACACCTACAACCAACTTTACACAAAGATGGCTGCACCGTCGTAAGTGGTTACTGGAGCCTTTTGACACCTGCAACCAACTTTACACAAAGAAGTCTACACCGTCGTTAGTGGCTTCTGCAGCCCTTTGACACCTACAACCAACTTTAAACAAAGATGGCTGCACCGTCGTAAGGGGTTACTGGAGCCCTTTGACACCTACAACCAACTTAACACAAAGAAGTCTACACCGTCGTAAGTGGTTACTGCAGCCCTTTGACACCTGCAACCAACTTTACACAAAGAAGTCTACACCGTCGTAAGTGGCTACTGCAGCTCTTTGACACCTACAACCAACTTTACACAAAGATGGCTGCACCGTCGTAAGTGGCTACTGCAGCCCTTTGACACCTACAACCAACTTTAAACAAAGATGGCTGCACCGTCGTAAGTGGTTACCGGAGCCCTTTGACACCTGCAACCAACTTTACACAAAGAAGTCTACACCGTCGTAAGTGGCTACTGCAGTTCTTTGACACCTACAACCAACTTTCAACAAAGATGGCTGCACCGTCGTAAGTGGTTACCGGAGCCCTTTGACACCTGCAACCAACTTTACACAAAGAAGTCTACACCGTCGTAAGTGGCTACTGCAGTTCTTTGACACCTACAACCAACTTTCAACAAAGATGGCTACACCGTCGTAAGTTGTTACTGGAGCCCTTTGACACCTGCAACCAACTTTACACAAAGAAGTCTACACCGTCGTAAGTGGCTACTGCAGTTCTTTGACACCTACAACCAACTTTCAACAAAGATGGCTGCACCGCCGTAAGTGGTTACTGCAGCGCTTTGACACCTGCAACCAACTTTACACAAAGAAGTCTACACCGTCGTAAGTGGTTACTGCAGCCCTTTGACACCTGCAACCAACTTTACACAAAGAAGTCTACACCGTCGTAAGTGGCTACTGCAGTTCTTTGACACCTGCTACCAACTTTACACAAAGAAGTCCACACCGTCGTAAGTGCCTACTGCAGCGCTTTGACACCTGCAACCAACTTTACACAAAGAAGTCTACACCGTCGTAAGTGGTTACTGCAGCCCTTTGACACCTACAACCAACTTTAAACAAAGATGGCTGCACCGTCGTAAGTGGTTACTGGAGCCCTTTGACACCTGCAACCAACTTAACACAAAGAAGTCTACACCGTCGTAAGTAGCTAGTGCAGCACATTGACACCTGCAACCAACTTTAAACAAAGAGGGCTGCACCGTCGTAAGTGGTTACTGGAGCCCTTTGACACCTGCAACCAACTTTACATAAAGAAGTCTACACCGTCGTAAGTGGTTACTGCAGCCCTTTGACACCTACAACCAACTTTAAACAAAGATGGCTGCACCGTCGTAAGTGGTTACTGGAGCCCTTTGACACCTGCAACCAACTTAACACAAAGAAGTCTACACCGTCGTAAGTAGCTAGTGCAGCCCTTTGACACCTACAACCAACTTTACACAAAGAAATCTACACCGTCGTAAGTGGTTATTGCAGCTCTTTGACACCTGCAACCAACTTTACACAAAGAAGTCTACACCGACGTAAGTAGCTAGTGCAGCACTTTGACACCTGCAACCAACTTTAAACAAAGATGGCTGCACCGCCGTAAGTGGTTACTGCAGCGCTTTGACACCTGCAATCAACTTTACACAAAGAAGTCTACACCGTCGTAAGTGGCTACTGCAGTTCTTTGACACCTACAACCAACTTTCAACAAAGATGGCTGCACCGCCGTAAGTGGTTACTGCAGCGCTTTGACACCTGCAACCAACTTTACACAAAGAAGTCTACACCGTCGTAAGTGGTTACTGCAGCCCTTTGACACCTGCAACCAACTTTACACAAAGAAGTCTACACCGTCGTAAGTGGCTACTGCAGTTCTTTGACACCTGCTACCAACTTTCAACAAAGATGGCTGAACCGTCGTAAGTGGTTACCGGAGCCCTTTGACACCTGCAACCAACTTTACACAAAGAAGTCTACACCGTCGTAAGTGGCTACTGCAGTTCTTTGACACCTACAACCAACTTTCAACAAAGATGGCTGCACCGTCGTAAGTGGTTACCGGAGCCCTTTGACACCTGCAACCAACTTTACACAAAGAAGTCTACACCGTCGTAAGTGGCTACTGCAGTTCTTTGACACCTACAACCAACTTTCAACAAAGATGGCTACACCGTCGTTAGTGGTTACTGGAGCCCTTTGACACCTGCAACCAACTTTACACAAAGAAGTCTACACCGTCGTAAGTGGCTACTGCAGTTCTTTGACACCTACAACCAACTTTCAACAAAGATGGCTGCACCGCCGTAAGTGGTTACTGCAGCGCTTTGACACCTGCAACCAACTTTACACAAAGAAGTCTACACCGTCGTAAGTGGTTACTGCAGCCCTTTGACACCTGCAACCAACTTTACACAAAGAAGTCTACACCGTCGTAAGTGGCTACTGCAGTTCTTTGACACCTGCTACCAACTTTACACAAAGAAGTCTACACCGTCGTAAGTGCCTACTGCAGCGCTTTGACACCTGCAACCAACTTTACACAAAGAAGTCTACACCGTCGTAAGTGGTTACTGCAGCCCTTTGACACCTACAACCAACTTTAAACAAAGATGGCTGCACCGTCGTAAGTGGTTACTGGAGCCCTTTGACACCTGCAACCAACTTAACACAAAGAAGTCTACACCGTCGTAAGTAGCTAGTGCAGCACATTGACACCTGCAACCAACTTTAAACAAAGAGGGCTGCACCGTCGTAAGTGGTTACTGGAGCCCTTTGACACCTGCAACCAACTTTACATAAAGAAGTCTACACCGTCGTAAGTGGTTACTGCAGCCCTTTGACACCTACAACCAACTTTAAACAAAGATGGCTGCACCGTCGTAAGTGGTTACTGGAGCCCTTTGACACCTGCAACCAACTTAACACAAAGAAGTCTACACCGTCGTAAGTAGCTAGTGCAGCCCTTTGACACCTACAACCAACTTTACACAAAGAAGTCTACACCGTCGTAAGTGGTTATTGCAGCTCTTTGACACCTGCAACCAACTTTACACAAAGAAGTCTACACCGACGTAAGTAGCTAGTGCAGCACTTTGACACCTGCAACCAACTTTAAACAAAGAAGTCTACACCGTCGTAAGTGGCTACTGCAGCCCTTTGACACCTACAACCAACTTTAAACAAAGATGGCTGCACCGTCGTAAGTGGTTACTGGAGCCCTTTGACAACTGCAACCAACTTTACACAAAGAAGTCTACACCTTCGTAAGTGGCTACTGCAGCCCTTTGACACCTACAACCAACTTTACACAAAGAAGTCTACACCGTCGTAAGTGGCTACTGCAGCCTTTGACACCTACAACCAACTTTACACAAAGATGGCTGCACCGTCGTAAGTGGTTACTGGAGCCCTTTGACACCTGCAACCAACTTTACACAAAGAAGTCTACACCGTCGTAAGTGGCTTCTGCAGCCCTTTGACACCTACAACCGACTTTAAACAAAGATGGCTGCACCGTCGTAAGTGGTTACTGGAGCCCTTTGACACCTGCAACCAACTTTACACAAAGAAGTCTACACCGTCGAAAGTGGCTACTGCAGTTCTTTGACACCTACAACCAACTTTCAACAAAGATGGCTGCACCGTCGTAAGTGGTTACCGGAGCCCTTTGACACCTGCAACCAACTTAACACAAAGAAGTCTACACCGTCGTAACTAGCTAGTGCAGCACATTGACACCTGCAACCAACTTTAAACAAAGATGGCTGCACCGTCGTAAATGGTTACTGGAGCCCTTTGACACCTGCAACCAACTTTACACAAAGAAGTCTAAACCGTCGTAAGTGGCTACTGCAGCCCTTTGACACCTACAACCAACTTAAAACAAAGCAGGCTGCACCGTCGTAAGTAGTTACTGCAGCCCTTTGACACATGCAACCAACTTTTTTTTATAGGATAACTGTGCCAAACGAGCACACAGTCCACCTGATGGTAAGTGGTTGCTGCGGCCCATAGATATCTACATCTATCCTCTAGTACATATCAAAATGCAGATGCGTTGTCACCCGTGAGGACTAAGATGGAATGCCTCATTTCCAGTAAAAAGGGCCTCCGGCCACCTGCACTCACCAAGCGAAACACAGAGGTATACCTCTACTTCACGCTGGTATTCTGGTATTTTACTTTAAACAAAAAAGGCTGCACCGTCGTAAGTGGTTATTGCAGCTCTTTGACACCTGCAACCAACTTTACACAAAGAAGTCTTCACCGACGTAAGTAGCTAGTGCAGCACTTTGACACCTGCAACCAACTTTAAACAAAGAAGTCTACACCGTCGTAAGTGGCTACTACAGCCCTTTGACACCTACAACCAACTTTAAACAAAGATGGCTGCACCGTCGTAAGTGGTTACTGGAGCCCTTTGACACCTGCAAGCAACTTTACACAAAGATGGCTGCACCGTCGTAAGTGGTTACTGGAGCCTTATGACACCTGCAACCAACTTTACACAAAGAAGTCTACACCGTCGTTAGTGGCTTCTGCAGCCCTTTGACACCTACAACCAACTTTAAACAAAGATGGCTGCACCGTCGTAAGGGGTTTCTGGAGCCCTTTGACACCTACAACCAACTTAACACAAAGAAGTCTACACCGTCGTAAGTGGTTACTGCAGCCCTTTGACACCTGCAACCAACTTAACACAAAGAAGTCTACACCGTCGTAACTAGCTAGTGCAGCACATTGACACCTGCAACCAACTTTAAACAAAGATGGCTGCACCGTCGTAAGGGGTTTCTGGAGCCCTTTGACACCTACAACCAACTTAACACAAAGAAGTCTACACCGTCGTAAGTGGTTACTGCAGCCCTTTGACACCTGCAACCAACTTTACACAAAGAAGTCTACACCGTCGCAAGTGGCTACTGCAGCTCTTTGACACCTACAACCAACTTTACACAAAGATGGCTGCACCGTCGTAAGTGGTTACTGCAGCCCTTTGACACCTGCAACCAACTTTACACAAAGAAGTCTACACCGTCGTAAGTGGCTACTGCAGCCCTTTGACACCAACCAACTTTAAACAAAGATGGCTGCACCGTCGTAAGTGGTTACTGGAGCCCTTTGACACCTGCAACCAACTTTACACAAAGAAGTCTACACCGTCGAAAGTGGCTACTGCAGTTCTTTGACACCTACAACCAACTTTCAACAAAGATGGCTGAACCGTCGTAAGTGGTTACCGGAGCCCTTTGACACCTGCAACCAACTTTACACAAAGAAGTCTACACCGTCGTAAGTGGCTACTGCAGTTCTTTGACACCTACAACCAACTTTCAACAAAGATGGCTGCACCGCCGTAAGTGGTTACTGCAGCGCTTTGACACCTGCAACCAACTTTACACAAAGAAGTCTACACCGTCGTAAGTGGTTACTGCAGCCCTTTGACACCTGCAACCAACTTTACACAAAGAAGTCTACACCGTCGTAAGTGGCTACTGCAGTTCTTTGACACCTGCTACCAACTTTCAACAAAGATGGCTGAACCGTCGTAAGTGGTTACCGGAGCCCTTTGACACCTGCAACCAACTTTACACAAAGAAGTCTACACCGTCGTAAGTGGCTACTGCAGTTCTTTGACACCTACAACCAACTTTCAACAAAGAAGTCCACACCGTCGTAAGTGCCTACTGCAGCGCTTTGACACCTGCAACCAACTTTACACAAAGAAGTCTACACCGTCGTAAGTGGCTACTGCAGTTCTTTGACACCTACAACCAACTTTCAACAAAGATGGCTACACCGTCGTAAGTGGTTACTGGAGCCCTTTGACACCTGCAACCAACTTTACACAAAGAAGTCTACACCGTCGTAAGTGGTTACTGCAGCCCTTTGACACCTACATACAACTTTAAACAAAGATGGCTGCACCGTCGTAAGTGGTTACTGGAGCCCTTTGACACCTGCAACCAACTTAACACAAAGAAGTCTACACCGTCGTAAGTAGCTAGTGCAGCACATTGACACCTGCAACCAACTTTAAACAAAGAGGGCTGCACCGTCGTAAGTGGTTACTGGAGCCCTTTGACACCTGCAACCAACTTTACATAAAGAAGTCTACACCGTCGTAAGTGGTTACTGCAGCCCTTTGACACCTACAACCAACTTTAAACAAAGATGGCTGCACCGTCGTAAGTGGTTACTGGAGCCCTTTGACACCTGCAACCAACTTAACACAAAGAAGTCTACACCGTCGTAAGTAGCTAGTGCAGCCCTTTGACACCTACAACCAACTTTACACAAAGAAATCTACACCGTCGTAAGTGGTTATTGCAGCTCTTTGACACCTGCAACCAACTTTACACAAAGAAGTCTACACCGACGTAAGTAGCTAGTGCAGCACTTTGACACCTGCAACCAACTTTAAACAAAGATGGCTGCACCGCCGTAAGTGGTTACTGCAGCGCTTTGACACCTGCAATCAACTTTACACAAAGAAGTCTACACCGTCGTAAGTGGTTACTGCAGCCCTTTGACACCTGCAACCAACTTTACACAAAGAAGTCTACACCGTCGTAAGTGGCTACTGCAGTTCTTTGACACCTACAACCAACTTTCAACAAAGATGGCTACACCGTCGTAAGTGGTTACTGGAGCCCTTTGACACCTGCAACCAACTTTACACAAAGAAGTCTACACCGTCGTAAGTGGCTACTGCAGTTCTTTGACACCTACAACCAACTTTCAACAAAGATGGCTGAAAAGTCGTAAGTGGTTACCGGAGCACTTTGACACCTGCAACCAACTTTACACAAAGAAGTCTACACCGTCGTAAGTGGCTACTGCAGTTCTTTGAAATCTACAACCAACTTTCAACAAAGATGGCTGCACCGTCGTAAGTGGTTACCGGAGCCCTTTGACACCTGCAACCAACTTTACACAAAGAAGTCTACACCGTCGTAAGTGGCTACTGCAGTTCTTTGACACCTACAACCAACTTTCAACAAAGATGGGTACACCGTCGTAAGTGGTTACTGGAGCCCTTTGACACCTGCAACCAACTTTACACAAAGAAGTCTACACCGTCGTAAGTGGCTACTGCAGTTCTTTGACACCTACAACCAACTTTCAACAAAGATGGCTGCACCGCCGTAAGTGGTTACTGCAGCGCTTTGACACCTGCAATCAACTTTACACAAAGAAGTCTACACCGTCGTAAGTGGTTACTGCAGCCCTTTGACACCTGCAACCAACTTTACACAAAGAAGTCTACACCGTCGTAAGTGGCTACTGCAGTTCTTTGACACCTGCTACCAACTTTACACAAAGAAGTCTACACCGTCGTAAGTGCCTACTGCAGCGCTTTGACACCTGCAACCAACTTAACACAAAGAAGTCTACACCGTCGTAAGTAGCTAGTGCAGCACATTGACACCTGCAACCAACTTTAAACAAAGAGGGCTGCACCGTCGTAAGTGGTTACTGGAGCCCTTTGACACCTGCAACCAACTTTACATAAAGAAGTCTACACCGTCGTAAGTGGTTACTGCAGCCCTTTGACACCTACAACCAACTTTAAACAAAGATGGCTGCACCGTCGTAAGTGGTTACTGGAGCCCTTTGACACCTGCAACCAACTTAACACAAAGAAGTCTACACCGTCGTAAGTAGCTAGTGCAGCCCTTTGACACCTACAACCAACTTTACACAAAGAAATCTACACCGTCGTAAGTGGTTATTGCAGCTCTTTGACACCTGCAACCAACTTTACACAAAGAAGTCTACACCGACGTAAGTAGCTAGTGCAGCACTTTGACACCTGCAACCAACTTTAAACAAAGATGGCTGCACCGCCGTAAGTGGTTACTGCAGCGCTTTGACACCTGCAATCAACTTTACACAAAGAAGTCTACACCGTCGTAAGTGGTTACTGCAGCCCTTTGACACCTGCAACCAACTTTACACAAAGAAGTCTACACCGTCGTAAGTGGCTACTGCAGTTCTTTGACACCTACAACCAACTTTCAACAAAGATGGCTACACCGTCGTAAGTGGTTACTGGAGCCCTTTGACACCTGCAACCAACTTTACACAAAGAAGTCTACACCGTCGTAAGTGGCTACTGCAGTTCTTTGACACCTACAACCAACTTTCAACAAAGATGGCTGAAAAGTCGTAAGTGGTTACCGGAGCACTTTGACACCTGCAACCAACTTTACACAAAGAAGTCTACACCGTCGTAAGTGGCTACTGCAGTTCTTTGAAATCTACAACCAACTTTCAACAAAGATGGCTGCACCGTCGTAAGTGGTTACCGGAGCCCTTTGACACCTGCAACCAACTTTACACAAAGAAGTCTACACCGTCGTAAGTGGCTACTGCAGTTCTTTGACACCTACAACCAACTTTCAACAAAGATGGGTACACCGTCGTAAGTGGTTACTGGAGCCCTTTGACACCTGCAACCAACTTTACACAAAGAAGTCTACACCGTCGTAAGTGGCTACTGCAGTTCTTTGACACCTACAACCAACTTTCAACAAAGATGGCTGCACCGCCGTAAGTGGTTACTGCAGCGCTTTGACACCTGCAATCAACTTTACACAAAGAAGTCTACACCGTCGTAAGTGGTTACTGCAGCCCTTTGACACCTGCAACCAACTTTACACAAAGAAGTCTACACCGTCGTAAGTGGCTACTGCAGTTCTTTGACACCTGCTACCAACTTTACACAAAGAAGTCTACACCGTCGTAAGTGCCTACTGCAGCGCTTTGACACCTGCAACCAACTTTACACAAAGAAGTCTACACCGTCGTAAGTGGTTACTGCAGCCCTTTGACACCTACAACCAACTTTAAACAAAGATGGCTGCACCGTCGTAAGTGGTTACTGGAGCCCTTTGACACCTGCAACCAACTTAACACAAAGAAGTCTACACCGTCGTAAGTAGCTCGTGCAGCACATTGACACCTGCAACCAACTTTAAACAAAGAGGGCTGCACCGTCGTAAGTGGTTACTGGAGCCCTTTGACACCTGCAACCAACTTTACATAAAGAAGTCTACACCGTCGTAAGTGGTTACTGCAGCCCTTTGACACCTACAACCAACTTTAAACAAAGATGGCTGCACCGTCGTAAGTGGTTACTGGAGCCCTTTGACACCTGCAACCAACTTAACACAAAGAAGTCTACACCGTCGTAAGTAGCTAGTGCAGCCCTTTGACACCTACAACCAACTTTACACAAAGAAGTCTACACCGTCGTAAGTGGTTATTGCAGCTCTTTGACACCTGCAACCAACTTTACACAAAGAAGTCTACACCGACGTAAGTAGCTAGTGCAGCACTTTGACACCTGCAACCAACTTTAAACAAAGAAGTCTACACCGTCGTAAGTGGCTACTGCAGCCCTTTGACACCTACAACCAACTTTAAACAAAGATGGCTGCACCGTCGTAAGTGGTTACTGGAGCCCTTTGACACCTGCAACCAACTTTACACAAAGAAGTCTACACCTTCGTAAGTGGCTACTGCAGCCCTTTGACACCTACAACCAACTTTACACAAAGAAGTCTACACCGTCGTAAGTGGCTACTGCAGCCCTTTGACACCTACAACCAACTTTACACAAAGATGGCTGCACCGTCGTAAGTGGTTACTGGAGCCCTTTGACACCTGCAACCAACTTTACACAAAGAAGTCTACACCGTCGTAAGTGGCTTCTGCAGCCCTTTGACACCTACAACCGACTTTAAACAAAGATGGCTGCACCGTCGTAAGTGGTTACTGGAGCCCTTTGACACCTGCAACCAACTTTACACAAAGAAGTCTACACCGTCGAAAGTGGCTACTGCAGTTCTTTGACACCTACAACCAACTTTCAACAAAGATGGCTGCACCGTCGTAAGTGGTTACCGGAGCCCTTTGACACCTGCAACCAACTTAACACAAAGAAGTCTACACCGTCGTAACTAGCTAGTGCAGCACATTGAAACCTGCAACCAACTTTAAACAAAGATGGCTGCACCGTCGTAAGTGGTTACTGGAGCCCTTTGACACCTGCAACCAACTTTACACAAAGAAGTCTAAACCGTCGTAAGTGGCCACTGCAGCCCTTTGACACCTACAACCAACTTAAAACAAAGCAGGCTGCACCGTCGTAAGTAGTTACTGCAGCCCTTTGACACATGCAACCAACTTTTTTTTTATAGGATAACTGTGCCAAACGAGCACACAGTCCACCTGATGGTAAGTGGTTGCTGCGGCCCATAGATATCTACATCTATCCTCTAGTACATATCAAAATGCAGATGCGTTGTCACCCGTGAGGACTAAGATGGAATGCCTCATTTCCAGTAAAAAGGGCCTCCGGCCACCTGCACTCACCAAGCGAAACACAGAGGTATACCTCTACTTCACGCTGGTATTCTGGTATTTTACTTTAAACAAAAAAGGCTGCACCGTCGTAAGTGGTTATTGCAGCTCTTTGACACCTGCAACCAACTTTACACAAAGAAGTCTTCACCGACGTAAGTAGCTAGTGCAGCACTTTGACACCAGCAACCAACTTTAAACAAAGAAGTCTACACCGTCGTAAGTGGCTACTACAGCCCTTTGACACCTATAACCAACTTTAAACAAAGATGGCTGCACCGTCGTAAGTGGTTACTGGAGCCCTTTGACACCTGCAAGCAACTTTACACAAAGATGGCTGCACCGTCGTAAGTGGTTACTGGAGCCTTATGACACCTGCAACCAACTTTACACAAAGAAGTCTACACCGTCGTTAGTGGCTTCTGCAGCCCTTTGACACCTACAACCAACTTTAAACAAAGATGGCTGCACCGTCGTAAGGGGTTTCTGGAGCCCTTTGACACCTACAACCAACTTAACACAAAGAAGTCTACACCGTCGTAAGTGGTTACTGCAGCCCTTTGACACCTGCAACCAACTTTACACAAAGAAGTCTACACCGTCGCAAGTGGCTACTGCAGCTCTTTGACACCTACAACCAACTTTACACAAAGATGGCTGCACCGTCGTAAGTGGTTACTGCAGCCCTTTGACACCTGCAACCAACTTTACACAAAGAAGTCTACACCGTCGTAAGTGGCTACTGCAGCCCTTTGACACCAACCAACTTTAAACAAAGATGGCTGCACCGTCGTAAGTGGTTACTGGAGCCCTTTGACACCTGCAACCAACTTTACACAAAGAAGTCTACACCGTCGAAAGTGGCTACTGCAGTTCTTTGACACCTACAACCAACTTTCAACAAAGATGGCTGAACCGTCGTAAGTGGTTACCGGAGCCCTTTGACACCTGCAACCAACTTTACACAAAGAAGTCTACACCGTCGTAAGTGGCTACTGCAGTTCTTTGACACCTACAACCAACTTTCAACAAAGATGGCTGCACCGTCGTAAGTGGTTACCGGAGCCCTTTGACACCTGCAACCAACTTTACACAAAAAAGTCTACACCGTCGTAAGTGGCTACTGCAGTTCTTTGACACCTACAACCAACTTTCAACAAAGATGGCTACATCGTCGTAAGTAGTTACTGGAGCCCTTTGACACCTGCAACCAACTTTACACAAAGAAGTCTACACCGTCGAAAGTGGCTACTGCAGTTCTTTGACACCTACAACCAACTTTCAACAAAGATGGCTGAACCGTCGTAAGTGGTTACCGGAGCCCTTTGACACCTGCAACCAACTTTACACAAAGAAGTCTACACCGTCGTAAGTGGCTACTGCAGTTCTTTGACACCTACAACCAACTTTCAACAAAGATGGCTGCACCGTCGTAAGTGGTTACCGGAGCCCTTTGACACCTGCAACCAACTTTACACAAAGAAGTCTACACCGTCGTAAGTGGCTACTGCAGTTCTTTGACACCTACAACCAACTTTCAACAAAGATGGCTACACCGTCGTAAGTGGTTACTGGAGCCCTTTGACACCTGCAACCAACTTTACACAAAGAAGTCTACACCGTCGTAAGTGGCTACTGCAGTTCTTTGACACCTACAACCAACTTTCAACAAAGATGGCTGCACCGTCGTAAGTGGTTACCGGAGCACTTTGACACCTGCAACCAACTTTACACAAAGATGGCTGCGCTGTCGTAAGTGGTTATTGGAGCCCTTTGACACCTATAACCAACTTTACACAAAGATGGCTGCACCGTCGTAAGTGGTTACTGGAGCCCTTTGATACCTACAACCAACTTTACACAAAAAAGTCTACACCGTCGTAAGTGGTTACTGCAGCCCTTTGACACCTACAACTAACTTTAAACAAAGATGGCTGCACCGCCGTAAGTGGTTACTGGAGCCCTTTGACACCTGCAACCAACTTTACACAAAGAAGTCTACACCGACGTAAGTAGCTAGTGCAGCACTTTGACACCTGCAACCAACTTTAAACAAAGAAGTCTACACCGTCGTAAGTGGCTACTGCAGCCCTTTGACACCTACAACCAACTTTAAACAAAGATGGCTGCACCGTCGTAAGTGGTTACTGGAGCCCTTTGACACCTGCAACCAACTTTACACAAAGAAGTCTACACCTTCGTAAGTGGCTACTGCAGCCCTTTGACACCTACAACCAACTTTACACAAAGAAGTCTACACCGTCGTAAGTGGCTACTGCAGCCCTTTGACACCTACAACCAACTTTACACAAAGATGGCTGCACCGTCGTAAGTGGTTACTGGAGCCCTTTGACACCTGCAACCAACTTTACACAAAGAAGTCTACACCGTCGTAAGTGGCTTCTGCAGCCCTTTGACACCTACAACCGACTTTAAACAAAGATGGCTGCACCGTCGTAAGTGGTTACTGGAGCCCTTTGACACCTGCAACCAACTTTACACAAAGAAGTCTACACCGTCGAAAGTGGCTACTGCAGTTCTTTGACACCTACAACCAACTTTCAACAAAGATGGCTGCACCGTCGTAAGTGGTTACCGGAGCCCTTTGACACCTGCAACCAACTTAACACAAAGAAGTCTACACCGTCGTAACTAGCTAGTGCAGCACATTGACACCTGCAACCAACTTTAAACAAAGATGGCTGCACCGTCGTAAGTGGTTACTGGAGCCCTTTGACACCTGCAACCAACTTTACACAAAGAAGTCTAAACCGTCGTAAGTGGCTACTGCAGCCCTTTGACACCTACAACCAACTTAAAACAAAGCAGGCTGCACCGTCGTAAGTAGTTACTGCAGCCCTTTGACACATGCAACCAACTTTTTTTTTATAGGATAACTGTGCCAAACGAGCACACAGTCCACCTGATGGTAAGTGGTTGCTGCGGCCCATAGATATCTACATCTATCCTCTAGTACATATCAAAATGCAGATGCGTTGTCACCCGTGAGGACTAAGATGGAATGCCTCATTTCCAGTAAAAAGGGCCTCCGGCCACCTGCACTCACCAAGCGAAACACAGAGGTATACCTCTACTTCACGCTGGTATTCTGGTATTTTACTTTAAACAAAAAAGGCTGCACCGTCGTAAGTGGTTATTGCAGCTCTTTGACACCTGCAACCAACTTTACACAAAGAAGTCTTCACCGACGTAAGTAGCTAGTGCAGCACTTTGACACCTGCAACCAACTTTAAACAAAGAAGTCTACACCGTCGTAAGTGGCTACTACAGCCCTTTGACACCTACAACCAACTTTAAACAAAGATGGCTGCACCGTCGTAAGTGGTTACTGGAGCCCTTTGACACCTGCAAGCAACTTTACACAAAGATGGCTGCACCGTCGTAAGTGGTTACTGGAGCCCTTTGACACCTGCAACCAACTTTACACAAAGAAGTCTACACCGTCGTTAGTGGCTTCTGCAGCCCTTTGACACATACAACCAACTTTAAACAAAGATGGCTGCACCGTCGTAAGGGGTTTCTGGAGCCCTTTGACACCTACAACCAACTTAACACAAAGAAGTCTACACCGTCGTAAGTGGTTACTGCAGCCCTTTGACACCTGCAACCAACTTTACACAAAGAAGTCTACACCGTCGCAAGTGGCTACTGCAGCTCTTTGACACCTACAACCAACTTTACACAAAGATGGCTGCACCGTCGTAAGTGGTTACTGCAGCCCTTTGACACCTGCAACCAACTTTACACAAAGAAGTCTACACCGTCGTAAGTGGCTACTGCAGCCCTTTGACACCAACCAACTTTAAACAAAGATGGCTGCACCGTCGTAAGTGGTTACTGGAGCCCTTTGACACCTGCAACCAACTTTACACAAAGAAGTCTACACCGTCGAAAGTGGCTACTGCAGTTCTTTGACACCTACAACCAACTTTCAACAAAGATGGCTGAACCGTCGTAAGTGGTTACCGGAGCCCTTTGACACCTGCAACCAACTTTACACAAAGAAGTCTACACCGTCGTAAGTGGCTACTGCAGTTCTTTGACACCTACAACCAACTTTCAACAAAGATGGCTGCACCGCCGTAAGTGGTTACTGCAGCGCTTTGACACCTGCAACCAACTTTACACAAAGAAGTCTACACCGTCGTAAGTGGTTACTGCAGCCCTTTGACACCTGCAACCAACTTTACACAAAGAAGTCTACACCGTCGTAAGTGGCTACTGCAGTTCTTTGACACCTGCTACCAACTTTCAACAAAGATGGCTGAACCGTCGTAAGTGGTTACCGGAGCCCTTTGACACCTGCAACCAACTTTACACAAAGAAGTCTACACCGTCGTAAGTGGCTACTGCAGTTCTTTGACACCTACAACCAACTTTCAACAAAGATGGCTGCACCGTCGTAAGTGGTTACCGGAGCCCTTTGACACCTGCAACCAACTTTACACAAAGAAGTCTACACCGTCGTAAGTGGCTACTGCAGTTCTTTGACACCTACAACCAACTTTCAACAAAGATGGCTACACCGTCGTAAGTGGTTACTGGAGCCCTTTGACACCTGCAACCAACTTTACACAAAGAAGTCTACACCGTCGTAAGTGGCTACTGCAGTTCTTTGACACCTACAACCAACTATCAACAAAGATGGCTGCACCGCCGTAAGTGGTTACTGCAGCGCTTTGACACCTGCAACCAACTTTACACAAAGAAGTCTACACCGTCGTAAGTGGTTACTGCAGCCCTTTGACACCTGCAACCAACTTTACACAAAGAAGTCTACACCGTCGTAAGTGGCTACTGCAGTTCTTTGACACCTGCTACCAACTTTACACAAAGAAGTCTACACCGTCGTAAGTGCCTACTGCAGCGCTTTGACACCTGCAACCAACTTTACACAAAGAAGTCTACACCGTCGTAAGTGGTTACTGCAGCCCTTTGACACCTACAACCAACTTTAAACAAAGATGGCTGCACCGTCGTAAGTGGTTACTGGAGCCCTTTGACACCTGCAACCAACTTAACACAAAGAAGTCTACACCGTCGTAAGTAGCTAGTGCAGCACATTGACACCTGCAACCAACTTTAAACAAAGAGGGCTGCACCGTCGTAAGTGGTTACTGGAGCCCTTTGACACCTGCAACCAACTTTACATAAAGAAGTCTACACCGTCGTAAGTGGTTACTGCAGCCCTTTGACACCTACAACCAACTTTAAACAAAGATGGCTGCACCGTCGTAAGTGGTTACTGGAGCCCTTTGACACCTGCAACCAACTAAACACAAAGAAGTCTACACCGTCGTAAGTAGCTAGTGCAGCCCTTTGAGACCTACAACCAACTTTACACAAAGGAATCTACACCGTCGTAAGTGGTTATTGCAGCTCTTTGACACCTGCAACCAACTTTACACAAAGAAGTCTACACCGACGTAAGTAGCTAGTGCAGCACTTTGACACCTGCAACCAACTTTAAACAAAGATGGCTGCACCGCCGTAAGTGGTTACTGCAGCGCTTTGACACCTGCAATCAACTTTACACAAAGAAGTCTACACCGTCGTAAGTGGTTACTGCAGCCCTTTGACACCTGCAACCAACTTTACACAAAGAAGTCTACACCGTCGTAAGTGGCTACTGCAGTTCTTTGACACCTACAACCAACTTTCAACAAAGATGGCTACACCGTCGTAAGTGGTTACTGGAGCCCTTTGACACCTGCAACCAACTTTACACAAAGAAGTCTACACCGTCGTAAGTGGCTACTGCAGTTCTTTGACACCTACAACCAACTTTCAACAAAGATGGCTGAAAAGTCGTAAGTGGTTACCGGAGCACTTTGACACCTGCAACCAACTTTACACAAAGAAGTCTACACCGTCGTAAGTGGCTACTGCAGTTCTTTGAAACCTACAACCAACTTTCAACAAAGATGGCTGCACCGTCGTAAGTGGTTACCGGAGCCCTTTGACACCTGCAACCAACTTTACACAAAGAAGTCTACACCGTCGTAAGTGGCTACTGCAGTTCTTTGACACCTACAACCAACTTTCAACAAAGATGGGTACACCGTCGTAAGTGGTTACTGGAGCCCTTTGACACCTGCAACCAACTTTACACAAAGAAGTCTACACCGTCGTAAGTGGCTACTGCAGTTCTTTGACACCTACAACCAACTTTCAACAAAGATGGCTGCACCGCCGTAAGTGGTTACTGCAGCGCTTTGACACCTGCAATCAACTTTACACAAAGAAGTCTACACCGTCGTAAGTGGTTACTGCAGCCCTTTGACACCTGCAACCAACTTTACACAAAGAAGTCTACACCGTCGTAAGTGGCTACTGCAGTTCTTTGACACCTGCTACCAACTTTACACAAAGAAGTCTACACCGTCGTAAGTGCCTACTGCAGCGCTTTGACACCTGCAACCAACTTTACACAAAGAAGTCTACACCGTCGTAAGTGGTTACTGCAGCCCTTTGACACCTACAACCAACTTTAAACAAAGATGGCTGCACCGTCGTAAGTGGTTACTGGAGCCCTTTGACACCTGCAACCAACTTAACACAAAGAAGTCTACACCGTCGTAAGTAGCTCGTGCAGCACATTGACACCTGCAACCAACTTTAAACAAAGAGGGCTGCACCGTCGTAAGTGGTTACTGGAGCCCTTTGACACCTGCAACCAACTTTACATAAAGAAGTCTACACCGTCGTAAGTGGTTACTGCAGCCCTTTGACACCTACAACCAACTTTAAACAAAGATGGCTGCACCGTCGTAAGTGGTTACTGGAGCCCTTTGACACCTGCAACCAACTTAACACAAAGAAGTCTACACCGTCGTAAGTAGCTAGTGCAGCCCTTTGACACCTACAACCAACTTTACACAAAGAAGTCTACACCGTCGTAAGTGGTTATTGCAGCTCTTTGACACCTGCAACCAACTTTACACAAAGAAGTCTACACCGACGTAAGTAGCTAGTGCAGCACTTTGACACCTGCAACCAACTTTAAACAAAGAAGTCTACACCGTCGTAAGTGGCTACTGCAGCCCTTTGACACCTACAACCAACTTTAAACAAAGATGGCTGCACCGTCGTAAGTGGTTACTGGAGCCCTTTGACACCTGCAACCAACTTTACACAAAGAAGTCTACACCTTCGTAAGTGGCTACTGCAGCCCTTTGACACCTACAACCAACTTTACACAAAGAAGTCTACACCGTCGTAAGTGGCTACTGCAGCCCTTTGACACCTACAACCAACTTTACACAAAGATGGCTGCACCGTCGTAAGTGGTTACTGGAGCCCTTTGACACCTGCAACCAACTTTACACAAAGAAGTCTACACCGTCGTAAGTGGCTTCTGCAGCCCTTTGACACCTACAACCGACTTTAAACAAAGATGGCTGCACCGTCGTAAGTGGTTACTGGAGCCCTTTGACACCTGCAACCAACTTTACACAAAGAAGTCTACACCGTCGAAAGTGGCTACTGCAGTTCTTTGACACCTACAACCAACTTTCAACAAAGATGGCTGCACCGTCGTAAGTGGTTACCGGAGCCCTTTGACACCTGCAACCAACTTAACACAAAGAAGTCTACACCGTCGTAACTAGCTAGTGCAGCACGTTGACACCTGCAACCAACTTTAAACAAAGATGGCTGCACCGTCGTAAGTGGTTACTGGAGCCCTTTGACACCTGCAACCAACTTTACACAAAGAAGTCTAAACCGTCGTAAGTGGCTACTGCAGCCCTTTGACACCTACAACCAACTTAAAACAAAGCAGGCTGCACCGTCGTAAGTAGTTACTGCAGCCCTTTGACACATGCAACCAACTTTTTTTTTATAGGATAACTGTGCCAAACGAGCACACAGTCCACCTGATGGTAAGTGGTTGCTGCGGCCCATAGATATCTACATCTATCCTCTAGTACATATCAAAATGCAGATGCGTTGTCACCCGTGAGGACTAAGATGGAATGCCTCATTTCCAGTAAAAAGGGCCTCCGGCCACCTGCACTCACCAAGCGAAACACAGAGGTATACCTCTACTTCACGCTGGTATTCTGGTATTTTACTTTAAACAAAAAAGGCTGCACCGTCGTAAGTGGTTATTGCAGCTCTTTGACACCTGCAACCAACTTTACACAAAGAAGTCTTCACCGACGTAAGTAGCTAGTGCAGCACTTTGACACCTGCAACCAACTTTAAACAAAGAAGTCTACACCGTCGTAAGTGGCTACTACAGCCCTTTGACACCTACAACCAACTTTAAACAAAGATGGCTGCACCGTCGTAAGTGGTTACTGGAGCCCTTTGACACCTGCAAGCAACTTTACACAAAGATGGCTGCACCGTCGTAAGTGGTTACTGGAGCCTTATGACACCTGCAACCAACTTTACACAAAGAAGTCTACACCGTCATTAGTGGCTTCTGCAGCCCTTTGACACCTACAACCAACTTTAAACAAAGATGGCTGCACCGTCGTAAGGGGTTTCTGGAGCCCTTTGACACCTACAACCAACTTAACACAAAGAAGTCTACACCGTCGTAAGTGGTTACTGCAGCCCTTTGACACCTGCAACCAACTTTACACAAAGAAGTCTACACCGTCGCAAGTGGCTACTGCAGCTCTTTGACACCTACAACCAACTTTACACAAAGATGGCTGCACCGTCGTAAGTGGTTACTGCAGCCCTTTGACACCTGCAACCAACTTTACACAAAGAAGTCTACACCGTCGTAAGTGGCTACTGCAGCCCTTTGACACCAACCAACTTTAAACAAAGATGGCTGCACCGTCGTAAGTGGTTACTGGAGCCCTTTGACACCTGCAACCAACTTTACACAAAGAAGTCTACACCGTCGAAAGTGGCTACTGCAGTTCTTTGACACCTACAACCAACTTTCAACAAAGATGGCTGAACCGTCGTAAGTGGTTACCGGAGCCCTTTGACACCTGCAACCAACTTTACACAAAGAAGTCTACACCGTCGTAAGTGGCTACTGCAGTTCTTTGACACCTACAACCAACTTTCAACAAAGATGGCTGCACCGTCGTAAGTGGTTACCGGAGCCCTTTGACACCTGCAACCAACTTTACACAAAAAAGTCTACACCGTCGTAAGTGGCTACTGCAGTTCTTTGACACCTACAACCAACTTTCAACAAAGATGGCTACATCGTCGTAAGTAGTTACTGGAGCCCTTTGACACCTGCAACCAACTTTACACAAAGAAGTCTACACCGTCGAAAGTGGCTACTGCAGTTCTTTGACACCTACAACCAACTTTCAACAAAGATGGCTGAACCGTCGTAAGTGGTTACCGGAGCCCTTTGACACCTGCAACCAACTTTACACAAAGAAGTCTACACCGTCGTAAGTGGCTACTGCAGTTCTTTGACACCTACAACCAACTTTCAACAAAGATGGCTGCACCGTCGTAAGTGGTTACCGGAGCCCTTTGACACCTGCAACCAACTTTACACAAAGAAGTCTACACCGTCGTAAGTGGCTACTGCAGTTCTTTGACACCTACAACCAACTTTCAACAAAGATGGCTACACCGTCGTAAGTGGTTACTGGAGCCCTTTGACACCTGCAACCAACTTTACACAAAGAAGTCTACACCGTCGTAAGTGGCTACTGCAGTTCTTTGACACCTACAACCAACTTTCAACAAAGATGGCTGCACCGTCGTAAGTGGTTACCGGAGCACTTTGACACCTGCAACCAACTTTACACAAAGATGGCTGCGCTGTCGTAAGTGGTTATTGGAGCCCTTTGACACCTATAACCAACTTTACACAAAGATGGCTGCACCGTCGTAAGTGGTTACTGGAGCCCTTTGATACCTACAACCAACTTTACACAAAAAAGTCTACACCGTCGTAAGTGGTTACTGCAGCCCTTTGACACCTACAACTAACTTTAAACAAAGATGGCTGCACCGCCGTAAGTGGTTACTGGAGCCCTTTGACACCTGCAACCAACTTTACACAAAGAAGTCTACACCGTCGTAAGTGGTTACTGCAGCCCTTTGACACCTACAATCAACTTTAAACAAAGATGGCTGCACCGTCGTAAGTGGTTACTGGAGCCCTTTGACACCTGCAACCAACTTAACACAAAGAAGTCTACACCGTCGTAAGTAGCTAGTGCAGCGCTTTGACACCTACAACCAACTTTACACAAAGAAGTCTACACCGTCGTAAGTGGCTACTGCAGCCCTTTGACACCTACAACCAACTTTCAACAAAGATGGCTGCACCCTCGTAAGTGGTTACTGGAGCCTTTTGACACCTGCAACCAACTTTACACAAAGAAGTCTACACCGTCGTAAGTGGCTACTGCAGCCCTTTGACACCTACAACCAACTTTAAACAAAGATGGCTGCACCGTCGTAAGGGGTTACTGGAGCCCTTTGACACCTACAACCAACTTAACACAAAGAAGTCTACACCGTCGTAATTGGTTACTGGAGCCCTTTGACACCTGCAACCAACTTTACACAAAGAAGTCTACACCGTCGTAACTGGCTAATGCAGCCCTTTGACACCTACAACCAACTTTACACAAAGATGGCTGCACCGTCGTAAGTGGTTACTGGAGCCCTTTGACACCTGCAACCAACTTTACACAAAGATGGCTGCGCCGTCGTAAGTGGTTACTGGAGCCCTTTGACACCTACAACCAAATTTACACAAAGATGGCTGCACCGTCGTAAGTGGTTACTGGAGCCCTTTGACACCTACAACAAACTATACACAAAGAAGTCTACACCGTCGTAAGTGGTTACTGCAGCCCTTTGACACCTACAACCAACTTTAAACAAAGATGGCTGCACCGCCGTAAGTGGTTACTGGAGCCCTTTGACACCTACAACCAATATTAAACAAAGATGGCTGCACCGTCGTAAGTGGTTACTGGAGCCCTTTGACACCTGCTACCAACTTTACACAAAGAAGTCTACACCGTCGTAAGTGCCTACTGCAGCGCTTTGACACCTGCAACCAACTTTACACAAAGAAGTCTACACCGTCGTAAGTAGCTAGTGCAGCACTTTGACACCTGCAACCAACTTTACACAAAGAAATCTACACCGTCGTAAGTGGCTACTGCAGCCCTTTGACACCTACAACCAACTTTAAACAAAGATGGCTGCACCGTCGTAAGTGGTTACTGGAGCTCTTTGACACCTGCAACCAACTTTACACAAAGAAGTCTACACCGTCGTAAGTGCCTACTGCAGCGCTTTGACACCTGCAACCAACTTTACACAAAGAAGTCTACACCGTCGTAAGTAGCTAGTGCAGCACTTTGACACCTGCAACCAACTTTACGCAAAGAAGTCTACACCGTCGTAAGTGGCTACTGCAGCCCTTTGACACCTAAACCAACTTTACACAAAGATGGCCGCACCGTCGAAAGTGGTTATTGGAGCTCTTTGACACCTGCAACCAACTTTACACAAAGAAGTCTACACCGTCGTAAGTGCCTACTGCAGCGCTTTGACACCTGCAACCAACTTTACACAAAGAAGTCTACACCGTCGTAAGTAGCTAGTGCAGCACTTTGACACCTGCAACCAACTTTACACAAAGAAACCTACACCGTCGTAAGTGGCTACTGCAGCCCTTTGACACCTACAACCAACTTTAAACAAAGATGGCTGCACCGTCGTAAGTGGTTACTGGAGCTCTTTGACACCTGCAACCAACTTTACACAAAGAAGTCTACACCGTCGTAAGTGCCTACTGCAGCGCTTTGACACCTGCAACCAACTTTACACAAAGAAGTCTACACCGTCGTAAGTAGCTAGTGCAGCACTTTGACACCTGCAACCAACTTTACACAAAGAAGTCTACACCGTCGTAAGTGGCTACTGCAGCCCTTTGACACCTAAACCAACTTTACACAAAGATGGCCGCACCGTCGAAAGTGGTTATTGGAGCCCTTTGACAGCTGCCACCAACTTTACACAAAGAAGTCTACCCCGTCGTAAGTAGCTAGTGCAGCACTTTGACACCTGCAACCAACTTTAAACAAAGAAGTCTACACCGTCGTAAGTGGCTACTGCAGCCCTTTGACACCTACAACCAACTTTAAACAAAGATGGCTGCACCGTCGTAAGTGGTTACTGGAGCCCTTTGACACCTGCAACCAACTTTACACAAAGAAGTCTACACCGTCGTAAGTAGCTAGTGCAGCACTTTGACACCAGCAACCAACTTTAAACAAAGAAGTCTACACCGTCGTAAGTAGTTACTGCAGCCCTTTGACACATGCAACCAACTTTTTTTTTATAGGATAACGGTGCCAAACGAGCACACAGTCCACCTGATGGTAAGTGGTTGCTGCGGCCCATAGATATCTACATCTATCCTCTAGTACATATCAAAATTGCAGATGCGCTGTCACCCGTGAGGACTAAGATGGAATGCCTCATTTCCAATAAAAAGTGATTCCGGCCACCTGCACTCACCAAGCGAAACACAGAGGTATACCTCTACTTCACGCTGGTATTCTGGTATTTTACTTTAAACAAAAAAGGCTGCACCGTCGTAAGTGGTTATTGCAGCTCTTTGACACCTGCAACCAACTTTACACAAAGAAGTCTACACCGTCGTAAGTGGCTACTGCAGCCCTTTGACACCTACAACCAACTTTAAACAAAGATGGCTGCACCGTCGTAAGTGGTTACTGGAGCTCTTTGACACCTGCAACCAACTTTACACAAAGAAGTCTACACCGTCGTAAGTAGCTAGTGCAGCACTTTGACACCTGCGACCAACTTTACACAAAGAAGTCTACACCGTCGTAAGTGCCTACTGCAGCGCTTTGACACCTGCAACCAACTTTACACAAAGAAGTCTACACCGTCGTAAGTAGCTAGTGCAGCACTTTGACACCTGCAACCAACTTTACACAAAGAAGTCTACACCGTCGTAAGTGGCTACTGCAGCCCTTTGACACCTAAACCAACTTTACACAAAGATGGCCGCACCGTCGTAAGTGGTTATTGGAGCCCTTTGACAGCTGCCACCAACTTTACACAAAGAAGTCTACCCCGTCGTAAGTAGCTAGTGCAGCACTTTGACACCTGCAACCAACTTTAAACAAAGAAGTCTACATCGTCGTAAGTGGCTACTGCAGCCCTTTGACACCTACAACCAACTTTAAACAAAGATGGCTGCACCGTCGTAAGTGGTTACTGGAGCCCTTTGACACCTGCAACCAACTTTGCACAAAGAAGTCTACACCGTCGTAAGTAGCTAGTGCAGCACTTTGACACCTGCAACCAACTTTAAACAAAGAAGTCTACACCGTCGTAAGTAGTTACTGCAGCCCTTTGACAGATGCAACCAACTTTTTTTTTATAGGATAACGGTGCCAAACGAGCACACAGTCCACCTGATGGTAAGTGGTTGCTGCGGCCCATAGATATCTACATCTATCCTCTAGTACATATCAAAATGCAGATGCGCTGTCACCCGTGAGGACTAAGATGGAATGCCTCATTTCCAATAAAAAGGGCCTCCGGCCACCTGCACTCACCAAGCGAAACACAGAGGTATACCTCTACTTCACGCTGGTATTCTGGTATTTTACTTTAAACAAAAAAGGCTGCACCGTCGTAAGTGGTTATTGCAGCTCTTTGACACCTGCAACCAACTTTACACAATGAAGTCTAAACCATCGTAAGTGGCTACTGCAGCCCTTTGACACCTACAACCAACTTAAAACAAAGCAGGCTGCACCGTCGTAAGTGGTTACTGGAGCCCTTTGACACCTACAACCAACTTAAAACAAAGCAGGCTGCACCGTCGTAAGTAGTTACTGCAGCCCTTTGACACATGCAACCAACTTTTTTTTAAAGGATAAGGGTGACAAACGAGCACACAGTCCCCCTGATGGTAAGTGGTTACTGCGGCCCATAGACATCTACATCTATCCTCTAGTACATATCAAAATGCAGATGCGTTGTCACCCGTGAGGACTAAGATGGAGTGCCTCATTTCCAGTAAAAAGGGCCTCCGGCCACCTGCACTCACCAAGCGAAACACAGAGGTAAACCTCTACTTCACGCTGGTATTCTGGTATTTTACTTTAAACAAAAAAGGCTACACCGTCGTAAGTGGTTACTGCAGCTCTTTGACACCTGCAAACAACTTTAAACAAAGAAGGCTGCACCGTCGTAAGTGGTTACTGCAGCTCTTTGACACCTGCAAACAACTTTAAACAAAGAAGGCTGCATCGTCGTAAGTGGTTACTGCAGCCCTTTGACACCTGCAACCAACTTTGAACAAAGAAGTCTACACCGTCGTAAGTGGTTACTGCAGCTCTTTGACACCTGCAAACAACTTTAAACAAAGAAGGCTGCACCGTTGTAAGTGGTTACTGCAGCCCTTTGACACCTGCAACCAACTTTGAACAAAGAAGGCTGCAGATGCGTTGTTATCAGTGCGATCTCTCTCGCAATGGAATCACTCTTAGCCTATAATTATACTGACTCTCTAATCTCTATGTGCTTCAAACCGGAACATAACAGTGTACTAATATGTAATAAGGTGGCTACTCACAAGCAGAAAAGTAGTCCTACCATCCAGTAAGGAGCAAATGACTATTTTATTTAAATAACATAATTTATAAAACACATAAAAACACGAAATTTGATTGTTATCTTAACTTTAGGCTTTCGCTAGAATTTCTTAACAAAAACCATCAGTTGAATGCTAAAGATAAGAATACAATACATTGCTCCTTTGTCTCATTTAAAGCTAAAAGTACAGCCTATATATTCCCACTGCTGGGTACAGGCCTCCTCTCATTCCTCAGAGGGTTTTAGGGCAAGGAAGTGTCCACTCTTCCCCAATGCGTGTTGACGAACTTCACATGTCTTTGAAATATTTTTTTTAATTGTTCAGACGTGAAGGAAAACATTTCGAGAAAACCTGCATTTTCTCGAGATGTTTTCCTTCACCGTCGAGCACGTGGTAAATCGGCACGTCGGCGGGGCTCGAACCCAGGTTGCTCGCATACTGTGAATCTTACAGCGAGCACTAACCATTTGAGCCTCCACGGCTCTTCCTACCACGGCTCTTTTTCTTTTTAGTCTTCTTTAGCCAGGTATTTTACATTTGGAATGTATGAGACAATGTTGCCAATTCTAAAATGTAGTCAATAGAATTTTAGCTTAAAATTACGCTAGATTCAAAAATAAAAATACGTTCACAGTACAAGGAAAGAGCTGTGTATTTAAAAAAAATATTTGCTCGATAGGTGTACATTTTGCTTCTTAACATACATATTGCTATTACACATTGCTATTGTAATAAAACAATAAATTTAAAGTCTTAAATAGGTAATCAAAATAAATTATATCATTAATAAATTAAAAATATTTTTTTCATAACAAAATTAAATATTGTATAAAAATAAACATAAAAGTTTATTATATCGTATCTTTAGGCATATATGAATACGGCAACCGCAATTTATTCCGATACGAACACTGTACAAAATATTCATCAACTGAATAAAGCTCAGTAATCCATACGGATTTGGTCCATTTATTGGCAAATCCGGATTAATTTATTTCAAAGAAGAGAAATCATAATTATTCAAATTATCGACTTCATCGTTTCAAACAACTGGATATTTTACAAAAATGTCTGGTATGACTTGACATTTCTTAAATACCATACAATTAAAACTTATGAATGAAGGGGCTGCTACTGCTATAACTAAAATGTTATTGCAACTTTGGTATCAAATGTTTTTTTTTTTATTGGATAAGGGTGGACAAACGGGCACATAGTCCACCCGATGGTAAGTGGTTGCTGTGGCCCATAGATATCTACATATATCGTTATCGAGGGATAACGAATCAAAATGCAGATGTGTTGTCACCCGCGAGGACTACTATCCTCGTTTCCAGTAAAACGGTTCTATTGTAATGATATTATTAAAAATGTAAATGCAAATGAAATATAACCCCTGAGGACTAAGGAGCCTGAGATAGGATGCCTCGTCACCAGTCTCTAGTTCTCGTTGCTCACCATACGAAACACAGGGCTATTATGCTGCTATTTCACGGTAGTATTAGTAGAGAAGCGTCAGTAGCCTAATGGCAGGGCACGGACCGCAAACTCGAAAGGTCGTAGGTTCGAATCCGCCATTCGACTACTGACGTGAACCACTTCTAACACAAGCATTGTAAGCTTACAAGAAATAGTTTAAGGGAATATTAGTAATGTTTAATTGCATTACTAGTATTTTTTTTAAAGTATTTTGTGTGGCCTCCCCCACACATAAGTTTACATGTAAGACATAAGTTCTGCAGAAATAATACGATGCAGCGTGGCTCTATTATATATATATATATATATATATATATATATATATATATATATATATATATATATATATATATATATATATATATATATATATATATATATATATATATATATATATATATATATATATATATATATATATATATATATAGACAAACGAGCACACAGTCCACCTGATGGTAAGTGTTTGCTGCGTTCTATAACCATACACATCTGGGGGCACGACAGTGCCCCCGCCAAGTCGAGAGAAAAAGCGGCACGGCCGTACCATCCTTTTCTCGAAGCAGTTCAGGCCATTTCTGAAACCCTATAACTTCGTTATGGATAAAAGTAGAGACCTTGAAATTTACTAACCAAGTAGGAATTGTATAAACTCAGTATGTTTCAAATTTCATTAAATTTGAACCAGTAGTTTAAGAATTATAACTAATCAAAGTTTCTTAATTTTGTCACTCACTGACTGACCGATCATCAAAACTCTGAGGCACTTCTAGCAGACATAGAAACTTCAAATTTGGAATACAATTATTGTTTAATATATAATCAAGGAAAAATTAAAATATTTCACAATTTCGGCCCAGTTTTCGAGATATACCAACTGCATAAATAACTTTGTAATCCCATATAAACACATAGTCTTACAAAGTTACATTTGCAGTGAATGAATCAGTGTACCTATATATGTATAATGGAATAATAGGTGTAAATAGCTACCTAGATATAACTATCTACAAAAAGAAATGAGATGCCATCAAAAACATAACTTGTAAAAAAAGCCAAGTCTCGCAACTCAGTTCTTCTACCGTAAAAAGTTTTTTTTTTATAGAATAAGGGTGACAAACGAGCACACAGTCCACCTGATGGTAAGTGGTTGCTGCGGCCTGAAATGCAGATGCGTTGTCACCCGTGAGGACTAAGATGGAATGCCTCATTTCCAGTAAAAAGGGCCTCCGGCCACCTGCACTCACCAAGCGAAACGCAGAGGTAAACCTCTACTTCACGCTGGTATTCTGTGAGGTCGTGGTACCACCCCGGTTGGAGCCGGCCCATCCGTGCGACAGCAAAAGCTACCGCGTGGCTCTACCACTGTAAGTAAAAAGGGCCTCCGGCCACCTGCACTCACCAAGCGAAACGCAGAGGTCAACCTCTACTTCACGCTGGTATTCTGTGAGGTCGTGGTACCACCCCGGTTCGAGCCGGCCCATCCGTGCGACAGCAAAAGCTACCGCGTGGCTCTACCACTGTAAGTTGTGAGATCTATGTAATACCAAGGCGGTTAATTTATTCAGTCCATAGATTGATACATAGATTGACTTGGCAATCGCACTAAACAATCTAATTTAATATAATATGTATTACTTGTGAGATATATTGTGTTTTCATGCGATTGCCAAGTCAATCTATGTATCAATCTATGGACTGAATAAATTAACCGGCTTGGTATTACATAGATCTCACAACTTTTTACGGTAGAAGAACTGAGTTGCGAGACTTGGCTTTTTTTACAAGTTATGTTTTTGATGGCATACATATATCCTAAATAAAGAATCAAAATGCAGATACGTTGTCGCCCGTGAGGACTAATATGTAATGCCTCGTTTCCAGTAAAAGGGTCACCGGTTCCCTACACTCACCATACGAAACATAGCAGTGTTAAGCTGCTATTTTACGCTGGTATTCTGTCAGAGCGTGGTCCTCCCCGGTCGAGCCGACCCATTCATGCTACAACTATACTACTAATATAGCTGCAGCATTGCTCTACCACTTATAAAGTATATTCTGTTTTATTTGCTTTTATGCTGTTATCAGTCCGTTTTACCTACTGGGAGGGTATTTCCCACATTCGTCCAATTCTGAATATAAGCCTATAAATATAAGACTCACTCTACATATATGTACCTACATTTAAATGCAGTATTTAAACAAACGGATGACAAAGCAGCGCATACATAAATATTATTAACCTATAGCTTGTACACTAATAATCTCACTCAGCTATAACTATGTGAGCTCTGTGGTCAGAGGTAATATTGTTTAACACGCACATATTTCCCTAACCACAGAGTAGTGGTCGATAACAAGGTAGTACATATACAGCTTGGCATGACTTTCGGAAGTTAAACTGAAGTTGGTAAACCATATTTTCATAAAAGTATCTAGTGTGCATCGAATTCCCCTGTGCTTTCTTCACAGTCTAGACGCAACATAATATAAATTAGAAGAAGGTTTTTCGAATGGCAGTAGCCTTGTGATGTCAAGAATAACTAGATAAAATAACGAAGTGATGAACCATATGTACCGTATAGTGGCGGTGTAAGGATATCCAGTACCCCATATCATCCTGTGGGTGTCGTAAGATGCGACAGCGGGAAAAAAATCAGGAGATGGACAGCAGCATCTTCCCAATAACGACTAAAAATAAAAAACTGCGTTTGGCAACCCGCTTGCCAAGCGTCGCAACTATGGAGAATATCCCCCTATGAGGCGATCTATGCGGGAGGCCCATGTTTAGCTGAGGACTTTAATGGGCTGTAATGGTAACGAAACCATAATTATCTACAGAGTCAGTGAATGACAGTTGTTTATGGGCGTGCATTAGGGCAATCTATAGGTTAGGCCGAGTAGTATACTTGTGCTTGGAATGATGACGATAAACAAAAAGACATCGTCATAACCTCCCTAATAGTGCATGTGAGCAATAACTTAATAATCATAATTTATTCTTGATAAAACATCAAAATAAAAGTACATCGTCCGTCGAGTGGTTAGTAACCGGAGACCCGCTAACGGAATATTAAATGACCTACTGAACATCAAGTGATGATTATTCAATGGGCCACTCCCTTTTTCGTTGCTTACCCACATAACAACGTCAAGGATACTATTATAGGTGTAACATTATACTGCATATTGATCAAGTACATATTTCTAACTACTTATATAATAGTTACTGCATGAAAGGGTAAGTTTAAACGAGAAAGGATCCTGCCCTCACAGAATACCAGATCAATTTTTCTGCGTTTCGTATGATGTCGAGAACCGGTGAACCTTTTAACTGGTATCGAGGCATTCTATCTTAGTTCTCAGAAGCGAT
This sequence comes from Parnassius glacialis, assembly GCA_033319125.1. NCBI lineage: Eukaryota > Metazoa > Arthropoda > Insecta > Lepidoptera > Papilionidae > Parnassius > Parnassius glacialis. The sequence continues at coordinate 19,275,699 of JAVANC010000009.1, forward strand.
AACGTATCTACATTTTGATTTTTAATCAGGGATACATATAGAAGTTTATGGGCAACAGCAATCACTTACCGTCAGGTGTACTGTACAACAAAGTTTTACGGATTTTTTAGTTTCGGGTACTTTACAGCACCCTTGGTCACGAGGGAAACAAAATTTTTTAATGTCCCAATGTCATAACTAAATCAGTTAAAAATATTTCAGTTTAATATTATGAATTTTTGTTCCGATCTCTATCTATAAGCGATAAAATCCGCAAAACTTAATAGTTTTATTTAAACGTGTAGTATTCGTGTAAACATAAGAAATCGTTATATTTGATCATAGTTCTATACATTGCCAAGTCGGGATCACTTTTGAAGGACGTAGATGCTTGGCTTGGAGTACTCTAAAAAAGGAACATTTTATATTTAGACCCTAAAATAGTAATAGCCTCTGAACTGCTTCACATCTTATAATTTTTACAAGATACTTGATATAAGATACACGCATGCTACAGTTGCAATTTTGTTGCAATAATTAGTATCTCCATCTCCTGTACCTTGTGCTACATATACTTCATTGCTATTATCTTTGTATTGTATATGAAAATCGGATAGTGTAAGTGGTGACGTTGTTACGTCATTATCTTGTTTGTTCATATATTTTAGTCACAGTAATTACATACATGTTATGTATGCATAAATATAACCGACAATTTTAAATAAGTTGTAAATATGTATAAAAGAGACGAACCTATTGAAAGACGCTGCATGTAATTCATGCGTAGAGTTTAAAAGACAAGTGGTCATCTATGGTATCTTTATACTATGCCAAATATGAGTTTAAGTACACTCGTATCCTTTGATTTACTAAAAAATTGGAATCCTATTTTAATAGTATTATGTGTGACGTTATTACACAAGACATGACGTCCTTAATCTTTTTTTTTTATAGGATAAGGGTGACAAACGAGCACACAGTCCACCTGATGGTAGGTGGTTGCTGCGGCCCATAGACATCTACATCTATCCTCTATTACAAATCAAAATGTAGATGCGTTGTCACCCGTTAGGACTAAGATAGAATGTCTCATTTCCAGCAAAAAGGGCCTCCGGCCACCTGCACTCACCAAGCGAAACGCAGAGGTAAACCTCTACTTCACGCTGGTTTTCTGTGAGGTCGTGGTACCACCCCGGTTCGAGCCGGCCCATCCGTGCGACAGCAAAAGCTGCCGCGTGGCTCTACCACTGTTAAAGATCTATATTGATTTCGTTCTAAACGTTAGCAACAATCAATGTACCCGTTTTCAATGGGGTACTTGGTACATGTTTACATACGATTTCTAATTCATCTTATTCTTATTAAGACCCTAATAAACATTTTCGAAAATTTTGTTTGTTAATCTTCGGTATGGCTGAACCAATAATAACTTCATAAACAGATAGAGAGCAAATCCAGGTAGATCTAAGCTAAATTTTATCCGAAAAATTTGGAGGTTTTTTTTGAGAAATTGATTGATATTTAAAATCTAAACAACGCCATATTACTAAATCCTACCAAGGCAAAGCCGTGTCGGGTCGCTGGTATATGAATAAACAAAGAGATACTACACATAATAAGCAAAACAAAAACATCATTTTAAACCATTTTAAATGCAAACTTTAGGTACTGAGTACAATATGGGCCATTAGCTTCAATATCATGCGACAGATTCATTAATCTTAACTGTTAAAGAACAAACTTTTTTATGTTGATCTCTCGTTTGCCCTCCTTCACTTATTATCATAATACTTGAAGCGTTGATCATTACTGCTTTAAAGTATCTTAATAAAATGGTTGTCTTGTAATTAAGGTACCGAAAGTTTTAAAGCCATGTCGGAGTATTTAATGGTTTACAATGATGGTGTACAACGACGAGTTACTAACGATTTTTTCAAAGTACCTACATACTTTTTTACTTACATTAGTTATTACTTACCTACATTACTTTGAAACTGCAGATATTAGTCTAATAAGGAGTGTTTAGATCGCGATTTGTCAATCGATACTGACTTATTATATGTATCTCGCTACGGAACGAATGAAGTAAGACCGTGATGTCAGAGGTTGAAAGAGATCAAAGTTTTCTTATAAATGTGATCATTAAGGAAGTACAGACATCTAACTAAATTGCAATATACTTTAAAGTTTCCATGTAACTATACTTTTTTTGCAAAGGGTTGTATTTAAGGTTCATAAAAAATTACTTAAGTGATTCAAGTATCCAGAAGTCATAAAAAACCGAACCCACAAAGCAGCTATTAAGAACCCAAATTCGCCAACAGATTTAATGTCTTCCGGCTTCCATATTATGTTTATAATAAAATACACAGTATCTGTGACTTCGGAAATATCTTTTGCTCCGTAGTTAGAAAGAAAATCAACGAAGCTCTTTCAAAAATGTCCTACGAAGAAACATGGGCAATTCGTCACATTACTTTTAAATTATACCACACATATGAATGAATGAATGAATATACTTTATTGTAAACCACAAACAAATAAACAAATTACATAACAAAAGACAGGTTAAATGTACAATTTGGCGGCCTTATCGCTACATAGCGATCTCTTCCAGGCAACCAAGGGTGCAAAGGAATAAACAATGAATACTAGGTAGGTGATGCAATATAATTATACTAAATATAATATCAATACATGCGATATATAGACAATAAATGCAATAAAATAACATATACATAACTAACACATGAAATGATATAAATTACTAATACATAATAAAAGATAAAGTAAAGCATATAATATATACATAAACATACATATATAGGAGTATATAAACAAACTTACATATCTACCCAAAATATATAAATAAATTACAAATTTCCTCAAACTATAATATAAAGCTGATAAATACAATAAATACATAATTACATAATTTATCCTAACGGTCTCCGAACGATTGAGACAAGCAATGTTGTTTAAGTAATCGCTTAAAGATTACAATAGATTGTGCTTTACGTATATACAAAGGTAGGGCATTCCAGAGCTTAATAGAATCGACAGTGAAAGATTTATTAAAAAACGATGCATGTTCCGGCGAAGTCGGATAGGTAACCACTTGAGACGTGAGCGAAATTGGGAAATATGATCATATTTGCGCAATCCAAATATGAACCGAATGCTAGTATTTTGAAGTCTCTCAAGCTTATTTAGCTGGTCCTCAGTTATGTCTACATAGCTTGCGTCAGCATAGTCGAGGATCGGAAGGAGAAGAGACTGTGCGAGCATATTTTTTGTAGGAATGGGAAGAAATGATCGAAGGCGACGCAGTGAACAAAGAGTGACAAAGGTTTTCTTACTTACCTCATTCAGTTGGCGTATCCAATTTAAGGAATTATCAATATAAATACCAAGGTTTTTGACATTGTCAAAGTAAGGGATTACAACTCCATCGAATACTATAGGTGGTACGGTGAACCAGTCAACTCTTGAGATAAAACTCTGGCTACCAATAATGATAGCCTGAGACTTTTTAGGATTCACATTTAGGCCATATGATTTACTCCAATCATGAATAATATTTAGATCGCTATTCAATGTAGCGATTGCATTCGGCAAATTCTCAAAAGTTGACTGTGTGTAAATCTGGACATCATCCGCATACATGTGGTAGAGAGAAGATATTTTATGAGTAATTGAATTATTGAAAATGGAAAAGAGTAAAGGTGACAACACGCCGCCCTGCGGCACGCCTGCAGTAATATCACACCAAGATGAGTGAGTATCATCGAAACGAATACACTGCCGACGGCCACAGAGATAACTTTGAAACCAGTTAATTACTGATGGAGATATGTTAAGAGAACACAACAGACTCAACAGTATATCATAGTCAACAGTATTGAACGCATTACTGAAATCCAGCAAGGTCATGACTGTGAGTAGTTTATTATCCATACCCCACCGTATGTCATCAGTAACTTTGATTAAGGCAGTAGCCGTACTATGACCAGGACGGAAACCGGATTGTAAAGAATTTAATAAATTATGCTTATTGAGGAAATGGTTCAGCTGTTGGCAAATTAGTTTTTCAAGGACTTTAGAAAGGAAAGGTAAGATGGAAATGGGACGAAAATCAGAGAGGTTGACGGGATTAGATCTCTTCGGAAGGGGTATAACATGAGCACTCTTCCAGGCTTGAGGGAATTTAGAGGAAGAGACAGATGCATTAAGTAAATGAGTAATAATGGGAGTGATAACATCAAGGAGAGGAATAATCATATTACGGCTAATGTTGTCGCTACCGACAGCATTTGAGGAGATAGATAATATGATCTTCTTAACATCACATACAGTAACAGTTTACTGTACTAAAAGTTTTAGTCAGTACTAAAAACGAACGGAGGATAATTAGGAGTCGGAGTTACAGAAAGAGAACGAAGTGTTTGCAGTTTATGTACACTATCAAAAGAGTTAGAAGGATTAGAAAAATGTTGATTTAATAGTTCGAAATCAACACTAGGAGGTGAAGCATTTAGGGATGTACTACCATCTCCAACTGTTTTAAGAAACTTCCACACCCTAGATGAGTCGCCGTTCTCGACTGATGTATGAATATGGCGTCGTTGTGCATCTCTACATAATGTGTTGCAGCGATTCCTGATTTTGGCGTATTTCCTTAAGTTCTCCTCTGTTTTGTTCCTCCTAAGCTTTGACAATGCCGCATTCTTCTTTAAAATAAGCCTTTTCAGATCATCTGAGAGCCATGGAGCAGGCAAGTATTTGATTCTCACATAATGCATTGACGCGTGAATGTCGTAAAGCTGCGTGAGTAGCGAACAAAAAAGTTCCACTTTATCGTGAATGCATGAAGCTTTCTCAATCACTGACCAGTCAATATTAAGAGCATCTTGACAATGTTGGTCAATACCCATTCCTCCAAAATTACGTCGCAGAACTAATTTAGGTTTGATTTTAGGAGGGCGTAGTTTATACGAAAGGAAAATTAAATCGCGATAAGAGAATGCATCAGCAGGACACTGTCCATGCTTGAAAACTAGATTTGATATATATCTCTCATATCTTCATGCATCATATATGTTTAATATTAATCATAAGCTTTACATAATCAAAGATCATACAAGCTAATTATACTGTGAGGATATTAGTTAGGAAATTTGTATGTACTTTGTATCAGATCAAATATATGTCTTTTTACAAAATATTTTCACAGTTTACTGACAGACTTAAACGCGCACAGCCTCACAATCTGATTACTGGTAAACTTTGTTGTTAGATGACGTGGGGCTACAGGCAAACAAAGAACAATTTTTAAGTCTAATCGTCAATACTGAAAATTTCAAAATAAATCAAAAACAAAGTTGCGTGGTTATTGTATTTTTGTAATGTATCTCAACATTATTTTATGAATTAATAATTATTTTTATATCGAGATACAACATCCCCATAGATAAAGCCGTCACAGCTACAGCCTAAATTGGAAATGAAACGACTGGTAGTGAGATTGGCTGACAGTACTGGCAACTATGAAGCATATCATAGCAAAAGAAGATAAATAACAAGTCGTAAAATTAAAAAAAAATTATACAACCGATTACCAATACAATACAATAAAATGAGTACATCATCAATGTAGTTGAAGTCAATTACTACACTAAATAAACACAAAAACTACTAGTCAGATCTTGATCAAACTTATATGAGATCAAAGGAGAAGCACCAACTTTCAAATAAAAAAAATAATCATCAAAATCGGTTTACCTAGAAAAAAGTTCTGAGCTAACACACATAAAAAAATTTAATCGAATCGAGTACCTCCTCCTTTTTTGAAGTAGTGCGTATCGGGTCACGCGCAATGTACAGGTAAAGTTCCGTAGTTGCCCGTCATAGTACGTTAACTTAGAAAGGACCTTCTTGAATCTATGAGCATGTTAATTGAGTTCAAGGGTCAACAACTACAAAGGAACCCAAATAGGACGATGGCAACTGAAGGGCCTATTTTCCTAGCAGACATAGGGATTAGTATTAAAAAAATATTAAAAATAATTTATCGATTTTGAAAATAATACAACCTTAAATGAAACTAATTTTTATGGATTTTACCGCGTTTAATTTAACTTTTTAACTAAACGGGCTAACTATGACATCGGGATGTCAATCAGCCTCCCCCCCCCCCCTCCCCCGTGATCATTGGTGCTGTAAAGTACTCGAAACGTCGGGAATCAAAAAGTTAAATTAAACGCGATAAAATCCGTAAAAATTCGTTTCATTTAATGTGTAGTCTTAGCGTAAATATAAGAAATCAATAATACAACCTATACATGAAATCATTAACATGCAAAGTCAAAAATTATCATAGTTCCCTATCCATCTATTAGTAACCGGCAGTGCAACCCTAAGATATATATTACCGTAATGAACCTTCCCGTAAACCACCACTAAACTATCCTGAGGGCCGCTTTCGTAAACCAAGAGTATCACGAATATAACTGTAGGCCTACAATAACTACTAATTAAAAAAATAAACCTAGCAAGCTAACAGCATAGCAAAGTGGCGAAGCAATCAGCTTTGTAGCGGTTTCTAACGGTTGCCGTTGAGCAATCAGTTTCAAAATAGGAGGTTCAGATGCCTGGGTGATCAGTAATCGATTGCTGAAAACAGAATTTGAAAATTCGAAACCGTTCTCGAGATAATCGTGGGACAGACGGACAGACGGACAGACATCGTGAAATCAATAAGTGTCTTCGCAAGCTTCGCCACTTAATAAAGATTTATTATATTTACGCGAATGCTACACATTGAATAAAATTAATTTTAGGCGACAAAACCCGTAAATAATATAATTTAATTTAATAAAAACATTAATATTTAGCCCCCTATAGATTGTTGGATACGAATCCATATTCCTCTTTCAGCTTTTTCTTACTTTTCGTATTATTAACACCTCATTTGATGGGAAATTATTTAATTAATTAATTAAATTTTACTGGAAACAAGGCATTCCATCTTTGTATTCAGAGATGACTACGCATCTGCATTTTGATTCTTATTAGATGTCTATGGGCGTTTATCACCCTTACTTTTATAAAGATATATGTAAATACATAATCATGATAAATAAGATAAAATAAAATATATTTTGTTGAATACATATGAGTGAAAGTTAAGAAACCCAACCAGATAAAATCCCCCGGCAGGAGAGACCTAACCGCCGAGGGTTGGGGGTTATTATTAAGAAGAAACGAAGAAGGCACCCAGTGAAACACAGTGTAGTGCCATACCAACTCAAACGAACTTTTAGGTGTAAATAGAACATGAAAACAAAGTACAAGATCTTCCTATTTTATGCATAGAATTTACGTAAAACTTCATATTTCACCGATGCTTCATTTGCATAGAAACGAGTCGCAGTATTGAACTGGTTTATTTTACTTCAGAGTAGATAATAGAAACAGTAGACATCTATATTTCATTGAACGTGATTAGCAAAGAATATATAATCACTGCGATGTGCGTTTTGTGATCATTGGATAAATATTTTTAAATGGCAATATATATTCAAAAATATGGAGAAAGTTCGGATTAAAAACTAAGAAATTACAAGTTACACTTATAATTTAAATACGCATAAAATAATTTTAAAAATTACACATTTAAAACTTTTTTTAAGTTTTAAGAACTATAAAAATAACCTAAAGCTAATGTCGTAATGTAATGACGATAAAAATGTTTATAATGTTAATTTATATTTATTTTCAAATACAGATATTAAAATAATTATTAGAATTTCTATGCAATCCCTACTGGACAGTGCCAAGACCGCTGACGGGGTTGGTGTATTGATAAAAATCGTAAATTTAATTTAGTAATTTGTAAAATAGATTTAGAATCAATAAAGGCGATATACACAAGTGAAACACTTATTATGTGTACTAGAAGAAGGAAGAAGAGGACTACGCAATGTAAATGAAAAATCGTTGCGGCCGCGTATGCATTACTAAACTTACTCAAAAGTTTTCATCTATTCATGTAAATATTTCTTTACAGATAACTATGCCTGCTTTCATTTCATTTCAATACGGGTAATTAGTTTAAGAAAATGTACATTTGTGTCACAAAATCGTGAAAATATACACATATACATGATGTTATCCGTAGGTGTCATAAGAGGTTATAGAAGGAATCGAAACAGAACGTTCGGTTGCCAACCACCTGCCAAACGAGGCAACTATGGCATGTATGAGACAATCTATGTGATAGGCAATAGACTTTTATGGATTGTAATTAATAAATGAATAAAACATTCTACATATAACTGTGGTAGTCACCTAAAAGGATAGATCTCCCTGTTTTATCCCGCGGAAGTCGTAATAAGCAACTAGGAAAAATGTCAGCAAAATCTTATGGCTTCTGATATGTGGCGGAGTCCATCGCAATGACGCGAGATATAAAATATTCAGGCCTGCGAAAGGCAGCACCGTCAATGATGCGAAATGTCTAGTATACGATATTCTATAATCTACCTGCAAAGCTTGACGATTAGGAAAAAAGTTCCTACAACGGGAGAGGCACAAGTTCAGGCTGATGCTTATGATGATGACTGTGATTGCCCCGCTTTATACGTTGATCAGTCAATGAAGTAATAGACGATTCACTTTTATACGCGGTTCATCATTATTATTAGTGGTCTTTAGGCGAAAATACCAGACATTTTAGGGTTATTGTTCCTCTCTCTCCCTTAAATAAACTAGATGTTTTAGACCATAACTATGGTTCGTAATTCACTCATAGGGTACCCATGATATGCAGGATCTTGTCACATTTAGAACCATATAAATTCTGTGAACATTTAGCACCACGGAATATAACAAAATTATATTCCGTGTTTAGCACCAATATTTTATATGTCGTGGATTGCTGGTGCCATAGTGCAACAAGCAGCGCCATCTAACAATTAGTTTTGCGAACTAATAATATCGTTATTTTCCAATATTAATCCAATATTTTTTATAATGACGTACATTATACTACCATAAATATCGCCATCTTGTCGCTAGTTTAATCGATTAGTATGTTTTACATGTATGCGTTTAAAAAAATAAGAAAGTTAGCAAATGTACCTACTAAAATTCAACTGTTTTAAATTTCACTAAGATCATGAGTCAAATGAGGGCTAATAATCTTCCACTCACCAGATGTCGCTAGTTGTGACTGAGGTAAAGTTTATTGTCACACAATGTCAGATAATTGAGAAATTCGTTTTAAATAATAGTTTATCATTATCTAGAGTATTATATTAATACACATTTTATAACTCTTTTTAAAAAAAATCGGCTTTTAGTTATATTTATAGTTTGGTTTATTCATTTCTAATGTAATTAATATAAAATATAACTAATAATACAGAAAGAAACTTTAAATATTACATTTTCCTAAGAAATTATCGTCCCCGCTATGAAATCTGTCAAATATTTTACCTCACTGTACGGTAGCGCCGCCCTGGTGGCAGAAAAAGTCGTGGATGCCCTCATTAAGTTGAAGGAAGACAAAGAGTACCTTATATTCTTTTACCACCTCTAACAAAAGTCACAAATTGTAAGTCACGTAATATTTATCCATAGTAAATAATATTGTCTAAAAATTACTAGCTTATCATTTAGGTACTATATTTATTTAAAAAGGTAAAAAAGGTAACTAAACTTTTTTATCATAGGGGAAATCAAACCTCGCTTATATTTATTACACTGTCTATTCTTTGCATAAAAATACCAAAGTTCGATATTGAGGCTCATTTCGATGCAAATGTTGAAGTACAAAAGAACGTTGAAATACAATGACCAAAATTAAATGATAAATTTAAGTGAATGCGAAGAAAATGCGGTTTGGGACACTGTTCCTTTAACCAAATTGAAATAGGAATTTCAAAACAAAATAGAATCTTTTAACATTTGACAACGAATGCTTGTTTTCTGCCGACTTCCAAAAAGGAGACGGTACTCAATTCGACTGTATGTTTTTTTTATGTGTTTACCTCATAACTTTGAACTGGGTGAACCGATTTCGATGATTATTTTTTATATGAAAGCTGATAGTTCTCGTGTGGTCCCATATAAATTTGATTAAGGTCAGACCAATAGTTTTTGAGTTAATCTTAAATAACTTATATTGAAGTCGGCTGTACAAAATTTTTAATTTAAAATTATGAAACTCTACATTCGACACTTCTGTCAACTTTATACATTGTTATGACAAACTAACAAATTAAGCAAAGGTAAATATTGTGATATACTGAAAGCAATTCTCTGATGTTCATTTAAATAATTGCCGCGTTGATATTAAGATAAATGAAAAAAAAATTAAAATGAAAATATGACAAAAACTTATGTGACATAATTTTTAAAATAATATAATTAAGAAAAAATTATTACAATAGCTCTTTATACAAACATATTATATTAACAAGTGTAGAGGTCATTAAAAGAAAATTGGGAAAGGGTGTTATAACTTATTCTGCTTAGATTAACTTAATTATTCTAAGCTATTCCGCAAATACCAACCTCAACTGATCTAGCTAACAAATTCTACAGACTAATAAACTGTCCAGCCTGCTGACTATTGGAAAAAAATTTCAATAAAAAAGTCCTATGTCTATCAATGTATTCAAAAATTTGCAGATGAACAAGAAGATACATTAAATAGAATTTATGACAACCAATTACTTAACTTAATCCTGTCTATAAAGGGACCTGAATCCACTTGACGGCTTTCAGAGAACTGTGTGCTAAATAGTGAAGAATTTACTAACGAAATCGGTGTAGTTTACTTATTCGCATTATGTAATTAGATAAACAATTAACATAGCTGTCGTGTGAAATTTATCTTTGAAACAAGGAGGAGTGGTTGGATCATTTAAAATAGGTAAGAGCAGAGGGTAAATTCAAGAGACAGACATTTCAGGCGAGTGCGATGCTGAGATACATTTGATATTTTCGAAGGCTAAAAACATTTGTTATATCAAAACTTATACGAGTATTGCATATTTTTATAAACACATAAGTTACAATGTTTTTAAATTCCTATAAATACGAAGATAATGTATATTATACGAATATATCATAATATAATGAACAGCCTCGTTGGTCTAGAGGTCGTAAACATTACTGCTGATCAGAGGTCCCGAGATCGATTCCCGGGTCGGGCCAAAAAATATGTTATTGAGGTTTTTTGTCCAAAATTTCTCAGTAGTTGCCCGGAGTCGGGCAATTCGCGATTTTTATTCATCCCCCGTGCCTCGGAAAGCACGTTAAGCTGTTGGTCCTGAGCCTGATCTCTCTTCGGTTGTGTCGGTTCACCGACTCCTCGGTCTATGAAAGTGAGGGAATATAGACCTGTGCTTGCGCATACACTCGAACACTATTATCTTGACCTGCGCAGTTGACTATTAGTGGTGCCTGTGAAACTTACGATCAGCGCTCAGCCCCTGACCTATGGACTCGTTTACATATTATGGCGGTTGTTAAATATTATTGCTTGCTTATATCTAATGTAAAACAAACTTCAAATACACTTCAAGTTTACCGCAAAAAAAATGAGTTGTAGAAATAAATACAATGTAAGTTTATTTTGAGTTAATTTGTTACCGAACTCCCATTGGCACTTTCGGGCTAAGTTTATTCCCGTAGTGGTAGTTTGTAATCCACGTAGCCTTCCTTGTAAACCCTACAAGCCCGATCTCAAGTTACAAGCTAATGTTAAAAAAAAGTAAGGACTTTTCTAAAAGTGAGACCTTTATCGAAAGGAACCTGCAAAAAATTCCAGGGTCCTTATTATCAGATACTATTCAGGAATACTAAGCTAAATTTAGAGCATTTGATCTCCCAATCAAAACTTTCAATTTTTATTTTTCATACCTTACTAACTAATTCGTTAATGATCATAAAGATTGCGCAGGATATACTTGGGTACAAGTAGTTGCGCATGCGAGCTTGCATATCTTTATTCACATAATGATGTACAGCTCTCTTTTTATGTGGTAAATATATGCATACTCTTTTCTTATTTACTTTTTTAGTCAAGTAAAAGCACATGTATGTTATTATTCTAAGGCTGATGTCAAACATGTAATAGTCTGTGGTCAAACTATATGTGTATTCATTTTTAATTATCTTGTAAATAAAAAAGCATTACAAAATAAACCAGTATATGAAATATAATTTCTGATAATGCATTCTTTAAACTTTCAAACCGATTATAATGCTCTATAACCGAAAGGTTATAGAACATTCGAAACGATTACATTAATCTTTAATGCTATTAATAGAAAATATATTAATTTTGAATGCTATTAATAAACTGTAAGAAATTATTTCACTTCTGATGTTAAAAACTATTCCTTAAATTATTTAACTAAAAGAATATTACTCGTACTAGAAATTACTCTGCAAGTTAATTGTTAAAAATAATAAAAGTGTGAGAGCGGATGTTCAACTTGCTCCATTACTTGCGCAATTAATCATTATCAGGAATGAGCACTACTAATTCAGCATAGAGCAAACACAGGTCGACCAACCTTAATATGTCCCCGTCGCAATCACACACTGGTGCAACGTGAAGAACATAATTACATGATAACACCAAAGTATGCAAACCAAAACCAATACTACCCATCTCAGTGTAACACGGGACAGCCTCAGCAACACGACCTTCCTTACTGACACTAGAAAAACTACTGCAACGAACAGTACTACAACAGAACAGTAACGAACGTAACTTGTCGTACTTAAGCAGAATCTCAGTTTAGAGCTAATGTTTAGCCCAACAAGCATAATAACGACAGTGAGACTCGTAGAATTACTGTCTGATCCCCCTCAGTGGACTGCACAATACTTCATACCGCTACATAGAGTGGGAGATTACGGTTCCACCCTCAATTCTTCTTAATTTGCTTTATTATCTCATCCTCATTTACAACAATACAAACTGTTACTTTTAATTTCAACTATTCCATTTACCAATATTTTGCACTAACAACTCTCAGTAAATTTTTTGAATAAATAACTTTGGATCAATTGTTAATTTTTTTTAATACAAATAAATTACTTCATAAAAACCAATTTGGTTTTACAAGGGGTTGCTCGACGTCTGACGCCGGTGTTGAGCTTATGAAATACATTTTTAATGCCTGGGAGAATTCAAAAGATGCCTTAGGTATTTTCTGTGATCTTTCCAAGGCTTTCGATTGTGTTCATCATAAGACATTAATCAGGAAACTACAACATTACGGTGTGGAAAACTTAGCTTTACTTCATATTTAAGTAACAGAACTCAAAAAGTAGTGATTAATGGTAAAGGTTCCTCCGGATCGGAGTATCAATGGGCGTTCCTCAGGGCTCGATTCTTGGCCCATTCCTGTTTTTAATCTATATTAATGACTTACCTTATCTTGTAGGGGACAATCACGATATAGTATTATTTGCTGACGATACCTCTTTAATTTTCAAACTCAAACGGCAATTATGACGATGTAAATAATGCTCTATCGAAATTGGTGCATTGGTTTAACGCCAACAATATGCTCTTAAACGGAAATAAGACAAAGTGTATTAAATTTACAATACTAAGTACTTACAAGTAATGTATGTGCATAAAAGCATAAATAGCTTTAATAAGAATAAGGATGTGCATACTTTAAACACTAGGAACAAACATAAGCTTGTAATGCCAGTTACTAGACTCAACAGAATCAGTAATTCATTTGTGGGGCAATGTATACGCTTTTACAACAAAATCCCAGAACATATTCAAAGTTTGTCAATAAACAAGTTTAAAAGTTTTATTAAAGAAAAACTGTACAAAAAGGATTATTATAATATCAAGGAATACATGACTGAAAATAACCCCTGGGAATAAGGTGATCGCCACCATGGTTCTATGAAAAATGATTTAAAAATTGTATAAACGAAATTATTGTTAAGTGTAATATGTTTGAAAAAAAGTAAAAAATGACTTTCAATAAGTATTATGTAATAATCAATATTGAATAAAAAAATATTCTATTCTATTCTATTTCAATAACATTGTTTAAATTTTAATGATAATAAAAGTTAAATTTAAGCATTTAATACAGTTCCAAACTCATTTTGGAATTTCTCTCCGCTGAAACATAAGTCACAAAATGAAACCACGTATTTCACATAATAGGAAGCAACCGTGCAAGTTGAAACTAATTCTGACTAGAACAAAAGCAATTTTTAAGCTAAAATGTGTCTCGTTTTACACAAATCAAACAAATATAAATGTAATGTCCACTGGTATTCATGTTGACCTTCTCATCAACCCATAAAAGTTACTGCTGGAAATGAGCCCCTCCCACTGTAGGAAGGACTTGGCTTAATCGTCAAGCTTAGCATGCAGATCAGCGAACGCAAGTCTGAGCATTGTACGTCGGGCGTATAAATGTTAAAGTTACATTCTGTATACGTCCCACTGCTGGGTCCAAGCCTCCTCTCACTTCTGAGAGGGTTTTAAGGTAAAAAAGTTTCCACCGCGCTGCCTCAATGCGCGATGGCGGAATTCACATGACACATTTTTTTTAAATTTCGCTATCATGCAGGTTTCCCCACGATGTTTTCCTTTATCGCCGAACACGTGGTAAATCAGCACTTAAAAATTCAATTTACAATTTCATCGGTGCCGACGGGGATCGAACCCGGATTACTCGCGTACTGTGAAACTTACAGCAAGCGCTAAGCCCCTGAGTTACCACGGCTCCTCGTCTCGCGTACACTGAGTTGATATATTACCACATATCTAAAGTCGTGAGATCTTTTCAAGTAGTCGCCTCTTAAGACACACACAGGTCGTAATGGCGTGATGGGTTGTCTTAGGCCGCTATCATAGAACATCATGTATTTTTTTATAGGAGAGGGGCAAACGAGCATGCGGCTCACCTGATGGTAAGTGACTACCGCCGCCCATGAACAACTGCAACACCAGGGAGGGAATCGCAGATGCGTTGCCGGCCTTTTAAAAAGGAGTACGCTCTTTTCTTGAAGGTCCCTAAGTCGTATGGGTCCGGAAAAATCGCTGATGGTAATCGATTCCACAAGGACGTCGTGCGAGTATCGGGAGTTCTGCCGCGATGTGCGTTCGTGAAATTTGACGGCTGGGATTAATCCGAACAATTCCTCAGAGCACTCCCCGTGGTAGATGCGAAAGAAAATGCAAAGGGATGCAACATCTCTTCGCAGTGCCAATGAATCGAGCCGATCGGAAACGACCCGGTCGTCGAGCCGCTCTGCGCTGGATGCGGTCAAGTGGAAGGAGCTGGCATTGGGGAGCCTCTGCCCAGAGATGGGAACAGTATTCCATGTGAGGCCGAACCTGCGCCTTGTAAAGTTGCAGGCGGTGTGCCGGCATGAAATACTGTCCCGCTCTGCTGAGCACGCCAAGCTTTTTAGAGGCCAATTTGGCCTTCTCTTCCAAGTGACCACGAAACTTCACGTCACTCGATATGTCGACTTCGAGGATTCCGACACTGGCTGAGGCAAGAAGGGGAGTGCCTTGAAACTGAGAAAACACGACAAAGGGGTTCTTTTTAGCGGTAAACGCGCAAACTTGTGTCTTCTGAGGATTAAACTGGACTAGATTTAGTCGCCCCCAATCCGAGACTTTGTTTAGTAAAGACTCGACTTCAGACACAAGTTTGTTCCGGTACTCGGCAACGTTTTCCCGAGAAATATTGGCACGGCCGGTGTATAGAGCATCACCAGTGCTGTCATCCACATAGCAATGAATGCTACCAGTTAGCAACATATCATTGATATGCAGAAGAAACAGCGTTGGTGATAGCACACAACCTTGTGGAACACCAGCGTTAATAGGCTTGTAGTCGGAGCATGCACCGTCTACAACGACCTTGATGCTCCGATCTGCAAGGAAGCTGGTAATCCAATTGCACAATTTCTCGGGAAGCCCATAGGAAGGGAGCTTCGAAAGAAGCGCTTTGTGTCAAACCCGATCAAAGGCCTTCGCAATGTCCAAACTAACGGCCAACGCCTCTCCCTTGGACTCTACTGCCTCCGCCCATCTATGGGTCAGGTAGACTAGAAGATCACCAGCTGATCGACCCCGACGAAAACCGTATTGGCGGTCACTAATCAGCTGGTGATCCTCAAGGTACCACATGAGCTGGCAGTTAATAATAGATTCCATTATTTTGGAGAACAAGGAGGTGATCGCGATAGGCCTATAGTTAGACGGGTCTGAGCAGTCACCTTTTTCAGGGATCGAGTGGACAAAAGCTGTCTTCCATGAATTCGAAATCTTAGGTAGCCCACGATTATTATCGAAACTAGATATTCCCACCCTACCATCAATTATGTTTAAAAATAATGTCATACCATTCTCTCCTCATGTAAAGAAGTCTGTACGTTGACGGTTGCTTAACATGGAACAAACATATACATTTAGGTGAGTCGCAAAACTACTGGAACTTTGCGATCTCTATATCGATTAAAATGTTTTCTTCCCACCAATACCAAGACTTGTCCAGTCACTTATCTTACCGATTATTGATTATGTCGATGTGTGTTGCTCAGACCTGTCTCAACATCATCTTAATACATTGGATCGTCTACTTAACAACTGTATCAGATACATTTATGGTCTCCGTAAATACGACCATGTATCTTCTTTTCGTGCTCAGCTAAATTGGCTGCCTATCTGTCAGCGCAGATATGTCAGAATGCTCTGCACCATTTTCACAATTCTGAACGATCCATGTGCTCCCGAGTATCTGAAATCCAAAGTTCAATACCTGGGAGATTCTCATAATCGCTCTCTCCGTTCATCGGCTAATCTTAAGTTGCTCATTCCTTTACACCGTACTGGTTATTTATCTCAATCTTTTTCCCTCACGGCCATCAGAATGTGGAACGACATCCCTCTTCACATTAAAAAAGCAGCCAGCAAGTTTCTTTTTTCAAAATCAAGTCCGTAAGCATATGAAAAAATTGTTGCAAGTTTGAACTAACATAGCTTTTATTTTCATACACATATGTATATTTCATACTTGTTCTGACATAGATAATATTTATATGTATTGTGTATATATGTAATGTATGCGTGTATATGTGTATGTATGTATTTATATATGTATATATTGTGTGTATTTAAGTATATATGTCTATGTATGTGCGTATATGTATATATGTATGTATATATATATATATATATATATATACATTTTTTTTTCTTTTAGCACTTTCTATTTTGATTACTGCTGCACCGCCTCTTGTTTTGTATATCTCTGTTTAACCTAATGGTTGACTGGGACAGAATGCCCTATGTCATTAAGTCCGCCATATGTACAACTTTGTGCATGAAAGCTTAAATAAATAAATAATTTCGAGACTACGCCTTGGGAGTAGGAGTACCGGAAAAGACGCGGTAGAACCGGTGTCAACTCCGGAGCACACGTCCTCAGCACAATTGGGGGGATTCCGTCAGGCCCACTCGACTTGTGGATGTCCAGGGAGAGGAGTGCTTTACGAACCGAGCGCTGTGTAAATCGCACATCCGGCATGGAGCACTCACACCGCGGGATGGTCGGTGGTGTTTTCCCCCCGTCATCAAGAGTCGAGTTGGACGCAAAAAGAGAGCCTAAAATGTCGGCTTTGTCTTTTGCGGCTTGGGCCAGTGAGTCGTCCTTCCTGTGCAGAGATGGTAGTGATGGCTTACAGAAATTCCCTTGGACAGCCTTGGCGAGAGACCAGAATGCACGGGTTCCCAAAGGAAGGCGAACTAGTTTCTCGCCAATTCTGCCTATGTGCTCTGACTTTGCCTTGACAATAACTCTTTTGAAGGACCTGGAGGCGAAGTTATACTTCTTTTTAAGTGTGCTGGTGTTTACATCCCAAGTTGCCGAAGCTGCAGCCAAGGCTTGATAACACTCCTGCTTACTGCGTAATTCAGTCGTACAAGAGCGACCAAACCAAGGCTGAGATCTGCCTCCGATGGGTACACAGATGATGGAATAAATAGTTCCATTCCCTGTAGCACCACATCAGTGACAGAGTCAGCAACAGCGCTGGAATCATCCGGCGAGAAGCAAACCCGCCTCCATGGGTAGGATGCAAAGAAGGACCGCATTCCGTCCCAATCCGCCGACCTGTAATGCCAAACACGGCGGCAGCCTGCAGAACGCAACCGCGAGGGGAGCGTGAGTGGCACCACACTCCGGATCACACAATGGTCCGAAGAGCCGAGAGGGGCATCGACGGAAACCTGATATCCATCTGGATGAGAGGTCAGCAGAAGGTCCAACAGGGAAGGTGTATGATCCTCCACATCTGGAATCCGCGTAGGCGAAGTAACCAGTTGTGTCAGACCATATGCCAAGGCAAAGTCATAAACAGATCTCCCCGCATGATCGGTTAAATGTGAACCGAGCCATTCGGCGTGGTGGGCGTTAAAATCGCCAAGGATCACGATCTCTGCGAATGGGGCCTGTTGTAGCAAGGAATCTGTAGCCATTTGGACGTGGTCGATGAGTCGGTCTGTTTCGGCATTACCGCTATGGGACCTATAGAGGCACCCGTAGACGCGCGGATGGTCGTCGCTGTCTATGCGTAGGCAAAGGATGGACAGGCCTTCAAGACTGCCGAGGCGTCGAGAACAGATGTCCTCTCTGACATACACCCAAACTCCATCCCGAGGCACAAAGGAGTGCTCCAATTCGTACCCCGGGTAGGAGAGATACGAATTATCAGCCGGAGAGGAAACCTGCGTCTCGGTCATAAAGAGCAAGGCCGGCATCGCCATCTCGATATGGTAGTGGACGGCGTTTAGGTTCGAGTGAAGTCCCCTGATGTTGCAGAAATTCACGGATAGCATGGCTGGGGTCGCCTTGGTATTGTTGCCAGTTAGCCCCCCCCCCCCCGAACAGTTATGTTTTTGAGCGAAATTTTGCGACCCCCCCCCCCCCCCCCCCAGAATACGTGGGGCACCCAGCACCCACGCTCAGGATTGGAATAACATGGTCGTGGATTCTCAGCGAGGGGTGCTGGTACCCTTCTGGGGTAGTCTTTCGTGTAATTCCGCTACCATGTTGATGGGGAGGGGGGGAGGGGGGGGGGGGGGAATTGGGCATCCGGCCACCTGCACTCACCAGACGAAACGCAGAAGCAGAGCTTCTACTTCACGCCGGTATTCTGTGAGGTCGTGGTACCAACGCGGCTCGAGCTGGCCCATACGTGCAACAGCAAAAACTGCTGCGTCGGTCTACCACCGTTAAATGTAGTTGTAATTAATGACAAAAATGTAGATCATTATTGTCTAATATTAATAAGTTATTACGATTTGGTACATTATATTCAATTTAGTATAATTTTTAATTTATAACACCCATGTTTACGCCCGTGATAACGTACTTTTCATCACCTTAACAAACACCGGACTGTGTTAGAAACATGGATGCTCATACAAAACGTTCACATCCAAGACCGAATAACTTGCATTCACACAAAGTTTTATTCGCGCCCAAACCTCGACACAACAGGTGCGAGCGTAAAATACGTAGCAATTTAATGTTATACATTTTTAATACTACGAAAGGGTTATTGTTAACTCAACCGGGGATATTAGAGCATTATACAGATTACAAAATTTATAATAAATTTTGCCGTGTCAAATTAACGTACATTCAAGTTTATAAAACAAATGAAGCCGACTTAAATCTGTACATATAGGCTGGAACAGAAAATTGTCACTGGGGGATTATTTTGTAACTTATATATATATATATATATATATATATATATATATATATATATAAATATATATATATATATATATATATATAAATATATATATATATATATATATATATATATATATATATATATATATATAACTTATAAAGTATCAGACAAAAATGTACCGTATGAGTATGCGTAATATTTTAGGTACAAGGTACAACCTTGTACCTAAAATATTGAGAGAAGACGCTTACAACAGACAAAGGCGGAGTTGAATCGTGGCTAATGCCTCCTCTACACTACTCGCGAAGTAACTTTGACGAAGTGTTCATCGAAGTCGATCGCAGTCCGAGGAACGTGACTACACACTCGTGCTATTTCGCGAAGAGCTCAGTCGTCTTGAGTGTCCCGCATCCTTAATAATCATCCGAATAAGCATCCGTAATACTCTTAGTGAGAATTATATGTCGTGGTCATGAAATGATTGTTTTGTCATCAGTATTTTCGTCTAAAAAAATTAATTTTTAAATCATACGGAAATTGTGAAATTTTTTATTAAATTTATCTATCAATACATACGTACAGTTCAAACTAATAAAAGCATTTTATAAATGAAAAAAAAACATTTAATAAAGTCTATATTTTTTAAGTTTTATAAGTCAAATGACGTAAATAAATAACTTATTCACCTTAAAAACGAAACCAGTTCAGTGTTCCAGCTCGTTTAGATGCAGATTTCGTGTCGCTGAAATATGAGGCACAAAATGAAATCATAAATTTTCTTGTAAAAGGAAGCAACCGTGCACGTTAGCGGCACTAATTCCGAGGCGGGTACAAGTGTGACAAAACTTATTGTGCTCGTATTGTGTTTATGTTTTTAGGGATACGACATATTTATTAAACCTTTAAGATACATTTTAATATAATCATACTGTCATATATTTAAATCACCGTGTAGTGGCGGTGTATGAATATCCACGGGTAAAAAACTTGCCTACCCTCCTAAGAAGCATTCTAATAAACCCATGGTTAGTACTTTCGAGCAGTTTGCTCATAAGCACTCGGCTTAATATTTTACAGTACATGAACAAACACACAGGGAATGCACCAATGAGCTGTTGAACTGATATCAGTGGCAGACAGCAGGCAAGGTAATGTGAAATGTTATCGTGACAGAACACAAATGTTATCCCTTATCCCTAACAGACATGGCGGCTAACGCGACGGTAAGCTGTCATCATGTCATTGAACGAGTCTGGCTCGCACGGTTTTCTTTTATAGTCGGATTATTAGATATTATTGAAATCAGTTATTGAATTTTTCTGTTAAAAAATCTGTTACTGGGTGTTTCCGTCAAGAAATTCTCAGTAGCAAAGACAAGAGATTGGTGGCGTTTCACCCCCGAGCTTCGGACTTTGAGTATGCATAAAGAGTGCACTTGGGCTTTTGCTCATACATTTGAGTACTATAATCTCACTTGGAAAATCAATCTGATACACATTATTACCACATATTTAAGTCAAACGGATTGCTTCGTTCGTCATGCGTGCAACAATGAAGTGGTATTATTTGTCAGCATCTATCTATTCATCTGTTTACAATGTGTGTAACTTAAACACTAGAGAGAATAGGTTTGTGTTTAGCTAAGTCAGTGAATTTAACCATTCAGGCTACATCGCCACTTATATCAGGCTTGTATCAGGTGGGATAGTAGTCAAGCCCTGGTTTGTAAACATTTAAAAAAAGTTTATAATTTGTATATTTTCATCAGGCAGTAATATTTTTATTTAAAGGATTATTTGGAAAACGTCGATTGTCAAGTAAAATGAATACATCACACGCTTACTTAGTAACTTCCATACTCGGATTCTTAGTTCTTAATCACATGTTTTTTTTTGCTTTTTGTTATTTGTTTCATAAGATCATTGATGTACAACTATGTTAAAAGCAATAGGCATCATCCTTCCCTTCTTTTTAAGCTATCTAACAGTTATCTAATAGCTATCAATCTTTAACAAGTCACTGCTGTATATAAGTCTCTTCCGTTGTAGGAAGGGTTTGCCATAAGTTGCAAACTTGACGCGGTACTTTACGTGGTAAAGCTATACTGCAGATACATTGGTAGTATATTTGTAGCACTAATGGGTCGGCTCGACCGGGGCAGGACCACGCTCTCACAGAATAACAGCGTAAAATAGCAGCTCAACACTGTTGTGTTTTGTATGGTGAATGTAGAGAACCGGAGACCCTTTTTACTGGAAACCGGGCATTCCATCTTAGTCCTC
This sequence comes from Parnassius glacialis, assembly GCA_033319125.1. Classification (NCBI taxonomy): domain Eukaryota; kingdom Metazoa; phylum Arthropoda; class Insecta; order Lepidoptera; family Papilionidae; genus Parnassius; species Parnassius glacialis. The sequence continues at coordinate 19,297,742 of JAVANC010000009.1, forward strand.
ACGGTTGGCAACGTTGCATTTTGTTTCGTAATCGAGGATAGATATAGATGTCTATAAGCCGCAATAACCACTTATCATCAGGTGGAATGTGTGCTCATTTATCATCCTTATCCTATAAAAAACCGCGACGAATCTTCACATTTGATCCTGCTTCATTGTCTGGCATTAACGAGATAACACTTAATAATATCTGGCATTCCACATAGTTGCATCTTTAACACCTGTCACCTAGTTCTGTCGATGACGCCTACCGAACGAAATGGTTAGACGTATTTACTTACACCGCAACTATACTACACACGTTAATCTCTGGTTATTATTTTATATAATTGACAAGCTAGCCAGGCAGACGCTGTTCTGCCCATACCAATGACCCTTTTAAAAAATCCTTAAATTCGCAATAACAAAATGTTGAGGTCACTTATCGGGATAAAAACTATCCTATCTCTCAAGTTGGACCAAATTGCACAGAATGTGCAAAATTTCATTGAAATCGGTTCAGTAGTTTAGGAGTTCATCGCGGACCAACAATGTGACACGTAATTTTTATATATAAAGATTAGAAGATAATGTAACGCGATATATAAAGCTTATTAATAGGAAACAATTATTATGGCATGATATATATTTTCGTAAGCTCAGTATAATCCAAGTACACTATAGTATAAACCTTTTTAAAAAATATCTTTTTCCAAACATAAATATAATGAGTGTCTAAATTCAAAAGGATACTGCTGAAAACACCTTGTTATGCCTCTCTGGAGTGTCATAATGGCACGTTCAAGGTATTTCGGATACCGTGGAATTGATATTAATGTCGCACCTTTATAATCCCTGTATTAATCATATCTTCATATTATGTATTAACAAATTCCAATAAATTTTGAAATTTGTACTTTGTGCTATTTATAGGGAGATTTCACGTGAACAGTTGAAAACCTTATTCATCCACTTCTTAATAATCGTCATTAACGACTGAATATAAAGCCTAATTCAGCATAAATTTGTAACCCACCGTCTAAATGTCTGTTTTGTTACGTCGTTGCGCTTCTGCTGCATCACCACTTACCACATCAGGTACCTCCTGGAACGAACTGCGGAAAAGAAAGCCACAGATATGTTATCATCCCTGAAGACTAAGATGACATGCCTCACAACTTGTTGTTGCCCCTCACCCTTAAAGATTGTAAACACCGGCTACTGTATAATCAAAAATACAAATAAAAACAAATTAATAAATATTGGCCAAATTAAGAAAAAAAATATTTTAATCAATCTAAGGCAGAGCAAATTTGAAATTATTTCACTTATGCAAATGGAAAACTCGGTTACAATCAAAACAAAATGGCTTGATGTATTGATTCATCGAAGTGCAATGCCAGCGCTTAGTTAAACTTAATTTTAGAGTAGAATTTTATTTTTGCCTAGGTAGGATAAGATATTTAGATTTGAGATAATTTATGACCATCAATTTTGCACATTTTTTTTTTAAATATGTAAGTTTTTCAGACAAAACATAGCTTAAATCACTCCTGTTCTCTATCCGTTTGTGAATTTTTATTACACAACAATTTTATTTAAATGTATAGATTTGGGCTATGTCGGTTACTCTGGTTCTACTGCGGATATACTCATTTCTAAGTTTATCACGCAGAGAAACCCCGAGCATAGCCCTCTCCATAGCTCGCTGAGCGACCTTGAGCTTCCTCATACGGCCAGCAGTGAAGGACCACGTCTCAGATCCGTAAGTCATCACTGGCAACACGCACTGGTTGTACAATTTCGTTTTAAGGTTTTGAGGTATGTCTGACGAGAAGATGAGTAGTAGTTTCCCGAACGCTGCCCAGCCGAGTTGAATCCGTCGATTGACCTCTCGGTCGAAGTTGGACTTACCTAGTCAGACTATTTGTCCCAGGTAAACATGCTCGTCAACAACTTCGAGCTTAGTGCTCCCAACGACTACCGGCATAGGTGTGACATGGACATTAAACATGATTTTTGTTTCGTCCATGTTAATCTTAAGGGCTATCAGTTGGGAGACACTATTGAGGTCATTGCATAGTGCTTAAGTCCTCTAGCAATTCTGCCATAAGGACTATATCGTCGGCAAATCGAAGTCCAACTTCGACCGAGAGGTCATTTGGTGGATTCAACTCTGCTGGGCAGCGTAACATCACCCTGTCTTACACCTCTCTGCAATTGGATAGGTTTCGTACTCTGGTTCTGTACTCGGATAGCCTTCGTAGACCTACTATACAAGCACTTCAGCACTTCGATATACCGACAGTCAACATGGCACCGCTGAAGCGACTGCAGCACCGTCCAAATTTCGACGGAATTAAAGGCTTTCTCATAGTCCACATACGCCAAACATAGTGGCAAATTGTACTCCTCGGACTCCTATACAACTTTCCGAAGGGTATGTATGTGGTCTATGGTGCTAAAGCCCTTTCGGAAATCGGCTTGTTCGGGAGGCTGGAAGTCGTACGGATTAGTAAAATGAAGTGGCAGTGGGCCGGCCATATAACTCGAAGAACTGACAACCGATGGGGAAGAAAGGTTCTCGAGTGGCAGCCTCGTACCGGTAGACGAAGTGTAGGGCGACCCCCCACGAGATGGAGTGACGACCTGGTAAGACATGCAGGAAGTAGATGGATGCAGGTGGCTCAGGACCGTGCTTTGTGGTATTCCTTAGGGGAGACCTATGTTTAGCAGTGGACTTATGAAAAGCTGTAATGATGATGATGATGATGATGTATAGATTTGATCCTAACTGCACATGTTAGGAATTTTATCGAAAATACTACATTTTAGAACCGACTGTGTGTTAATATTATTATTTAAATTTAGTAGTCTTGACAACTATGTTGAAACCATTGTTTGTTGTCAATATAATGGATTTCCACAAAGTAACGTCTGATTCTATTAATAACCATTGCTTATGCCCACACTTCTTTATATTAATGAATAACGAGAACGGAACTTTAAAGTATTTTATGTCAGTAAAGTGTTCCTACATATATAAATATAAATGCAATAAAATCTGTCACTATTTCCAGAGTTTATGAAGTGGATATCCGAATACAATTACAAACTAGGCAGCTTGGCTCCTAATTATGCGTTAGACCCTCATATCACGGTCGGTACACGCTTAATTAAACTGTCAAACTTTTAGCTTCTGTGAATTTCAATAACGCTTATGTAAATTGCCTGTAAAGTAGGTAGTTATTGAGCTAACCACACCAATTAAAAATTAAAAGCTTATAAATCAAATTAATTATTTTTCATTTAATATGATACCAAAAAAAACTTTGAATTAGTTCTAATTTGTTGATTTCGAGTGACCAACATGACTCTTATTTTTAATTTAAGTAATGATGGCAAACAAGCGAACAGTTCATCTGATAATCATTCATTCAAAATTAAAATATTATAATACTCGCATGTCATGTTATTTATGTATATATTTTTTCTGTATGAGTGTTTGTCACTAAACGGCTGGACTGATTTTGGTGAAATTTTTTGTCCCTGGATAGAGACCGGTGATAGACTATAATCTCACGGAACTCTGTTAAGTACGGTGCGTTTACAGTACCGAAGATCTTTTCATAATATGGCTCATGCCATACCAAATGGAGCTAAAGAATGGTTAGTGGACGTCTGATATTACCGTCTCTAATCCACCTGAGAAAAGTGAATGGCGAGTGGTGATAGCAAATCTCCATGCAGTGAAAGAAGTCCGCCGATCTTCCGGGCAGGCGTCGTTCGGTTCCTTAAACCGTCTTGTTATCTTTTTCTTTTTTTCTTTAACGTTACCCCCACACTAGGATTTTCTCCTGTATCGTAGAGGCAATTTACAAATACACATTGCACAAGGACAAACATCCAGATCCGGAACAATTATTTGTAGGCCATACAAATACTTGTTCCGTGCGAGATTCGAAGCCGCGGCCCCCAGCGCAGCAACTCATTGCTAAGCCACTGCGCCACAGAGCCGTCGTGTTTCGATATGACACTTTACATCCACTGGATAAGCTTTTCCTAAGTGGTGGAGAAGTTTATAAGATACAAATTGAACGTGAATAAAAATCTCTTGTTTGGAGGGACCACGCTATCACAGAATACCAGCGTAAAATAGCAGCTCAATGCTGCTGTGTTTCGTATGGTGAGTGTAGAGAACCGGAGACCCTTTTTACTGGATACGAGGCATTCCATCTTAGTACTCACGGCTGACAACACACCTGCATCTTGATTCGTAATTGAGGATAGATGCAGATGTCTATGGCCCACAACAACCACTTACCATCAGATGGACTGCGTGCTGTTTTGTTACCCTTATCCCATAAAAAATATTATTAGACCATACAAATACTTGTTTTGTGGATCAAACCTGCGACCACAGCGCCTTAACAAGCGGCTTAGCCAATGCTATGCTATGCTAAGCCATCTTTTGATTTGTTTGCTTCTCCTGTTGTGTCTGTTTCTCTACTAAGCTCTATGGTCTCTAAGATTCATATTCTAATGAACCTAAATAAGATACTTATTTCGTGAAAAACAAAAAATAATCACATTCTTTATCTTCAATTGTAATGATATATAATAAAGTAATTATCTTTTGATTTAATTCTACTATTAATGATGTATGCTAATTTGCTTGAGGGAAATATTTTGGGGGCTTACTAGCTTGACGTTGATATATCTGACTCGATTAAAAATTCAAACATAAAGTGCAAAGCGATGTTGCAGTCTACGCCAAATTTAGCACGGCGAGACTGGATAAGGCAGACGTTTGCAGCATACCTCGCGAATAGAACAATCAATAAATTTTATGAAAATCGTTTATTTTTCCATTGCTGTTATTTTAGTTTCTCGAAAGAACAGATTTCACCATCATTGAAACAGAAACAGAAACAAAAACTTTATTATTCAATACAGATTATAAATAATACTTTTAGAAAAAAGACAGATACCTTTGTTTCGGAAAAAACCTCTGTCCTGGGAAGAAGACTTAAAAACAGTTTACAATCATATATGTTACACAATTAACAATACAAAACAAATTTGATATAGCTTGGTAGCGACAACCTCATTACCAGGGTTTATTATAATTCATTCAGTCAAAAAAGTATCGGGAATGGATGATTTGTATAAGGTTCCAAATTCAACTTTTTGTTTTTTTTTTCTTTGATGTTAGATTGTCACAACAGTATTTCATTTTGGCGCGGAGTTTGAGTTACATCTGTTATTTAAATTAAATACAGCGATATTTTTGATTATATCATATTTAGTGTGTATTGCAAAAATCACAATGGACCAAAACTTTGAATAAAGTGTTTGTCTTAAATTTTGCATCGCCAATGGAATTTCGTGTTAGGAGTCACTGAAAATGTTACAGATGGCTTACAGTGAATCGACTTTATCAAAAACACGTACTTATTGAGTTGTACAAAGTGTGCAAAAGCGGTCGAGATATGATGGATGATTTGCCTCGCTCTGGTAGGCCATCAACGTCTGCAACTGAAGTTAAATAATGACTGAAAATCCTCATTCAAGTTTGAGAGAGGTAGCGGCCGAACTTTCTGTGTCTCGCGAGTCGATCCATACCATTTTAAATAATCACTTGGGTATGGAACATGTTGCCCCTCGGCTAGTCCCAAAAGACCTGAATTTTCTCCAAAAACTCAATCGCATAAGAGTCGCTGAGGACACGCTAGAACGAGTCAATTCCGATCCAACATTCATGAAACGCATTGTCACTGGTGACGAGACGTGGGTTTACAAGTTTGACATGCAAGCTAGTCAAAAAGCTTCGGAGTAGCGCCTTTCAACTGAACCGAAACCGAAAAAATCACGCCAAGTCAATCAAAATTCGAATTCTTGCCGGATGGTCAAACGGTAACTAAAGAATATTATTTGAGCGTCATGCGGCGTTTAAGAGAGCAAATGAGACGGAAAAAGCCACATTTGTGGAAAGTTAAATTCTTGGATTTTGCATCACGATAATGCGTCTTCGCACAAGGCCATCATTGTGAAAGAATGTTTGACCAAAACTCAACAAATACCATCGAGCAACCACCTTATTCCACCAGTAGTGGCTCCAGCCGACTTATTTCTTTTTACTAAACTCAAATTATCACTTCATGGCGCCCGTTTTTATTCGGTAGAAGACAAAGGAGAATTTGCAGCGAGAACTGAACTCAATTCCGGAAAAAGTGTTTAAAAAATGTTTTGATGATTGGATTATTCGTTGGAGAAAGTGCATCGTTTTTGAAGGAGCATACTTTGAAGGTGATAAAATAAACTTGGATACTAACATTTTGTGTATTATTGATATTTTGATCTTCTCCCAGTACTTTCTTGACAGAGTAGTATTCATTAATAATTTACTTTTACACGTGTCTTGAAATGAAGTCATAAGTTATGTCTACAAAGAATTTTTTACGTGGTAGAGTCGTGCTGCAGCTATATTAATAGTATAGTTGTAGCACGAATGGGTCAGCTCGACCAGAGAATGACCACGCTCTCACAGAATACCAGCGTAAAATGGCAGCTTAATGCTGCTGTGTTTCGTATGGTGAGTGTAGAGAACCGGAGGCCCTTTTTACTGGAAATAAGGCATTCTATCTTAGTCCTCACGACTGACAACGCATCTGCATTTTGATTTGCAAACGAAGATAGATGTAGATGTCTGTGGCCACAACAACCACTTACCATCAGGTGGACTGTGTGCTCGTTTGTCATCGTGCTTTATTCTATAAAAAAAATATTTTGTCAGACATAAATTTATGAATAAACGTTGTAATCCACTTACAAAGAATAAAATATACCAGCTATTCCCTGCGAGTTTTCTCGTGTGGTCGACGTTATACCAACATCATTAGTGTTCCATGCCGAATTTCGGGATCACCTCATGGTCTGTCAGTGTTTTTATATTTGTCACAAAGGTTTCTCCCATAGGCTTGATAATAATATACACTCCGTAAATTTTTTACTGTATAATCATCAGCGATAATAAATATAAGTAACAAAATAAACCAATATCTATGTGTATATAATAAATTTGTATTTAATATAAAATCTATACAATATATAAAACATAAACACCAAAGGGACAATATGGGGAGCGGACAATATATTATCTTTTATTAATTACAAAATAGTTTTCAAGGAACTTTATAAATATAGTATCATTGGAAGTAACCTAGCTTTTACAGAACTTTAATGTCTCTGTATAAATTTATTTTGATGTCGTCTCCGAAAAGTTGTGGTTACGATTCTCCTGGGTATCGTTACTGCACGTTGAGTTGAAAGGCATAGAAATAGAACCCTTCTTAACTATAAACACAACATATTGATTTTAAACATGATAACTTCGCCAACTTAGTAATAATAATAATCTTGAAATTGATATAAATGTAGACATAAAAAGGAATTGTTACCAATAAATCAATGATTACTTACAATAATTGCTTTATATTCTTTTCAACCAATTTCAAAAAGGAGAAGAAACTCATTTCGACTGTATGTTTTTTTCATGTCTGTTACCTCATAACTTTTTCTCGGTGAACCGATTTCGATAATTTTTTTTTTATTTGAACGATGGTGCTTCTCATGTGGTTGATTAAGGACTGACCAGTAGTTTTTGAGTTATCCTTAATAATTTATATTGAAGTTGGTTGTACAAATTTTTTAATTTTACCTCTTATCTATTGTATCTTATAATACTACTAGAATGCGATGGACGGCTACAAAATATTAATTCTAATCTACCTTTAATATATAGAAACTAGGAGTATTTAAGAATCCAGTATGAGAATATCATGTAAAAATATACGTGAAGACGCCCGTAACGTGCAACAAAATTTTGACAAAACAAAACTAACTAATGAACTTACAGACGAAGTTAGATAAACTAAGTTAGAAAGCTGGTAACATAAAGTGGTTGCTGACGTAGTACGTAATATCTTTGATTAAAATTTCGCTACAGGTTTCTGACTGTATTCGCGGGATTGATAAACATAAACCAATGTTACAAAATTTTTATATTCCTCTTTAAGTTGTGTAAATATATAACAATTGTGGTTCAGCGATCACACAGCGATTTTAATGTCCTCTACTGGACATAGGATTTTTAAGAATGCGTGCGGTGAGCACATAACTGACATTTGTATCACTGCATGAGTATACTTATAATGCAGCTACCCGATAGTACAAATAACGCAGAATATAATCGGTAAAAATACTAAATCATTTAATTACACAATTTATTGCATCAAACAATACGAGTTAGGGAGCTTTAAGAAAAGAGCCTACTCTTTTTAAAGAGGCCGGCAACGCGTCTATAATTCTCCTGGTGTTGCAATTGTTCATGGGCGGAGGAGAATCACTTACCATCAGATGAGCTGCATGCTCGCTTGCCCCTCTCAAATAAAAAGACATAAAGTTAGTGAATACTACGTATTGCTCAGTACACGGAGTAAATATAAGATGCACTATAGTTTAAAGTGTAATAAATAATAAATTAATTTTCTAAAATAGATTTAATGGTCAAATGGTTGCCTTCACCCATCACTTACACCCATACTTTAAACACTAAGAACAAATATAAGCTTGTAATGCCAGTTACTAGACTCCACAGAATCAGTAATTCATTTATGGGGCAATGTATACGCGTTTACAACAAAATTCCAGAACATGTTCAAAGTTTGTCAATAAACAAGTTCAAAGGTTTTATCAAAGAAATAAAACCCGTGTAGTGGCGGGTAAGAATACTCACTACCCCATATCTTCCCGTGGGTAAGAGGTGACAGAGGGAAACTGAGGCAGAGGATGGGCACCAGCATCTTTCTGATAACAGCAAAATAATAATAAAAAACTGCGGTTGCCAACCCGCTTCCCAGGCGTGGCAACTATGGCAATATACCGCCCATGATAAAAGTTACGAAAAGACGGCCCCCAGTCTCCGGAGGCCCCGCTATTCCTGGCTACGGTGGCGACCATGGTAACGGCGGGGCATGGGGTGCTAAGAATCTCCCATGGAGGTTAGTTTGCCACCTACGACTTCTCGACCTGGCAACTTATAACGCACGCACCCTGAGGACTGACGAGAAGATCCTGGAGCTGGAAGAAGAGATAGACAAGTTGCGCTGGAATGTCATAGGATTATCCGAAGTCCGAAGAGAGGGGGAGGACACGATAATCCTCGAATCCGGCAACTTGTTCTATCACCGGGAGGGCGACCGTCTGTCCCAAGGAGGTGTCGGATTTATCGTCCACAAGTCTCTCGTTAACAACGTTGTAAAGATTGGGAGTGTGTCGACGAGGGTTGCGTACCTTATACTCAAAATGACCAAACGGTATTCGCTGAAGGTCATACAGTTTTACGCACCAACCTCGGCACACCCCGATAAGGAGGTGGAGGAAATATATGAGGATATCTCTAGAGCCATGTATTCCTCCAAAACCCACTATACGGTGTTAATGGGAGACTTCAACGCAAAACTAGGCACAAGAGAGAACGGCGAGCTAAAAGTAGGGAAATTCGGAATAGGGCAACGGAACCCAAGGGGCCAGCAGCTGGTCGACTTCATGGAGAAAGAGGAACTCTTTACAATGAACTCTTTCTTCCAGAAGCGGCCCCACAGGAAGTGGACCTGGTCGAGCCCCGATGGTTCGTCAAAAAATGAGATTGACTTCATTATGATGACCAGACGACAACTGTTCAGTGATGTCTCAGTGATCGTGAGGGTGAAAATCGGCAACGATTACCAAATGGTGAGAGGCACACTGAACCTAAACGTTAAGTTGGAGAGGTCACGTCTAATGAAGTAAACGCTCCGTCCCCTCATGCTCTAATCCAGAGTCCCGAAACCTTTGAGCTCGAGCTACGAAACCGTTTTCAGTGCCAAGAATATTGCGATACAGTGGACGATATCAATGACAAGCTCGTGGAAACTCTCCATGCGGTCGGAGCTAAGTTTTGCAAGACCCGCCGCAGAAGAACACAAAAACTCTCCGCTCACACTCTTAATCTCATGGCTGTTAGACGGGATATGAAGCTGCAGTCTTCAGTAGATTTGACAGCATACAGGCAACTGAGCAGACAGATCTCCAAATGCATGCGGCGGGACGTACGCAACTTTAATACTGCTCGTATTAAAGAAGCGATCGAGCGAAACCAGGGCTCCAAAGTCTTTGCTAGAGATCTGTCTGCCAGAAAGAGCCAACTGTCCAAGCTGAAGACCGAATGTAGCTTTATCGTTTCCGGGGCACCCTAGATTTTGAGTGAGATTGAGAGGTTCTATGGGCAGCTGTACACGTCATCGTTGGAGCCACACGTAAGCGTGAGTAACGATCCCAGAGTGAGTCTTATCCGACACTGTTCCGATGATATCCCGGACGTCAGTATGAGCGAGATCAGAATGGTTCTCCAGCACCTTAAAAACGGCAAGGCCCCAGGCGAGGATGGAATTACAGCCGAGCTTCTGAAAGCGGCTGAAAAACCGGTACTTGAAGTCCTTCAGAAGCTCTTTAATTCCGTCCTCCATGGTGGCACTACACCGGAGGCGTGGAGCAGAAGTGCGGTGGTCTTATTTTTCAAGAAAGGTCACAACGCTCTCTTGAAGTCGTCGAGTCTGCGCGCGAGACGATTCGTAATGACTCTCGAAAACAGCACGTAGACGCGACTTAGAAGTGAAATTGGTCTGTAGTTCTTCAAGAGAGTATTACGTAATAATCAATATTGAATAAAAAATTATTCTATTCTATTCTATTCTAATTATTCTACTTATCTGTAGGATTTGGTTTACATTATTTGTAAAATATTTTGAAAACATTTTCCACCATTGATCGGTCGTTAGTCCCACGTCCGTCAAAACAGTCCTTAAGAAACCCCATAAATACTTCATTTTAGATTACTCTTGCAACCCTAATTAGATTATTAACGTAAATGTATGTTTCTTTCACATCCCAACTAGGTGTCATCTTTATTTTGGTGTCATATTTTATTATATGGAAACTGAAAATATTAAAATTTTCGTTCAGTGTATCAGATTCTCTGAACAACTCTCATACACATATAGATAAATAATTATAACGAATATAATTAGTTACTACATTACATACAAAATAACGAAGGACTCAATGAAGAAAATCTCACTTTACTAAAAGGACTCTTATAAGAAATTTTGAAAAAAAAAACAAAAAACTTTCTTGGAAGAGTAGGAGAAGAAGCATACGATATATCTGACGATAAGACACGTGATCGTCGGAGCCTACAAATACGAGTATCTGCAACATAAAACCGAAGAAATCGCAGGTGCGTTCCCGGCTGAGGAAGAAAATGGCTATTTTCATTTTATCCCTTCAAATCATTGAGGGTTAATATTCTTACGCACACCAGAGACCGGTTGTTGGGAATAAGTTGTACTTATTTTTACATAGATGGTCACACAATGTCATCGTCATTGAAAAGTTGCATTTTAAACAAAAGTTTTTAATTTTTTAGTAAATGTATATACACAAAACAACGCCGTTTTCTTGAATTTTTTACACATTTTTACATTTTTTAAAATTCTTGTGCAATAAGGAATATCCGTCGTTTGGTTTATCCATTTCTAATCTATTTAATAAAAAATATAACTAATATTACAAAAAGAAATATCAATCTCTAAACTTTTCTAACAAATTAATTTCCCCCTCTACGAATTTGTCAAATATTTCACCTCATTCCATAATTGCGCTACCCTGGTAGCGCATTTCATTTGGTCTCGAAAATGGCGTGACAGCCGATTCCACAAATTAGGCATACGATACCTGAAAATTGCATCATGGTGGACCGTCTGCCATTCACTGAATCTTGGCAACTGGGATCAATCCCATCAATTGCTCAAAGCACTTCCCGTGGTATATACGTGATTGGAAATGCAAAACGGCGAAGTTTAATACGCCATGATATTTCTAAATATTATTATAATTACTGGATGAAGTCCTAACATCTAATATATAAAATTCTCGAGTCGCGGTGTTTGTTACCAAACTCCTCCGAAACGGCTGAACCGATTTGGATGAAATTTTATGTGCATATTTGGTAGGTCTGAGAATCAGCCAACATCTATTTTTCCTGAATGATAAGGGTGACCCACCCCTAATTGTTTTTCTTGAATATAGATGGAGTGACGACCTGGTTAGATATGCAAGAAGTCGATGGATGCAGGTGGCTCAGGACCATGCTTTGTGGCATTCCTTGGGCGAGGCCTATGTTCAGCAGTGGACTTGTGAAGGGTTGTAATGATGACGATGATAGCATTAGAAAATATATACAACTTTAAAAAAAAAACATTTAAAAAATCCTAGAATAATGTGTATATGGCAAAATAACGTTTGCCCGGTCAGCTAGTTTTATTATAATTTTTTTTTATAGGATAAGAGTGACAAACGAGCACACAGTCCACCTGATGGTAAGTGGTTGCTGCGGCCCATAGACATCTACATCTATCCTCTATTACAATTCAAAATGTAGATGCGTTGTCACCCGTGAGGACTAAGATGGAATGCCTCATTTCCAGTAAAAAGGGCCTCCGGCCACCTGCACTCACCAAGCGAAACGCAGAGTTGAACCTCTACTTCACGCTGGTTTTCTGTGAGGTCGTGGTACCACCCCGGTTCGAGCCGGCCCATCCGTGCGACAGCAAAAGCTGCCGCGTGGCTCTACCACTGTTAAAAATTCATTTTAAAAATATCTTACTTACTGCTCCATGTACTTTGTGCTTATGATCCTGAGTTTAGTAATTCAAGGAACACGTTTCAGAGAGAGAGAGAGATCGTTTACGTGGTAGAGCCATGCTGCAGCTATATTAGTAGTATGGTTGTAGCACGAATGGTTTGGCACGACCGGGGAAGGACCACGCTCTCACAGAATACCAACGTAAAATTGCAGCTTGACGCTGCTGTGTTTCGTATGGTGAATGTAGAGAACCGGAGACCTTTTTTACTGGAAACGAGGCATTCGTTTTTGATTGGTAATCGAGGATAGATATAGATGTCTATGGGTCACAACAACCACTTACCATCAGGTGGACTGTGTGCTCGTTTGTCACCCTTATTCTATAAAATAATAATTCACATTTCAATAATATTTATTTGTACATTAGGGCTAAGATAGCTATCCAAGTACAGAACCAGGTACAAAACCCATTTAACAGCAGAAAGGTGTAAGACAGTGTGACGTTATATCCTTAAAACTTAATAAAAACATAGTAAATATAGCTGCAGCATGGCTCTACCACGTATAGAATGATTCATTTCGGTTACAGCCTTTATTAACCGCTCCAGTATGTCAACGGTACATAAAAAAGACGTTTCATTTTATTTTACTTTGTTTGCAAACAATAGCACTTACGATTTCCCTTACCTTTGTTCAGTAATACTAAACAGTTCTAACAAAAGAAGACATTGTACATGGTAACAAAGACGCAAATAACATAAGACATCAACGATCACAAATAATTATTTTTTCTTTTGTCTTTTTGATCTCTGTGGTTTCTTTAATAGAAACAAGTAACTTACTCAATGAAAAAATTTATTAACAAAATTGTGGCAGTCATATTATATTTCCATATTTATATTTCTTATTACTCCGTCTAGTAGCGGTGTAAGAATATCGTCTACCCCATATCGCCCCGTGGGTGTCGTATGAGATGACAAAGGGAAAATCTTAGTTATGTATAATATTTACTTATTCGTCCAAGTGTTTGTCGCAAATTGCTCAGGTCAGCCGCATGCTAGCTTGCACATTCTTCTATTAAAAAATTATTATGCTGAAACAATTCCCAGTTTCTATTACCCAATCTTGAGCTGATAATTGAGATGGTATATGTATAGTATGATATAGTATGTGTAAATGTTACATGCTAATTGTCCCAATGCTTTTTTCCCAGTCCGAATAATAATTGAAATACTAAAATTGTTAAAAATAAGAAAGGGCATAATATCAAGTATGTTTAGGAACAGTAGGTTAGTATGCGGCTGGCCATTTTCGACTTCGCCCGCATGCAGTTTAGGGTTTTAGTTATGTTGCGCGGAACCCTAACTCTTTTTTCTAAAATATAAGTAGCCTTTTTTTTTTTACATGGGGAAATGCCTACGCATACCCGCCTCGCGGGGTCAAGGACGGGTTATGTCGGACTCGCACCGACTAAAACCCCATGGTGTTCCACCCTAGTCGCATATTGGCAGGGCCACGGGAACGCTTTCGCACACTTCCGCGGCCCCACCTGCGCTGGCCGCCCCATGGTGGCCCCTCCTCGGGAGAGGAACACTCCTCCCCATCTCCTTCTCCGGTAAGGCGCACCAGAACACATGGCGCGCCCTCCTCCTCGGCCTCCAATTTCACATGCGCAACGGACGCCCCCGTGTCCGATGCGCGAAGGCCATGGGGCCAGGAAAAACTAGCACTCAGGAGCACCAGCCTTCCTGACCCCAGCGGCGGATCTGGTCTATGGCTCCGCCGTCAACCAAAATTCGGCTGCGGAGGGTAGGGAGAGCGGCGCCGCGCAATACCGGCACTCCTCTCCCCCCGCAGCCCCACCACCACCGCATCAACGGTGCGGCCCCGTTTGAGTCGCGGAGGATAGGGCGAGTGGCGCATCGCCATACCAGCACTCCTCTTCCTCCGCGACTCCACCCTGGCTGCAGAGGTAGGGGTGGGGAGGACACCCCTCTCGCAGCAGCCCACCGACACACATCCGAAGTGGGCTCGTCAAGCCCACTCGGAGTGGCCACCTCGGGCCGGCCCTACACCACGGGCCAGCCAAGGGGTTCCTCTTTGTTCACCGTGGGTGACCAAGCCACGGCTACTAAGCCCCCCCGCCACGACAAGGCGGGAACCCGTTCGGGGGGGAAAATATAAGTAGCCTAAGTTACTCCTTATAACATCAGCTATCTGCCAGTGATAGTCCCGTCGAAATCGGTCCAGCGGTTTCTGAGATTAGCCGAAACAAACAGACAGACAGACAAAAACTAAAATTTGTATTTTTGTTATATAAGTACCGTATATACTTTCATATGCATTTAGTAAAAAAGAATTATTTTGACATTACAAACAGACACTTCAATTTTATTTATTTGATATATTTTTAAATTATTCGGATATTACTTAAAACACTGGGTAAATCTAGGGTTACTACCTCCTCGGGCATCACTCTATATATCCCTACTAAATAACCATCTTTGTAAATTAAGTAAATACTATAAACATTGTTGAATTTACTTGTCGAATTAGAAAACAGTATTGCAATGTATTTGTGCTTTGTTTAATGTAACAAAGTATATTAATCATTTAATATACTTACAAAGTATATATTAATCATTTGAACCGTGGTATCTCAGATGGTTAGCGCTCGCTGTAAATTTCACAGTACGTGAGCAACGCGGGTTCGATCCCCACCGGCACCAATGAAATTGTTAATTACAAATTTAAGTGCTGATGTACCACGTGGCGGCTTTTACTTAAAACAAATAACTTCTTCGCAATGTATAAGACAAATTAAAAAATGTTTTAAGTTAAAATATAAAGGAAAGGACTTCGGAAATAACAATTTCTTTTTCCTTGTGAGATATGTTTACCCTACAACGGTAAAAGCAAAAGGACGGATAGTGATTTTTATCTCTTCAAAGTAAGCGCTGGGTGTTGAATGAAACGGTTAATTATCTTTTCTCCGTTCCACAATCTTAAGTAATACATGTCCATCTCAATGGTACTTCTGTAAAAAAAATTAAAAGTGATTTACATAAAATTTTTGAATAATTATCTTGAGTATTTAAAAATATTACTTGTAAAAGCTATGGGTAATAAACCATTTAGAATTTGGTATAAAATGTGTTTTGTATTTAGTTTCTAAATGATTGTTTAAAATCGAGTAACCTTTTTCGTCCAATTCAAACCCATAGTTGCTATGTTAGGTTAGGTGGTAATGATTCCCCCCCGAACGGGTTCCCGCCTTGTCGTGGCGGGGGGGCTTAGTAGCCGTGGTTTGGTCATCCGCGGTGAACAAAGAGGAACCCCTAGGCTGGCCCGAGGTGTAGGGCCGGCCCGAGGTGGCCACTCCGAGTGGGCTTGGGAAGTCCACTTCGGATGTGTGTTGGTGGGCTGCGGTGAGAGGGGTGAGTGCTCCCTCTACCGCTGCAGCAGAGGTGGAGTCGCGGAGGAAGAGGAGTGCTGCTATGGCGATGCGCCACTCGCCCTATCCTCCGCGACTCAGACGGGGCCGCACCGTTAAATGATGCGGTGGTGGTGGGGCTGCGGGGGGAGAGGAGTGTCGGTATTGCGAGGCGCCGCTCTCCCTACCCTCCGCAGCCGAATCTTGGTTGGCGGCGGAGCCATAGACCAGATCCGCCGCTGGGGTCGGGAAAGCGGGGACTACTAAGCGCTCGATTTTCCTGGCCCCATGGCCCCCGCGTATCGAATTCGGGGGGGTCCGATACGCAGGTGGAATTGGAGGCTGTGGAGGGGGGTAGCTGAACACCTCGCTACCCCGTGCAGGAGACGAGGCCCGGACAGACCGGGCCAGCACTAGTGCGGGGCTGCGGAAGTATTTGGATTCCCGCAGCCCCGCGCACACGTGCGAGGAGGTACCGTGGGGTTTTAGCCGGTAGGAGTCCGGCATAACCTTCCGGTTGCCCCCGCAGCCGGAGGTATCCATGAGGATTTCCCTACGAAAAAAAAAAAAGGTGGTAATGATTACGGTAACTTCTCATAGTTGCCTAATTTTATAGACGAATGAACACTATATTAATTTTATTTTAATAACAAAATTAAATTTTTCTAAAAAATACTTTAAAATAACACATTAACTTTTTGGTTTTATTCATTTTTATTTTATCTTTAAGCCGTTTCTTAATTGGTCGACACTACACGATGCGACAGTTATTATTTATTCCAACATTACAAACTCATAACATTTTCAAGACAAAAGTGAAGAGGCTTCTGTAAGGCTAATATAGTGCAATTTACCATCTAGGGCTTCGTCGCCACTTCCCATCAAAAGGAATTATACACTGGCACTGGGTAATCTCTACATAATATAAAAAATAATTGCTGTCCGTTAGTCTCTTAACAATTCGAAAATGGCGGGACCGATTTTGATAAAAAAAAAATTGTGTGTGTTTGAGTGGTTGGTGGCCCTGGATGCTCTAAATTCACAATTAGACCCATTAGATGGCGCTGTTGTCAAGATTCAGAAATCACCAGTCCGAAACAGGGGCGGACTGCTAGTAATAAATAAAAAAATTATGCATCGAACTGTTGTTTTGTTATACGCACCAAAGAGTATATAAATAATTACGTTCAGTACGTACTTGACAGCGGGTTACAACTAACCTTGATTATAAAAGAACTCCCTCATCAAACACACATTAGCCACTCCAATACGCAACTAATTGTTTCTCTTTGTTCGGAACTTTTTTAAACAAAGAAACAAATATTTTATGTCAAAGCAACCATAGTACTTTTTTGTTGAAATAAACGAACCTCTGAATAATACGCGGCCAAATATTTATTACAATACTTTTAATATATTCAGCAAAAAACATCTATATTAATTATAACTAGTAATGTAGCTGTAGGCGTAATGAAAACTTTAATTACTATACATTAATCCACTCCGTACAAAATAATGAGCTTAAAATTTTATTAAACTTTTTGCTTTCGCGAGATTAAAAGCGTTCTATTAAATAAGCTTCAATTTTAATTAAGACATAATCTTCGCTTCTTAAATTCCGTGATTAGTCATTAAATATTTTACTGCTAGATCATAATAAACATTTTTATTTATACCACGGGACCCAAATGACACAACTCTGGCGAGTCACAAATGGCAATGTTAATATCTTCTTGTTATCAAGAAGAATTATCTTACTACCTTCCGTAGCCCGTGAGGTACATATAGGTAAAAACAAAGACATGTCCGTACATAAAAATAATTCTAATTACATAGTTAATATGTGGCAAGAGGTTTGGGATTTCCAAAACATAAAATGCAGACGTTAAGCTTTAGGATTTATGATTTTTAAAATTTCGTTTTTTATTAACTGCAATAATAATAAGATGATTTATATTCTTGGTAAAAAAATATAAAAGAAGAAAGTGTGACAAACTCTCACGAGCTCTAAAAGGGGAAGAGATGGATGTCCGTCGATACATTTCATATTTTTTTAAATTGTTCTGAAACTGCAAACCACAATTATTCACGTGTTTAGTTATAGTTAAACGTTAGATGACGGTGAGAACAAACCAATACCCCATTTCGTCCCACGGGTGTCGCGATTATAGCGATTATGCCAATTTCTTTCTACAACCCGTTATTTGTAGTTTATTGTTTAAAGTTATTTGTAAGTTTGTTTGTCGCATTGTTGGAGCATATTTTATTTGATTTTAAATTAAAGACCGTAAAGCAATGGCTTAGCAATAAGTGGCGGTGCTGAAACAGAAACAGAAACAGAAACAGAAACAATATAAATTGCTTCCACAATACAGGAGAAACTCATAGTAGTAACGTTTTTTAAGAAAGAAAAAAATGAAAAAGCATAAAACTTCGTTCTGAATGAAGTAGGTTAAAAGGTATGTGAAGTCGCAATGAAACTACAACATATTGTCGACTGTGTAGCATTATTCTTTGTTTCATACAACAAAAACACATTAATTATTTTATTCCGTTAGCAATAACTTCTTGCTTTTCAATAAAAAAAACCTAAAATATTAAGACATTGTTTTTTTTTTAGAAATCGTTTTAGAAATAATAAAAAATGCACCCTTTCATCACTATGGGTGGAATGGTTTCTTCAAATATAAATAGAACTACATTTTACGCCTATTTATTTAAAAAATCATTAAAATTGGTTCACAATCTGCGAAAATATCGCACATTGCGCT
The DNA here is from genome assembly GCA_033319125.1 of Parnassius glacialis. Taxonomy (NCBI): domain Eukaryota; kingdom Metazoa; phylum Arthropoda; class Insecta; order Lepidoptera; family Papilionidae; genus Parnassius; species Parnassius glacialis. Next base: position 19,316,670 of record JAVANC010000009.1, read on the forward strand.
CATTTAAAAATACCTCCCGCTTTTTCGAAGGCGGTTAACATACATCAATTTAAAAATAATCAATAGCGCTGTGAGGCATAAAGCGAAAGCGTCTTCAGTCCTAATAGCGAAGAGCTCTTTAGGATGTTATTGCACTAGAATTATAACAAAGGAGTTTGTAAACGAGCGCTTTGCGTAACTAACATTGAGCATTTTTCTTACAAATCCTACTCGTAGTCAATAAAGAAAAATAAAAAATAATTAACTAAGAAAACCCTCCGTTGTTTCCTTTTTAAAACCTCAAAGCAAAAACGTTTGCTTGAAATATTTAATTCAGTAAAATGAAAACGTGCTTAATCTCCATCGTTACAAAAATAACTTACAGTAACTTTTTTGTACAGTGACTTTTAAAACCTTAAGTGTTTATTTCTTTATGCCTTGAGATATCAAAAAAAGACAATACCAATTACATTGTTTTAGATAAAATCAATTTAAAAAGTCCCAGTTTCGAATCAGATTTCATCCTTCCGCTTCCGCTCCTAGCACAAGCGTTTTAACATTAGTTGAAGTGGTTAACGTGTACTACTAACGTTAATAGAGTTACTAGTATCTTAAAAAATTGACTTAATTAAAAGTAGAAGACAAATTGAAAGAACTAAAAGGAAAAAATAGTTTCTACACAATAATTTCTGAAATCGATGCAAATATACACGAGTAATTTATATAGAAATTGAAGCCCCTTCTTCAATAGCTATTACGTGTAAATTATTTTATCCTTTTTAAATCTTGGAATCAAGAAATAATTAATTGAATCAAGCAACTTCCACTACCACACCAGGAAATGCACGCCACCGTTGATAGTAAGACTCGTGTTGGTTGTTGATAAGAAGACGTGTTGTTATCGAGTGGTGGTGCTGGGATTAGTGGTGACGGTGATAATGCACACAATTGAGGGAAGACAGGAGGTGCTCCTCTTCAGACTATTAATAATAATAATAATCCTCCTAACCATTTTCGGCTGCAGCGACCGTTTTTGACTTCTGTATAAGTAAGTCTTACTGCTCCGCCCGTTCATGTGCTCGCAAGTGACTAGTATAGCCGATCTTAGTGAGAAAAGTGCGAGCATACTTAGGGCAGCTGAGAGCACCGTCGCAGTAATGATATTGTATAGCCGCAGGCAGTCGAGCTTTAAGCTCCTCGCGTTTGGCATCAAGATCTTGTACGCGTTTACTTTCGAAAGTGTCGATGTTTTGTATTACATGTCGCTTCCATTTTTGCCAGTCTTTAGCAAGGTACTCCCAAGAAAAGAGCTCGATATTGCACTTTTTCATGTGTCTCTTTAATACATCCTTATATCTTAGGAGCTCTCCGCCTTGCTTGCGCTTTGCTTTCTTTAAGCGCACAGTACATAACGCGTTTTGCCACTCTGTTGTCAGCCATCCGAAACACAGTATGACCACACCAACGCAATTGCCACTGCATCAGGAGCGCCTCCATGCTGCAGATGTTAGCTTGGCGTAGGACTTCCATATTCCTGACATGGTCGAACCAACGTATACCCATGATATTGCGGAGACATTGAATATGGAATCTATCCAGAATTCGTATGTGCTTGCGTTACAAACACCAAGACTCAGAGGTATATAAAAGGTTTGGAAGAACAACCGCCTTATAGACTGCTATCTTAGTAGGTAACCTGAGATCATGTGAACGGAAAACTTTGGATATGAATTTTCCAAAATGAAGCAGCTGATGCAGCACAGATTCTTCCATTAATTTCAGCTTCAAGATCACATTTAGATGTTATTACGCTTCTCTACAGATTTCAGAACGCCACGATTGAGCTGAATCCGTAAAGGATTAGAATGGGAGCTCATAACCATCACTTCGGTCTTTGTCACACTGACTTGGAGGACAAACTTACGGCATGACTTATCAAGACTAGTCATCAAACGTTGTAAAGAATTTGGGGAATCCGTTACAAAACACAAGTCATCAGCGTACATAATTTCCGGTATTACGTCGCAAGTCACCTTAGACTTTGACTGCAATCTATGTAAACTAAAAAGCTGGCTACTGGTGCGGTAACGAATATGTATGCCTTCATGTAGAGAATGTAGAGCATCTCTCACAACCACAGCGAAATAGAGAGCAAACAACATTGGCGCCAGGACACAACCTTGCTTGACACAGCAGTTAACAGGGAAAAATTCTGTTTGTTCACCATTTACGGAAATGCAGCAAGTCATTCCATCGTGTAGAAGCCTCAATACAAGTACATACTTTTCCGAACAGACCAATTTTAACAAAATCATCCATAACGTTTCACGTAGTATGCTATCAAACGCTTTCTCCAGATCGACAAATGAAGAAACATTGGCTGATGCTACTCGCGACTTTTTTCCTGTAGTTAACGTGTGCAAAAGATAGCTTCATTAGTAACCCTTCCCGGACGAAAACCAAATTGGGTTTCTGGCGTCAACGTTTCCGAAATAGGAATGAGTCAGTTGAGCAGCACCCTAGCAAATACTTTTCCAGGTGTAGAAAGGAGAGATACAACACGATATGAATTACAGTCAGATCTTTCGCCTTTATTTTTATATAAAGACCAAATGCGCGATACCTTAAATACGGATGGAACTTGTTCGTCGCACCACATCGTAGTGTATAGCTGCTCTCCTCCATACTTCAATAATTCGCCAGGAATACCATCCACTCCAACCGCTCTATTATTTGGTTGCTCTTGAATGGTATTGACAACTTCTTGTAATGTTGGTGGCTCTTCTAATTCGGGAACTTGCGGAAGAAATAAGACGTAGTTGATAAATCTGATGTCGGCTAATCGGTCCTTGTTTAGAAGTCCCTTGAAGTACTCAGCCCATCGCATCAACACGTCCTCTTTCGCTGTTAAGCGCTATTCACCATTGCGTGACTTTAGCGGCACACTACTTCTATGCTTAGATCCGACCAGTTTCCTTACTTCCGCATAAAAAATACCAAGCTGCTTAGTAACAGAAAGCCATTTCAAATCTTCCGCCTTCCTTGACCAGCAACTGTCTTACATCACCCTAGTAGTTTTTGTCAAAGCAGATCCACTATTTCTGATTGCTTCTAATGAATTATTACTTTGGCTTCAACTGTAATTTTGTTGTTGTAAGAGGTTCCGATCTCTTGACAAAATTACAGCTAACTTCTCATCATTCTCATCAAACCATTCCTCGTGAAAACGATTTTTTAGGCCCAAGACTTGCGTTCCTATAGACACTATATGATCAGTGAGAGTGTTCCAATCAGCTTCAAGATCACCGGTAGCCATATCGAGGTGGGGCATATCCTTTCTTATTGCCTCAGTAAAAAGATTTTGCACATCAAGAGCTTGCAACTTCTCCACTTCGAAACTAGTAGGTCTTGCTCTGCAAGCCCTCCGCGGAGGGCGCAATCGGAGTTCGAGTCTAAATACCACTAGTCGATGATTGGTCCAACAATTAGCTCCACGCATGACATCATGTATTAGCTATTAGCTCACGCATGCATCGAAACATTGGCATTTGGTAGACTACGCTATCGTTCGACATAAAAACATCTCCTCTTCAGACTAGGGAAGACATATCATTTTATTTTATAACGCGGATATAAACAAATTAATTTTTAAGATCTTTAATTCTTGGAATGGATAATGTAGGGCAGCCTATGATACTAAATAGGGATTTACTCGACCGTCGTGAGGACCTATTAGATTTTGTAGAGTAGTTGATAGAAAAAAAGTTACATAATGTTACCCGATCGTGTGGTGTGGAAAGCGTCTACAGATTTAAAAAACTTAAAGATGTAAAAACAACTAATAGAGATGTTCAAAATTTAACTCCAGCGCATCAAATATTCAAAGGGGATGTTAAGTGAACCCTAAAAATGCTCCCATTCGAAAGACTGGCGTTTCAGAAGTAATGCATGCTCGTAGGAAATTTTGGAAAATGCGAAAAAAAATCACCATATTGAAATACTCGAGCTCTAATTATTATACAGAAGTTACTGTAGCTTAAAATCTAACAATTATTTTGGGGGATCTTAATATACTGACTGCTATAAATATTATTTTATAAACTTTTTTTCTCAATAACCATAAAATATGACTGTGAATGGGTGGGTATAGCACGAGGGAGTCAAAGATAGGGAAAAAGTGAAAGGGAGTGAGAGGCACGGAGTGCTTTACTCCACCTGCATGCTCTCATCTTCATAGACAATTTTTAGTATTTCGGCTTGTGAAAATCGGCACATTGTTTTTTTTGTTCTTTTTTTTTGCATTATTTATATCCATCAAAATAAAAAAAATTCAACCGCGCACGAGAATGTTTTTTTTTTGCAATCCTCCCACTTCCTCACGTTACACTCAAATTATCAGATTTTTTTAAACGCACCCTTTTTAGCTCGTAATTAAACCACTTTACCTTAATCTAACAAGATCCAAAAAAACCCTCTTGGGCTCCCCTAATATTAGAATGTCATATAAATATTTGTAATAAAAACATCACCTCTATTTTGCTACCCTAATGGGGTAGAATTTATTCTTCATATTTTTGACCACACATGAAGTATAAAAATCTATTTTTTATTTTATTAAAAAATAATCATGAATATGGGTTCACAATGAGATCATTCACAACTTTTTCTGCTACTTTAGTATGAGGTGAAATAGTATGTATTGTTGGGAAAATATAAAGATTAATGTGTCTTTCTGTGAGTTATATGAATTAGATTAGAATGGATAAACCAAACTACGCTACGGATACTCCTAAAAGTAAAAGAATTAAAAAGATTAAAAAAGTGCAATAAGTTAAAGAGCAACCAGGCAGGCACTGTCTTATATACATAGAGTATACATTCACTAAAACGGAAAAACTTTCATTTGAAACGCAACTTTTAGATAGATATCGATAACCTCTTCCTTTTCTTAAGGTGCCTAATTTTATTAATAGAATTTTCTGCCTGCTTCTTACAGTGTAGACAACCGGAGTTCTTTTTACTATAAACGATGTATTCCATGTTAGTCCTCAGGGATGACAACGCATCTGCATTTCGATTCTTAATCAAGAATGGATGTACATATATATATATATATATATATATATGTCTATGGGCCAGAGTATCTACTTCATCAGTCAGGTAGACTGTGTGCTCGTTTGTCACGCTTATTTTTTCCCAACCAATCCCACCTGATGGTAAGTGGTGATGTAGTCTAGGTTGGTGAAGCGCACTGACTTAAAAAAAGCTTATTATTCACTCTTGCCTTGAAGACACCCACATTGTAATCGGATGGAAACACAGACGCTGACAACTTATTCCACTCCTTTGCTGTACGCATGATGTAGGATGTAGCAAATCGTTTGGTTCGAAAGCGTGGTAAGTCAACAACGAAGGGGTGGAGACTTGCCGAACGTCTGGTTCTCCGATGGTGGAAAGGAGAGGAAGGAATTAAATTATGGAATTCCTGCGGACACTCTCCGAAATGCATCCTGTAGAAAACTGAAAGGCTGACGACTTTGCGAGTACGTACGAGACTAGAAAGATTGGTTTTAACCAAATTCGAGTCACCAATAAGCCTCTTAGCACGTCTTTCCATTCAGTCCTAAGCTGCTACGTGGCATGTTGCAGCATCAGCTCATATATGGCAGCAATACTCCATGCACGACCGGACTTGCGCTTTATATAAAGTAAGCAGCTGTCTTGGCATGAAGTATCGCTGCACCTTTGCAAGGACTCCCAGCTTCCTTGCAGCTGCTTTGGCCTTAGACTCAATGAACCGCCCGAAGTTCATATTTGAGGATATCTCAACCCCCAACAACTGTAGGCGGTCGGTGTTTTCCAGTGATACATTTCAGAAAGAAGGAGCCAAGCTGAACTAGCTCCTTTTTGCAGTGAAGAGACACGCTTATGTTTTGGAGGCGTTGAATTTCACAAGATTGGCATCGCCCATTCAGAGACTGCCTATAGTATGAGATTCACACGCTCTACCATAGTTTCTCTTTCAGGCTGGATTTGAGCCCAACTGGCCAGAGGACTTGATTGGTATCTCTCCACTACTGTGCTATCGTCTGCATACCCATAGATACCGGGCATAAGCAGATCATATTTGTTGCATGAGACCCCTGGGAAACACCGGCGTTAGTCGCCACAGTATCGGATGAGCAGCCATCGACGACGACTCGGAGAGACCGTTCACTCAGAAAGTCCTTTACCCAGTCAATCAGACCAGGGGATAAACCGTACGCTGGGAGCTTACCCAAAAGGCTACTATGACAAACTCTGTCAAAGACCTTCGAGACATCAAGGGAAACAGCAAGTGTTTCCCCTTGTTCTCGAGTGCCTCGGCCCATACGAGTACGTGTATGGCACACACTAGAGGATCCCCAGCTGAACGATTTCGGCGAAACCCTTTTTCGTTCCTAAGGAAGTCGTTCTGTTCTAGGAATGTCATTAATTGGGCGTTCAATATAGGCTGCATAATCTTGTTGAAAATGGAGAGAATTGAAATTGGCCGATAATTGGCAGGGTCGGCACGGCTGACTTTTTTTGGAACAGGCAGCACGTAGGCCAGCTTCCAGGATTTTGGCATTATTTCAGTCGTAAATGAATGGCGGAACAAGCGTGTCAGCACAGGAGACAACTCAGGTGCACAAGCCTTTAGAATTATAGCTGGTATACCATATGGTCCACTAGCTTTATTCACGTCTAAACACCGCAAGGTTTTAAGAACCTCCTTATTTGTGATACAGACCTCCGATATAGAGGTCCCGCAGTGAGCTAATTTAGGTGGAACGTTGTTGCCACTGTCCAGACGTGAATTGTAGGCTAAGAGAGACGCAAACAAGTCCGCTTTCTCTTTAGCTGTAAGCGCCATTATGTCATCCGGTTTTACCAACAGAGACAGTGTAGGTCTACAGAAGTTTGTTTCGACCGTTTTGCCGAGAGACCAAAAACCTCTAGTGCTGGATGGCAGAGAGTTTTGCGCCAATATGCTTAATACGATCGAGACTAGCTTTCCGTATTGCTTTTTTGTAGAACTTGGCGGTCTGATTGAAAGTTCTTTTCTTGAAGCTAATAAGCTTTGCGGTTTCGCGCGTGAATCCAGGATTGGTACGCTAAATACTTGCGCTTTTCAGCGTTAAACGATAGGTTAGCGTTAAAGCATAGTTTTGCTACCGGTGGGAGCGTCAGAGAGGAGGATAAAATATTCCATAGCTTGACGTAACACATTGGTTACGCAACCACGCAGCTCGACGGATCCGCAGAAGAGGAACAGATTATTCTTCTATAAAAATTAATATTCTTCTATAAAAATTATTCTATAAAAGACAATTAGAGTATTTACTCTGATTCTTTTTTAAATTTATAATATAGAGTAGAATAGTGGGAACAATATTGGATAATATATGGTAAAACTAGAACACTGAACTGGTCACTTAGTTTGTAAGACTGATAACTAAGGAGGAACAAGACTAAATTTGGCCAACAGAAAATTAAATGTTTAGCTATTACACAGTGATCATCTAACAATTTTTTAGAGTAGTTGGCTCTTCCTGGGGAAGACTCGCAGCGGCGGAAGGCGGTGCTTAAGAATACTGATAGAAGAATTTTGATGAGATAAAGAAAACTGTTAACTAAACGGAATTCTACAAAATTTAGTGGCGTCTGACTGACCGCTTCAGGAAGCTTCATTAAGTCTTCTCATCGGTTATATCCCAAAGCCTTAGTATTAAGACCAGACCAGTGCGTCCTGCCTACAACGGTACGAGTACTCTACAAACTCAAAGTTGTACAACGACCGCTTGAAAGAAATAAACTCGCAGTTTCTCTGGTGGATAAAATTCGTAACGAAGAATTCCGCCCGAGAACCAAGGTCACTGAAGGCTGAATTTGTACCACGCTTAGGTAAACACAGTGTGGGACGCCCTCTGGCTAGATGAAAGGATGATGCAATGTGTCTTGCAGCAACTGGATGCGTGAAGCCTAAATCAGGCTTAGTGGCGCGCCTTGGGGGAGGCCTACGCCCAACAGTGGACTGCAACTGACTGCATCAGATTTCAATAGCTGTGCTTACATTATTTTTAAATAAATAATATAAGTTATCATCGGAACTAGTGAATTTTCGTTTACAGATCGGATCTCGTTAAAATTATTGTCTGTCGGCGAAAAAAGTGTAGTCTACCCAGAAATTAAAAAATAAACAGTCTTTTTGAGGTAACTAATTTTGTATACGCCTACCTTAATATAAGACACTTCTACGAGTACATTAAACTTCTTTGTTAAAGTTAGCTTAAATTCCTTATTGGCAAAGACAGTAATATTTATTTTGCAAATTTTAACTTGTCTTTATAAACTCGTACATGGGTGTATGTCTTCTTATTTCTTTTTAGTAGTCTTTATTCTACCAACTTCAAAAAGGAGGAGGTACTCAATTCGACTGTTTTTTTATGTGTGCCCTCATAACTTTTTTCTGTGTGAACCGATTTCGATGACTCTTTTTTTATTTGAAAGCTGGTACTTCTCATGTGGTTGATCAAGTAGTTAGTATGTTTATAGTTTAGTTTTTGAGTTATTCTTAATAATTTATATTAAAGTCAGTTGACAAAATTTTAAATTTTAAATTATTTAATTCAATGATAAATGTAGGCTAGACAGCTTCATAAATATTGTACCAATGTTGACGTGTCTTATATAAACGGGCATGCGTTGGTGTTCACTTCTTTCTTTCTTAAATGGCATTATTTTAATTTAATACTAAAAATAAGCTTTTGCAATAAAAATTATAAACATTTGGTGCCTTACTAGTATTTATTTTTATAAAGAATAATGTGTCTCGTTCTAATTTTAACGGCTGGACGAATTCTAATTTAATTTGGCTAAAAATGTTTAATGTTGTTAGTTAATATCGTAAAGTGGGATATTGGATACTTTATATAGCAATTATTACTAACGTTTAATATACGCTCAGTGATGCTTTGGGCGGGTAACAGTAAATATAAGTGTGTAAAAAAATGCATTTTACTTATTACAAATGCGAGCGCTTTAGAGCTAGTACTTATAACTTGTATATAAGGTTTCATAAAACACCTTTTTTATGAAAATAAAGCCTCTCGTCGTTATCCAGGCAGCCATCAAAATTTAATTTCGTAAAAAGCACACTTTGAGTAATTCATACAAAACTCAGAGGCGTAGCTTCTTGCCGTTCAATCTCGAAGAGTTTCCTTAAAACTTTACGTAAATTATGTATGCAGTTATGTATAACGAGGTAAGATATCAACTAGGAAATATATAATATATTACTTATTAACTTAATGCGTTTTACTTGTTTTATCTTAGCTTATTAACTTAATAATTAAAAAAATATAAAGATATTAATTAAAATAAAAACAAAAGCAGCCTGATCTTTTCTAAGAAATGGGTATGTTCCTGTTTTCATAATTTACACAAGTAGGTATCTACTTTAAGTTCCTGTCTAGATGTACATTTAGATAGAAATTACCTAGCACATTGTCTGTTTCTGCTACGTAACACTGAATTAAAAAAATGTAAAACTTGTACTATAAACATACACTTAAAAATTACTGAAACGGCAAATATAATATACATATATGGCAGATATTTTGGTCAGCGGATCAGCAGCTAGTCTTTTGGGCACACTACCAACAGACGGCGGCAATTATACATACATATAATTTAGCAAGTATACGTACCGTATAATTTTGTATAACATTTTTTCCTTTAATTTATTTATTATGTTAATTAGAAGTATTTATGTTCTAAATTGATTTGTTTACGTTGTATTTTATGTAATATTATTAAACAAGAAATATATACATAATTACTTATTTATACCGCTAGCACAGTCTAATGTCCTTCTTAGGTTGTGCCGCTGGTGATAAGAGGGCTGATTCTTTTCTCGCTCAAAGGCTAAGTATAGACATTCAGTCAGCAACCGCACCCAGCGTTCTAGCCACTATAGCCCAGGAACTATGTGATAATTTAAGTCAGTTTTCTCATTATGATGATAAATAAGGTATATTTTAATATTATTTAAATAAATGAATCTATAAAGAAATACATACATACATACATAAACACTCACGCCTGTCACCCAGAGGGGTAGGGCAGAGACTACGGACTTCCATTTGGCACGATCCTGACACACATCTCTCGCTTCCTCCACATCCATATACCTACGCATACACGCTCGTTGGTTAAGGGTGCTCCTAATCTGGCCCATTTTTAATGTATCGCCGTTTTGGTCGATAAACTTTCGTCTAGGGCGTCCCTTCCCGACCCCTCCGTTCACTTCACTATAAAGAAATATCCAAAAAATTACACTTTGCTACAATAATAAAAAAACAAATACAATTAAATACTATGAGCAAGAAAGTTAAAAAGTTGAAGTTACAGCGTATATACGTCCCACTGCTGGGCACAGGTCTCCTCTCATTTCGGAGAGGGTTTTGGGGCAAAGAAATGTCCGCTGCGCTGCCCCCACAGAAATCTAAATAATAAGACATTATTATTTAGATTTCTGTGGCTGCCCCAATGCATGTTGGCGAATAGAGCGGGAATCCGAACATAATTATATGTACTAAAACTGGGCACTCAGTACGTGGTACAAATTGCTATATAGCAGCGCTAATTTTCAGTGGCATTTTCGTTGCTCGTTGACGTAGTGTATTAAAGGTTTAGGAGAGCAAATATAGTTTGCAGCTTTTTTGCCTTCCATATAAGTTCTTAAGGGTATAAATTCAACTGTAGCTATCTTCTCTTTTAAGTGTTAGCTGCAAAGTTTGCGCACTGCAATAAACAATTATGGTCTGAGACCATACAATAAGTCTTCAGTAGAGAGCTTAGCCAGGATTGGGCGTTTGTTATGTGAGACAAAAACAAGCTTTATCGTTAATTAGTATTACAGTGCATTGTGTGGTGACCGCTAGATATGTATGCCTAACGCGTTGTTATGCCGCGAACTCTGCACTCTTCCTACTGAGGCTTTAGGCTTCAAAACTTCCACGGAAGACCAGCGTCAAAATAGTATTAAAAATAACTAAGTAAACTAATATATTATAGTTTAATTTGGAAAACATATAGTTTGATTTAGTTTGGAATTTTTTATTTCCTGTGGAAGTTTATTTTTCATGATCAAGTAAGTTCTCTTGTTAGAAAGTAGCATGTTGTGTGCGATTGGAACGTTTATTGTTATGCTTCTAGATCTTTTTTATCGGAGTAAAGATACTGAAGAGAAGTCGCCATATTTAATATCCTTATCTGTATTCTATTCATGGATCAGTAACTAATAAGTTGTATTCTATGCTCATGTTCACGCGTTTGATTATCATTTTCAGGTTTTCAGCGCATTTATTAAAAATAAAACAAACGTCTCGGTGCCAACAATAAATATTTTGGGAGGTTATTTAAACATCATCAAAAATGGATAAGATTTTAATATACTCTCCTATTATTTTATTATAAAAAAGTAAAGTGGATTTATGTTTTCTTAGATATCCAGCAAGCGGACTCTTCCCGTGGAATCCGGATATTACAAGTCATTTAGGCCTACTGCCTACTGGCGCCGAACGAAGATACCTTCATAATCGTAACTCACCAAAAACACCGCAATACTTTGAAATTAATATCGCAATAATATCTAATGAAAATATAGTAGACTAAAACCTACACTGAATAAGAAAATGTAATATCTATTACATTAATTTCAATGCGTCTTAAAAATTGTACAAATGATTTAGGCTTTGAATTTTTTATTGCACTCCGGCTAAGTCAAAATTTGCAAAAATAGACTGTTTGAATTACGGGTATTGTTACTCGTATTTTTTATAGGATAGGGTGACGAACGAGCACACAGTCCACCTGATGGTAAGTGGTTGCTGTGGCCCATAGACATCTACATTTATCTCGTTTGCGAATCAAAATGCAGATGCGTTGTCACCCGTGAGGACTAAGATGGAATGCCTCGTTTCCAGTAAAAAGGGTCTCCGGTTCTCTACACTCACCATACGAAACACAGCAGTGTTAAGCTGCTATTTTACGCTGGTATTCTGTGAGAGCGTGGTCCTTCCCCGGTCGAGCCGATCCATTCATGCTACAACTATATGGTAGGTACGCCTAAAAAGGGCCGGTTCCAAATAAGGTCCATCTTTTAAAAGTTCTCTTAATTAATGCTTAAACCAAAACGGATATCGCGCTGCCACTCCCCAGTAACCTATTATAAAAGTGCACCGACGTTCATTGATTTCGCGGTGGCCATTTTTTCAGTGGCTCTGTGTATAACTTCAGGGGCGGTCGGCGTGACTCAATCTATAAAATATTCTGATTCAATTTTGCGTAGTTTTAGTAATAAAACCCGGTCGTTATGTATGTAATTCTGCAATAGTAATGTTAAAATACTTTCAGAAGGTGGATTGACGAGGTAAGTTACCAAAATTATTGCTTTTTTATCACGATTTTGTTAGTTGTTCTCAGGCAATATCTAAGTGCTTAACAAGGTCCACTTTTGTCTCAAAATAAGAGCCGGACCTTATTAGGGGCACGAAGCTTTAAAATAGGCATGATCAGTTACTTAAATAACTTATATAAGTGTAAATAAGCAGCTGGCCTGGCAAGTGGCACTTTTGTGCGGTGATAATGACAAATCGCCACGCTAGGCCATAGCTATCGCACAAAGAAACCACATGTCTAGACAACTTTCCCTCCTTGATGTTTCAACTAATAAAGAAAAAATTATCCAGACGCTTTCGAGTTTTATACTTAGCAACACATTTACCCATTCGTATTAACGTAGTTTTATAAAATTTTATTTACGCAAATCAAAAGTAGCTTTTGACATAAGTAGGTATTGTTCATACATATTATATTGTTTCCAGTAAAGACAAAAATAGAACCTTCGCAAAAAAGAAAACGGGGCTCAGGATGGTCTCTAACTTGTCTTCAAGATGCTCTAGATAATATAAAAAACAACCAAATGTCTAAGCATGCAGCAGCTTTAAATTACCATGTACTGCGAACGTTGAAAAATCACATAAAATCTGGAAGCGTGGTGAAGAGGATGAGAAGAAAAGCTGTTTTTACTGACACACAGGAAAAAGATTTGGTAGAGAGAATTAAGAAGTTTTCAAATGCCTGATACCTTTAACACCAAAGTAAAACGTAAACAAATTTACTTATTTTGTGGAAAAAACAACAAAATAATCCTTTTAGTGACAAATAATCGACTATCATTACAGAAGTGTAATACCTAATAAGGTCCAAGTACTACGATTGAAAAAATGACTGATTATTAACGTTTTGTGATTTTCTTTACTAGAGTTAATAAAAATCTGCACACAACTACAACTTATTCCATTTATAACTATAAAACAGATTAGTTATAACTTATATTCATTTCCTAATACTTTATTAGGGCCACGACACTAATTCATATGAATTTCCGTTTCATTATGCGAAAGCCACGAATTTAATAGTAGTATAAAGCTATTGCTTTATAAAGATGTGATTATTCTGGTATACAACGTCTAAAATCTTGCAATTCAATTATGGACCTTATTTAGAGCCTAGTGGCATATAGGGACCATAGACAAGCTTTTAAAAAACTTATTTTGTAAGTACCTCGACCTTGGTATCTTGTTTTTGTACAATATTTTCTCATCAAATAAAACAGTTTATTTAATCACGATGTTTTACAAATTAACAGATTCCCAAAATTGATTTATAAGGATTTCCAAAAACCCGGCCTTTATTAGATGCAATTACCTTACTACTAATAATAGCTGCAGCATGGCTCTACCACGTATAAAACTATACTACTCGTATGTTGTAATGAGGGCTAATAATCTTCAACTCACTAGATGTCGCTAGTTGTGACTGAGGTAAAGTTTATTGTTACACAGTGTCAGTTAATTGAGAAATTCGTTTTAAATAATAGTTTATCATTATCTAGAGGATTATATTAATACACAACACAATGCGTCGGTAATTTTAATTTTTAATTTTTGCACTTAATAACTCCTTTTAAAAAAAATCGGCTTTTAGTTATATTTATAGTTTGGTTTATTCATTTCTAATGTAATGAATATAAAATATAACTAATAATACAGAAAGAAACTTTAAAGATTACATTTTTCTAAGAAATTATCGTCCCCGCTATGAAATCTGTCAAATATTTTACTTCACTGTAAAGTGGCGCCGCCCTGGTGGCAGAAAAAGTCGTGGATGTCTCCAACACTGCATTGGCTTACCTCCCAACTTACTACACAAGGGTTACATCGAACACGAGTGAGTGTCTGTGTTTACACACACACACTTGTAGCCTTGTTGTATAATAATCCTTTGAGCAGTTGAGTAGTTTCCTGAAATATTCGGAACCCTCCATTGGCTCTATTTACGTAAAAGATGTATTATTAAAATTATGCACCTGTTGCATATTTTTAGTTTGGTTATTATGACATTTTAAGAACGTGTTTTGAACAAATATCAAACTTCATATTGACCTTTCCTATGTTTGGAAGGTCGTCGTGTGTGGCAACGTATTCATAATATATCGTTCCGACTTTGAAAAAAGCCATCAAATGTAAAATATCCAGAAAAGCAATGGGAAGCAGCGTCAAATTTGCGAAACGTCTGGCAGTAGGATGGAGTAGTGAGGGTAATGGCAATCACCACACTTATCAGACAGGTTGGCAGCCGCTGTTTTTTTTTTAATTATTTACTACGAGAGAGAAATAATTTCAAAAAATATAGATTATTTTATTTGGTATAAAAATTTATGGAATCGCCTTTACACTTTTTGCTTTCTTTTTTTACTTTCTAAGATAGCCTAATTGACGACATAGTCATGCTAGGCATGCATATAGTACAGAGCAAACTATTCTTGGAGTTTATTTGCTTGATAGAATTCAAAATGAAGTTATCCACAGTAGAATCAGAGTAGCTGACATAGCCCAAAGAATAAATAAACTGAAGTGGCAAAGGGCCGACCGTATAGCTCGAAGATCCGACAACCGATAGGAAAGGAATATTCTCGATTTGCGGCCTCGTACTTAAAGTGACGACCTGGTAAGAGATGACGGAGGTCAATGGATGCAGGTGGCTCGGGACCATGTTTTGTGGCATTCCTTTCGAGAGGCCTATGTTCAGCAGTGGACTTGTGACAGGCTGTCAATATGATGATTATGATGATGGAGTGCAGGTTCCATTTAGGCCATCAACCGCCTTAAAATTTTACAGATATAATCGCAATTTTATTTACTGATTATTTGCTCGCAAAATCTTACCTAAAAAAAATGGGTAGGTACTTGCGATATCCGCTTATAAACACTGACGCATTGCAACGGACTCTTTCTTGCTCCAAAAACCTCTCGATTACGAAAGAGAACTTATGCCCAATAGAGAGAATAATATTAATTCACTTCTAGCATTGATATTTACGAGCATACAAATGTGTACCGTTCCTCGGCAAAATTTATGTCCTTCATGCGATAATCTACTTTCTGGTCCTTATAAAAGCAGCCGTCAAAGTTTAATTTCGTAGAAAGCACACCGAGTAATTTATGGCAAACGATGCAAAGCCTCGCTCTCTTAGTATTCAGCAAAAAGTGAACGTTAAAATTCTTAAAAAAAACTGTGTATAATTTCTCCTTTAGAAATAAATTAAACTAGTAAGGAAAGTATGTTTCCTTTTGATATATTATTCTTTTATTTACCACTAAGTTTTAACTGAGTACCCTACTAAAAACTACGGAGATTTTTTGAATAAAAATTAATAGTTCTCTTTATGTGTGTGAGGGTGTGTGTGTGCGTTTAAATATTAACAAAAAACACTCAGATAAACACATTTTATATCACAGATTAGTCGTGGAGAGCAACTTAACCGAGAAACTCTCTCAAATGCATTTTGTCTGAAACATTCTTAAAGAGGCTTTGGTTTTTCAGCTTAGGACTTATCATGACTGAAAATGATTTTTTGTACAAGCAAGGGTAATCAAGCAGACATTACAAGGATATTGTGGCCCATAGTAAGCTACATCTACCCTCAATTAAGAGTCAAACTACAAATGCGTTGTCACCCCTGAGGACTAAGATGGATCGCCTCTTTACTAATAAAATGGGGTGTCCGGTTTTCATTACTCACGAAACACAGCGTACTAAGCTGTTATTTTACACTGATGTTCTATGGGACTTCCCCGGTTGTACCGACTCATTTGACACGTGCTCAGCAGAGCGGGACAGTATTTCATGCCGGCACACCGCTTGCAATTTTACCAGGCGCAGGTTTGGACTCACGTGGAATACTGTTCCCATCTCCGGGCAGAAGCTCCCCAGTGCCAGCTCCTTCCACTTGACCGCATCCAGCGCAGAGCGGTTCGAATCGTCGACGACCGAGTTCTTTCAGATCGGCTTGACTAAATGGCACTGCGTAAAGATGTAGCATCTCTTTGCGTATTTTATGTCACCTATCACGGGGAGTGTTCTCAGGAATTATTCGGACTGATTCCAGCCGCCCAATTTCACCATCGCATATCACGACAAAACTCGCGATACCATCCATACCATCTGGATGAATGGCGGTCCACCACTGTGCGATTTAGAAGAAGTTTTCTCCCTCGCACAACTTCCTTGTGGAATCGATTACCACCACCATTTTTCCGGACTGATACGACTCAGGGACCTTCAAGAAAAGAGCCAGTTTTTAAAAGGCCGGTAACGCATCTGCAATTCCCCTGGTGTTGCAGTTGTTTGCTTGTTTGTGGGTGGCGGTAGTCACTTGCTCGTTTGCTCCCATTCCCACTCGACATTTGCTAAAATATGACGAAGTAAATAATGCTATATCTAAATTAGTAAATTGGTTCAATGTTAATAATTTGCATTTAAATGGCACTAAAACGAAATGTATGAAATTTATGACTCCAAATGTCAAACAATTAAATACTAATGTAATTTTAAATGGGGAGAAACTGAGTCTTGTAGACACCACCATTTTCCTTGGAATCACACTAGACGCGAAGCTTCAATGGAGCCCCCATATATCAAAACTAGCAAGCAGGCTTAGTTCTGCAGCATATGCCGTAAAAAAGATTAGAAGTCTAACTAGTGTTGAAACAGCTAGACTAGTTTACTTTAGCTATTTCCATAGCATAATGTCGTATGGTATTTTGCTATGGGGACACGCAGCTGACACTGAAATTATATTTGTTTTACAGAAGAGGGCCATAAGAGCAATTTATGATTTAAAGCCTAAAGAGTCGCTGCGACAAAAATTTAAGGAAATTAATATATTAACTTTGGCCTCTCAATACATTTATGAAAATGTAATGTACGTACACAAAAATAAAAGTAGTTTTACAAAAATAAGTAATATTCATTCTGTACATACTAGGAACAGACACAAGCTAGTAGTACCAGTTACTCGACTCCATCGAGTCAGTAATTCATTCTTGGGATCTTGGGGCGATGTATACGCTTTTACAACAAAATTCCAGAAAATATACAAAATTTGACCTGCTCAAAGTTCAAAAACTTTATTAAACTAAGTTTGTATAAAAAGGGTTATTATAGTATTAAAGAATTTATAGATGATAATAACCCCTGGAAATGAGGTGATCGCTACTAAGCTATTTCTAGTTTGTTGTGTTGTTAATTTGTGTAACATACATGATTGTAAGCTGTTATTTAAAAAAAAAGTCCCGCTGGGTTTCTTGTTGGTTCTTCCCAGGACAGAGGTTTTTTTTGAACCAGTGGTAATTATACAAAAGAGTGACTTTCAATAAGTATTATTTCTAATCTATATTGAATAAAAAAGTTTCTGTATCTGTTTCTGTTTCCTTCTCTAAAAAAAAATAAAACGCTGCCAGCACGCGATTTGAGCATGGATTTAGCACGTACGTTTATGATAAATATTGCATATGATATGATTTTCACGAAAGGCCGCGTAATACAGCGGTTACCTATCTAAAAAATCACTACGTCTAGATTTTGTATAGGTCACAGGTTATTGGTTTTCGAGTCTAAACTTTCAGCGTTTCTAATACGTAAAACATTAATATCGGTCAGATAAAATTGAGTCTTCCTCTCATCATAATAATATAGCCTGCGCATGCCATGAACATTTTTATTAGTTTGGGTTTATAACACAAACATGTACCTCTAACATAGTAAGTAGCACTGTGCCCTGTATTACCTATGGCTGTGTCCAAAATAGAGTTCACGATGGCACGATGGTTCAAGTTAATAATATTAAAACAATACAAAAAATGTATTAGTTTTAAAAGTAAAACACAAAACACAGTAATTGACTTATGATTTGTCATCTTTTACAATGTTTTTAAACTTAAACGAAAAATAATATCCAAATAATATACACATCAACAGAATCTAAGGGAAATCTCTCAAAGCTTGTCGTTGTAACATGTCCAAGGCATGTTCGATAGGATTTAAGTCGGATGACTGTACAGGCCAATCCAAAACATGAATAGGTTAAAACACCCAGTAGTCAGCCTTTTAGTGAGGACGATAATTTGATTCAACTGTATTTTAAATATTATACATTATGTATAAAAACAATCATTACTCTCAGGAAGGTTGTTTATTAAATTTACTAAAGAAATCAACAAAACATTATATTTATAATAGAATTATATAAAAAATCAATATTCAACAAATTATGTCACTTTTCACCAGTAGTCAGCCTCATTTCTCCACAAGTCAGCCATGTCTTACCCTGTAGTTAGCCTCTCACTTACTCTTGCATATTCGGCATAGAAATTCTTTATTATGCATATTTTCAAATATCACCATAATCATCATCATTACAGCCCTTCACAAGTCCACTGCTGAACATAGACCTCCCTGTTACAATGCACGGTCCCGAGCCACCTGCATCCATTGACTTCCCGCATGTCTTACCAGGTTGTCACTCAATCTAGTGGAGGGACGCCCTACACTTCGCCTGCCGGTACGAGGCTGCCACTCGAGAAGCTTTCATCCCCATCGATTGTCGGTTCTTCGAGCTATATGGCCGGCTCATTGCCACTTCGGCTTACTAATTCTTTGGGCTATGACGGTTACTCTGGTTCTAGTGCGGATATCCTCGCTTTTAGTCTATCACACAGAAAAACGCCGAGCATAGCCCTCTCCTCTCCATAGCTCGCTGAGCGACTTTGTACTTCTTCATACGGCCAGCAGTGAAGGACCACGTCTCAGATCCATAAGTCATCACTGGCAACACGCACTGGTTGTACAACCTTATTTTGAGGTTTTGAGGTATGCCTGACGAGAAGATGTGTCGTAATCTCCGGAACGCTGCCCAGCAGAGTTGAATCCACCGAATGACCTCTCGGTCGAAGTTGGACTTCGATTTGCCGACGATATATGTCCTTATGGCAGAATTGCTAGAGGACCTAAGCACTATGCAATGACCTCAATAGTGTCTCCCAACGGATAGGCCTTAAGATTAACATGGACGAAACAAAAATCACGTTTAACGTCCATGTCACACCTATGCCTGTAGTTGTTGGGAGCACTAAGCTCGAAGTTGTTGACGAATATGTTTACCTGGGACAAATAGTCGAACTAGGTAAGTCCAATTTTCATATAAATCCCCAGCGAATTCAGTACATTTCAAATGTACTATGCAAGGCAATGGTCACATCCAATATTCTTTAAGTCAATAATTTGAGTGTCGCTAGTCAATTCCTCTTCACAGTTTTTGCAGCTTACTTTGTATATTGTACATATAGTATTAAATTATAAATACGTATCTTATTTTTCTTCATCCTTTTGCTATATTTGGAATTCAACAGACTTTACGCTTTCCTATTTTTTTGTAGTTCTGCTTTCTTTTTTTGACTTTCTTCTTCTTTCGTTGTTTTAACTTCAAATTTCTTAATTTTGTAATCAATACATCATTCTTTTTCTGTTGCTCCACTTCTTCTTTTTGTTCTTAACATTTTCTCCTTTCTTTGGAAGAAACAGCTCCTATTAGTTTCATCCCATTTCTAATCGCCCCCATAACTTGTGTTATAATTGCTCTTCTTTGTATTGATGGATGGATTTTTGACATGATGGAATTCTAAAACAAATTATTTTAGATTTCATGTTAAAATAACCGTGCATACGTTTAACCCTTATTAAAAAGGCTTTAAGGTACTATTTTGTGCAGCGGGACTAACTGCTGACTACTGGATTTTTAGACCCATTGGTCGGCCCCTGACATACAATTACATTTGTACGCGGCTGAATACTGGTAAAATACACTTTTCGTCTTATAAGAGTTAAACCCAAAGTAATGAGCAAAATTGGTACTATTAGTTTCGTTAATTTCAACTGTATATAAGAAAATCACGATAAAACCAGTAGTAAGCCACTTATGGCTGAGTACTGGATCTACCTTAAAAATTCGAAACCCACTAGTCGGCCACCTAAATTACAACATATTAAACAAATAAAATGCATGTGATAGTTAATTTTATTACAAAATAAACATTTTATTGTGACACAGTATAACAATTCACCACAAATTACAGCAAATACACTCAAAAACTTACGAAAAACTCGAGCAGGTTTCCTTAAGAAAAAATTGCAACAGCGACGTATCTAGTCATGTCTTTGGCAGCAGTGCAAATTAACAAGTGTAGCTCGTGAACCTGTCATGCTATTTGTTCATAGGTGTGCGTATTGGTCAATAAGGGGACACAGATTCAACTAAACGTTATTTTAATGGAGTTAACAGATTTCAACGTCTATTTATATGGAAATAATGTTTGTAAGGGCTGAGTACTGGTGCGGGGCTGACTACTGGGTGTTTTACCCTACGTGGTCTCGGAGAGCGACCGACATCAGCCACGCCGTATGGAAACATTATCGTACATGAGAAATTCCTGGCCTATTTGGATTCTGTGTGGAACAAAAGCAGACTCTACTACCTCCTCGTGCTATTTATGTGCAGTCATGCTGCCTTGGATCCAAACGAGCTAGATTCGTCCGTCAAGACGAATTTCTGCTCACCCCGTGTTTGTCTCTCCTTGTTATGAGTGGACCTCCTGATATTGCCGTCGAGGGCTAACTCTCCCGGGAGTTCTCCAAGCGCGTGTTCTTCGTTAATCCGGATGAAACCCAAACCGGGACTCATCGGTGAATAACACTAAAGAGTTCGGAACTCCATGATTTACCAAAGCCGTCGATCGCGATTGCCACGTCGCAATGATGGAATACGTAGCGGTGTAGACCGCTCGTAGGAGCATGAATATTAACTTTATGCAACCTCCTTCGCACGGTTTGGTCACTTACCAGCAGCTGGTGGTCCTCCCAGAGGCTTTGTAGTAGTTGCATCGCTGTGATATTGGGTTGTCTTCTGGCGGTCATTTGGAGAAATCGATCCTGTCTGCGTAGTAATACGATATCTACCCATCTGCCGTTCAGCCACATCCCCAGTACTGTGATAACGTGACCACAACCATGATATCAAGTTTTGGCTGGTGTGTAGGGCCTCAGCAACGACGCGTTGAATAGCATCATTTTCTAATATATCCACGGCTTGTAACATTTCATCTCAACTCAAATGATAATATGACATGACTCTTAAAACTCACACGGCACGTTAAATAAAAAAAGAAAAACAATCTAATTCCTTTTCATTAATTAATATCAGTAGAACAATTTTAATTTTTCTTGACGTAACGAATTACTAATAATTTTGCCGTTGTATTTTGTTTTTTAAATTTTGAAAATATAATAAAAGAGGTTCCAATCCGTATATAAACTTTTTATAGAAACTACTTTTTATAAAAAGATTTTAAACTATAAACTCGTAAATAATTAAGGATTAAGGTATCCCTAGATTCTGTTGATGTGTGTAGATTCTGAAGTGGGTGCTAAGATAGTGTATCAAGGAATTACGACTTCAGAGATGATTGTATGAAAATTATTTGTTTTTAATTTTTGAAGACAGACTTTCTATCTAAAGTTAAATTATTTTACTATTTTTCTAAAGGTCTAAAGATTGCCACATAAACACATATCATGTGCATTTAAATCATTTTCCACTTTTCCATTCTGAATGAAAGTTTTTCTTTAAATTTAATACAGGGTCTTCCCTAAAGTTTTTTCACTCAATTAAAACATAAATTGCTTTAAGAGGTAGTCGCGTGTCTGAAAATGCATTTAATGGCCTATACATTTCGCGTAAATGTGAATTTGTTGTTATACAAAACACAATGAAATCTAAACCTAATCGCATTCGTTATCTGATCATACGGCAAGTTGATACCAAATCACAAAGCTAAAGAGAAATAAGCATTAAATTAAATAAATAAATAATATTTAAAGTGTTAGATACATTTTTCTGTACAGTTTATACTTTAAATTATTATTCGAACATCATGGCAATTAAATAAGTTTGTGCAGTTTTTTCTTCCTATAGAATAAGGATAACAAACGAGCACACAGTCCACCTGATAGTAAGTGGATCATGTGGTCCATAGACATCTACATTTATCTTTATTTAAGAATCAAACTGCAGATGCGTTATCACCCCCTGTGGACTAAGATCGAATGGCGCGTTTTCAGAAAAATGGTCTCTGGTTCTCTACACTCACTATACGAAAAACAGGAGCATTAAGCTGGTACGTTAGTATTCTGTGAGAGCGTGGTGCTACCCCGGTCAAGCCGACTCATTCGTGCCATAATATACCATAATATACCTGCAGCGTGGCTCTACCAAGAATGAGGTTTATAGATTTATTCAGAGTATTATTTATGGTTTATAAATACAAGACGACAAATATCACAGACTGAAAATAAAATGTTCACGGAATTTTTTTGTTACAAACCAACATCACTCTGCATCCAATATAGTACAAAAATGCATCTATTGACATCAAACATGTTATCTTAAATATTAAAGTCCACTGCTGAACATAGGCCTCCCCCATATATTGCCTCATAGAGGGCCTATTTGCCATAGATGTCACGCCTGACAAGCGGGTTGGCAACCGCCCTTTTTTATTTTTAGTCGTTATTAGGGAGACGCTACTGCCCATGTCGTGATTGGTTTCCCTCTCATACCCACGGGATGATGTGGGCTAGTAGATATTCTTACACCGCCATTACACGGTCACGGTTTTGCACGTAAATCATATTTATATTTTATATTTTATACTAGCTGTTCCCCGCGACTTCGCCCGCGTGTTATTTGGGGTTTTAAATTTTTTGCGCGGAACCCTAATTCTTTTTCTTAAATAAAAGTAGCCTGTTACTCCTTGTGATATCAGCTATCTGCCAGTGAAAATCCCGTCAAAATCAATCCAGCCGTTTCGGAGATTAGCCGGAAAAAACAGACAGACAGACGGACAGACAGACAGACAGACAAAAACCTTAAAAATTGTATTTTTGTTATTAGTACCGTATAAACTTTCAAATGTATTTAGTAAAAAGCTGTAATTTTGACATTACAAACAGACACTTCAATTTTATTTATTTGTATAGATATAGATTATTTAAATAAATTATTACATTTTTATTTATTAAACTACATGTTTATTGTTTAACACACAATAATTATATCAACCTAAGTATTTGATTACATTAGATTAATAATAATATATTTGTCTATAATGGAATCAAAAATATCATAAAGTTTATCACTGATGTTAATATGTTATGGGATCATTATAATCCCTCTTTATTTCTATTACCTTGCTATAAATAAACATTTCGCTACAGTACACTAAATTACTTAAGTAGACTATTGATTGCTCTATTCGTGGCAGTGAGCTGCAGAGCTAGCTGTCACCTGCACTGTAAGTCGCGACAGGTTGCATTTGGAACCGACTGCAACATCGCTTTGCACTTAGTGCATCAATTTTTAATTGTACCAATTATACCAAAGCGAGGTATAAAATTAAACCGCGCTTTGTTTGCATTGTTTGATTTTAATTTCTCACAGTTATCATTGAAAAACAACAAGATTATTAATATAAAAAAAGCCGAGGAGGAAGCCGCGCCTTGTGCTCTAGTGCGCCTTGCTTAAGAAGGAAAGGGGAGTAGTAGCACCCCCCCGACAAGGGACCGCCATGTGGTGAACGGCGATGGTGAGGTCGCGGATGTGTGTGAAAGCGTTCCCGTGGCCCTACCAATATACCGAACCGGACAAATCAAAAACCCTGATAGTTTAGCGTGCGCTGTGTAAATTGATAGTGTTATGTGAAAACAATGTATGGTGGAATTGTTTTTCTGAAAAAGTCCACGACACTACTGTCCCATAAATTTAACTCGCAATAAAAAAGAAAAGATTAAATTAATTTTAATTTATGTTTGTGTAATCAAGTACACTTCCATAGTTTTATACATTTTATTTAAATTAACAGAAACCTTGTATAGTACCTTGAACCATGAATCAGTAGTTTAATTTTTACAAGTGTTTTTCGTAAGCAAAAATTAATCTTGCGTGTCTCCTACTTAGATGACTCGAACTTGAAGCACAGCAGACCGATAAATAAACTTACCACTTCGCACCCCAGGTCACCTTTAATCATCTCATCCATTCACCCATCCATCCATTACAGCCTATAAAAGTCCATTGCTGAATATAGACCTCCCTCACAGATTGCCTCATGAACGGGTTTTGCCATAGTTGCCACGCTTGGCAAGCGAGTTGGCAACCGCTGTTTATTATTATTTTGACTTCTTATCCCGACAATACTGCTGTCTATCTCCTGTTTAATTTTCCCTCTGTCGCCTCTGTGTAAGGACGACACCCCCGGGTACGATTTGGGGTAGTGGATATTCTTACACCGTCATTACATGGTTTAATCATCTGGCCACAGATATTTTGTGCTACCCGTGCGAAGACGGGACGGGTCGCTAGTGGGTAATATTTTATATATGATGTTCGTCTACTACAGCACTTTTAGCTACGCAATTAGGTAGTAATGCTGTAGGGAAGTATTTTCATTTGCCGTCGCTCTTGCACTATAGCAACCATGTAATTCCTGCTGACGGACAACAATATGAGAGGAGATAAAAGGTCAGCTATAAAAATTTAGGTAGCCAAATATCACGTCGAAAACACCATATTAAAATTTTACTCTTAATTATATGATTTGTACTTCAACTTATATAAGATTGATTTTGAAATTACTATCCACATATTATAATATTGCTTATGTATATAATACCTGTAGTACTTATATTATTGTACACCGATTTCATACTCACCGAGTAAAATGAACTGCTGAAAGATTTTTATATATTCACTATAGTTAACGAGATTTTATGAACGGAATACTTCATCGGGGTGAACGAGTTTTCATTAGTTAAGGCTAGGTGTAAAATAATTAAATTACAGTTAACTACATTAATCTATTCATTTGCATAGTAATTATCTTGTTATTGTGTTAATGTTATTTTCAAAATGTATCTTATAAATGTTATATACATATTATATAGTCTGATGTGTACTATTGAAATTGAAACTAAATGTCAGTTCACACCGAGACGCGACGCGACGCGACGATGCTTGAAGAGGCCAGTGGTGGCGCCGCGAGATGCATGGTGAAATCGCTGGCGGCGTACCGCTTTTGTACGCTGCGACTACCGACGAAGCACCGCTGCGTCGGGATGCGCCGCGCTACGCCGCGAGATATCTCGAAGCGCAGCGTCACGTAGCACGACGCTTTAATTATTATATATACTTTATTTTTTAATTTTCTTAATAAAATGTGTATCTTTTAGTATAATGAATAAAGTTATATTTTGTTTCACTATCTTAAAAAGTGCGCGTCGCTTTGCGTTGCGTCACGTCTCGGTGTGAGCCGACCATAAGCTGCTACAAATGCTAGAATAACGTAGTCAAACTAAAGGGTAAGGTAAACTTTGAGCTCACTCAACAAGCTTTTAGTTGACAACGTAATATACTTCATTTTATAAGTAAGCCAAACCATAACGGGAGTTTCTTGAACATGAAAGGTATTTATAATAGATAGATGATCATTACATTGCTTAAAAGGTAGGTCACCAAAATAGCCTATTTGAGGAATATTTAAGGTTTAAACAATGCTTATATATTTTGGCTGTTATCAAAAACTATTTTGCGAACTTTGCATTTTAATAAGATGCTAAATTAAAAAAAATATTCGCATCTTTGTTTTATGGCGGCACCAAAAGCAAAATCTATCAACACGTTAAGTCCCGTAAGTTATCATAAGATTCAATTCTAGAAAATGTCTAAAAAGTTTAAGCAGAACGAAAAATATCCTCGTCCTATCGCGCCAGCCTTATTAATCCTAGTACCAAACTACTTCACTGAGCAATACAACCAAGGCGACCTTTGTCACACTATCCGTGAATTTTTGCAACATCAGGGGACTTCATTCCAAACTTAACACTGTCCATTACCATCTAGAGACGGCAAAGCCGGCCTTGCTCTTTTTAACCGAGACTCAGATGTCCTCTCCGGCTGATACTTCATATCTCTCCTACCCAGGGTACAAATTGGAACACTCCGTTGTGCCCCGGGCTGGAGTTTGCGTATACGTCAGAGAGGACATCTGTTTTTGACGCCTCGACAGTCTTGAAGGTACGGACCTGTCCGTCCTATGGCTGCGCATAAATAGCGACGACCATGGTTACTTCGCCTACGCGGATTCCAGATGTGGAGGATCATACACCTTCCCTGTTGGACCTTCTGCTGACCTCTCATCCGGACGGATATCAGGTCTCCGTCGAACCATTGTCTGATCCGGAGTACAGTGCCACTCACGCTCCAATTGCAGTTGCGATTTGCAGCTTGCCGCCGTGTATGGCACAATAGGTCAGCTGATTTGGACGGGATGCGATCTTTTTTGCAACCTACCCTTGGGGGCAGGTTTGCTTCTCGTCGGAAGATCCCAGCATTGTTACCGATTCTGTTGCTGATGTGGTAATTCAGGGTATGAAAATTTTTATTCCATCCTCTGTGGTGCCCATCGGAGGCAGATCCCAGCCATGGTTAGGTCGCTACTGTAAAATAGCATCACCCTATAAGCAGGTGTGCTACCGGGCCTGGGCTGACGCATCAACGTCTCGGGATGTAAACACCAGCGCACTTAAAAAAAAGTATAATTCCGCCTCCAGGTCCTTCAAAAGCGTCATTGCCAAGGCAAGGTCTGAGCACATATGCAGAATTGGTGAGAAGCTAGTTCGCCTTCCTTCGGGAACCCGTGCATTCTGGTCTCTCGCCAAGGTTCTCCAAGGGAACTTCTGTCAGCCATCTCTTTCATCTCTGCACAGAGAGGACGACTCACTGACCCATGCCGCAAAGCAGAAAGCCGATCTGTTGAGCTCTCTCTTTGCGTCCAACTCTACTCTAGATGACGGGGGTAACATACCGCCGACCATCCCGCGATGTGAGTGCTCCATGCCAGATGTGCGGTTTACACAGCGCTCGGTTTGCAAAGCACTCTTCTCCCTGGACGTCAGCAAGTCGAGTAGGCCCGATGGAGTCCCTCCCATTGTGTTGCTCCGGAGTTGGCATCGGTTTTAACGCGTCTTTTCCGGTACTCCTACTCCCAAGGCTTAGTCCCGAATTAGTGTAAGACAGCTTTGGTCCACCCGATCCCTAAAAAAGGCGACCGCTCAGACCCGTCCAACTACAGGCCTATCGCCATTACCTCCTTGTTCTCCAAAATAATGGAATCCATTATAAACTGCCAGCTCATGAGGTACCTTGAGGATCACCAGCTGATTAGTGACCGCCAGTACGGTTTTCGTCGGGGTCGATCAGCTGGTGATCTTCTAGTCTACTTAACTCATAGATGGGCGGAGGCAGTAGAGTCCAAGGGGAGGCAGTGGCCGTTAGTTTGGACATAGCGAAGGCCTTCGATAGGGTCTGGCACACAGCGCTTCTTTCGAAACTTCCTGCCTATGGGCTTCCCGAGAAATTGTGCAAATGGATCACCAGTTTCCTTGCTGATCGGAGCATCAAGGTCGTAGTAGACGTTGCATGCTCTGATTTCAAGCCTATCAACGTTGGTGTTCCACAAGGCTGCGTGCTATCACCAACGCTGTTTCTCCTGCATATCAATGATATGTTGCTAACTGGTACCTTTCATTGCTATGCGGATGACAGCACTGGTGATGCCTTATATACCGGCCGTGCCAATGTTTCTCGGGAAAACGTCGCTGAGTACCGGAACAAACTGGTGTCTGAAGTCGAGTCTTTGCGTAACGAAGTCTCGGATTGGGGGCGACTAAATGTAGTCCAGTTCATCCACAGAAGACACAAGTTTGCGCATTTACCGCTAAAAAGAATCCCTTTGTCGTATCTTCTCAGTTTCAAGGCACTCCCCATGCTGCCTCAGCTAGTATCGGAATCATTGGCGTCGACAAATCGAATAGTGTGCACTTTCGTGGTCACTTGGAAGGGAAGGCCAAATTGGCCTCTAAAACGCTTGGCGTGCTCAGCAGAACGAGACAGTATTTCATGCCGGCACATCGCTTGCAACTTTACAAAGCGCAAGTTCGGCCCCACATGGAATACTGTTCTCATCTCTGGGCCGGTGCACCCCAGTGCCAGCTACTTTCACTTGACCGCATCCAGCGCAGAGCGGTTCGAATCGTCGACGACCGAGTTCTTTCTGATCAGCTCGATACACATGCACTGCGTAGAGATGTTGCATCTCTTTGCGTATTTTATCGCATCTATCACGGGGAGTGCTCTGAGGAATTGTTTCGACTAATTCCAGCCGCTCAATTTCACCATCGCACATCGCGACAAAACTCGCGTTACCATCCATACCATCTGGATGATTGGCGGTCCACCACTGTGCGATTTAGAAGAAGTTTTCTCCCTCGCACAACTTCCTTGTGGAATCAATTACCACCACCGAATTTTCCGGATCGATACGACTTAGGAACCTTCAAGAAAAGAGCTTATACCTTTCTAAAAGGCCTGCAACGCATCTGCAGTTCCCCTGGTTTTGCGGTTGTTCATGGGCGGCGGTAATCACTTACCATCAGGTGAGCCGCATGCTCGTTTCCCCCTCTTCTATAAAAAAAAACCACGATCACTATTTTACTAACCGAGTGTTGCATTATTAGAATAAAAATTGTAAGTGCAAAACCGCTAGCAAAATTAGAAATTGATCGAGGATCGCGTTGTCTGTGCTCACGCTGCGCAGACGTGTTCTTCGATCGAGCCCATGTGCTCCCGTATTCTACAGTACCTTTGTGTGCGTATGAATAACAGAAAATTTTTCAGAAGTGATTCAGTGGTCATTGCTGCCGTCAAGTTGCACCAGCCCGCCGGCCCATTGTCCCTTTTGTGTTGTGATTAGTGTAGTGCCCCACGCTCTGCCGATTTCCAATAATCGTAAGAAGTTTATTTCACACCGCCGCTTCAGAGGCGGTTGTTCTAATGTTTTAATTCCTGTGTTCACTTTTCGCTTTAGGCGACAGCTAGATACACACCCTAGCACACCCACGTGCCAGGTTCTAGGTTTGTCTTAAGAACACACCTCCCTCGCTGTGAGTTTAGGGACTTGGTACACAAGTGGTTTTCGTTAAGCATTAACAAAATGGTGGCTGTTACTACAACCAAACTCGTCGACTTTCTAAGTCGCATCTGCCCCGACGTTCGGGCGACATTTTTTGGACAGCGAGACATGCCTGCTATTGAAAGTCCGATCGTGCGCATCAACGACCCCATGTCACCACAGCACAGGACCTGCGAACCCCGAGTTCGTAAACACCATTTACGATGTTGCGTCCCCCGCAGCTTCTTCGTTCTCCTCCGCCCTCCCCGGTATTCTCAGATGCCGTCAGGCTCCGAGATAGAGTTAGAAGCAGCCAAACCCGCCAAGCCCAAAGACGACGGCTTCACCCTCGTCTCGGACAAAAAGCGTACGGTGGCCAGGGCATTTGCTTCCGCGTCTCGACGACGGATGACTTCCGCGCTTTAACTGTGCATCTGAAAGCTCAGAAACTGAGTTTTTACACTTACTCCCTCGCGGAAGACCGCTACCTTCGTGTCGTCGTTCGTGGTTCCCTAAGGAGCTCGAAACGGAACATATTCTCAGCGATCTGAAATTGCAGAACCACCCAGTTAGGGAAGTACACAGAATGCACCATCTAATCTTTGCCTAGTCATGCTGGACCTGTCTCCGGAAGGCAAAGAAAGTTTCAACGTCCGTCGAATCTGCAACCGTTGCATCGTTGGTCAATGCCACCGATGCCAGTTTTAGGCCAAAAGCTGTTTCGCCCGGCATGGCCCGGCTGTAAAATAAACTCGATCGAAACATTCCGACAGATCACAGGCCGGTCGCATTACAATTGGGCCGGTCGGCAGGTGAGGTCCCTCAGACCCAAACCATCGTTGACTGGCGTAAACTAGAGGTCAAATTCGAGTCCATGAACTCCCAGCATTTAGATACTATACCCGACAATATAGACTCGCTGGAGGAAGCCAGTAGAGTGATTAGCTCCCTATCAGCTCGCCTCACTTCAGCGGTCGAAGAATCCTCACGTAAAGTTCGTGTGTCAAATGATCAGTAGCTTCCGGCAGATCTTTAACAACTGATTAGAGCGAAAAACACCGCGCTAAAATCTTACGACCGTTATCGCACAGAAAATAACAAAATTCGGTTACGTTCTTTACAAAAAGAGATTAAATAACGCATAACCGAATTTAAAAACGACAAATGGGAAAACCTCTTAGAATGAATAGAACCTTCTCAAGACGCCTTTTGGAAGCTCACTAGAGCTCTAAAATTGGAGAAATCTCCTCCCATACCACATCTTGTTAGACTAGACTATCCCGGTCTCGCCTTAGATGATCTCGAAAAAGCCGAATACCTAATCGACAGTCTAGAAAGCCAGTGTACCCCATACAGCAAACCAACAGATCCCGTTCACCTATTAGAAGTAGAAGCGGAAGTCGAACGTAGTCTGCGTTACCACCAGCGGACGAACTGGGCGAAATGACTTTTGGCAAAGTCAAAGATACCATAAAAAGCCTTAAGAATAGATTAGCCCCTGGGCCCGACTGCATCAGCAACAAAGAGATCAAATCTCTTTCGGCGCTACAAATTTTACGTCCTCGTACAAATATTCAACGCGATGCTCTCCAGCTGCACTTTCCCGGATATCTGGAAAGAAGCAGACGTAATAGGGATCCCAAAACTAGGGAAACCGCAAAATCGACCCACCAGCTACAGGCCCATCAGTCTTTTTTTTATAGGATAAGGGTGACAAACGAGCACACAGTCCACCTGATGGTAAGTGGTTGCTGCGGCCCATAGACATCTACATCTATCCTCTATTACAAATCAAAATGCAAATGCGTTGTCACCCGTGAGCACTAAGATGGAATGCGTCATTTCCAGTAAAAAGGGCCTCCGGCCACCTGCACTCACCAAGCGAAACGCAGAGGTAAACCTCTACTTCACGCTGGTATTCTGTGAGGTCGTGGTACCACCCCGGTTCGAGCCGGCCCATCCGTGCGACAGCAAAAGCTGCCGCGTGGCTCTACCACTGTTATCTTTCATATTAGTCTACTCAACACATTGAGTAAATTATACAAGCACATCATTCAAAAACGCCTCCGTCACTTTACTGTTATTAACAGGCTTCTCACCAATGAGCAGTTAGGCAAACACTCGTGCACTCACCAAATTCATCGCCTTACAGACTATATTCTTTTGACTTTAATTACGAACCAACAAATTAAAAGGTCTCAAAACACCGGAGCCCTCTTCTTCGATGTCGCAAAGGCTTTTGTTTGGCACGATGGCTTGCTCTACAAGCTGTATAAGCTTAACGTGCCTGATAGGCTCATACACATCATCCAAGCCTTCTTTACAAATGGCTTGTATAGTAGAGGGAACCTGTTCCACGAAACGTTTTTAAAGGCCGGGGTCCCAAGACTCCGTCCTGTCTCCAATCCTCTTTACACTGGTAAACACTGCTTTCTTCGCCAACGATACGGCACTCTTTGTATCTGACTATAATAGGAAAAGTCTCACTTTAAAATCTAAAAATGCTATCAATCACTTAGGGAAATAATTCTGCCTATGAATAAACGAAGTGAATCACAAAAAAAGTGTAGCAATATACTTTCAACGGAGTTCAACCTCAAAAAAGATTCGAGGGCCAAAAGCTAAGCTAGATATTATCTTATACGGCCGCCCCATCCCTTGAGTAAACTCCTCCAAATATCTGGGAGTCACGTTTGACGTCCGCATGAGTTTCTCGAAACACAAAAGTCTAGTTTTCAATTGAGGCAAGACAGTTACTGGCCGTCTTCACTCTCTTGTTAACAGAAAGAGTAAGTTGTCGCTAAGACACAAACTCCACCTGTACAAAACCTGCGTAAAATCTATCATGTCTTGCGCAAGTGTAGCTTTTACCCACACTTATAGGACTCACTTATGCGAACTACAGTAAGTTCAAACTTTTTTATCCGAAAAGCCTCCGGAGCACGGTGATATCAACGTAATTCAGATCTGCACAATGATTGCCAACTTCCCACTATCTCTGAATACTTTAAGGAGATATCTCAGCGCTATAGCCAACTACACCCCGATACCAAACGTCACGCGGACTCTCCGTAGACCGCGGAACAACCACGCTCCCTCGATCCCGTCGACTCAAACGGCCCAGGCACATCAAACACTGACACTTCACTCACATCAATTGGGACAAGCACAAGTAGGTAGGTTTTATACGTGGTAGAGCCATGCTGCAGCTATATTAGTAGTATAGCCTACACACCGTACACCCGCGTACCTGGGTGGTGAGAACCAAATATCGACCGACACGAGCTAATCAATTAGAGGCAGGGGTTTGGACACCCTCACTAGGACAACGGTTTGATAGCTCAAAAAAATAACGTCAATAGAAGGGATATGATGATTGGTAACAATATTTATTTATTTAATATTCTTTATTGCACACCATACATAAATTACAGAAATTATATATGTATATAAAAGAATATATGGCAATATGGCAGGTTTGAAAGATGACCTTATCACAAAAATTGATAAGGGCGTGCTTCGATGGTTTGGGCACGTTGAGCGAATGAGTGAAGACCGAATGGTGAAGAAAATATATAGCGCGAAAGTTAATATTAAAAGGTGTCGAGGTAGACCGAGACTAACTTTTTTTTTTCTCTTTATTTGGATCACCAATAGACGATACACAATACTAACAAAAAATATAACTTAACAATGCGACTACATGCTATGTGTTCATCTTCTTACAGGTAACCACAACTTACATAAATAGCGAAGTGACTTTTTAAAAAAAATAGAAAACAGATAGTTATATGATAATAAATATACATGGAAAACCAGATTTGATATAGCTACAGTTTGTGGATTTCATGCTTACATTCTATACATAATATTGATATTAAATTAAATCTACTAATTTTATTACACATTTCTGAAATGTTTATGGATCAAATACTTAAATCTAGACAACGGTGTATACATTATATCTATTTCTATGGAATTTGGTATACGGTTGTATAATGACATCATTCTGGTAAGTGGGGAATTACGACCTAAATTACTTTTACAGAGACGCTCTTTGAAGAGCTTGTAAGCCTTAAAGCGCGGTAACTTATTTGGCACAGATATATTTATTTTACTTAAAAGTTGCGGGCAGTCAATATGGTTATGTAATAATTTGTGCAAGAACATAAGATCTAGTTTTTTCCTTCTATTGTTAAGTGTTGTCATTTTAATATATTTAAGTTTTTTATGATATGAATTAAATAAATGTGATTTCTTTGTGTGGTGACATAAAAAGAACAAAAATCGCTTTTGAATTTTTTCAATGCGGTTCTTGTGTACTTCATAAAATGAATTCCAGACTTGAGGACAGTATTCCAGAATACTCCTTACTAATGTATTATATAGCAATATAATAGTTTTAGGGTGCTTAAATTGCCTAAAATTCCGCATAATAAAACCCAACATTTTGGAGGACCTTTTTATGATATCATCTAGGTGAGTATTGAAACTTAATCTGCTGTCAATCATAATACCAAGATCTCGAATAATAGAAGCCGGTTCCAAAGGTGTCTTATTTATCTTATATTGAAATAAGTAAGGTTCTTTGTTACGTGAGAAAGTTATGACGTGACACTTATTCACATTCAAAAGCATTTTATTGTCTCTACACCAATTACACAATCTATCAATGTCCTCTTGTAGCAATACACTATCACTAATGCTTCTTATTGGCCATAACACCTTAAGATCATCCGCAAAAATATAAGGCTCAGAGTTCGGAAAGCAATTAACTATATTGTTTATAAATATTGAGAACAAGAGTGGACCAAGGTTTGAACCTTGAGGAATACCTGATGTGACGACAAATGTTTTCGATCTAGCTCCATTGACAACCACAAATGATTGGCGATCTTTTAAGTAGGACGCAAGCCACTGTAAATTAGAGCCCACAATACCAAAGTGAGACAATTTATGGAGAAGTATTTCATGGTCTACCTTGTCGAATGCCTTGCTAAAGTCAGTATATATTGTATCGACTTGAACGCGTTGATCAACGAATTCCGTCAAGGTTTCGACAAAGTCGACCATGTTCGTGTTAGTGGATCTACCTCTGATAAATCCATGCTGCTTATTTGTTAGCTGAGTTTTAACATGGTTGTATAGATAAGAATAGATAATACTTTCAAATACTTTTGAGAAAATAGATAGAATTGATATTGGTCTATAATTTTTTATGTCTCGCTTAGAGCCATCCTTATGAATTGGCACAATTTTAGTTTCTTTTCAACGTGCTGGAAAGATACCTGATTTTAGAGACTTATTAAATATTATGGTAAGGGGGCGTGACAATTGTTTAGCGCAATTGACAATGAAAACTGGTGGTATGTCATCTGATCCCGGTCCCTTGCATAAAAAAAGTCTTTTTAATTTGATGAAGACTTCTAATTCATTTTGTTTTAGATGATTTAAGGTATTCAACTGCTCTTCAGTATTTTTTATGTTACAGTTATACACATTAGTAGATGATGCAGCATTATGGTAAATTGATGAAAAGTTTTTTGCAAACAACTCACTAATCTTTACATTATCCTCAGCTAACTCATTTTCCAGAAACTTAGATGATAAAGTATTACTTCTATTTTTACGTTTACTTTTTAAAAAGGTCCAAAAGTATTTTGGGTTTTGTGAGATGCTGCTTTCGATTCTGTTACAGTAGTTATTATAACTTAAAGATAATAATTTTTCACTTCTTTTTTTTAGTATTTCATAACTGATATTATCTAAATGATATTTTTTGTAACGAAGACGTATTTTATTTTTTTCTTTTAGAATTTTGATGAGATCTCCGCGGAACCATGCCGGATAACCATTGCATTTAGGTTTAGTCAGGGGAACATGAGCCGTAATAACTTTGCGTAAGGTTGCGTAAAAAACGTTAACCATTTCATTGACATTATCATGGTGCAGAAGCAACGATAACCAATCAATTTTTTGCAGATCATCGATTATAGAACTGTAATCTGCCTTAAAATAGTTAAACCGTGGTATTCGGCATGGGTGTAAATTTTGATACGTGGTTAGTGAAACAGTGAACTCCAATGGAGAGTGGTATAAATCAACTCTGACTATAGGATTGCCACTATCCTCGAGGTAAATATCTGAAAATGTAGAAAGCATGATATCAAGTGTTTTAGCGTTTTTGTTTTGTACATGATTATATTGTTTGAAATTATTCAAAGCTAAAAATTCGCAAATAAAATTATAGGAAGAACAATGTGAATTTACGGGATTCAAAAAACAGCCATTGTCACTCTTAGACTATTTTATATTTGGCATATTAAAATCTCCAACCAGAAGAGCATCCGAATGTTCAGATATAATATTACTGGAATTTTCTAGAAACTGTTCCAAGTCTGTCTGATTTATAGGTGGTGGAAGATAAATTACACTAACACAAATATTAATATAATGTTTGCCTCTCTTGAATTGAATAGTAAGCCATAATTCTTCTAATTTACTTTTAGTTTCTATTTTATATGATTGAAAATGTTTACGTACTGCTATCGCTACTCCCCCTCCAGTTTTTTTACAGGATAATGCATTAATATTACGATCTCTCCTATACACAACATATCGTTCATCGAACAACTCTGAATTAAATATGTTAGACTGCAACCAGGATTCCGTAACAAAAATAATGTCATAATCGTTCAGCAACACATGATTATAAAATTCTACAATTTTTGTATTAAGACCTCTTACATTTTGATAGTAACAATTGATAGACTTCATAGCCATTATAACAAATAATATGAATTTATACACACTAATCTTACACTATATGCAACAACTAAAGCTAAAGTTATATTTTGTTCAGCGATTCAATATTTTTAATGAAAACTGCAGGGGCGGTCTCAGATTGTCAAATAAATATGTGACCGCCTCTCACCCATACAAATTTATAATTATTTTCCTTCGCCTTTATCCTTGCAGCTTTATGAAGTTCTTTGTTATGTAAAGATAAATGCTCGGAGACATATATAGGTCTTTTGTTACCTCCAAGGCCCAAGTGAGACGAGTTGAGTTTGTCACTTGGGTTTTTCTTGTTAAACCGTATAACTGCAGCAAGTAGTCCATCCCGAACTAATGGGCTTGTTACTTTGACAATAATGGATCGTGGTCGGGATGACGATGGACTAGTACACACATGTATGTCGCTTTCTTTAAGGTCGAATGATACAGTTTTTGCTAATTGCATTACTGTCGAGATAAGGTTCTCAGATTTGTGCTCAGGTACATACTGAATCTCGATATTAGCAGAGCTTGCGTGTTGTTCCAGTTGTTCTAGACGATTTTTTAGTTCCATATTAAGAGTTTTCATTTCAGCTGCCTCTTTGAGAAGTCGTGTGTTATCTTCATTATTTCTTATGGAATCGATTTTTATTTTTTCCTATTGTTGGTTAATAAACTCCATTGATTCCTTCATGGAGCTAAGCTCTTTTTGAAGAATTATTACCTCAAACTCGACAGAGCGTATTTCAGAGCTGATAGTATTTTTTATCATGTCATTAATTTTATTTCTAAAGATATTACAGAGTTCACTTCGAATAATCTCCCTGATATCTTCTTTAGTTAAACATATATATTCAGGTTCTTGTAGTATATCAGTAGACGATTGATCTGAGTTTTTGCGTAATGCTCGTTGTGATACCCAGGAACAGGTCGGTGTAACAGTATTGTCAGTAAGAACTGTGTTTTCTGTTGTAGATGCTCTCACCGGTGTGTTCGCATTATCCCCCCTTTTCTTTACCTTACTACATGTAGGACAGATCCAATTCCTGTTCTGAGACGTTGAATAGTTCTGATATACGTCTTTAGTTATTCGCAAACACAAATAGTGATAATCATCCGAACTTTTACAGCATGTTATTTCTTCTCCCCGGGCAATTCCTTTGAGACATGCTACACATGTTGGTTTTCTTTGTCTTTTTTGTTTGTTCTCAGACATTATAATTTTTTTACAACCAATAATTTTAATACTTTTTATCCTAACAATTTTATTTGGTCACAAAAAGCAAGCGTGTTGAGGGCTCGAAGACACGATCATTGACACTATATTTAAATTGTCTCGCCACTGGACCAATCGTTCTTATCAGTTGGCGGTTAAATTATTGACTTTTCTTTCATCATCAGTTGGCGGTTAAATTATTAACTTTCGAAGACCATGATGTGAGCAAACTGCTCGAAGAGGGGAGGGTCAAGAGTACTCGGATACCTAGACGTGCATGTATGAAGAAGTAATGAATCTGAAAGAAGCGAAAGAGGTATGTAAGGATCGTGACACTTAGCGATCTGTTCTCTCTGGCTACCCAGTCAGGGATTGTGCGTGATGATAAGTAAGTAAGTATATAAAAGAAGTATACAATGGGCGGTCTTATTGCTGATAGCATTTTCTTCCAGACAACCAATGAATGGACAGGATTGCACGAATATGACACGGGCAGGGGAAATTGGTGTGTTAGAGAAAAAAGAGATAAAAAAGAATAAACACATATATATATATTATACATACACATACTACAAACATACATACATACAAAAAATAAAATACATATATATTGAATTATTTCATTAATTAAATGAAATTGATATGATACATATAATATATTATTTAATGGTTAGTGTGGAAGTGAAGTTAGAATTTAAAGTGCGAGGTAGTGATTCTTAACTAATTTTTTAAATACCGAAAGGGATGGTGCTCGTTTTACTGACAATGGGAGTTAATTCCATAAATGAACGGCTTGTACAGTAAAAGACTTGTTCATAAATTTTCTAGTGTATAGTGGCAAATTCAACTTCAAACTCTCTGCTGATCTCAAGTTACGCGAATGGGAATCACGAAGAAACTCAAAACGATTTTTGAGGTAAGAAGGGTAAGAAGGATTAAAGAGAACACTATAGAGAAGATGAAGTATGTGAGCATTCCGATGAAGTCGTATTGGCAACCACTTGAGCTTAGTACGAAAAAGAGATACATGGTCATATTTGCGCAATCCAAGTAAATATATAACTTATGCAAATATTCTGATTTCGCTCAAGTTTATCGAGCTGAGCTTCGATGAGATATAGATAGCTGACGTCTCCGTAGTCAAAAATAGGGAAGAGACTGGACTTGGCAAGCAAAGTTTTGGTGGAAATGGGAAGTACAATACCAAATCATAAAAAAACATCATTCTCATCTCCACCATTGCCTTACTCTTCGTGTTAAATATCATCAGATCAATCATCAGTCACAGATAATAGATGTGCGAAATTGCTGTACTTGCTAGGTGCATCGTTGTCTTTGGATAGTATTAAGCCTACGAGTATTTTAAAAACAAAGGGCAAAATCCATCCATCCATCCAAAATCGCCCTGTTTAATAAAAACATCGGACAAATACGATAAAAAATTGTCTATTTTATTATATTAGTTGCAAATAATTTTATAACACGGACTAGCTGCGTGCAAAAATTAAGATTAAAAAGTATTCTACTCGACTAATAACATTAATCGCCGCCATCTTCGCCAAATATCATGTGATGTCGTAGATAGAGGATTGACCAAAGTCTATGTGTGATGTCAAAAGATGGTTAGGGATGCCCAATTGATTGTAATCGATTTTTGAATTTTTAGTTGCATATTTTTTAATCTGAATTATATTTTGAATTTATTTGGAATAAAATTTCAAAAATAAACTACTATGAAAACATTAAATTACCATTTCTTTATATTTTTTTATATTATTCCATAAAAGTATAATTTAAAAAACCTACTATACCTAATAAATGAGGTCATACTCCATTTTGAATAGGTAGTTAGGATAATGCTGAAGAAAAATATTCGTAAATATAGTTATTCATGTTTATTCATATTCGATATCATATTTTCTAATGATCGTTTAGAAAGGAGTGTATTTTACGTCTTACTAAACGATAATTTACGAGTTTACGACAGTTAATATGTGTATACATTATATCTATTTCTATGGAATTTGGTATACGGTTGTATAATGACATCATTCTGGTAAGTGGGGAATTACGACCTAAATTACTTTTACAGAGACGCTCTTTGAAGAGCTTGTAAGCCTTAAAGCGCGGTAACTTATTTGGCACAGATATATTTATTTTACTTAAAAGTTGCGGGCAGTCAATATGGTTATGTAATAATTTGTGCAAGAACATAAGATCTAGTTTTTTCCTTCTATTGTTAAGTGTTGTCATTTTAATATATTTAAGTTTTTTATGATATGAATTAAATAAATGTGATTTCTTTGTGTGGTGACATAAAAAGAACAAAAATCGCTTTTGAATTTTTTCAATGCGGTTCTTGTGTACTTCATAAAATGAATTCCAGACTTGAGGACAGTATTCCAGAATACTCCTTACTAATGTATTATATAGCAATATAATAGTTTTAGGGTGCTTAAATTGCCTAAAATTCCGCATAATAAAACCCAACATTTTGGAGGACCTTTTTATGATATCATCTAGGTGAGTATTGAAACTTAATCTGCTGTCAATCATAATACCAAGATCTCGAATAATAGAAGCCGGTTGCAAAGGTGTCTTATTTATCTTATATTGAAATAAGTAAGGTTCTTTGTTACGTGAGAAAGTTATGACGTGACACTTATTCACATTCAAAAGCATTTTATTGTCTCTACACCAATTACACAATCTATCAATGTCCTCTTGTAGCAATACACTATCACTAATGCTTCTTATTGGCCATAACACCTTAAGATCATCCGCAAAAATATAAGGCTCAGAGTTCGGAAAGCAATTAACTATATTGTTTATAAATATTGAGAACAAGAGTGGACCAAGGTTTGAACCTTGAGGAATACCTGATGTGACGACAAATGTTTTCGATCTAGCTCCATTGACAACCACAAATGATTGGCGATCTTTTAAGTAGGACGCAAGCCACTGTAAATTAGAGCCCACAATACCAAAGTGAGACAATTTATGGAGAAGTATTTCATGGTCTACCTTGTCGAATGCCTTGCTAAAGTCAGTATATATTGTATCGACTTGAACGCGTTGATCAACGAATTCCGTCAAGGTTTCGACAAAGTCGACCATGTTCGTGTTAGTGGATCTACCTCTGATAAATCCATGCTGCTTATTTGTTAGCTGAGTTTTAACATGGTTGTATAGATAAGAATAGATAATACTTTCAAATACTTTTGAGAAAATAGATAGAATTGATATTGGTCTATAATTTTTTATGTCTCGCTTAGAGCCATCCTTATGAATTGGCACAATTTTAGTTTCTTTTCAACGTGCTGGAAAGATACCTGATTTTAGAGACTTATTAAATATTATGGTAAGGGGGCGTGACAATTGTTTAGCGCAATTGACAATGAAAACTGGTGGTATGTCATCTGATCCCGGTCCCTTGCATAAAAAAAGTCTTTTTAATTTGATGAAGACTTCTAATTCATTTTGTTTTAGATGATTTAAGGTATTCAACTGCTCTTCAGTATTTTTTATGTTACAGTTATACACATTAGTAGATGATGCAGCATTATGGTAAATTGATGAAAAGTTTTTTGCAAACAACTCACTAATCTTTACATTATCCTCAGCTAACTCATTTTCCAGAAACTTAGATGATAAAGTATTACTTCTATTTTTACGTTTACTTTTTAAAAAGGTCCAAAAGTATTTTGGGTTTTGTGAGATGCTGCTTTCGATTCTGTTACAGTAGTTATTATAACTTAAAGATAATAATTTTTCACTTCTTTTTTTTAGTATTTCATAACTGATATTATCTAAATGATATTTTTTGTAACGAAGACGTATTTTATTTTTTTCTTTTAGAATTTTGATGAGATCTCCGCGGAACCATGCCGGATAACCATTGCATTTAGGTTTAGTCAGGGGAACATGAGCCGTAATAACTTTGCGTAAGGTTGCGTAAAAAACGTTAACCATTTCATTGACATTATCATGGTGCAGAAGCAACGATAACCAATCAATTTTTTGCAGATCATCGATTATAGAACTGTAATCTGCCTTAAAATAGTTAAACCGTGGTATTCGGCATGGGTGTAAATTTTGATACGTGGTTAGTGAAACAGTGAACTCCAATGGAGAGTGGTATAAATCAACTCTGACTATAGGATTGCCACTATCCTCGAGGTAAATATCTGAAAATGTAGAAAGCATGATATCAAGTGTTTTAGCGTTTTTGTTTTGTACATGATTATATTGTTTGAAATTATTCAAAGCTAAAAATTCGCAAATAAAATTATAGGAAGAACAATGTGAATTTACGGGATTCAAAAAACAGCCATTGTCACTCTTAGACTATTTTATATTTGGCATATTAAAATCTCCAACCAGAAGAGCATCCGAATGTTCAGATATAATATTACTGGAATTTTCTAGAAACTGTTCCAAGTCTGTCTGATTTATAGGTGGTGGAAGATAAATTACACTAACACAAATATTAATATAATGTTTGCCTCTCTTGAATTGAATAGTAAGCCATAATTCTTCTAATTTACTTTTAGTTTCTATTTTATATGATTGAAAATGTTTACGTACTGCTATCGCTACTCCCCCTCCAGTTTTTTTACAGGATAATGCATTAATATTACGATCTCTCCTATACACAACATATCGTTCATCGAACAACTCTGAATTAAATATGTTAGACTGCAACCAGGATTCCGTAACAAAAATAATGTCATAATCGTTCAGCAACACATGATTATAAAATTCTACAATTTTTGTATTAAGACCTCTTACATTTTGATAGTAACAATTGATAGACTTCATAGCCATTATAACAAATAATATGAATTTATACACACTAATCTTACACTATATGCAACAACTAAAGCTAAAGTTATATTTTGTTCAGCGATTCAATATTTTTAATGAAAACTGCAGGGGCGGTCTCAGATTGTCAAATAAATATGTGACCGCCTCTCACCCATACAAATTTATAATTATTTTCCTTCGCCTTTATCCTTGCAGCTTTATGAAGTTCTTTGTTATGTAAAGATAAATGCTCGGAGACATATATAGGTCTTTTGTTACCTCCAAGGCCCAAGTGAGACGAGTTGAGTTTGTCACTTGGGTTTTTCTTGTTAAACCGTATAACTGCAGCAAGTAGTCCATCCCGAACTAATGGGCTTGTTACTTTGACAATAATGGATCGTGGTCGGGATGACGATGGACTAGTACACACATGTATGTCGCTTTCTTTAAGGTCGAATGATACAGTTTTTGCTAATTGCATTACTGTCGAGATAAGGTTCTCAGATTTGTGCTCAGGTACATACTGAATCTCGATATTAGCAGAGCTTGCGTGTTGTTCCAGTTGTTCTAGACGATTTTTTAGTTCCATATTAAGAGTTTTCATTTCAGCTGCCTCTTTGAGAAGTCGTGTGTTATCTTCATTATTTCTTATGGAATCGATTTTTATTTTTTCCTATTGTTGGTTAATAAACTCCATTGATTCCTTCATGGAGCTAAGCTCTTTTTGAAGAATTATTACCTCAAACTCGACAGAGCGTATTTCAGAGCTGATAGTATTTTTTATCATGTCATTAATTTTATTTCTAAAGATATTACAGAGTTCACTTCGAATAATCTCCCTGATATCTTCTTTAGTTAAACATATATATTCAGGTTCTTGTAGTATATCAGTAGACGATTGATCTGAGTTTTTGCGTAATGCTCGTTGTGATACCCAGGAACAGGTCGGTGTAACAGTATTGTCAGTAAGAACTGTGTTTTCTGTTGTAGATGCTCTCACCGGTGTGTTCGCATTATCCCCCCTTTTCTTTACCTTACTACATGTAGGACAGATCCAATTCCTGTTCTGAGACGTTGAATAGTTCTGATATACGTCTTTAGTTATTCGCAAACACAAATAGTGATAATCATCCGAACTTTTACAGCATGTTATTTCTTCTCCCCGGGCAATTCCTTTGAGACATGCTACACATGTTGGTTTTCTTTGTCTTTTTTGTTTGTTCTCAGACATTATAATTTTTTTACAACCAATAATTTTAATACTTTTTATCCTAACAATTTTATTTGGTCACAAAAAGCAAGCGTGTTGAGGGCTCGAAGACACGATCATTGACACTATATTTAAATTGTCTCGCCACTGGACCAATCGTTCTTATCAGTTGGCGGTTAAATTATTGACTTTTCTTTCATCATCAGTTGGCGGTTAAATTATTAACTTTCGAAGACCATGATGTGAGCAAACTGCTCGAAGAGGGGAGGGTCAAGAGTACTCGGATACCTAGACGTGCATGTATGAAGAAGTAATGAATCTGAAAGAAGCGAAAGAGGTATGTAAGGATCGTGACACTTAGCGATCTGTTCTCTCTGGCTACCCAGTCAGGGATTGTGCGTGATGATAAGTAAGTAAGTATATAAAAGAAGTATACAATGGGCGGTCTTATTGCTGATAGCATTTTCTTCCAGACAACCAATGAATGGACAGGATTGCACGAATATGACACGGGCAGGGGAAATTGGTGTGTTAGAGAAAAAAGAGATAAAAAAGAATAAACACATATATATATATATTATACATACACATACTACAAACATACATACATACAAAAAATAAAATACATATATATTGAATTATTTCATTAATTAAATGAAATTGATATGATACATATAATATATTATTTAATGGTTAGTGTGGAAGTGAAGTTAGAATTTAAAGTGCGAGGTAGTGATTCTTAACTAATTTTTTAAATACCGAAAGGGATGGTGCTCGTTTTACTGACAATGGGAGTTAATTCCATAAATGAACGGCTTGTACAGTAAAAGACTTGTTCATAAATTTTCTAGTGTATAGTGGCAAATTCAACTTCAAACTCTCTGCTGATCTCAAGTTACGCGAATGGGAATCACGAAGAAACTCAAAACGATTTTTGAGGTAAGAAGGGTAAGAAGGATTAAAGAGAACACTATAGAGAAGATGAAGTATGTGAGCATTCCGATGAAGTCGTATTGGCAACCACTTGAGCTTAGTACGAAAAAGAGATACATGGTCATATTTGCGCAATCCAAGTAAATATATAACTTATGCAAATATTCTGATTTCGCTCAAGTTTATCGAGCTGAGCTTCGATGAGATATAGATAGCTGACGTCTCCGTAGTCAAAAATAGGGAAGAGACTGGACTTGGCAAGCAAAGTTTTGGTGGAAATGGGAAGTACAATACCAAATCATAAAAAAACATCATTCTCATCTCCACCATTGCCTTACTCTTCGTGTTAAATATCATCAGATCAATCATCAGTCACAGATAATAGATGTGCGAAATTGCTGTACTTGCTAGGTGCATCGTTGTCTTTGGATAGTATTAAGCCTACGAGTATTTT
Organism: Parnassius glacialis; assembly: GCA_033319125.1. Classification (NCBI taxonomy): domain Eukaryota; kingdom Metazoa; phylum Arthropoda; class Insecta; order Lepidoptera; family Papilionidae; genus Parnassius; species Parnassius glacialis. Next base: position 19,361,594 of record JAVANC010000009.1, read on the forward strand.
AAAAACAAAGGGCAAAATCCATCCATCCATCCAAAATCGCCCTGTTTAATAAAAACATCGGACAAATACGATAAAAAATTGTCTATTTTATTATATTAGTTGCAAATAATTTTATAACACGGACTAGCTGCGTGCAAAAATTAAGATTAAAAAGTATTCTACTCGACTAATAACATTAATCGCCGCCATCTTCGCCAAATATCATGTGATGTCGTAGATAGAGGATTGACCAAAGTCTATGTGTGATGTCAAAAGATGGTTAGGGATGCCCAATTGATTGTAATCGATTTTTGAATTTTTAGTTGCATATTTTTTAATCTGAATTATATTTTGAATTTATTTGGAATAAAATTTCAAAAATAAACTACTATGAAAACATTAAATTACCATTTCTTTATATTTTTTTATATTATTCCATAAAAGTATAATTTAAAAAACCTACTATACCTAATAAATGAGGTCATACTCCATTTTGAATAGGTAGTTAGGATAATGCTGAAGAAAAATATTCGTAAATATAGTTATTCATGTTTATTCATATTCGATATCATATTTTCTAATGATCGTTTAGAAAGGAGTGTATTTTACGTCTTACTAAACGATAATTTACGAGTTTACGACAGTTAATATAAAAAAAACTTATCGTTACTGCATTATTTATAAATGAGTTCTTAAAAAAGAGCAATCTTGCGAACTAGATACAGATGTTATTATTAATATTGTTACAAGTATGGAAGAAGTAGAGACGTACGTGTTATTATAAGTATAGTAGGATATTGTCATACTTGGTAATATTATCGTATGACAAAAGATGATGTATGTAATATTGTTTGTAACGTATGGCTATAATAAATCTTAGGATATATTCATAAATCGTATTGTATTTGACGCTCCTATTTTTTATGTCACTAAATTGTCACTTGTCACTTGTCAGTCTCGAATGAAGAAAAAATACGATCCCAAAATCGATTCAAATCAAACATACTAGAATCGATTCTTGATTAAATCAAGCATTAACAGATCTATTTTCGATCAATCGCGAAGTTTTTAAACATGCCTAATATAGACACAGAACATTATTGACGATTATTTACCGTAAATACAAGTAATTGTATAGAAACATCATTAAATTAATAAACATAACATTACGCTTGTTGGGGACAGCTAGAGACCCGCCGCCCCGTCGCCCCTTCGTACCCCGCTACCCCCCGCGCATCCCGCACACCGGCGCCGATCCAGTGATGTCGGCGACCAATCAGCGCGCGTGTGGCTTCATTTGTCGTCGCACGGCACTACTCACAGACTGAGGCACCTTCTTGCGAGATATAAGAAGGGCGTCTCGGTCTGTGAGCTGTTCATTTCACTTCGGAAGCGGCACTCGAGAAGACTCTAAAGAAGACTCAAAACAACAGATCAAGACTCCACAACTGAAGACCTCTCTCTGTACATATTAGATAGTTATAGTGCCGAATATTGTAAATAGCGTAATACAGTATAGTAAAAAGTACCATCTTTTCTTCAAACAGTCCCCTAGTATAGCTAACCTCAGATCAGTCAATAAGTAATCAGTCAGAAATAAATATACAGTCCACTGTTCATCCATTATATTCTTGGTCCATCGCCGCCGGATTCAAGCCAGAAGAAAGAAGCAAGAAGTAAGAAGAAACAAGAAAGAAGCCAATTACAGAAGAAAGAACATAATTATAGAAGAAAGAACATAATTATAGAAGAGAGAAGATCATTATAGAAGATCTTCAAGGAAGAAAGAAGTTCGTCGACGAAGAGAGAAGATCGTCGGTACTAATTTCTTCCCTGTTTCTTGTTACGACTACGTCACATACGTCTATTGTCTGTTTCCAGACAATTTCTTGTTTCTTTAACCGCGTTTACGCGGCCAGGTGGTTGCTCCCTAACGGTGTCAAACTGTGACCATCTGGTAACGCCCTTGTGGTGGGAACGACATCCAATACGTGCGTCTTTTTGAAGACGATACGTACGTCTTTTTGAAGACGACCGGAGGTCGCAACGTGGGACAATGAGGAAGACACGAAGCCAGAAGGCACGGAACGAGGACGACACGCCGGTAGGAATGCGTATATTCGAAGAAGCACCCGCGTCCCCGTCCGATTATCTCGCGATGGCACAAGCGCCCTCCGCCGCGCCCGCGCCCCAGGCCCCGCTCGCGCCCGCATCTACGCCCGCGCCCGCGCCCCCGCCGCCGCGCCCCCGCCGCCGCGCCCCCGCCGCCGCGCCCCGCTATGTCCGTGTCTACGACCGATCGCTTGGGAGAGGTTAGCACATCCGCGCCGCGCACAGAGACACTCGCCGCGATTATTGAAGATCTTCCGTCTACAGAAACTAGTTCGATAGTACGTACCGTCGCGCCTGTAACAGACGTCGTACATAGGCCCGCACCTCGAGCTCCGTCGGTCCGCTCCGTTCGTTCAGCCCGGTCGACAGCTAGCGCGATAGCTAGGTTAAAACAAATTGAATATAACGCCGCGGAGGAACTAGCTGCAATTAGGAGGAAGCAATTGCAACTGGAAGAAGATCTTATTAAGAAGAAGTACGCTAGGGACGTCGCGCAACTGCAAGAAGAAACAGATAGGGAATGTATTATCGAAGACGAGTTAGTTGAAAATAGGGTACGCGTTGATAGGTGGTTAGAGAACGTAGAGACTGTGCGGGGGGAGTCGCCTTGCCGCCCGTCTCAGCCCGCGCCCCGCATCGAGTTAGAGCAGACCCTACCGAACAGGGTAACCGGTTACGACCACAGTAAAGATGCCCAGGGGAGGACGGTAGCGAATGAGGTTCAACCACGTCGCGTAGAAACGATACAGAGGGATAGTGGAGTCGCCGTAGAAATGAACCAGGTGGATCGTCGTGTACGGGTTACATCGCCGTCGCGCGTCCAACGCCGCACTCTATCGCCTACACATAGATCGCCACATCGCCACGCGGATCGTAGATCACCGTCGCCGTATAGGGATGTAGGTGTACATAGATCGCCATCGCCACATCGCCACGCGGATCGTAGATTATCGTCGCCGTGTCATAGGGATGTAGGTGTACATAGGACGCCAGCGCCACAGCGTAGGCTAGAGGGAGATAGGGATAGAGATAGGTCGCTTACTCCGCGAGGGAAAGAGAGGGGTATAGAGCGACTAGCGGAAGCTCTAGAGAATATGATTAGAGTCAGGCCCGCTGCCGCGAAGCAGACGCAGGACTTGCCTATTTTTAACGGTTCGGCCGCGGAATGGTTAGCCTTCAAAGCCGCGATGAAGGAATCCACGCGTTTATATGGATTCACAAATACGGAAAATATGGCAAGGTTAAGAAACTGTCTACGCGGTGAAGCTAGGGAGGTAGTATCGGCACTGCTGTTTACCGCGAAGGATCCAGCAGATATTATGCGAACATTAGAGCAGTGTTTCGGCCGCCCGGAAGTAATTATCGATCGAGCGTTAGAAGAACTGAAACGCCTTCCGCGCCCGGGTCAAACCGCTCAGGAATTGAATTCGTTCGCGATTAAATTACAAAATATAGTATGTATTTTACAGAACGTCGACGGCAAAGGGTATTTACAAAACCCAATGCTGACTAGGGAAGTAACTAGTAAACTAAGCCCTCACTTACGGTCGCGTTGGTGCGATTATGCGGAGCACTACGGAAGTGCAGACGAACCGGACATCGTTACACTGTCTAGATTCATGATGAGAGAGGCTGACCGTGCGTTGAGTCATGCCTATACGTCCGTAGCGCCGACTAAGGAATCGCCCGTAGGACGAGAGGCGCCGCCGTCGAAACGAGTTGTATTAACACGCCGCGTAGAGAATAGGGCCCGCGACGTAAAAACATTCACCGCCCAGGAGGACACCGGTAGTGCCTCTTGTATGTGTTGCGGGGGTGAACACGTGATCGCTAAGTGTAGAAAGTTAGCGCAAATGGGTGTGGACGACCGGTGGAATTGGGTAAAGGAAGAGGGGGTGTGTTTTCTCTGTTTGAATAGTAAACACCGACGATTTAAATGTAAAGCGAAGAAATGCGGCGTCGACGGCTGCAACGCCCCCCACCATGCCCTCCTTCACACCCGCAAGACCCGCGCACCTGAGACATCGGCAAAACCGGATGAGACCGTGCTCGTCGCGTCTAACGTTGGTAGTAATGCGTCCGTATTATTGAAAGTGTGTCCCATTACGTTACGTGGACCACGCGGTAGGGAAATAGATACGTATGCGTTGCTTGACGAAGGCTCGACTATTTCGTTGATCGACGACGACTTAGCGCGCGAGTTAGGAGCGGAAGGACCGGTAAAGCCGCTGAATATTAGAGGAGTAAACAATAGTCAGCGCGAGGCCGATAGCAGCCTAGTTAACATAGGCATACGTGGCAAGACGCGCAACGAAATGTATAGAATAAATGCGCGTACAGTAACAAATTTACAGATAGGTTCGCAGTCGGTAAATAAAGAGTGTTTACGGTTGAAACACTTACGCGACCTACCGAGCTCGGTTTGCTACGAGGACGCCAAACCGAGATTATTATTAGGCGCCGACAACTGGCATTTAATAATCACCCGTAATTTAAGGATAGGACGTCGAAGGCAGCCTATAGCTGCACGTACGTTATTAGGATGGGTGATACAGGGAACCGTGCCGCGATTCACGTGTAGGGAGGACGGTGAAACCGTATTACACGTCGTAAGCAGTAGCGGACGGTTAGATAGGGACATTCGAACGTTCGCCAGTCAGGACGAGGAGTTAACGGAACTCCTTAAACGGCAGTACGAGATCGATTCCATCGGTATCTCGCTAAAGAGTAGGCCGCGACGGGAAGAGGAGCGCGCTGTCGAGATATTCCAGCGCACCGTCAAGAAGGTCGGCGAGCAATACCAGGTGGGACTGCCATGGAAGGACGACGACGTGCGGATGCCTCCCAGCTACGAGATGGCTGCTCGAAGACTGCGGACGATCGAGAAGAAGATGGACAAATCGCCGGAGTTTCGAGACGCCTATACAGCACAAATAGACAACCTCCTGGCAAAAGGATACGCAAGGGAAGCAGCGGGGACAGAAAGAGAGGACCCCAAGAGCTGGTACCTGCCCCACTTCGCAGTACGGAATCCGAACAAGCCTGGGAAGACAAGAGTGGTTTTCGACGCGGCAGCGCGTGCGTCCGGTAAATGTTTGAACGATTATTTACTTGACGGCCCCGACTTGTTACGGAACCTACCGGGCATACTGTTTAGATTTAGGGAGAACGAAATAGCTGTGTCCGCGGATATTAGGGAAATGTTTTTACGCGTAAAGATAGACCGTCGCGGCCAACCCGCGCAATTGTTTCTGTGGCGAGGTAACGAGCGATCCAGCCCACCGCGGGAATACGTTATGACTTCAATGATTTTCGGTGCGAGGAGCTCGCCGTTTCTCGCACATAGTATTAGGGATCATAACGCGCGCGCACACGCAGAGACACATCCGTTGGCACTTAACGCTATCGTACGTAGTCACTACATGGATGACTACATAGACAGTTATGCTACGGTAGAGGAAGCGGTAAACACTGCGAGGCAGGTTATGGAAGTACACCAGCAGGCCGGCTTCACCTTAGCAGGCTGGAATTCGAACCACGCAGCCCTACTAGAAGACAAGCCGGAGGAATTACTAGCGAGGAAGCCTAAGGAGGTAGGCTTGAGACAAGACAGCCCAGGCAGAACCCTAGGGCTATTATGGATGGCCGATGAAGATGCCTTAACGTTCAACACATCCATGAACAGGGTACCGAACGAAGTGAAGACGCTGCAGAGGCCACCGACCAAGAGGGAGGCGTTAAGTGCAGTCATGTCGGTCTTCGACCCGCTGGGACTGCTGAGCTACCTCACCATCACCGCCAAGATCCTGCTGCAAGACCTGTGGCGGATGAAGAAGGTCGGATGGGACGACGAACTACCCGAGGAGGCAGCTGAGGAATTTCAGAGGTGGCTGCGAGTCGTCGAGGAAGTATCACGACTGCGGCTGCCTAGGTGCTATGTTCCTACGGGGGAAGTGGTAGAGCGTCAGCTTCACGTGTTTAATGACGCAAGCGAACGTGCGTACGCATCCGCGGCGTATTGGCGAATACGATACCGCGACGGAACGGTTAAGGTACGGTTAGTGGCGGCAAAGGCGAAAGTCGCCCCGATAAAGGCGCAAAGCATACCGCGGTTAGAGTTGTAGGCGAATCTATTAGGCGCGCGACTCGCGGAATTCGTGCAAGGCGAGCACAGAGTGGTAGCCGATAGGGTAGTGTATTGGACAGACTCCACTACGGCGCTCCACTGGATACAGAACGATACGGCGCGTTACACCCCATACGTGGCTCATAGATTAGGGGAGATATCGGAGAAAACGTCACCCGAGCAATGGAGGTGGATACCGACCGCAGACAAAATCGCAGATCAGGCAACGCGCATAAATTATACGTACAAGGAAGAGAGCGACAAATGGTTTACGGGACCGCCATTCCTGTACGAAGATGAAGATCGATGGCCTCGACGTCGGGAAGAGAAGGCAGGGGATGAAGATGACGAGTTGAAGGAAGTCGTGGCGCACCAGAGCGACACCAGGGACGCTCCACACCTGCCAGACATCGAGAGGTTCTCTTCTTACGAGAGATTGGTCAGGGCCACCGCTCGGATATTACAGTTCGTCGATGCCATGAGAGGAAAGGCGCACGGACTAACATTGGACCACATCCAGAGAGCAGAGCGGATGTGGATAGAGCGCAGTCAACAAGAGAGCTTTGCTGAAGACATCAGTCGACTGCAGCGAGGAAAGAACTTGGCAACCGGCAGCGCGTTAAGGAAGCTCGACCCCATATTCGAAGATGGCATACTGCGAGCTAGAGGACGGATCGACGCAGCCGATGTGGACAGCCAAATGAAGAGGCCCATCCTACTGAACGGACGCCACCAATTTGTAAAGCTGCTTGTGGAGAAGGCGCATAAGGAAGCAAGCCACGCCAACAGGGAACGGGTAGTGAACGACCTACGCATGAGATATCACATACTTCGACTACGACCGACCGTAAGAGAAGCGGAGCGGAGATGTCTGCGATGCAGGGTACGCAAGGCGACACCACGGCCAGCGGTTATCGGAGATCTACCACCTGAATGGTTAGGGGCATTCGCGCGACCATTCACCTACACCGGAATCGACTATTTCGGGTCTATAACGGTAACAATAGGACGTAGGCATGAAAAGCGGTGGATAGCGTTATTCACTTGTTTGACGACGTGCGCGGTACATCTAGAGATAGTTTATTCCCTAACGACGGACTCGGCGATATCGGCATTGCGGCGCATGGCGGCTAGGCGTGGGTGGCCACGGGTCATCTACTCTGACAACGGAACAAATTTCCATGGGGCGGACACCGAACTACGACGGGCAATGGAGGAGTGGGCACCCCTGCTGAAGGACTACGCGTTGACTCGGCGGACAGACTGGAAGTTCATCGCGCCGGTCGCGCCGAACCAGGGAGGCGCATGGGAGCGTCTCGTGCGCTCAGTGAAGACCGCGCTCGAAGCCACTCTACACCAGAAGAGCCCGCGGGAGGAGACGTTGGTGACGCTCCTCACAGAAGCCGAGAACACGGTGAACTCTCGACCGTTGACACACGTACCGGTCGACATCGACGAGGAAGAGGCGCTGACACCCAACCACTTCCTGCTGCTGGGGCCATCGAGCCTTCCAGTAACCGCGCCGTGCACGCCTAGTGATCGTCGGGCATGGAGAGCGGCGCAAGGACTTGCCGACGAGTACTGGAAGCGCTGGATGAAGGAGTACCTGCCGACGCTGGTTGCGCGCGGGGACTCACGGGATGTGCAGCAGCGACAGCTACAAGAGGGGGACCTCGTCGTGGTGGCAGACGGTAGCCTGCCAAGGAACGTGTGGCCGCGTGGCATTGTAACGCGGACCTTTCCCGGACCAGACGGCGTGGTGCGCAACGTGGAGGTACGGACCAGGGGCGGATTGCTGCGGCGGCCGGTCAGGAAGATCGCCGTCCTCCCGAAAGAAGATGAGGCTCGCGAGCTACGCCGGGGGGAGGATGTTGAGGACAGCTAGAGACCCGCCGCCCCGTCGCCCCTTCGTACCCTACTACCCCCCGCGCACCCCGCACACCGGCGCCGATCCAGTGATGTCGGCGACCAATCAGCGCGCGTGTGGCTTCATTTGTCGTCGCACGGCACTACTCACAGACTGAGGCACCTTCTTGCGAGATATAAGAAGGGCGTCTCGGTCTGTGAGCTGTTCATTTCACTTCGGAAGCGGCACTCGAGAAGACTCTAAAGAAGACTCAAGACAACAGATCAAGACTCCACAACTGAAGACCTCTCTCTGTACATATTAGATAGTTATAGTGCCGAATATTGTAAATAGCGTAATACAGTATAGTAAAAAGTACCATCTTTTCTTCAAACAGTCCCCTAGTATAGCTAACCTCAGATCAGTCAATAAGTAATCAGTCAGAAATAATTATACAGTCCACTGTTCATCCATTATAACGCTTGTATTTCCCAGAAGGAGTAGGTAGAGGTGTGTAGTAATGTTATGTTATACGTCCCATGCAATAGGGGGTGCGCGTATTGTCAAACACTGGGCACAAATCCAGACTCCGTGCTACTAAGGGGAACTTCAAGTTATAAAAACCCAATAATAATTTGACCTACCCTAGGATCGAATCCAGAACAGAACAGTGTTTCTGTCTGTCCCAAGAAACAGATGTTCCAACTATGCAAAAGTATTTCTTGAATTGTTTGAAATATAGCTAGATCTTGATTAAATCCGATTCGAGAGGTTTTTCATTTAATCGATGGAGTGTTCGAAGTCGATATCAGGACATCGGACAAGGATTTTTCATATCTATATATAAATCTAAATATAGAAAATCGATTATTTTACTATAAACAATCGATTAAACGATTTCAAATCGCATGCCTACTTTGTACTGTCACGTTGGCGTCGTTTGCTCTTTGTAATTGTATCGGTGTTTTGGTTACTTTTGGGACTATACATTGAAAATTATGACTTGGCTATTTTAACGGACTCTGATTGCTTTCAAGAACGACTTACCTTGTGATTTTCGGAACTGTGTATCGCTCAAACGATAACCTAGCAATTCATAAACGGACTTACTCCTACGCAATGGAAAGTGTATTTTGTGTAAATTGCGACTCTGTTGGTTATTCAATGTTGTTGAAACATTAACAGAGAAGAAATCGTGCAATATTGCTGTAATTGCATCATTGTACGCAGAACCATCGGTTGCTGCGCCCATGTTATAACCATTATTTGGTACTTGAGCTTTACGAGACATCAAAATAATATCGACATCCCTGCACAATTTTTAGACAATATTTTAATATCTAATTTAGAAAATGAACAATAAACATGAAATTAATCTGTGTTTTATTTCTAATTGAAACATAATAAGTTAATGTAGGTGTAAAAACAACTTATACTACCAATTAGGTACTGAGTTGGTAAGGCTGGTTTCATAGTCACGCGTTTGAACAACGCCGTCCAGACGCACACGCTTGCAAATGCACTAGATAGTAGTCGATAATATTCACGCTGTTCAAGCGAGCGCTGTTGAAACTAGGTGAAAATAGGTGGCCGGATGCCCTTTTTACTGGAAATGAGGCATTCCATCTTAGTTCTCACGGGTGACAACGCATCTGCATTTTGATTCGCAAACGAGGATAGATGTAGATGTCTATGGGCCGCAGCAACCACTTACCATCAGGTGGACTGTGTGCTCGTTTGTCAACCTTATCCTATAAAAAAAAAACTTGGTTGAAACCGTGGTTGATACGCTCGCTGTACGACGGCATGTCTAGCGGTGTGACTAAAACCAGCCTAAGTTCTTATACATTTAGGTACTAGGTATCTTACCGTACAGTATATGCTAATGACAACATCTAAATGCCAACAGCCATTGTATATATTTACATACATTTTTAATTTTTTATTAATACACAAACATTATCTCTCATTTCAAAATCAATGCTAAGAAAGCAGGTTTGTTAACTAGATTCTATGCATTTATACGTTGCACTTACATCCACTTATGTTTTAGAACAAAAATTGCATACCTAATTATCTAGATAGGCACTAAAAATAGCTAAATGTTTTAGGACATCGTTTTTCACTTTGTTAAAAATCAATCACTCGGAGCTATGAAATACCGTAATATTCGTGGTTCGATTATAACCTCAAAATCTTTTTTTTTTTAAATATATCTATTATGCAGCTAGTCCGCTATAAAAATAAGATCATATAGGAATTTACGAATGATCGACAATAAAATACATAATATTCCGATGCTCTTGGTTCCAGGGCAAACAATGTATGGGTGCAGAGCAATGTCCTTTTGATCAGTTTTGAAAAATTATAAACTACAAGCCAACACATGGTTCTTACTATTTTAAAACATTGTCTTCTTGTACCTAAATAAATGTACATACTTGTTCCGCTCAAGTCCAGCTCAGTAAAGAAATGTTTAAATAGCTCTCGCATATCCTTAAAAATCCAACTAAGAGCGGCGATGCTGTAAACCACCACGTACTTTTATGTAAGAATAGTACCAACAAATTATCGAGGACATACTCGTAACCTCGAATTGTGGAATTTATACGAAATAAATGAATACAAGTGCAAAAAAGGCATAAGGGTGTGTTTTACTGGCTCTCCCGTTTGAGAATTGCCACATTGAACAGGCGAATTTGCGACCGCATACGCAGTACCGTGATGATTCAAGACGATTCATCTTCATTCGAGATGTGTCGTGCCTTTGACGTTGCTTCTCGTCGCCAGTATTTTACGTCGAGCGAAAACAGGTTTGTTAAATTGACGTCTATCAAAAACTATGAGATCTCCTTGGCTTTTCCCATAGTCGCCCTTATTCGTATAATAGAGTGATGAATCCCTTACACCGCATTTACCATTTTTTAAAGTAATATTAAATACAATTTACATCATTTTATTATTATTATTATTTATACTTTATTGTACACCACAAAAAACGATAAAAAAACAAATTACAAGGATTAAAACTTAAGAGGTAGGTACAATAAGCTGGTCTTATCGCTATTAAGCGATCTCTTCCAGACAACCTTAAGATTAGGAGAAAGTTGTACTATTGCACAGTGGGAGGTGGTGTATATTATAGTAAACTTACATACTAATACCTAAATAAACTAAACTGATACATAATAAAAAAAATAATACACTAATATACAAGGTGACGATGAAGTTATCACGTTAAATGAAAATACGTATCCTACACAAAGTTCTTTAAACATACACAACTAAAAAAAATAAAACAATTAACATTATAGTCGCGGTAGCTTTTTTTTTCGTTTTAATATTAAACAACATCATGTAAATGGATCAGACATCACCTGATGAAAACTAAAAGTTCAAAGTCCCATGACCCATGAAGGCGAAGATACCTAGTTCAAAGGTTGCCAATACGAGTTAGTCAAATAAAGTAATAAATTAAGCAAAAAATGTACTTATGTCTAAAAATATAAGGCAAAAAGAAGAAAGGTGACAGGTGACAATTGTCTATATTTTGAAATATATTGTTTAAAATAACTATTTATTATAATATTATATTATATATAATTATACATTTAAATGCGAAAAAGGATGCTTTATACAGTGGTGTAAATTTCTGTAAGCACAAATTTCACGAAAAAAATTTAGGAGTGAAAAACGGACATTTTCATGAACACTACTGGATTTTTATGTTTGCCGAACCAATTCAGAAAGTGGCAGAGTTGTGTATTATCTCATATAAGGAAAATTTTGTAGAATTACTACTTCGTACTGTTCCGGTCGTCAGACAAACCTTACAGTTCCAACCCTGACATCAATAAATCAGGTGAGCCTAGCAATATGACTACTCGAAAGCGTAAACACGACAACGACTTCTCAGAGGCTCTCAAAAATTTTACCTCAGAGATACGTAGTACTTTACATGACTGGAAAAAGGAAATTCAAGATGAAATATCAGGAATTAAAAATAATTTAGACTTCGTATTAAAAACCGATCTTGAGAAACTAAATGCATCCTTTGCTGAGATCATGTCGGAACTAAGCAGCGTCCGTCAGGAATATCACGAGATTAAAAAGTCGGTCAATTCTCTTGACCTAAAGTACAACGAGACAATGAAGCAAATCACAGCTTTAGAAAACTCTGTACAATTCAATTGCGACCAATATGACCATGTTCAAAAGAAAATGGAATTATTATCTGTTAACAAGAAAGTAATCGAATCACTAGAATCTAAAATGGACTTATTGACTAACGAAAACAGACTATTACAATTGGAAATTAACACAAATAATCAAAGAGATCGCCTTTTGAACTTAGAGATCGTCGGCGTTCCTGAAATCAAGGATGAAGACTTAACCAATATAATTATATCCATTGCTAAGCACTCTAATGTAACTATTTCCCCTTAATGATGTATTAGAACTTAACCGTGTCGCACCGAAAACCAAACAACAGGGCCGCTCGAAAAATATAATTGCAAAGCTTAAATCCCGTCTTCTAAAGGACAACATAATCTCTGGCACTCGAAAAAATCGACTGACCACCAAAGACCTTGCCATACATGGCAGCGTGCGCCCCGTATATGTCAATGAGCATCTTACACAGTGCAATAAACTTCTACTAAAGAAATGTAGGGAGACGGCGAAACTTAAGCAGTATCAGTATGTGTGACCAAAAAACGGGAGGATCTACGTCAGGAAGAACGACACGTCTCCGACTTTGCATATATCACAGGAAAGAGACATTTTAAAATTAATTTAATCTTACATTGTATAATATTTTGTTCTCTTTTCAAGGACGTTATATTGCTTAAATTAATCAATTCCATCGTTGTAAAAGCAATTCACTGGTCTCTCTTAGTGCAGGTGGCCGGAGGCCCTTTTTACTGGAAATGAGGCATTTCATCTTAGTCCTCACGGGTGACAACGCATCTACATTTTAAATTGTAATAAAGGATAGATGTAGATGTGTATGGGCCGCAGCAACCACTTACCATCAGGTGGACTGTGCTCGTTTGTCACCCTTATCCTATAAAAAAAAAAACCTGACTCTCTCTCCTGATCTGTAAACTTATGAAGACCTTCATTACATTGAATTGCTTATAATTATGCTTATAATTTATCTATTAGATTGTTCTTCTTTCCTTTCTTCCAACAACAATACACCTACCATCAAGCAATATAAGAGAAACCTTGTAGTGTTATGCTACTTACATTTCATTGTACACTAATTCTCCATTCTGTTTTGATATTCTGCATTCATGTTTTGCATCACTTTATACTATTTTTTTCATTCTGTTTTTGATTTTCTGCATTTATATTTTGCATCACCTTTATTTATATAGGATCCTGTAACGTTTTTACACAATAACATATCATTTTACTGCGTATTTTCACACTATTTAGTACTTTTAAAATAGCTATCAATGGAGTCTTACCTTTTTTGGTCTTTTATTGAATTCTCTGTAACTCTACAATTTCAGGCTTCGTGCACGCTGCCGTGCATTAGTTTTTCCTATGTGAATAATATCTCATTTCTTACTAAAATGTAATAGTTTCTTAATAATAGTCCAAAAACCAAAAATTGCTAAATATGACAACTATTATTTATGTCGTTGTTATGGTAACGTTTATTCAAATTCGTCTCTGGTATGATGTTCTTTCTACATAAATACTCTTTGGCTGTAGGTCATTTACAATAAATTTCGTTTTAATTTAAATAATTTCTCGTTCTCTCTAAAAAGGTATAAAAGCCGAGCAATTGGAGAATACAGGACATAAAACGGACGGCTCGGACGCCATCACATTCCGCCTGTGGCACCGCTCTCGTGCGGTCGTCTCAGGTAGTCCGCGCAGCCGTCCCCGTACGGTAGTGCTCTCTCGCTCTCGCGCCTCCGCTGTCCTGCTCGCGCTGTACAGCGTCGACGCCTTGGTGAGTCATTTCTGCTATCAGTTCTTGCCCCCCTGTCTTCGGGCGGGGAGGTTTGACTGACCTCCGCTTGTTACCTGTTATATTTTTTGTTAACTATTTCTATTTTTGTTTTCGTTATTTATTTGTATAACGTGTACGTGTATACTGTTTCTAGGGAGTTACTTGCTCTTTTCAGAGCAAGGCTCTTTGCTCTTTTAAGAGTAAGGGCATTACTCCTGGGATAAAGAACGTCCCGTTCTTCTGAGAACGGTGATCCCGCCCTTACTGTATAGGTTCAGAACGTCTCTGTTCTTTTCAGAACAGCATCCCCCCAGCTCCATTCGATTTCAAAGCATCATGTCTAAACAAGACCTTATAGGGTCTATCGTGTCAGGCCTTAATACGCTAGATAATTCGGCTCTCGCCGCAATAGTGGCAACTATTGCGTCATATGCCCCTCAGGCAACTCAACCGCCGCCCGTTATAGCGGCCTACCTAGAGTCCAAGAACTCTTTCGCCCCTCTAGAAATGGAGTACGCATGCTCCGAGTCTGAGTCCACTGCGTCGGCCCCCCGGAAGAGGCCCGCCACCTATTCTGGCACCGATTCATCGGAGTTCTGTGACTCCGACGGAACCGGTGAGTCGTCCTTCACGACTGTCTCGTCAAAACGCGGCGGTAAACGCACCGCGAAAAACCGCACACCTCCCGTCTCAGCGGCCCCTGCCGCTCCTTCAACCTTCGCAGCCCCCGTTGCTGCCTCAAACCCCGCAGCTCCCGCTGCCGTCCCTGCCCCCGCAGCCCTCACTGCTGCTACGGCTGCCCTAATGTCAATGGACATCGCCCCACCATCCAAGCCAGCTTCCCGCTGTGCCCCAGTCCTTGCAAAGAAGCAAGTCCCGCCCCCTGTCTTCCTAAGAGACAAGGCAAGATTTACCAAATTGTCAAAATCCTTATACGACGCAGGCATTAAATATGACCATGCGATTAACCTCGGGGAGACTATTAAAATCATTCCCAACTCTATCGATGCCTTCCGTAGTATCACCAAGCTATTCACAGCCGAACAAGTCTCCTACCATACATACGCTCTTCCGGAAGAGCGTAAAGTCAGGGCCGTCATCCGCGGCATTCCATTCGAATTTTCCAACGAGGAAATCCTTGAGGACCTTAAGTCCCAAAGTTTCCCTGTAGAAGCCGTGCACAAAATGCACAATAGAACGGGCCAGAGGTTCAATCTTGCCCTATTCATTCTAACCAACGTGCCGGAGGCAAAAGCCATCTTCCGGCAGGTACGCACAGTGTGTGGCCTGTCGAGAGTGAGGGTTGAGCCCCCACATAGGCGCGGGTTCCCGGCGCAGTGCCACCGCTGCCAGCTATATGGTCATGCGGCGGCCAACTGCTCCGCCCCACCCAGGTGCGTTAAGTGCCTTGAACCCCACAACACTAAAGAGTGTCCTCGGCCCAAAGACGCCGAATCCCCACCCGCATGTGTCCTGTGTAAACAAACAGGCCACCCGGCAAACTACAGAGGCTGCCCCTGCGCACCTCATCCTCGCCCCAGTAGGCAAGCTCCACCGCCGGTCAATGACCGCTCATTCCCGGCTCTTTACCAACGGCCCCGTCAGGGCCTTTCTCAGCCCATCCCGGGTTTCTCTCGACCCTCTCAGGGTCCCCTTAGGCCCCCTCAGGGCACTATTCGGCCCTCTCCGGGCTTCTCTAAGCCTATGCAGCCTCCAGTCTTTCCCTGGAGCTCCAAAAAGGCAGACCCACCGCGGACAACAACCTCCGCCCCACAACAATCACAGCCCTCAATGGCTGATGACCTAAAAACGGTGTATTCCGCTATTAGGAACATCGACGTTGGGGAAATCGCTGTGTTAGCACGCAAATTGCGCGCTGCAAGGTCCCCTCAGGACCGTCTCCTCGCTTTTGCAGAGCATCATAATCTTTTGTGCTCGTTGTAAGTTAAGTTAACTTAATTAACTTAACTTACAATGACAGAGCAGGTTGCTCTACCAAAGTCTCACGGTCGTATCAAACCTAAGGGTTTATCGCTTGTATCCTTTAATATTCGCGGTTTGCGAAATAACCTCCCAGAACTTAAGCTCTTTCTTCAAAATCGTGAAGCCGATTTCCTCCTCCTACAGGAAACTAATCTCAAAACTAAGGACACTAAAGGCCTTTCTATTAAAAACTTTTCTCTTCTTCGTAATGACAGGCACGACCGCCGAGGTGGCGGTACGGCCATTTATTACAAGAAGTCACTCCACTGCTCTCCCATTTCTACTCCGCAGCTTACCAATATGGAAGCCACGGTATGCAGGCTAGCTATGACTGGACATCAGTCCATCCTCATAGCCTCCTGTTACATCCCTTCAGGAACCCATCCCCTCAAAAAAGATTTTGAGTCTATTTTATCTTTAGGCAATTCAGTAATTATGTTTGGAGATTTTAACTCCAAGCATACTGAATGGACATGCCGTACTACCTCCCCTAGTGGCAAGATACTGCTCGATATCAAGCAGTCTCTTGACCTCACCGTTCACAGTCCCCTCGGTGCTACTCACTATCCCGATGTCACCGACCACGCTCCCGACGTGCTAGATTTTGCACTACTCAAAAGTGTTTCCCTCAACCTCAGGGCAATCGAGACACTAGACGATCTAGGATCCGACCACCGACCGGTCTCCCTCATTCTCGGCCATCAGCCACCCCTCTCAACACCCTCGACTAAAACCTTCGCAAATTGGAAGGGCTTCAAGGAGTCCCTAGCGAATGCTCTGGACTCACAGGACTCTCCCATCTCCCTATCGTCGAACTTAGACAGTCCCGAAAAAATCGACACCGCGGTCGATTCACTCTCCACCCTTATTAAAACCTCCCTTAAGGAGAATGAAAGGGTAGTCCCGGTTGCTAATAATAGTGGGCTTCCCCTACATATTAGCAACCTATTAAAAGCCAAGAAAGCTGCTTTCCGGAGAGCAGCAAAATACCCCACGCCCGAATATAGGCACACGGCTAATCGTCTTCAACGAGAACTCCGTTTCCGCCTCTCTGAATTTCGAGACCTCGAAAAGAGTAAACTCATGGAGAATGTCTCTCCCTCTCATACAGCGTACTATCGGATGGCAAGAGCCCTCCGCATAGACGCTATCACCCACACTCCCCCTCTCTCCCGTCCCGACGGTACGGTAGCCTTCGAGGACGAGGAAAAGGCTGAGTGCTTTGCAGACAGCATTGCCGCTCAATGCTCTCCTAGCTCTCAACCCGTTGACCCTTCACACGTCCAGGCAGTGGAAGATGAGGTCCGCCGCCGGAACTCACCCCCTACAGCCTCCGAACCTATCTCTGTGTCAAATGATGAGATTTCATCCCTCATCAAAGGACTTAAGCCCAAAAAGGCTCCGGGCGCGGATGGCATCTCCAACCAAGCCCTTAAACACTTTCCTGACCTATTTATCTATTATCTTCAACGCCTGCTTCAACCTTAGTTACTTTCCCACTACGTGGAAAGAGGCAACTGTGATTGGTATTCCCAAGCCAGGCAAGCCTCTCAACCTCCCCTCCAGTCATCGCCCCATTAGCCTCCTCAAGGCCATGGGCAAGCTCTTTGAAAGAGTCATCCAAAATCGCATGAGGCGCCATCTGTTTCCCACAGACGGTGACCCTCTTATCATTCCCCATCAATTCGGTTTTCGAGCGAAACACTCCTGCCCCCAACAAGTTCACCGTATTGTGGAATATATCCTCAGCGGTTTTTATCCCCGTCGTCATAAGACTATCGCGGTCTTTTTCGACATCGCCAAAGCCTTTGATAGAGTCTGGCATACAGGCCTTATCTACAAACTATACAAAATAGGTCTCCCCGATCGTCTAGTACGTCTCGTGGCCTCTTATCTAAATAATCGTACCTTTCGTTTTAGACGCGAAGGCACGCTATCTTCACAGCGCCCCATCAAAGCTGGTGTCCCTCAGGGCTCAGTACTTGCTCCTCTGCTGTACATCCTGTTCACCAACGATATTCCCATTCCGCCGAAAGGTGTTCAGCTCTCCCTCTTCGCAGACGACACTGCTCTCTACTGTAAAGGTATCTCGCTACCTTTCATACGGCACAAGGTCCAAAAGTCAGTTGATGACCTAGGAGCTTGGTTCAAAAAATGGCGCATCGATGTGAACATGGAGAAGAGCTCCGCCGTTCACTTCGATTATAAACGACGCCGTATCAAAAACACTCCACCAATACGTATGCTAGGGACCCCTGTCCCCTGGCATACGTCTGCCAAATATTTAGGTGTCACTCTAGACACAGGGCTAACTTTCAGGCCCCACGTCAAAAGAGTAACCCGTCACGCACGTTTTTACCTGAATAGACTCAACAGTATGTTGGGCCGACACAGTAAAATGCCCCTCAGAAACTAGCGTACCCTTTATAAGGTCTGTATACGACCAGTCATGTCCTACGCGGGCCCCATTTTTGCCCACGCTAACCCTAAAATTATTAATGAACTCCAAGTAGTTCAAAACCTTTTCTGTCGTCGAGCTGCGAACGCACCTTGGTACGTCCGTAATGCCGACCTTCATCGGGACCTAGAGCTCCCTACAATTCAACAATTTCTTAAAAAACTCTCTGAGAACTTCTTCAAAGCCTCAGAGTCGCACTCCAATCATCTTATTCGTAAGGCAGCTACTTATGCAGCCCCACTCCCCTCTCGCTATCAAGTCCGCAGGCCGAGAAACTCTCTCTCGGACCCGCCTAATAATCTGTCAAACGACCTGAACTGCCTCATGGCGGCTCAGGCCAACTCTAATTAAATTATTCATAATTAATTTGCCTTCGTAGGCACTCCCTCAGCGGCTCGTAGCCGCCTGCGCCCTCTTTTCCCAAAAGAGGGTCGCTTCCGATACGGCATAAGAAGCTTTAAACAGCTAGTTGCCACTCCCCAAAGGCGGTTTTTAGCGGGTATCACTTAGGTCCCCCGGTAGGCAGCGAGTCCCGCATAACCAGGACAGACCGGCTGTCGTGGTATGCATAATGCATTTTCCGCCTCCCTCTGTGGTAGCCCATTTCCAATTGCTTCGGGCGCAAAAAAAAAAAAAAAGAATACAGGACAGTCTCGCTTCAGTTCTCAAAGGAGAAGCATCTACTAAAGGCCTTATCCCGGGGCCGCATTGCCCCGGGATCCTGCAAGCCTCCATCTACATCCGAATTCGTCGGCAGTCTGCTTCAAGCGCGGGGCCACGCTACCTTCGGGCACGCTACGACTGCTTGCTCCAGGCGCTGAGTGCACCTACTGCCCGCGCTACCTTCGGGCACGCTACGACTGCTTGCTCCAGGCGCCGAGTGCACCTACTGCCCGCGCTACGTCTGGGCGCGGCGACTACTTCTCCAAGTACTGAGCGCACCTACCCCAGGCGTCACCTACCTAAGCCGTCGGCGTAGCCTACTCCAGGCGCTACGTGCGCCGGCTCCGGACGCTGCGTGTGCCCAGTCCAGGCGCTGCGTGCCGTCGCCGCTGAGAAACCTCAAGCTCTGCGTGCGCCTATTTCTACAAAAGCAGCGAGGCTCCAGGCTCCATAAAACTATATTGTCCTATTCTCCTACCTTTATTTTTTTTAAAACCTAATTGTAATCTCATTTCATCCATCATCTTCATATTTAATTTTTTTTTATAAAATTGTAAATACTTTTCTGAAACTTTAAATATATTATTTTCTTGGTCTACTTTTGTTGTTTTGCTGTTCTTAGGTTAGGTTATATTTTTCTTTTCTTTAATTGTCGCTTTACGACAACCTGTTATTGGCCATACTTTTATTTTGTTACATTAATGTTAACATAAAAATTAAAAAAAAATTAAGAATTCGGTAAATTAAAGTTAAATATTAATTGATTATGCTACATAAGATATAAAACAAACTAAATATAACTTAACTGTAAATTCCCAATAGACATACAGGCATATTCGAAACAGATACACAAGAGTAGATACACGAAAAATTTGCTTCTTAGCAACTCTTTTAGACTTAATTTGAGTAGACCTGGTATCTTTTACTGCACTTGCAACAACCGCCACAGCAGACGAGGCCTGCACCACCAACTCTGAGCTCGGGATAACATCCAGGTCCAGTCTTTTTTTTTTTGCGGATGGAAAATCATCTAATGACGCCTTTCGCTGTGGGTGGAGCGGAAGGGGGTGTCAGACTTTTACTGACTAAAAACCATCCGTGTTCCTTCAGTGCACTTACGTTCCGGAGCCGCGGTATCTCTTTCGAACAGCCCGCAGCCCCGGCAGGCGTCGGCCCTTGCGGGCCCCTTCACGCTGCTGACTGCTCTTTGAGGCGCGCGTGGAACAAAACGCGCCGTCGACACGGCCTGTCGTCGTTAGACGGACGGACGGCCAGCTACCTATTGCTCGCCGTCCACAGGCCCGCGCCTACGGTGGCCGGGGGCCACGACGTAGCCCCCGACGCCCGGGGCGTCTCCCGCGGCGGCCGGGAAGGAAAGCTGCTGCTCTTTCCTTCTCCCGCTCCGCCACCTCCGTCGCTAGCATCACTGCTTCGCAGAAGGTGGTGACGGCATCCCATTCCGTCTCGCTCCGGACCATGGCTTCGACCAGGGCCGGACGCGAGAGGTCGCCGCCGCCTATCGCCGCTACGAGGACACGGCGGTGCTCCGCCCAAGCAGGGCACACCTCCACGGTGTGCTCCACCGTGTCCTCCGGTCGATCCTCGCAGTGGGAGCACCCGGGCGTTTCCTCCCGCCCGATTCGGTGCAGGAACCTCCCGAACACACCGTGTCCGGTGAGGACCTGCGTCAGGCGGAAGGTGAGGACGCCGTGGCGTCTCTCAAGCCACTCCTCAAAGAGGGGTCTTATCGCCGCTATAGTGGCGTGCCCAGCACGGGGTTGCGACAGTCGCTCTCTCCATGTCGCCATGAGATCATGCCGGAAGTCTGTCTGCTGCGCGACAACTTGCCGCGGCAGCGGGGTTTCCCCCCGGCATAGTGCCTCCGCGCGCCATTTGTGCAGGCGCGCGAGGACTATCGCCTCCAGATCCCATGGCGGCAATCCGGCAAGGAGGCTCGCCGCCTCGCGGGAGATCGTGCGGTAGCCGTGAACCATTTTTACGGCAACCACCCTTTGGGGCGCGTTTAGGTGGTGGACGGCAAGCCGCGCCAAACCACGCGCCCACACCGGGGCCCCGTAAAGGGCCATGGACCTCACGATCCCCGCGTAGAGCCTCCGGTAGGAGGCGTTTGGCCCCCCCAGGTTCGGCAGGAGCCGCCTGAAGGCAGCCTCGGTCCGTTCCAGTTTGGGAGCCAAACGTCGGAAGTGCTCAACGAAGTTCCATCGGCCGTCGAGGACGAGTCCTAGGTACTTCAACGTCGACTCGACGCCGATGGATACCCCTCCTACCATCACTGAGGATCCCGGTGGTGGCCTGTTCCGAGGACCATGGAAGTGCATGGCCTCGGACTTGTGCAGAGCCACCTCGAGACCCAGGTGCCGGATCATCTCAACGACTATCGCAACCCCGCGTGTCATAGTTTCCGCCGCCGCCGCCTCGTACGACCCCCCTTGTGCCAGTACCAGCGTGTCGTCAGCGTAGCAAACTACGCTGACGCCGGTAGGGAGGTCGGCGCGCAGCACCCAGTCGTAACCGATGTTCCACAGGGGCGGCCCCAGAACCGAACCCTGTGGGACACCGCACGACATCTCTGCCCTCGGCCCTGTCCGTCAGATAGTCCCCGACTATACGACGGAGATAGGTCGGCACCCGGTGATACCGGAGTGCCTCCCTAATGCAGCTCCAGGGCATGGAGTTGAAGGCGTTGGCGACGTCGAGAGACACCGCCAAGACAACCCCCCCCCCCCCCCCTGGCCACTGCATCCCCCGTCGTGAGGGCTCTCACGCGCATGATGGCGTCCACCGTAGAGCGCCTCTTCCATCCGGCCCCGTCCCCGCAAGGTGCTCGGCGAGGCGGTTTGCAATTACTCTTTCAAAGAGCTTGCCCACCTCGTCGAGCAGCACCACGGGCCGGTATGCGGACGGAGAGTCCGCAGGGCGCCCCGGCTTCCGAATGAGGACCAGCTTCCCCGTCTTCCAACGAAGCGGGAATTGGCCTCTCTCCAAGCATGCGCTTAGGAGCCCCTCCAGTCGGGGCCCGAGAGCCTCCGAGGCCAGGACCCAGGCTTTGCCAGGCAAGCCATCGGGTCCTGGGGCGGTATTCCTGGCCTTGAGCCTACGTACCGCCACTCTCAGGTCTACCCCGGTCCCTTCCGGGATGTCGTCATCGTCGTCCTGGTGGTCCGCTTCCGGCACCGCAGGAGGCGGAGCCATAGGCGGGGGCGGATGTTCCCCTCGCGCAGGGAACAGAGCGCTCACCGCGTCCTCCACGAGCTGAGGCCGGAGACTCTGCGTCAGCGGGGGGGCCCAGGTGCGAAGTTTATCCCGCACCATCTTGTAAGGGCGCCCCCACGGATCTCTATCGAGAGTCTCCAGCATCTCCTCACGGGCCCGATCCCGGGCCCGCAGGACAGCCTCCCGGAGGGCGGTCTTCGCCGCTCTGTATCCCTCGTACAGCTCCGCCTCAATGGCTGCCGCATTCGGTGGACGAATGCGGAGCCTGCGATGCCTGGCGTACAGGTGCCGTGCGGCGACATACGCCTCGCGCAGAGACGTCAGCTCACGCGACCACCAATACACCTGACACCGGGCGCTTCCTGGCCGGACGCGGGGCATTGCCACGTCACATATCTCGGACATGGCCTCCTGGAACCACCTTGCCTCATCATTGACGTCGGCAGGCCTGTCCGGTGATGACACCCAGGCCTGCACGATCGAGGCTTCCAGAAGAAGCTCCCGGTCCAGCTGCTTCAGCGCCCAACGCGGACCACTCGGGGCCTGTTGGACTGGCGCGCTCGAGGGCTGGGTGGAGACGTCAAACCGGATGTACCGGTGGTCGGAGTAGGTCTCCACCCCCTCCATGACACGTTCTTGGCATTGAAGTCCCCGAGGACAAGTACGGGGAGGGGATAACTTCCGACGACGACTGCTCTCAGCTCTGCAAGAGAGTTGTGAAACTCGGCGAGAGATCGGTTCGGGGAGAAGTACACCCCCACAACGACGAACTCCCCGAACCGTGCTGCTACGCACCCCTGACCCCTCCTGACACCTTCAAGGGTCGGGGTACTGGCGGCGGCCGAAGAAATGATGGCCACTGAGCCGTTAAGGTCCGCCACCCAGTCCTCCCTAGGCCAGACAAAATACGGCTCAGCGACCACAGCGATGTTAATCGACCACTGCGCCATGCTCTGGAGCAACAGATCCTGAGCGCAAGCGCAGTGGTTGATATTCGCCTGAAGGAAGCTTAATGGAGCCGTTATAGGCATTCCATTTCAGCTTCCTCCACGGGGCGCCCCTCTGCGGGCGTCGGTGTCGCGGCGGCGACGGCAGCGACAGTGACAGCGGCGGCGGCGGCAGTTGCGGCTGCGGCGGTGGCCACAGAGGCGGTGGCGGTGGAGGGCCCTCCCCTACCCGCGGCCTTGGCCTTGGTCGGTGGCACGCAGGCCCTGCTTCCGGCCCGGTGATCGGCTGGCTTGCCGGTCGCCGCACATGCATCACAGTGCGGCGTGGCGCAGCAGGTCGCCGATATGTGTCCGGGCTGACAGCAGCGGAAGCAAAGGCCACTGCGGTCAACCTCCGAGGCGCATTTCACAGATACGTGGTGCCCCACGAGACAGCGGTAGCACCTCAGAGGTCTGGGCTCCAGCAGCTTAACCTGCGCTGAGACCCAGCCCACCAGAAGCCTTCGGCCCTCCACTATGGTTTTGGCCGCCGTAACAGGGCAGCACACCGTGGCGGCATGCATACCCTGTTGGTCCGGGCGTATGTTGCCTGACCTGACCTGGTCAGTAGTGCACCCCCCGGACCTGGCGACGGCGGCCACCAACTCCTCCTCCGATACCGAGTCGTCCAGACCCATGATGCGCAGGTCTGCGCATCTGACGGGCCTGGACACTCGGGCCTCGTCCGCGTCCAGGGACGCTCTGAGCTTCGCAGCCAGAGCGTCCGCGGTCGCGCCACTGGATTCCCCGGGGATCTCCAGCATACGGGCCCTCGTCTGGGTGACTTTGAGCCGGAGGCCCCCGGTGATCCCGAGCTCCCCGAGATCCACCGCCTCTTTCGCCTTCGCGAGCAGATCGCGGTAGGTAACGCCCTTCTTTTCCGCGTCCGGCTGTAGTGTAATCACTACAGCTGCGGTCTTCGGGTCGCGGAGCCTAGCCGCGATCTTGCGCGCCCTGAACTGGCGCTGCCGCTCCTGCTCTTTGGCCTTTTTGGCTGCCTTCTTCCCCTTCTTTTTGTCCCCGACCACCTGCCAACCGGCTTCAGCCGCGGGAGGTGTAGGGAGCCGGGGGGGCGGCGGCGGCGGCGGCAGCTGGCTTGCCGCTGGCGCTGGCACATTCGCCGCAGGCACTGGGGCTGGCGCAGCCACCCCCTGTGCTGCCGCCTTGCCTTTTTTCGCCTTCGCCTTGCCTCTCTTTCCCGTCGCCGGCTTAGCCGGAGCCGGTTCAGCCGGTTCCGGTTTTGCCGGAGCCGGCTTTTCAGGGGGGGGAGGGGCAACTGCAGCCCCGCCCGAGGGCTGGCTGGACGGCCCCGGCCTGGATGTGGCAGCGGTGACCGCCGCGTACGAGACCATTGCCGGCCTCGCCGCCGTCTTGTTTGTCCCTAGGGGGGGGCGGCGCAGGACGATGCCCTCCAGCACGGAGAACCGGTGCTGGAAGGCAGCCAGCTCCTGCCGGACCAGATTCAGAACCTGGTTCTCCACCGGCACGGGCTGGCTTGGGCGCTGCGTCTGGGGCGCCGCGCGAGAGGCAGGCTCACGTAGACTGACCAGGTCTGCGCGGAGCTTCTCGTTCTCCTTCTGGAGAGTCTCCATGGCGGACGTCAGGCGGGCCACGTCCGCCCGCAGCTTCGCTACCTCGTTCACATTAGGCTCGGCCCCAACAAAGTTGGCCTCCGCAGCCGCCATGATGGAGGCGGAGGCCGCGGGAATGGCCTTTAACTTTGAGGAGGCCTTTTGCTTGTGGGCCACGACCTTGATCGCGACCTCCACCTCCTTTACGAATCTGGCCTTACGCTCCACCTCGGAGCCGCCAGTCGCATCCGTCTCTTCGCCTGATACCCGAGCCGTATCGCCCGGGTGGCGCCCCTCCTCGGCATGCTTTGCCGCTTGTTCGGCCCTCTGATTGTCAGAGGGCCCCCTCCCCTTGCCTCTCAGCCCGCCCCGCCTGTTGGTGGGGATTTTCCGGGCCGAAGCCTCCTCTTCACCGGCTGACGACCCCTGGTTGCCATCCCGCCTGGAAGAACTTACTGGTCTCCGCGGTCCCAGGCTCCACGCGTCGGGAGCTCTCTGAGCCTCCCACGCTGCTCGATGCGGCGTCGGACTCTGTCCCCGCATCGTTCCTCCTCTCCTCTACGTTGCCGTTGCCGGCGGTTTTGGTTTTTTGTTTTTCTTTTTCTATATTTTCCATTTTTGTACCCACGAGTATGGGGGAATTAAAGGTCCACCTTGGCAGAGACCCCTTTACCAAGGTAAGCAGATTTAGAGGATTTATTACTCGCCAGGGGGTCTGCAGGTACCCTGGCGAGGAGCGCACTAGCGACTGATTTGTTCATAGAACCCCGTCAGCCATCCATCCCCTCGCGGTGCGTCGCCGCTTGAGATTCGGGGTAACTTTTTATAGAGGTTTTCTCCCTCGCGGTCCGGGCGGTTAAGCCAAGACCCTCGGTCCCTATCAAAGCCGCGAGACATGATCCACGACACTTCGATGGGATTACGAGGCCGGCGGTGACAGCAAAGGATGAATCCTTCACTGTCTGCCCGGAGGCAGGGTAAGTGCACACCGAGCCCGCCCTCACTCCTCTGCTATGCCCTCTGCTGATCAGGGGGTCACGCAGAGGAACGCACCGTTGGTCCGAGACGGACCCCACCCATGTCAGAATAATTAGCCGCGGCAGTAACATTCCCCAAGGAATAAGAATTTCTTCTCATTTCTCGAGGAAGATTTCTGCCGCGCCCAGGGTGCACCGGCCCAGTAGCTGCTCTTCCCTCCAGACGTATCGAGAGGGATCCGCAACTACCAGGCACACGTGGAGGACTTCTGACTTCGCACCCCATCCAGGTCCAGTCTGGAGCAGACACGGTGCCATGTCTGGTCTTGACCTAATACCAATATGATGCAATCCTTCGTCCAGCAGTTCGAAACTCCGAACCGTTTGTGCGCCTCTTGGAACAAAGCATGTCGACTTTGTGTTAGGAATTCCGACAAGGTGATTCCAGTGCCCTTAAGATTCTTCTTTGCCAGCCATACTTTGTCTTTCATCGCAATGTCGCGGAATTTCACAAGGATCGCAAGGGACCTGTCAGTTCCCGTTTGACCCAGACGTTGAGACCGGCTAATGGAGTCTGATCTGATACCAGGGATTTTTAAGTAGTCGGACAATATCTTCACAGCACAGGCGGCTATATTCTCCTTCTTGTCTTCATTTACACCATGCACCACTAAATTTTTTCTCCGAGATCTCATCTCCATATCATTATTCTGACGGGTCAGCATTTCTACTTGTAATTGCAAGTTCTCCAGCGCAGTTAGAACAAAGGAAGGAAATGTGTTGAACTGATGATTGATATTTGAAGTAGGGCTCGTAGCTGCGATTGCGCTTTTAAGGTCCTTTTGGAACTCAGCCATCCCCAAGTTAAAGTGCTCAGTCAGGTCCGCAAAAGATTTCTTAATGGACTCCATTTAAATTTTAGGTTATTGTGTGCAAAGATAACAATATGCTCACTAGTTACTTTGAATTATAATATCAGACTAAACTGGCAGCAGTTGGGATATCACAAATTCATTAATTTTATATACAGGACTATTAATATTATATTTATATTTAACGTTAATTTGTACAGAGCAGTAAATAAGGCGTCTAATTTATTCCACTCCTAACTTAAAAAAAAAATTATAGTCAATAAAGTTGAATTCGGCGATTTACACAGTTAGATTTCTAGCGCAACTAAGCGTGCAAAAAGCGGTACCTTATAGCGCAGTGTCATGGTGTCACAACTATTGACACAGCCGTTGACATGAACATTAAACATTATCTTTGTTTTTTCCATAGTTCGCTCGGTCAGTAAGCTTAGTACCTACTATAGTATTCTAAATATTCTGCAATAATGACCGTATCGTCGGCAAATATAAGAAGATACATATATTTGTCATTGATATTTATTTATTTACAGAATAAGGGTGACAAATGAGCACATAGTCCGTCAAATCTATCCTCGATTAAGAATCATCCTCGAGGACTAAGGAAAAATACCTTGTTTACAGTTATAAAGGTCTCCAACTCTTAACACTCATCATACGAAACAGAGCAGCATTAAGCTGCTATTTTATACTGGTATTCTGTAAGACCGTGGACCTTACCCGGTTGAACCAACTCATTCGTACTACGACTATAATATAGCTGCAGCACAGCTATACCGTGTATAAAGTGTGACTGTTAACTTTGTCTTTCCAGTCTAGCAGCATTTTTCAGGGCATCAATGAAGAGTTTCAGTGATATTCGGTCGCTCTATCTTACACCTTTCTTCAAAAGGATTGGTTTCAAACTCTAGTTCTATACTCGGATAGATATTGTAGCCTTACAGTACAACCACTCCAGCATGCGGTATATCGAAAGACTATCTACCTAAAGCACCGTCCATTCAAATTGGCGTTATAACTTTTCATGTAAAACAAGGCCATGGCAAGGTATTCTATTCCGTGAGAGCGTGGCCTTACCCCGGTCGAGCCGACCCATTCGTGCTACAAACATAATATAGCTGCAGCGTGGCTCTACCACAAAAATTAAGATCCTAGAGTGCCATACAAATCTTGTTCAGACGGACGTCCGGGATATCACCAGAATAGTGACAGGTGCGACTTCCTCTTATGTCATTACGTGCTTTTGTGTATGACTGAAATATTTTGTGTAGGTACAGGCGGTATAGTCTATAGAACATCTCAATCTTACTTGAAATCTTTGGTTTTTGGAACTATAGTATGATTGAATAAAATTTATTTTACGAATTTTATCACGTTTAATTTTAAATTATTTAATTCCCGATGTTTCTGGCACTTTACAGCACTCATGATCACGGGAACGACTGAGGTGTTTGACGTCCTGATGTCATAGTTAACAAAGGTCCGATCTACGCAGAACGAGTTTACAGTAACATGAAGTCTTGGAGTAGTATACGTGGATTAAGATTTAATTTTACTATGGGATCCAAAGCAAAGGATCACCTAGCTATCTTCTCTATTGAAATTTTAATTTCATATCCTATACTATATTTTTATTTTCAATATCATCGCGAATCATTCTTGGTAGGAATCGGTGTTTTTTGCGAAAATTTGTGGTCTACTAAATCTGATATAATGGTTGGGACGATTCTGAACATATTGACATCCTGCAGACTTCCGTATGCGTAGCGTCTATGCTTTTGTGCGCCTGTACATCTGCGACCGTGCTTCTTATCAGCGACATTTTCTTTCACGCGGGTTTTTATGGATCTTTTTGGTTGACCTATGTAAGAAAGACCACATCCACAATCAAGCTTGTACACTCCTGCACCTTGTAAAGAGATATTACACTTGACGGCTGATTATAATGTCCTTAAAATGATAATATCACAAGACACTTTTTAGTTATGGTATATAATCAAGTATAGTGTGTGGAGTATAGTGTGTGGAGACTTTATTATCAATCTCCTGGAAACTTCTTCCATCAGTATTAAATTTTGCTCTTTGTTCAAATGCTATAATCTTGATAATTTATTCTTTGAAGCTACACGTATTGCAGGGTGTAGTGCAACTTGTATTGATAATATTTTTACAGGTGTTGTACCAATCAACAAGTCAATAATTCAAAAACTTAGTTCAGATCACTGTGGACAACTGGTTTCATTACTTATATGCCCAAAAAACAGGAAATTGAAAAAATTGTGTTTGTTCCTATTAATGCAAAACGCCTGGAGAGATTTAGAAGTAATATGGTAAAAAATCTTCCATCGCTTTCTTATAAGAACAATGCAGACTTTTTATATGGAGAATTATTTACCCTTATAAGCAAGGAATTTAAAAAAAACATTTACTTCTAAAACATTCTCCAGAAACAGTCGCAAGGCATTTAATGAGTGGGCGACAGTGGGAATTCATAAAAGCAGACGAAGGTTATATGACCTTTACCATGAAAGATCATATAATCCTTCTGATGCTTTTAAAGAATATGTCAAAAATTATTCTAAAATGTTTAAAAAAGTTGGCTCCACAGCCAAATCGTTACATATTAGCAACAAAATTAAGACGGCTAAGAAAAAAATTAAAATGACGTGGAGTATAATTAACAGCGAAACCGGTAAAGAAAAACCTCGTAACTCAAACTATGAATTAAAAATTAACAATGAATTGACTAAATCAAATCAAGAAGTCGCAGCGGTGTTTGAGAAATATTTCACTGATATTCCTATTTTGACAACAGAGTCTTTGAATACTTCTCCAAATGTCGCCGAGTCATTACTCAAACAGAATGTTAATATCTGTTTAAAATAATTTAGATTTGAAAAAGTATTACTGCAAGATATTGTAAAATACTTCAAAACCATTGATGTAAAGAAAACCGCAGATTTGTGGGGGATTTCCGTGACAGTTATTGCGTCCATAATAGATTTAATTGCACCTCATCTTGCTATTATTTTTAATACTTGTATCGATTCTGGTGTGTTTCCTGATTTAATGAAGTATAGTAAAGTAATACCTTTATTTAAATCCGGTAGTACATTGGACCCCGCTAATTTTAGACCTATTTCTGTACTACCAGCTCTCAGTAAAATTTTTGAAAAAATAATTTTAGATCAATTGTTAATTTTTTTTAATACAAATAAATTACTTCATAAAAACCAATTTGGTTTTACAAGGGGTCGCTCGACGTCTGACGCCGGTGTTGAGCTTATGAAATATATTTTTAATGCCTGGGAGAATTCACAGGATGCCTTAGGTGTTTTCTATGATCTTTCCAAGGCTTTCGATTGTGTTCATCATGAAACATTAATCAGGAAACTACAACATTACGGTGTAAAAAATTTGGCACTTAGACTTATTACTTCATATTTAAGTAACAGAACTCAAAAAGTTGTGATTAATGGTAAAGGTTCCTCCGGATCGGTAGTATCAATGGGCGTTCCTCAGAGCTCGATTCTTGGCCCATTCCTGTTTTAATCTATATTAATGACTTACCTTATCTTGTAGACCTTATGTTGTAAACGGCAATAAGACAAAGTGTGTTAAATTTACAATACCTAATGTAAAACATTCGAATACCAATGTGCTATTAAATGGGGAAGAGTTGAGTCTTGTGGATACTACTGTTTTTCTCGGTATTACTATTGACGCGAAACTTCAATGGGGCCCCCATATATCTAAATTAGCAAGCAGACTTAGTTCTGCAGCATATGCTGTAAGAAAGATTAGAAGTCTCACAGATGTTGAGACAGCTAGATTAGTGTATTTTAGTTACTTTCATAGCGTAATGTCTTATAAAATTTTGCTATGGGGTAATGCGACTAATATTGAAGCTATATTTGTTTTGCAAAAAAGAGCCGTTCGGGCGATTTATAATCTAAATTGTAGAGTCCCTCAGACAAAAAATTAAAGAAATAAACATATTAACTTTGGCATCGCAATATATTTATGAAAATGTAATGTATGTACATAAAAAAATAAATAGCTTTAATAAGAATAAGGATGTGCATACATTAAACACTAGGAACAAACATAAGCTTGTAATACCAGTTACTAGACTCCACAGAATCAGTAATTCATTTATGGGGCATTGTATACGCTTTTACAACAAAATCCCAGAACATATTCAAAGTTTATCAATAAACAAGTTTAAAAGTTTTATTAAAGAAAAACTGTACAAAAAGGGTTATTATAATATCAAGGAATACATGAATGAAAATAACCCCTGGGAATAAGGTGATCGCTACCATGCTGGTTCTATTAAAAATCATTTAAAAAATGTATAAATGAAATTATTGTTAAGTGAAATATGTTTGAAAAAAAATCCCGCTGGGTTTCTTGCTGGTTCTTCCCAGGACAGAGGTATTTTTCGAACCAGTGGTAAATAAAAAATGACTTTCAATAAGAATTATGTAATAATCAATATTGAATAAAAAATTATTCTATTCTATTCTATTCTATGGTAGAAATTCCGAATTAATTTAAAATGTTACACATCAGTAGAAAATTGTCCAATACAACTTCCACGTTATATTGGGTGTCATCTCTTGAGTTAATCATGCGTTCAATTGAATTTCACCCGGTCCAAAACGAAATTTGAAACCTAAAACGAAAATAATATTTTTTAGTTTTATGTAAATTGATACACCGTTAGTTAGTTTTACAGAAGATCTATTTCAAGCCGAAGGTGGTAGCTCAGATGGTTAGCGCTCGCTGTAAGTTTCCCAGTATGCGAGCAACCCGGGTTCGATCCCCGCCAGCACCAATGAAATTGTTAATTGCAATTTTAAGTGCTGATTTACCACGTGTTCGGCGGTAAAGGAAAACATCGTGAGGAAACCTGCATGTCTGAGAAATAAGAAAAATAATATTCCGAAGACATGTGAAGGTCGCTAACACGCATTGAGGCAACTCGGTAGACATTTCCTTGCACTAAAACCCTTTCAGATATAAGAGGAGGCCTGTGCCCAGCAAGTGGGATGTATATATGCTGTAACTTTCACTTTAACGTAACGACACCGCCGGGTACGTGGTTATCCGGCATTTAAAATTAAAAATAACAATTTCATCGGCACCTGTAATAATTAAATTATTATTTTAAGGTGAGTGCCCCCTGGGCTACAACGGTTCCAAAGTATTATTTATGAAAATTACAATAATTTCGAAAACAAATATTTTTAATTAAAAGTAAAATAAAGTGAAATTACACTGATACTATGCTATATTGGACACGGCTAGCACTCATTTTTGTTAGGGTTTCAGGACAATGACATGGTTTTTTTTTTTTAAATCATTATTCAATAATAATTTATTTTTACCATTAATAAACAATTATTTTATCGGCAATTTTGAAAATTGTAGACGTATAAAATTTTCATATACAATATTATTTAGAAAACCTTCACGAAAATCGAATGGTTTTTGTACAGAATAAGCTGTCGTCTGCATGTCTAATCATAAAATGCAAACTGTATCTGTAACATGACAATGCACTTTGTGCATGAATTTTTAGTGGGAACTGTTAATAGCGTATAAATAATTATTAGCATAATACGAGTATGATCAATAATTACCGTGAAGTGGCGGTGTAAGAATATCCATTACCTAATATCATCCCGTGAGTGTCGTAAGAGGACATAGGGAAACAGATCAGAATATGGGCAGCAGCGTCTTCCTAATAACGACTAAAAATAAAAAAAACTACGATTGCCAACTCCTTATATAGTATACACCATAGAATACTATTTACATACACAATAGAATGGGGGGAGTGGGCGGTGCCCGTGTAGCCACTAACATGTCAATTCACACCTATAAATGTCAACACCTCTCTTTGACGTCACAGTCGTTGCCCAATTTTTGTGTCAAGCGTTGCCAATAATCCTTAGAAAGTTTGTTACCTGATACTAATTCTTTGTTAGAACCAAACAACTCTAGCGATATACCTAGATAATATTTCTATAATTAACACTGTTTATATGATACACAGAAAGCTTAAAAATTTAAATGTTTTGACGTATAGTCAAAATTTTTCGTAGAACTATTATGAATACTAAAGTCTATACTCGAATAACATAGAGTTGTTAAAAACTAAGTAAGTAAGTAATCTCCTGGACTTTCGATATTTGACTAACTCCTTGTACTCTCATAAATCAAAATAACTTATTATATTCAACTTTCCGTTAAATATAACAAATTATTTTATATATTTTCAATAATAATGGTAAAATAAAATTAATTAATAAAAGGTGGACTAATAACTTTCCTACACTCAAATTTGCATACGCATTATTGAAATACACGGGGGCTTGAAATTTGACAGTTTAATTAATCGTGCACTGCCCGTGTTACGAGGGTCTAACGTAAATTTTGAATCCAGTCACTACAGTTTGTTATTATTGGAATATTGAACCAATTTCACAGTATTTCTATACAAAGACCAAATTTTAGCACGTTAAAAACACTTGTTATGTACTACTAAGTGCGCTTTTTTAAATGAGAGAAATGTATACGACATGAATTTTAAAAGTTACCTCCTCATAAAACAAACTTTCTTCGTATCTTACTTTCTGAAATATATCATATATCGATATAAAAGCATATGATCAGTAATAAAATTGTATGTAATACACGAATATGGTATAAAATTGATTGAGTAAATAATATTATAAGGGACATTTCGAATCTATGTTTCTTTTAATTAAATAAATGTCCATAGTAATTAATTTCAAACTACTTCACTTGCCTTCGTCTGTAACAAATAAATTGTCCTTCTTGGTATAATATTTGTTTTTGATTTCGTTTAGCAACATTTTTAAGTATAACTAGAGTTATTGAAGTTGACATTCCCTGTATTTGTATTGTATTACTCTATTAGTATTGTTTTTTTATTAGATGATTTATTTGTTAGAATATGGTACATTTAAGTTGTTACAGAATAATTAAGATCCTAAATATTCTGCAGTTTCCTGCGTACAAATATTTTCAGACAGATTATGTTAGAATTTAATAGAAAACCAAGACATTAATTATTATAGAATATAAATATACTTACAGCTATACTTAAGGAAACTAAGTAGCATCTATATAAAAACAAAAATGTCAATCAATTAATTCATAATATTTTTAGTTAAAACATGTCAATAAATTAAGTCGAGATTAATTTCAATAATTACAATTCAAGTGAAATTTAGAAGTCATTTAAAGAGAAATAACATTTATTTAAAAGAAATTGATATAATTTATTTTTAAAGATTCCTATATTTTTTTTAAACATACAGGCAATTTGTTGTAAACATGTATTGCCGTACAATATACATTTTTCGAGTAAAGTTGTATTCTTTGCTTTGGTATACACAATTTATGTATGTTTCTATTAGTCCTAATTATAACATCGTTTTTTTTTTCAAATAAATTAATATTTTTGTGAACAAAACACAAATTTCGTAAATATATAATGCAGGATGGCAATATTTTATGTTTGCGAAAAAGGGGAATGCAACTATCTAATTGGTGTGCTCCACACAAAGACCTTACACATTTTTTCTGCTCGCGAAAAGCTCTAATTAAATCGACAGAATTACCCCAAATTATTAAGCCGTAACGTAGGATCGAAGAAACATATCCATGATAGGCAGAAAGTGCGGCCTCTATGTTAGCCACTCAAACGATATAGAACAAAGACAGATTTATCTAACTTTCTACATAGATTATCAATATGTGTCTTCCAATTACAGAATCTGTCTATTGTTATACCTAAAAAGTTGGTATGGTCAACTTCTTCGATGACGTTTTCCCCATATTCGATTTTAAGTGGTGCTTGTTTGCTATTATATTTAGTCGGGTCATAAGTTCTGTCAAAACCTTATTATTTAAAAATTTTGAATACTGGCTAGATGAACTTCACCAATTTTAAAAATATAACTTTTGCGCTTGCCGAAAATAAAAAAGACATTAATTTTCATTAATTTTCAAATATGGAGTGGTCGAAGACAAAAAGATAGAGTAGCGGTTATCGCGTTGCACCGCTGTGGTTACGCGCCAAAAGATACTTTCAATATTCTACAAAAATTGAAAATAACCCTACGATTTGTTTATTGCACCATCAAACGATTCACTGAAGATTCAAGCTACGAATATCGTAAGAGGACCAGCCGACCTCGAACAGTTAGGACACCCGCGACCATCAAAGCAGTGAAGACGCGTATCCAATGAAATCCTGTTCGTAAACAAAAAATCTTAGCTCTTCAGATGGGCCTAAGCAGAACCACGGAGTGATCAATGAAGACCTAGGACTACCAGCTTATCGTAAGAAGACCAGATATTTTTTGAACGAGCGTTTGAAATAAATTAGGCCGGGTAGACCCCGCGCTTTGTTACGCCGGTACGCGGGAAAAAAAAATCCGCGAAATTTTGTTTTCGGATGAAAACATTTTTAACATTGAAGAAAGTTATAATAAACAAAATTATAAGGTGTATGCCCACAGCAGTGAAGAAGCCAGCACGCGTATTCCGAGGGTTCAACGAGGATATTATCTTTCGTTACTCATGGTTTGGCTTGGAGTCTAATATTCAGGCTTAACTGAGGTGTTTTTCTGTAAAAAAGGTGTAAAAACAGTACCGAGGTGTACCGTCCTAACAAACATATTGGAACGTTTTTCTCAAACAATGTTGAAAAACAGACATTGGATATTCCAACAGGACTCTGCACCACCTCATAGGGCACGAAGCACGCAAAATGGTTGACCGTCCGTGGAATTGACTTTATCGGACATGAAGACTGGCCCTCTTCTAGTCCAGATTTAAACCCACTGGATTACAAGATATGGCAACATTTGGAGGAGAAAGTCTGCGCTAAACCTCATCAGAATTTGGAATCTCTCCGAACATCTTTGGCTAAAGCAGGGGCAGAAATAGATATGAATGTGGTGCGTGCTGCGATTGACGATTGGCCGCGTGGATTAAGGGCATGTATTCAAAATAGGGGAGGGAATTTTGAATAATGTAAATAAAATTGTATTCTAAATTAAATTACCTTCCATTTCATATATAATTTCTATATATTTATCAAAAAGTGTATCATTAATTTTATAAAAAGTTTTTGACAGAACTTATGACCTGACTAAGTATGTCTGAAATCTTACTTATCTTATTTTAGTTTTTCCGATGTTAACTTGTAAATTATTATGCCTTAACCAATCTATTATTTTTTCTAGAGTACTTTTACGTACGTTTCGTATTCGTAGTCAAAATGTTTATTATTATTTTCAATATTAATGCAAATGTCATCCGCATACAAAATTTGCACACACTTGTGTGTAGGTAATGTTCGGTAAGTTTGTAATTCATTTTTCTTTAAACACTTGATAGTTGTTTATAATCGCGCAAAGTTTGAAAATGATAATTGAAATATTACTTATTTATAATATAAAATAACATTCTCACTTCTTTTCTGTTACGTTTACGTCGCACTGAATGAGTTAATTTTTAAATTAATGATTTAGAAATATTATTAAATTGTAAAAATATATGGAGCCGATACTGCAACCGCGAGCGTGCCCTCTAGTACGGAAATATAATAAGCTTTACTTAGATTATTGATAGGTCTTCGCGCGCTCAGACTAGATACCGCCGGCGTTCTTATAAAATGCAGCAATAAATACTACGCCAAAATCGGCGTACCCGAGCCAGTCGTGTTGCAGGTCTCCGCTAGGAGTAAAGTATTCTGTGGTTGCAGGTGACATGTGATGTGGACGTACCGAATGTTTTATTAAATTTTGATCATAATCCTAAGTAAAATAGCAGCTTCCGTAGTAAAACCGTGTAAAAATAATACTACAAGAAATAAGAAAGATACTGGGATCATAT
The DNA here is from genome assembly GCA_033319125.1 of Parnassius glacialis. Taxonomy (NCBI): domain Eukaryota; kingdom Metazoa; phylum Arthropoda; class Insecta; order Lepidoptera; family Papilionidae; genus Parnassius; species Parnassius glacialis. Next base: position 19,398,308 of record JAVANC010000009.1, read on the forward strand.
ACTATCAGTAAGTATCATACAATTTCGAAATTTCAACATAAAAATAACACGAGCCATAAATAAGTTACAAAATATGAATGACGTCATTCAGTGTTGCCGCGTGTACAAAAATAAAGTTCCCCGTGGCTGAGATTTTATATGTGAATTTATTGTTAGTATATTTTATAATATAATATATTTAACTTATTATATTATAACCTAATTCTATATTATTTAATGTTTATTTCTGTAGTATTGCTCAAATGACCTAATATTTATATGTTGTTTTTTTAATTGTTATTTTTATTATTATGTTTTAATAATAAAAATAACAATTATTTCCGTTTATTAGGGTTCCGTACCCAAAGAGTGTCAACGGGACCTAAGTTTCCACTATCGTTCCGTCTGTCTGTCAGCAGGCTGTATTTTACGAACCGTAATATGTAGATACTTGAAATTTTCACAGAATTTGTATTGCTGCTATAACAACATATAATAAAAATAAAATAAAATATTAAAGGATCCCTAAATCACGTTTCTTGTATGAAGGCCATAGAAGAAACGTGTTTTTTTTCAGTATTGATATGTGTTTTGTTTACAGACTGTAGCGAAACCTGGATTAACACGCAATAAGATGATGCTGTGTGTATGGTGGTATTGGAAGCGTATTGTTTATCATGAGCTTTTACCGCCTGGTAAAACCATCGATTCTGATCTCTACTGCCAATAAATAACGAGACTCAAGCAAGAAATAGAAAAAAAAACGACCGGCATTGATCATCAGAAAAGGATTGGTCTTTCATCATGATAACTCCATACCACAAGATTAGTTATCTGTTTGAGACTTTCAATACACACAAACATTCCTAAAAACCCAGTATTTGCTTGAGTACTTAAAACTGGTTTAAAACTTTTAATCATTATTTTCTTTTGTTGCGTGTGTTCTTTAAACGAAAGCTTTCTGGAGGTTTTACTATTTAAGTATAATGTTTCGCATGTTCTAAATAATTAAGAATATTATTTTTATTTCCATTATAAATGCGATGACTAAATCCATGTTGCTTGAAATATCTGGTATTGAATATATCTCATAAAACTACTTGTCGCATTTTTTTGATCAAAAATCCCAAGATTTCTACAGCAACGCGATTATGTCACTACGTACAAGATCGCAACAAGTTATGGAACAAAATGGACCCATATATATATTATAATTAAATGTAATAAAACCTAAAACAATAATGTCTTGAATTTGTATGTAAAATACGAACCAACTTTTGCCCCGACCTTATATAATAAGTAAAAGTGTAACAAAATAGTACTCAATAACTTAGTGAATGATTCTGCCCGTAAACATGAATAACTTTATTATAGGATCATCTTCGAAATTTTCAATCTATACGTGGAACTATATTACTGGTATAGTTGTAGCACGAATTGGTCGGCTCGACCGGGGAAGAACCACGCTCTCACAGAATACCAGTGTAAAATAGCAGCTTAACGCTGCTTTGTTTCGTATGGTAAGTGTAGAGAACCGGAGACCCTTTTTACTGGAAACAAGGCATTCCATCTTAGTCCTCAGGGGTTGCAACGCATCTGCATTTTGATTCTTAACCGAAGATATATGTAGATGTATATGAGCCACAGCAACCACTTACCATCAGTTGGACTGTGTGCTCGTTTGTCACCCCGATCCTGTAAAAAAAAATCTCAAAATCAGTTATCCATACAGATTTCGTACAAACTTGTTCAAAATGTATGGAAGACCTGATTTTTCTTGCGATTTCGAAGATAGATCTATAGTTAGAGTTAAAGCTATAGTAAAAGTTGTTCATATTGACGCGTAGAATAGAAATAGAAAGCACTATTTTGATTACACCATATAATATGTAACTATTTTTTTTAATAATTTGTGAATATAGTCAAACATTCAAATATAAAAATTAAACTGATAAAAATGAGGCCTTATCATTTATATGACATTTATTGAGAAGAAAAACCTATACATGATAAACACAAATATATTGATACATTCGCTATTATTAAATTATTCATTTTTAAGTATTTCTGGTCTACATTCATAACTATGAACTTAATTACTAAGTATGGCTTAAAATAAATTTTCCCGTTAATCGGATAATAGTTAAGCTGCTGGCATATACAATTTTTCACGCACACTAGCATCCTTGCAATTATCTTATACACACTACAATATTGAGATGCCGCATTCACGGAGCTGTCATTTTCAAGTAGTGCGGTATTTAGTCAGAGCGCGCGATGACCTATTATTAATTTCATCATCATCATCATTACAGCCTTTCATAAGTCCACTTCTGAACTTAGGCCTCCCCCAAGTAATGCCACAAAGCACGGTCCTGAGCCACCTGCATCCATCGACTTCCTGCATGTCTTACCAGGTCGGCACTCCACCTCGTTTATTAATCTATGAAGTTTTATATGTAAATATACTATGTTTGTTTTATTGTTCAATAGAACTTGTAAAATTTAACACAGATGATAAAGTGAAGTCAGCAATTTTGTCACATATTGATTGTAAAATGCAATGTGAAATTTTTTAAAGTTATAGAAAAATTAGTAAAGCGCTGTGAAAAATATATTGAAATAAAAGGTGATTATATCTAAAAAGTAATTACAGTGGTTTGAGATTTATTCTTCATTTTATAGTTCAGACCAGAAAGTTTTGGACGTATTATAGGCTGTAACTTTAACTTTACGCGAGGTGTCATGTCGCGCGGCTCAGACGCGTGATATACGCCGGTGAAACCGCGGGGCACAGCGAGTATAAAAATATACAATGTTTGTAATATTGTTAAATAGAACTATAAAAACTAACATTCGAAGAGTTCAGTTATGTTTACTATTTCAGCTCTGCTCATAGGGAGGATATTCGCTATCCTACCAAAATGGGGGATACGAGTTGGTGGACTGTGGCGAGAGGGGTCCCTTCGTCCCCATTCAGCCGCAGTTGAAAGTAGTGAAAGAGGATTGTTGGTATGGTGATGTGCCACTTACATAGCCAGGCCTTGCCCCGTAAGGCGGTTATGCAAAAGCATTTCTCCATATGAAAAATTGAGAGGATATTTGCCATAGCTGCTACGCTTGGCAAGCAGGTTGGTAACTGCAGCTTTTTATTATTTTGAATTGTTATCAGGAAGATGCTGCTGCCCACCTCCTGTTCCTCGTTGTCTTAAGAAGCGACACATTGACGAAACACAAACGATGATGTGGGATGTAGTGTAATAGTGGCGTACGAGATCCACTGCCACATCTAAATATGCCGAACCCAAATTTCTATGAGTTATGATTAAGAACATCTAAAAATCACGGATGAGGGAATATTGTAAAAAACTACATCAGCTGACTAGGGAATTTTATGATTTCTTTGTAATGCAAGGACTAGTCCACGAATTTCAAACAATATTCATACAACAAATGTTTCAAATTATTTAATCAAATATCTTACATTTTTATTAGGATTCCTCCTGTGTAAGAAAACGAACGTATAAATTGATGGCTTAAGATAGGATTACGCTTCGTAACGATGATTGATATTGATAGGCAAGAAAAGTAGCTTAAAAGATTATTTTTACACTTTCTGTATAATTTTTAATCCTGTTATTCTGCAAAAACTTAATCATTCAAAAAGACAATAAAATAGATTGATAGTAAATTTTAATAAAAACCAATGTCTTGAAATACACCTGCAACGTGACATCTCCTCTCTTTCATGCTGAAAATAAAGAATTAAAGGAATAAAAATATAAATTTCTTAATTATACAAAATAAAATGGTTTTCCCTCGCCCAACTTACGACTGACCAATACGACTTAGGTGACTTCAAGAAAAGAGCGTACTATTTTTTAAAAGAGCGACAACACATCTGCAATTCCCCCTTTTTTTTTTGCGGATGGAAAATCATCAAATGACGCCTTTCGCTCTGGGTGGAGCGGAAGGGAGTGTCAGACTTTTACTGACTAAAAACCATCCGTGTTCCTTCAGTGCCCTTACGTTCCGGAGCCGCGGTATCTCTTTCGAACAGCCCGCAGCCCCGGCAGATCTGCAATTCCCCTGGTGTTGCGATTGTTCAAGGGTGGCGGTAGTCACTTACCATCAGGTGAGGCACATACTCGTTTGCCTCCTAGATTAAGACTGTATTAAGTAAACCAGCTCTCATAATTGTGGGGTATTTGCCATAGTTGCCACGCTTGGCGAGCGGGATGGCAACCGCAGTTTTTTATCATAATTTTCTGTTATCAGGAAGATGCTGCTGCCCATCTCCTGCCTGTTTCCCTTTTAGACTAGGAGATGGTGACAGAAAATATTTTCCCATTATCCCCTGCATGCCTTTTTAAGAATTGATAACTAACCCTAAAATATGAAAGATAGAGGGGTTATGAGCCCTTGCGCGCTTGCACGTCATAAAGAAAATGGATTCACTTTGTGTAAAGAATTTTAGTGCTTTTTCGTGACATTATATTGCATGCCTTTGTAATATAACGTAGTAGGAAAAAATTTAAGCTATAATAATTGATGGCATGCAATTCACAACGACCGACGGGGCTCAAAGGGTTACGTAGAAATGAAAAAAAAATAGAACATTTCCGTGTTTACAAATTGCATGCTGTTGTAAAAAATTAGTTTTTTTATCTCAAAAATACTCTACGAAAATTGGCATGCACCCCTCGTATGACCAAGGGTGGAAATTATTAGGAAAATGTTGTGAAAATTCAATACAACTTTTCCGTGATATCAAACTGCATGCCATTTGAACAATAATTAATTTTTATAATTTATTGACGTTAGCAAATTTGGCATGCACAACAGGAAGTTGTAAAGTAGTGAATGATGATAAACATGACGAAAATTGCAAATAACGCTGTTATAATTTTCGTGACTTTATTTTGCATGCCATTCCATATTTCATTAAAAACATTATTTTAAGTTGATAAAAAATGGCATGCATATTACACAAGGTTGACATAAAAAAACTTGTGCAAAAATAAAATTAAAAAAAGTTTTTTAACGAAAATAAAAATAAGGAACGTTTCCCTGTTTTTTTCTGCATGCCTTTTTGTACATTGTCTGTAAATATTATTTTAAACTTCAAAAACAAATGGCATGCATGTTTATTGATAAAAAAATACTTAAATAAACAAAAAAACTGCTGCCAATACATTGGCTAGAAAGCCAATGTATTGACATTTATCATTGGCATGAAGAATCAAACTAAGTTATTGTTTCTATTATTAAGTACTCGGGTTTACATTATTAAATAACAGAAATATTTTATATAGTATATTGTTAGTTAGTTCGTTAGTTAGTTCCAACAAAAAGTACATGTACACTGAGGCCAAGAGGAAAAAATAAAAAGCGTCTATTTTAGACTGGAAGCTACCCCTTGTGACATTTCGCAAAGGCGGCATTTCGATCACAGAGCCCGGTAATTACAAATTATTACAATTGAGAAATTTTCATTTCCAATTTTTTATAACATTTTCTTTCTGTTGAACTATAGATGTAAATACGCATGCTATTTTCGTCATAAACTTAATTTTTTTTTTTAAATACAAAATTGCATATAAATTAAAAACACGGAAATGTTTTACTTATTTTATGAAACTTTTATTATTATTAAAAATACGATCATCATTCATCATTACAGCCCTTCACAAGTCCACTGCTGAACATAGGCCTCCCCCAAAGAATGCCACAAAGCACGGTCCTGAACCACTTGCATCCATGGACTTCCTGCATATCTTACCAGGTCGTCACTCCATCTAGTGGGGGGATGCCCAACACTTCGTCCGCCGGTACGAGGCTGCCACTCAAGAACCTTTCTTCCCCATCGGTTGTCCTTTCTTCGAGCTATAGCCGGTTCATTGCCACTTCTGCTTACTAATCCGTTGGGCTATGTCGGTCACTCTGGTTCTACTGCGGATATCCTCATTTCTAAGTTTATCACGCAGAGAAACTCCGAGCATAGCCTTCTCCATAGCTCGCTGAGCGATCATGAGCTTCCTCATCCGGCCAGCAGTGAATAACTATGTCTCAGTACCATAGGTCATCACTGGCAATACGCACTGGTTGTACAGTCTTGTTTTCAAGTTTTGAGGTATACCTGACAAGAAGATGTTCCGTAATTTCCCGAACGCTGCACAACCGAGTTGAATCCGCCGATTGACCTCTCGATCGAAGTTGGACTTACCTACTATGTTGGACTATTTGTCCCAGGTAAACATACTCGTCAACAACTTCGAGCTTAGTGCTCCCAACAACTACTGGCATAGGTGTGACGTGGACATTAAACATGATCTTTGTTTTGTACATGTTCATCTTAAGACCTATCCGTTGGGAAATACTATTGAGGTCATTGAGCATAGTGCTTAGGTCCTCAAGCGATTTTGCCATAAGGACTATATCGTCGGCAAATCGAAGGTGAGTGAGGTATTTGCCATTGATGTTAATACCGTATCCTTTCCAGTCCAGAAGCTTGAAAACGTCTTCCAATGCAGCGGTGAAGAGTTTCGGGGATATCACGTCACCCTGTCTTACACCTCTCTGCAATTGGATAGGTTTCGTACTCTGGTTCTATACTCGGATAGCTATCGTAGCTATACTGTATAAGCACTTCAGCACTTCGATATACCGACAGTCAACTTGGCATCGCTGAAGGGACTGCAGCACCGCCCAAATTTCGACGGAATCAAAGGCTTTTTCATAGTCCACATACGCCAGACATAGTGACAAATTGTACTCCTCGTACTTCTGTACAATTTAATAAAAATTTAATTAACAGCACGTAGACGCGGCTCAGAAGGGAAATCAGTCTGTAGTTCTTCAAGAGAGCATTGTCACCTTTCTTGAAGAATAAGACCACCACACTTCTGCTCCACGCCTCCGGTGTAGTGCCACCATGAAGGACGGAATTAAAGAGCCTCTGAAGGACTTCAAGTACCGATTTTCCACCCGCTTTCAGAAGCTCCGCTGTAATTCCATCGTCGCCTGGGGCCTTGCCATTTTTAAGGTGCTGGAGAGCCATTCTAATCTCGCTCAGACTGACGTCCGGGATATCATCGGAATAGTGTCGGATAAGACTCGCTCTTAGATTGTTACTCACACTTACGTGTGGCTCCAACGGTGATGTGTACAGCTGCCCATAGAACCTCTCAATCTCACTCAAAATCTCAGGTGCCCCGGAAACGACGCTGCCACATTCGGTCTTCAGCTTCGACAGTTGGCTCTTTCTGGCAGACAGATCTCTAGCAAAGACTTTGGAGTCCTGGTTCCGCTCGATCGCTTCTTTAATACGAGCAGTATTAAAGTTGCATAAGTCCCGCCGCATGCATTTCGCGATCTGTCTGTTCAGTTACCTGTATGCTGTCAAATCTACCGAAGACTGCAACTTCATATCCCGTCTAACAGCTATGAGATTAAGAGTGTGATCGGAGAATTTTTGTGTTCTTCTGCGGCGGGTCTTGCAAAACTTAGCTCCGACCGCATGGACAGTTTCCACGAGCTTGTCATTCATATCGTCCACTGCATTGCAATCTTCTAGGCACTGAAAATGGTTTTGTAGCTCGAGCTGAAAGGTTTCGGGACTTTGGATTAGAGCACGAGGAGGAAGGAGCGTTGACTTCATTAGACGTGACCTCTCCAACTTAACATTTAGGTTCAGTGTGCCTCTCACCATTCGATGATCGCTGCCGGTTTTCACTCTCGCTATCACAGCGAGACATCACTGAACAGTTGTCGTCTGGTCGTCATAATGAAGTCAATTTCAGTTTTTGTCGAACCGTCGGGGCTCGACCAGGTCCACTTCCTGTGGGGCCGCTTCTGGAAGAAAGAGTTCATCATAAAGAGTCTCTCTTTCTCCATGAAGTCGGCCAGCTGCTGGCCCCTTGGGTTCCGTTGCCCTATTCCGAAATTCCCTACTTTCAGCTCACCGTTCTCTCTTGTGCCTAGTTTTGCGTTGAAATCTCCCATTAACACCGTATAGTGGGTTTTGGAGGAATACATGGCTCTAGAGATATCCTTATACATTTCCTCCACCTCCTCATCGGGGTGTGCCGAGGTTGGCGCGTAAACCTGTATGACCTTCAGCGAATACCTTTTGGTGATTCTGAGTATAAGGTACGTAACCCTCGTCGACACACTCCCAATCTTTACAACGTTGTTAACGAGAGACTTGTGGACGATAAATCCGACACCTCCTTGGGACAGATGGTCGCCCTCCCGGTGATAGAACAAATTGCCGGATTCGAGAATTACCGTGTCCTCCCCCTCTCTTTGGACTTCGGATAATCCTATGACATTCCAGCGCAACTTGTCTATCTCTTCTTCCAGCTCCAGAATCATCTCGTAAGTCCTCAGGGTGCGTGCGTTATACGTTGCCAGGTCGAGTCGTCGTAGGTGGCAACCGAACCTCCACCGGAGATTTTTAGCACCCCCTGCCCCGCTGTTACTATAGTCGCCACCGTAGCCAGGAATAGCGGGGCCGTCGGGACTGGGGGCCGTCTCTTCGTTACTTTCATGGAGGTATATTGCCATAGTTGCCACGCTTGGCGAGCGGGTTGGCAACCGCAGTTTTTTTATTGTTGTTTTGCTGTTATCAGAAAGATGCGGCTACTCATCCTCTGCCTCAGTTTCCCTCTGTCGCCTTTTACGACAGCCACGAGAAGGTATGGGGTAGTGAGTATTCTTACCCGTCACTACACGGGGTAAAAATACGATGGTGTTATTCAATACGCATGTCATTTTCGATATATGCTTAAAATAATAAGTTTTTATGAAATGCAAAACGGCATGCAAATTAAAAACACGGAAATGTTTCATATATTTTATGAAACTTTCATTATTATTTAAAATACAATCGTGTTATTTAATACGCATGCCATTTTCGGTATATCCTTAAAATAACATGTTTTTATAAAATACAAAACCGCATGCAAATAAAAAACGCGGAAATGTTTATTAAATTTTTTCCAACTTTTGTTATTACTTATAATATAATGATCATATGCAACATGCATGCCATTTGTATTTCAGAATTATTTGGTCATAAAATTAATATTTATCTTTATCAGAAGTAGTTTGAAATCACGGAAAAGTTTTCCTAATATTTTCCATTCTTGGTCATACGAGGGGTGCATGCCAATTTTCCTAGAGTATTTTTGAGATAAAAAAAAAAACAAATTTTTTACAACGGCATGCAATTTGTAAACACGGAAATGTCCTATTTTTTTTTTCATTTCTACGTAACCCTTTGAGCCCCGTCGGCTGGTGCGAATTGCATGCCATCAATTATTATAGCTTTAATTTATTCCAACTACGTTATATTACAAAGGCATGCAAGATAATCACACAGACATCACTGAACCGCCTGTTGTACCAATGTCCCTTTAAATATATAAATTTTGTTATATGTTCCTTGGTGTACAATAAAGTATATTTTACTTTTACTTTACTTTATAATGGCACGGAAAAATACTAAAATTCTTTACACAAATAGAAGCCATTTTCTTTATGACGTGCAAGCGCGTAAGGGCTCGCAACCCCTCTATCTTTCATATTTTATGGTTAATTATCAATACTTAAAAAGGCATGCAGGAGAAAATGGGAGAATATTTTCTGTCACCATCTCCTAGTCTATTTGTCGCCTTTTACGACACCCACGGAAAGATATGGGGTAGTGGATATTCTTAACCGCCACTACACGGCACGGTGTTTCCAGTGATGACTTACGGATCTAAGACGTGGTCCTTCACTGCTGGCCGTATGAGGAAACTCAAGGTCGCTCAGCGAGCTATGGAGAGAGCTATGCTCGGGATTTCTCTGCGTGATAAACTTAGAAATGAGGATATCCGCAATAGAACCAGAGTAACCGACATAGCACAACGGATAAGTAAGCTGAAGCGGCAGTTGGCCAGCCATATAGCTCAAAGAACCGACAACCGGTGGGGAAAAAAGATATTCCAGTGACAGCCTTGTACCGGTTGGCAAAGTGTAGGGCGACCCCCCACTATATGGATCGACGACCTGGTAAGACATGCAGGAAGTGAATGGATGCTCAGGACCGTGCTTTGTGGCATTCCTTAGTGGAGGCCTATGTTCAGCAGTGGACTTATGAAAAGCTGTAATGATGATGATGATGAAGTAAACAAGCAACGTAAACCTTTCTCATTGTATGAGTGATTTACCATGCCATTATTATATGTAGTGTAATGGCGTAGTGTAATATAAGTATCGTACTTTACCGGCCCCTTCTATATCTTGCAGGCAACTATTAAAGGTTTGCGAATTGTTTAATTTTGATTCTAGTACGGGTTTGACAGTTCAATCAAATATGTACATGTCGGTTTTCCATTTTCTCGAAAAACGGTATAAACACTTTTGGGCGCTAATTTATACCTACATTTCATTGAAAACTCCTCATTACGTAAGCAACGATAGACTTTATTTAAACTAAGGCCTCAATACAATTATTGTCGCTGCAGCTATAGCACCAATAGGTTGGCTCGATCGGAGAAGGACCACATTCTTACAGAATACCAGCGTTAAATAATAATGAGTTTAGAGAACCGACAACCCGTTTCAATGAAAGAAAAATCAAAGAAAAATTATAATGAAACCTGATATGAGAACATATCATTAAACCCAAAACCAAGCATATCAGTGCAAGACTTCAAGATATAGTAAGCACATTCTGCGTATATATACCCAAAATTAATAATTACTCATAAAAGCTAAAGTACGCAAATAGCCCGGGTTAATTATCATAATATCAGTTTGTAAAACACCTCAATCCCCCGTTACCATCGGCGCAAAGCACTCGAAACATCGAAAGTTAAAACAGTTAAAATTGAACGCGATATACGATAAAAAAAATTATATTCAATTTAATTAGTTTTATTCATTTGCGTAAAATTATTATGAGTTCTGTTATAATAACTAATTTACATAACTTGTGAATACCTTCGCTTCTGAACTTGTATCAGATTTTAGGTTCAGCTGTAATTTTAAAGACATACTTCCAGAAATAGATATAATTTGATCGAGAATTTTCGAAAAGTTTAAATTGAATGTCCATTATCTATTTTCAGGCAGTACAAAATTTATTCTTTATTTTTTTATAGGATAAGGGTGACAAACGAGCACACAGTCCACCTGATGGTAAGTGGTTGCTGTGGGCTATAGACATCTAAATCTATCCTCGATTACGAATCAAAACGCAGATGTGTTGTCACCCGCGAGGACTGCCTCGTTTCCAGTAAAAAGGGTCTCCGGTTCTCCACACTCACCATACGAAACACAGCAGCTTTAAGCTGCTATTTTACGCTGGTATTCTGTGAGAGCGTGGTCTCTCCCCAATCGAGCCGACACATTCTTACTACAACTATACCACTATTATAGCCTCAACATGGCTCTACCATGTGTAAAATTAAAAGTTAGTTACACGTATTAAATCCCCAACGCTAATTCATCTGTTAGAGATTGCGTAACTTCTGAACAACTCGAGCGATTGATCATATTCACACAATATGTTTGATATGTACAGACGATCATTCATTGTTATGCATTGATCACATAGATGGTACCGTAGTGAAGTTATTACCCATTTCTATATTCAAGGTTTGAAGTAGCTCATATTCACAATATGACATAGAGCAACATAGGCCACAAGCGGACCAGACGGGAGTAGCCATAACGTTTTCTCCTAATACGAAAACACGAAAACAGCCGTCTGTCACTACGAAACTCACAAATAACAATTAAAACAATAAACTAACAACTTCACTCACAAATACTTTATAAGAGTATCGTTCAGTGACAACAACAACTCTGATATAGACTCCGATCAGTCGCTCGACCGATCTCTATATCGTATGAGAGCGAGCGGCCTGTTTTGGTACACAAATCCGAAACAACACGAATATTATTATTTTAAGTTTAAAAAGAAGTAAATAGCAATAATGTGATTAAAAATATCTTACACATGAAAGGTAACTTCTTTCTTTTAAATAAAACTAATTTTACGGATTTTATCGCGTGTATTAACTTATTTTTATCTTCCCGACGTTTCGGGTGCTTTCCAGCACCCGTGGTCACGGGGGACTGAGGTGTTTGACGTTCTGCTGTCATAGTTAGCCCGGCTACCTTCAGTTTTTTAAATATTAATTTTTGGTTCGATTTACGCAGAATGAGCTTACAGTATCTTGAGGTCTAGCAGTGGTATACTTGGGTTTGGATTTGATTTTATTAATTATGGGATCCCAAGCAGATGGCAGCACCCATCCATCTTCTCTATTGAAATTAGGATGTTTTTTAATTTCAATAGCCTCGCGAATCATCCTTGGGAGGAATCGGTGTTCTTTTGCGAGGATTTGTGGTCTATCAAATCTAATGTAATGGCGGGGGCGATCTTGAACATGTTCACAAACTGCAGACTTCCCGATACGTCGGTGCTTCACGTCAGCTATATGTTCTTTAACGCGGGTTTTTATAGATCTTTTTGTTTGTCCTATGTACGAGAGACCACATTCACAATCCAGCTTGTACACTCCTGCATCTTGTAGAGGGATATGACACTTGACGGATGGTAAAAATTGACCAATCTTCTTCAGCGGCTTGAAGTATGTTTTAATGGAAGCTCGCTTCAAGATGTAGCCAACCTTGTCTGTGACTCCTCTGACATAGGGTAGTACAGCAGGCACACGCTCGACTGTGGCTGGCTTCACTCGGTCACTGTGACGTAGGCGCGGGACCCGAAGCTTGTTGTCTTGCAGTACTTGCTTGACGTGCTGAAGCTCGGCGGCCAGATGTTTTTTGTCACAGATCCCTCGTGCTCTCTGAAACAAAGATTTTCCCACGGTAGCTAACTGTGAAGGATGATGGTGCGAATCACCATTTAAATATCGGTTGGTATGGGTATTTTTTCTGTACACAGTATGACCAATAGTGTTATCAGGATTTCGGATGACTAAAACATCTAGGAAAGCTAAAGTATTGTTTGCCTCTAACTCCATTGTGAATTGTATTTTAGGGTTTATGGAATTAAGGTGGTTTAAAAATACAGTTACTTTGTCAGATGGTAAAATTGTGAAAGTATCTTCTACGTACCGCTTGTAGAATCTTGGATTTACAGGAGCATTAAGAAGGGCTTTCTCCTCAAAGTCCTCCATGAATATGTCGGCGACTACGGGAGATACCGGTGAGCCCATTGCCACTCCGTCTACTTGCATGTAGAACTCTTCTTTACACAATAAATAGCCAGATGTAAGTAAATGTAACTTCTTTCTTACTAACTATCTTTTTGTAAATTTGACGTGACAGATCTTTTATTGGAACAATAAAGTGATCGTCGTCGTCGTCGATTCAGCTTTCAGCCGCGCAACTAAATTAGGCTAGTGAGCAATGCTGGGTGAAGCCAACCAGTTTTATTATATGGATGCGCGGACGTATACTTTGACAGAGGGGAACGCCTGCGTATGGCTACTCTCCTCCGTACCGGGCCCGTGTTGCTCTATGAAATATGATAATAATTATTTGATTAGTGTAATAAGTCAATAAAGAAAATCACAAAGTGAACCCAATAGGTGGCGGTGAGGTCAAGTTATTAATAGATTTTAAATTTACCCGAAAAACTCCGGAATGATTCTAAAATGAAACCATCTACCGGCAAACGCAGAACAACGTCTGCCGGGCTAGTTATTTCTAATGTAAGGAGTCTTTTGCCCCCATTAATTATTCCCAGTAAGGTATGTGGAGAATATTTCTTTTTTATTCTAAAAATAAAAAGCTTTTACATCAATCACTGTAACGCGTAAAGCCTATCGAAATCCCCCAATTTATTTTGTTACCTATTATACCTACTTGTTCAAAGCTACAGTGGGCTACGAGCTACAAGCACCTTTTATTTAGTCATGATTTATTTAACATTGCAGTAAAAGTTTAAGACATAAATCATCATCAAATTTAGAAAAATATGTAAACCTAATTTATACAGATAAATAAAATTGAAGTTTCTGTCTGTAATATAGAAATAACTGGCGTCTATTAATTTCTAGGTGTTATTTGCGTGCTTTTAGAACATGACGACCATTTTAACCGACTTCAAAAAGAAAGAGGTTAACCTCTTTCTTTTATAGATTCTTTTATATCTTTCTTTTATATTTATTTTTATTTATATATATTCGAGTGTATGTTTTTTGTATGTATGTTATGCGATATCTTCGCAGATTGTGAAACGATTTTAATGATTCTTGTTATTTTATAGTTTAAGTAAAACGTCACGTATGCTAAGACTGTTTTATTGCTTTGTTAACTCCATACATTATATTTATTTTTTATTTTTTTATTTTTTTACTTATTATAAGCCAGTGCTTGACCACAATCCCACCTGGTGGTAAGTGGTGATGCAGCCTTAGATGGTAAATCGCACTGTCTTATATTGCGATTATTATAAAGAGGGTAGTCTCTCTTTACCTTTACAACATTAGCCTTTGAATTTATTAGAGACTACCTACAACAATTCTTTTTTATTAAATAAATTTTAACTTAAGGGTAGTCACATTAAATTTTTAAGAATAAATTCTCCCCTAAAGGGTGGAAAATAGGGGTAAAGTTTTTTATTATTATATTGGACTATTTTTAAAGAATTTCATATGATATCTTCGCAGATAGAATTTAATGATTCTTTTTTTTTATTAAATGGGTTTTACTTCAAGGGTGGCTCTATATAAATTTGGAGGAAATTTCAGCCCCTAAGGGTAGCAAATTAATAACTTCTTTTTTAGCATTTTTGAAGTCGGTTTAAAGTTAAAGTACTTTTTGTTAAAAGTTAGAAGTAGGTAATTATTTAAATTTCAGTCTGAGGTAATCTCTGGAATAATATATAAATATTTTATGCGAAAACGTAGTTACTTTTTGTAAAATCGAAACACATAAAATATGCAAAATGTTTGATGATTAACGAAAAACTATAAGAGACATGAAAAATATTCGAACGAAACTTCTTTACTTTGCAATTTCACACTAAAATGTAATAAAAGAGTTTTATTACATTTTAGTGTGAAATTTTCAATGTTTATTTTAAATATTTTCCAATATCGTACATAATAGCAAAAAATAGCTTAAAGTGGTTTTTCTACTTGCTGTGGTCAACAATTCATCATCATCATCATCATCATTACAGCCCTTCACAAGTCGACTGCTAAACATAAGCCACACTGCTGAACATTAGTTTTAAGGAGTTTACTGCTACCCTACACAAAGGTAATGTTTTTCAAGGATGCTTCCCACATACTTCCAGAAATAGTGGTAGTGTATAAAACGAGTATGTTATATTATTAAAACAAATGTATACTTCATATAAACTAATACACTGTATAATTCTAGAAAAACAGCTTTTTAATTTAATACTAACCTTTATTCGCAACTACATCCGCGTAAAACTTTAAATGAATTTGCAGATCTATTATGGTTGTCTTCATGCGGCCGTATTATGAAACTCAGCGAGCCATGGAGAGGGCTATGCTCGGGGTTTCTCTGTGTGATAGACATAAAAATTAAGATATCCGCAGTAGAATAATCGACCTAGACCAACGGATTAGTAAGCTAAAGTGGCAACGGGTCGGCGATATAGCTCGAAGAACCGACAACCGGTGGGGAAGAAGAAGGAAGGAAGAAAAGTTCTCGAGTGGCAGCATCGTAATAGTAGACATAATGGAAGGCCTCCACTAGATGGAGTGACAGCCTGGTAAGATATGCAGGAAATTAATGGATGCAGGTGGGTCAGCAGGGCTAGCATGGGCAGGAGACAATTTTATCCCCGGGGAAAGGAGAAAATGTTTATCCCCTCGCTGAGTTTTATCCACCCTTCGAGCATGGGCACACCGGTGGATATAATATCCACAGTAGATAAAATGGGAGATATACTTAGACTTAGATAGATTTTTTGTATGAATATAAACTTAAACCCACGTTCAATGGACTAGGATTAAATTGTCCCTTTCAAATGTTAAAAAAGCATAATGTTTTACCTTTCATTTGGCTCCATGCTACGGACGGCAGATACATGTCTTCTCGTTACGTCAAACGGGGATATACTTCTCCCCGTTGCCGTGCTTCGGCATAGGGACAAGATAATTTTATCTCTTGTCAGTGGATATAATCGGGGGATAAAATTTTTGTCCCCAGCCCATGCTAGCCGTGCAGGATGGTACTTTGTAGCATTCGTTGGGGAGGTTTATGAACTTGTGAAAGGCTGTAATGTTGACGATGATTATGAATCTTGCAGAGTATGAAGGTAATTGAAATCGGCTGAAATTGGCAGGGTCGGTGCGGCTGCCTTTTTTTGGAACGGGCTGCACATTGAGCATCTTTCAGGATTTCAGCAGTATTCTAGAATTTATTGAGAGGCGAAACTAGTGTGTCAATAAAGGAGAAAGCTCGGGTGCACATGCCATAAGGATAACAGCTGGTATACCATCAGGTCTACTAGTTTTGTTCACGTCTAGACCAGGCAAGGTTTTAAGAACCCTCTTGTTTTTGATGGGGAAATCGGACATAAAGATACCGCGGTGAGGTAATTCAAGTGGCACGTTGTTGCTACTGTTTAGATTAGACTGTCTAGTGAAAGAGAGACGTGAATAACGTGCGATGGGTACGCCAGGAAAATGTATAAAATACTACATTGCAGGACGCACTACATCGATTATCCATCGAGCTGCGCGGATGCTAATCTGCAGAAGAGAAGCAGACCTTCTGCCAAGGATAGGATGCAAGAGAGTGCAGCATCTCATCCCAATTTACTAACGTATACTGCTATATTCGTCGATCAACTCGGGAATAGTAATCAGGTGGTAAATATGACAATACGGATTTCACTAGACAATGACAGAAGTACCTAAAGAGAAAGTAACCTGTAAGTCATGTCATACCTGTCTATTCTGATAGTCAGCAGAAAGTCCAGGCAGTTGTCTGTGTGACCATCTGCATCAGGTACCTTAGTCAATTGCTATAACAGTTGGGAAATTTGCCCTGTCGCCAGACACAATTTCCATGCCTCTCTCCCAGTATAGTCGGTCTTCTTGTATCGCACAGCCAGTCTTGGTTACAAGTATTAAATTCCCTCAGGAAGGCTAGCTGCACAGTAGGGAACCGATTAGGATCACATCAGCAGTCTCACTTAGATGTTCAATTAACCAAGTTGTTTGCTGGTCACCGCTGTCCGATCGATAGACACGCATAAAGAATTTTATCACTACCCGTCTACGTCCACCTTTACCCATGTAGTCGAAAAAGTCGGGTATTCAAGATGATGAGACGTTGAAAACAAATGCCATTGCGGATGTAAGCACAGACTCCGACATATTGGTGGAAATTGTGCTCAAGAGAGAATCCAGGATAGTCTAGGTACGCCGCATTTAACGGACATCCAATATGTGTCTCCATCAAGAAAAGTAAGTGCGCTTCTCAGCCTCAAGATTGTGATGGACTACGCTGACATTAGAGTATAATCATTGGATATTAGAGAGGTGTACTTTTGTTGAGAGATCGTGTAACCGCTGTTTAACCATACTCACCTTTCTTTTTAGTACTTCTCATGAGTAAGGAGTGAATAGGATGGAGAATAACAGTTGAACGAGCCGTTGTGTTGATAACCCAACGATACGACCAGAGCTAATACGACTGTAGAAGCTAAATCAGAGACTGCGGGTGACGCCCAAACCCCATCGAACGGGATCGCTATCAGGTCTTTTCACCCAGTTACTAAACGGCGCGATGGAGACACACTGGGTTTTTCGCAGTTGGCGAGGCAGATTTTCGTGAGTAGCTAGCTCACATTTTTTTTATAATTGCAAAATATGTTTATCACGTGGTAGAGCCATGCTGCAGCTATATTAGCAGTATAGTTGTAGCACGAATGGGTCGGCTCGACCGGGGAAGGACCACGCTCTCACAGAATACCAGCGTAAAATAGCAGCTTAACACTGCTGTGTTTCGTATGGTGAGTGTAGAGAACCGGAGATCCTTTTTACTGCAAAAGAGGCATTCCATCTTAGTCCTCACGGGTGATAACCTGCATTTTGACTCGCCAACGAGGAAAAATGTAAATGTCTATGGGCCACAGCAACCGCTTACCATCAGGTGGACTGTGTGCTCGTTTGTCACCCCATCCTATAAAAAAACAGTTGTTGTTGCAAATAAAATAAATTAATAAAAATAATCATAAGCATCATTCAAAATGCAAATGATCATAATAAAAATATAAGAGGTAACGTAATAAAAATATAAGAGGTAACGTATATAAGAGACAAAGAAATAGATACATAACTTAAATAATTTTTTAAACACCGAAACAATATATAGCTGATGATCTTCAAATGGCTAAACAGATTTTCTTCAAACATAGATAAGAACAGTCTCAATTAAAACACCTTTCAAACGAGAAATATATATACACAGATTACACACTACAAATATATAACAGCCCTCTGTTTTCGTCGGAAGTTAAATAACACCCCTCTGTTTTCGTCCGTGGTTAAAAATAGTCACGTCAATCTCTCTTAAATTAGTAGTTCTTATATTGTTTGAAATCAAAATTGACTTTTTTCAATTGCATTGTTGCATTTCGAAATAGAACTCCGCTTCAGATAAATAATAGAGTTAGTCTGACTAGACAGAGTGCTTTCTATTTAATGGACCTAAAAATATTTCATTTCTAAAATTGCTTAAAGACGGAAATACGCCAAGTGACAGTTAAACTGATGTGTTCTTTAGCAAAACCGAGCAGCGCATATTAGTTTTGTACATTGTATATAAATATTACTGTTGGAAATTGCTGCACAGCAAACTTCATTAAATAAATAATGTCTTTATATAATTATTCGTTCACATCTTAGAATAAAATCATACATATTTAAGTTTTTCTGGTTTGTAGATAAGATTTTCTGGTCGTCAAAGAAAAAGATACATTTTTATTTCTCTGGTAATCGTGTTATTATAGGTATATTCAATTGTACGCTATTTGTCCAGAAAAAGCTGTTTAACTGTCTATCTGAGGAAAATCGGTCCAATAAGCTTATTATTTAATCTTTATTATTTATGTCTCAGTACACTTTTAAAATACAAGTTATTTATATAATTGCAATTAATGACATTTTAATACATTAAATAATAGAACTGAGTTTGCATTGTTATCTCTTCTATTGTGTTAGTGCACATAATTAAAGCACAATTGTTAGGCTTTTACTGACAATCGACTTTGGTCAAAACTGACCTTATATCGGACGCTATTAATCAGTATATTCTTTATTGTACACCAATACACATTAAAACTAGACAAAATATTTCATTTGTCTAGTCAGTTATACATATAGAAAGTACAACAAGCGGCCTTATCGCTTTTGTAGGGATTTCTTCCAAGCAATTCTTTTCCGCAAAGAACCGTTGTTTATAGCGAATTGCGTATAGGGAAGGTGTACATAAATTTAGTAGACAGTTTAGTAGACAATTAAGTTAAAAAATATGCTATTATTTAGTGTTTCACCACTCACACCACCTTTGTTTCCCAGCATACTAGGCATTTTCAGGTGTCCTTTGGTATTTCAAAGCAGAAAATATTATACATAATAGTATTTCATATTTTTTATTATATAATTATCTATTTATTATAAATTATATATAATTGTCTACAATTAAAAACATTAAAAATATGAATATGTGACAATAGAAATTATATATATGTGTATAACAAAATTTACTATTCATGTATATTTAACAATAAAACATATTTACAATAATATTTAGTATAATAGGTATTACATATTACAAAATTTTAATGAAATTTTAAGTAATAATTCTAGGTAGGCTAGACATGTAGTAACAATTGCGCTACATGGCGATATGTTTAATTTTAAAATTAGCTAGGATCTAGTATGCATACAGTGATTCATTAGCTGTATAAAGCCTTTCAAATCAAGCTATATTGACCAAGGCGATGTCTCTGCAATCAACATCCGAAATCCGAATACAGAATTGCGTGTTTCTATTGTAGATACGAGTATGTTTAGCAAATAACGTTATATTTAAAAATTTATGTAAGAATTATTAATACCAATTACAAAAATTATCTTACAATATGATGATAAAAACTTGTCTATAAATATATATTAAACTGATTAAAAAAATAGTGGAGGTGTATCATCACCGTAAAAATCTCGCCAGCGTAGAGATTGGCGTAGAAATCGGCGTAGAGATCGGCCCAGAGAATTATGTAGAGTAGAGATCGGTGTGGAATCAGTTAATCATCAGTTAATAAGTGTCAATGAAAACATTAAGAAAGATCCTAAATACAAGATATCTAAAACAAGAGTAGCAATCTATCGACGATAAAGTTCCCTCAAACCCCTACCTGGAATATCTAAAAAACAAACTGAAATATTTTAAAATAGAAGTCATTTCATTTAAGTGTGTGGTAGCGGTTTGTTGTTGCGTGTTGGCGAAAATTTAAAGATTAAACTATTATTAAATATCCATGTACGTAGTAGAGCCATGCTGCAGCTATATTAATAGCATAGTTGTAGCACGAATGGGTCGGCTCAACCGGGGAAGGACCACGCTCTCACAGAATACCGGCGTCAAATAGCAGCTTAACACTGCTGTGTTTTGTATGGTGAGTGTATAGAACCGGAGACCCTTTTTACTGGAAATGAGGCATTCCATCTTAGTCCTCACGAGTGACAACGCATCTACATTTTGATTTGTAATAGAGGATAGATGTAGATGTCTATGAACCGCAGCAACCACTTACCATCAGGTGGACTGTATGCTCAATTGTCACCCTTATCCTATAAAAAAATGCGAAGAAACAAACCAGACGAAATATTTTACTCAGCTTTTTGGCAGGAGCGGAGCAAGACCTAAATTTGATGTGGGCAAGATGAATTTTGCTCGGCCCCCGGCGTCGTATAAATATTTTTTTTTAATTAGTTGTATTTAGATTTCCATTACCAACGGTCACAATTCCACGGGCCTCCCCAATGACTGCCACAGTCTTGAGCCACCTAAATACTTCAACATACTGGTTGTTTTACCTGGTCGTTCAGCCTCTATTTAGTGGGGTCACCTAGCTCCGCCTATCACGCTGTCATTCGGTATCCTTTCTTCTCCATAGGTCATCACTTCTTCAAGCTATGGCCGGCCCTTTCAAAATCAAGGAAGATTTATCAACAAATAATACTATATCATGATTATCCCCTACAAAGGAAGTTAAATCATTAATATACACTAGTAATAGGAATGAATGGGCTGGGAATTGAGCTTTGAAGGACACCCATTAATACAGGTGGCCCGGAAGAACTTTTACCATTGATAATAACTTTCTGCGTTCTATTACTTAAATATGAAATAATAAATTTAAGCGCTGTGTTCTTGATACCATAGTATTGAAGATTAATGTCTTATGGTGAACACAGTTGAAGGCCTTGGAAAGGTCACATAATATACACACTTCCTCTGAATTCTCCCATGCACAAAAAATATGTTTAATAATCTCAACTCTGGCATCAGTTGTCGGGCAACCCCTTGTAAAACCAAATTGATTTTATTAAGCAATTTATTAATTATAAAAAAAACTAAATGTTAATAGTACAGAAATCGGTCTAAAATTGGCAGGGTCTAATGCACTACCAGATTTAAATAAAGGTATGACTTTACTATGTTTCAATAAATCAGGAACCACATCAGTTTCGACGCTTGTATTAAATTATTATTATTATTATTCTAATATTAAATATAGTGGCTAGATATATATATATATATATATAAACTTTAATCCCCCATAAGTCTGCTGTTGTCTTAATATCAATAACTTTAAAATAATTAACGATATCTTTTGGAAATATTCTGTGGAATTTAAAAGTATTTGAACAAGCCTTTAAATTTTGTTTAAGCGATTGATTTGGCGACCGTAGGAGAAGAATTTAATGGTTTTGTTGTCAAAATAGTAACATCAGTAAAATGTTTCTCAAAAGCCATAGCAACTTCTTGATCAGATTGAGTTAAATTATTGTTCATATTCAATTGAAAATCCGAGTTGCGCGGACACTCATTGCCCGTTTCACTATTAATTATTCTCCAAGTCATTTTAATTTTATTATTTATTAACTTTCATATACTTCTTCAATTCAGTATTACTGCAATTAATGCTTACTCTGTTTCCTGAAATGGAAGAGTTTTCACAAGTAAAATCTATTGTTGCAGATTGCTTTAATATTTCAGAAGTATTACATTGCACAAGCTCAGAGAACAGGCTTTGAGTCTGGGAGGCGTTTAGGTTATCTATGTGTGTTTTAAATTGTGTTATTTGATCATTACCCTCATTCAACTGTAACTTCAATGCAGCAATAAACCTGAGAGCTTCCTCATATTCCTTGCTGCATTGTTCAAACTCATTAACCATTCCCTGTAGCTTATCTCTTTCTTTTATAACACTTGTGTAATCTGTGATTTGCCAAGCTTGGCAGGAAGGTTGGCAAAAGTATTTTTTTAAGTTGTTATTAGAAGGATGATGCTGCCCATCTCCTAGCTTGTTTCCCTCTGTTGCCTGCAACACACACACCACCCACGGACGGGCTCATCTTTGCGCATGCCTCAGTTCCTACTCCAATTTCTATTGCCTATTGTTAATAGCCCTATGACAGACATAGGAGCCCTGTTGTGGAATTCAACACATTTTGATGTAAACGCTACTTAAAACACTATTTATGCACAAAATGTTTATTGTTATAATGTTTACAAATGTTATGTATGTTACACAAGATCTTGTTTGCGTCCGTACATGTACTGGCTCAAATAAAAACTAAAGTAAAATGCCGACGCGTACATAATGGGTTCGGTGTAAACTGAACATCTTCCCGCACAGCAAAGGAGATAAACTAAAAATACATTAAAAAATTTAAAATGATTTGAGAAAAGTTACGTATAAAAATTATTCTTCATCGCGTTTAAAAATGAAGGTTCGCAATATATGAGACGTTGCTCGATCTTGAGTCTTGAATGTCGATGTCGACGATGGCGATCTCGACGCGGGCACTGCAGCGGCGCGCTGCGCTCCCCGGGCGACCACCGCAGTCACAGGATATTACAGTCATGGAATGATATGTTTTCAGCGATCACATCTTGGGACTTCGGGTTTTTGATGTTTTTGTTCAAAGTGATTGGGTTGACGTAGAAACTGTCGGCATCTTTTTCCTACTCTCCTGTTTCTGGGATAGAGAACTTGATAATTTGGTACATAGTAGCGATTTCAGACGCATAAATTTCAGGTCCGGTTTTCAATTTACTCGTAAATATTTTGTGAGTATAGATTAATAATTCTTCACTTTTGATTGTGCAAGACCGACACCGACGTCTCTAGGCTGTTATCTTGTTTTTTCTGAATTCAGGTTCCTGATTTCTTCGCAGTGGCAGTATGGATAATTTGGTAACTGACCATTTTAAAAATCTGTTTTTTGTTTTCAAGGAGACATCTGAAACGAAACCATCTTTTCCTGGGTGTAAATCTATAACTCGACCTGTCAACCATTTTCTAGCAGGTAAATTATCATCTTGAATTTTCACCAATTGACCGAATGTTAAATGTCGACTGCTTCCATTTGTTTCAAACGGTAAGTTGTGTAAGTACGATTTCCAGCGTTTCCATAGATCAGCCATTAGTTTTTCTGTTAAGTTCCATCTTGTTCGCGCGACGTGTTCTATTTCCAGTATTGTTACATCAGCTATTCCAGTTAAGAAATGCGAAGATGACAAGAAGTCCAGGTCCTCCACATCCTCAGTTAATGCACACAGCGGCCTAGTATTAAGACGCGCTTCTAGCTGATTAAATATCGTTGAGTACTCTTCGAATGTTAATTTATGTTCTCCGATAACATGTTTGATGTGATAATTCAGACTTGACCGCAGCCTCCCAGTCCTCCCGCAAGAAGGAGCGTTAAAGTGGAAATCGATCTCCATTTTAGTAAGTTCAGTTAAGAATTTTGGATCAGAAATATTTTCTTTAATCTACTTTATATTTTGTTCTAGAACACGGCTAGCACCGACGAAGTTAATGCCGTTGTCGCAATATATGTGACGCGGCGCACCTCGACGAGCTGTCATACGACGCACAGCGGCCAAAAATGCTGACGACGTGAGGTGAGGACACGAGTTCGAGGTGCACGGCCTTTGTTGTCATGCCCACAAATACAGCCACATAACCCTTATTTGTTTTTATGCCACGACCCTTGCTTGCCTTGGCGTCCACGTAACCCGTGTCGTCGACTCCAGTATGATAAAAAGGACGGGAGTGTATACTGGGATCGTGACGTCAGCTGGTTACACAGGTTCTTATTAACCTTTTAATTGTTCGATTACCGCCAACAATCCAATACTTTTGTCGAATGAGCGCTGCCGTCAATCGCGCTCTGCCGTGAAATATTAGTATTCACCACGAACGGCTTCCTACGTGCAGCGTCTTCGTGTAACCAGCCTAGAACAACGGTGGAGTCACACCAACCAAAGATTTGTACGTTGTATGTACTTAGGCAGTTGATAAGTTAAGATAGTTGCCTTTTTCAATGTATCCCTTTATAGGTCTAACTTGGGAAAGTATTCCCCTCTAGCCAGACTGGCTCGCACTTATAACGAACTGTCCTCGAAGATTTCTGGCCTCGATATTAATTGCGATAGTTTATCCACCTTCAAATCAAAATTAATCAATTTCTATGAATTAACGAATTAAATGGAATTGTTTTTGATTTTTATAGTTTGATTAATATAATATAATATGACAATGAAGATGTTTATAATATTGTCAAATAATTCTATTTCTTTTTAATAATTTGTATTTATTCAATGATGTAATTCAGTTTTTATTCCTTACAAAATAAGTATATAATAACAATGCATGTTTATTGACTGATTCATACCCATAAAAAAAATACAATTATAATGTGTTGAATTTGTTAAGAAAATGATCTTTGTATTACTGTTGTAATTTCTGTTGGTAATCCTAATAAATAAATAAATATATAAATAAATAACCTTGTTCATCAGTTTTGATAATACATCTGTGGCACTTAATTCGAACCTTGGTATAGTGATAGGCTTTTTGATAGGTACTAGCAGGGTTTTGGCGACAACTAACACCACCAGTGAATCTTTGCTTGTTTTGCAATATATGGCGCAGCAAATGCTCTCTCAGACGAATCGATGAAACCATGCAATTCGACTAAGCGTTTTTCTTTTGTTCCTAATCATCTAGGTATTTGTAGTTGATCAATCATTTTGATAGCATGTTTCATGTTTATCCATATCATCTTATTTCTTCGGGTAGTTCGTCATCCCATTGAAGATTCACCTGCCATACTTTTTGGAAGAAAACTTTTAGTTTCAGTGTTATATGAGCAATCATGGCTTGATTGAATCGAACTGTTTCGAAATTTCTGACAAAAAGCTTCCCTTTGTACATTTCCTCTCGGAGTCACTGATTTTTGATTGAAATGTGAAAATATCTTGTTTAGAAATCCAGCTGAGTCAAAGTGTTTTCGATGAAATGGAAATGGACGTGGTCGATGAGTCGGTCTGTTTCGGCATTACCTATAGAGGCACCCGTAGACGCGCGGATGGTCGTCGCTGTCTACGCGTAGCCAACGGATGGACAGGTCCGAACCTTTAAGACTGCCGAGGCGTCGAGAACAGATGTCCTCTCTGACATACACGCAAACTCCAGCTCGAGGCACAAAGGACTGCTCCAATTTGTACCTCGGGTAGGAGAGATACGAAATATCAGCCGGAGAGGAAACCTGCGTCTCGATCAGAAAGAGCAAGGCCGGCTTCGCCGTCTCGAGATGGTAGTGGACGGCGTTTAGGTTAGAGTGAAGTCCCCTGATGTTGCAAAAATTCACGGATAGCGTGGCAGGGGTCGTCTTGGTATTGTTGCTCAGTTTGCCCCGAGCAGTTATGTTTTTGAGCGGAATTTAGCCCCCCCCCCCCCCCCACCCCAGAATCCGCGGGGAGCCTGAGCACCCACGCTCAGGATTGGAATAACATGGTCGTGGATGCTCAGCGAGGGATTCTCCAGGGGTACTGGTACCCTCCTGGAGTATGATACCATGTTGATAGGGAGGGGGGGGATTGGGCCTCCGGCCACCTGCACTTATCAGACGAAACGCAGAAGCAGAGCTTCTACTTCACGCCGGTATTCTGTGAGGTGGGATACCAACCCGGCAAAAACTGCTGCGTGGCTCTACCACCGTTAGATAGAAATAAATAAATCGTTATATATAAGATGTTACATGTTATTTTGTAACATTTGTGTTTTGTGTGTATTTAGGATTTAATAAGTCTAAACGTTGAGATATTTTTAAACAAACATACCTTTTTCTCTCTTTAAATAAACACAATCAAAATAAAGTTTCCCGGTATTTTTATTTCCAATCACTAAACTATATGAAAAACTGTTTCAGTGCTGTACGAGGCATATAAGATCCCACATTGTGTGTGATTAAGTTGATTCGAGGTTTAGATTCACGATTGGACCCGGCAGGTTGCGCTGTTGTCGATATCGTGAAATCACCCGTACGTAGCCTGGGCGGATCGCTAATAACTTGTGTAATAATAGCTTTTCGTCGGTTCATCGGAATTTAAATTTTTACGCTAATAGAAAGTTATCAGAATTCCGCAAAAATTGAAATCTGTAAGACTCATGCGAACGGAGGATGACAGAATACTTCTCCTGTATTTGGAGACAGACCGTTGTGCAATGTATGGACAACCGTTCTCGTATAGTAATAGTGAGCAAGAGTATTTTTTGTTTAACACCGTTTCAATTCTTGATCGAATAACAGAGATTGTTGTGACAGATTTCAACAAGCACTTAGAATAATGCCGGCGCTGGTCTACCATACATCCACAAGAGATACTTCTTTTAACGCGATTTATTCACCGTTGGGGTCTGGTCAGGATAGGTCTCCGTCGGAGTAGAATTCATGACTCAACGGTACTCAATACTCATATTCAAAAAAAAAAGAATTTTCAATTTTTCTGAGGCAATAACAGCAATTTCATAGAAAACACCCGTGTGGGAAGAAACAAAAGGCGGGGAAACGAATTAAGTTTTTATATATATTATTATATAACCATAGCTTTAACATGACATTACTTTAAATTTTTATTTCCAACTCAAATAAAAAATATTCAATTTCAAATTAGCGAGTACGAGGGCGACACTGAAAGTTTTAGAACTGGCTACTTGTAAACGATATAATAAAAAATAAGTTAAAATTTTGAAAATGGAACACTGCCAATATTATTGTGTATGTATTTTATTAATTTGTCATTTGTATACGATTTGGCGGCAAATTGAAAATAATTTTCAAAATTTTCCAAATCGTAAACAAATCCTGAGAAGATCCTGGAGCTGGAAGAAAAGATAGACAAGTTATCACCAGAGGGCCAGCATCTGTCTCAATGAGGTGTCGTATTTATCGTCCACAAGTCGTTTGTTAACAACGTTGTAAAGATTGGGAGTGTGTTGACGAGGGTTGCATACTTTATACTCAGAAGCACCAAACGATATTCACAGAAGGTCATACAGGTTTACGCTCCAACCTCGGCACATGCCGATAAGAAGGTGGAGGAAATGTATGAGGATATATCTCAGTGTTAATGGGAGAGTTCAATGCAAAACTAGGCACAAGAGAAAAGGTTCAGCTGAAAGTAGGTAAATTCGGGATAGGGCAAGGGAACCTAAGGGGCCAGCAGCTGACCGACTTTACGGAAAAGAGAGACTCTTTATGATGACATCTTTCTTTCAGAAGCGGTCTCACAGAAAGTGGACCTGGGCGAGCCCCGACGGTTCTACAAAAATGAGATTGACTTCATTACGACGACTAAACGGCAACTGTTCAGTGATGACTCAGTGATTGCGAGGGTGAAAAATGGCAGCGATTACGGAATGGTGAGAGGCACACTGAACCTAAACAGTAAGCTGGAGAAGTCACGTCTAACGAAGCCAACGCTCTTTTCCCTCATGCTCTAATCAGAATCCCTAAAAATTTCAGCTTGAATTACAAAATCCTTCTCAGTGCCTAGACGACTACAATACAGTGGACGATATGAATGACAAGCTTGTGGAAACTGACTGCGGTCGCAGAAGAACGCAAAATCTATCCGATCACACTCTCAATCTCATGGCCGTTAGACGGGAAATGAAGATGCAGTCTTTAGCAGATTTGACAGCATACAGGCAACTGAACAGACATATTTCCAAATGCATGCAGCGGCGGCGGGACTTACGCAAATTCTATACAGCTCGTATTGAAGAAGCAATTGGTCGGAACCAAGGCTCCAACGACTTTGCCAGAGATCTGTCTGCCAAAAAGAGCCAAGTTGAAGAGCGAATGTGGCAGTATCATTTCCGGGATACTTAAGATTTCGAGTGAGATTGAAAGGTTTTATGAGCAGCTGTACACGTCTTGGTTGGAGACATACGCAAGTGTGAACAATAATCCAAGATCAAATCTTATACGACACTACTCTGATGACATCCCGGACGTCAGTCTGAGAGAAATTAGAATGGCTCTCCAACACCTTAAAAACGGCAAGTCCCCAGGCGAGGATGGCATTACAGCGGAGCTTCTGAACGCGGGTATAAAACCGGTACTTGAAGTCCTTCAGAAGCTCCTTAATTCCATCCTCCATGATGGCACTACTCCGGAGGCGTGAAGCAGAAGTGAGGTGGGCTTGTTCTTCAAGAAGTTCTTCTAACAAGAAGAAGAAGTTCTTGTTCTCTTGAAGAACTACAGACCGGTTTTATTTCTAAGCCGCGTCTACGTGCTGTTTTAGAAAGTCATTACGAATCGACTCGCACGCAGTCTCGACAACTTCCAGCCTCCCGAACAAGCCAATTTCTGAATAGGCTTTTAGCACCATGGACCATATCTTGGAGAGCATAGCTCGGGGTTTCTCTGCGTGATAAACTTAGAAACGAGGATATCCGCAGTAGAACCAGAGTGACCGTCATAGCCTAACAGATTACTTATCTGAAGTGGCAATAGGCCGGCCATATAGCTCGAAGAACCGACAACCGATTGGAAAGCAAGGTTCTCGAGTTCTTTGGGGGCGGCTTTCGTTTAGCAGTTGACTTGTGAAGGGGTGTAATAACGATGATGAATAGAATAATTTAGCGAAATTAAGTCCGCTAAGCATGTTCAGCATTTTTTGTTTTATTTGGTGGTGCGTGATAGAAAACCGCCCTGGGTGCCAACCCACGCTACGCCGCCACTGAGTTCTCCTGCGCCGCAACAACACAAAATCTAATATGAGTAGCCGTATGTGAAGAAAACATTAATTAATCCATCTTTAACCGTGGTAGAGCCACGCGGCAGCTTTTGCTGTCGCACCGATGGGCCGGCTCGAACCGGGGTGGTACCACGACCTCACAGAATACCAGCGTGAAATAGAGGTTTACCTCTGCGTTTCGCTTGGTGAGTGCAGGTGGCCGGAGGCCCTTTTTACTGGAAATGAGGCATTCCATCTTAGTCCTCACGGGTGACAACGCATCTACATTTAGATTTGTAATAGAGGATAGATGTAGATGTCTATGGGCCGCAGCAACCACTTACCATCAGGTGGACTGTGTGCTCGTTTGTCACCCTTATCCTATAAAAAAAAATCTTATATATTCTAAAAAAATATTTTATATTGCTACTTTAAAAAAAACGGTTTGAAAAAAATTTTACGTAGACGTCCGGATGTTGATTTTGTATGTGCTCACTACATCTCCCGGAAAAATTGACGTAACGAGTTCAGGTTTTTTTTTATTAGCTTCAGATTTACATCAACTGGTTCCCTATTTCATATCAATGGCCTAGTACGCGTATAGTTTGTTAATAAAATGATTTACAACTTTTATTGCTATTAAAAATTCATATAAAGCGCTTTCATATTTTTACAAATCCGTTTGAACGTGACAACGTGGGGACTTTGTCAGAGTCTAGTGATCTCTTCACGTACCGCACAGTTTGAAGTCCCAGTCTCTTCTGGGAAGGTCTCAGTCTCTTCTAAGCAGCGGTAAGTGTTTTTTCTTTGTTGGCTTCAATGAGCACAGAAACCACAGGCACACTTCACACTTATGTCCGAACGGATAGTTGACAAAAGTAGTATGTAGTAAAAACGTGCACTAGCTGCTATCCAATGTGATTTCACTATCGGCAATCGCACACAATCAATGCCTATACAGTAAGGCGTTGATGTAGAAGCAATGACATCATCCACTTGCACAGCCTCGACCGCCACAGCTGCAATACTAGCAGTGCCATTGATCCGGTCGAACGCTTTCATTATTTAACGTTCCCTATACTGCTTCACGCCATAATATAGTGTTTTATGGGTATCTCTGGATTGGTCTTGAGAAGCCCTTTCCAAGCGTATACAATTTATATATTTTTATTTGGCTTTTAGACGAGTAGGTATAGACCGACATTACATTATCTATTTATACTTTTTACAAAAATTGAAACTCAAACGACCGTCGTAGTTTCTCCAAGTAAAAATTTATATCAAACGGTATTTTAGTGATGCTATGAAACAACACTGAACAATAGACTTGTGTAAGTAATGCGATTGTTGCATTACGCGTCATATAACCCGACCGCGTACTATAGCATTACACATGACTCGACCAAATCAAGCATGGCACATGACAGTCAAACATGACGCACAGCGCTTTGTTCGGTGTCCGTATTATGTCGTTAATTTTCGCTATGTGTAAGCGAGAGGGAGCAAGCGGCGGTCGGCTGGTTAAGAAATAAGTGAATTTACTTAGAACCGTATTGTTCATGTATTAAGGTTAATGTTTTTTAACAGCGCGGACCGCCTAGTGATCTTTAAATTATGCATCTCGTACTTTATGACTTTATTGCCCAAATATTCACACGCTATTCAATTTTATGTTTTTATGATGCCGTTACGTCTCCTGCTTTCTATATCACTTTTTTGAATGTCTAAAGACAAAAAAACTATTACAATTATTATTTATTGGTTGTAGTTAAAAATGCTAATATCATGTAAATAAAAACAAAACCGTTAGATATTAAAAAAAAACATAATGTAAAACAAATTAAAAAAAAACACAATCACTGTAAATAAAATCAATTTTTAAGTATGTCAATATTCATAGTATTGGTCAAAAATCTATGTTTATTGTCAGTCATAAGCCCGGAATGCCATTTTGATTGAATAGTTTAGTAGATTGGGACAAAGTGTGAAGAAAAATTGACTTTATGAGTATTATAACAAAATCAAGTGTTCATTCCGGCGCAGCGAGTAGCGAGGGCATTGCGTTTGGCAATTGTCACATCACAACGCAAGCACATCTTCTACAACGCGAGCGTTTCATTACAATAGCCATCCTGTGTATTATCATTTCGCGCTATGTTTGGAGTCATGGTATAACGTAACATTCCTCGGTACGAAATGTAATGTCATATTACATCACTTTAAAGCGCACTGTTTTGCGCATCTCTACTGAACAACCTTAAAATGACGGCGCTCCCCCTCCGCCGCACGCGATGTCTAACGGTATGTACTATGTATGGATTTACCTAACGTAACGAATGAGAGCTAATAATTTTCTGCTCACCAGATGTCGCTAGTTGACACTGAGGAAAAGTTTTTTGTTAAACAATGTCATTTAATTGAGAAGTTAGTTTTTAATAAAAGTTTATCAGTTTCTAGAGCATTATATTAATACACAAAACAATGCTTCAGTTATTTGCTCTTTAATTTTTCGCACATTTTTATTTTTTTTTTAATTTTTCTCTTTATGAATATCTGTAACCAAACCACAGGGTTTATTTATTTTTAATCTTATTAATATAAAATATAGCTAATAGTATAGAAAGAAACATTAACCTTTACATTTTTCCCCATTTTTTGCCCTGCAATACGAAACAAAAATAAAATACCTTATACCTAGGTTTAAACTTGTCGTGGCACGCGCCATTCATTTAGCTTCCTGCGGAATAAACCGTTTTTTACGTTTTCATATTACGTTCTCATTTCGTTTTTGTTCCGAACAAAATGTTATACAAGGAACCGTGCCCAATGTTTTAAAGACGTTATTTTTAATAACGTTTCCGAGCCCTGCTCAATATAAAATAATTTGTCAGTGTTGTTCCTATATTTGCTTTTCTATCAACAGATGGCGCTGGTAGTATTCTACATTACGTTATGGTTACGCTGGTGAAAGACGTATCTAGTGTATACCGCAGTTGGTATCACTAATACCTAGACTGGAAACGAGGCATTCTATCTATAATATTTTTTTAAGATTTCAATTGGTTAAAGCTATTGGAATCTTCATAATAAACAATGATAAATTAAGTAGAGTAAACACTAAAGATAACAATGTCATGTTGTCATGTGCCCTAACTCCTAACGCCGACAACGTACACGATAGAATTAGAATGTCTTCGTTCTTGTTTGTTAGTTTGTTACCGTTGCTAGCGTTTCCAGATATACACTGTAGAGAATCTTCGAAAAGCAAATTGTGATATTAACAAGGACCTAGCCAAGACCTAACTTGCATTCTTGATTGGAGTCGATCTTATATCAATATTTTCATTTTGAACGCATTTTATGCGAATTTTCTTGACGTTGTTGATGAAAAGTAATTAATACAATCCTAGAAGTAAATGAAATAGTGCTGTTAGATTAATTTTGTCATCATGCAGACATAAGCCCAGCTATAAACTTATAGGCTCTTTACTTATTAATTCCTTCTACCAATTTAATCAAATTAATAAATATTTACTTTTTCCATTGAATGTACTTTTGTGTATATATTGTGATGTGATATAGGGGCATATTTTTCCGATTATTGTTTATTATGTACCTAATGGATATTGCGTTGTATGGCGTTGTAAGAATATCCACTAAACTATATCGTCCAGTGGGGTATTAAGAGGCGACAGAAGAAAACAGAAACACTACATCGCCAGCAGCATCTTCCTGATAACTCATCAAAATAATAAAATACTGCTGTTGCCAACCCGTCTATCTGCCTTATGAAGGAATCTATCTACCTATGTTCAGTAGTGAATTTTATGGGCTGTAATGGATGGACGGATGTTATGAAGGATTGACTTTAAAATAAAAATTATTTAAGCAGAAAAATATGTATTAAGGGTTCATGCTGTAACGATAGAATTTTGATTAACTTTCAATATAGATTGTTTCATATTTTCATACTTCTATAGTAGCTGAAGAAATATCCTCTTCTAGTTAGAATTAAAACATAGAAAATTTAAAAAATAATCTAATTAAACGCGATAGAATCCGTAAAATCAGTTTCATTTAATGTGTAGCTATGGTCATAGTATGGTTATATTATTTAAACTCCAATCTTCCAATTTTCCAATCCAAGCTCAAGATCGCTCAGCGAGCTATGGAGAGGGTTATGCTCGAGGTTTCTCTGCGTGATAAACTTAGAAATGAGGATATCCGCAGTAGAACCAGAGTAACCGACATAGCCCAACGGATTAGTAAGCTGAAGTGGCAGTGAGCCGGCCATATAGCTCGAAGAACAGACAGCCGATGGGGGAGAAAGGTTCTCGAGTGGCAGCCTCGTACCGGTAGGCGAAGTGTAGGGCGACCCCCCACGAGATCGAGTGACGACCTGGTAAGACATGCAGGAAGTCGATGGATGCAGGTGGCTCAGGACCGTGCTTTGTGGCATTCCTTGGGGGAAGCCTATGTTCAGCAGTGGACTTATGAAAGGCTGTAATGATGATAATGATGATGATGATGATGATATTTATTTTTAGCCCTTGATAGACAAAGGACAAATGTACCATACAGCCTACTTCGATTTTATACTTTGTGTAATCGATTTATTTTGGTAAACATTATAATTTTTTCCCTGTAGGTGTACACTACCTGTTAAAATAATAGAGCGCTAAATTTCAAACACGTACATATACATATTGTATTAAAAATCAGGAATATCATTTTTTTTCATCAAAATTAAATGAAACGGGCATGAGGCGTGCACTTTTGGATTTGGATTGGAAGAAGACTGCAATGATGTGGACGATATGAATGACAAGCTCGTGGAAACTGGCCATGTGGTCGGAGCTAAGTTTTGCAAGACCCGCCGCAGAAGAACACAAAAACTCTCCGATCACACTCTTAATCTCATGGCTGTTAGACGGGAGATGAAGCTACATTCTTCAACAGATTTGACAGCATACAGGCAACTGAACAGACAGATATCTAAATGCATGCGGCGGGACTTACGCAACTTCAATACAGCTTGTATTGAAGAAGCGATCGAGCGGAACCAAGGCTCCAAAGTCTTAACCAGAGATCTGTCTGCCAGAAAGAGCCAACTGTCAAAGCTGAAGACTGAGTGTGGCAGGATCATTTCCGGGACACCTGCGATTTTGAGTGAGATTGAGAGGTTCTATGGGCAGCTGTACACGTCATCATTGGAGCCACACGCAAGTGTTAGTAACGATCCAAGAGCGAGTCTTATCCGACACTATTCCGCAGATATCCCGGACGTCAGTCTTAGCGAGATTAGAATGGCTCTCCAGCACCTTAAAAACGGCAAGTCCCCGGGCGAGGATAGAATTACAGCGGAGCTTCTGAAAGCGGGTGGAAAACCGGTACTTGAAGTCCTTCAGAAGCTCTTTAATTCCGTCCTCAATCGTGGCACTACACCGGAGGCGTGGAGCAGAAGTGCGGTGGTCTTATCCTTCAAGAAAGGTGACAACGCTCTCTTGAAGAACTACAGACCGATTTCCCTTCTGAGCCGCGTCTACGTGCTGTTTTCGAGAGTCATTACGAATCGTCTCGCGCGCAGACTTGACGACTTCCAGCCTCCCGAACAAGCCGGTTTCCGAAAAGGCTTTAGTACCTACCACATACATACCATGCGGCAGATTGTACAGAAGCCAGAGGAGTATAATCTGCCACTTTGCCTTGCGTATGTGGACTATGAGAAAGCCTTTGATTCCGTCGAAATTTGGGCGGTGCTGAAGTCCCTTCAACGGTGCCAAGTTGACTGTCGGTATATCGAAGTGCTGAAGTGTTTGTACAGTAGAGCCACGATGGCTATCCGAGTACAGAATCAGAGTACGAAACCTATTCAACTGCAGAGAGGTGTAGGACAGGGTGACTTCATATCCCCGAAACTTCACCGCTGCATTGGAATACGTTTTCAAGCTACTGGACTGGAAAGGATGCGGTATTAACATCAATGGCGAGTACATCACTCACCTTATCCGCAGTAGAACCAGAGTAACCGATATAGCCCAAAGGATTAGTAAGCTGTAGTGGCAGTGGACCGGCCATATAGCTCGAAGAACCGACAACCGATGGTGAAGAAAGGTTCTCGAGTGGCAGCCTCGTACCGGTAGGCGAAGTGTAGGGCGACCCCCCACTAGATGGAGTGACGACCTGGTAAGACATGCAGGAAGTCAATGGATGCAGGTGGCTCAGGACCGTGCTTTGTGACATTCCTTGGGGGAGGCCTATGTTCAGCAGTGGACTTGTGAAGGGCTGTAATGATAATGATGATATACCGTGTAAATAGGTATAATATATAATAGTTAAACGAGAAGAAAATTAACGATTAAAAATAAGTTCTCTTGACATCCGGAGGTTATTTTACCTAATTCTAAACATTCTAACTAGGTTCCCTTTTTGTGAAGTTTTACTACCTAATAGGTATTACACATTTTTTTAAACTTTAGGTTTATGTAAAAGAGTTCGAGCACCTTTCGACATACGAGATCGTTTCGTTAGGTACAATCCTCTTACCTATTTCTGTAGCCAATTTGTTTTTTCTGTGGATTTTGTTCTATTTTGAGAAGTATTGATACCTCAAAATGAAATTATCTTCGTGAATGTCAGCAACATGGTAAAGGTTTTTGATTCTGCGGTCCTTATAATGAGGGCTAATAATCTTCCACTCACCAGATGTCGCTAGTTATGACTGAGGTAAAGTTTTTTGTTACATAGTGTCAGTTAATTGAGAAATTAGTTTTAAATAATAGTTTATCATTATTTTGAATATTTTATTAATACACAACACAATGCGTCAGTAGTTTGATTTTTAATTTTTTTCACTTAATAACTCTTTTTTTTTAAATCAGCTTTTAGTTATATTTTATAGTTTGGTTTATTCATTTCTAATGTAATTAATATAAAATATAACTAATAATACAGAAAGAAACCTTAAAGATTACATTTTCCTAAGAAATTATCATCCCCGCTATGAAATATGTCAAATATTTTACCTCACTGTAAAGTGGCGCCGCTCTGGGTGCAGAAAAAGTCGTGGATGCCCCTCATTATAAAAATATTTATAGCATCATTAAATTCATTAATGTTGATTATTGAAACAATAACATTGATTTAAAAAAAAACAGAGGCAGACATAAGGATGCTTTCCAGTATGTCATTTCATTGTTTCCTCATCATCATCATTACATCCCTTCAAAAGTCTACTGCTGAACATAGGCCTCCCCCAAGGAATACCACAAAGCACGGTATTGAGCTACTTGCAGCTATCGACTTTCTGCATATCTTACCAGGTCGTACGTCACTCCATCTAGTGTCCACACTTCGTCTACCGATACGAGGCTGCCCCTCGAGAACCTTTCTTCTCCATCGGTTGTCGGTTCTTCAAGCTATAGACGGTTATTCAAGACGTTACACATGACCTTTGTTTTGGCCAAATTTATCTTAAGACCTATCCGTTGGGAGATACTACTGAGGTCAATGAGCATAGCGCTTAGGTCCTCCAGCGATTCTGCCATAAGGACCATATCGTCGGCAAATGGAAGTTGAGTGATGTACTTGCCATCTTCATTTTCAGCATCATTTTCTCCATTGATGTTAATACCATATCCTTTCCAATTCAGTAGCTTTAAAACGTCTTCCACTTCAAATGCAGCGGTGAAGGGGACGTCACCCTGTCTTACACCTCTCTAGATTTGGATAGGTTTCGTACTCTGGTTTTGTACTTGGATGGCCATCGTAGTAAACTGTACAAACACTTTAGCGACCTTGAGTTTCCTCATACGGCCATCAGTGAAGGACCACGGATTTATTGCTTATATTAATACAATATAAAAGACAAAATTATACGAAGATAGTTGTTTATTTTTTAAACATATCATAACTTCTAATGAACATAAGATAAATTTTGTCACAATTCCTGCTCATGATTAATTCATTCTTCTTTACTTCTGTTTACGAAACTTGTGAAATTACACTCTTAAAGTAACTAATTCTAACCGTTACATGTTACTACCTTAAAATAAGCAGTGTTCTTATAACTTAAACCTTAAGTCATTTAACACAAGGAAATGCCATTCGTAAGATATACAGGGTTATTTTTCAAAGAGTAGCCAAATTTCATATTTAAGTTCAAATATATAAATATCTAGCTGTTCCCCGCGCCTCCCCCCGCGTGTAATGTAAGTTTTAAATTTTTTTGCGCAGAACCTTAATTATTTTACCGAAATAAAAGTAGCCTAAGTTACTCTTTTATAACATCAGCTGTCTGCCAGTGAAATTCCCGTCAAAATCGGTCCAATCGTTTCGGAGATTAGCCGGAACAAACAGACACACAGACAGAAACACAGACATGCAAAATATTAAAAATTGTGTTTTTGTTATAAGTACCGTATAAATTTCATATGCATATAGTAAAAAGCTGTTATTTTGACATTACAAACAGACACTTAAATTTTATTTATTCGTATAGATTATCCAAAATTTAATGTGGTTTATAGTCAACAACTAGGCGTATGCGCGCTCCTCTGTGTGCGATTTATTAATTCACGTCTTTGCTGACCGAGTGACCCTTACGAATGTGTGTGTGCGTAGTAAAATAGTAGTCGTTAGATATTGATGAATGACAGTCAGTTAAAATAATTCATTACCATGCATTCTGAATTTAAAAAATAAAAAGGACAGAATATTTGAGATTTTTTAATTAATTTTTGTTCACCTTATATTACTTATTATGAACTTTTCTGCAAATTTGGGCGTATATTGAAAAACAACCCTGTACATAGATATTAATCAGGCAACAGTTTAAAAATAGTTACAATACTTTTAACTTGCCATACATATTAACAACCAAATTCATTCGTATAACAAAACCAATCAGATTAGTTCAATCCACTAAAGTTTTTTTAAATTATATTTTTTTTTAATTTTGAAAAATTTGTATTTCATCACCTTATATAAAAACGTTTCTTTCCTTAAATAAAATAATGAAAACGCAATAATTTAAACCGGCGCTACTACGTCATACAAGTGATGCTGTTACAGCTTATAATAGATACGATGAAAAACGATATAATATTAAAATTAAATGTAAGAAACCAAATGTTTGTACTCATGAATATTTGTCTTATAATATGAGCTACCAACACACAAACATTCTTAACATAATGGAATATTGACTGAGAAGGACACGCTTCTGGGTCAAATATGGGTTCTGATATACAAATATTGGTGATAATGTGAATATATTAAGTGCATGAAATGATTGTCTTATAATTAAAGAATTTTGGGACCAAAACCTTATCTATCATGATACCCTCCTAAGTCAAGTATTAAGGAGAATAATACCAAATTAACCAACCAAACGTGTTCAAGAGTTTTTGTTATCGGTTACATATTGATAAGCATTAATTATTAATTCATGGATTTAAATTATTCACTTAGATACCCTCTTAAGTAGTCCTAGTCGTATATAAGTTCAGTGTTATAACCGAATCTATAATTACGAAAATACTGTTTTTTTTTAATATCATTAAAGTAATAAAATATGCATTATATACATAATTTATACTACAGAAAAATAAGTGTACACAAAATGGTACACCTTACATGGAAGTTGGTGACCAAAAGTTCATTTCCCGGAGTTCCGAGGGTTTGGGGCGGAAGGCGTGAGCCGGTTTGCCGAGTACCGACTTTTGTGTGCTTGTTTCGGTTGATATAACGTTATGTTCTTTACCCTTGGGAGATGGACCCAAATTTTCGACGGATTCTGCTAGTGTGCCACCTGGAAACGAAAGTGCTTCATTAATAATAATAGTAATTGAATTATGCAGAGTACTCAACCAAATTGTATTGTTTTAACTGCGAATGAAATCATTTATTGTAGCTTCATCAATTTATTTTGTTCACGGATACCTTCAGGTGGGGACCTGGTGACCTAAGATACAGGTTTTACCTAGTTTAGGCACCAGTTTTTCACCTAACAATAGTATTGTATCAGATGTAAGCACATATTTTTTGTTGTTTTCTGAATGTATATTGTTGGTGAAAATAAATAAATAAATAAAAAAACAAAATAATATGCCTTGTACGTATTGTATTATGTACTTGCACTTGTGTATTGTACTTATTATGTACTTGGTGTTATGTGCAAGGATGTATGCGAGTTTACTAACTGTAATCCTACATATGTACAATCTATTGTTGGGCACAACTCGAAAATTCTAATCTAATAATCTGCAATGTGTGTCCTTGATATTTAATTTCTCAGATCTTATTTATTCCCAATGTTTATTTTATAGGTCAAACACGTGGTGAATCCCTCCCTGTAAGAAGTGTTGCATGTTTATTTAAGATTGACCTAGCACAGAAGTGGTTAAATTAATTACAAAAAAATTCTATCAATGGTAGTGATAGAAATCGTACTAGAATTATTTTAGTCCAATCTCTATTATGAAATGACCGCCACATAACAGCCACGTTTGTCTGGCGAATAAGCGATTGCAGCATCAGACATCTTGTACTTTTGACACTGCTTCCCGACAAAATACTCAAGATTAAAGATCCTACCATAAACACGAGATCGTTTATCGGTATCTTCTGTGAAGCTCAAGGTTTCCTTCCGAGCACTTTCCTAAATAAACTCTTGACACCTGTATGGGACGATTCTATCACATTACCGCCAACGGTGCTTACACTTTTGAAACTAAAATAAAATGCGCATTTGATAGCTTTAACCAACATTGTTCGAAAATTATCATCGTAAAAGAAATAGACCAGGAAAAAGAACATATCTGAAACTATGCAAAAGTTACTTGCCTTCTCAAAATTAAAGAACTAAATACGTGTAAATTAGCACTTCCTCATGGATGGGGAAGAAAAGTGTGATGTGGCATCCTCGTATCGGTAGGCAAAGTATAGGGGCCCCCCACTTCCTAGTTTTGTGGCATTCCTTTTGAGAGGCCTTTGTTCAGCAGTAGACTTGTGAAAGGATGTAATGATGACACATAGTTACATCACTACCTAACACTGCAGGAGTAGTTGATCTCTTTACTTATTATGCTGGCTGTACATTGAATCCGATTTTTTTTTATA
The DNA here is from genome assembly GCA_033319125.1 of Parnassius glacialis. Classification (NCBI taxonomy): domain Eukaryota; kingdom Metazoa; phylum Arthropoda; class Insecta; order Lepidoptera; family Papilionidae; genus Parnassius; species Parnassius glacialis. The sequence goes on from JAVANC010000009.1 coordinate 19,438,751, forward strand.
TTTACTAGCTGACCAGGCAGACGTTGTTCTGCCCTTTCCGAACAACCATTTGCTTTCCCAAAAAAACTCCTGAAATTAGCAATAAAAAATTGAGGGTCACTTATCGGGATAAAAACTATCCAATGTCTCAAGTTGGACCAAACTGCACACAGTCTGAAAAATTTCATTGACATCGGTTCCATCTGTTGAATACTTACAGCAACACGTGGTGGTTATACTACTAAATTGTATTTTTTGTGTGTTTTTATTTTTAACATAGTGCCATCTATTGAATATTTACTCAATCTAGTCAACAGATATCGTCATCTGACAGAATCGTTTGGAGCCAACAGATAACTGTGACTGTCAAATAATAAACAAATGACACGTAATTTTTATATATAAATACTTATAGTTGTATATTATGTATTATTATATTATATATTGAAATCCCTTGAATGAAAATAATATGTCTTTACGTATGAAATTGCCGTTCTGCAGTGGCCATATCAAATCAAAATAATTTATGTTTGGCTGAGAATTTTAATTTCAAATTACTTTTATTTTAAAAACATGGAATTATTTTTTAAATCTGTCATTTGTTTATTGATTAGCGTTATATTTTCAGCGCATTTTAATCTTTTTCTTCATCATGGATACGTTAAAAAATCGAGTAGTTATGCAATATGAATACCGTCGTGGCAGCCACGCGGCACAAGCGACACAAGCGCCACGCAAGATCAACGACGTTTACGGAGCGAATACTAGAAACGAACGCACCACCTGTTATTGGTATGCCCACTTATTTCGATCTGAAAACTAAACCCCGTGGTCGTCCGAAAACTTTGGTCGACAATGATATCATCTGAATGCTGAAATGGCAGCAGCTTTCGACGTTGGCATCAAAACAATATTGGTCTGCTAGCTGCAGCTATATTGCACTGCCCAACAGGCACACAAACGAAGGAATTTTGAACTGCATTGCATTTTTTGCATTTACCTGCGACGCAAAATGGATTCTGTTTGACAATCGCAAACGCTCAGAATGTTGGTTAGAACCTGCTTCAGCACCTAAAGAATACCCTAAACGAAAACTTATCCTAGAAAAGTGATGGTCACTGTTGGTATTCTAGCGCCGGTGTGATTCATCGCAGCTTTACATTACTGCAGATATGTATTACGAAGAACTGAACACAATAATGAAGAAGCTTGCACTTATCCTACCAGATTTGGTCAATCGCTCATCCCCGCTGCTCCTGCACGACAACACGCGGCTTCATACTGCACAACAGACGCTCTCCAAGTTACAAGAGCTGGGGTTGGAAGCTCTCCGTCATCCGCCGTACTCATCAGACCTTGCGTCTACAGACTTCTGCTTTTTCCAGAATTTGGATAACTTTTTGGCGGGAAAAAATTCATTTTGCCGAGAGGCAATACAAGATTCCTTTAATGCCTCCCGTCCAGTTGATTTCCTCAAGGGCACCAATAAACTGCCACTGCGTTGGCAAAGATGCATCGATTGCATGGGTAATTACTTAGATTAATACAAATAAAAAATATAGAAAAATAATTACGTTAACTTATTTCATAACAAACGGCAATTACATAGGTAAAAGCCTAGAATTATTATGCTTAAATACCATTTTTAAATTATTCTCGATTAAGAGTGTGCATTAAGTCCACCTTTTTTATAACCTGACGCACAATTAGGGGTCTATAATTTTTTATATGCAATTTTATCGCTGTCTTTTTCTTTTTAATTCTCTCATAGACTCTTGTGTTTTTTTTTAGGTAATGTATCTATATACATATTTTTAATTATCATTAGAAAATATTATCACAGCAGTGTCTTTTAAATAGCACACCCCTTATTGACTTCTGATACAAAATCAAATAAATACGACCTATTGATACTCACCGTACAATTTGGTTTCAACGGCATCTTCCTCGGTGAGAGTTGAGCTGGAAGTGGTGAGTTCTTTCTTGAAACCGAGCAACGCCATTGTCAGCCAGGAGCGATTGCTTGAATCTTCCACCGGTTCGAACGGCGACGTAAAGAAACTGTTAACAAATATTATGCCCTATTATCACTACACATAGGTTTAAACTTTGAAATAAAAACCGTAAAAAAAATTGCATATACTGTTATTACATCAAATTATTTTTTATGGTTACACACAGGTTAGTCATAATTTGGATTTTAGACTAACGTATGGTTATTTTCTCGTAGTCTCCAAAAAAAATCTTGTAGAACACCGAAAGGCTGTCTATATTTCACCTCTGTTCGGGACTGGTATGATTTGTTTGTTGTGACAGCTTAAGAAAACTCCCATACTCCCTCCATGGGCGTTGTAATTGGCAACTTTAGGAAAGTTCCGGAAGACCTTTTGAACAATCGCGTTTTATTCCAGATGTAATAATATGATAATATACAGAGAAGCGGCGTCCACAGCCGTGGAATGTTACCAGACTGATGCAATGTGTTAATAAATCTTCATATAAATAAGTTTAAAAAGCTATCGTCGATTAACCCTTTCCCCGTATATGAACATTTTGATTGTTTAACTATTGTGTCTATATCGCGGACAGGGAAACTGTTAAAATTAATCAGGAGTGCGATTGTGTAACTCTGATAGGACTCATTCCGCAACTACGATATTTTTTTTTCATTATGATCAATTTGTAAGCTAAAATAAAATATTAATATACAAAGAAACGCGTCAAACACGCGTCACAACAAATTCCACTACGTTTCTCTTCAGTTATTTTATTATTCATCACAAAATTTTAGCATGTATAAAACCATAAGACTTTCTTTCATAATTTTTAACATATTGGTTTGATAATTTTTTTTAATAATTAAGGTAATTAGCACACGTTCGTCCGGGCGAAATTTGAAACTACGACCTGTAGCAATACCGCCAATCACCTAGCCATCAAATTATCATTATATATTTTTAAGTAAGGTAATATTATGGAGAAAGCGATATTGCGGGGGTAGAATAATGCCGAATCGCCAAGGATTTGACGCACTCTGTACCTCACGGCCGCCACCGCGATGTCGTAAAGAAGCGCAATCCTAAAATGCGCTATTGCACAGATTAAATTGGCTATAGACAATAAAATGTCCTCATTTGTCGTCCTTATTTTGTGTTAAAATAATATTGATATTTAAAAACAACCTAAACACTAGCGATGGGTCGTACAAACATACATAAATACTACATACACACAATCAACTAACAAAAGCGTGTTATATATAAATTGTTTTGGTTGTGTCTTCGCAAAATTTGATATTTGCTGTCAAATTTCATACCTTAGTTCGCATATTTACTACGGAACTTCGATAATGAAACATTTACGTGGTACAAAATAAGATATATAACTATGGTAATGTTAATTTCCCTTATTCAGAGGGTTGCAGCTTTTTTCCATTGCATAAACATTACAAGTAATGTGCCATCATGACAAAATTTAGGATTTTGGTTAAAATACAATAGCCGGTTAGTATAATTTTAATATAAATACCTAGACATAAATTAACAATGCAGTTGAATTATGCGTGACTTTAATAACTAAAAATTCAACTTGGTAATTTCTGCTGGTTTATTTCTGCCGAATTATCGCTATTCTTCTTTTCTGTTTTCTGTCGCCTCTTAGGACACCCACGGGATGATATGGGGTAGTGGATCTACCATACCATAGGCATCTGGATAGTGAATACATATCGATACTATAATCACACATCCTAAAAATCATTTGACCTGTGATTTTGGCCGACCAACAATTTAATTGACGTAAAGCTAACGACAGAACGTTGACCATTCTTACTACAACCTAAAAATCGTTTGGCCTGTGATTTTCGATTACACGAGCTTGTTTGTAAACATTGCACAGATATTGTTATCAGAAAACGAGCGTAAGTATAATTTTTGTATCAGCAATAATAAAGAAATACATTTAAATTATCATTTTCTAGACGTCTATCGGTTAGCCAGGTACGTGATCATACTAGCTTGTACCCGCGACTTCGACCGCGTAGCATTTTAACAAAAAAAATACAGATCTGTAATAGTAGTCTTTGAGCCGGTATTTCAAATATCGAAAAACCACTTCAAACTCCGTTTTTTTTTTATTATTGTCTCGAAAAGTATATGCGATATGAGAAAATGTTTAATATAAAAAATGAAATTATTAAATTCACGTAAAAAGCCTCTAATCACCTATCCTTTAGTTCTTTTGTTATCCTTTAACTTGTAAATTGGTGGTAAAGTAAAAAAAACTTGTTGAAAATCGATTTAGCACCAAAACTTTGAGATATCAGATAAAAGAAAGGACCTTTTATAGTAAACTACAAACAAAAAAGTTTTCGTCGAAATTTTTTATATACATAATCTTTTATAGCTTATGAGATAATCAAAAACCATTTATTCGTTTTTGATTTCATTTAACATTGGTCTCTATTAGTTTGTGATGTTTCGTCACAATCGGTTCAGCCATTCGGAAGATTAGCCCGGACAAACATAGACAGACACACAAACATTTTAAATGTGATTTTTCATGTCCTAATAGCATTCAAAGGACCACCTGAGCTAAATAGAAACAGTTATTTCGATATTACAGACATACATATTTTATATATTACAATAATTACGTATTAGACTAATTAGACTTTATTTTCTCTTTATTTGCATCACCAACAGACGATACACAATACTAACATAATTTAAAATTAAAAATTTTGTACAGCCGACTTCAATATAATCGACTTCAATATAGGTTATTTAAGAATAACTCAATAACCATTGGTCTGACCTTGATCAAATTCATATGGAACCACACGGGAACTATCAGCTTTCATATAAAAAAGAATCATCGAAATCGGTTCGCCCAGTACAAAGTTGAAGTAACACACATAAAAAAAAACATACACCCGAATTGAGTACCGTCTCCTTTTTGGAAGTCGGCAGAAAAATATAAAACTCAACACTACGACTACATGCTATGTCTTCATCTTCTTACAGGTAACTACAACTTACATAAATAGCGAAGTGATTTTTTTTTAAAAGGAAAAGGATAATTATATGCTAATAAATATACATAGAAAAACAGATTTGATATAGCTACAGTTTGTGGATTTAATTCTTATATTCTATATAATATTGTTCTAAAACATAATTTATCAGTGTAAATGTAATTGTTATATTTTCAGGTTTGACGTTGTATCCTACTACAACATCAAACAACACAAATTTAAATTTATACTGACATCAGTGTATTATAAATTTGCATTAATTACTTAGTCGTTTAAACAGGTATAAACAAAATGCTTACAATGTAAAAACAATCAAATACTCAGATATCTGTATGACCTAATGAATTGTGAGGTTAAACTTTTAAACAATCAAAATGATATTCTCATAATGACAAATATTATTTATCTTTTCACGATGACAAATAATATTTATCTGTGCATATAAATTGCTATTCATACATATCATTTACTTCGTCGTTGATAATGCGTAAAGCAAAGCGATTATAATCTTCAAAATAGAATTGAATAGAATTTTGTTAAACTAAGTCGGCGCCCTTTACCATCTGCGGTTGCTTTATATCATAAGTTGGGAAGTCACGCACTAGCTTACAATAGTAAAAAATATATACTTAAGGTGGAAGCCCAAGGGTGGCCCGCGTAATTCAAATTTTCTTGCGTTTTTTGGAATTTGCAGGTCAGGGTCAGGTTGCATATTTAACAAAATATGATTCGCGACCGTAGCGATTATGTGTTTACAGAATTATTATTATTAAAATCACCAATACAACCCTGTAAATTCATATAATCCCTTTGAATGAGTTTTTCTGGAAATAGTCATACAATGGGATTATACGAACTTAGAAGGGTTGTATTGATGATTATAATGATTATAACTCTGTAAATACATACTCGTTACGGTCGCGAATCATATTTTGTTAAACATACAACCTGACACTGATCTACGAATTGCAAAAAACGTAAGAAAATTTAAATTTCGCGGGTTACCCTTGCGCTTTCTTAAATAAATTAACTTAAATAAAATTGATGTATCTGTCTATAATATCGAAATAACCGCCTTTTATTGAGCTCGAGGCATTTCCGTGTCATTAGGACATGATTAACCATTTTCGAATTTTTTGTCTGTCTGTGTCCGGGCGAAACTTCCGAATGGAATAACCTATTGTGGTGAAACTGCATGAACAGATAGAGAGAAATGTCAGGAGTGATCTAGGCAATATTTTATTCGAAAAACATGCAGGATTTTTGTGAATTTGAAAAACGGATGAAATAAATGGTTTCTGATGATTATCTTAAATCTACTAATAATCGCTTGTTTTAAATAATTTCGGTACCAATGCGGAATGAATTCGGGTTCCTCGTGTAGAAAACCGAATTTCATAAAATTTACAACGAAACTATTTTGGTTATCATGTAATTATCGTCTATCACGTTGGACTAATGTGTGATTATGACTGGGACGTATATACGTATGGTCGAATTGTAGCTGCGCTGTACTGTGTTGTTCGGTACGATGTATTTATTGCGGTAAATGATTAATTGCGTAAGCAAAACAGCATGTTGCTCTATTATCATTAAAAATACCCCAATATATTTCGACTAATTTTATACTAACTACCACTAAGTAAAATTTCAAAACATCTTTTGCTAGAAACTAATTGTTATCTTTATCACTAACACAAGATTCGCTTTAAATAGATTGTCTAATAATTAGAGAGTATAATGTGCTAACCGTATACTGCCACTTAATGGGGCCGGTATTAAGAGAATATCTCGAACTCAAATTCCACAATGTGAAAAATTTGAGTCTAGACCATATAATGTTACACAAATTTGAGCATTATAAGCTTTGAGTTTTAAATTAAAATTTTCTCTAAATACCGGCTATGCACAGTTGTCCATCCAATTCCAAACAGAAAAAACCAAAATCGTGTTATAATCCTTCCGTGTTTAACGCATAAAATTAAAAATTCACCTTATCGCAAAAACGTTTTGGTTATTTACAGCTATTAATATTTTCCGTTTACGGTGTCTCCATGCCATGACTTTTTCGCCACAAGGTTGAAAATTATTTTCTAGTAATAGCAGGATATTTTTAATTTATTAAAAAATAGAAGAAATAAAAGGTTAATTATTTGGCGAAATATGGTGTAGACGTTTAAGTTCGTTGGTTGTTTTTCTACACTACTATTATAAAGAGGAAAGATTTGTTTGTTTGTTTGAATTGAATAGGCTCCAAAACTACTAGGCCGATTTGAAAAATTCTTTCACAATTAGAATCCTACATTATCCCTAATGAACATAGGCTATATAATATTTTCAAAAAAGTTAGGGATTCGTATAAAAACTTCGTTAATGTAACCCAAGGTGTGAAAAAAATACCAAAAAGAATCCTTATATCGCGTACGCTGCGGAAACTATTGATAATAGAGCAAAGTAATGTACTTCAGTTTTATAGAGGATATCAATATCTACAAAAAAGTCTGCGATATGTTTAACTATTACAGTTATGTCACAATAACTACTTTTTTATGTTAAAATGTGAAATAGTAACGCCGGTACAAACTAGGCCACATTATCTGTACCTATATCATGCATAACCAATTACGTTAACCATGTAATTTTAGTAACATATTTCACTTTTTAAATCTTTGTTAATTCAGCAACCGTCCGTCGTGATGTCTCTCTCGAAGTTCGCATGTCGCAAGGCGCAGACGCGTAATATACGCGGGTGAAACCGCGGGACACAGCTAGTACACAATATAAAAATGTGAAGTGGATTGAAATAAAACTACACAGTGAGTTTTTAAAAAAAGCGAAATTTCCATTGAAGTGTTAATGCGGCAGACACTAGACGTACTATCTAATAATAGACTTATGTTTCCTTAATTTGATTCTTACTTGACAGCATCTAACTGACAAAATGTAATGTAATCGAATCGTATGAGTTCAAAACTAAAGATAAAGAAATGAAAAAGTGCAACAGTTACCGATTGCCACCCATCTTCCTGCGGCTCGTCGGGCTCGAGTTGGGGGAGTGAGCGGGCGTGACCGGTAAGCTTTTGCTTCCTCGACGAGCGTGCAGGTTGTAGTGTCGGTAGTCCGGGGCCTGAGCCTCCTCATCCGCTGGCGAAGCGACCGTGAACCCACGCGGGGAACGGTTCGACTGGATCATCTGATGCGCCACCTGCAACAATCGCTTATCATTACCATAACCGTATTTGCATAACGTGCTCGACAGGGAGGTACAACATCGAGAGAGATTCTGCATGAATGAGAAACAAAATATTCCCGTAACACGCACTGCAGCAGCGCGGTGGACTAATTGATCCGTAACCCTCACAGAAATGAGAGGCCAGTGCCCAACAGTGAGACGTATATATAGCCTATACACTAGGTACAGTCCTAACTTTATGGATAACCGTTCGGGAAGTTACCTATAAAGAGGGATTGTACGGTCCAAAACCGCGGTCGCAAAAACCCGAAATTTTGACACTCCAAATGCCATCCTATCGAATAAGACTCTGGCCACCGACAAATAGCGGTTTGGCGGCATTATATTGATATTTAAAAGGTCCATTTCGATAACCCGCCTACCTAGCTTGGTAAGTGTAAGCAAACCTTTCAAGTTAAAACAAGCCAATTAGCGTTTTTGTAAACGCCTATATAAATAAAGTAGAAAAAAAGTTTTTAGAAACGCAATTTTTTTTTCTTTATCTATAATATACTGTTGGGAATGAGGGTAAAAAAATAATACAAACAAATTTGGGTAGAACTGTAATCTCCCACCCGTTGTAGCAGTATAAAATATCTCGCAGGCGACTAATTTTGAGAATAATTCCTAACATCGGAAGTGGAATAATTCCTTACAATACATAACATTCAGATTCACAGTATCGTCATGGACGTGTCAGTGCAGTGAGCAATTCATACTTATCATTTTATATGGTAACATTACATGGTGACAACCATGTAATTGGGTCCTAATATTAGACAAGGTTTGTTACCGAGTAGAGTTCTTTATTTAAATAATTTTGAGAATAATTTCCAATATCGGAAATGTAATAATTACTTACGAGGGCTGCACTAAAAGTATCGGGAATGGAATATTTCCACTGTCCCTGTTATATTAAAATCTTTTTAATTGAAAACTCTTTGGTTTTACAAATCTAATACCATTTATTTATTTAAAAAAAGATTCTCGGTCTTGTCACAAGGTTTTGTCAAACTTGTTTAGTCGTTGAGAAAATGGAATTGACTCGAGAAAATTCAAGAGCGATGATTTATTATGACTTTCGAAGTGGTTTAACACAAAAACAGTGTGTTGACCGGATGATTTCTGCATTTGGTGATGAAGTCCCATCGAAAACCACAATTTATCGCTGGTTTGCTGAATTTCAACGTGGACGTGTCAAGCTCAGTGATGATCACTGTCGTCCAAAAACTGCAATCACCCAAGAAAACGTTGATGCTGTGCATAAGCTGATTGAGGAAGATCGACATATGACAATGTGACATACCGCGAAATTCCGGCAACTTTAGACATTGGCATGAGTCAAATACAAATAATCTTGCATGAACAATTAGGTGTAAAAAAGTTGTTTTCCCGATGGATGCCGCATTCGTTCTGTGAAGAGCAAAAAGCGGCTCGCATTACTTGGTGCGTCAGAACTCTCGAAAGATTCCACGCAGGATCCTCAAATGCTGTATACAACATCGTATCAGGTGACGAATCCTGGATATACGCGTCACGACCAAAAACCAGTCACGAGTTTGGGTGTTCGAAAATGAGTTAAAGCCAACAAAAATGTTCGTTCACGGAGTGTTGCAAAAAAAAAATGGTGGCCACGTTTGTCTCCAAAATTGGCCATGTTACGACTATTCCTCTTGAGGGACAAAGAACAGTTAATGCAGAATGGTATGCTAGCATTTGTTTGCCATAGGTCGTTTCTCAACTCCGTAAAGAGAACTGCAACCGCCGCATCATCCTCCATCACGACAATGCGAGTTCTCACACCGCACACAGAACAAAAGAGTTTTTAGAGCAAGAAAACATAGAATTATTAGACCATCCACCGTACAGCCCCGACCTAAGCCCTAATGATTTCTATACTTTCCCTAAAATAAAGAATAAATTGCGTGGACAGAGATTTTTATCACCTGAAGAAGCTGTGGACGCCTACAAAACGGCCATTTTGGAGACCCCAACTTCCGAATGGAATGGTTGCTTCAATGATTGGTTCCATCGTATGGAAAAATGTGTCAATTTTCGCGGAGAATACTTCGAAAAGCAATAAATACATTTTTAAATAGTAATGTTGTGTCACTTCCTTCATTCCCGAAATTTTCAGTGCCGCCCTCGTACAATACATAACATTCAGATTCACAGTATCGTCGTGCACATGTCAATGCAGTGAGCAATTCATACTTATAATTTTATAAATAAAATCGTTAACGCAGTTAATTTAAATTTAAGTATATTAAGGTATTTGATAATTAACATTACTTTACATATTATAGAGGTCACTTGTACAACAAACAAATTTAATCAACAAATTTTTGCTGCATATATTATGTACGGAGGTACTATTAAATTATTGAACTGACTATATAATACATCTAATGCCGTCTGGTTGGACAACTGAGACACACATATGGTTAAATGTAGAGGCTGTTACATGTGAGCAGTATCCAGTAATATACCATCAGACTATGTTAGAGTTGTGGAACGGACTAAGACTAATAACAGTGGCAATGTCCACTATGTAAAAAGATGGGTTAACCTTGACTGGTAGGGAATACCTCAAGGCATTAAGTCCGCCCTTTGTATTTTTTTTGTTTTAAGAAATGCAATAAAGTATAAATGAATAAATGTACCAAAGAGCAACCCTTCTTCCACTCCTGTTAGGAACATTGTAACGGAGAGCGTTATTTTGCATAAACCAACAAGCAATTACTTAGAAAATATTTGCTACCAGCTCACTAGTCTTTTCAAGTCAGTAATTAAACCCAGCACTGCGGCCTTTCAGGGAGGAACTTTCCTCCCAGAAGGAGTTACCGAGTTTAGGCGGGATATGGCTTAATTGTGAGAATCTTTAGTAGAGTAATAGAAGAATAGACAAATGGAGGGCAGAATTAGTACTCCAGAAGAAGATTCAATGCCGAAATAAATGAGCTTTTTTACTTATTATAATCCAGTGTTTGAATCCCACCTGGTGGTAAGTGATAATAAAGCCCTAGAAACTTAAGGTACATTTTTTTTATAGGATAAGGGTGACAAACGAGCACACAGTCCACCTGATGGTAAGTGGTTGCTGCGGCCCATAGACATCTACATCTATCCTCTATTACAAATCAAAATGCAGATGCGTTGTCACCCGTGAGGACTAAGATGGAATGCCTCATTTCCAGTAAAAAGGGCCTCCGGCCACCTGCACTCACCAAGCGAAACGCAGAGGTGAACCTCTACTTCACGCTGGTATTCTGTGAGGTCGTGGTACCACCCCGGTTCGAGCCGGCCCATCCGTGCGACAGCAAGAGCTGCCGCGTGGCTCTACCACTGTTACATATTGAGCGGAATGACAGACGCCGGTGAACTATACTGCACCTTTGCTATACGCATTACGAAAGACAAAGCAAATCGCTTGGTTCGAAAACAAACAAAGGGGTGAAGGCCCGCCAACGCCAACCGCCTGGTTGTCTGATGGAACAAACCGTTTCCGACCTCACTCGTGAGCTCCATAATCGCGGGTCGGAGTTGCATGCGACTGACCTTAAAATCACCAATGTTCCGGAGAGGAAATAATTAAATTTTTATTACAATTGAATTTAATATATATATAATTGTAATTGTCATTATATTATTGTGTAAGGAACTTTGTTTTTTTGAATTGCTAAAATAGGTAAAATAAAGTATAAACGACGACGGGTTTCAGGATGGGGAGTACCAAAAAACTTAATATTAATGTCAAGTCTAAAAGAATACTTTCAATGTTTACATTATATAGGGTAGGTACGTATGCATATACGTATGCATGTATGTATTCATGTATGTATGCATGTATAAATTTATGCATATATGTATGTATGTATATAATTATGTATGTATCTATGTAGGAACACAATATAAGAAGATGAAAGAAATGGAATGTTACATTGATGATATGTACAGTATGAGCGAGCAAAGAAGAGACAATAGAGGTCTAGACGGTTATAGACAAATATTTTGTGCATAATTTACTTTTTTTGCATAAGTAATATGCTTTATGTATTACAAGAACGGAGGTAACGATTTTATAAGCCATTTTATATACGTCATAAGACGTACCGTTTACAACGAGTGTTACAGAATATTAAAAATATAAGTAAATTGAGTTAAGACCCATTCCTATATGTATGTATACAAAATAATTTTCGATACTAATACAACAACGTTCGTAAAAAAACAATGAAAATATAGGACATTCCTCCAGAGGTCGCACACTAACACAATGTGTACTTATGTGCACGGCCAACAACAACCGTCAAAACTTCATCGTGAAATAGAACACCTATAACACTAACCACCAAAAACACTGCAAAAATATAATATATACGCTACTACGCTTAATATCTTAGAAGAGCTACATGACGCAATAACGCCTGCAATTAGCACATTATTATTTATCTGTCAAAAGCATTAACACCTAGCATGTAAAAGGACAAACAAAATTGACCTCTAATCCTAGTTATCGTCCTAATTGCCAATTACCCAAACGTTATCAATTATTTTATTATTTGCTATATTATAAAAAAATAACATCAAATTAATTTATAAGGAATAAACGTTTGGTTCAATACAACAAAATAATTTATTATACTATTAGGCCCGCCACATACATACGGAATTCCGTTTCGGGATTCCGTTTCGACATTCCGATTCGAGATTCCGAACGCAGCAAGTTCATATACAATATATGACCCGTCACACACGTACGGTATTTTTCCGTTCGAAATTTTGCGGGCAAAAGGGTATTCCGTATTTGTGTGGCCGACCGTTCGAAATTCCGAAACGGAATTCCGTATGTATGTGGCCGGCCTTACTCATATGTAACTAATTATTCTGGATTTTCTCAAATACTGACTTCCTGTCGCTTGTACAGCTGCTTGTGTATTATAAAGAGTGTAACAAATGTTTCTTTTATATTATTTACATATTTTCGATTAATTATATGACAGTAGCCTAATGATTAAGAGTAATCTCTGAAGAAAGTCCCATCCATGAATCCGAATATGCCATCCGAATATTAACAACACTAGTAAAATGTCTGTCCAAGTACAGGGCAGTCCAACAAAACCAATGCAGTTTTATCGCAGAATGAGACAGGCGGGTGTTATATGCCCTAAACTATTTACTAGTAAATCTTTCCTGGCGCAATAGCTAACAAGACCTTTAGTAGCGTTATTAGCATTACTAGTCACTCGTCTTACAAGTAAAAAGGTTTTACGTGGTAGAGCCACGCTGCAGGTATGCTAATTATACATAGCTGCAGCACGAATGACTCGGCTCGACCTGAGTAGGACCACGCTCTCACAGAATACGAGCGTAAAAAAACAGTTTGCTTTTGCTGTTTTTCGTACAGTGGTTAAAGAGAACCGGAGACCCGTTCCATTGGAAGTGAGGCATTACACATTAGTTCTCAAAGGTGACAACGCATCTGCATTTTGATTCTTAATCGATGATAGATGTCTATGGGCCTTACCATCCACTTACCATCTGGTACGGTGGACTATGTGCTTGTTTTTTTTATAGGATAAGGGTGACAAACGAACACACAGACCACCTGATGATAAGTGATTACTGTGGCCCATAGACGTCTACATCTATCCTCGATTACGAATCAAAATGCAGATGCGTTAGCACCCGTGAGAACTAAGATGGAATGCCTCATTTCCAGTAAAATGGGTCTCTGGTTCTCTACACTCACCATACGGAACACGACAGCGTAAGCTGCTATTTTACTTTGGTATTCTGTGAGAGCGTGGTCCTTCCCCGGTCGAGGCGACCCATTCGTGAAACAACTATATCAGAATTATAGTTGCAGCATGGCTCTACCACGTATAAAGTGTTTGTCACTTTTATTCTATAAAAAAAATACGGAAAAGATAACAAGTATAGAATATTATGAACGATGTTAAAAACTTGACATCAAATGTTAAAAACAATCATGTGAAGCGTGAATGTCAGAGGAAGAGGATGACTTCTCCACGCAGGGACGGTATCAGTTAAGCCAATATCAACTAACCTTGACGACGGAATTGCCGCATGCCGCTCCCTCGTCTTTGAACCCATCGTCCGTACCCGCCGGCTTCGGCTGCGAGTTAACTGTAAGACAACATAAAAATTTAAAATCATTAAAAATATTCATATCCATATTTATTTACTTCGTAATAAAATTACGTGTCATCTTACTTACAATATATCGCACTAAATTACATTTCAAATCGTCAACTATTATATGATTACTTAATAACAATTACAAAACATATTAAAATTTTACAATATGCTATCGCAAGACGTGAAAAACCATAATTTCAACGTAGTTGACTTTAGAGATTACGAAACTATAAAAACATTTTTTTTAAAGATATCACGTTAGTAAACAAATTAAATAATATCTTTGTAGGTACAATGTTTTTATATTCTTAACGAGAATCAAATAAAGTCTAGACTAACTGCTGTGTATCATCAAAATTCGTAAAGCAAAGGGCGTCAACAGCAGTGTTAACACGAACCATTTCGACCATTTCGAAACCATAGCTCAAAAATTATTAAACCTACACACTTATAAATTTGCATGCCCATGAATACCCTAGAATCTTGAATTTCATGCATAACTTATGCACATTAATGCATAAACCTATTATAAATCTTGAATTATTTAAAACCTGAAAAGTGCCATTTTTATCACTCACTAATTCGTCAAAAATCTAGACCACTTCTAGGCTACTTCTTACCTAAAATTTGCTCACGCAGCCTTAAAAGCAAAATTAAAATAAATAAAAAGAAAAGAGTGAATAGGGAACGACGCTGATAGTTGATATTATAATGAGTATAGTGTTGACAGTTATTACTTTTAACTGGGATTTTATTTCGATGCATAAATCAGTGTACTTCACTATTTTTTTAGGTATAGGTGGAGGCCTTGTGAGATTTCGAACGGCATTATCTATAAGATAAACTGTTTCGTGTTTTTTTTTTGTCATGTGACATGACATCCGGCCTATTGTAATGCACACATTTATAGTTCTGTACCAGTAGCCAGTAGAGTTTAAATTCGAGGGTGTCAAATATGATTTAGGGTTTAAATTTATAACACAGTTTGATAAGTCAGTGACTTTTAATGGCAACACTGCTCCCGTCAACTCCATCTATTAATAGACTACTATCAAAATTTATTGCATTTGTGTTTGGCAGCCATTAAAAGTAGACAACTTCGTGAATTTTAACGAAAATGGAAAGTGAATTTCGTGTACTGATGAATCATTATTTTTGGCGTAAAACTGTTGGCTGTTTCAAAAAAGCTGTGACTATTTCCTGTTTCCAAACCTGAAGAAATGGCTGGGTGGAAGAAGATTTGGGTCTAGTAAAGAGGTCATCACTGAAACAAACGCTTATGTTGATTACCATGAGAAAACCTATTATTTGGAAGGAATTAAAAAATTGGAAAAACGGTGGATTAAATGTATTGAGCTAAAAGGAGACTATGTTGGGAAATAAAACGCCTATACGCCAAAAAAAAAATGTTTTCAAAAAATTTCACTGGCTTATCAAATTGCTCTCGTATGCTATTTTTTCATTTTTAAGTTTATATATTTATATGTTAAGCCTTGATGGATGATGGCAGCCATTTTGATAGTACCTATATTTATAGTCGGTCATTGTCATTGAAATGCAGTTTTCAATTTATTTATCGACGACGCCGACAACCCTGAACAGCGTTTGTACAAAATTTTGCCTCCTTTTTTTTAGTAGGAAATCAATAATTTTTTAAAGAAAGTTTTTTTCATTTTATTACTTTAAATATATATACATGACCTTCAAAGGTTTCTAGCGTTTACTTCATTCTTTTCTGTTTGTAATTTAAATTATAAGAATCAAATGTCAACGAAATTATAGGCGCAGTTAATTTCAAGTATAGTACTTGGAGTATCGATAATCTGCTATTTTCAGACTTTTTCCTTTGTATACGCCTAATGAATGATCTTGGCTTAGGTTTTTCATGAGTCAATCAGTGAGTCCTAAAAATGGCGCTATTCAGTCCCTAATAACTCAAGAACTACTTATGATTTGAAACTCTTGGGTATTCACGGGGTCCTAATTAGGTATGCAAAATTATAAGTATATAGGTCTAATTTTTTTCTAGATATTATATGCTGTTCTATGTGGCTCGAAATGGTTCGTGTAATTTCCAGTGCATCGACCTTTTCTTTTTCGAACTTGGCTGACACACCACCGTTTGTCTAGATAAGTGAACGCAAATAAAACATGGAAGACTTCCAAAATAATATATAACAAAATATATATTATACAGAAAATAGTTATGTCGGCTATATCAAAAACCGCTTCTTTGCTACTTTATTATCACTTTAAAAAGGGAGAGGATTTACAATTCGACTGTGTGTTTCTTACGATCTTCTTCAATTGTGAAACGATTTTGATGATTCTTTTTTTTATTTAATAGTTTATAATTTCAGGAGCTGAACTCATATAAATCTCAGACTTCTAAGAGTGACAAAATAGAGGGTAGTTTTGAATGTTCCTATTTAGACGACATTGAGATCGTGATATTCCTACGTTC
Source organism: Parnassius glacialis (assembly GCA_033319125.1). Lineage (NCBI taxonomy): Eukaryota > Metazoa > Arthropoda > Insecta > Lepidoptera > Papilionidae > Parnassius > Parnassius glacialis. The sequence goes on from JAVANC010000009.1 coordinate 19,455,623, forward strand.
AAAAAAAATATAAAAAATACTTTTATTAAAAAGAAGTAGAAGGAAAAGAAAAAAAATAATTTCACATTCGGAAATTGGCGCTTTAATTCTGCTATTCTCAAGTATTCATCGACGAATTATTACAGACTATTTCAAATTAAAAGTATTTTTTTTAGATTTCAACAAGATCCAAAACGAATAGGTTGGTTAGTTCGGAAGATAACATTATGAACGGACCCCAAGCAAAACAGAAAAGAATTAATTTAACTATGGAAATGACGATTTTCATAAGTCCAAAAAAGAACACAGAACCCTTAAAAAATAATACCAACACCGTCCTAAACATTGCACTTCACCACAATAAACGTCCCGAGTGACGAGTGCAGTGGCGTCTAAAAAATGTTGAAAGTTACCTACGTATTGAATGGCAATTGAAACCCAAAAACAATCATAAATAAGGTCGCCTTTGAAACTGTGCGTCTGGAGTCGTAATAAATATTAATAAACTGTTACGTAATCAGCGATACAGTTCTAATATTGTTTGTTAGCAATTTTAGGTCAAGATGCGCGCTTAGGGCTTCAAGGGAATTGAAGGTTGAAGCAATACTTCCTTGTTTTATTTGAATTAAATGTAAATAATGCAATGTTAGTGTTATGTAATAATTCTAGATGATGTAAGCTAGGTATAAATAGTCAAAGAGAGTGTTAATATTATTCCTGATCAAATCGTGGTGTTCGTGTTGTTAAAAATTTTATGTAGAAAGGACCATATCCGAGGCTTTATGACTTCGATTAAAGTCAAAAGCTTCAGCTGCTTTTGACAGAAATATTTATAAGGTTTACGACGATGGCACTATAAACGAAAACACTTGCCATTCGTTGGTTTCGAAAATTCAGCAAGGGGGATTGCGAATTAAGCATTGTAGATAAAATGCGATCTACGGCCTTGGCCTTTAGAGTTTTCTGACCACGGTGTGTTGAATGATCAGCCAACAACCGTTGAATTATCAAAGAACACAGAATAACATTAAAAAAGCGAATACGTAAAATAAAATTGCACAAAATGAGTGCCACATGAACACTAGTAATTAGTAAAACCTCACTGTTACAATAGCTATACTCAACCAAATCTAAGAAATACCTTTTGAAGTTTCACATTAATCATTCCGCAATAACTTTGTAGAAGCGTACTTACACGATTTAACCTTTTACATAAATCCGTGTAATTATGAAGTAATCTATATTTCATATAATTTAAGTTCCAATCTTTAAAAAAAAAATCAAATTATAAAAAAATCGACCAGAGTCAACATTTTTGATTGATGTTGTTTCAATGATATGTCGCTGTACACCTTAGAGTAGTGTTAGGATGATTAAAATTCATTGTTATACGAATAATCTGTAAAAATATTAAAATAATCGTCAAAAATAATCAAATTATCTTTGAATGTTTTAATTTTTATTTGTTTATCAAAAATTTTATTTTTAAAATTGCTTAAATTATAGCAATCATGAATAAACAAGTTTAATTTTTTATAATCTCCTACATAACCAAGGCCGCGCTGAAAAAAACCACGTAATTCCAATCTCCTGTCATTTTGGGAGCTTACTTTGCGTACTTTTGTGATTATGTGTTTGTCTTCTTGACTGATTCTACTACATTCGTGGACCTTAGCTAGTTACATACTGGACTCTGACTAAGCAAGTGGTCATAATGTCGAAAAGAGGACGTAATTGTGGTAGTCGCACTTTAAACATTCAAGCTCGTGTGTTGGTGGTGAAATTACACGAATATTTCGAACGTGAGTAACAAAACGGTGGGCCCCTTTTACCAGTGACAGAAGTGTCGGTAAAGCATTTGGAATTGGCAAACGCACTGTTGTCAAGATCGTCACTGAAAAGTACGGGCCTTCAGGCAGTGAGAATAATTTACTTCACACGCCGAAAAAACGAATTAAGAACAAACCAGTAACAGGTATCAATCAATTCGACGCAGATGCTGTTAGAAACCATGTATACTTACACATTGTATATGTGTATTTCACAAGGGGCTAAAATCCTAATGCGGCGAAGTTGCAAGAGATTTTAGTAGATACCGTCTTGTGTACAATGGCAGAATAGTCATTGAGAACCATTTTAAAACGCATGGGCTTCCAAAGAATAACATTTCTAAGAGAAATTAAAAATATAACCTATTAGGACAACATCATCTTCGTTGATGAAAGGTGGTTAAACGAAAACACTGCAGCATCTTGACCGAAGGTGCCCGTGCGAAAAGATGGGCGCCTCATTAATTGCCATGCGAAATCCGCCGCAAGTGGATTTGTAGAAAATTGTTTAGCCTTCCAATCAAAGAGTACAAGAGAATATCATGAGGAAATGGATGCAGAAAAATGGAAAGAGTGGTTTATAACTCTTTTACAAAATATTCCTGAGAATAGCACAATAATAATGGACAACGCCCCGTACCAATCTGTCCAAATCAACAAAGCGCCAAACCAAGCGAATAAGAAAGCAGATTTAGTAGCACGCCTGCAACACGTGCAAGGGGGCATGAAATTATTAAAAGCAGAACTAATACAATTAATAAAGTGGAATAAACCACGTAAACCTTTGTACGTTATTGATAAATTAGCAGAAGAACATGGGCATAAATTTATAAGACTACCACCATACCAATGCCAATATAATGCTATTTGAATTGTTGTGGCCGGATGAGGAAGCTCAAGGTCGCTCAGCGAGCTATGGAAAGGGCTATGCTCGGAGTTTCTCTGCGTGATAAACTTAGAAATGAGGATATCCGCAGTAGAACCAGAGTGACCGACATAGTCCAACGGATTAGTAAGCTGAAGTGGCAATAGGCCGGCCATATAGCTCGAAGAACCGACAACCGATAGGGAAAAAAGGTTCTCGAGTGGCGGCCTTGTACCGGCGGACGAAGTGTGGGGCGTCCCCCCACTAGATGGAGTGACGACCTGGTAAGATATGCAGGAAGTCGATGGATGCAGGTGGCTCAGGACCGTGCTTTATGGCATTCCTTGGGGGAGGCCTATGTTCAGCAGTGGACTTGTGAAGGGCTGTAATGATGATGATGATGATGATGAATTTATGTAGGCCCAAATCAAAGGATAGTTCTTATATGAAATGTTTTAAATGCATTAACTCTTCTTAAACATACACGAGATGAAAATATCTTAAATATGCAGTACGACACAACACCATGGTGAAGAAGATGGAAGGTTTGCTGAAGAAAGCATGTGCTCATGTCATAAAGAATGATTAGGTAAAAATGGTGGAGAAAACAAGGAAAATTATTATAGATGGCTTTGAAAGAGATATTCATTTTGACTAAATTAATAATTTTATTTTTACTCTATTTCCAATCTTAAATTTATATATTTTAGCCTTTACAAATTTTATGTTTTAAATTATCCGTTTCTAATTTATTCTGGTATTCATCGAAACAAAACTGTAAATGATTACCAACCCTAAAGAACCGATATCGATTTTTCTTAAGAATCGCATATCGTACGTACCGATTTTTTGGTTGGCATACCTAGTCCAAAAAGTCTGACAGCTATCAGAAGGTATTTCTAAGATTTGTTTATTTGTTTGAGTATAAAAAAGTTTAAAATTAAACGTCCAGTCATATGCAACCGTAAAACTTTTAATCACCACCATGATAATTATATATTACACTACACCTCACAGAATTTACTCGTCGCAAAAAAACATTGAACTTGGAAAGGGAAGTCATAACTCAGCCTCCATATTCAATAGATCTCACACCAACGAACTATTATCTCTTTTGGTAATTGACTCTAAAACTGATAAATGTAAACAAAGAGGAACAGCAATACATTTTTTCATTCTAAATCCAAACATTCGTAAAATCTTGTTGTTACCAAAAGGTGGCATTTATTCAACATTAAAACTATGATTACGGATTTTATCGGGTTTTATTTTCTTACTTTTAATTCCCGACGTTTCGGGTGCTTTACAGCAACGCATAGTCACGGGGGGACTGAGATGTTTGACGTCCCGATGTCATAGTTAGTCCGGCTACCTTCAGTTCAGTTCATGATATTATTGATAATAGCGAGTGTAGATAAAAAAGGCCGATTATGAATTTTTTATTAAAGTAAAACTTCTTTAGCCCTTTAACGCATAGGAAACCATATATGGTTTGACTTGTTTACAGTTCATTTATTCTAAAAAAATAAAAAAACTTGCGTATGAACCCTAACGGGGTTTGTTTGTCATATCATTAAAAAAAACAAAACGCAACTGTTTTGTCTATGGCTACATGCCATTTGAATATAACCTCACTTTTTCAGACATTGTCAGTGAATGTTTACGTGCACGTGTGACTCTCAACTTAGCAAAAATAAATAAAAATGAAAAGGTGAGTTTTTTGAACGAAAAAAATTATTTTCTTGTGTGTCATATCCTCTAGTTTGTATGCACTGTAATTGATTTTCACTTTTTATTCGATTTCACCCATTTTCAACACCAATTGTTTCGAAACCATATATGGTTTCGTATGCATTCAAACATGATTGAACAAGGATTGAAATTTTATTATTGAAAGGATTTTTTTCCATATGATAGATTTATGCGTTGTAAATGCGTGGATTTTGTGGCGAAGAAGAAACGAAGACTCTTATTTATCTTTGTTCGTCTTCAAACAAGCCATCTCGGAACATTTGCGCAAAGCAGGAAAGGCTTTACCTCGTAAACGGGGTCGTCCATTGGCCAATTCAGTAACTGGTTCACCATCTACGAGCCGCCATGAAAGTCCATCAATTTGTTCAAACCCTGGGACACCAACCCAGAGGAAGAAAATAAGAAAAGCTCCAAATAAACGTCAGGACTTACCCCTGCCCTCTGTGCGGACTGACAATATTGGACACTTGCCAGAGTGGCAGAAAAATCGACAAATTTGTCAAGTTTGTTCAATGAAAACCTATACTAAGTGTCCCAAATGTAAGGTATATTTATGTTATAATGATAAGAGAAATTGTTTAACTAAGTTTCATCAATAATTTAGTATAGCTTTCTTTCTTACTTAATTATCGTCAGTTAAAATAAGGTTTTGATATCACTTATCATATTTGCTTAGTTGCATACGAAACCATATATGTCCAAAGGATTTGAAGCTTTGATGCATACGAACCCATATATGGTTTCTGAAAAAAAAAACTGAAACTTAAGTACTTTTTGAAGAAAAAATAATTATAATTAGTTTTGAAAGTTTAATAAAACCATTCACTTAGAAAAATATTTTTTTTTTCACTTATTTAATATATCATGCAGTAAAGGGTTAGGCGCGAATTGAGAAGTAGAAATTAAAATCTACAGTAGTCTACGTACAGTAAAATCTATGGTTTGTTTACGTGGTTTCTGTATTCATAGCAACTGGCTATAATATTTCGTTAGTATAATGTATTATACACAGTTCATTGGATTTATGTGTTCGTGCCGTACCTCACACATACCATGTATCAATATAAGTAGTGTTAATAGAGGTTCTAGTATTATTATTAAAGAATAGAGCTATGGTAGCTCAATAAGGGCCCCTCACTCGCTGTAAATTTCACAGTACGCGAGCAACCCGGGTTCGATCCCCGCCAGCACCAATGAAATTGATAATTGCAATTTTAAGTGCTGATTCACCCTCTACTCGACGGTGAAGGAAAACATCGTGAGGAAACCAGCATGACTGAGAAGAAAAAAAAAATTTCGTATGTGAAGTTCGCCAAAACGTATTGGGGCAGACCGGCGATCCTTGCACTGGTGGGACGTATATAGGCTGCAACTTTAACTTTTAAACAATATGTTAATAAAACTTTGAATGATATGGTGGATAACTACTACCTTATCATCATTACAGCCGTTTGCAAGGCTACTGCTGACCAAAGGCCTCACAAAAGGAATGCCACAAAGCACGGTCCTGAGCCACCTACAGCCATCGACTAATCTACATCTTTTAACAGGTCTTCACTTCATCAAGTGGACTACTGCCCTGCTACATTTTATTTACCACTACTAGGCTGCGACTCGCGAACCTTTCTAATGCAACCTTTACTACCTTTTACCTTATGCATAGTGGAAAATAAAAATCAACTAAAAAATCTTAACTATATTTAAGTATAAAATATACTTTCGAATCAAGTTTATCTTGTAGCTGCAGTTGGTCGAAAATTTAAATACATTATGAGTATCCGCATGCAGAGAAACCGTAGCAGACTGTTATAAAATAAAATTGTTACTTGGAATATAATTTAAAGATTCAAACAGAAACAACGCAACGAACGGGAAATGAAAGGCAAATTGATGAGGACCTTGAAATAGACAATAAAATACTAGATACGAAAGCTTCTGATAGCCTTGCATGATAAGAAAAAATCGATTACTGATTTTATTTACACCGAAGTTATTTATTAGGATTATATATTTATTCATCATCATTGTTAATTCAAAGATTATTTTTACTCATTACATAGTAAGACAAAAATAGGGAGATTGTAATTATGAGAACCTATATGCCGTTCTGAATAATATTAAACAAACGGTGACACGGAACAACTTGGCTTTTATGTCAATTGTCTTATCTAGCGCGAAATTTGTGTAATTACGATTAACATTCGCCCTTCAATAACTGATGTACCTACTATATTCACTAATTATATTTTTAATTTATTTATTATTTACAAGTTGAATGAATTAAAAAATACAAGTAAAATAGTATCCATAAAACACAAAGGTTTATGAATAATCCGCATCGGTCTTTCCATTAGGATTTGATAAAGACAAAATAAATACTTAATATTTAGGTTATATTGCAAAATTATTAAAATCGAGCTAAATTTATAATTTCGATACCTTAAAATCACAGACCTAAAATTTTAGGCTATTCTAATTGAAACTATAATAAATGAACATTTACAACTTAATGACTTACGTTTTACTATGCCCTGTCAATACCACGGTGTACTGAGTAGTGGTGAGTACTCAATAATTTGCACACTACTTCGACCACAAGCTTTATAATAAATCAGTCTTGATATTTTTAAATCTCTCTGAGAAAAATCAATGGTAACATTTACATTAATAGAAATACCGATGGACACTACTAGGTTTTCTTTTATCAATGAACCGACGTGCAGACTGCAAAACTCGGCAAACGAAGGCAACGCGACGTCGAAAACAAAGTATCGATGCAAACCGGTCTACAACGCTAGTTGATACGCACGCGAACAACTTTGACGGAACTCTAATTATAATCTACGCCGCTGGCAATGTTGCCAGATATATTCTTTTGGATTGTCATCAATAAATCTTAATACGCAGTAGAAAATAATACACATTTATTTAGTTATATAAATTGTTTGTCTTTAGCCAAAAAACGATAGGTTAATTCATATTACTTGATCTCCGGTATAGATTAAATACCTATATCGGAAATAAATTCCCCTAGATGTATACATTATACTGTGTAACCAGCGACTCGTCCTGGTTTCACCTGGGTAGGATCTATTAAGATACTCAAAAACCATTAATTTTATCAACTTATCGCTTTTTTTGAAGTCAACGAGTTTTTCGGATAAAATATTATAGTCTAAATCACTCCTGGTATTGCTCTCTCTCTCTCTCTGTTTGTGAAGTTTTATTACACTATCACTTCAGCTATTCCGAAGATTAACCCGGACAGACAGACAGACAGATAGACAGACCAAAATTGAAAGAATAATAATAAAGCACCAATCTAGTAAAATAGGCGACAATAGATAAATTAGGCACAAAGTTGTATGGGATAACTCCCATCGGCGAAATCAAGAAATGGCAGCGTAACATAAAATGCATTGGAAGATCACATATTTCTTCAATACTACGATGACACACACACTTTATTTGCCTTCGGGTCGGCGTCTTCTGTTTGCAAACGCTTGCTTTGCCGGGCGCAAATTGATGATGCTTCTAATCTTTTTTTATATAGGAGAGGGGGCAAACGCGCATGCGGCTCACCTGATGGTAAGTGACTAACGCCGCCCATGAACAACTGCAAACCCAACAGGGGAATTACAGATGCGTAGCCGGTCTTTTAAAAAAGAGTAGACTCTTTTCTCGAAGGTACCTAAGTAGTATCGTTCCGTAAAATCGCTGGTGGTAGTCTATTCCACAAGGAAGTTGTGCAAGAAGACTTCTTGTAAATCACACAATATGGACCGCCAACCATCCAGATGGTATGGATGGTATCGCGAGATTTGTCGCGATAAGCGATGGTGAAATTGAGCGGCTGGCATTAGTTCGAACAATGGAACTCTTTGCCAATATTATTATATTATATTATAATATCAGTGTTATGCGGCGTATGATAGAGACTGACAAAATAGTGACTTATCAGTAGATTGGGACAAGCTTAGGCATCAGTATGAGTCAAGTACATAAAATCCTCCATGAACATTTAGCGGTCAAGAAGCTTTCTGCCCGATGGATACCTTGCGATTTTATTTATATCCGAAAATAAAAGAAAAACGTTTTGCGTTTCAAAATGCCGTCGAAGAGACCCCAAGGACGTGTGAACAAAATGCTTTTCTCAAAGGTTCCATCGGATGCAGCGATGTATTGATGTAAATGGACACTCATTGAAAAGATGATGTGGCGGCGCTGTCGTCGCGCCACAAGCGAAACAAGTCGAAGTCTAAATCGCGCTAACAAAGTTCCGAAGTTAAAGCAGCATAATAGAACAGCTCCGAACTACCAATTGGAGCGTTGGCTGCTCTCCGGGCAGCACACCTTGCCAGGCAGAGAGATCTCCCCTTTTCCTTCCACTCACCACCGTGGTGACCCCGACGTGATATGAACACGCTACCCACAACCTTCGGAAACTACAACTTCAAAACCTTCGTCATCGTCCTCACGTACCCCATTCATTCGCTCCCGAGCAGATATTGTCTGCAGTCTTCACATTCTGCAAGCCATCTAGCTTTACAAAGGTTCATCGCAGCACTGGAATAATAATGCTTCCTGTCCCTTCAAGCTACTCTCTGCGCTACAGTGTTCGGCACGGCTCTGAGCCTTACTGCTCGCCTCTGCTTCACAGCACTCTCGCAGATTACTTGCCTTTTTCTCGACTCACCGCAGACTACAAAGAAATCCCTGGCACTTGCAATCGGACTGCACTATCGACATCCGGTCTGAGCAGGTGGGTGATGTGGCAGCGCTGTCGTCGCGCCACAAGCGAAACACGTCGAAATCTAAATCGCGCTAACAAAGTTCCGAAGTTGAAGCAGCATATATAGAACAGCTCCAAACTACCAATTGGAGCGTTGGCTGCTCCCCGGGCAGCACACCTTGCCCGGCAGGGAGATCTCCCCTTTTCCTTCCATGATGATGTGGCATTCGTGATGTGGCGGCGCTGTCGTCGCGCCACAATATAATAAAACTAATAACTTGCTAGTTTGTTCAGTTTTTGATTTTCTAAGAACTTTCAGTATCACGCTCGTATTAAAATACATATTATACAAAATCACTCATAAAGCGAAAGAGAGAGAAAAACGAAAGTCGGATAAATCAGGTGGCATTATTCTTGTGATAAAATTCTTGAACTAGTCTCTTAAAGTAATTCGTGTTACTAGTTTTCTTCATATCCACAAGCAAGACATTCCATAGCAATATGGACTGCACAGTAAAATAGGAATTAAAGAAACCACTCTGATGTGGTGGAATACGAATTTTAAGAGTATTTTGAAAACGGGGGACTATATCATGAGTAGAATACAGATACTAAGCTATCCTTAAGATAAGAAGGAGAATTTGGGTCATTTAAAATTGAATATAGTAGTTGTAAAATTCAGGAGTTACGCCTTTGACGGGGAGAAAGCCTTTTAAGCTTAGAACGGTACTGGAAAACATGGTCATACTTACTGAAGCCGAAAATGAACACAAAATAAATTAACTGTCTTGCAAAACGAAAACTGGCGTTGCCACTACCACTATACACTATATAGCAGCTAACAATGAAAAAAGTGTCAACGATTTTTGTCTTCATATTGCATACCTTAAGCGCTTAAGAAAGCGCAAGGTATGTTCTACTATCGCCTAAAAATTAAGATTCCAACGTTTTATCGAATAAAATCGTATCTAGCAATCATATTATACATATAAATGATATAAAAAGCACATTGTTAGAAAGATAAATGATTGTTGAACTTATTAATATTTTTTTTAAATCGATTAATTGCTATTTTTAAATAAAAAAGGGGTTTTAGTGGCTTATGGTGTGGATTTATCAAGTCCGGAAGGCTTGTAAACACTCTAACTTTTGAAAATATCAATTGTTTAACTCAATCTTTTTTTTAATATTTATTCCTTAATTATTATATGTAATTATATAACTTTATATTATTTATATTTGTATTATATAAATAAATTATAGAAATTCGAGTAATTATGGAATATGAGTACCGTCGTGGCAGACGCGCGGCACAAGCGGCACGCAACATCAACGACGTTTACGGAGCGAATACTACGAACGAACGCATCACCTGTTACCCACTTCCATTCTGGAAATTTCAACCCATAAAATGAAACCCGTGGTCGTCCGAAAACTTTGGTCAACAATTACTTAAATATTAAAACAATGACAATTAATTAAAGGCGATTGTGGAAGCTGATGATACTCAATCCACGATTGAATCAGCAGCAGCTTTCGAAGTTAGCATCAAAATAATGTTGGTCCAATCGCATCAAGTAAAAAAGCTTCAGGTAAAAAAGCTTGACAAATGGGTACCCCACGAACGCGATAATCGCCAGCGCGAAGTACCTACGCGTCGACATGCCTTGCACTGCTCAACAGGCACACAAATGAATTAATTTTAAACCGCATTGTTACCTGCAACAAAAAATGGATTCTGTTTGACAATCACAAGCGGTCGTCTCCAACCAGCTTTGGTCAATCACTCGTCCCCACTGCTCCTGCACGACAAGGAGCGATCTCATACTGCACAACAGACAATCTCCAAGTTACAAGAGCTGGAGTTGGAAGCTCTCCGTCATCCGCCTTACTCACCAGACCTTGCGTTTTCACAGACTTCTACTTTTTCATAATTTGGTTAACTTTTTGGCGGGAAAGAAATCAATACCCGAGAGTCAGTACAAAATGCCTTTGAATAATTTGTTTTCTCCCGTCCAGCTGGCTGATTTCTTCACGAATAGCATCGATAAACTGCCACAGCGTTGGCAAATTTGCTTCAAGTGCATGAATGATTACTTTGATTAAAAGAAATAAAAAAAATATAGAAAAAAAATTACGTTAACTTGCATCATAAAAAACGGCAATTTTATAGGTAAAGACCTAATATTTTAACTTTTTAGTTCTCGTACTTTGAAGTATTGACGTCGCTATTATTGATTTATTTAACAAATTATAGATAATACAGAGGAATCATGGTAAAACATAAGCTTAATGGAAACTTTACCGCGTACCACAAGCCGCCGACATTAAAATTTGACAGATAAGCCTTACTCTACAAAATATGTATAACGCAACACTACTAAACAGTATTAAAATAATATAAACGAATAATTCTTAGTAGGAATCTGCTTTTTGCATGAATTTGTGATTTATTATAACTGATGTAATGCCGACGACGATTGTGTACATGTTAACAGACTGTTCGACATTCTTACCTGCTGTGTTAAGAGGTGTAATGCCATGCAAAACGTCTTGGCATGGTTTGGTGTGTTTCGACCAGTCCTTAGCTTTAAATGTATTGTATGCTACTTGTCCTGCTAACTCTTTTTGCTGATCATTCATGAGATTTGGTTCGTCGCTGGCCAATTTTGGCTTGCCAAATATTGCGTCAGTCTTAGGATATCGGATATAGAAGAATGAGTCTTCAGGTGCTGGTGGAGAGGCGGCGTACGGTTCGAACTCTCTGAGAACAAAAATATTAATAGTTATGTTTTTTTTAATTGTCTTTTGTTCTTCTTTTTCTTCGTCCGTAAATGTAGTACAGACAACTAAAATCCCGTAAAATTCCACTGCTGAGCATGGGCCTCTCCCATTGTAAAGTGGATTTGCTGTATTCTTTACGCTTGGAACTCGTGTTTACGATCGCAGTGCCAGACATATTGCACCTTTGACGATACTGCCACCGCTGGTCAGTATATTATATGTCTGATTTAATCAAGATGGTTGTCCCATTCCCACCTCCTATCGGAAGCTATAAGATTTTTACCACATCCCATTGGTGTCTCTTACGACACACATCAGACGCAATAGGGTGACGAATTCTCTTACGCTATTCTCCAAACCAAATTTCGCTCACGGCGGCCAGTCTTATAGCCATTTACGCAGGACGAGATTTTAGTGCACAAGTGTGGGAATTTTTTTACAGATAATTCCAAGAACTTGATTTTCGGTTTCACTCGGAATTTTAACCCAGGCCCACGTGACCAGAAGTCACATTTATAACCACTAGACCAACAAGGCAATCAAATCTAAATCTAACTAAATCAACGAGGATGTCTAAAATGCAATGTCGAAAATAATGTATACGGGATTACGGGAGCAATATCAATTTACCTAGATCCGAAAACTAATAACTTGAATGTGTTACAAATGTTGGTTCCTATTGATAATGCCACCTAGAACTCGCTAAGTATTATCCAGGTACTCTCATCTACTCTACTCATCAAACCTATTAACCCACGCGGTCAATTAACACACACAAAGATACATAATAAATGGGTACAAAAACTCGCACGCCTGTCACCCAGTGACGTAGGCAAAGACTACGGACTACCATTTGACATGTTCTGACAATCGATTCTTTCACATCCATGTGTCTACACATACACATGCTCGTCGGTTAAGGGTACTCTTAATTTGGCCAATCTTCAATATATCGCCAATCTAGTCGATACACTCAGTCTCCACACAAAAAGAACACAAGATATAAAGAGCTAAAAGATATTTGGGTTAAAATAAACGATACAGAATCAAGAGCAAGCAAATTGTTTAACTGTAGATCCCTTTTTGTCATTGGTATTTAGTATTAAATGGATATAAAATTTAATTGCTAGTAGTATTTTATAAACAAAAGAAAGTGAAAACGAAGCTACGCAATTGGAAGACGTAAAATTATTTGATTTGCTTTTTAAACAAAAAAGAGAATGCAATTTGTTCATCTAGTAAATCTTATAAGAATGGGCGGAATGAGTGTTTGAAAATAACATAACGTGACGACTGAGACCGTGGTCTAATCACAAAGGCGCATGAGTACAAGCCTCCGCTCCCGCTCCCGGTAAAAAGCACATGACCGAATGAAATCGCGTAAGCAAAGGTCAAAGACAACGGAGATACAAAAACCAACCATAGCTCTATTTAAAGAATAAACACCAAGCCTGGGACATTTACTTTTATTTGCAAGTATAATCAAACCGGTAGATGCATACATTAAACATACATATTTTAATCGCATTCTATGATTATATAGGTCTCGTTTTTGTGCATGCATCGAAAGCTAAATTCTGCTAATATTTTGGCAAGGGCGTCCGAAAATACCTACTGCGTTCTCAGCAAATGCAAATATAAACTTTTGTAAGTTTCAACATCTTTAGAATGAAACAAGAAAAACTAGTCTTAAATCTATTCAACCATCGATAATCCATTTTAATTTAATAAGAAAATTAATATACCGTTTCTGGCGACTACCATTTCTATATAAATCATTATAAAGTTTTAAATGTAAAAAGAGACTAAGTGGGAGATGTGACTATTTCTTTCCTAAATGCCAACCAGTATTATTATAGTCTTATTAACGGACATCTATACGAAAATGAAAAATCAGACTGGTTCAAATAATCAAATTAGTGGCCAAGCAGTATTTGATTCATTGCTTTGTCCCAGATTGAAGGGAAAATATTAAAAAATATAATATTGTTTACATATGCTCATCCTCATTCCAAAACAAATTAATTAAACATCGTATATAGAAATGAGCTTTTTTCAATTATTTTAGGAGATTATTTGGTACTTTGAAGATGCTGACAATAAATATTTATTTAATATTGTTACATTCATGCAAACGAATCTGAAGGATAATAGCATTTGACTCGATTTATTATAATTTGAGCTACCGAGTTTTATAAAGAGTTACACAGATGTAGATTCAGTTTTTTTTTAATTAAAATGAAAAAAAAAACCTACTTAATTACTGAGTTATTATGAACTAAAATTATTCAAGTTTGCATTCTTAGAATAATTACGCATTCTTCTAAGTTCGCAGTTAATACCTAAGTTAATTAGATAGTAGAATAAATAAATTCAGATAGATCAAAATAAATATTATTTCGTGATTAAGTTAACACTAGTTTTAAGCCTGTGACAAACTCATAGGCGAAGAATCAACTAAAAGATTAATCTTTTATTATTATCATTTATCATACACAAAAATATAAATTGAACTTTTGCGTTCATAACGTGATATCGTTCATACGTGGGCTATAGGGGGGGTGACCCGGTAATTCCACATCTGACGTCGCAAAGTAGTCGATTGTTTGCTTGGCGGTGTGCTTCGTGCGTTGTCGTGGTGACGGAGGATCCTACTGCGAGGTCGATTCTCCCAAACTTTTTCCAAGACAAGTGGCAAACAATTGTTGGTGTACCACTCTGTAGTAACAGTTTTTCGATTCTTTAAAACAATTGTTGCGTAATGACCTGTCCTTCCAAAGAACTAGGCTATCATCTTTTTTCCCACCCTTCGACCTCTCTTCAATTTAGTAGGCAACTCCTCGGAAGGAGACACCCAGACAGCCGACTGTGTCTTAGTTACAGGATCATAATAATAAATTCAGCTTTCGTCATCCGTAAGTATATCGAACACAGCATTTGAGCCACCTCCCTTAATTTTTTTGAACCTTTTCACAACACCAATCAAACACGACGGAGTTTTTGGGCCTCTGTCAAATTATGAGATATCCACCGGGCACGAAGCTTCCTGACCGCTAACTGTACATGGAGGATTTTGTGCACTTGACTCATACCGATGCCTAAGCTTGTCCGAATCTGCTGATAAGTCACTATTTTGTCAATCTCTATCATACGCCGTACAACACTGATGTTATCTTCAGTCGCCGGCCGTCAAGCCGTCTTTCACACAGATCATGGGTGAGATTAGTGCGACTACGTTTTAACTCATTAAACCAGTTGTAAACAGTGGTACGACATGGGGCTTCATCGTGAAAGGCCAATCGAATTTCATCATAACTTTCTTGTTGACTTAAATGAGATCGAAAGTCATAAAAAATCATTGTACGAAAATTTTCTCGCGATAAATTCATGCTGACGTGACACGGACAATTTTCAATTTGCCGCCAAATTAAACAAATGACAAAGAAAGAGAAAGAGTTCTATTTTCAAAATTTGAACTTATTTTTTTTTATTATATCGTTTACAAGTGGCCAGTTCTAAAAACTTTCAGTGTCGCCCTCGTATATACATTAACGCTGAAAAAACAATTTAGGCGATAACGCACAGCCTTTTGCAATACCAGCGTTAACGGACATTTAATCGGAGACTGCATCATCTACTACGACCTTGATGCTTTGAACTTCAAGGAACCGGTAATCAAATTGTGTAATTTCTTTTCGGGGAATCTTCGGAAAAAAAAGATCTCCCTGTTTTCCTTATACCTACTCTACTGGCTCCGTCAATCTTTGAGTCAGGTGAACTTGAAGATCACCAGGTGAGCAACCCCGACGGAAACCGTATTAGCAGTCACTAATTAGCTGATGGTCCTCGAGGTACCTCATGAGCTGACAATTTATAATGGAGTTCATTATTTAAAAACCACCATAAGCCTGTAATTGGACGCATTGAACAGCTTTAGTGCACACAATCCTTAAAAAAAAAGACTGAGTTCACTAAAACTACCTTCCAAGAGTTCAGGACTAGTGAATAGAAATACCGGTGCGAACTCCGGAGTTCAAACTGCAGCATATTATAGGGAAGTCTTCAACAGGCCCACTCGACGTTTTACCGTAGTAGGAGGTGGGTACAGCTATAACTATAATGAAATGATATTAAAAAAATAAACAAATAGATATATCTGATACGTGAGCGGGGACAGTAGAGAGCACATAACGTAACGAATAATATTGACATTGCGATTATCGTATGTTGCTGGGAACAAAATAACATTGATAGTAACTGTACGATAACGTGTGTTTTTAATCAATAGAATGAATTAACATTCATAATATGCTGCAGAAAGTTACAATTTTTCTTAAATTGGAGCGTGGTATTTTCACAAACAGATAAAGCCGTGCGCTCATCTTTAATTTCACGGTATTATTAAGCTATTACCGAGTGATATTACTGAATTTTTATGTCCAGATATCTTCTGATCTAATGTTATTTTGAGTTCTTTTCAAAGACAACCAATATTTATTTAACCAAGTACCAAAACAAAATGCAAAAAAAAATTTAAAAGGATCGAAAAAACCGAGACGTTCTTAAAAGTGTATTTACACAGAATAAGCCAAATAGATTAATTAATGAAAAAAGTAAGCTACAAATCAATTTGATAAAACACATTGGTATGGATGGTAGAGATGATATTTATGGATGGAGGATGATAAAATAAGATAAATGAAGGATAATAAGATAAGATGATGATGGCACGATTCATTATTTACTCACCGTAACACAAAGCACAAATATTAGATGTTTTATACGTAACTATTCTTTGTATTTATTTCCTTAAATAAATACAAAGAATAGTTACGTATATTGTTTTCAAAATGTGTTTGATGTAAAACATTATATAACGAAGGAAACGAAAAGTCACGACATTCAAATTTTATCTTTCAATTTTGGCGTTTCAATCCCGCCGCTGAGGAATTTAGAAATCACACCTTGCACGCATATGTAAACATAATTGTGAAGGTTTTCATGTTGTATTCTGCAGTTATTAGAGGTCTCAGTCCCCGCAATGACATCGCGAGGATGTTGAGGTTATCGCGTTATCTCCCAGAGTCCAGATCAACAAGCAAGAAAAACCACTGCATTGCTAACGCAGCACAGAGTTATCCCTTAGGATTCTCTCTGCTGCGTTGAATGGATGAATGTTGAAGTGCCTATCTGTAATATCGAAATAACTGTCTTTTATTGAGCTGAAGAGTAGGGAAGGTTAATGTATGGATGCTACTTCAGAAAATTATACGTATTTTTAAGGATTATTAAACTACAGAATACACTTAACACAGGAGACACAGCGTTGCCCGTTAGTTGAATACTCTAAGCGTTGCCCCTACAAACTGCACAAGAACGGTATTTGCTGCAAGGCAATATGCACCGTTGTCTGCACACATCTACAATCAACTTAAAAAAATATTTTAATGGTTGGTCAACTTAAATTATAAATACACGAAAACGCTTCTAAACTACCTATCACAAACACACGTGCGCGCGCAGGTGCCCTTCACATCCATAACAATACCTAATTAATTACGTTATATTATATTATTATATAAGAAAACAAAACATTGTTATAATTTTATTATCATTTATTTCTATTTAAGTCTATTAATGCTATTGGTATGGAAGAGCGGGCTTACATTTTAGTAGGCATTATTATAATAGTTGTCCTATTATAATAATGCCTACTAAAATGTAAGCCTCCTACAACTGCTTTACTGTAGTAATTTCTATAGACTGAAATATTTTTGATATTTCTTATATGTTATATTTTAGATTCTTCTTTTGATATGAGCTGTGATGGCAACAACCTGTTTATATTATATCTCTGTATAAAACAGATTAGCTCTTTTATACAACAACAGAAAGCTGGGTCATAAACTTCTTTTAATTTTTTTCTTCTATCTTTATTATTTGACCTACTGATATTTACTTTCCTTGACATCAATTGACAAAGTGATTAGCTTGGTCGTTCAGGCCGTCACACACAACAACACACACTACGACAGATGCGGTTATGTCGCAAGGTTCTAATGATGTTTTAGTGACCTTGGCCGTACGACCCTTTACGCGACCAATCAATTCACAATAGAACCTGTTGCATACGACTGAAGTTTGTGAGATAGTCGATACAACCGTCGCAACGTGAATGGTCTCCCTTAGTCTTAGTCCAGAAAAATCATCGCTGGTAGCTGACTTCACGAAAAAGTCGTGCGAGGAAGAAAACTCCTAGTAAATTGCACAGTGGTGCACTGCCAAGCATCCAGACGGTGTGGACAGTGTTGTGAGTTTTGACGCGTTGTGCGATGATGAAATTTGGGGGCTGGAATGAATTCGTACAATTACTCCAAGCACTCCTCATGGCAAATGAGACAAAAAATACAAAGGGATTTTCGCAGCAGTTAATCGATCCGATCTGAATGACTTCGGTCGTCAAAGATTCCGGCCGCTATCCGCTGGATGCGGTCAAGTGGAAGGAGTTGGTAATGGGATGCCCCAGCTCAGACATGATAACAATATTCCACGTGAGGCCTAACTAACGCCTCGTAAAGTTACAAGCAATGTGCCGGCATAAAAACTGTCTCGTTCTACAAAACACGCCATGCTTTTATAGACCAATTTAGTCTTTCCTACCAGAAGTGACCGTAGAAGTGAACATCGTTCGATATGTCGACGTCAGGGATTCCAATGCTAGCTGAGGCAGCAAGGAGAGTAACATAAAATTGATGAGATACAACGAAGGGGTTCTTTTTAACGGTAAACTCGCAAACTTGTATATTTGAAGGTTAAACTGGACTATATTTAGTTGTCCCCAATCCGAGACTTTGTTTAACAAACACTCGACTTCAGACACAAGTTGGTTCTGGTACTCGGAAGTGTTCCCGAGAAATATTGGCACTGCCGCTGCTTGCACTGCTTGCACCACACACACTGGGCCATAACTCCTTGTGGATTGTGTCAACGGCACTGTCAAAGCAACCGACAGCGCTACTACAATACAGCATTATGTCATTTGGTGTCAATTTCGTTCGGTAATATATATAATGGTGTATTTTTCAAAAATAAAATAATCAAAAGAATATTTTATATAAAATTGTTTTGCAATAGCGCCATCTACTTCATTTTATAAGTCATTTTATTGAACAAAATTTATTTACTCTCAATGTGGTACGTAAAATAATAAAATACGACTTATTTAATATAATATTCTATCTCATTCTCTCGCAGGCCAAATCCTATAGATGTTTATGTTTGTCTGATTTTAGTGTTACTTTTTCGCTTCATCGAGTTCCAAACAAAAAAAGTGGCTGCGTAAATTATTCCATCACTCCGTCTCGCCCCGTGGATGTCGGTACGTTAACAATTCTACACTAGTAAAGGCCTATATTGAACAGTAGACTGCACAATAAGAAAAATGTCTGGGTATATACCTCCCACAGCTGGACAAAAGCGTCTCATTATTGAAAAGGTTTTTGGAACAAGAAAGACTTTTTTTATTTCTATAAAATGCACGTTCTTCACGATGTTATTCGAAGGACCCGTAATATTGCAGTTATCTGATACAGAGCTATATCAGATGAAGCTGTAAGAACCAAATAGGCTAACAGCACTTACATCACAGAATAAAGACGAGATTGCAGTCGTAGAGCCATGCTGCAGCTATATTAGTAGTATAGTTGTAGCACGAATGGGTCGGCTCGACCGGGGAAGGACCACGCTCTCACAGAATACTAGCGTTAAATAGCAGATTAACACTGCTGTGTTTCGTATGGTGAGTGTAGAGAACCGGAGATCCTGTTTACTGGAAAAGAGGCATTCCATCTTAGTCCTTACGGGTGACAACGCATCTGCATTTTGATTCGCAAACGAGGATAGATGTAGATGTCTATGGGCCACAGCAACCACTTACCATCAGGTGGACTGTGTGCTCGTTTGTCACCCTATCCTATAAAACAATGACTATTTCATTAGTGCTGACAGGGATCGAATATATTAGACTTACATTCTGTGAATTTTTAAGACGAGCGCTATCTCCAGAACTACCACGCCCACGGCTCTTGCGAGCATATTTATCATCAAAAAATCATCAAAATCAGAAAAAAAAATGGGTTAAAAATCCAAGATAATTGAACGTAGTCAACGCCTTTGAATAAACATCACAAACGCGTATATTTTCTTCTATTTGTTTACACAATAACAACATAAGATCTACATACGTAGCGATTGTATTTAACCAGCGGAATATACCTATGAGTCACGAAAAACAAACATCGTTGCGAGTCACGTTAATGACGTAACGGATCAATTCAGTACCTAGCAGACATCAGACTAGCAGAGACATTCCTAAAATAAGAATAAAATTCTTATAGTTTAACTCTTTACCCATATGACGTTTTACGTGATACAAAATAAGAAAGCTATATTATTCTCACCTTCTTTCTTTTAACAACCTTGTTGCTGTTTTTCCATTCGACATACACCTTAATTGCTGTGCCATTACTTATTATTTTTGTCTATGACTCAGTAAAATTAAGGATTTCGAGTAATCCGGTTTGAATAATACATATTTATATCATCGAACATTCATAGAAGCTTCATCTGACATCTTACAACAAAAACATAGTCAAATAATGCAGAATTTTGAAATATCGTGATGATCGTGGTATAATTTAAAATACCTATATTGTGAAAAGGTCTCTATGAAATCTACTTAAATTAAGCCAGTATATATCTGCCAAATTATCCCTAGACTTATTATGGGTTAACATAGGTCTTTTCATTACATGCATCATACCTCTCTATTTATTAGTTTTTAAAGTTTGCGACACGAATATTTGCAATGTAATATAACCACTTCACATACAAACACTTGATTTACAAAACAATTTATTTGGTCGCTCAAATAATAATAAGTCTAGTCCTATTTCCTTTACATTTTAGAGATATATTAAAGTAATAAAAAAATTGATAAATAAACAAAAACTAAAATAAGGATTATATTGATGTCGATTGTCACTAACATAGCGTACGTAATCACTATAGATTAAAGACATCATGACTTGTGAAATAACGTCACACTTAATACTACTACTAAACTATTAATTAAATCAGAAGATACAAGTGTACTTACTCTCATAATTGGCATAATATAAAGACACCAAAGATGACAAGTTGTTATTAAAGCTCTACGCATAAATACACGCAACATACTTCAATAGGTTGTCATTTTGCCTTATTTGAAAATTAAATTACAAAAAGCGAGCCAAGTATATTGACTCAATTTATGTAGAGTTGTAGGTTCCCTCTATGCATACGTACATATGTATGTAATTACTCTAAGATTGACATTGAACGCCGATGACGTACATTTCCCTCAAATGCAAATCCTAAAAACTCATCACAACTAAAATTTTACAATGTAGATATCATGAATCACGATAATGGATGTGTAGATAACACTGCTAATAATATCAAAATATGTCAGTGTTTTTCAAGTGTTAAATAACACTACGTT
The DNA here is from genome assembly GCA_033319125.1 of Parnassius glacialis. NCBI lineage: Eukaryota > Metazoa > Arthropoda > Insecta > Lepidoptera > Papilionidae > Parnassius > Parnassius glacialis. Next base: position 19,477,105 of record JAVANC010000009.1, read on the forward strand.
CACCAATGCGCCAAATATTTATAAATTAATGCTAAAATGCCTAAATAAAATTTAATATTACACCTTTTTCAGTTTTTCAATCTACATTGCAAATGCAGCTCTCTAATTAAATATAGATCATAGGAGAAGGTACGTTCGTTATGTGGAAGCGAGACGAGGCTAAACTATACTTTCAAAATAATTTATTTACTGATTGCTACATACTAAAGTACACACACCTGCATTCCTTCAAGCAAAGAAGTCGGCCTTGTATATTGATTTAAAACATGTAGTAACTATCTGTTAGAATTCTTCATCATTTATCATCATTTAAAACGCAAAGAAAACGGTGTCTTCGCTTTCTATTGATTAATTGCACTGGGCTTGTTTCCGCAACACTACCTAAAAAATCCGCCATATGCGTGCGTTTTCCATTTATGCGTTATGTGATACGTAGTACGTATATGTGGAAAACGCACGTAGGTACGTATTACGTACGTATAATTTTAGAATAGTGCATTGGTTTCACGTTAATAATCTACATTTAAACGGTAATAAAACTTAACAAATGTCAAAATTTTGAATACCTGTTATTGCCCAAATACTCACACGCTACTCAATTTTAAGGTGTCACAGTCACTTGGACTAAGAGATAGAGACAGCATGTGTGTTTTAAATGAAGAAACTTTAGTGGGCCACCATATACATTTGAACTAGCAAGAAGACTAAGTACCAGCAGTACCAAGTGCCATGAAAGTGAAGCTAATCTTGGCTGACACTCACTTCGAATAATTTGATTTCCGGATGTACATTGTAACAAATCGAAATTTTCATTATTTATAACAAGTAAGAAATGAGGGATAATAATTATTTATTTACTCCTACGTCGTGTAATTTTGTTGCATTAACCAAATTATTTTATTGTATGTGAACTACGAGAAAGCCTTTGATTAGGACGGTGCTATAGTCCCTTCAGTAGTGCCAGGTTGACTGTTGGTACATTAAAGTGCTGAAATGTTCGTATGTTAGAGATACGACGATGGTTATCCGAGTACAGAACCAAAATACGAAGTCTACATATCCAACTGTAGAGATGTGAGACAGGGTGACGTTATATCCCCGAATCTCGTTTTCAAGCTACTGCAGGGCTAGAATGGGCAGGAGACAATTTTATACCCCTAAAACCGTATCTGTATCGGCAGAAGTGCGTATTGATGGCTATCTAATCTCTATAACTTACAAACTGGAACACAGCAATGTAGGACCTACTATTGTGGTGGTGGCAGAAATAGAAAAGTGTAATTTTCGACATCAAGGTATGGAATTAAAAGATGTTATAATTATTTCTAAATAAGCTGATTTGCAGTAGTTATTGCGATATAATAACTTTTTCTCCAAATACCAACTTTACTTGCACGGCTAGCATGGGCTGGGGACAAAAATTTTATCCTCCGATTATATCCACTGACAAGAGATAAAATTATCTTGTCCCTATGCCAAAGCACGGCAACGGGGAGAAGTATATCCCCGTTTGACATAACGAGTAGACATATATCCCCCGTCCGTAGCATGGAGCCAAATTAAAGATAAAAAATTATGCTTTTTTGATATTTGAAAGGGACAATTCTATCTTAGTTCATTAGACGTGGGTTTAAGTTTATATTCATACAAAAAATCTATCTATCTCCCATTTTATCTACTGTGGATATTATATCCACCGGTGTGCCCATGCTCGAAGGGTGGATAAAACTAAGCGAACAAAAAAAACATTTTCTCCTTTCTCCGGGGATAAAATTGTCTCCTACCCATGCTAGATCTACTAGTGACTGACAATGGCGACATAAATATTTGAAAATATCAAAGCAAATATCTTCTTACAGATGATTGACTGAATGATTCTTAGCTGCGTAGCATGATTATGTGGGCACTATTTAGATTGTTATAGGGTTTATATAGTCTGGTAATAGGGTTGCCAACCATACTGTTGAAAAAAGTAATATACTTTATTTCTCTATAATATACTCATTATTTCTTTAATACTGTTTACAGTTGTATTAAAAAATTACAAAATATTATGTTAATAATCGCTTGTATCCAGTGTCATAAAAACTGAAATAGAGTTTCTATTGATTTAATAAAAAAAATAGCTTCTCTTTTACTTTAATTTCTACTTAAATTGTGGAAAGGCTTACAAATATTGTGTGCAAAAAGCTCCAAAAATATGTTTTTACCTTAAAAAAATATACTCTTTATTATCGTTCTTCTACCTTCATCATCATCATCATCATTACAGCCCTTCACAAGTCCACTGCTGAACATAGGCCTCCCCCAAGGATTGCCACAAAGCACGGTCCTGAGCCACCTGCATCTATCGACTTCCTGCATGTCTTACCAGGTCATTCCATCTAGTGGAGGGACGCCCTACACTTCGTCCGCCGGTACGAGGCCGCCACTCGAGAACCTTTTTTCCGTATCGGTTGTCGGTTCTTCGAGCTATATGGCCGGACCATTGCCACTTCAGCTTACTAATCCGTTGGGCTATGTCAGTCACTCTGGTTCTACTACGGATATCCTCATTTCTAAGTTTATCACACAGAAAAACTAAGCATAGCCCCCTCCATTTATTTCTCCGACATTAATATACTTTATTTATTGCACAAAAAGTTAGCAACCCTATCTGGTAAAGAGAGAAGTTCATGAAGCAAATACAATGAGGAGACGTCATAAGCAACTGTGCACTGTGATTCTAAGTAGGTCCTGACGTCATCATAGTGGGCGTGGCTTTAATTAGTATACTGTCAGAATTCGTCATGTGCGCTTATGTGTTGAAAATCGCAAATCGGTATATTTTCGTAGTATTAAGAAGAAAAAAATTAAGCATTGTGTTTTATCGTGTAAGAAGTAATCAGATAGACGCTCTGATGCTATGGATGGCATCACATTTCATTTGTAAGTAATTTTACACCTAATTGATTAAAATAGTTCTAGAAAAATCTCTTTGCATCGGCTTTCAAATATAATTAAATATATTTGACACTAGATGGCGACACTAAAAATATAAAGGTACGTAGAGCTCAGTATTGGTAAAATAATCATACAAAGATGTTGAAATTTGTTTTGCATTCATACATAAAGAAATTTTAATTGCCAAAATATTACATATTTTTATAGTTTATAATCACTTTGTGAACAGGTCGCCATCTATCGTCAAGGTAGCTAAACTACATTGCAACACCAATATGGAACGACTCAAGTAGTTTTACTATTTAATATTTATCGGCAGATGTAGATAGTATAAAATGGACGGGGCTTAACATCCCCTCACCCCACAAATTGTCACACGTTGTTACATAGTGAAATCTAATTACAACACCCCCTCTCTGTATTTGCTTCAGGGAGAAATCAGTCACATTCATAAGTGATATATTATGTACACATGAAAAAGAGAAATTTATAACATGAAATAGAAACAATGTAAAATGGTTAACCAATAGCAAAATACAAAAAAGTTAGTTTGCGATATAACTATTACTGAATTAAATTTTCTTAAGCAAATTGAGAAATCTCAAATACTTTTCTAAAATAAAGAATAATCAAGTTTAATAATTAAGTAATAATCAAGTGGTTCATATCTAGAAGTGAACTGTTATCAGAATAATGATATTGATGTAATTTTATATTTGGAAAGAATTTATTTATTTCGAGCAATGTGCCAGTCGTGTATCTTGACAGTTTTTTCATATATCCGAAAAATGCCTAGTGCTTGTTCAAGTCGCTAGACGTTAAACGAAATTACATATTTGCCATCATCAAAATCGAAATCCCTTAATCAAACAAACACACAACTACAAACACTTCTCCTTAACTAAAGTAAATAAAGGCTCACCACAATAACACATTTCAAACTATAATTATTAAATAAACAACACTTACTTGGCTGGTCTGGACTTCATCCAAACTGGTAGAGTCAGCCCATCCTTAAGTTTGGGGTCACTCGATGCCATATTAATATTGTGGAAATTTTGTACTTGAATATAAAATTATAGAAATAAACTGGTTTGCAACTTTAATGATTATAATGGCAAAAATTGCCTGTCTCACTGAGACGTAATGTTGTACTGAACTGTATATTAAATAAACTTTATCTTGAGCAGAAATGATAAGACAAAATTTGATACCAACATTAAGGAATATTACTGAAATGTATACTATTAAATTTACTTACAGGAAAATTAAAATATTAGATTTAATAAAATCTTATGCTCAAGACACTTGGGACTTGGCAGACTTTTTACAAACCAATGAAGTGGCCATCTGGAAATACAAATATAAGATTACATTATGAAATATAAAAAGATTTTTCTATTATAACTTTCTTAATAATTTAATCTAAATGTGGCCATATAAACTAAACAATATATTAAATGAGTAAGGTAATATGTTACTTATATGGTTGTTTATTTGTTAAAATAAATTAAATAAATATTGTGTAATTACCAAGGATAGAAATTTTCTTATACTATAATCAAACAGTATATAATCACTACATTTTAACAATAATAACTAGAATTTTAATAAGTATTTAGAAATCAATTCAAATATAAAAAACCAAGACCATGACAGTTCCACTGTAATTGTAAATACCTATGAACAGTCATTGAACTATTATGTACTAAAATATGTCAGTATTTACAATAAGGGAACATAGAGCGAAGACTCTTATCTGACCGGTGTCCCAAAATGTTGAAATGAATGTCTTTAATAATATGAAATATATATATTATTAAATTTAATATTGAATTGAATTGAATAAAATTTATAAATTATATTGATAAATTATATTTAACTAAATTATTAACCAAAATATTTAGTCATGTTCCAAACTATTACCACATTCTTATCATTATATGATTTTATGGGCAGTTTTCTTAGCTTCAAGAAATGGAAAGTGTGTGGGGTCAAAGAGGGGAGTATTCTCCAGTTCAGAGTCTCTAGCTTGATTGATTTGACAGAGCTGAACTAGATTCCACAACTCTTCCTCTAAGTGTGTATTTTGCATGTAAAATGCGCTTAAACATGGGTATTTAGCTTTGGCTCTGGTAATTTTGCCAGTGTAGTATGTGACACAGCATTATTATGAAGAAGCAACGGCAAATAGCATTTTAACGGTCTGGGTTGCTCTAGTGCCAGCTTCATCATTTGCAAATCTTGATAATAACGGTCAGCAGTAACTGTGGCACCAGATGGCAAGAAGCTTTAGTGAATAATACCAACAGTAGACTACCCAACTGCGACATAAGCTCCTTGTGTCTAATCTGTAGTTTTAGTACTGTTTGGCTTAAGCACCTTAATCAAATCACTGTAATGGATGCTTGCAATTGTCATATTATAGCATTCACTTTTAATGGCAAGTAACAATTTAATTCAGAATTCCCTACTTTTCTATGCCATTTTAGTAATATGATTTAAGCTTGGGCACAGGCATCTTGTTTGTTATTCAGGTAATTTGTCAAGTTATTTTATTATACTGATTAACCACAAATGATCTAATATTGTTTGACACTTACATCAAAAGCAAGTCATTCAGTTCAGTTCATCATTATCAATCTTCTCTAAGCAGCCAAGACGTAATTGAGTTATCAATAATGTACAGTCCATTGATTATTTGATAGAAGTCATTAATATTGTGTGCTGAGATTGTTTGAGATGCATAAATTTCATGTCGGCACTCATATTCCATAATAACTCTAATTTTGTAGATTCCATTTTTAGAAATATAGCAATATTGCAGAAAAATTAAAACCCAAACACAAATAGCTAACTTTGAAATTAGATGTTTTTAGTTACCTATGTTATTTATTTTCTAAAAGCCTATATGTTTTTTGTATCTTATGGAATATGTTCAAAGACGGTCCTGCTTATTAATATAAACGTAATGATTACTGATTTTACCATAGCATAACAGTGATTACAAATTACTCTTTGATGCCTATCTTTAATTATAAAGCTTCGTTTGCAGTTTAAAATCTAATTTTAAGAAGTAAAATACTTAATAAACAAAAACACGAATTTGTAGTTAGTAACAAGCAGACCTCAGAGTTCCCTATATATAATGTACTCTTTGCCTCAGAGAACATATTCATGTCCGTAATACGAATCATGTAAAAGACAACTAAAAAGTATCGTAGTTGAATTTTGAGCTAATAATTAAATTATAACTAAATAAATAGCAATACTAAGTAGTAACTTTCTTTGCATTTAACAAATATTTAATAAAGTAAACTTACAATAAGGTTAAATGTATTAAAAAAGCGTTGAAACAGCATCTTAAAAGTAGAACTCAACCAGTTTAGAGTTCTGTCTTCTCACCACAAACCACAAATTATAAAGTTGTATGTACAAGTACAAGACCACTAACACAGAATACTTTTAGATAGGCTTGGGCAAATAATATCAAAATCAAAATATTCTAATAAAAATATCAATACATATCGTCGATATTTCAATTCGCGATATCTCAACATATCGATATTTATTTTAGAGTATCGAATTCGTATCAATTCCGATATATTTTAAAGTATTCGTATCGTTTTTTTTCGTCGTCCAACCGTCAGTAGATAAAATTTTGTACCCTATACATCATGCAAATGATGACGATATATCGATATTTATCACCCGATATATATCGATACAGCTGAAAAAATATAGATTCGATATATATCGATATATTTTTTCCCTTAACCATCCCTACTTTTAGACTTTTACTCCACCAGTCGTGTTCCTTAAACATCGATAGACTATCGATTAATTGATAGTTTTTGCACTATCGATTCCATCGATAGTTTGGGTAAACT